>JAJNNQ010000075.1:59040000-61440000 GCA_027886175.1 Phylloscopus collybita
ATGCTGCAGGCTATTAAAGCTTAGGATACTTCTCAATTTCTTTTTCTCTTTAGAATAAGAGTAGCTAGTATTTTGAGGAGTCCATCATGACAAACCCCTTAAATAAATCTGTTGGGTGAATGGCACAGAAACCATACTGCCAAAGCATTGTATAGCTAAAATGTTTCAGCATTTCTTGTGAAAGCTGGAGGTATGTGAAAGAATTCTAGGCCCATAGAAGGGAGCACTTCCTCATGAGTCCCTGGAAGTGTGCTGTATTATGGCCTTTGTCATACTAAAGCACAATTTGTTGGATTAACACAGAGTACTTTAAAAGTAATATTCCTGGCGGAGAACAAGCGAAGAACACTGCTTCAGATAGGAGTAGTGAGGGGAACATAAGTATTATTATGATCAGAAAGAACAGTGGATGGCTATAAACTCATGTTATTCTTGGTTTTAGGAAATGGCAAGCCTATAGTAAATTGGGATTGAGACAGAGAAGCTTGTTTACAGCAACTTGCTGTAAACCTGGCATCTATTCATAAAATTGTGGTGGGCGCAAAAAATTCCTGTGTTGCAATCAAAACAGCATGGTGATGCCATCAAAATGTGTCTATTATCTTTTTTCTTTTAGTGACAGATTTACGTATTCCATACATCTCCAAACAAGAATAGGAGGACCTTGTACCCTTTTCAGCCCTCAAATGTTGTTTTCAAATTGTATGACTTTTCTCCCTCAATACTCTGTGTAGTTTTGAAATTTACTATTGGGCATTTCCCCAGTCTGCCCACACCATCTGTATGTAAAAACGGATCACATTTCCTTCCCAGGATCTCCCTGCTTCTTGGATTTATATGCTGTCTTTGCTGATCCTGACTCCGCTTTCCCTATCGCATCTACTTGGACTTCTCCCCTGGCTCCTCAGTAGGTGGGCCAGCAGAAAACGTGGAACAAAAAAGCCAGTGGTTTAGGGTAGCAGCCAGACGTGGTGTCCAGCCAGACATGGTATAGGACAAGAGTCCCGGACAAGAGTCCCAAACTAGAGAAAGACATCTCACAACAGTGTCCTTGGCTCTACATTTAGACGCCAGAAATTCAGCTGTAAGGGCACCAAGTTACATGGGCCAATAAGCCCTTGTAGATAGCATTTGTTCACCCTGATGTTCAGTGCCCCCTGATGTTTCAGGCATAAGGACAGAGTGGGACAGAGTGGGATTAAGTCTGGAGACTGGCTATGCGCTTGCACATCTCCTCATTTTCTGACTGGAAGAACTGTACAGGCTCAACAAAATCAGGCAACCAGAGCTCAGCACAGCCAAAAGAGCTTGCCTGGCCTTGACACCCAGAGCTTCAGGATATGGTGTGGAAATACTGTTCCCTCAGAGTTTCTAAGGAGCTAAGAAACCTCCAGATAGCCTTGGTAAAAACAGAATCAGGCAGCTTGCAACAAACCAGAGTGATATAACAATTTCTAGGTGTATGGAAGACAAAATAAAGGACACTGAGAATAGACAATTCCTCATGTTACTGGGCTTACCCAATAACATGAGGAATTAACGGATCGCAAATTAACTGTGGGCTCCCAACAGAAGGAATAAACTCAACTACTTGATCGGTCAATAAGGATCATCAGCATCAGTCACCCACAGCATCAGTTTAGGTTTCCAACCTCATCCATAAGTGGAGGAAGAACCCCCATGGGAGTTCAGTGAGGAACAGGACTTGTGAAAAGCTGTGAGGACACCAGGGGTTAATTACAGGACACAAACACAGGGCCAACGCAGCTGCTGGCACTGTCAATCAGACTTTAAGAGGGCTACTGCTTCTGGCAGCATTTCTCTGTCTAGTGTAGTGATGACTCACAGATTTCCTCATCACCTGTTGATAAATCTGGAAAAAACAGAGAGAAGATGTACATTATGGCTTTCAGATGCCTTTAGCAGAGAACAGAAGAAGAAATGATCAGAATTTGTCTCTAAGATGGAGATGATGTACGTCAAGCTAGACAAGTACACACACTTTAATGGGATTGATCCCAAGGACTGGGAAAAAGGACAGAGTCTACAAATCATAAATAAGCATGTCTGCTTCAGACATTCCAAAAGAGGAACAAGCAGGACCATTGGATTGCGTAGTGCCACCTATTATTCAGCATTGCTTAACTCCTGGCTTTGTGGGAGAGTTTCGAGTTACTCAAAACACTAATAAACTTTATTCACAGTGGCTGACATTTTCCATGCCTCAGGCTAAGTGCTTGTGGAATAGTGCAGCCAAAATCTGGCTCAACTATTTCTAAGTATTCAGCAGTCATGCTTATAGCTTGAGAATTACCCAGCTTCATCCTTTGCCTCTTGGCCAAAACAGTTGATGAGGCTCAGACACATGTGTTTGTCCATCAGCTTGAGACCTGGATATGCATTTGTGCCATCTAGAATGTGATATTGATACAACACTTGATATTATGTGGCAGTTTAAAGGGTTTCTTTGGCCTGAGACCCACAAAGTCATTAATATTCCATGAAGGCCACACCAAGTTAGTCACCGGCCAACACCTCATCAACAGTTTTGTTGATGCAATGCTAGAGAGAAAAGCCTAAAAATTATTCTGATTTTTTTTATATACATTGCCATATTTATAGTCTTATATTTCTTTGTTTTAAAAGCCAAACTGAATCACTGGCTATGTTCAGACAGTTGTGGAAAGAGAAAAATATGAATCATTGGAGATAGCTTTTCTATGCAGTAAAAATGTGTTGTGAAGATCTGTAACTGAAAGGTTAAATTTGTTTTAAGTGTGCTGCAGTTATCAAGAGGCAACTATTAAAACACAGGAAATTCTGACTTAAACTTAAAAGGAACTCAAGACAGATGTTAGGCCATGACTTCAAGGAATAAGTGTTAGTAAGATTTATTGGGCCAAATTCATCCGAATCAAACCTAGTGTAAGCCAACAGAGTTTTTAAAGTTAGTGATAAGAAACCACTGCTATGCTAGATAGATAAGAGATGCTGACTTTTGTTTTTCTCAGGTTGCTCAAATAAACTGACTTAAGGTGGCTTGGATGCCTTAATCAGTAGCTTTTATCACGGTAAAAATTTATATTCTTTTTTCCTTTATTTTTCTGCCCATTTAAAATGATGGGGTTTGTCTTTCTTGATCTTAAACTGGGCACAAGGGTTTTTTTCACTGATTCTATGTATTTTTTCTTGACCTGTTTTTCCTGATTTTCTTCCTACCATTTTAAAGTAATTTTATTATTATCTCTCCCTGCTGTGCATATGACAATATAGGAGAGAAGGAAAAATATTCAGGGATGAACCAGCCTTTCATGGTTGTAGAAATACTCATTTTCACATACTTCCCATTCTGGAGACCCCTGTGGTTGTTCAAGTCCAGAAAGGTGTCCCATGGAAGTCGTCCAGATTTTTTGAGGTTCAGATTCATAGTCTGAGGAGCTTTCCTGTTGGTGAATAGGAAACATTATATAGATGAATGCAGATTGACAAAAAGAGTGAGAAATCCTTGGTTGATGAGAGGTCATCTTAAGAGCCTTTTTAATATTTTTATAACATTTTATTACATGTATTACATTTTCACCATGATTTTTTTTTCAAGAATCTGAAATAAAATGCAGACATGAAAAAATAAAAAAGTGGAGAATAATGTATATGTATCAACTTAGCTTCACTTGAAGCATATCTGAACAGCTGTCTCCCACATGAAGTGTTATTCTTCTTAGTGATTGCCAAAAAGAAGAAGAAAAGCCAGTGCTATTAGTGTATAGGGCATTCTAGATTTCCCTAGCACTAGCACAGAACAAAGAAATAAGAAAAGTAGTAAAAAAAAAAAAAAGAAAAAAAAAAAGTTACCCCAAAGCAGGTTGTTCACTTGCTAGAGAAGTGTCAGTAATTTTTACTGACATAGTCACTTTGAACAGTACAGAAGTAAAACCAGTGAAACACAGGACAAAAAAGATCAAAATATGTCTATGTCCTCAGGATCTTTTTGCCTTTCCTTTACCAAAACCCCAGGATATGAATCACACACACCAGGGCCACCAAGCCCTAGCAGCTGATCTCTGCTCTGCTTTCCTGGGAAAGGAGACCTTCTTTTCAAATTTCTGTCAATATGTCACAGGGGAAAGGAAAGCCATGCAAAAATCACGTCAGAGCTTTCCCAGTGATGAAGGTTTTTTACAAAAAGCAAATGTTTTCCTTAGAATTATTACCATCTGAGTTATTTCCACGTTGCAGCTGAAGGCCAGTAGTTTGCAAGTGCAAGTATGTGGTGGGGAGGAATAGGGGAAGAGGGATCATTTCCATTTTTGCCAGTGTGTAAATCTTGTTTTCTGCTGGCTGCAGTCATCCTGATGTACTTGCACTCAGTGAAGGCCCCACTGTTTCATGGCATGAATATGATTTTGGAGTCAATAACGTAAATGCTTTCTTATACTCAGCATAAGCAGGCACAAGAGCAAATGGTCTCATTTACACTGAAGGTGATGTTTAAAATAACCATTATATGTTTATCTACCCAAAGCTCCCAAAAGATCTGCATATGTGTGTCTGCTGCCTAGGTCTTTCCACTGAAAAAGCTGAGAACGTAGTTAAGTCTCCTTGGACTCATCAGCTGTAGTGCTTTTGGCTCAGTTCTTCATCACACCGTCCCCTTCTGCCTATTTGTTTTTTTCCATTGTCTGCCTATTTCACCTGAACCTGTAAATACACGGAACTCAAAACATTCTGTGATTAAAAACAGGAATACTTTCTCTTGCAGTAAGTAAGGTTAATCATGCTCAGAAATGGGATCTTAATACAGCATCCCAAATATCTTCCTTGAAAATGTCCTATGGGCCCTAATTATCTCTCTCCAAATAAAAAGGACTGAGTCAAGAGTTTTATGTATCTGCTTCATTTTCATCTGGAATTTGCTGGTGGTTTAAATAAGCATGCTCATTAGCATCTGTCAGCTGCCCAGACTTATTATTTTATTGCTACGTGTTGATTTTACTTTATTAAGACCTACAAGCCTTGATCCTGTCTGAGAGATGGACTCTGGAGCAGATCTGCCACAGCAGTTACATTCATCTGCACAGGCTGCATCAATGCCCACAGTCATGTGGAGTCTGCTGCCCTGCCCTGCCCTGCACAAGATTATCACCTGCAGGTTTTTTTCTTTGTTCTGTCAGCTAAGTCCAGAGCTTCTACTGTTGGAGGACGCTGCTGAAACATTCCCTCTTCTCCAGTCCTTGATGGAACTGCCCACTTCTTTCTTTAGCCTAAAAGGAAGAATGGATTCCTGAAATCTGGAATAGCAGATCAATGCTTCTAACAATAAGACAAATCAACCAAATAAGCAGCATATTCACCCCTTTCCTTGTCCTCTTCTCTTTTCCCTCCTCAACCCCATCTCCCTTCCTTCCAAGTGAGAAATGGTGATATGATGTGTAATTCAGGAGCAGTTTGGTGTGTTCCTCACCTGCCCCAGAGCTGATGGCTGCTTGTGGTATAATTGCTTCTGTGGCTGCTGTCACAATTGTGGCTCCAGGTTTGCAGACATTGTAGGAGAATGGGAAGAAAATATTACCATAGCAGCCCATCGTCTTTTTCCAGACTGGGGAGAAAACTCACTAGTAGTGTTTGGTCATGGTTTTATAATCCTTAAATAAACTACTGAAGGATTGCTTGTGGGAAAGGGTGACAGACTAGTGAGTGAAAAATCTATGCTTGGGCCTTCCAGGTGACTGTGTAATGGAAATGTCCCCTTAAGAAAGGCTTGCAGATTATGAGAGCTTTTTCATTTGAATTCTTCTAAAGCTTCTTCAACTCACATGGTGTGAGAATGTCTTCTGTGGACATTGATACAACCAACCTAAGTTTTTTTTAGTTCTTTCTTTTCCAGTATTTCTCCTCTCCTTGCTTTCTCTGCTAGAGAGTGAACCTTTCACTTTCCTTCCAGGTCCTGTCAAACATTGTTATGATGCCTTTTAATCCATCTGTTGTCTCCCAAAACTTTGGAGTCTGCTCACATTCTGAAGAGGGAAGATCATGCCAGACTGTCCTCAGCTGAGACTCCTAAGACAGGGCTGAGAGGGACCAGGAAGGATATGATCAAAAGAGCATGAATGGATCATGCTCTTTTAATAATAATTTTAATAAAACAAATTTTATAATAAATTTTAATAATCCTGTTGGAAAACAAGAGTTACCTGACACTGCAGCCAGTCTGCCACCCTGTCTTGCCTGCAGCCCACTCTGAGTTGCCTATGATGGCAAAAGACAAACTCTTCTCTGGCAATCAGGCAGGAAAAGGGTCCAGCCCATATCTTGTGCCAAGATAAGGATGAAGAGGTAAATGCTGTTTCCTCACAAGAAGTGAAAACAGCTCCCTATCATCTGCAAAGGGTTAGTTATGATTTCACCACACAGCTTCCCTGAGAGACAAATACTCACCAGGGCTGATGAGCTATATCAGCCTAAGAAAAATTAGCACCCATGTACTTAAAAAAGAAATGCTGAAGCAACAGCCTGCTATGCCACTTAGCCTGGGACAATGAAACATCAATGATCTCACATTTCAAGTCCTTTCACCTAGCAATGTTTGCAAGCACTGTCCATTAGCTCCAGCCCCCCAGTGCCACCTCTAGAAATAATGAAGTAAAATTCAGTTTGAGATCACACTTACACCTGCATCCAAATCCATCACATATTATAGCCTCTCATGTTAGCACAAACATCCTTTAGAATGAAACTTTCCTATTACCATTTCCATTACAGAATCATTTCATCTGTAATAATTTTCCATCAGAGGCTGGAGAGGAGTCTGCTGCAGCTTTACCTGCTGTTCATACCAAGCACGATTGAGAGATACCATTTTTCTTTGTGTTTGAAACCAACAGGAGGAGGAAAAGGGTCTATAAATACAGACGATCAAGAGTCTTTTACATCTAGCGGTACGCTGTGAAGCACACCTGTAACAAAACAGGAGAGCAGAAGGGGGTGGGGGGAGATTTAGGAAAAATCGGAGCAGAATTAATCCTTCAGGCTGAACCGCCTCTGCAGAGCACAGCTATAGAGTCCTGCTGACTCGAAGGGCCATTATTCAAGGGTTAAATGTCACTCAAATCAACCTCATTATGAACTGAAGGATGAGGAGGGGCTCGGGGGAGACACTGCTTTCTTATGCATTTACAATTGAGCCGCTCTGGCCTGGAGATGACCCGCCGCACAATTTTTAAATTATCTCTGCGCGCTCTGCTTGTTTTGGAAATGCTCTAAATAAAAATAATGGACTGTCTTTTAATAAGTCTCATTGTGAAGATTCCACATATCAAACAACGCAGCGCAGCTTGGAGGCAAGCGACGGGCATGTGTGATCTAGCTGGAAGAGAGACAAATGGTGATGGGAGCAACTCCATCTAGGGACCGCTGACAAGAAAATGGCATTCGCAAACTGACACATCTGTCAGGGTGGAGAATATTGGCACCTGTCACGCAATTTCAGTCATGACTTTTAATAAAGCTGCTTTCCCTTAGGTAAAATTGGAACTTGACTGTAATATTAGCTGCAAGCACGTCTTGTTTTCCCCTTCAGAGCTCTTTTGTACGTGAGACATTTCAAATGAATCTTAAAGCTGAAGTAATGATGTTTACTACTTCTTTCCTCCTCCCCCCCTCCATTCCCTTTCCAAGTCTGGATTTGAAAGAGATGTTGTGCTGAGTTTTTTTCTTTGCAAAATGTCTCCCCTTCATCTACCAATATGAGATTTTTTTGTATGTGAGTGTGTGTGCATGCGCGCGTGTATAGTGCTTTTTCTGTATCAGCCTTTTTTTTTTTTTTTCCTTTCCTCCTCCTTTTCAGCTGGGCTGTTGTTTGAGTGAATTTAGCCTGGGGAGGCATGTATATCATAAAAACTGGGTTGGGATTTGTTGGCTGTCAGTCAATAAATCAGTCAGAGTTTAATTACCAGGCATGTGATGGGAAGCGGTGACAGGCACCAGGTCTGTTGGATAGCATTTCTTATGGGGCAGCAGCTACTAAAAACAAAAAGTTAGAGAGTATGTGTGCATGAGTAGATGCCGGATAGGAAGGAGGGGGAGAGACTGGGGCAGGAGGGGGGAGAGGAGAAGTGGAGAAGGAGGAAGGGGGAAAGGAAAAGTTGAGGAGCCCTGCAGCTGGAATCCACTATTACAAGAAAAAAAAAAAAAAAAAAGTTTTGTGTTCTTGAAACAAAGGTTATGAGTCTCTATTTCAAGACAAAAAATAAGGGTTTTGAACTGAATTTCCCATGTTTTGCTTGAAACACATCAGCGTGTTCTGAGTGTTACCTGATGCCTGCATTAACTTATGCTACACTAAAGTGCACCCCTTTGTTTAACACTTGCAAACATTTTATCAGAAATATTTTTTAAAAGGAAAGAAAATTCCTACAGTTGAGAGAACACATCAGGGAGATGGGGCTGGAAGGAGTTGGAGAACTATTGTATTACAGAATGACATAATGTGTTAAAGGACGTTTCACAAAGTGAGAGTAAAGTTTTTTTAATAAAATATGAAGGTTATATAACATTCCCAATGAGGAAATCAATAACATTTTTCCCCTTTTCTTTTCCCCCTCCTTCTTCCCTCTATTTGGAAGTTTTCCAGGATGTCTGACCATGGAAATCATGTACAGTATTTTTTTCAAAGGCAATTCATATTTGACATGGTTTTTATTATTGACTAGTGATGAGAGATGTCATCTTCTTCCTGTCATATGCCATGAAGCATTATGTGGAGATACTGCAGGATGTTTTGACTGAAAAGATGCTCTATTTTCTTTTTACTATCCTCTTGTGGTGTGTCTCAGTGTGTGTTTCAGAAATCTTTTGTCCATTTTAATGCATTATGGGTAATGGACACAAAAGTCTCTGTCTTGAGGTAGTGTAGCTGCTCCTCTCCTGGCAAGGCATTTGTCCATGAACACTAGGGACAACAAGGGATTTGTGAGATGAGGAGGAAAATGTTCAGCAGAAGAAGAACACGTTACAAGCGGGCTTCAGCTGGTGAAAATTCAGCTGAAAAAACTTACTGGTTCAAATTTCATAGAAACCTCTGAACTCAAAAAAATGCCAGACTAATTTGCTATATTTAGATGTCTCATTTAAATAGTTACTTTATTCAAGAATAAGAAAAAAAACCTGTATGGTTCGCTCAGTTAGCTGGACTCCCACTCCAGCAGTCTGTTTATCTCCTTGTCAGGTTGCTCCGCAGCTGCCTCTGTGACTTCACCTGTGTGAGTCTGGATGTCCAGCAAGACCTCCCAGAAATCACCTGCAGGACCTTGTCCCATCTATACTTTAAATTGCTCCTGTCAAGTACAGCTGACTGCATGTAAACTTTCCATTGCTCTCCCTCTACCCTCTGCCAGCTTTTGCCACCACTCTTAGATGATAAAGTCCTTGGAGCAGAAAACTTTCTTCTTGATTGCCTCACCACAGCCTAGCTCACAGTGTGGACTACTATAAATGTGTAACAATAAGTCCAGACCTTGTCCTGCATACATATTCAAACCACATGGGGTGCAATACCCAGCAGAAGCTGTCTCTCAATCATATCCACAGTGGATCAGAAGAAGGAGAGGATGGAAAGGAAGAAAGAAAGTTACAGGTGGGAAGGGATACAGACACATGAAGCCACAGTTTCAATGGAAACTTTTGTGAATATTCCCCCTTTAATGACCTTTCCTCCCCCCTTTCCTCTGTGATTTGGAGATTTTGCAGCAGAGAAAAGCAGTTTTGAAATTAATGCCTTACTTCCACTCACACAAGCCACCAGCAGCATTGGCTTAATCAGTCTAAAAAGGCCTCAGTCAAATGTCTTGTGGGTCTAAAGAAAAAGAAATATTTTTATTTAAACCTTCTCTTTGGAGTTGCTTGTTCCATTCCTGAACCCCACACTGGCTAGATCCAGTTTTCACTCAGACTACTGGGAATTCCCCTGGTGTCCTCCCAGAGTAAGTTTGTCCAACATCAGTAAAACTTGTGTAAGCTGAGCAACCGTAAAACACCTTTTAAACAGACAGTCCAGCAGCACCTTTTGACTGGTAGGAATTCAGCCAGGTCCCACAGGGCATCCCACCAGCTCCTGCCATCAGTGCCCTGGCTGCCTTGGACAGCATGCAGTTTCATTACATCAAGTTTGTCTTTCATGGGATGGGCACCCTAAATCTCAGTGTCCTGTCCAGAACTGAAGAAAAAATGTCCAAAAGGACTGCAGTGCCAGATGGCACATAAAACAGTCTGACCTACATGTACAGCAAAATGCTCCCCAGCAGCAATGCGGGGTGTCTGCTCATTGCCAGTGGTGGCTGAAAACAGGGAATCAGGGAAACAGTTTCATAACTGGTTAATCTCCTACTACACACCAAAGCTACATGAAAACCCACTGGGGTTGAAGCTTTAAGCCTCATCTTAACACAGAAATAATAATGGGACCAAAGCAGATCGACTCTGAAGCTGTAAGTCAGAATCCACCTCCCAAATGAGTCACTCTGGCTATTAACGCAATACAAGAATGTCAAATTATTATAATCTTTGTCAGAGGTCAACCTACATTAAAACAGCAGCTCAACAGACATAGGATAAATACCTCTTAATAATATAGGAAAGCTGGGGGGTTTTGCTGCAGTAATTAACTTTACTCTCCAAACATTTGCCTCTGCCCAGTTCTTCTCCTTGTGTGAGCATGGGCATTCAGGCTCTCCAGTGTGGAGTTCAGCTTAATCACATGTGGATTAAGGCCCATGTGGAAGCACTGGTAGTATCCCTGAAGAAACACTAATTTTGGTTAGTAAGAGTTTACACTTCCCATCTTCCACTTTGAGTTTTCGAATAAAAGCCTTTCAGGATTTTTTTCTGGATTTTTACTAGCTTTAAATCACAATCAGGAATTTCCCTGGATTTCCACTGAAAATTTTGAATGCCCAGGACTATTCAGGTTTTGTGTATCAGAAAATCACCTGTGCCTCCAAATGTCAGAAAATGCTTAGTCAGGACAAATAATTCCTTAGCTGCCCACTCCGCTGTAAATGCTTACAATTTGTCACAAGGAGTGAAGTGATTTGCATGTAGTAAACCAGTCCAAGCCTGCCTCTGCAAGACAGGAAATGTGCTGAAATTGGAAGTGAACACGGCAAAACTTTAGAAGCAGGTAAACTTTCCCCATTGCCCCATTTACCTGCAAATGTTCATTTTTCTTGATAGCCTGAGGAAAATGGGTCTGGTTGGTTTTTTTTTTTTTCACTTTCATTTGATACCCACTTGTCATATTCAAAGGAAAAGAAATGTCTGATGCATTCTGCATATGGACCAAAGGCTTTCTTAAAACAACTTCTTGAAGTGTATTTTGCACAGATTTGTTAGCCAAAGGGCCTGAGCCTTGAAGCACTAGTGATGCAAGAGTAGATTAAGGGGCCCAGTACCCATCTCCTGGAATTTCCCAAAACCAAGTGCATTAATTGATAGTTATTTAGGGAAGCGTGTGATGGCCTCTAGTGGTGCACACTGTCGACAAACACTGAAACACTACAGCTTCTCTCCTCTGTTTTTTGAGTGGCATTGGGAGAAAAGTGTTGTGGATGTACTGACACCAGTGTGTTGTTGCCACACAAGTAACAAGACAGCCTAGTGACAGACGGGCCTGTTTGGTTTATAGCTCCCTCCTTCCCTTCTCCCCCGTGCGCTGAGGAGGAAGGTGCACCGCACACGCTGGGAGCAAGTGCACAAACTGATATTTAGCAGTGACACATTAAGTACTACAGATTTCCTGTGAACACACCACCATGTTCCTGTGTCCAGCATCAGGGAATAAAAACAGATTGACTCCATCACAGCTTTCTTTTTCTGCTAACCCACCAGGCTCACACCATGCTCAGAAACAAAAATCTTGATTTGGTTCTTTTTTTGCTGTGGGGTTTTCCCCACTTTATCACGATATAATGATGGCATCATCAGATCAGGACCATGACAAGAATATCAGAATTATAGGACATTTCCTCCCTGCCATCAGATGGACTGAACCTCAACAGCAGAAACATGCTGAGGCTTCTTGCTGTGAGTGCAGCCTCTACCATTACTACGGTGAACGTGATAGCCATTAACTAATCGTCATCAGAAAAAAATATAGCACTCTCTCCCTCCTCCACTGCACACTGAGGCACATACCATATAAACATCATAAAGGACACAGTGAGAGAGAAAAAACACACTAGAGGCCATACTAAACCACATATAACCCTGATCTGAGAAGAGACTGTTATTCAAAGCAGTGAAAGCTTTCATATACTGTATGGCTATAGAGTCGGATGTTTTCTCAACAGTTTGCTAAGCAATAATACATAGATAAAGAGGCTGGAATCTGCCATCCCCTTTATAACATATGCACGTCTATTTATGAAGACACTTAAGCATGGATTTAGTAAGTCCGAGACAAAGCTCTAGAGGCGGCTGTCTCTTTAAATCCGTCTCCTACCAAGTGAAATTTGTGGCCCTGATGAATGGCAGAGCAGAGTCATCCATAAAAGGGCAGAGGAAAATCACACTCATTTGCATACAGTAATTATTCTCTGAATCGGGCCACCTTTATTGCTGCCAGAAAATCTACTGTCAGCATCGCTCTATAGATCATGTTGGAAAAGCCCGCAGCTGAGGAGCGGGCTGGTGGCTTCGACCCACTGGCTGGCACCCCAGCCAGCCTCACCACTGAGACAGGTTGTGCTTTGCCTCACTCCCCACCCAGGGCACCCATAGGTCTTCTTTTGGCTCCTGGGTATTTTCAGCAGAATAGCACCGTAGCGGGTGGGTGAATATTTGCCCCCAGATAATAGTTGGTGGGAGGGTGGTTGGGGAGGTTCCCAACTGCACCAAGAAGGACTGGACATTTTTCACCTCTTTTTCTGCTCACATGATGTCTTCTTTACAGAAAAGAAGCAGAGTAATATTGCATTGCCTTATCGTTACAAAACCTATGCTTATGCTCCTGTTTGGCTCTACGTAAGTGAGCACCAGTGGACTAAAAAAGGGATAAGCTGACTAGCATTTCAGCCTGCTGCCAGGAGAAGTAAGAGGGGAAAGGGCACAGCCAGGGACTGCACAAAAACCAAAAACCAGGCAAAACCAAACAGGAACCCTGAAAAATGAGCCAAGATCTGTGGGGCCAGAATCTCATCACAGCACAAACAAACCTGTCACCCATCAGGGTCTCCTGTCCCAGTTCTTCTGCTGTGACCCAGCAGGAGGGCCTCAACACATAGCATGTAAACAGAGTTTATTCGGGTGTCCTTTGATAGCTATAGAGGAGCACCTTCTCATCCATTTATGTAAGTCTACTTGCAATGCTACCAAAAACTCAAGTCTGATAGAAGCTCTGTGGCAAGTATGTCCTTGGCAGGAATCCAGTTAAGATCAGACTTCCTGTGAAACCAAAACCTGACATGCAGAAAACGCTCACTCCCAGTCATGAATCTCAAAGACGAGAGCAGTTTGGAGCTGGAAGCGACAACAGCAGCTTTGGTGCCAGCACTGCAATTTGCCACGCTGTGGAGCAGCTACCACCCAACACAAGGGCTTTCCACCACAGCAACAGCTGGGAATAGAACATGGATGGCTCCCATTTGGCAGGACCTGTCCACCAGCTCACATGCATTTGCACATCAGTTTTTGCATAGGCCCAAACTCACAATCAGATGTATATTTGAATTTCTTGTTTTGGGTGGCTGCGAGACACTTTAGGGAGCCTGTGTGGATATGGGCTCCCAATGAGGGTGGATGAAAGAATTTCTTGGACAGTCATTATCCTACAGCACCATGGCACCCTGTGGCATCGTTGGTTAGTCAAGGTTTGGTGCAATATTGAGTCCATCCTTAAAAAGATCCAATTTTGTGACCCATAAGGAAAGCAACAATATGAGACCGAAAAAAAAATCTAGAAGTCCTGTGTTCAGATACCACAGTTTGCATCTTCTGTTCTGTCCTATGAGGTCTAGACCTGGAGGCAAAAGGTCTGGAAAATAGGTGATGACTTCCCAAATACCATAGTAGTGTTGCTTGCATGTCATGGATGCTATGTTGGTGAAAAGATTTGTTATCAGTGGGTACTGGAAACACTTGGTATGAGAAAGTAAGAAGTACACTTGAAACACCATGGATGAGGACTGTTTTGAAACGTAACCTGTACAAACCTGACCCTAATTTTGCTATAGACAGAGAATTAGTTGATCAAAACTCTGCCTGACATTACTGAAAATAATCTTTACTTGATTGACTGGCAGCATCCTGAAGTTGCAATTTTTCTCTACACGCCCACCCCAATTTAGAGACCAGCTTAGGACCTTTAATCTTCATTTAATTCGTGATTTAACCAAACACTTTGGATTTCCAAACAGCTACAAACAGACAAAAATCTTTCTTACAGCATTTTTACGACTAAGCCAAAATGAAAACTTCATGATAAAATACAATGGCTTTTCAATATTTCCGGCAGGTATTTTCAGCATTATCACACTATCCAGACAGGGAGTTACTAAGAGGCTGCTTAAGTAAGGATGTTTTTTTGTCCAACCAGGAACACTGAACTGTTACAGATTTTGTTAGTGAACTGTTTTATGCTTCAGATCTATAACAAAAGTTTCAGTCAAAGCAGAACCTAATCTTTTCCCCAATAAGTTAGAGGTGATGCAAAGCCATTTTGAATTAGACAGTATTTGCTGTGCTCAGATATATAAAAATTATATATATAGAGAGAGAAAAATATCTGCAACCTACCATGGCCTTGTGACTCTTACATTGGCCTATTTAAAACAGACTGTATTTCACAGTCCTTTTCCAGAGCAGACATCTGTCCACACCAAGTCCACTAATTTTTTTTCCTTTGTCCCTTCTCTGATTCCTGAGGAAGGGAGTACAACAAGCCAGACGGAGAGACCTTGTCTAAAGCAAATCTCTAATGACCAAAACATATCCTGCCATGTGCAAGACAAAGGCAAATCTTTTCTTGATTAGGCTGGCAATGGGGTATTTTGTAAGTATTAAGTTAACTCAAATAAGAAGCAGTAGAAAGAGAAAGAAAAAGGAAGAAAGGAAAAAAAAAGAGAGAAGGGAAGTCAGCAGTGCTGAGCATACTAAGTGATACTTCACCTTGCCTAAAGCTCTGTCAAAGTACCTGACCCCTGACAGATCTAAAGTAAAATCTTTTAAATGATGTAAGGGATATAACTTTATTTTAAGCAAGCAGGCACAAGCTCATGGCTTTCCTGTTTATTAGGGGACGAATTTTCCAATATTAGCTTACTGAGATGAGCACTTTTAAAACCACACCAATATATGTGTTTGCATTCCTCTTCGGGTAAAAATTTGTCAGAGAAGGAAGACATTAAACCTGTCACCTCAGATAAGGATCAGATGTTTGATTTCAAACAGAAGAAAGCAAATATTTCACAATAAGCTCCATTAACCCTTTGAGCACCCCATGGAAACTGCTCGATAGGACAAGCAGCTCGTGCTGTCTGCGTTGTGGACTCGCAGCTGCAGAGTTTTCTTGGGGAAGATGTCAGCTACAGGCTATTTCTTTCTGTCTCCTCTGTCTTTCCAGCATTTGCAAAGCAGAGTGTGTCTGCTGCCTGCAGAAAGGGGTGTGATTCAAAACAGAAACTAGCTTAGATATTTGTATATAGTCCTAGTGACACTTTCTGGATCTACTTTTTTAAAAATATACTTTCACAGCATCTGAAGCAGAAGCAGCACTCCTGATCCTCTTCAATAAAGTGAGAGAACTAGGGTATTATGGAGATCTATCTTGTTATTTCTCTGGCAACACGGGGCTGCACTTTTTGTACCCTTAGACATATATCCAGGTTACAGCTGCTCAAAATGTCCACTGGAGTAGCCTTACATTAGGAATTAAAACTCTCTGGCAAATCTATCTATAGTAATACCTGGAACTTTACTATAGCTAACTGGCTTAGAGTGAAGTGAACAACCTTTACTGAAGAAAAAAGAAGAGAAGAAAAAGCAGAAATCAACCTGGTTTTAGACACCTTCATGCATAAAGTCAGGGGTTAAATCATACAAAAGAGAGGCATAATAAGAAGTGCTAATAAATATTTTCATCTGGAAAATCTGATCCATGCAAGACTGGGAATGTAAGTATGAGGCAAACTTTTATGATCTCCAGTTCGAGGCAGATCATGTGGAACATTTGGAAGTATGTGAGATCATGCCACACAAGTGTTTGCTATATTAATCAAACAGCACAATAGTTGCCTGGATACCCACATCATTTCATCAGCTGTGGTGGCCTGTTACCAGTTTTCAGAAAATGAAATGTGACCCCTGAGGACTGTAATTGGGTGAGTATAGTAATTTAGGAACATTCAGGGGATCTGGAAAATCTGTGCAGCCAATGCACTTACAGCCAGCCATGGCAGAAGGGTATTTCAGCACCAAAGAATCACTCATGTTGCCTGTTATCAGTGCTGATCCTCAGTTCTTTCACTTTGCCTCTTTGCTGCTTGGTGCCAGTTACGATGAACTCCAGAGTCTTAATGAGACTAGAGATAATTTTGTTTAATGAAGGATTAAGGCAGTGCCTTAGAATACTTGAAAAAAGGGTGGAAAAAAAATAAAAGCCAGTTCTGTGCTGGCAGAAACTGTGGTGCATTTGCAATATAAACTGCTGTGTCCTCTTACACAGAATGTTTGTTGTGATACAATTTGAAACATAAAGGGCAGTGATCTCATATTTTAGTGCAGGAGGCAAAAGCCCTTCTGGATTCATCCAAGCTTGTGGCATTTAGTTTAACCCAGTGTAACCTGATGCAGTTTCGAGGCAGGTAAACCGTGTGTATGTTTTAATTACAGCTGGGCTGTGTAACCGGTCCAAAGTTCAGGTCAATAGAGTGATGAATTCTCTAGCCACACAATCTTTAATACTGGCTGGGTTGGTTATTAATTTTCTTTATTTGTACTGTTAAAGAGCTATATAATTTGTAGCTTTGATCATTTGTTTTTTAAAGCTCAGAAATGCTCACCCACTTTAATAAATTCATTTTCGTAGGGTAATAAACTTATTGTGTGCTCTTTTCATAATTTATACAGAGTGCTATTATTTACATATCTCTTATTTATTCTATTTCTAGTAGGCTATAAGGCTTCCTATTTCTGTGGCAGCAGATTGCATTAGATGCATGATATAGGAATACTAAAGGGCAGAAGAAGACCATATGCTCCATCATAGGCTGCATTTTAATCCCTGAAATACCAAATCATCAGCCTAATCCTTCCAGTTGACTCAGGAGTGGTCTGTTATAACCCTGGATCTGGGATGGAAGACAAAAGAGGGCACAGAGCCAGAACTTCTGCTAATGTAAATCAGTGTGCTTCCACTGACTTCAGCAGTAACATCTTTGACAGCAGCTGAGGTTTTACCCCAGATTGTTTGGCTCAGTGGTGTCAGAAGGAAAGGTGGGTTTCTCAGCGCCTGTTTTCCAGGTCAAACACTGGTAACACATTATTCAGAGGTAAACCAAACCGTCTGAAGTGTTTTGAACACTGCTAGGTGCATATTGCTGTAACAGTTTTTAAAAATTTAATACACTTTTCTTCAGAAAACTCCTCTATGGTCTTTTCTAAACTCATCCAAGCAGACTGCATCCTTCATATTGTATGAAGACAGCAAAAGTGGCAATATTCCATGTTCTGATTAGCACCCATCTGAGAAGCTTGAATCATACACACAGACATAGAATTGTAGAATAGTTTGAGCTTGAAGGAACCTTAAAAATCATCTCGTTCCAACCCTCCTGCCATGGCTGGGGCCTTCCACTAGACCAGGTTGCTCATTTATTTACTGTTTTGTAGGGTCAGTCATAAGCTTATAGTAAAGAAAACCTTTATTCTGCCAAAAAACTTGTGACAATAGATAGGCTTGCCTCAAGATGGTTTTGTTCTGCCACTGTTCAGATTGCTGGGAGGCTCTTCAATTGTTTCATTGAATGCTGCCACTCAGCTAGAAAATGCTCTGGCAAGCATGGCTGTACAATTTAATTGTGCTGCCAGAAATTGCATCTTTCCATGATGATTCCAGCTGCAGTCAATACCCTATTGGCATTCCCCTGGCATGTTACCCTGGAAATTTGCAGTTGGTTATCTTAAGGTGCACCACCTTCTCTAAAGTTTTCAAAGAGTTCTGTGGTTGATCATTTGTGCTTCTGCAATACCATTCCCAAGAAGCTATCCTATCACACATGGCAGCCAAACTAGCTTAGGCTGATTCAGTGGGGAGGCTGTCTCTAAGAATATTTCAAAAGAGTTAGTATCAGGCTGCAGAGACACCACAAGTGCAACTTTTCAAAGTGAAAAGTTGCTGCTTCTCCTTCAAGGCTCACCGATAGCGTCCGAGTGGGAATTAAGCAGTACACTGATACTGTACATGATTAGCAGCGTGGCTGTGGGATGAGAACAGTTATACACTGGATAAATTTAAGATGACAAATTTGCATGTAAAACCAGAGATTCTTGTCAAAAGAAAGAAATCAATGAAGAACTGTCCGTCTGATGACAGATTGCCTAGGCTATCCGTGACAGCTAACACAACATTAAATAATCTGTCTCGATGTATTTGAAAATGTTTTGGAAATGTATTAATAAAAATTACTTGAGATTTTTTTTTCTTTTGTATGAATCATCTTGGTGGTGAGCCTTCTGAGAAACAGCTGGGGAACAGAAAACCTTTAACAAATTTTGTAAATATTCTCAGTTCCGAACTGTATGTTATTTTATTGATATACCCTCACTCCAGAAGGCAGATTTCAGTGCAACAAGATTTTTTGTACCCCTAAGAAAAAAAAGAAAAACCTGAAACCAGAAGATGGGTGCATAATACATGGCTCCTCTGAGGCAGACATTCCTACAGTTATTCAGAGTTTCTGCAAAACAGTATTTCGTATTCTCTGTACTGGAGAAGAAAGAAGACTAAATTTGAAACATCTCTCTGCTTCTGAGCACCAATATCATTCTAACCTTGATGCATGGAACTCCAAAAGTGAAGAAAACATTAATGGGTAACAACAAAATTTTAGAAGCTGCTGAAACTTATGCTGATCAAATAAATACTCCAATTAATACAGTGCTCAAAATAAAAAAGCTAATAGAGGGATGACAGTGGAGGGATGGAGAGGGAAGAGAAGATATGTTACATTGCATTAGGAGTCAGGTGATTTTATGGTTTGTTTTTTTTTTTTTCCTTTAGGTAAATTTTAATGAAGAGATGGTGGTCTTAGAAAACTTTCTTTCCAGAGAAATGCTTTGAACCTCTGTATTAGTTTTAGCCAATGAATTACTTATTAATTCAGTTTACTGAATGTGTTGGATATTTGTGAGTCAATATTTGAAGAGATTATTTAATTCCCCCCAAGTCATCTGGTATTATATTAGTAGCTTTATGCAAGTCTTCCATGGAACAATAAAAACTAGAAATGTGTCTGTGTTAGGAAAAAAATCACCAGTTAGAATTTTTGCAAGAAAAGAAAAACCAGCCACAGATCATGACTCTTAAGAATTTTTGCAAGGACCTTTTGAGATATATTTTTTCTACTTAGACACATACATTTTGTCATCACGGTAGTTAAAAATAGCAGGTCTTACTGAGTTTATGTTGTGAAAACAGATTTCTAAGTAATAAAACTATATGACCCAAAGCGAATTAAGGTTTCTCCCCAGTTAAACTGTAAAATAGTATGACTTTTTAAATGTTAATTGGACACTAGATTTTTGGATGCCCCACATAAGCCCTTTCCATAGATCCGATTTTTAAAAACCATTGTACTTTAAGAATCATATCCACTGTAAAAGCTCCAAGTTAGATGTCAAAGTGTAAGGACCCAGAAAAATACTATTCTGTTCTGTAAATATTATCATTCAATCTCTTGCTGATTCATTCATAGCAGCCTGCATTTTCCATTTGTTTATATAAGTGTATATGTGTATGCACATGTATGCATATCTGCTTATTTGTATGTTGGGAGTACAGAAAAAAAGAATTTTGTGGACAATCAAATTTGATTACCAGAAAAAGGTGCTTAAGTGGTCACACTGAAATTTCTCAAAGTGGTGAGACTTTCCCATGAGCTCCTGTCAATACAGAAGCAACATTAAATATAGATACAATACATATAAAGGACCAGAATATCTTCCTCAGTGGTGCTTCAGGCACTTGCCATTCTTGACCAATGTCTTAAGAGCTCTTTGCAAATATATTGATCTTCATCTTAAGACCAGCTCAATTTCTGATTAGTGTCTGGTCAGAATCTCATTTCTCTGATGACTAGCAATCTGAAAATATCTGGCCTACATTTATTTATGCCTAGATTTATACTCATTTGTTCTTGTCCCAGCAGCTTTTACATATGTATTTTGATCCTTAGAGCAAATGCATTTTTGAGGGGAGTATTGGGGGGATGTGTCTGTTTTCATAAGACCTAAAGGTTACGAAAGTGCAACTGCAAAAAGCTTACAACTCATCTTTTGTTCTATGCTTTCTAACCAATATTTACATACAGAAAGTTGCAGGGAAACTCTGAGCAATACAATGCAACAGCATCCTGTTACATCTGATCATCGCAGAAATATCTAAATTAACAAAAAGATTATCACTAAAGGACCAACCTGGCGATTTGCTCTTCTTGAGAGCAAATAACCCCTTTGCTGTTCCCCAGAAACTCCCTTTGTATGGAGGTGATGCCAGCAGACAATAAGGTCTGGTTGCCCATCTCATTTGTTCTGTAAGGCAGCCAAGCAAGAGAAGTGAAACCTCCCTCCCTGCTCCAACACACCCGGCTGTCATTTCTGTGCTGCATTGATCCTCTGATGGGTTCTTCAAAGCTCCCACTTCATCTCCCTATCTTAGACCCTTGGTCTGTCCTAATGCTCTTAAGAGCCCTGGCAAATACCCTTACAAGTTGTCTGCAGCTGGGGCAACATGCTCACCCAGAGGCCAGCTAGTCCTATCTCCATTCTCTGTTTTGACCCATCCAGGAGTAAAGTTCATCACTTTATGTCAATTACTCTCTTTCCTTCATAGAAGTCTGTGGAGTGCAAAGCCAGGCTTACTTCCCCATCATTCAAATTCATCCAGACTAAACGAAAATGCTCTCTGGCTCTCTCACTGCATTTTCTTCTAGTGTCTATTTTCTCCAAAGCCTGGATTACCAGCAGTCTCTGCTGTATTAACAGCAAATAATGAATAAAGCAAGAAATTAAAAATTATATTGTAGTCAAATTCTTGGATGTCAGAATCTCAGACTTCTGACATGTCCGAATTTAAGATGAGGAGGGAAATGGTGAACAAGGAGTACTTTGGATGTTTAAGCTCTTGGCACTGGAAAGCTTTTAGTGTGATATTTTGGCCAGACCAGCATCATTGAGAGGGTTATCTCCTACCTCAATTCCTGCTGAAGTTGTTTTGCCATAACTAGGAGGGGATTGTTTCCTCTCTTTTCCAGATGTGGACAAATTACCAGAGAAGTTAATATACCACAGACCATAAAGTATCCCCCTCCCTTCTTTTTGTGTCATCTCTGATATGATCAGGCTAACTAATTCACTCTGAACATCTATTATTACACTGATGAGGTCTGACTGGCTGCCCTTACTGATTGACAAGGAAAAATGAACCTTATGAATGTGGTTCTAATCTATATTCCAAACAAAGAAGGAGAAAAAAAAAAAACCGCAAGAGGAAAAAATTAATTTTGTCTCTTTAAATTCTGGAAATGACGATAATTATGCCTCCAGGTTTTTAATTTTCAATTTACAGATGTGGTGAAGTACACTGAGTCACTTGACCTCTCTAAGAAACAGTCTTGTCCTGGCATCCTCATAGGTATCTGTGTCCATCTGGCAGAGATATTGCAATTCAAATCTCAAACTCCAACTGACTGCTGAGCTGTGAGCTGTGCTTCTTTTGTGCATCCTGTCATTTCCCCCTCCCTAGCTTCAAAAGATTTAGAAAAATGCAAAGGGAACAATATCATATGGTGAATTCTGTTTATGTGGCATGGCTTAGTCATCCTTATTTACATCACCCTGCCACCTAAACAGACCTATTCACAATGCATAGCTGTCACTCAGCCTGAACCTTAGATTATTGTTAATGTTTGCAAAGGGATGGTTATGCAACACTACACAACTGTACATCAAATACAGAGCCCAAGGACAACAAAGCTTTGTCCAAACTGACCTAAAGACTCTGAGATTTCTGCTCTGCATACTGATTTATCTGATTACACAAGGATACAAAATACCACTAACATATTTTAAATATATCTATTTTTTTTAATGTATCCGACTTTTTTCATCCAAGCTGTCTTTCTTCCCTCATGTTGTCAAACACACTGTGTACCCAACCTCTATGAAAAGAGATCAGGTCAGGGTTGCTTGCAAATAGAAGCATATACTTTGATTTCTGTATGAAGGAACCATGGAAATTTTATAGACAGGAAACTTTGGAGTAGTGGAGTGAAGGATGGAAGAATTAATGTGCAAAGAAGCATCAATAGAAGAGCAGCTTACACCCTGCCAGGAAACATAAATTTAAACTTTAAAATCAAATTGATTATCATTAATCTGAAGCCGTGGTCTGATTTTCCATCCTGATGCCATTCAGTCCCTCCTCCTCACTCCCCCAAAACAAGCATACCCATCAGCATCAAAGGGATACAGTGGATGGCCTGGAGCAAACTGAGGCAGTTCATGGACTGAGAAACCCAAGGCTCACACAGAGGCAGTGAGGCATGCCAGAAAGGGGCACATTTCCAAAGTTAAACTTACCCTTTGTAGTGCCCAGATCTGCCCCTGGAGGCTGCTGGCAGCAAAAAGCAGCCAGCAGCCAGCTCAGCCACATGGGTCAGGACCTGGCTGGTACACCTCCAACCTAAAACTGTGTGAGAAAAATCATACAGTATGTATGGTACAGTTTGTATGGCCAGCTGTGGGAGAGGATTAGAGACATGGGTTTTCCTTCTTCCCTTACAAATTCCCAGGAAAACTGTCCAAAGTACAGTCCTGTAACACTCAACACATCCAGTCCTGTAATACTCAACCCAACATACTCAGCTAGTCTGTTGAACCCAGAATTCAAAGGGGAGACTTTTTCCTTCACACCCATCAGTAACAATAAAGGATAAGGGGTGACATCTGGCACGACTCTGCAGCCTGACTATGGGGCTTTGCTCAAATATCTTCCTGGACTTTAGAAATAAGGTCTTTGTGATGATGCTTATGAAGAAAGAATCTATGGAGGGTTTTCCATCAAGGGTGCATCTTTATCTCGGTTTTGAATAAAACTTTGTAACTGGTGCAGCTAAGGCAAAAAACCATCTTAACTAGTCCTAGCTTATCTCATCAGCCATTTCTATTACAAACAGGTCTAGAAGCACTTTCCACTCAGGCCACAGTTACTTTTCCAAATTGAGATGCTAATGTGCAGAAGTTAAAAGCCTCACAGCTGTGTGTTCTGAACACACATAGGAGTTACACCAGTGAGCTAAAGGGAGAATAATAATAAAAATGTTCACTAACAAGTCTTACTTAAAAAGGAAGGATATGCATCTATAATTCCGTTTATATTCTTGCCCAAATTGGTTTGGCATAGGGGATTAAGAGATATATTAAGGCTCAAATCCTCAACTGTTATCAACCTGAGCTGTGGCAGTTCACTTTAAAAATGTGGAGTTGGCCCCATGCAAACCCACCAGCCAACAACATAACAGATTTCCAGACACACAAGCCCAGGGTAGAAATATAAGTGGAGAAGGAAGAAGTGTCTGGGTGGAAGAAGAAGAACAAAGAGAGCAGGACTGCAGAGCAGGCATCAGTAAAAATTCTCAGTAGTTTTGCTGCTACCATTGCAAAGAGCTTTCTAGGCAGTTATTTACCAGTCACCCAGAACAGCATTTTTGTTAATGAGGTATTACTTATATCTCAATAAACTGAGACAACCAGGTAATTACTTAATTAGGTGTTCCCTCCCCCTTTTACTCCTTTCTTCAAAGAGATTTTAATGTGAAAGCCATCTTCTATGTCTCTGAGCAGTGATACACACTTGAGCTTTCAAGCCCATGTATCATAGAATATATAAAAAAAGCACCAAAATAATAGAGAGCTGTAATTCTACTGATGGTTTTTGGTGATAAGAAAAGCTGCAGTGGCATGGCTTGAAAAGGTTTGTCACCATAACTCCAGGATCAAATTTCCTTGTATTACAGAAAGATGGCAGAAAGAGTCTGCAAAGGACACTCAAGGAGACATGTAATAAATGCCATGAAAAGAGCAATTCTTTCTGATAGAAAAGCTTTAACACAGTCACAAAGTGCCTAATCACGGAAGTGCTGAGTGAGTTCACCCCCCCTTGAACTTCAGCAGGATGCAAGGTGCTCAGCACCCCTTTGCAGAGGTTCAGCACTTCAGGGAATCAGGTCCCAAACCAGGAGGAAAAATGGTTTTCAGAAATACATGTGGCAAGATATAAATTCCTATCTAATAAGATAAATCAGGTTTTATTTCAGCATTGGCATACAGAAGAAAGAGATCCCAGACAGGGCGATATATTTAAAACAATCCATTTGTTTCCTCCCCCAGAGTGGAATACAATGTAAGAGCCATTCTGAGAGTTTGAGAGGTATTTGACTGTCTTTAGCTTCTACTAGCCTTCTGTACAGGGGTGAATCACAACCTTCACAAAATACTTCATGCATGTGAAGGGCCACAGCTCAGGCAACTTAAAACTAAATAGCGTCAGAGAATATAATAAGAGATTTTGTGAACTAAAGGTTATTTCTTGGCCATGATTTCAGATTCTACCTAATTATTTCATGGTAACATTTTAATGCAACAAAATCAACAGTTGTTTTGTTGTTTTTGTGGGTTTTTCATTTTATGAAGATCAAAAATAGCCTAAGACAAAGATCACATGGCCTATGAAGATCAAGATAGCCTATGAAGGGAAAGAAAAAAATGGTCCTAAGGATGTCAAATTACTTGGTCCTATGCTGTATGTGGAGATTCCCCACATACAGCATACAAAATATACACAAATTCATTTACAGTGAAGAAACATCTTCCAGGGAAGTCTAACCCGAACAAAGCTTATCTCTTTCCCTATTCAGTTTGGACTGTTGGAACAAGCCTTTGTGCTTTCTTCAGACTTAAAATTTGCTTTTCTTTCTGGTCTTTAAACCACTTTGTCAAGCACATCTGTGTATGACTTAGCTGCTTTATCATGAAGTTTAAGGCTGGATCCATGCATGAAAGGTCAAGATAGCAAACGTGGAGGTAAAAGCATATTTGGTCATTCCCCTCAAACTGCCATGTTATACAAGACGTCTACAAACATTTCACATGGTATTTGTGATTGCAAGGCATCCTAATAAACAAATTCAAGCCCCAGATGATTTGAAAAGGAAAAAAACCCCACCCACTCTTTCACTTTGCAGTTCTACCAGCATAGTCAGTCAGTATGTGACTCTGTAAATTGTTTCTGAAGAGCAGTCTTAGAAGCAGCCATAAATACTGCAATACCTCAGCCTCTGAGCCCCCCATAAGTCTTGCCTCAGGCAGCTGTCACAATTAGGGCAAGCTGATATTCATTACAATTTTCTGAATATGCACCAAATGATCTTATAGGGTTTTCATATAAACCTAGAAATTGTCTACACTCACTCAAAGCACAGTCCAGTGAAGTTATGGCTAAACTGGGGAATATCTCAGAAGTTATCAGTCGTGTAATAACACCAAATCAGGATCAAGCTAAGCACAAAATATTCCCAAAATTGTAAACTGGAAGTAAGTCTGAAGAATGATCCAAACAGTCAGAGGGGTCTAGGATCTAAGGTCACAAAACACTATGTACGGGAGCAACAATAGAAAATATGCATAAATTAATCTTGATTGGAAAGAACCAATAAATACAGAAACCTGTTGAACCCTGTAGGAAACTACATCATTCTTTCTGCTTGCCTCAGCTCTGGGCAGGCTTTGGGAGTTGTCTGAAGCTGCAATCATGGTCCTGGTCCAAACACCTCTGGTTTCATGACCATTCATGACCATTTCAGACCACATGAGTGTTCTGTTCTTTATTATGAGAATTAGCATATTCTCTCTCTTTTTTTTTTTTTTAATTAGTCTTCCTGAAAGCTCCTTTGTTTCATCTTTCTCCCCATCATACACTAAGTATTTCTCTGACTCATAGCACCTCTGCATCATAGCCTTGTTACTCATCATAGAGGGCTGTACCTCAAGCTAAGTAAAATAAGCTGTGTGTCCCCCTCTATCTTGAAACGCTGGTGCGACTAACAGATACTGGAAATCTGTCTTCAGGAGTCACACCTCATTTTCTGGTAATGAGCTGTAGGGTCTATGCACTGGACTGTCTCTCACTGATTGTTAAGTTACTAACATTAAAGAATCCAGTTTGCCCTATAAAATCAAGCAGTTGTAAATAGAGGACCTTTCCTACCGAGTTATCTTCATAAATGAAGTTGCTGTAGCAAGCCTTTCCAAGAACTCTCAGTCCCACATGCTGTAGTTAAACTGGGATAATGATTTACAGCGTAGTGAAGTAACCTCCTAAAGCTGAACTTTTGGGATTGCACAAGGGACTGTTCATCCACATTCCAGGTTTGATTGCTCAGAATTTATCTTAATTATAAGGAGTTCAATTATAGTGAAGCGAGAAGGACTGAGAGAGTGAGAGTGAGCAATAGTAGAGCTCCACATGGAATGACTGACAGCAGCATAATGCCATCATATAAACTAAGATGTTGCAGCACAGCGTTTAAGTAGGCCCCATTCTTCAGGCAGATATGAAAGATTTTCTTGGTTTTGCTGTCTCTTGCAGGTAGCACAATGGGTAAAGGGGCAGAGGTACACTCTGCAGACACACAGCTTTGTTGTTGCTTGAGTAACTACAGCTATTTAAGCAATAAGACTCCACATGATAGAGCAACATTACACAATAAAAGCCTGTGGTGCACTGTGAAAGAGGATTAGAAAAATAAAAACTTCCTTAACTATCCATCTTTATCCAGGATAAAACACACCATGCCATGTTTTCTCAAACAGGTTCAGAAAGAAAGGTCTAATCCCCCTGCAAAAATATATGAGTCACCTGACATTACAGACACAAAACCAGTTACTAAAGAGCCTACAAGCACCCTGGACATGGAGCAGTGAAGCCACAGAGCAGTGGGTAGAGAACAGGAGGAAAAGGCACAGATGCAGCAGTGAGATCGTTCAGTTACTCACCACAGACACATATTCATGGTGTCAGAGCATGTTTTACAAAACATAACTGAGTGATGCAGAAAAGAAGCTGTTCCACATTGCCACGATGATCTTTAAACACATTTTAAACCTTTCCTTAGTGGTTTGAGCACACACCATTTATACCTCACCAACAGCATCACCTGAGCAGTGTGCACCAGCTGGCCTTCAACAGTGCCCCCAAAGTGTGTGGGACCGACTGGGAACAGCTGGTGCCTTCCTCATTATTTTCATGGCAGCTGAGGATTCTCCTGCACTCCAAGAATCCTCAGCTGCTGCTTTTATTCTCCATCCCCTTTTTTATTTTGCAAGAGGGTGTATATTTCCTTTGAAGAAGCCATGGGGGCTCATAAATTAAACTGACTTCTCCTTCTGACTTGTTTCGCCTCCATTTTTCTGCATTCATTTACTCTTGTCATATTTTTCAGTAGCAACTCATGAGAGCAACACTGCTGACTAGAGATGCATTTTCTCATCTACGTATGAGGAAATCTTCCCTTCTAGCTGCAGACAACATTACAGCGGATTCTCCATGGCCATAATGTGGTCCAGAGCCACATTCCCAGAGAAGGAACCTTGATGAGACTCTACCCTTTTGTATAAAAACAAATATGTGCAGAACTTGACTACAGCAAAGAATAGGGGAATATGGGTTGGGACAGAGATTATCTCTTCTTCTCACACTAGCAAATAAAGCATTCAAAGCACCAAAACGTGATAAACTGTCCACGACTTTGTGGGGGAGGCTATACAATTGATTCAAGTCCCTCCAGCTAACAAAACTCAGAGGCTCACAGAGAAATTTTCTAATAAACATCTGAAATTAAAGCTCCACTGCTGACAGCAAAATTACAATTTACAGTTTAAAGACGCATTCAATTATAGTTACCCAGAGACAAAGAAGACAAGAAAAATAAAATAAATCTGGAAAGAAAAGGAAGGACTTCAAATTTGCATCAAATCTTAATCCAATAATCTGCCTTTAATTGCCCATAGCAGACTCTCTCCTAAAGTGATCAGTTTTGCCTCAGATCTCCAAATCGTTTGGCCCAAAGCCAAATGTATAAGTGCTTTATCACTTGAGACTCGGAGAGCACCCGTGTCCGCAGGCTCAGTGAGAACATTTATAGCTGGTATGCTTGGCTGCCATTGTGGATTTGGTTTAATCCACTGAGAGTCTTTTTACATCTTCAACTCTGTTTCATGCTTTGAACCAGTGGTAAGATTTTACTGGATTACTCCATCTCTCAGGACAGAAAGAGTATTGTTCTTTAGCCAACTTCTGAAAGTTTGTATTTAGCCTGTCTGCATTTTTCTGCTATTTGTGTACCCTTTGTCTGATACTGGAAAAATTGCCCGTCCAATAAAGGTAAAGGAGCAACATAGATACCCACTTTGGGTTTTTTACTTTTGTTTCTTGAATTTTTTATGTCCTAGCTGTCTGTTATATTAGTAGCAGTTAAAGATGTGGCAGAAGAAAAGCGTTCTTAGAGGTAGTCCCTTCTTATTCTTCTATTTCGTGGTATTAAATCCACTTGATCATATGAGAGACCTATGCAGACTGTCCTTTTAGGGAAGGGAGAGAAGGGAGAGAACCTGAAAGCAGTAGCTCTTCCTGGTGCCAGGAATCCTTGCAAGACAAGCTCAAGCAGCAGTCTGTTGTAAAAGCATCACTCACAAAGGTGCCAGAAACCTACGTTTATTGGATCAAGTCACACACATCTGAATGACAATTCCAACAATTACAGTCCTGTCCTGTCTCTTTGTGTTGATATCAGCAGTTAACATTATAGCCTGCTTTCTCCTCTGATGATGATAAATCAAAGAATTATAAAAATTGCTGTCATCAAAATGCAACCAGTAAACAAAACGAAGTTAAGAATTATCCCAGGCATAGGACTGACTGGAACAGAAAGACATCATTTAATAACCACTGTATTAGCATGATCAAACCCAGTTCTAACAAAGATCCATTTCTGTGGCCTCAGAACCACTGCTGGCAACAGGCAATTAATTGTGGTTAAGTAAAAAAATGGATAGACTGGAAGAAAACAGTTTGTGCTCCCTACTGTGCTGCCGATGTCTTCTGCATTGCCTTTGTTGATGGATTTACTTTGCAAAAAAGGGAGTGATTACCCTGTTTAACACAGGTCAATGGGACAAGTCTGATTTGCACGTGTATACTTTGTTTTTTTTTAATATATGTTTTTCCTTTCATACCATCAATAAAGCCTTTGAGGCAGACAGAAATCAGAATCAGTATTTGTGAAATACTAAGATCCCAAGTTCAGAAGATGCTATACAGAAGAGTCACAGACTGTATTTACACTGCTATGTAGATATTGTTGACACCAATCAATCATTTCATCTTTCACTTTTCAAAATATTTATAAACCAAATGCACAGTACTGAAGGTTTTCTCTTTACAAATTACAGAACAAGTACTAACAAAGCTAGTTTGTTTCAAAAGAATCACCTCAGGTAAGTTCAGAGCAAAAAATATCCCTTCCTAGATAGGTTCCCTATAGAAAAGGCCTTCATCCTTCACCAAATATGTTTTTTCCAAAAAGGAGTCACTGATTGCAAACTGGTTCTTATTGTTAAATCTCTTCTCACTAACAAAGGACTTTCTGGCAGTGATCTGTGATGAAGCAGCATACACTCTATTTAAGTAAAAGCAACCCCGAGATTTTTGATTGAGCTGTCTTTTGCCTGCTGTTTTTTTCTCTCCTTTGACCATCATTGTGCATCCAATATTTTCCACATCCAAAATTGAAGCACATCAAGTACTGCATCTCCTGCTTATGTCATTTCATAAAGTTTTCCAGGTATCTCCCTTCTTTTCACTTCCCTTTTCCAGTGCATCTGTGCACTACCAAATGCATTTGGCATTCAACTCCAGATATTATTTTATTTTCAAGGTTATTATTATATTTTGGGTAAGGCATATGTTCATACCCAGCGTACTGAATGTTGTACCAGTACTCAAGAAACAGCATGAGTTGGTCAGACCACGGATGAAAAGCAGAAAACAGTCTGAAGAGATTAATCATCACAGAAGATATTTGAGGCTCAATTCTAGTACAAATCAGTTGTAACATCTTTCTTATTCGCCAGATGCACACCAAAATATGATCAACAGAGACGAAATCAGAATGGGATCATGGTAATAAGCATGCAAGTTATAGCAGAGTCTCTTAAACCTAGTGTTATTTGTCTGCCAGGATAAAGCAGATGTACTTTCTCAGTATCCTGACTTGAGGGATGTTTCTAAGAAAGGAGAGGGTTATATTGTGAGCACGGTAAAAAGAACTATAGTGTAAAGCACTGTAGCATGCAGAGGGTAGTACTAGAACATACTGTTATGGTTGGCTGTACCTGTAAAATTCGTGAAATTATTGGCTTCTTTCAGCTGTAGTACAGTACTTTTACAGTAATTTGTCACTCTGTTTTCAGCAGGGATAATGGACCATGCCTTTTTCTAGGAGCACATTATTTGGCCACTGGCAGCTCTTTATATTTGCCATGAGATCCCCAGTAGCTACATGTTCACCCTCACCCCCCCCTCTGCAGGACACTGGAGGCAATAATAGATCTGTGGGGTTAACGTTTCTTTTCCAGAAGCTAATGGCATCTGTGATGATTGGTGTTAATTGGCCTGGCTATTTCCAGTGTGTCTGTACTGCTCCTTTCAGCATGCCATTCCTCCACTTCTGCCTTCACAAAACAGCATGACAGCACTGCTGCCAAAATCATCTAGAAAAATACCACAGTCATTGCTCCTCCCTATCTCACCTGACACTGCTTAATATTGCCATTTTTATATGGCCAGTATCTAGAAGCCCGGTAATAACCTTTTCTATGGCTGGAGATAAATGCCGTGTAAAAATGAATGAAAAGGAAGATCAGGGAAAAAGCCCCTTCTGACCTGAGGGCTGATATTTTTCAGCTTTAAAAGTCTCTTCTACCTACGCCATAACATCAGTGATGAAACTACTCTTTTCCATCTTATTTGAAAACCCTAACATGTTACTGGCATTATTTTCTGTGAAAAATGGTAAGTCATTAGAATTAGGAAGGAAATTGTTTTCCTGTCTAGTGACATGTTGTGAGATTTTCAGATTTTTCTCTTTTCTGCAGTGCAGAAAATCCAAAACATTTCTCACTCCTCAGGAGAAAAAAAATAGGGTATTTTTTGCTCCAAAATTATGCGCAAGATTGGCATCCTTCTAACATACAGTAATATGGACAACAGGGACCAAACCTCTTCCTCTCATACAGCCCCTGTTAAAGATGTATTTTCCACATGACAAAGCCTTTCACTCTCTTTTCCATCTGGATTTTGACCATATGCGTGGTCATCCTGATGGTAAAAATTAGACAGCTCCCCTCCCCACCAAAAGGCATTTTTCACAAAGTGTTTTCAATTTGTTAACCATCACCTTTATAACAATTCTTCTGCACCGCATGATGCAATGCAGTGTTCCAGAGCCAGAAAGCACATGGTTGTTCTGGAAAGGGTGTCTGATTTCAAGGTCAAGTTCTTTTCTCCCAAGGTGAGTATCGTTTACACGCTCTCCAGAACCAGTGGAGCTAAGCATCTGTTTTAAAAGGAAAAGAACAATTTTTTTTAAGCAATAATCAGGAATATGCCGAAATGGAAATAACACCTTTATTTTAACTGCTTGATGTCTCTCACAAAAAACTCCAAATCAAAATGAAGGAAAAAACCAGTTATCGTATTTAAGCTTAGAAGGCAGAAGAACTTTCCCCAATGTATTTTTCCAAACACTGAAGTATGCCACTGCTTCTAGATACACATAGCGACTTTCAACCTTGCCCAGAGTTACTCAGATGCCTAAAGAGGAATATGCAAAAGATAAAAGTGCCAAAGCCCTTTTCTGAAGTAGGGTTTTACCAGTTCAGGAAAGGGAGAGGATTCATACCAATCAAATAGTGAAGTTGGCAGGCTTGATGCCATACATGGCCACAGAAGAGGCACAGGCTCTCAAAGAGCTCCCAAATTCATCTTCTGTGCGGAGACATCACTCTTTCCATGACTTACTCTGGGAGTTGTGGGAAAGTGGAACCCAGTCTTGGCATCTGGATTCCTCATCTAGGTTGTGTTACACATAATAATCTTTGTCTTGTTTTGCAAATAGCATATATCTCTTATTCCTGCAAATTCCAGTAAAACAAAATACACTCATCTTTTGTACCTAATTAGGTAACTTCTCACATTTCTGAGAATACTACTACTTGTTAACTGTTTTGGCAAAGCATTAAAGAAGAGAAAAAATGAATGAAAACTTAGTTTGTCTGCAAACATTAGGATATCCAGCAATATGTACAGCCGTTTGCACGTTCTAAAAATTCTCTCTTAAGCTTAATGCATACCAAAGTCTTCAACCATCACCTGCTGATGCATTCCCATCGTCAGCAACAAGCTTTTGCCATAAAAGTGGCTGCTCAGCACAGCTTAATCATCAGATACACTCTCTCATCCCTTATATTGCACACAGAAAAGAACTCCAGTTAAGGTAGTGAAATGCCAAGAAAAGCAGAACTAGCCATTCAAGATACCATGTTCACAGATATTTCCTGTATTTAGATCTGATCTGCCTACATTCAAGTTAAAATTTTCAAAACTTGCACTTCAAGCTCGAGACACTCATTTTCTGGAGATAAAGCCATGCATTTATGTATATCTGAGCTCCAAATTGTCAGAGTCCAGTACTGAGGGAATAAAAATTGTAAAACTGCTGTAAAACTCTCTGGACCAGCTTTGAAGTCACAAAGTGTGAAGGAGTAGAGTTGTAAAGGAGCATATGCTACATGTGTGAAGCATGTAAGAGTGCCTTGGTAAGATTCAGCCATGATGCTGCCAAACACCATCCTTTGAAGGTTGTGTATTGTGAATGAGCTGTAGATTTCCTCCCTTTTACTCATTATAAATTCCATACAGAAGCAAAGTTACTCTATTCAGGTATGTGAAACTGTATTTGCAACAAAAAAGAACGGAGGAACGGAGGCAAAGGGCTAATCATATTTGCCCTGCAAATATGTGGTGGTGAAGTGATATCCCAAACAACCAGGAATGAGTCCTTCAGGTACCAGCTGCTGCTGCACAGCCATAGCAGGGAACTATGCCTGGGCATATTTTCCTGCAATGGGACTGCACCGATACCATTGCCAGAGAGCTTCCAGTCAGCACTCCATTTGGCTCCACTTGCACTCTGAATTTCTTGGTGTTCTGCTAACAGAACTATGCCATAAAATCTTGCAGGTCTTGTAGGTGTGCAGAGGAAAACCTTTACGCTGGGGCTTTATTTAAAGTCCTTGAGTCATCCTATGACTACATATCAGCAGGGGCAAGCTGTCCTTTTAATGATTAAGTGAAAGGACAATGAAGTGTTTTTCAGGCCTTATAGCATTCCCACAGCAGTATTCTGTAACACAGAACACTGCAGTTTGTCTACAGGCAACTTACCTTTGCATGGATTATATACAAAAAGCTGCCTCATTCTTCTCCTTCATGTGGCATGTATCGCACCCTCCCCCACCTAAGAGCACTACTGGTGGCCCTGCTATGAGCTGTGCAGATGTTTCTACCCCATTATTGCAGCTTTATATTTGCAAGAGCCTTCCTCGAACAGATGTTCTTTCTGTGTGCATATACCACACTTTCCACTGCAAACACTTTTACAACACAAACAGCAGATTGTCTTGCTTCTGTCGTTCGGATAAGGAGAGAGTAAATGCCTCGTTCTAATGATGTGAGTTTTCTTCCCACAGTGCTTAATGTCTTCCATTCTCACTGGCCCTGCTCACTTCAGGTGTTTCATTTCTGTTCCTTGAGCTCTTCAACACTTATCTTTACTCTAAAGGGTCTCCCTAAAAAAAATCCTCTTCCTGAATTTCCTTTACTGCTTTCACCTTCTCTGAATCCCTTTTGCTGTGTCCTCCTTGTTTTGTAGAGGCTACTCTGCCTTCTTCAGCTCTGCTCAACGAGGACCTAATTCAACAAATTTAAAGGAGTGTGTATTTTCTGGAGTAAGAATTAATATAAATTGGTGAATATAATTCCTACAAGTTGTAGAATAGAAGACAATAATTGAAAAATGAAAGTTTGTATTGGCTAGGTATTGCAAAACTAAGAGTTGAACACACCAACCCCTCTAATGTTTAATCAAAAACCTAACTTGTAAGGGGAGTAATTTGTACAGAGTCTTGTAAAATTATGACAACACTGCATAGATCTTTGGCCTCTTTCACGGTGATTATGATTGCTTTCAGAGGACATCTTCGTTCATGACTATTTCTGATTAAAAATTATCTGTTCCTGTGCTTTTAGCTTCTCCTGTTTTTCATCAGATATTTGTCAGTAATATAGCATCAATAATAGTATAAATTTTGTAGCAATTACAAAAAGTAACATTTTTCATTGAATAGTAATACATCATAAAGAAGCAATGGTGTGGAGATTCCTTCTGCCTTGGCTAGTTTGCTGTGGATACTCGAGCTGGACTGTTTAGAGGTACCTGAAGTATCCTTATGACAACCTGTACAGCAGAGATGTGACAAGATGCTGAGAGCATCTTCCTTAAATCTCTCTCAGCCTCAAAGTCATGGAAGACATCACTCTTGTGCTCTGCAACCTCCTGAAACACAAGCTCTGTCACAGTCCTAATATCTGTGATAAAAATCCTACCTTTTGTTTCCTTATCATAATTTTCCTTTTTAAAAATCTTTTAAAATCACCTTGCATGCAGCTTTTCAATTGACCATATTGTTCCATTTTTGGTCACATTGTTTTCCTCTGCATCCTCTCTGCTGTAGTTCTCTCCCACATAAACACAATTCCTCTGAAAAATACTCTGTCACTTCCTTGTATTGGTTTCAGTTCTCACACTACAACTTCCTTGTTACTCCTTACACAGATGGACCAAAAGCTATTTGGCATGCTCACTTCCAGCTTCATGGATACAATATTAGATGGCTGGCACCTACTATGCAGGCAGACTTTGAGGATTTTGCAGCTAAAACTGTACTTACCAATGGCAGTCACACAGCTTAAAAAGTAGATTAGGTTCCCCTGACAGTAAAATCAGACTATGGTCATTTTGAATACAAGAATTAAATTACTGTGGGCTGAACAGACAGCTCAGGGTTTCATGAAAAGCTCAGTGATACCCTCTTTTGCCTTTTTTAAAGCACTGTAAAATTAATAAATTCCTATTTGTTTGAAAATCACTGATTTCCGTGTGTGGTAGTCTGTGAAACTTTCTACATCTGCTTACAATTACTTTGGAGATGACAATCTTGACACAAATAAATTTTTCTCCTTTTCAGTCTTTTTACTTGTTCATAAATGAAATCTAGCCATTCTTTAAAAGTAACTATATACCAGTGAATTGCTAATAAAGTCTAGCTGTAAAATTTTCTCTCTCAGAAATGTTTATAAAACACTTCTACTAACTCTTATTAATACATCACAAATACAATCACATTACACTCATCTACCTTGAGATTATGGCCCCGAGTTAAGCACTAGCCCTAGTTTAAAATTCTTTTGAAAAATAGCACTTGAGAAGAGTGTGTGTGAAAACTGAGGAAAAACAGATTTCTACTGTCATCCTCTCTGCATCATGCCCACCCATCTCCCTGGCATCCACCATGGGCCTGTTCAGTTCCCTTCCAAGATGCCCTTGTGTGGGCTGCTGCCCTGAGGAGCAACATTTGAGTGTAGATCTGAAATTACTGCTCAGTTTGGTCATGGCTTGAAATGGTTCTACTTAGCAATATTACCAAATGCTAACTGGATTCCCCACTGGGTAAGGCAGTTCTACTGAGCTAGACTCACTACAGAGGCATTTGAAAATGAAAATTAATATTTTGCAAACAAAAAATACTGCTATATCCAGATAAATGCAAAGATATTTTGTAAAGTAATTATAATTTTACTGTTTTACTGTTTTTACTGGAATTTAGCTATTATTTTTTGAATACTCAGTTAGACCTTAGTGCTTGTTATCATGTAAAATCAAAGGTGTTTAACTTTTCCCTGCCCATGAAGAAAAATAAATAATCAGATAAATAATCAGATGCTATGAGCCAAATAGTTCACAGCATTTGTATTTAAACAGTAGTTACATTTCACTGAAAATAAAGGAAGACTCACCAAACTCAAAGATAACCTGGAGTAGCTAAGATGCTGGTGATGTCATCAACATTACCAATGTTTCTATCTTCTTCAGGAAATTATTCTCCAATGGAAGTATGAGGGGGAATGTGCACTCACACATTTTCTCAAAAATCTCACATTTTCTTAGCCAGTGTTTCTGCTCAGCTGCCCTCATCCACAATCTCAGTTCTGTCAAACCAGAAGAGAATGAGCATCATCTTTTCTGTATAGCGTCCTTCCTCTCTTACCCCAGATTTGCCAGCTCCATTTTCACTGTGAGATGGGTGTTCTCTTCTTTTTCAGAAGGACAGTAGATCAAGCTACATTTACTGTCTGCTACACTCACATAAAACTGGAGAAAATTATTTATTATGGGAATGAAACTTTATTTACCTAATTAAGTAAAAAGACCAAAACAAACTCCACCAAAAAAACTAAGAGCAGGACCTACTAAATATCAAGAATTTCAGTTTGCTGAAATACTGTAATGGGATTGATGAATTGGAAATATTTCTTCCTTATGGGTTGCATGCAGGGCATCAGCATTAAGAAATAGAAGTCCTGAATTGACACCGTGAGCTGCCTGAAATCATATATACTACCTGAAGACAAAACATGTTGAAATATTAGTGCAGAAAGTGCACTCTATTTCCAGTGCCTGTGTATTCAATCTGCTTACTAATTTAGCAGAATTTAAACTTCAGGGATAGAACAGGCATGGAACTACCCAGTTTAGGAAACTATTTTGTCTGGATAAAGTGGGGGGCTTGAGTTTTTCCTTTTTCTTCTGTTAAGTGAGGACAATGTGGAGTGTCTGTGTCCTAGGGTGACTTTATGATGCTTGTATCCCCAGTCATCTGCTCTGTTTGTGCTGTATATTCAGTTCTGTACCTTTAAAATGGTTCTGGGAGCGAAGGCGGAGAAAGCAGCAGCGCGCAGTTTGTTTTGAGAAACGGCCTGACTCCCACACGGCCTGGCTGCGGCGTTCGGCTGAGGCACGGACAGTGCGGGGACAGAGATCTCCTGTGCTTTTAGTTAGTTTTAGCTGTCTAGGGCAGAGAAGTTCCCTGGACTGGTTTTTTTCCTTTTTCTTGGGCCTGTTTAACTCTGCTCTGGACTGACAAACCTAGAGGAGCAGCGAGGGCTGGCACCTGCGGCCTGCCAGGCCTGGAGCTGCGGAGGGAGTGGGGCTGGTGAGAGAGTGAGGGAGCTGAGCTGCACCCAGGGCAAGGACTGCCTCCGTTTGCCATCTCTCTGCGGAGCTGTGAGAGGTTTTATTGCTTCATATTATTAATTCTTTGTGCTTGTGGGCATCTTGTTTATTAAATAAATAGTTTTTTCCACTTTTCTCTGAGGGAGTTCTTTTTTCTTGGACTGGCTGAGAAGAGGGGCCGTTTGGATTTGCTTTCTGGAAGACCCCCTTCAGAGGTTTACTCCCAAATTTACCCTAAACCAGAACAGTCTGCCTAAAGTAGAAATTCTACAAAACTCATCAGCTGTAGTAAAATTAAATTAGTGCTCTCCAGACCACCTCAACTTGTTATCCATGAATTTTTGTACTTGCATCTCTTTTCCTCTCACACGTAATTATTTCTGCCTTTGGACTGCACTTTGGTGCCTTCTAAAATGTCCATGGTTGAGCCATTGAGTATGATCCCTGCAACAAAAAATTGGCGTAATTTTTATTCCATCTCTCCTCAGAGCTGCATGCAATGCTTCTTCTGTAGCCCTCTGCTAAAACAGCAGACCAAAGTCTCCAATGTCTCCTATTCCATTTAGTTGTTTAGATCTGTATGAAAAGTCTCCAGTCCTTACCTACAATCAGGGAATTCGGAGCACAGCTAAAGAAGAAAACTGCTGGGACAGCCCCGAGGTGCATTTTTGAGCAATGCAGTTGTCATGGATGTCGATCACAGGGGCTCAAATATCCCACAGAGCAGAAATCACAACCATGGCTCAACAGAGCACTGGGATATCTTGTTCCTGCTCTGTTTTTCCCAGCATCAGAGACTGGGTGAAATTTAAGTGTGTTTTTAGGAGGCCAGACCAGTCAGGCAATTCTCCTCATGCCTTCCAGTTCTTTGAGACGTCTGACATTTCCACTGCTCTCTGTGCTGCAATTCTCTGATGAATTGCAGGAGGATCTTTGCATCCTCCATGATACATGGGAGAACAAGGAGAAGACATTGGAAGACATCAATAATTTCATGGTTTGACTTCATTTTTTCCTGCAACATGGGTGGACTACAACACCACATGGAGACAACATCTGAGCCCCAGCTTATAGCCAATACTGAGGCAGCTTGCTCAGTTAGAAGCTCTGCAATGCTTCCAAGCTAGATATTTTGTAGGTGATTGGGAGACAATCAGGAACAACGCTTGAGTCAGACCTTGCAATTAATTCTGCAGTGCAGATACACTCCCAAGTTCTTTCACCCACACTCACTTGTAAAGGCAGCCAATAGATATTTTCTCAATCAAAAGTGGTTTTATTTTTATCTGAAAAGGCTTTTCATAAAAAAGTCTGAAGTCCTCCAAAGGACTTTTCATTCAAAGTCCTTTGGGTTCCTTTTCTTCTGCTTGAATAAAAAGCTAAGGGAAAAAATTTGGTTTTCAATAAGCTGAGTTAGGAAATCTAATCCTGTTCCAGACTAGCAACAGTTGAGTGCCTAAAGGCAGTCTCACAACACACCATCTGATTAACTTAGAGCAAATCTGGACAGCTTTCAGAGAATATACAATGAATGATTCTGAACCATGGGAACAGAATATAAAGAGAGAGGAGGCTTTCAAGGAAGATCATAAGTGAAAAAATTAATTGGAGAATCAGCTACTAAAAAATATTTCTCTTTGTAAAAATGATGGTTAATCAAAGCAAGAAACAGTCTGTGAATGGGGAAAACATTAATTTTGACAAATCTTAGCATTTATCACATTAAAGTGTTATAAAAGAATATTTATTTACTTTATTTTAGCTAGGATCAGGTGGGGGAAAGGTTCCAAAACTCCTATTTGTCATTGCCAAATCAGAGCTGTATGACACTGAGAAAAATGCAGCGAAGATAACAACATAAATATGTACTCTGAAGCCAGTTTTACATCTCTTTCACTGATCTTCTCTGTGCTATTGTGAGGAGTAAAACACCCTCCTGATATCAAACATCTGCATTCATTGACAGGTAGAGATCACCTGCATCCACAAAAATTGTCCCATATGATGTAATCACCACACAAGGTTCTAGGGATCTTTTGCTCAACCACCTACCACTCACCACTGTTACCAACTATATCAAAGGTTAGACAAATGCCTCCAAGAAACAGAGACATCATTAAAAATATTTGAGAAAAGCTTTTCCTGGAGGCATTCTTGAGGTAGTTGTTGCACAGATGACTTACGTAGATTTTCTGCAAAAATGAAGGAAGACATTGGCCCGTCTCTACTTCTTGTTGAGAACCACTACTTTTGATGCCATGCTAAACCATCTGTGCTAGGTAGCATCCCTGGAACTTATCATCATAATGCCAAAGAACATACTTTAGTCCAGACTGCACCAAATCAAGATGGCAGATTGGGGTTTTTTTTTGTTTTCCAGTGAAGTAGTCTCTGGTTTTTTTCCCATTTTCAGTCTGCAAAAGCTGTCATAATATCAATAAAATTGGTACATCACTAGAAAGCCACAGCTCCCAATCTTTGTTTCATGTGCAACATGTTGCCCACAAGACTTTCTGATATTGCCTCTTGATACAGTAAATTAAAAACTTAAAACCAAGGCCAATAGAGAGAAAACCTGTCCACAAAGTGCAAGTTGCTCAGTATTGCTCCACCTGGGACCACTGTTCTAGAGTAATGTGCAAATATTCTCAACAAATCACAGCTTAAATATCAGTTTGTTTGCCAAGTGATTCTCCCAGCTCCCTGCTTACAGCCATGAGAAAACATTTTATTTATTAATTATTATTTGTAATTTGGGAAAACAAATGGCTATATTCCCAGTCAGTCAACTCTCCTATCCACATATGTGCATTCCAGGAGCACAAGCTTTACCTCTGGCTTAGAGAGGTATTTTTTTTCCCTGGGATCCTTCATAAAACATTAGCAGCACATTACTGCTTAGCAGGTGCACAGACCCCATAGCCAAATGTTACTTGTTAACTGTGGTGCAACATTATATGGCCATAAATGTCTAGATATTAATCACATGTTTTGATTCGTATCCAAAATGTGATTTATGCACTAGATTTCTAAGACTGTATGCTAAACTAACAAGGAAGAGTGAAGGAATTCAGTTCAGTCAGGCAGCTGAATCACTCTCTGCCATAAAGGGGATGTACCTGTGAGCAGGCAGGGCAGTGCTGGGAGGGAATAAGGAATCAACAACAACAGCAGTGGGGGATGAAAGGGAAACAGAAGCCATCTTTGAAAAATTCAACTAACTTCTCTTCCTTGCTAAGGAAAAGAATGTAAAAACAGTTCATAGCAGGCTTCAGAGTGTAAGGAAAAATACAAGCAAAAAACCTTCCCAAATCCAATTTCCTTTCAAATAAAAGAACAGAGCTGTTCCCACAAGTAGACGTCTCCTACTACATTCAAAGCAGGGTTTGACAACAATATTGTAGTCTGTTGTTACTTACATGCTAATTTATGTATGATTCCGAGAGGAATCACTGACTGGCTGAAGGTCTGTAGTCCAGTTTCACTAAGTGTCTCTGCAGTGCTACTTATTCTACTAAAAACACACAGTGATGCCATGAGGGTCAACAGTAGAAATTTTGTTGTCACTGTTTATACCACCTGAAAAAGGGGTGACCCCTTGACACTCCTGAGTTGCTTAACAGTACAGATCATGCTTCAAGCCCAGCACCCCACGTGGGACATGGACACATCAAGAAGAGTGCTAAGCAAAGCTGTGAAAAAGTCAAAGAGGAAAGTCCATAGAAGGGTGCTTCTTTCCAAGCAATAGTTGCTTGATAGTTTCCTCTAATTTTAGGAGAAAGTGCCATATGACCTTGGCCTGCAGCAAAGCTTAGGAATAGATGAGGAAACTCAGATGGATTTTTGCAAAATCTTCCCTTCATTCTTCTTTTGAAATTCCTAATTCATACTTTGGCCTAAGGACTGTATTGAAAAGGTCATCCATGAAAACAGGAGAAAGCAGTACTTGCAGTACTTGCATCCCACCTGCATATGCAACATGGTAAATAACTGGCAATTGATCTCCAAATCAAGAGGGGGAAAAGCATAGGATTCCACCCCAAAAGAAATATCTGAAACCGTGTACTTCGAAACACCTGAAATAGAATACATGTATCAAATACATGTTTTCAAGTTTCTCACATAGATATCCAAGGACTGGCTGAACTGCATCTCACTGCATAAAGACCCTCAGGTATCCAAGGGATTCACTGTGATGCTCTATTTCTCATCTTTCATTCAGAATACTTTTCCTGGCACTGATTTTATCTTCACCCACCTCTGCAATGATTTGCTGTGCTTTCTATTATAAGGGAAGGACTCTTGCTGGCCTGAGACATTACCCAGGATAAGGCATAACACATGCAAGATATGGTATATCCTTCATCCTCGACATCCACCTTCCCCACTCTGACATTCATTTTCTTTCATAATTTCCAAGTCCAGTTAAGCAAATCACAATAATCAATTATGATCAATGAAATTTTTTGTCTGTGACCTCTCTTTTGTGTATGTGTTGCTTCCTATTAGCTAATGCCACACGATTAATTTCTTCTTGATAATCCTTTTCTGCTAAACAAGTAGTCATAGTTATGTCCAGGCCATCTTTTCAATGTAAACCTTGCTCTAACATGGGAATGAAATCACTACAGATCTATTATTTCTCGGAACAGGATATTTCATTTGCATAAAATATTCTGCACTTGACACAGTGCCAGGAAGAAACACCTAATGTCCATTCTTCATTGCACTCTTGCTGTGGCCTTAGGAACAGAAGGAACCACTGTGTTAGTCTCGTGCCTGTTACTCCCAAGTTCCCCACTTCTTAGCCCCATCTCTGATTTATACTCCCATGACTCTCTGAGAGCCCTGTCAAGTCAGTGACCAAGATAATGGACAAAAAGGAATTTCTTACATGATGTAATTTCACATTAAACAGAATGGTTCACAGGTTGTAATAGAAGGTCAATAGCAGATATTATAACCCCTAAATTGGTTGGAAAAAAAATGGTTATTTGAATCAAGACCTAAATAAAGTTCTATACAAGTCAAGATAGCTGAAGGGAAGTGTCTCCATGCATGTCAGTGATATGCCTGGTCTAATAACCTCAAAGGAAGGCAGATCCCAACCTTGCTCATTTTCATAGCAGCAGGACTTACTGGCAGGGAATGGCATTAGCACTGTTTTCAAATGTACAATGTCGCTTTTTACTTTTAAGTTGGATGGCTATATTCCAAAGTAAAAAAATTATCTAGATGTCATTAGTCCAATGGGAATGCAGAAAATGTACATTTTGGAGACAGATCAACCTGTTAAGAAAGAAAAGGAGACCAAGAAGAAATTAATTAATAGAATGGATTCATGAGTCCCTCATTTGTTATTAATAAAGCACTGAGGAATAAAATGTTGATGCGACACAGTCATTCACCTTGGATCAGTATGCAAAAGGGAAATTCAGTGCACTGTAGATAGCTATCAAGACCATATGCACAGCTTTTTGTACTGAGTTATGGATGTTACATTAAATGGTAGACTCAACATCGTGTACATATACTTTGCCTAGGGATGAATTTCACCCTAAAAAAACCCCAATAAGGAAAATTTTAAAAAAGAGAGACGATTTAATAAAATGTATTACATGTAGTCACTAATGGACTTTCAGTTATTCCCAAAGATAACTGACCCCATAAAGAGTTTTAAGTAATTCTTAATATTATTTTCATACACATCAAAGACAATCAGTCTCTTAGAACTATTTCTATATTTCTCCATACTGCAGAGCTATATGCATCTTCGAATGTTACACAATTACATGTATACACTATATTCTGCTTCCATGGGCAAAAGCATCCTGTGGTAATGACAACCACGTTATTGAACTTTCCTGTTTCAGAAGTCTAATGCACTTTGCTTCAGCTCTTACTACCAAAATGAATATGATTTTAGCCATTGTATGGTGTAGCCAAGGCCTGCTCTTACACAATGGTGTCCATCTACAAGATCTGCTGCAGTCCATTCTCTGAAGAGAACAGAAGCTATAATTTATTGATTTGCTAAAACTTGCTTACGGTACTTTAAACTGCCAAGGAAATAAAGCCACTCTTGTATGAGGCCAGGAACAAGGCCTAAGGAGTGCCTTAACTGATTTTGAGGATTAAAAGTGAAGTGGTTACTCAGGATCAGTACCGGTACTTCATATATGAAAGGAACCGACCATGTGTGAGCACTTCAGGAAGTCACACCAGGTTCTGATTTCCCTCCAAATTTCAGCAGCTACACTAATAATTCTACCAGGCCATCACAGCCATGCTACAGCTCAGGACTGTTTCATTTCATCTAAGCAATTACAGAAGGATAAAACCACTCTAGGTCATGGTAGAAGCTCAAGTCATTAGAAATACCTTCTCCCATCTTTAGTGTTATGATTATTCCAAAGGGGAAAAAAAAAAGCCTCAAGGCAATTTTGGAGAAAGGAAAAAAGGGATAGATTTATCTAATCCACTTCTAATACAGATTTAAAGAGCGCTCTGCTTTTTGCCTTTACTTGAAACCAGATCTCCCACATATCCCTGAAGATATGCCATGTGCTGTGACTGGTTAGAACTAAGCTTGCTAGTCTAAAAAAGAACTTTTTTTGTTCACTAAGTGAGCCCAGACTGTACTGAGTTGCAAAAGGTAGAGTAAGAAACAGGGGAAATGGTTTTTTTTCCAGCACAGAAAAAACTCATAGTCTTCATTGCATCTGTTTACTGTTTTATTTCTGAATTTCTAAATCATTGCCAAATTTAAAGAAGGACCAGCTAGTGTTGGAAGAGATCCTGAATAGTCAGCAGTAGTTTAGTGAGATCAGTCAGGCCACAAAGCCTTGCCAGAGCTGCTCCTCCCTCAGAAATTTTTGAATCTATATTTAAACCTCCTTGATCTGGCCACAAGAGACGTGATAGGGCTGACAGCGAGAGAAGAGGGTCAAGGAGGAAATTAGGGTTTCCAACAGAAGGGGGGGTGGAACAGCACTTCTAGAAAATCTGGACTCTTTGGATATAATTGTCTGGCAATGTGTAGGTATTACTAAAACCCAGGATTATTTCCAACACTACATCATCATATCCCCTACTACTGTCTGCCAGTGTGTTAGTAGTAAATCTGAAGAGCCAGGAAAATAAGTGGAGCCTGTCTGCCTGCAATGAGGCTCTGGCCTCTGTACTGCAGCAGTTAATGCCTTTCTCAGAGAATCAAATTATCTGCTAAATATGTAAAATATTCCTGAGACAATAAATGCTCTTTGCTAAATTTCTGGGGGTGTAAGGTGGGAGAAATCTGGGATTTGAAGAGGAGAACATTTGCAGGTATAAGTGGAAAGTGGAGCACTCCTGGAAGTGAAAGACCTCTTTGGCATCACCGCACTGGCTTCACCAGCAGCCAGTCCCAACCTGGCAAAAGCATACTTTGTGCTTTCCTTTCTCCTCTGGCATAATAAAACTGCTGTAAGATTTGGGAGGAACTCTTTCCACTTGATTCTCTCTGAGGCTGTCACACACCAAGTCAAGACCTCAGGGGTGAGAAAACCAGCACAGCTCAGCCAAAACTAGAAAGAGCTGCCTGTAGGAAGGATGCTCAAGAAGAGGATGAAGTGACAGACATCAAATCTGGTGGATTTTGAGTAAAGGAGGGAAAGCAAAGCTCAGACTGAAGGCAATCGCACAGGCTTGTGAGTTCAAACAGGAGAAACATCAGTTTCTGAAGTGTTGCTGTGAAGTAAACAATTTTTGAACTTTTAACAAAGAGCATTTTTCCTTCCAATCAGAAGATCTTTCTTGTGTCATAGCAGCACCACTGGAAGAGAGATTGAAACAAATTTAATCCAAAGTAAGGCCACTCTAGTCCCTGTTTAGGCTGTTCTATAGGCCAAATGGGGACTTATTGTGTCATCAGTTTTAATTTTTCCGTCGATCTCAGTGGGAAGTTTTAGTTTAAAATACATGTGAGTCCATTGCCTTTGCATAGAGCAGTTGAAAGTGTAAAGGTACTTGTCTTGGTTTGGAAAGACAGGTATCTGGCAGGGAAAGCCAGAGTTTCCCTTAGAATGGAGAATGTAAACCCCTCACCCCTGCCAAATTATAATTTTGCAATTAAGGGCTTTCAGGCAAAGATTTGGGAATAGGAATAACAGTTCTTTACTAGGAATACTAACAATACAAATGGAGTAGAAAACAAAACTGCCCAACCAAACAAGCAAACAAACAAACAACAATCCTGGAATACCCTGACGGAGTCAGAGCTACAACCTGACACCCTGTTGGTCAGGGTATTGGAAGCAGTCCAAAAGTGAGTGCTCCTGGAGTGGCAGATGCGGTTCTGTTGGAGTAGAGATGATCCTGTAGAGAAAGGGTCCAGTGATGATAAGAAGGGGTCCAGTCTTCCTCTGGGAATCCGGTGAAGCTAGATGCCTTGTGTTCCTGTGTCTCAGTTTTTATCCAGGTAGGAATGGTTGGTTCCCCCCACTGGGTGGAGCATTTCACAATAGGATGATGGAATGTGGATGTATAGCTTGGGGGTGACTAATGGGGAGGGTATACTTTGGGGATGTATGCTTTGGGGAGGCTATGCTTTGGAGATGACTGCTTGGGGATGTGTTAATGACCCATTAGCAGAAAATATCCCCCTGGAGAGAGGATGGGTAGTGGAAGAGATAAGAAACACTGCCCCACCTGGTTTTAACAGTTGGCCCATTATCAGAAGGCATCTGCCCCTCTCCTCCCAGAGTTACAAGAGATAAAGAAAAACATCTCCCCAACTGCTTTCAGCAAATGAAATAGAATACACATTTTTGGTTCCATAACCCAAGACAGTATTGAACTGGACACCAGTTGCCTTGGTAGGAACCACCTGAAGCTCTATAACATACCATTAATAGATGCTGGTAACTGCAGGTGTCACATGGCCAGATCAAGCTGTTACGTTCCTAGGACCCAGATAATATGCATCTATGATGAAAAAAGAGTTGATAACAGAGTAACACTAATGTGTTAGCTATGGCTGAGCAGTGCTTACACTGTCAAGGCCTTTTCTGTTTCTCATGCCACCTGGCCAGAGAATAGGCTGCTGGGAGTGCACAAGAAGTTGAAAGACAGCCCCCCAGCTGACCAAAGGGACACCCCCATGCCATATGGCCTTGTGCTCAGCAATAAAAGCTGGGGAAGAAGATTTCCAGGGCCGTAATTTCTCTGGAACTGCCTGGGCATCAGTAGCTGGCAGAGAACAGTTGTGGGTTGCATCCCTTGTTTTTCTTTCTTTGCTCCTTCTGTTTATTTTTTATTTATTTATTTATTTATTTTTAACTTAAACTGTGGACTTAACTCACAGATTCTAACACTTGAACTCTTTTGTTCCCAACCTCCATCCCACCAGAATGTGATGTGAACAAGCAGATGTGTGGGACTGAGTTGCCCACCAGGGTTAACCCACAACTCATGTCTAGGTCTGTCACTGGGCTCAACAGAGCACTCCCAAGGGAGCCTCGTGGGGCAAGGACAGGCTCCTCCCTCTAACAGGCTTACTCTCAATGTACAGCACTGTTCCCAGCATTCAGAGTAGAAGAATTCTTTCTCAAGCCCAGGACTTCTTCAGTTTCCAGGCTCAATTTCTTCCCATTCCTTTTCATCTGTTTGCGCACTGATATCATCCTTCAACTCAAAGAGATTATCTTCCTTATTGGTGTTTGTCCTCCTTCTCTGAGGAAGCAATTTAGTTTCTTGATCTCTATGTGAAGGCCAAGCAAACCAAACTCTTCTAGCTTCCTCTCATTTCACATGCTTTTCATGCTCCCAACCACCCTAGTAGTCATCCTCTGAGATCTATATTCACTTTTTTTAAACATGGGACACCACAACTGCATGCAAGACTCTGTATGAAGTTATCTGCCTGAATAGTCTTATGGAAGCTAATAAAATTATACCTGCAGGAATTTTTACTAAAAATCGTAGTAAAATCATAGCCATAAAAAGCAGATCTTTTATATTTTTCTTAGCATGGCTGATATTTAATATGTGAATGATGGCAGATATATGAAATAAAAAGTAGATGACTGAAGCCTGGAACTACACAGAAGGTTTTTAATAATTATTTTTCTTGGTATAATTGCAGTGGATATTAACTAAGAGTTATACTTCCTCACAGAAAAAAATATCCAAATAAGCCTAAAATAAAACTTTTCACTGAGAATATCTTAGTCATAGAACAGAGCAGGATTCTTGGGAATTTTCTATGCCATCAGTGAAGACACTGGCAGGAAATGTATGAGATTAATGAATGGCTTGTGGGGAACTACAATTCCATGCCAGTTCCATACAACTAAGGCCTAATAATGCCCTTTTGAGAAGCCTCTATCAACACACTGGAAGGTAAGTCCCGTTTTCCGGAGAAAAACACTAACACATCTTGTACATGTGTGAACACTTTGTTCAGTCCCTTAACATACCACATTACCACTTGTTAGTAAGTATCTGTAAGAAAAGAATAGGAAAATTTCCTTCTCTTACAAAAACTCTGAAGTTTTTCTTTAAAAATACAAAAAAAAAAAAAAAAGGCAAAAACCAAACCCCACACAAACTACCAAAAAAACCTACCACACACAACAACAAAATAAAAAAAAAAGACTTCTTACCACCATCCCCAGCTGCAGCATTCAGCGAAGAAGTGGCTGTGTTGACTCCAGCCCATAGTCTCCCTTGCCATACTGCAGGGTCAATGCAATGCTGCCTACCTTCTCCAAGGAAGTGTCACAGCAACTTCCCTGCAACCATTTCCCTCCAGAGCTGAGCATGGAAGCCTGAGCCACTCCTCTGAGTCAGAGAAGGTGATTATACCCTTATATGCTATTATACCTATATATACTGATTTAATTCAGTGAGAGCAGGGGCTTAATTATGTTTCACTGGGGTAGCCTATGGGGCGCATGGGGGTGTTGGCTTCTCTAAAGTTAGGTTCTGGAGCCAGAAACTTTTCCTAACAAAATCTTCTTGAATTGGCCATACTTTCTGTCTCCAAAGTGTGTTTTCAGTGAAATGACAGATTTCAATGAAAGTATTTTTATTGAAAGGAGTTGTTAATCTTTGATAAGCATATTGAACCATGGATTGTGTTCCTGTATAGAGGAAGATAAAGGACTCAACACGTTTTGTGCATACAAGCTGAAAGGAAATTTCCAGCCACATCTTACACTACTCTCAGTTACTCTCATTCCTTGCTGACCTTCTCCAGCAGATTCATTCAAAGAATTGGCTTTAACAGAAGCCAAATAAAACTTTGGAGTTCTGTTCACTACCTTAACTCAAGATGACTGACCCTTGCTGTAGACAAAGTCCTTTTCTTTTTACAGGCTTTTCTCCCTCTGCTACCCCTCTTCATGCAGGACAGCCTGGATCTCCTCCAGCTGGACAGTTTTCCTGTCTGGTTTGTGCAAGAGGAGAGACTATGGCCTTGCCTACTCCTTTATACATCTGGGACTGCCTTCTTCCCAAGAACAGTTCTGCCAGGCTCTCTTGTGAGCTATATAAGGTTGCAGTTGCTCTGAGAAGCCCTGGCCACCACAACTCTCTTGATTTTCTGTTTATGGTATTTGTTGCAAATGTTATTCCTAAATCCTCATTTCTTTCTGTAGCCCACAAACTTGATGATAGCACAAGCCCTGCCATTCTTTCCAATTAAATACATTTTGAACCTGAACAGTTTCTCAGTAGAAAAAGAGACTCTCACAACCTTTTGAGGATGCACTTGATGCCTACTGCTAATGCTTAGGGGTTAAGACTTTGTGGCAAACACCTGCCAACTCAGCTCCCAGTGCTACTTACATAAATATGCTTTTGTTCTTAGAATGTGTTACGCCAGGTTTCATAAAAGCACCCGTGTACCACTATAAAAGATTTAAAAGATATAAATAATAACCTAGGAGTCATTTAAAGTTAGGATCAGCAAATTTCAAGGAAAGGATCAACCAACTCTGGTAATTTAACAACTGTTTAAAATACATTAGCAATATCTGGTTTAATCTTATGGTAATTTATAAGCTATGAAGTTTTGTAAGAAAAAAGTCACAGTAATACAAGAACACGATAAATTAAGCACAAGCCTACAAGTGAGTTTTTTAAAGAAAAAGTCTACTATTCTACAGGATTGATAAAGACACATGAGCATGCACATAAACAAACAAACAAGCACACAAAAATATTTCTATAAGCATTATATAATAATATATATAAAGCTGTATAGGGTTGGTTTGGAAAGGAACAGGTATATTTGATTTGTCCATTATATTTCTGTTCTGTGTAACAACATTAATTAATTTGGGTACTCAGAATTAGCACGTTTTCATGCTTGAAAAAGAATACAGTAAGCCCACAATACCCCTGCTCAAGGAATACATGTAAGGATCTGATTCATTGTATGCATACCTAGTGTCCTGTTGCATATGTACCTCGCTATGTTGTGTCAGGAGATGCAGCCCTTTTCTTCAGCTTTTCTTACATGCTCTGCTGCCACTAAAGCAAGGAGCTGAAGTGAGAGTTGTTCACCCTCCTAACAGAACCAGTTGTCTGGCAAGGTCAAAACTGTTTAGCATTAAAAATACAATATAAGGAATCTTTTCACATTACAAGGTGGCTATACACCTGGTGCTCCCCACTGAGGTTGTTTTTCAACACCCTGTGTCACTTTGAAGCCAAAACCCTCATCAGGAAAGCAATTCAAGGCATGCCTGTCTACACAAAGGGGAGCAGAGCTGGCCTTTTGTACTGGGAAGGAATGAAGGCTGGGCTGGTACCTGAGAGGAAGCCTCAGGTAATTCTAACAGTGCCATGCTTTCATGTGCTGCCAGGCAACACAGGGCCAGGTGTGCCCCACAAGACCCAGGCAAGCCCCTGTGCCTGGGGTCTGCTACACAGCACAGGCTCTTCTTGGCACCCTCATGCCAGGGGCAGCCAACATGGCACAGACCTGCGAGCATGGCTTCTGCTTTGAACAGTGGCTTCACACATGGACATTTTCATGGTTGCCCTTCAAAAGTTTCCACTTAAAACCAAAATACGAACACTTTTCACTGAACCCAAACCAGGATTAAGGACAATTGTTATCCTTTGGAGGGAGGTGTTTGGTTAATGATTTTGCTTATTCTCCTTGCACATAAGAATAAAGCTTACTGATATCTAACAAAACTTATTGAATCTTACATAAAGGTTCATGGGCGAAATCATGCTCTTCAGTTTTAAATACTGTTTTAAAAACCCTTTCCGTTCTTGTAGGGTTTTATTTTAAAAATAATAGTGAAGCTAAATCTATTCTTTCAATATAACTGGGGTTTGTGATTTAAGTAATCAAACAGGATCCTTAGCATTGGGAACAGTGAAATCTCGGCCTACTTTGACCTATTTCTGTTAGGTGATTTTGCCTAAACCAACAAGGTGTAGAATAGGGAAGATGGTGCTCAAAGAGTAAAAAAAAAAAAAAAAAAAAAAAAATTCAAAGTTCTTTGAAATAGAGAGACCCCATTGTCCCAGTCTTGGCAATGTTTGCCAAGTCTATCCACAACGCAAGAGATTAATTTGTATTCTCTGAATAATAAAAACAGCAAGCAAGGTAATACAAAACCGACATTATACAAATGGGCTTGGGGCCGCACAAGAGGAATATCAATATTACTAAAGAAAGGACTTACCTTGTATAATATCCTTTCCATTAAAAAAAAGTCCTTCACATAATTCTGCTGAGTTCTAGTGCTCTGGCAACATAAAATATCTTTCCCTCACTTTCAAAAAAAGTCAAAGCGGCAAGACTAAGACTATGTTATTAACAAAGTCATACAATGTCAATATGAATAGAAGATAGTAAAGAAAGTAATAAAAGTGCAAAACTCATAGTGCACATTTCACAGCTTTGAAACATACAGATTTGCAAAGGAACATAATATTCCTGAAAAGAAGATAGTCATAGGTTTGTTTTTTGTGGGACTCAGACTGCTGAGAACATCTCAGGATTGGAACCCGAGTTCAGGAAGACATAGAAGTAGTTGCCTGACACAGCTCTGCCAGCCTACTTCCAACATGACCTAGAAAAACCCATGCAGTTTTTGTTCTGAATCTCTCTGGAGAAGAGTCTGCCAATTGTACCAGACTGCAAGGTGGTTTAATGATGTGGACAAACAGGCCTTTTATTTCTCCTGTGCTTGTCTGGGAAAATTTGGAAACCATACATTGTAGTACCTTTCAGTGTTCCCGAAAACTGAAGAGGAAGCTTTCCAAGGTGTACAGTAAGTTGCCAGAGGTTCAGCTACAAGACAAAACCTTGCAGTCTGTTATTGATAGTTTGCCTGCACACACAAAAGAGATGGTCCTTAATAAATACCTTTGAAAATTCAGGAAAACCGAATGTGATTATAGAAGTAAAATTTTCACCAGATGTATTCATAGCCTAAAAAGACTCCAAATGTAAGAAAGAACTTAAATGATTTCATAGGCATTAAAGTATCCTAGGTAGAATACAGAGATGTTTCAAAAAGAGACTGAACGCCACTCTGACACTCATATCCACTCTTTTCCATATTTGCCCATGATTGCCCTTATCATTCCCAAAGAATACAAAAATATCCTTTCCCAAATTTAATAGTATAAGTTAGAAAAAAATAGAGAAAGGCAGAACCCAAAGGGACTCCTGTAACTTCTATCAATAGTCTTTTCCAAAAGATAAGAGCCTATGAACTGAAAAGGTGACACTGTCTACTCCTGAGCACTTTCCTGGTCAATACCATTTTGCATGTCATCTTCTCATAACAGATAGTCCTCCAACTGAAGAATTGTTCCAAATACTCTTCTTACAATTTGCAAATTACTTTGTGGAATTTTCTCTCTGTTGTAATGGGAGCTATGTCTAATCCTCTTTGTAGTTGATAATCACATTTCCCATTAATCTTCCCTCATAGCCATAGGACAAGCTAGAGAGGAAGGGTATGTAGTAAGGGGTAATGGCTTAAAACTGAAAAAGAGTAGGTTTAGATTAGATATTAGGAAGAAATTCTTTACTATAAGTGTGGTAAGGCACTGGCACATGTTGTCCAGAGAGGCTGTAAGTGCTTCATCCCTGAAAGTATTCAAGGCCAGGCTGGATTGGGCTTTGAGCAGCCTGGTCTATTGCAGGTGTCCCAGCCCATGGCAGGGGTTTGGAACTAGACGTACTTTAAGGCCCCTTCCAACCCAAACATTATGTGATTCTAAGACAAATAACCATGAGGTGGTTCAGATCTATCTTCACAATCTGGAGGATCCTTGCTGTTCATAACAGTCAGAATTATCTAATCGGAAGTCCTCTCCTGTCCAAACACACCCTTGCCATTCAGCAGCTAGTTAGGCAGGACACAGGAAAGGGAACTCAGCCTGTTGAAACTTCAGGTATTCCCTTAAGCCTTATTTTTTAAAATTTAATGTTGGTGATTTTTTTGAATGGTAACTGGGAATGGCATAATTTTTCTTTTCCTTCTATTCTCTCTTCTGTCTCTCCCACCACATGAAATTTTACTGGGGAGAATCTTTCTGGCAGAAAGATTGATTCAGAGATTCAGTAACCTTTTTCAAATCATACCTTCATTGTCTGTGTTCATAGCTCACTGTACACATGCACAGACATTCTCTTCCTGGGGTTCTATTTTTGCTCCATTTTTCCTCCTCTCTATACCATAGTTCCTCATTTGTGGGGCACCAAAACTTTAATTTCCTTGAGAATCTTTGATTGGCCTCTGTACAAAAGCACCTGTTTTGCAAATAAAAGGTACAAAACTGATTTTACTATTAGTCCTGTTGCTTTCCTTGAGGCCATCACTACACAGGATAGGGATTCACTTATGATAATGCTGACATTCAAATCATCAACTGAACTGTCTAAAGACAATCTCCAAACACTACTCCAGTGATTAATCAACTGTACATTCACACAGAAATATTTGATGTACTGCTTTACTCACCAAAGTCTCTTATTGTACAGTCAAAGGTTATTTGGAATTTATCCGTCGCCATCAAGCTGGAGCTCACTATTATTAAGCAAAATTCAACCTGGAGGACAGTGAAACTGTACAAGGGATATGGAGTGTTTTGATTCTTAAAAATATTGGAAAGTAGGTTTGGGACTTGGATTTAGGGAAGATTGTATCAATATTTTAAATTAGCCCCACAGCCACAAGCACCCAGTAAATGTGTAGTCCAGAGGGGTCACAAGAATATCTGTTCCTGTTGTCTCTATACAGCACACATCCTAATGCCTTATAAAATCTGAAGAAGGCCAGAAGTTACTGCTATGTATTTCCATGGAAGCGTTACCATTATGATGGATCCCTATAATGGCACAAAATTTTCCTTTCTATTTTCTTTCTTCACATGGACAGTTGTTTTAAAACTTGATAATACCTCTTGAGCTCATAGAAAGGCAAGAAATGAAAGACAGACAAATACTAGGATTATACTGCAAAGATGGACTAAAAAAAAAAATCCGTAAAATTCATACTAAAACTAAGTCTTGCTTTTACTGTGGAAGAATTGCCATATCTTTTCCTAGTATTCTTTATATATACCTGGGAAAAAGGTGCACTCTTAATGCCTCATGGGAAAAAAAAAAATCACTCAATGAAAAATGTGCATTTCCAAAATAAAATAATTATCTCCCCTTATTGATCTCTGAAAGGAAGTTATAAATACATCTGGCCTTATGATTATGAACTACACATCTCAAAAGATTTCTGAATTTCCATGAAGGTGAAGATCAAGAGTATTTCAGAGTCCAAGCCCCCTAGGTGCCTAGAGATTACACTGCACCCCAGCTCTTACTATGCTCATGCACCAATGTTTCTTTCCCAAAGTAGCTGGAAGCTGCATACCTGATACCAGGACTCTGGTCCTATGTTGAATGTATTGTCCTGCAGATTGCATACAGACAAGAAGTCTTACAATAGAAATTGTTATAAATGTTGGTTTTCAAAGACCCAGACAGTGACTGAGGCTACTTGTTTGTGTATGGCTTCCCACCTCTTTCAGCTTGCACAGCTTTTCAAGCTGCAGCTGCACAAGACAACACAAGATGGGACAAGAGAATGTCAGTGCCATAAAATGAGAGCCTTTAACATCACTGGGTTTCATTCTTGCCATTAATGAGACCAGAGATCATCAGGAAATCAGTGTTTCCACTGAGACCAATTTTGGAACCACACATTGACCTGATGCATCTGCCTATCACTATCAATATTGTTCCTTGCTACTAGAAGAATCAAGAATATCACTGCTTGGGCTCCTGATCCCTCTCCCAATTGTCCCAGGGCACCAAAGCCTCTTTTGATAGCCCTCAGTCTTCCTGCTATTTCTTCCCTGCCAGTTTAAACAACAAGTAGTGGATAGTATTCAGAGGGCCGTACTGGACTGGAAAGTTTTCCAGTAATGTCCCTTCTCTGAGCCCCTGGGAGACAGCAGACTTCCTTGTGAGTTGGGTCCAGTCTGCATATCAGGATCTCTGCTCCCCTTCGAAGGGAATCTCCTATTACAACTACACGTCTTTTCCTGTTAACAGAGGAGGTCTTGATGCAGGGTGTATTGGGTCTTTGAGCATGAACAAAATGAGACCACTACTAAGCATTCCTCAAACTTTATTGCAGCATCAGTCTCATAACAAAGTTTTACACAATTAAAGGATAGAAACAAGTCACATCTTGCTAGCAGCAGCCAAAGATTCATTGTTACAGAGCACCTTAAAAGTTTTCCAGACAGTAATATATTGCTAAAGCTTACAGAGATTCATATAGCCAATCACAAAAAACACACACCTGCTTTAAACAATGCTTACTTGTATGCTCTCTATTAACAATAAACAATACTCCATTATTAAGCTTAAAATTTTTTACTATCTTGCTAAGCATATTTCTCTACAGAAATCTGCTTTCACTTAAAAAAATCCTTTTTTAAAGGATTTTTAAAAGCCTTATTACCTTTAATATTTCCCACACAGGGTACAGATAGTACTGTTTTAGGAGGCCCCACTATCTCAGAAGGACCTTCTCCCACTTCATCTGTTATCTGGCCTTCTAGTTCCGCAGCCTCAGACCTATTGTAGAAGGTACCAGTCTCACTTACCAAGTTCCAAGAAGGAGAAGGAACCTTTCTCCTGCTATGTGCAGTGACTGCTTCCAGCTCTCATCTTTAGCAGATCCTTGACTAATAGTGCTTTGACTAATTACCCTGCAGGGTTCTGAGTCCATCTGCTTCTGCACTACAATGCAGGTTCAGGACTAAAAGGGATACTAAGCAAGTTTACAGACAATACACAACTGTGAGGATCTGTTGACTCCCTCAAAGGCAGGGATGACAGGCAAGACACCTCAGCCAATTAAAGGCCTGGGCAATCACCAACAATATGAAGTTCAAAAAGAGCAAGTGAAGGATTCTGCACCCAGGACACAGCAACCCTGGATGTTTGCACTGACTGGGGGATGAGATGCTGGAGAGCAGGGCCATAGAAGGGGAACTGGGGGTTCTGGTCAATGGCAAGTTGAACACGAGTCAGCAGTGCCCTGGCAGCCAGGAGGGCCAAGTGTATCCAGGGATGCATCAGGCACAGCATCACCAGCCGGGCAAGGGAGGGGATTGCTCTGCTCTGGGCTGGGGCGGCCTCACCTCCAGTGCTGGGGGCAGTTTGGGGTGCCACAATATTAAGCCATTAGAGAGCATCCAAAGGAGGGCATTGAAGAAGGTGAAGGTGAAGGGTCTTAAGGGGAAGCCACATGAGATGAGCCATGATGGGACCAGTGACAGGACTCAGGGGAATGGCCTGAAGTTTTGTCGGGGGGGGTTAGGTTCAATCTCAGAAAAAGATTCTTCACCCAGAGGTTTGGAACAGGCTCCCTAGGGAAGTGGTCACACCACCAGGTTGCCAGAGTTCAACTATCATTTGGACAATGCACTCAGGCACATGGTGTGACTCTTGGGGCTGTCCTGTGCAGAGCCTGGAGATGAGCTTGATGATCCTTGTTGGTCTCTTCCAACTTACCTTATTCTGTGATTCAATGTTTCAGTGACCACATAGATAACTGGTTTCCTAAATAGTGAAATTTACCCTGTCTTGAAAAATTCTGCAGTGTCCACCAGTCTTCTTTGGCTTCCACAACACTGATATTGAAATCAAGTCCAAGGCAGGTAATTTAGGAACCCCACGAAAATGTTCAAGCCACCTGTTCAAACCATGAGGACAATGATGAGCTGAAAAACACTATATGAAATGAACTACCAGTCTAACTCATTTTCTTATTTATAAAGTACTTTACATCAGAGAATCATTAGGGAAATTCGTATTAAGCTATCATACTTTTATTATACTCTCAGGACAAATGTTTAAGACCTAAGGAATCGTTGCCATCTGAAAAATACCTCTAGAAAAGGGGTGAGACAGTGGAAAAAATCACAGAATATGCTGAGTTGGAGGGGACCCACAAGGATCACTGAGTCCAGCTCCTTGATCTGCACAGGATCATTTCTGAACTGGGGATATTTCAAGCTGAAGAGCTAGAAAGAGTCACTAATGAGACACATTATGCCAACCCCTCTGTTTTTCTACAAAATACCCTTTTCTTGGAAGGAAAGAAAAGTTTTGATTTTATGGAATTTGAATTCATGTGGTCTAGAGATTTGCCATCAGGAAATATGTGCTTCTATCCTAACACTTTATGTGATAGTTTTAAGACTCATAGACTATTATTTTAACAAAAACAATTTGCTAGTGTTGTATTAGAGTTAAAAAAATTCACTATGCTCAGTTTTGAAATTACAGAGTTGTTTGCATATCTTGCCTCGAAGTTCTTTAATCTCTCTTCCATATAGATTGTAGTTGCTCATCTACACATTCCCAAGCCTTAAAAATAACTCAGAATATATATATAGGTCTGTAGAACCAAGACAGCTCAACTCTGTTTAGTTAGCAACCATTTCACTTTCACCACAGGGAGAACTATACTACTAAAAGCTAATAACACAGAGGTTATTTACATGGACATCTTGCTGGGACCAGGAAAATTGTGGTTACATGAAAAGTTTGTTTTTCCTAAGGTCTAACATTAAGACTCCATTTGTCTTTATTTTCTCTCTTTCTTTTTCGTTTCCTTAAACCTCGGCAGAAAACAGGCACTTACTGTGAAAGTAATCCAACCAGATATCTTCAAAATCTTAATAAGCAAAGTGGATTGACCTCAGTTCATCTTCATGGAGCTTAGGACAAATTGATCAATTTACTTCCTAAATAATTACCATTTGAATGTTGATTTTACCTTCCTAAGATTAGTACATTAAAAAGCCTGTATTCGGGAATGCTAATGCAATGCAGTTCTGCACACACACATACAGACTCACAAAAAAATACAACATATTCTTTATATAGACAAGCCTCAAATGATTCTGGGTAATGAGGATTTACTTATTCTTTTGTTAAAGAATGAAAAAAAGCCCAACAGAAATAAAATAGAGAAATGGATATAGTTAGAGCTCTGGAGGGAAAGACTTCATTTAGCATTTAGATTTTTGAAGTTAGGCGTTAAGATTCTATGGATGCAACAACCGCAATCCAAAGTTTATCTGTTCAAGATAAGCTCATGGAAGAAAGAAGGCAAGAAATTATTTATGTTTGAAAGGAGGGACCTAAAATGGGAAAATTAAAACAACATATAATTATTTCATAAATGTTGTAAGTTGCCTATTAATATTCCAGTAGAACACATTGATTGAGGAATAACTTTTGAAGTTTACTTGCAATAAATGGCACTTTTTTTTTTTTTTTTTTTTTTGTTCTCCAAAGGGGTCAAACATTGAGGAAGGATACACACTCTGATGTATATCTGTTCGTTTCAGTGAAGGTAGGGGTAACTTAACTGGTATGGTTAGTGGTGTCTTCATCCAGGTGGATGAAGTCTCATCAGACTCTTAGCCATACCCAGGTAGGCTCCATTCCCATAATCAACTTCCCTGACAGTAATTTTCTTTGTTGAGAAAAGCTTTCTCTGCTGCAGCAGATGCTGACGGATCTCCCTCAGCATCTTAAAGGAAGATGAGCAAAAGAATTAACTCTGGTTTGGCATCAGCTGAAAGCATCTGCCCCTCTGAATGTGCAGCAAATGAAGAAAGTTAAAAAAATGTGTATCTCAATGAGGAAACTCTTCTCTTCCATATCCCTGTCTCAATTTCTCCCATTTCTTTTGGTACCAAAAGTTTTACATTTTTTCTTGCAACATTTTGCATTCTGATTCCTCTCTATGAATGTTGCTTGTATCTCTCCATTTATCATCTCTTGAAATTTTTCTCTCCTGGAAATTCTCCATGACAGTTTTAGTATAAGTTGCTTTTTTTGCACTGTTTCTCATAAGAAAGCTGCAGTCTTTCTGTGCTTCTTTTTAAAAGCTTTTGAATTCTGAGTCCAATATCCCAGAAGCCTGTTTTTCCTTTCTCTGGAACAAATATAAGTTCTGAGGGGAACCTCAAAATCCATCCAACCTGATGAATTTTGTTTAGAGCCATTCTCTGCAAGATGAGGTCTTGTCTTTTATCCTATCCTTTGCCTGGAATTTTTTAGAGCTTCCACAGACAGATCACAAAGTCAATGGCTGGGCTTGTTCTAAACCTCATTAACTAGGTTATAACCCAGGTAAGAGTCACTTAGGTTAATTACCTTCTCTGCTTTATTAAAAGAACCTTAAGAAATACTGTTAATAATTATATATATATATATATATATATATATATATATAGTGGGAAATGGATTATGTGCTTAACTAAGTCTGGAAGAAATGTAATTATTTGTAAGTTGGATTAGTACTATGTATCGCAACTGCAGTGGCTTAAAAAAATATTTTCTTGTTGTCCATTGTGAAATTTCAAAGTTACTGTCCAAAATAGCTCAGTTAGGCTCAAGATTCAGTCCTACTGGCACGCTTCAGTCCAACACCTCAGGGAGTGTGATCCGAGGCTGTTAATGTCCCATCACAGAGTTACTTTCACCACCAGGTGAACCCTCTACAATGTGATTACATAATAATTTTTCAGCACAGGTTTCTCTGAGAGTGCTAAGGGAACAGAAACACAGATTCAAGTCACACACAAATTTCCACCAAATTTGGTGTTTGGCAGGGTTGCTGAGACCACCTCACTTTTCCTCACGGGCATGACTGAATTTTAATAACACAACATTGCCACTGTATAGCAGTGATTCTGCCAGACACAAAATGATGCAAGAAGTTAACGCATCACATTAGGTGAGCTCATGTTAATCTTCCTTCCTTTATACTATCCCAGCATTCTATCAGACCTGTTTTCATATGGCCAAACATGCCACATGCAGAAAATCTGTGAAATTTGGAGCAGACAGGTTGGTCCTAGTCCTAAGAAGTAACTGAGTAAAAAACGCTGAGAGCCATTTATTTAGACAAATAGACTCCAAAGTGAGATTTGTGTTTTGCTATTGTTACTATAAATACTTTGTCTTTTTTAGGAAAGCTTTTCCTGGATGTTATTCTGAGAGGATCAGTCACAGCGCTTTTGACCTTTTACTGTACACTACTCCATTAACATCCTGTGGAGAAATTTTCCTTATATATGTAATTGATGCATTTTGTGAGACACAAATCAAAATAGATAGCCAAAAAAAAAAAAGATAGTATTGAGCTCAGGAAGAGCTGCCTGCCTGAGTACTTCGTTGGCATATTGCCTATAGTTGATAGTGTCAACTCAACATATGGCCCTTCAAATGCACTGATGAATCCTCTTATGGGAATAAAGTCAGACTTGTCTGTGGAATGTTTAAAGTTTCAAAGTCCAACAAATAAAGCAAGTTGTAGCTCTAGCAAGGAGCAGACCTTACAGGCTTGTATGCAAAGAGTGTAGATTTCCACCACAAATATTTTTTAATAATTTCCACGGGCCAGTGTGAAAAGCCTTGCACAAAACCAGAGCAATTGTTAAAATTATTGCTCCTTGAGCACAGCCAAACTATGTTACAAGCTGATTTAGTTGGACAAGTACTGAACTTCAAAAAAAGACACTTGTTAAGCTTGTTCTGAAGCCATAGATGTATCCTCAAATTAGGGAGAACTTGAAACAGTGTAGAAAAGAAAGGATGGCAGAATTATGCAATTAAAATTCTCATCTAACCTCCTGAACAAGATCCAACAACCACAGAATGTCTGAAATTATATATTCAGTGTTCATATGTGGCAGTGATAGAGTAAAAGAATTTGTACTAGTTTGGCTTTTCACATAGACACGCAAAACAAACACAGTCTCCATGCCAAGAAGTACAAGGGTACATGGCAAAAGACAGGGAACAGAAAGGCAGCCCTACTGCCTGCTCATCTGAATGAGGTAAAGTGATGGGCACATGACCCAAAGGGCATATAAATGACTGAAGAAAGCTACTCTCTTAAATAATGACCCTTTTCAGTGTTGCTATTGTTAAAATGAAACAAACACTGCTGCAAAAGGTTTTTCTTTTCCAGCATTTTTTTGCCACTGCTTCTAGTGGCCCTCTCAGGCAATGAATAAAACTTCAAGAAGGGCAGTCTGGTGCACAAATGCTCTCATTATCTTAAAGGGGTCAATGGTCAAAGGTGAAAAAAATTCATAGAGTAGTTATGATTAAAGGTAGGGTTTTATACGCTTTTGATAAAGACTTGTAAAATGGCCAAAAGAGATCCTGCAATTTTAATGTTAAGTGGCTTTTGTATTGGAAAAATGCCCAAGGCCCATGTCTAGCACGGTCACTTACAAATGACTGATGGGAGATCAATACAGACAGAGTGGGGATGCAGCTTTGTCACTGGGAGATGTAGTTAGTATGTGATTAGCCTTAAGTAGCATTGACTGGGATTAGATGGGCAGTAAAGTGCTTAGTATCCAGTGAGCATGATAGCTGTTTGTATACAAAAGTTAATGAAAGAGGAAAACCACATTATCATTAAACACTCAAAGGGGCTTCCCACACCCATTTGGGGGTTTTAGGAACAGATCAGTCTGACAATGAGCTGTTTAGAGCCGCCAGTCCCAACAGCATTAACTCTGAATTTGGTTTTCTTCTATGAGGAGCAATCCCGCAGGACCTGGTAAACCACCTAGTTAAGTTCTTTGTGCAACCTGATTATAGGGGAACAAGTAGGCCACTTTGCCCTTCTGAGAGACAGAAAATCCTCAAAAGTAAGCACAAATTGAAACTTAAGAGTGGAGAGAGGAAACAAGAAGATACTTCGAGGAAGGTAAAGTCCTCTGGCACTGATAATGTATTATACTGAATCTTCTCTGTTCCTTAGTGTGGGGATCGTTATGTTCAATCAGATCCAGAATATCTCACTAGGCATTTCACTTTTACTTCCTTTTGTTCAGATGTGTTACTGACAAACAGAGTTTTTAAAATGCATTTGATTGCATTTTTAATAAAGCATTTTTACCCAGGGATGTGGTAGAGTTCTTATGACTGGAAATTTTCAGGATGCAATTGGACAGGGTACTAGACGATCTCCTCCATTCTCTTTCCCATGAAAGTTTGGACCAGAAAATCTTATGAGCTTCCCTATGACCTGGGTTGATCTATATTTCTGTGATATTGCTGAGAAAAGAAATAGGACCTTCTTACTTCACACATACAAATATATGCACTCTCTTCGTTTTCAAAAAACAGATTTAGTGGAGGACCCATAGTTTTTAACTTGTGCATGTTAGATTTGCCTCCATTTGTCTTTCTGGAGGGTTTTGGCTTTCCTTTTTTTCTGCAGGAACTTCAGTATTGTACCTCTGTTAAACAGCAAAATAAATAAGATGCAGATCCCACTCAATATCAAATTATAGACTCCCTCATTTGTTGCACAAAGAAAAAGAGACAATCACACTACTGAAGAAAGCAAATATGAAACGACTAACAAGAATTTAGTCATTTTAAGTGTTCTGGTTGATAATTAATCCTTTTTTTTTTTTTTTCCCCTGCATGGAAAAGAATTAATCACACTCCGAAAAAGCATCATCTATGCTATCTTCTCTGACCTCCTACCCCGCTACTCAGAGTATTAAAAGGTTTGCCTCAATTTTAGTCACATGGTGTAAACTGAAATTATTTCATGGCTAACCTGATATTTCCAGGGACATGGTAAAGCCAGAAATCTGTGGCCTAGGGTCATCACACGCCTTTCTAATGGACCCTCGGTGCACGGTTAATTACAGGGAGAGTTTGGGTATCCTGCTGTTCAAAAGCCACGGCAGCACAGCACCAGTCAGAAAAGCTCCTCGCTCAGCATCCCTGCTGCATTCAAACCTGAACACCCATTCAGGATTCCCACTAGAAGTGGAGCTGACCCAGAAGAGACCAGAAGGCTTAATGTTGGACAGTGCACATGTAAAATTTGGGGGCTTTATAGCAACATCCATCTAAAATCATTACACCCTTTATTAGCAAACGATGGTGCACACATCATCAGTTAATTAAAATTGAGCCAAACTACTAATGGAGCCACAACCTGGGTCATTGATTCCCAAAGTATTTCTTCTTTTACTAAGCTAAAAGAGAAGCTCTGTAGCTCAAATAAGGCAAAATCCTTGCTATACTTAGTCCATTTTTTTTAACTGCCTGAACGCAATGTTGACAAAAATTCTTCTGATGGCGTTGAGCAGTGTTAGTAGCTCAGGCTTTGCAGTCATGGTTATTTCTTGCCTGTTTGATTGCTCCTAAGTGAAATGTAAAAAACATTATTTATTAATATTTACAAGAAGGAGAGATAGTTTCTTCTGTGAAGAATCTATGTAAACATACTCAGAAGACTAAACAAACTATTTTTCAAATTACTTCATACAATTTATCAAAACTGAGTAGTTTGCCCAGGCAAGATTTGGCCACTTGTCAGAAGAAGCATGGTTGTCCAGTCATTTTCCAATAGGAGCAATAACATATTGGTGTCCTTTGGAGTGTTTTGTTAAAAGTACAATCAGCTAACACTCAGGAGTAAATATACAGCCCACAGCTGAGGCCTTCAACTCGACATTTCCAGGTTCACAAGTCCCAGACCTGTCACACATTTCCTTTTTGACCCTGGACAAGATATTTAATCTCCCAGTCCTCCATCTGTATAACAGCTAATATATTATTGCCTTTATTGCTATAGATTGCAGAACAAGAACAGTGTCCAATTACAAATATGTTCAGTGCTGGATATGATGAAGATGTGTTGATAGTTGAGGCCTCAGAAAGCTGCTCTGAAAAAAAGCAATCAGAAATTACAAATTATGATTTTGTCGTGTAGTTTCCTGACTGTGTTTCTGTAGTCTACTTACTCAGATCCCACTTACATATGAATTTTCCTACTCCCTGCAAGTCTACAAGGGCAGGTGAAGCTCAATCCAAAGTCTATTCAAGGTCTTCTCCAGAGGTCTCTGGATGTATTCAAGAACCATGCTGATATGGTTGCCCAGATATTCACAGCCTTTGGAATAGTCTTGCATCTTAATACCTTTGACACAATGAAGGAGAATTATTAATTTGGTCCTCAACTTCCATGGAAAGTATTCAATTTTTTTGCATGGTCATATATTTACCCCACCGACTTTGTCTCCTAGAAATACAATGTTTGCCAGTGAGTTGTTTCTCATGACCTGAAAAGCTAAGCGATGTCTAATATTGATCAGTGGTTCATACATTAATGGAAATAGCTAAATTGAAAAAGATCCTCTTTATACACTGTGGCAAATTGTATCTGTTTGACTGGAGAGGGCAACCTTTTATTGAACTGCATAGTGGTTTGCTTTTAGTCGAGTTTATTCCTTTCTACAAAGGATTTTCCCCTTTCTGAATTGTTCCACAAAATAACTGATTTTATTCTGTTTTCTGCATGTCTCTATTAACAGTGACTCTCAATTTACCTTCAATCATTCCTGTAATGCAGGAAAAGCCAGTTTAAAGTACAGTGCAATAGGGGACTCACTTATTAATACCAACAATGGGCAGGACTTTTACTACACCTTTTCTTAGCCTTTTGTAGGGATGAGGAAACAGCAGGTTTATCTATACCTCTTTTTATCAGGTGATATCCACTTCTGAAGTAGTGCTGCCTTCCTCAGGCCTGAGAGATGTTGCTTTCTGCTGTGCCATAATTATCCCTCCTCTGGAAGAACAGTAAAAATTTGAAATTTTTTGCACTGGAGTCTCAGCTGGTTTGTTTTGTTTTGTTTTGTTTTGTTTTGTTTTGTGGGGGTTGTTTGTTTGTTTTGTTGTTTTTATTGGTGTTTGTTTGTTTGTTTTTTCCAAGTCCACATCTGTTATCTGTGTCTCACTATTTTACTTTAGCATGTCTGTATCAGCTATGTCCTTGTTCCACCTCCTTCCACTGTGCTGTCATGGTTTAACCCCAGCTGTCAGCTCAGCACTACAGAATCACTCAGTCACTCTTTGCAGTGTGATGAGGGAGGGAACCAGGAGGGTAAAACTGAGAAAGCTCATAGGTTGAGATAAAGACAGCCTAACAGGTAAAGCAAAAGCCACAGGTGCAATCAAAGCAAACCAAGAAATTCATATACCACTTCCCATGGGCAGGCAGATGTTCAACCATGGAAAGCTGTGCTCCATCACATCACAGTGACTTGGGAAGGCAAATGCCATCTATTCAAATGTCCCTGCTTCCTTCTTCTTCCCCCAGCTTCATAAAATGAACATGATGTCATATGATGTGATGTATATCCCTTTGAGTAAATTTTGTTCAGATGTCCTGGCTATGTCCCTTCCCAACCCCTTGTGAACCCCCAGCCCACTCACAAGTGAGGTGGCATGAGGAGAAGAAAAGGTCTTAACACTGTTAGGTCTGGTCAGCAGTAATGAAAGCATCCCCATGATTATCAATACTGTTTCCAGCAGAAATACAAAATACACCCCCACAGTATCTACTGTGAGGAAAATTAACTCTATCCCAGCCAAAGCTAACACATACACTAGCCATCATCGGTAAGCTGGTTGACAGGAAGACAAAAAGCATGCCTTATGGGACAGGGCAAAGGATAGCCCTTTATTCAGGCTGCATGAAGGAGCCAGGTGAGCCTGACATTACACAATAGACGTAGGAGATTTTTCAGTTTAACAGCTTTTCTTATGAAGAGACAGAACAAATGGAGTTTGTGCAAATCAAGCTTAAGGTGAGCTGATGGAGCAGTTTTGTTTCTCAGGAAATGAGTGCACTCTGCTTGGCATCAGTCATTGCCTCCTGATCCCATCTTTGAAAGATCCCAACATTTTATATTTATTTACCAACACAAATTACATTGGCAGCCAGTCACTTCAAGCAATCTGCCTGGTCTGGTACAGCCAAGCATACAGGGTTTTAACAAAGAAAAATAAAAGATCTGTTCTTCCTATTCTGAGAGAGACAAATATAACCTACTCCAGGCTCTTGGTCAGCCAGCTGGCAACAAATTACATCACACTTTAAAAAACACACACAACTCCTTCTTTAATTAATACTTTCAGTGTGACTAACTATTACAGAAGACAATTATTGGCAGTGCAGTGTCTTTACTTCAGCTAGACTGACTCTCTGTCTCTTACACATCTTTTGACACAGCACTGAAATGTGATGACCTCAAATGAAGACATATGTTGGCTGTGGTCAAGCTGTTTTCTCCTCATTTTATTTTGATTACAAATAAAAGAAGCAGCAGAGCAAAGGTCCTATTGTGGATTTGGGCAAGAATAAAGCAGCACAAGCAAGTAGGAAGATGTTCTTTGTTCTATAGGGCCTCTCATTTCCATAAATTTTTCGTCTGCTGTATTTGGTGAATTCCCATCAACACCCACTTTCTCTGTCCCACACAGAATTACTGCCTAGTCATCCTACAAAATAAATATGGAAGAAAGAATCATCACAGTTCATAACAGAGGGGCATTTAAGAAAACTGCTAATTGTAGATTTCCAAGAAGATGTGATTTGTAAAAAAGAAAAAGTGTCCTAGGGGCAGCATGGCACAAGAGGCAAAACTTAAGGCACATTAATCAAGTTATTTAAAATGTTAGTTTCCAATTTCCCTATTAGTAAAAGTGTTATTGTTATGTACCAAGTGAATGCTGTGAGGGTTGGTCAAGGAGTCAGCTTCTTGCCTTTGCACTTCCTGGGTGGCCCTGTGGACACTGTGAGAACTTTTTACCTGTAATAGAAAGATTTGACTCAACTCACATATAGTGGCTCAAACCCACGGAGCACTAAGCTTCATGCAGATCAAAGTGACATCCACTTCTTAGCATGAGATGTGAGGTTTGTTGTACCTTGTCAAGCAAGACTCATCTCACAGTCACATCTCATTACTCCCATAGCCTCTTTCTCAAAGCACTTCATCTTCGCCTGCTAGAAGGTACTGGCTCCGTTCAAAAGGTTAAACTGTTGTTTCCAAAGGATCCAGAAGAACAAGTCTTGACAAGGAAGAGAGCTGCAATCCCTGATAAATCATGCACAGCACTCGGTCATGGGGCTTGCAAAGTACAAAATTAAATTGTGTTCACATTAGCCTGTGCTGACTCATAGAAACACAATGTGCATTGTTTTAATCAAGTCACATGTGTTAGGTCTTTTTGTAAAATAAAAATTAGAGTGGGTTATACTGACTAAGAATAAATACTAAGGAAAAGAGAGTGGTCTGTGGAAATCAATCTCTCCTTTATATACTCCCAAATTATACTCATAAAGAAGAGGCCTCCAGCAGCACTGTCAGTCACGATAAAGCTATCACTCTCAGATTTATTACAGGTTTTCTCCTTGTGTTTTCAATGGAAAACATCCTACAGGTGTGTTTGCATTACTACCAAAGCTATATGAAGATTAATTACATGTCTAAGAGATGAAATTCATGGACATATTTTCAAAGATCTAACTTGCAATCAATGTCATACCTTAAAATAAAAAGCAGGGGGACTAGCTGAAAAAGCCAGAATGAGAATAAAATACTTCCAAGGATCGAAGAGTTAGCACCATTTCCCTCTTGGATGGAATAATGTAGCCCGAGCTTTCTGGCTGGTGTATTAGGGAGACTCTGTTTTGTGTTTGACAAAATCCAAATTCTATTTTTTTTTTTTTACTATGGCTTCCACTAAAAAAATGAATATGTGTACCAAAAGCCTGATTTCCTGTTTCCTGAAGACCTTGGGTCCTCACCTGGGACAGCTATTTCCATCCTACTCAGTCTACACTGAGTGGAAAAATTAGGCTTTTAGGCAAAATAAGTTAATCACAGCTCTCAATCTACAGTGTTGATTTGATTATTTTCCTCTGTGATGAAATAGTGCATGCTGCTTAATTTCCTGGGATGGGAAACGTTGTTGTTCTGTATGTCCTGCTCTCTGTCTCACTGACCCCTCAGGTGCAGATAGAAACTGGAGTTCACTATGCTGGGGAAAGGCTAGCAGAGACAAAATCTCTTTTTCTGCACATCTAAGTTGCTTCCAGGAACACAGAGACAGTCCCTGAATTGTGGAGTAAACTTACTTGGAAAGGGGAAATGTTTAAGGTCCTCTTTGCCATGGGGTTAGACACATAAAATAGTAATCAGCTTTGCTGTAAAAAAGCTGCTATGTGTTTTAAAGCCACCATCTTGACAAACATCATCTAAATAAGTTTCAGCAGTCCAAATGTATTGGTCCTGTCATGAGAACTGAAGGTAGACCACGAAAGGATTTTGACTTACTGCTTTTCAAGGTCCTAGATGAACAAATAGAGAGTGGTGCTTTTTATTTATATTCTTGCAATTGATGTTAAAGTAGCACTTAGGCAATGAAGTATATAGGTTGCAATTGAAATCAGAAAAACTTAATCCCTAAACATTGTATATCTTTGTCCAAGCAAGGAAATGAAAACTCTAACCAATACAATCCAAAGTGTCTGGACCTTATTCACAGAAAATCAAATTTTCTGAGACCTGAATCAGTGGTATGGTGGGGATGGCAACAGTGAGAAATAGAAACAAGACCCACAACAAAAACAGATGTGTGCTTGTCTCACCACTTCCCTTCCCTTGACTTCTTAATCCTCCTATGAGGGTCTGAGTCTTCTTACTCACTAAGTCCTCTCAGAATTGCACAATTAAACACAGTTTGTCCTTTCAATTCAAACAACCAGTAAATAATCAGTGAGGAAAGATACTCACAAAGTCAAAGAGACAAGAATGAATGACTGTGAGACAAGCGGTTCATTATGAAGGGTATTTTAACACTGCCCAAAAGACACAAAAGATGTGTGAAACAGGAAATCCTAGCAAAACCTTTCTAGCTGTGAGCTAACAACTTTTCACCTCCAATGTTAATCTATTTTTTTTTTAATCTAGTTATCTTCAAAACAGCAAGATTTCAAGATTCATTTCCGAAAGAAAAGGTGATTTACTCTTACATTAAATGCCAGTGGCAGGTTTTTCCAAGAGACACAAGACATTTTAAAATAGGAATACATAAAACAGAAAAGCTATGAGTGGAACTTACTGCTATTACCTCTGTCTACAGCCTTTACTAGCCTGGTAGGTATCTGTGTGCAGCTGTAGTGGCAAAGGTTTTATGTGGGAGGCTGATAGTTCTCCTTTAATGAAGAAAGACTTTAGTAAAATTGACTAAATGCAGCAGGGAAGCAGAAAGGTGTGTTCTGCCAGCAGCCAGCCCATCAGATTTCAAATAATATTTCCAAACCTACATCTATTAGGAAAAAAATTGAACATGAAAGTTGCCGCTCAAAACTTATTGTCATGGAACTACTGTCAGTATTGACAAAACTCAGAACCAAAGCAGGCACACAACAGCCTTGCAAGGGAAGGTGACAGTCATCTGGCAGCTAATCCATGAAAGTCAGCAGGTAAATCAAACCAGTTAAATCTTATCCATTTGTGAGCTAAAATGATATAGGAAAAAAATGTGAACTCTTGCTAAGTACAAGGGGTAGATTTTGATCCCTCATAATGGATTATGAAAAAATTAAAATAAATCAGCCCTCTCTGTCATTAAATCACGAGTCCACAATTTAATGTCAAAAGCTAGATTTTTGCAAGTGGGATACTCTCCTAAGTCCAATGCAGGAGGTGCAAGCTTTCCCAAAACTATTCTCTGCAATATTCCCTGTTACCAAAGGGCTACACTGACCACTGAACACAACAGATTCTTCTATCTCCAATGTCTAGAGGGTCTTTCCATTCAACAGTATAAAATTTGCTAAAATTTGTTCCTGTACAGCCAATTTAAACTAAAAAATGGTAATACATTAATGTCAAATATGTTTATATAATATCCTTATTTAAACAAAACTCCATAATTATATGTAGTAAAAATAAAAGAAAAAAATTATTTTATCTAAATTGTTGCACATTTTTTGTCAGCATTGTATGCAGCTTCACTATTTTGTCCATGTAATAAAACGTTTTGTGGGTGTGGTTCTTTCACATAGCAGAATGGAAAAAAAATATTTGTCAAATTGTAAAATTTGATTTTAAAAACTAAACACTATGAGAGCTGCTGCAGAAGAGATTGGGGTTTATAAATCAAGACACTGACTTAAAATCAAATTATTTTAAGAGCAATATTGTATTACTTTTCTTGTTGTGTGGAATTCAAATTTTTATGTGTCATGTCATCAAGCTTTTTAAGCATTATGGGGTCTAAAAGCATCACATTTTGTAATTAAAACCAAGTTTTTCAAGTAATTTGGTTAAAACAATTAGGCCTTTAAGACAAAAATAATTTATCATAAAATGGGCAATAATGTCCAAGTACTGAAAAATCTGATACCACATTAAAATAATTCTTTAATAATTTCTACCTCAAGCTGAAATTGAAGTTTCTTTAATATAGTAAAGAGTACTTGGGTTTATAGTAATTTATTAATTTCTCTACTGGCAAGGTAAGGCTACACTATATTCCTACACTTTTAAAATCTCTTTGATCAGGGCAATAAAGCATAATCTAAAAATATACAATAATGTATTACCATCTACAGAAGATTGTAACTCAGAAAATTTTGTGCCTTTTTCTACCTTTTTTAATTAAAAAATAAGCTCAGTAAAGGGAGAAGCTGGACATGAGGAATGAATTGTAAATTCTGATTAAGATCACAGGAGTTCTACCAGAGAGTGACTTGCAAGTATCCAAGAATTCAGAGCAAACACAGTCCAATCTACATGTACACAAAATGAAATCATGTTAACCAAAGGGATGAAAATGACTAAATTTCAAAATAATTTAAAATTTTGCAGAGGAGTCAGGTTTATTTTGGTGTGAAATATGTCAATAATTTACTTTAAATATAATCAAAATTTTCCCTTTCTCTGAAAGTTTAAAAACATGTGATGGAAAGTTCCCCTTTGGAGAGTTTGGAGCTCTCTCAGTAAGTTCACACCGAGGACACCAAGTTGTGTGGTGGGAATGTTGATCTGTTGGAGGGCAGGAAGGCTGTGCAGAGGGATCCAGACAGGCTGGATCCATGGGCTGAAAACCATGGAATGAGGTTTCAATAAGTTGAAGTGCTGGGTGCTGCCCTTGGGTCGCAACAAGCCCAGGCAGTGCTGGGGGCAGAGTGGCTGGAAAGCTGCTGGTGGAAAAGGACCTGGGGGTGCTGTTTGACAGCAGCTGAACATGAGACACTGTGTGCCCAGGTGGCCAAGGAGGCCAATGGTGACCGGGCCTGCATCAGCAAGGGTGTGGCCAGCAGGAGCAGGGCAGTGACTGTCCCCCTGTACTCGGCACTGGTGAGGCTGCACCTCAAATCCTGTGTTCAGTGTTGGGCCTCTCAGGGCAAGAGGGGCATTAAGGTGCTGGAATGAATCCAAAGAAGGGCAACAGAGCTGGTGAAGGGTCTGGAGCAAGACTTACAGGGTTGTTTAGTCTGAAGAAAAGGAAGCTCAAGAGAGACTTAATTGCTCTCTACAAGCCCTATTGCACTCTACCTGAAAGGACATTGCATCCAGGAAGGGGTTGATCTCTTCTCCCAGTTAATAAGTGATAGGATGAGAGGAAACAGCCTCAAATTGCACCAGGGGAGATTTAGGTTGGATATTAGGGAAAATTTCTTTACTGAACATGTTGTCAGGCACTGGAACAGGCTGCCAAGGGAAGTGATGGAATTACCATCCCTGGAGGAATTTAAAAGGTGTGTAGATGTGGCACTCAGAGACATGGTTTAGTGGTGAACGTGGCGGTGCTGGGTTAATGGTTGGACTTAATAGTCTTAAAGGTCTTTTCCAATCTGAACAATTCTATAATTCTATGAAAAAATCTCATGCTTTAGTAATTATCAAGGAGATTATATCACAAATATGTGTAATTGATAAACTAAGTAAAAAATCAAGTTCAATTCTGCTGGAAGAAGAATAATGGCAATAATAAAAACAAATCTTTTTGGAGAGTAAGCCAAGATTCCAGATGCTCTTGCCACATCATATCAAAAGACATGAAAATACCACTGGTCAAGGGTCAAAACTAGACATTTTCTGATAACAGAATCTTACTCCCTGGCAAGATAAAGAGAGTTGCTTTTGCTTTCTATTGATATTCAAATTAAAAAATCACTTGATATCCCACACCTTCATCAGATTTTTTATTTCATTTCAGTGGAAGTTTTGCTGAATAAAAACTGCAACACTAAACCAATAAATAGGAAACACCTGTCCAGTCTATTTCTTGTAGCAAACAGTTGGCATCTTCTCTAATGTGTGGTTTGTAACCCTTAAGGAGAAAGTCTGTCACTCAATTACATGTTTATAAACTGCCTCCCTTAGTATTATTCAGACTCTATGATACAATGATAGTGACATCATTTTGTTAATATATTTATATTTTCTCTTCCAATCCAGGTAAAGGCAAACTACAAATAAAAGTCCATATCAAATTCATATTTGTTTGAATTCAGAGTGGATTTTACATTCTGTTTAGCCCATCACTAGTCACTTCAATATTTTGCATAACTGAAACACAGAAGTAAAAAAGGTAAGGGATATGAAAAAAAATCTGAGATAATTTTTTCCCCTAAAATTCCACTTCTTTACTTGGAATTTGATACTGCTCAGAAGCAAAGAAACACACCAAAAAATCATCATCTTAACAGTTGAATTGCAATCTAGAGGTCCATAAAATATCTGGAGATATTCATTGAACGAGCATGGTGTCTTGTTAATCTCCATTATTTCTTGACTGTATATATCAAGCACAAAGTACAAAACCCTTGCAGTATAGGTGTTCTAGAATTATTTTGTATACATAGGGGTCTGTCTTCCTTTGCTAAAGGATTTTAGCATAATCACAAATGTTGCCTCTTGTGTTCCGTAACCTTTGTCGCCTTGTTTCACTCTCTTCAGCGTAAGTATACAGCACCATTCAGAAAAGTAACCACATTTTAGAAGTTCTGTCAAAAAAAAAATCAATATCATAATATTTCTTGCCCTCATGAGTCTGAGATACTAGAAAAAAATCTACAGCATCTATGATGTAGCTCAACTGAACATGTAGAAGCTCTAGCAAGAAGGCAAATGTGAAAACACACACAGCAGGACATACCATAGCCAGGCATAATTATTGAATCATTGCAAATTGTTTCTTTCAAGCAGATGGAATCTGTTGTTGCATATAACAGTATCACTGGTTTTAACATCACTGAAATCTGCAATATCAAAATAATTTCAAAATTTCTCTCCCTGAAGGTATTGTATTATTAAGGCTGCATTGGTAGCTGCTGAATTAAGAGTGGTTGATGATGGCTGCAGGGAGCAAGGGGCTCATATGCCTACACTGGTGAACTGTTAGAACAATTCTTGATCACCTGTGGCCTCTCCCAAGTAGTCAGAATCCCCCTTATCCTTTTCCAAGCATTGCTTGCTCTCCAAGGACCTTGTGCCATAATTCATGTGCAAGTTCACTGGTAGACAATTCACTAATAGTCACAGAAGCTATGTGACCCTGCCTTCATGTGAAAGAATATTCCTAAATGTGTCAAATTTTCCAGACTAGACATAACTGATTAACTCTAGACCAGAAAGCAATTTTGTTTCAGTAATATTTCTAATGCAACCTGAATCTAGAAGTTTTTGATGTGATGGCACAAGCCCAACCCGTAACTTTTTCACACACCCATGGGCAAATCCGCATCCATGAGGAATGCTGCAGTAGGCTCCTTGTAGAAATTTGAAAGAAAACGTGCCAATGCAGTTGTCTCTCTCTCACACTTTCTTGCTCCAGTTATTTCTGGCCATTGCAAGCATTTGGGACAATTCTAAGGTTCAATTACACAGAAGAACCAAAGCAGCTCAAAGACTGGAACATTTCACAGCATTTAGCATGTTTTGTACATGGTTGCAAAATTATTGCAGTTCCTGTGGTTCAATTCCAACATCGGAGAGACTTGCAGTTTCCAAGTCATGAATTCTGCATCAATGTAATCTATAAAAAAAAAAAGAAAAGAAAGGTAATAACAATAATTAAAAATTAATTGACATGAACATGATAGAACTTCTATATATCTTCACACAACAGGGCTGGTGCTAGTACAGCATGACTAAAACTTCAACATATATACCAACACTCTTCAAATCAGGGATGCAGGAGAAACTTATGTTATCTGAGCTTTTTAATGTTTTCATTTAGATTTCATATTTTTTCACGTTAAGCACTGGCAATCATTTAGCTACAAATCTAGATTAATCCATGAAGATCTGAAGGAAGAAGGTTTCTGAGCCTTGTGTTAGTCAAGATTTGAGTGGGGTGACATCACTTTATATCAGGTGAGGATCTTGACTAATAGTTTAAAAGGATGGTATAAAACAAGAAAGAGGAGAAAGCAAAATTATAGTCAAGGTTACATGAACCCTTGCTACTATTCTTCTGTTAATGAATGTAGAGAACGCTTTTCTTAATGATGAGGTAACTTGTGACTAGCCTGAATCTTGCAGATGAAATCAGTATTACTCCTGGTAAGCGATAAAAAAACTTGCTGATAGTAGTAGTATTAAAGGAGAAGCAGCAGGAAAGGAAAAGAAATTGTGTAATTTGTTGAGATTCAAAACATACATCAGGGTTTAATATCTGAAGCTGCAGTGCAGATGCAGATGCAGCATTTAAAATTTAAACAAATACTTCAGAGGCTTCTAGATATGTTATAGTCTGTAGTTATTTTGCACACATTCCTACTTCAAAGGGTGAAAAAAAGTTATTAAAAAAAATCAAAACTTCACATAAACAGAAGCCAACTGCTTCATCACTCATCTCTGCAGCAGTGGCATATTTCCCTTGAGTGTTTCAAAGCCGTATGAACAAGGTAACTCCACAAGGCAGTGTATTTTATTGGTCAGCAATGAGGAGCTCATATCTACACATTCTGCTTCACAGAGATGCTGGCAGTGACCAGCCTCTAGCTCTGTCACAAGGAAGGAGAGAGACGCCCATTTTGTGCCCTCTTCTGATGTGAAATACAAAATGGCCACGCTGTTCAACGTGATAACCATGATTAATTTTTTTGGTATAATCATTGCAACTGAGTCAGGGAATTAGAAATTGCTCTGGTGGACGTATTTAGAAGACTGATAAACCAACTTTAAAATAAAATTTCATAGATTGGCATTCGTCAATGACAGATGTGCCAATGGTTAGCTGTTACAAATTATCACCAAATAGCTTTATACACACAAATCTACTAGTCCCCTATATCCTGAATTAGCTATGAGTATGTAATACCGAGGAGATGACACACCAGTGGATGCAGTACTGGTGGTCGACAGTTGAGGAGGTCAAGGGGATCAGGTTTGGGAGCCCTTTTATGGGTAAAGTTCCTCTGGAGGCCTGATACTTTATGCAACTTGCCTCCCAAAAAGGGATTTTCTCTGCTCCCAGTGCTGCTTATCTTTGTTTTGTGTCGCTGTTTTGGCTTTGCCAATCATCCTGATAACCTGAGCATTCAGTAGGATACCCTGCCTATTTGCCATCCCTTGTGCTTGTCTTGTCCTTTTGTTCTTTGTCTTGCAAATTCCATTTCTTCAGTTGTTAATTATATGTTTTCCCACGCTTCCTACCTGCCTGCAACCACACAAGTTTTTGTTTACTCTTGGGAGGATACGTTGTTCATATACTTAAATGCAGTACTTGCTGCCCATTGTTTTGCTGTGTGAACATATGTGTTGAATATATCTCTCTATTATGTATCTGTGTTGTTTGCTACACTATTTTAGTATGCTTCTAGTTGGGTTCAAGGTAAGCAAATAGGAATTCTATTCTAGCTATGCCTATATTATAATGCGCATCCTGATTCTTAAGTATGGCAATAATTTATATGTGTCACAGTTTGGGCTGTAATGGCTAGAGTTGGCACTTGAAGAGATCTCAGATAAAACCATTCTCTCTGGCAAAAATAAGGAAGCAAAGAGCTGTCTATTAGACAGCTAGAGGAACAGAATGATGACCACACTTCAGTAGTGTGCTTTAAAATAGAATTACTGTACTTGTAACACCACTTTCTTTAGTCAGTACGGTGTCACTGTAGTGGTGGTCTGCACATTTACTGAAATAAAATCTATTTCAGAGCAGCAAAACAGAGATTATGTGAAGATGACATCATACAAGGATTCACTATTCATAAAATGAATCTATTCTCTCTTGTGCTGCAGAAGCTGTTAAATTAAAGAACACAGTAGTTAGTATCTTTGATGTAGAAAACAAGGCAAGAGAGAAGAGAAGGATAAGTGTTATGATCAGTCTGTTGAAGACAGAAGCAGAAATAACAGATACAGGAATAGGCTGATTTTGACTTAAATAAACCACTTTTTTCAGCCTTAATGAAATGATTTTTTAGCCCTAATGTGCAGTGGAGCTAGCAGCAGAGGCTCTGTGCTTTGATACAGATGAACAAGTGAGAAATGACATGCAAGTATGTTTAGGAAACCTGACATGACAGCTGGTTACCTAGTCTCTCTACTCCACAGATGTACTATTGCACTGGGGAAGAAAAGGCATCAGTCATACTCTTCAGCCAGAAGGCAGAGGAGGATCATTTCAGGAAAAGTTTTCACAGCTTCTCCGAAAAAAAAAAAAAAAAAAAAAAAAATTGGAAGCTGTGCCAAGAAAAAGTGTATTCTGGGAAAAGCCCAGAAGAGCCTTTTCTGCGAAGGAAGTTCAGTGCCAGGGTTTGCTATGGTGCCCGGGCAGGCAGGAGCTGTACCGGGGAGCCCGGGCTATCGCAGCCCGTGGGCCGAGCGAGCCAGGGCCTCCCCAGCGCCCTTCAGCGAGCGCAGGCAATCAGCGGTGCTCAGCAATCTCATTATCATTCCCCTCCGCTCGGGTTAAACACACTCCCCGCAATCAGCGGCACGGCCGTGTATCAGTAGCAGGGGGCCAGGCGGGGTGAGGGGGTGTGCGGGGCACGGCTGGGCCCCCCCGCCTGCCCCACACGGCGGCGGCCGCAGCCAGGCCCCAGCGCCCCTGTGCCCGAGCCCCGCTGCTGCCGGGCTTGCGGGGCAGCCCACCCCAGGAAGGTTCTTGTCACCGACGAGCAGCAAAAGAAGCAAAGGGAGATTTGTCCCCGGTACCGGCACCTGTCAAAGGATGAATGAACACTGTGTGAGTACTTGGGCGGCCTTAAAAGGCCGGCACTGACAGTGGTAGGAGTTACTGACCTACCTGCGATATAAACGTGCAGGGAGGCATGTGTAATGCATGCCTTCTGACTGCTCTGCTGGTGATCTCAGTCCTGACCCAATGGGTCTAGTCTGAAATTAGTGGGCTTCTAATTGCTTTTTAATTTAAAGCAATTACAAAAGGGGACACTACCAAACGTCATTTGTACTTGTGGGATCACACATGGCATTTAACTGGGAAAATATCGTGTTGGGCATTTTTTTTTTCATTAAAAATCTTATTCTAACTGCAGCAAATGCTGTAATACTTGAAATTCATTATTTATATAGCAAGTTGTACAGGCATTTTTATCAACAGTCATTTATTTTGTTTAGAATATTGAAGGGAAAACCTTCAAGACTCAACTATTTAGGCTGGCCTGAAACTTATGATTCATGCTCTCAGCTTTGTGGCATTGTTCTTTATTGTTTTAGCCACTTAAGAAGAGACCTCTGCTAAAGGTTAACCGAGCCAAAGTGGCATCTAGAAGGATCAGGTGGCCCTTTATCTTCCTTCAGAATTTACAGCAGTGTGGAACACGACCTTGAGAAGCCACACTAGCTGACACAGTGATGATCATGTCATAGCAGACAAAGTTGTGTCCTGCAACAACTTGTGAGTCAGTTCTCACTAGAGTAAGGTATTTCTGTGATTGAGAAAACACTTTGCTCGTGCCTAGGCACACTGTGTAGTCACGGTCATCATTGCATTCGTTAACATGAGTTCTCAAGGACATGTTTTAACTTGTCATGCTGTTAGAGTGATGTCAAGCCCACTGAGAGGGACATCAAGAGGGTATTCATGAAGTATGAGGCCAGCTCCATCAAAAAGGACAGATTCTCCTGCAGCAATTCATAGCAGAGAAGTGACATCTCTGGATTGCCACTTCAAGCCCACAGTGCTATCTAAAGTGACATCTTCATGTTGCAGCATGAAGCCTGTAGCGTTATGTGGAGTGACATCTCCACAGAACTGAATGAAGCCCATGCTAATTGCAGCTCAATCTTGAGAAAAGACTTTTGCAAAAACATTACTGGAAACCCTCTGAGGAGAGCAGCAGCTAGCAGTGCTCCAAGTACCAGAAAGTGGTTACTCCTGTTAAACAAAAAATAATGTGGCATCTTCCCCCCAAGTTACAGGAACAGATCGCCTTTGATAATAAGAATTCATTGCACTATGTATCTGAAAGGAGAAAAGTCACTTCATTTTTCCTCTTGCAAATATGTCAGGGAAAAAGGAAATCTCTTCCCTACACTTACAACTGCTCAGCTTTGCCTAAGCAAAAGTAAACACGTGACTTTCTTTCCTGAATAAAATGTGGAGTCTTACCTTATTTCTACCAGTTTGAGGCTGTGCCTCTATGACTGTGCCTTTAAGCAAGCGACCTTAAGCTCTTGGTGGTCCCAGAATCAAGGCTCACAGATTCATGTCTATCCTTTTCAGCTGAGTACTTCTTTCTTTGAAGGTCTTACCAGGGCTGTCTCTCTAATTTTGGCTTTGATGTCATTATCCCAGCATCCCTAACTCCTTCCCAACAAAAGAGCCCAGCCAAATGCAAACAGCTGCAATCCAAAAAAGTGTTGGAGCAGAGGTTAAGGTTTAGGGGTTACAACAGGCATAAAGCAGTGTGAGTATGTGTGTGTTTGCAGGTGGAGTGGGTGTTAATGTAATAGCATGCCTCCATCACCCTGACTTCCAGCCTTTGGAAGTGAGAGGGCAAAGAGCAGATACTTCTTCTCAGGACTTGAATGCTGTTACTTTATATATTCTTATACCATCATGGGATGCTCAGGAATTCTGGTTTTGAGCACTAGCCAGTATTCTCAGATGGTTACATTTTAAATGCTTGACTCAAATTTACTTTAGGTAATGACCCTTATACTGAAGTCACCATTTTTTGCTGATTTAAGGCACTTCAGAAGTAAAGAATGAATTACCTACATGGACATTGACCAAACCAGATTTCAGTTCTTAATAATTTGTTTTCAGACACATTTTCAACCTTGAAGCTTTTTATCGCACATTGGTTCAGCTAAGCTCTTTACTCCCAGGTTTTGTTTTTCAGGTGTGTACTTCTAATAATTCCAAGTATAGGGAAAGGGAAGATTTTCTCCTTTCTGAAATTCTCTTTTTGAGGATATTTTGCAGACCCTTACATGCTTTCTTCTGCTGTACTAGTGGAAACTTTCTCTCCAGCTGGGGATATTAAAAGTTGTTATATTTACCATGAACCTGCGTTTTGTTTTTCATATATGGGTCTGGTTTAAATTGGCAGTGACAGAAAAGTTACCTAATACACAGTACAGGGGAATTCAAACTTGCTGCACCAGTTACTTTCAGCATTGACCTGATGCAATTTAAGGTGCAAGGTGAATACCCATCAGTAGGAAAATGTCATTATTCACCACAAATAAACAGAATTACCTGCTCTTAAGCAGTAAGGTCATCTGTTTCACATTCTATCCACCTTGGGCTGATTAGAGCAAATTAGGTCCTGTGTTAATCAACTCAAGACATGCGCTGAAAATGTAGAAATGCGTTGTTTTCTTCCAGTAATTATCAGAGAGTTTGTATGCCCAATGAAGAATGCAGAAGTATGTAACCTTGGTAGGGCCTGACCTCACAAGATTTTGGGACTTGGGGTGAGTGGTCTCAACAGGTTAAATAGGACCCCTCACACAAGGGAACACTGCATGATGGGCATGGTGGGAAGGTGGCTTTACAGCCTGTCAACAGCAGCTTTTAGCTCCTTCTACCAGTACCATACTTACTTCTTACCAGTACTTACTGTACCTTATCTATCCTAATTTTGCAGAATTTAGAAATTAGTAGGTTTAGCAGCATCTTTTCCCTCCCATCAGGAATGAAGTGACAAGACCAACACTGGACAATTATCACTTTATATTAGAATGAGACTTCATTGAGACATGAAAGGTCAGGGGACAGTTAAGTCACTCCTTTTTTAATTTAAATTTCATTAGTTTTGCACATTACATTTGTCATGACTATACTAAAATAAGTCCTAATTCAGGTCATCTATGAAGAATGTAGGAATGAGAGTCTAAGTAGACTGTTTCTATTCTCTGCTTTACTGTTTCTTCCCATATGAGCTTGGGTAAATCAAATAAACGTCTTCTTTTTCAGCTGCTAAATGAAAAAAAATTTAATGTCTTCTGTGAGTTTTACTTTACTCATAGAATTTAAATGCATCCAGAGTCTCATATATACTCAATAAATCCATATTTATAAACACCAAATAAATGCATTTATAAACAGTATTTTTTAAATTTGTTATATCATCATTTCAATGTTGCCCAACTTTAGGACTTGTTAACCCCCAAGAGATGCACATCTCTGCCTCTTAGGTGACTGCCTTAAAATCAATTCACATTTCAAAAAATCATATTCCTACGATATATTTTTTGGAAAAGTTTATGGTTACTGTAATAAAATTTATTCAGGCCTAAAAGGTGAAGTGACAAAGCAGAGACTGAACAAGTTGACAGGTCAGAAGTAGAAATTCTGCATGGACACATATCAGATACTTTAATTTGTTTCTAGCATCATACTGGTAAAATAATCCTTCTTTAAAATTTCCAATTAGCTATGTTATTCTGTTATCTTTGCTGCATCAGAGGTGTGGTGAGTTCTCCCCTTGCATTTATTTGCACAGTTCTGAATACAACATCTGTTGTCTGATTTGTGCAATAGTGTCCCACGGATAGCCTGGAAATAGTAAGAGACTTTTTTAGTTCAAGGTAAAGATGCTGTAGATTTGTGCAACTGGGGATTTCCTTCATTACAGGTGAATTCAGGGCCATGCTGAGGGGCAGCGCCAGGAGACCAGACACTACGTAAATTCCCAAAATGGGAATGAAAAAGAATTAGTGGCTCTATGACTTGTTACTGGATGAATTTCCCTGTAAACGGGAACTGCTTCATTAGCACATACCCTCTCCTTATCGCAGGACTAAAACCAAATAAATCAAACCCTGGCTAGACTTAACCAATATTTTTTGTCATCATAATGTCTCCTTTTCAAAAGAGTTACATGATTCAAGTTCATTTTAATAGCAAGCAATGAAGAAATTACAGTTGTTTCCATTCACACATAGCTCTAATGGGAAAAGCTTGACAGTAACTGCCGTTTCAAGAAATTCTTAACTTTTTCAGGAAAGGCACTAGTGTTCCTACATAGGTAATTACATCATGATTCTGAGGTTTTCCAGAAAAAAAAAAAGAAAAAAAAAAAAAAAAAAGAGAGAGAGACAATATCTTTTGTCCCTTAGATTGGAGAGGACTAACTGAGAAAGAAAAAAAAAAATCTCTTCAGAGATTTTTAAAGTTAAAAAGTGATTGTGGTAGAAAGAGTCAATTACATCATTCATTTCCATAGAAACACAACTTGTAAAAAAACAATAATGTTAGCAAAAGTTATTTGAAACAGCTTTCTTTTGAGTTGATAGAAAACTTCAGTGAAAATATGAGATAGATAAACAGAAAGATATGCTCCTTCTATTAAGGGCTGATCTGCTATTCGTCCTCCTTCTAGATCTTTTCTTCTTAATATTTTGAACTTCTTTGGAACAAAGAAATACTCCTTTGGCTCTTTTATAGCATAAAAGCAATTTTATGTTTTATATTCGTTCTTCCTTGGCCTGTCTACTTCCCCCTTGCTCTTCTCCTTTCCTGTTTTGTTTGTTTTCAGCTACCTTTATCATTTTCCCTATCCAAAAATTATTCTTAACATACTCAACAAAAGAAATTATGTTACATTGGAATAAAAACAAGGTAGTAAATCCCAGAAGAAAAAATAAAAAAATATTGAAACACTGATGGCTGAGGAAATCTCACTGTATCAGCAAGGATTCCTTCCCTTTTACTTTTTCTCTGAAATATTACCATATTCTTCTCTAATCAAAGCTCAGTTTAAATGAGGAAGACAGAGAGAAAAATGCTTATCTGTTGAAATCAGAGGCTTCTTGAATCTTCTGCTGTGCCAAAGCTTCTCTTTACTCATAATAAATAGAAATATGTTCTGTAAGTAAATCCTGTAGGTTTTGCTGTGACTACTTTCAAAGTAAACTGCTATGCAATAGTAAAAAGGATACTAGGCTAAAACTAGCTGGGAAGTGCTGCACTGAAACAACTCCTAGAAACGTTATGAACTTTCCTTTACAGCCAATGACTTTTTTTACAAGAAATGTGGAAAACATTAGCTAAAATTGTGTTGGTCTGTACAATTTTATTCTGTTAAAGACAGGTTTTATGATACATTTAGCCTTTTAAATGACACTAATAGTCTCTAGAGACACATGGTCTTTCCTGCAGTTCAACAATTAAGTCTATTTCAATGTTATTTGGATAAGTTGAAACAATTCAGTTACTGTATGTCTGCTCAGTGGCATGCACTGTAAGGCTAATGGAAACCACCTAGAGTTAACTTAATAATAAGGCTTTAGCCAGCCTTAGACATCCACCTAACTTTTGGAGGGAAGGCTGAAAAGTGAGAGGGTGGAAGGGTCATTTTATTGGCAGAGAAGGGAGTGTATTTTTCATCTCTCATTCCACACATATGAACCCCTCCTCCCATCCACCACACACACACACTTCAAAAAAATGCCCTAAAATTTACACAGGTCATAAGTCTGAGTTGATAATGAGCATGATTAATCACAATTGTGTTTCTGTTTCTCCTCTCTCTCCTTTTGAAATGTATTACTTGCTAAATTGTACTAGCAAGATTTTTAGATGTGTATGTATATATACACACATCATGCAGTCCTTACCATATATACATGTATATATATTTACACACACACACACACATACATATATATGTCTTGTTGTGAGTTGCTCACACTTTTGTGTAGTAAGTACATGTTTGTATAAATTGTCTTATGTCTAGACTGCTTCTACTACCAAACTAGGTCTTTTAGACCTAGCTTAAATATCTCTACAGTGAGCTACTAAGTAGACATATATATAATCAGGTTTTTACCTCATGATAAAAAAAAAAACAGAAGTGAGAGGAAGTAATTAAGAGGCCTCCATATATAAAATCTTGGCTTTGTTTTAAATCTCAAGCCTTGAACTAATCAGACAGAAGGATAAAATGTACAGGGGGAGCTAAATTAATCACTGGTTAAACTGGTTAATAGCTCTCTGTCAACCTGTACTGGGAGTGAGAAGTCGAAAGGTGCCAGTACAAATCAACTTCCTACAAATCACAAGTTTTCCAAAAATTTTGGAAATTTCCAAAGTTTTGGGTCTTGAGAATCAAACTGAAAATATTCCGTTAGGGTTGATTTAATGTCAGGTATTCTCTGGGCTCAGTTAAATCTGTGTTAAAACTGTGAGGCTGCTGAAGCACATAATTACCATTGGCATGACATAGGATAAACCACAGGCCTGATCTGTACATGAGCTACCTGAGGAGACTTGTCTGATCATGACATACCAGTGGAGACACAGGTGAGAAAATAACAGCAATTCCATGGATGCCAATTACACACATGTGGCCACTCAGGTCTAGAGAACCTGAGAAAAGTTAAAAAAAACCCCAAAACATAGGAAATAGATGTGTTTTTTGTGCTGCCACCAGCTTGACTTCATACACACGCATGCAAAACCAGGACGCTGGTGAAGACTATTCCAATATTACTGAAGTTGCTCAGTCAAAGTACTCCTAGGACACCATCTCATTCATCAGGACCAAAAGTGGAGAATTTTGGGGGTGAAATTTTTGTCAGACTGCTCCAGAGGATTCTTCAGTATTAACTGACAAGGGCAGACTGACAATGTAAAACTCACTTTCTTCACTGGCAGTGTAAAACTCACTCACACTCAGGTGTTTGAGTACTTACTGATGTCCCCACATTAATGTCAGGTCCACGACCACAGTCCAGACCCACCAACAGAAACAACTGCAAATGCGCCAGGCTCCAGATGAGACGTATCCCACACATCCAGAAAGCCAGCAGATCCTGCCCAAAGCAGCCAAGTAGTAGCATACAGCTGAAAGGGATGACCTAACACCACATCCAGTAGGACTGGAAGGTCTACAGTGCCCTTCTCAGGGGCTTGGCTTTTCTGAAGAGATTTTCTGTAGTGATGACCCTCCTGTGAACAGTTACAGCAGGAAGTTGTTTTCTCCTGTCAGGAGAAAACTCCTGACAAAGCATATATCCAAAGCCATTAACTCCACTGAACGCTGGATTTTGGGGGTATTCAACACTGAATTTGACCTAGAAATTACTAGAATACAGCATTGCAAACAAGTAGCTCCTTTGTCCAAAACGTGTCTTTTTGCTAAAGTGTGGTAGGTTATGAAGATGGTTCTGCATCCTTCTTCATTTATTTAGGAATTTTCAAGGGACAACAGGAATACAAAACAAGGTCTGTGGCAGAGCTTTTCTTTGATCTAATACAAACAGACTACTATTCTGCAAGCAAAAGTACATTTTAATTACCACAGTGAAAGCAGATGTAAAATCAATAAGGTGTTTTATTTCTCTCATTGATGTGTATAAATACTTACTTTACAGCAAGGTTAAGCTGAGTTTTCTGTCATTAAATGTAAGGATTGATGCAGACCATTCAAACCAGGTTAGAGCACCAGAGAAGAGGGTACACATCTATGCCACACCATCATCTGAAAATACTCATCCAGTGCTGCAAAAGCTATTTTCTAGGATATTCAGAAATTTCTGATTTTACCCATTTGGGATTGAAGGCTATAATGGACAAAACTTTATTCCAAATAACTGGGTCAGTGATTCCAGTGTTTATACAACTGTGCTTGCTTGTCTTAATTTATGAAGTGGTTCAATTACTATAGAATTTCTCGGGGATGTCTCATTTTAATCGAATCATTAATTCTATGCTCAGAGGATGTATAGAAATTGATGGTCAGTTCCTGTTCTTCATTTTAAGCAGAGACGGATCCAATTCAGAGCCTCCAACTGAAACTCTCTCAAACTTTGTGGAAAATTCAAGCTGTATTCACAAGTATCAAAGGCCTAGCTGTTTTGTTTTGTTTTGTTTTGTTTTGTTTTGTTTTGTTTTGTTTTGTTTTGTTTTGTATTGGTTTGGTTTGGTTTGGTTTGGTTTGGTTTGGTTTGGTTTTGCTGGGTTTTTTTGGTTTGGTTGGTTGGTTTTTTATTTATTAGGTGAAAGAATCATAGTCTCCTGCTACCCTTGACTTCACTTTGAATGGAAATAAGCTTTGAAAAACTCCATGGAGGAAAGGCTGCCCCAGCCAGAGCAGCACCAAAATGGACTATGCCTCTACTACGAATGCATCTGTGACACTAGACAGAACAACAAACCCAAAACTTCAGAAGACTTAAAATATTTAAGCATGGACTACCAAAGCACTGAAATCAAATGCAAAGTTTTGCATTTCAAATCTTCATAGATTTTTTATCCCAGTTTTCTTTTTTAGAGTAATTCCCCTCCCTGACAATGGTGCTGGGAATATGCCTTTCACTCTGAGAGGCACACAAGTGTGTTGCTAGTAAGTGCTATAGAAGTACTACTGATTCAAAGCCAATTCCACATTATTCACATAATTTTATGTCTTCATTTAGAAGTTGGTTTAAATGAATATACCCCTATTTACAAGGCTTTTCAACCACAGCATTATGCACATAGTGCCCAAATGATAGTCCAATGTGCTCTACAAAAATCTGTAAATTTTCTTCTGCTTTTTAAGAAGTACTTTCTGTATTTTTAAATTTCATTTTAGCTCAGTTTATGACCTGTTTTCACACATTACTCATGTATTCCATTGTGAGGCTTCTTGGAGAAATCTACAGGAAAGAAGTACTTGTAGTGTCTGCTCAATGATGTGCAGAGGGACCCAAACTACAAAACATCTGGTTATACTGTACAGACAGGGGAACCATGGAGGCAAGTTTGCCAGTAGCAGAATTTTAGTCTTGAATAAATTAGAAGGGAGAGATCATTCACAGGCTCCTTTCTAGCAAAATTATATGAATATCAGATTAACATGGGACAAGAGCCCAGTGAGAATAGAGCCCTTATGATTCAAAATGCAGAAATATCAGAGGAAGCATGTCACAGAAATAAGGAACAGCAAGGATAAGGATGTTATGATTCTGGGCTTTTTTCCCCTTTTTTATTGCAGTGACATATGACAAAATGCCTTATCAAGGCATATGATTTAAGGGGACAATTTTGCATCTAATGAAGTTGATGGAAAAAAAACCATTGAATTGAATGATGCAACGTAATGTCCTTAATGAAAAAAGTAATCTCATGTTAAGACCCAGTTTTGAACCCATTTAGCTTGATGGAAATCTTTCTTTTGATTTCAAAAGCATCAGATTTAAATACCAAGTATTCAAGAAGCAAGCCATCTCTTTACATGAAGCATGCCCCATCTATTCAGAGTTTGAATTAAGTCATGGAGAAACCAGTCCATGATCCTACAGATATGGCTGACTACCCATGTATTTAAAATGATCCAGGGCTCATACACTGCAGGACAATAGCACCTGAATATCTTTATGTTTAACTCTTTCTGCCAATAAATTTTCACTGACATTTATGGACCCTGCTATTTTGACTTGCTGTGTGCTTATGCTAAAATTCCAAGGAAAAGGTGTATTTTTTTCTCTCCCCATATAGACTACCTTAATAAGGAACAATTCATTTTACTTGGACTTTTCTTTTTTAATATCACTGTAGCCCTGAGACCAGACAGAGAAAATATCAACTGGAATGTTTTAGGCAGGAGATGCTGGATGTGGGGGGAGGACATAAAGGGAAGAATGTTATGAAAGGAAGCTGCTGTGGCTGGTCCATTTTTAAGAAAGAGCAGCAGCCTGGAACATGACTTCCCCAATCTGAATTTGGAAGGCCCAAATTTGGGGAATAAAGGGATCAGTATTTCTGCCCCTGAGGTAAAGTCTACCTCAGGAAAGAAAGAAAGAAAAAAAAAAAGAAAAAAAAAAAAAAAAAAAAAAAAAAATTCTGGTGGATCCAAGATCTAGGCAAAGCTCGTTTTGCTCCTGAACTAAATAAACCTTTAAATTAAAAAAGGCAAGTTCTTATTGTCAGGCATTAATTTTCTCCAAAGCAATAGGGATAACATAGCACAGGAGAGAAAGCAAATAAGCCCAAGTTGGTTGTTTTTCACATTGATAAGACCCTCTACTCAGTGTTGATAGGAACTACAGGCCCACCAAGGCTGGGCCTCCACACTGATATGCTATAGGTGCACATTGGCCATAATAAGTCCCCAACATCCATAGGGATTTTCATGGCATTGGCACTTATTAGGGCAAACATGTCACTTAGAGGTGTTTCAGTACTTCCCCCTCCCTGGTACTAACCATAATCTAATCCTCTTTTAATCATCTAACTGCTAAAAGGACTCAGATTATTTAATAACACACTCAGAGCTTGGAGGTCAGAAAATGAGGTTACTTTCATCACTAGAAAGGAGGGCAGCAGAAATTCTGTTGAAGAAGACAGCAGAAAGTGCAAGAGGAGCACTACTTCCACACAGCCTCCCAAGCTGCTGATACTGAAATCAGAACAGGGAACCTGATTTTTAATTGCAAGACTAGGCTTCCTAGATTAATAAGGAGCAGAGACATTCCACTGGCAATCAGGTCCTGAAGCAGGAAAAGCAGAGAATCCATGGGTATGACCGTGGGTGTAACCTGGCCCGCTTCACTTAAAACCTTTAGCTACCTGAAACACATGTACAGTTATCTGTGTTTTTCTTTTTTAGATAGGAAATTTGGGGACAGGGACTATCTTCTTCCATATATTTGTACAACTAGACAGCACTAAAGAGACCTATTTAATATTAGGGCAGAGTATTCATCCTTTGATGCATATTTAATGTCAGTTATACATCACTGTTAGATCAGTATATAAACACACATATGCTCTTGGACAAAAGCATCCATGCATCAAAACTCTGCATCCATACTTTAATGTATTTAATTGAGTAAGCCATTATCACTAATTATGGTTTATATTTTCATAATACTGTTTTATGGTTATTACCTATTCCTTTCTATCCATCCATCTATAAGCCTTACATGCTATGGTGCTATCTGAAGAGCTCTTTGTTTCACACAAGGCCTGAAATCACCACCCAGGCTGATCTCAGAGCTTTGGCACCAACCATTCTGCGATATCAGGGCTGCACACTGACTTATTCAATTTCACATACAGATTTCACACTCTGTGAAATGTTCACAAGTGCATGAGCACACTCCCCAGGGAGCTTTCCCAGTGCTATGGTGTCCTCCAAAACAGCAAACACTACAGGGAGAGGAAAGGTGGTGCTAAGATGGAATGTTTCAATCATTTGATTAATTCCGTCTAAGGACATGAAAACAATGCATCAATGCAGGCAGAAAAGCTCAGAAGAGAGCTGGACACCCACAGAGAAAAATATTAAAAAAAAAAAAAAGTCCTGAAATGAAAGCTAAATTTTGAAGAACATTGATTTGAGAACTTCTTGTATCCTCTGAAAACTTTTCATTCAAGGGACTGTCACTGGGTCTTTTTAAATGGAGTAAAAAGACTTCACCTCCAGTGGTGTCATCATGCTGCTGACTGGCACAGCCTTTGTCCTCCTGAGGGGTTGCCCCAAAGGCACAGCTGGGTTGGCAACGTGGGGATATGAGAGCTCATGGTTTCCCCATCATAGAGAGCATTAACAGGACACACCACAAGTAGTGGTAAGAGAGCCACCAATGTGCAAGCATGTGATAGGAGAAATAAGTATTGTGTTAGCCCAGCAATTAAGAATTGTTTTTGAAGAGTACTTTATTTTATTTAATTGTAAATATTTGTATTAATTGAAAAGCCTGATTTTTCTGGGCACTGCTGGTGGTGTGGAGGCTACAGCCATGGCTTGGTGTCAGAGCAGCACAGGTTCCTTGGGTGTACTGCAAAAGCAAAGCTGCCTCCATGGAGATCTGCTAGGTCTCCTCGATTTTTGACACCTGATACACAACTTTAGCTGGGGTGGTCACTCCACAAAATACATAGTTTTTCCCAGTCCATACCAGTTGCATCTCATAACAGGCACAGAAAAAACAGGGTAGTGTCTCAGCTGTCAGTACAGTGGTGCAGAAACATCACAGCAAAAGAAGGGAAAAAAAAAAACAAAAAACACACCACAAAAACAAAAACAAACACAAAAACAAAAACAAAAACCAAACAAACAAAAAACCAAACCAAACCAAACAAAAAAAAAAAGCCCAAAAGTAGAACTATAAAACCCTTTTTGGTTTACTAGGATTTGAAGCCCCGACTCCTGATAAAAAATTCTCATCAGGAATCACTGGGTGTTTTTTAAGGACATCAACCAATCCATACAGACTTCAGCAACAATAGGAAAAATAATCTAGCAATATTAAAACAGATCAAATAAAGCTCAGTTCTCAGAAATAATAATGGCAATTTTTGAGCCACAAATAAAGTAATGCATGTTAGCATATGTATGAAAGTAGGTAGCAAAAGATCCACATGCAATTCAAGTCATTCTACTATATGGCTGTAATGAGCACAGAGGAAAATTCAACTTGTTACACTGCAGCTCAGTTGAACACATGCTCAGCCTGACCCTCTTATCTTATCACTGATTAAATAAATATTATACAAAAAAAATTTCAAGGGAATAAAAAAGAAAAATAAGGTAAAAAAAGGGTAGACAAAGACACTAAGAAAGAAAAGAACTATTGAAAGCCTGTGCAGACAAGTATGAATCAACTATTCTAAAAAGCAGATGCAAAATGAAGCTGCTTAAACATATAAGGCACTTCTACATTGTATTCAAATAATGCTGAAATTATAGAGCTGTCATTTGCAGACCTGTCGAGGGTGCCTTTCTTACTACATTATGATTTAGCATTTCTCTTAGAAGGTTGTAGCAATTTTGACATTAAAGTCATTGGACAGAAAAACCATAAAATGTACGCAGAGCATCACCTCTCTTTTTTTTTTTTTTTTTTTTTTTGTAGTCTTAAAAAGAGCTCTGAGAATTTTGCTACTAAAAGAAAAAATTTTAAAAAACCCCAAAATCATTTATAAAAGTGCAGAAATGCTAGTCTCAAGAGAGAGAGTGCACACATCTGTAGAATAAATGTAACTGTGAAGTTTTAAATAATTTGATGGCATGTAACTTAATCCGACGTGGCAGGAGGTTATTTTACAAACTGTGAAGGGCTCTGCCCACTGGTGTCATTAGAGCCTCCTTGAGAGGCAACTCAAAGACATGGATTTTTCTGGAGGCAAGCACCCAGCTGGTAGAAATGGAGCAAAGTAACTCTTGACGACTCGCTTCCCAGACTGCTCAGCTCCTGGTGAGGCAGCAGGTGTGGCACTTGGACACAGAATCCCCATAAAACCGAAGGGCAGATCCAACCCAACAGTAGGGAGCTCTGTAGGGATGGTTCATCCCTGCCTCAGGGATGCAGCCGGCAGCAGGCTCCCGTCCCACACGGGTGTGCGGGGAAGGGCTGCCCCTACCCCTGGGAAGGCACACGTCCCTCTGCCGGCTGCTCCAAGGGCTCCTGCCTGGCTACAGGGTGCAGCTCCGGGAGCTGGCACACGGATAAAGGCGTCTCTGTCAGGGAGCCTGAAGTGCTCAGGGGACATTGCTGACCCTCACAGGCCCAATTAGCAGTCCCATGCTCGCTGAGACAGCCCCCCGGGCAGATCCTTCTTTGCACACGCATACATTGAAACTTCCATTGCACACTGTGTTGTGTTTACTAGCTTTGCAGCTGGTTTTCAACAAATCAAAGCATATCTGGAAGGCTGAACTGGCTCTGGACACGGACAAATAGATGGATATATGCATACCTCCAAAAGATATGAACTGCAAATGCTGATGAACTGTGCAATATATTTAAGGGGGTATTTTTAATCACTTTCTCGCAGATTGTTATAATTTGATGAGATAATCCTAACCATTTAGCTCTAATAAACTCACAGATCATGAGCAATGGCTGCATTAAATCCATTGTCACTAGCAGTAACATGAGGAGCAAAGGCTCAATGGCTCCTCTCACAGTGTTTGGTTTTATTCACTCAGTCTCTGATTCCACATCAGCTGCCATCTGGACAGAATTCAGAAACCATGACACCTGCTTGAACAATAAGATGCTGATCAGATGGAATGGGCTAGGACTTTATCTTGAGAGCAGAAATGTGAATTGTTGGTAACACAATCGCTTAAAAGGTTTGTAAATTATGTGCCTTCAGCTCAACATATGGCTCATGTGAAATATGCACTTGTGAACTTTTCTCAAAACTTGAGCTTGGATGATATAGTGTGCTTGTTTCATAAACACAAGGTGTAAATAAGCAAAACTTTACATGTAGACAAACAAGAGAGACCATCAATGTCTTTCAGCACCCCTTAAAATAATGGTACTGTTTTACTTTTCCCTAGCAGCATACAAATAATAATTTTACCAAAATATCCACACAAACCTCACAATACTGCTGTAAAATCCAGGTAAAGAAACCTGTGGCCTTCTGGTTATCCTGTTCTGGTGTAGAAACCAGCCCCTGCTGCCATTCTGCCTCTGCAAGGAGTGGAGATGTAGGTCCTCCTTTGGCTGGGTGGAGCACGGCCCCTCGACATCTCCACCCCAGTAGAACTGTAATTTCTGCAAGGAGAGGTATGGTCAGAACAAAGAATAGTCTATCTGGGAGAGGTAATTCTGTCTCTGAGGCTGTGGAGTCAGCAGGGAAACCCACATGAACAACCCCATCTTCTGCAGACTAGTGACCAGAGAAACTCCTGGTATCTACTCACAAATGCATTTGCAGAAGCATAAATGCCAGTTTGCACAGGCAAGCATGAACAATGCAAGTGTTTCAAGGCCTGTCTTGTTGATTTTCTGGGATATATGTCTGTGTGGGTTTTTCATCATGTCATGTGGGGATTTCTGGGTACTGATAGTCAAGAGGAAGAATCTGAAGAAACATGGCTTCTTATTACCCTTAGTGATACCAGCCAGTGCTGCTGAGACATGAATTAATTTCTTTCAATTTCTTTCTCAATTTTGCAGAAAAAGAAAAGCAAACCCCTAACTGTTCAGAACTTTTTCAGGAGGATGATAGAGATTTAAAAAAATTAGTCCCCCACTCTAATCCCAAGTTATGGTGCTTTATGGCAGCCAGCTTTGCAGTGCTAAATGATCTTCTGTAGCCTCATCGTTCTGCCTGCCTACAAGAAATAGTGACAAATTACAGTTGGGGGGGGGGGGGAGACTAAAGAAAGAAATATTCCATTTTTAATTGCCTTTTCATTTTCTTTTTATAGCCATGCTTAAACAGTGAGTTATCAGAAGCTGTTCAAAGTCTTTCTTTTACCATTTTAAAATATATTCCTCCTAAAGCCAGATGAAAAATACGGTTAATGGGGTTTTGTGACTCCCACAAAGTCCCCTACAAATTAAGGGACTTTGAAAAAATGTCAGCTGCCCAGTTCCCAAGAAAGAAAAATTAAACAATAAAGGCTTATCGACTTGTTCCTGAGAAGATAAAGCACTCATGAATGAGACCCTCTCATACTCTCTGGTTTGTGATCAGAGCAATTTCCAAGATTCACAGAAAATATTCTGATTAGCCAAAAAAATGCTCTGATGAAATGAGGTTTAAGATTTTATAACTGAATTTCATCCTCCCTTCAACCTGTTTTCGTACAATGTGCTGTCTCTCTCAGTCATGCTGCTATCACTACCAATTATAACCAGTGCCATAAAAACATCACATTCATGCAGATCAGCTGATTGTGCCAAGTTCAAGAAAGGACAGCAGGATAGAGATGACAGCAGCTCCTGCTGGCTCTGCTCCAAAGTCCCTGCAGGCTTGTTGTTTTTCTCTTTTGGAGACCCCCAGGATTTCACTCTCTCAGAAAAACTAATGCCGGGCCTCTCTCTAAGAGGACCTAACTCCCACTCTACTGACACTATTGAGGGTGTTTCCACTGACTTCAACTTGTCATCTGCAGAGCTCTTCATCTTTCGTGTCTTCTTCTTTCACACTATTTTTGATCTCCCTGCCGCGTGCCAGCCTGTGCAAAAGCCTTAAACTGCAAACTCCAGTCCCTCATCACATATTCAATACATACACGCAGCATACAGATAAAAGTAGGATTATGGCTGCCTTTTGCTCTTTAATATGGCTTCTAGATGGACTAAAAGACTTTAGAGCAGAGTGAGGGGGTAAAGCAACCTGTGGAAGACTTCCAATTTTAAATTTTCTCTCTGGTGGAGTCCTGTCCTATGCCAACTAGTGAAAGGGAGACAGCACAAAAGGAAAAGGCAGGCTCATAGTACATTTTTATTGTCCAAGCACAATAAACCAGGCATCTTTCTAGAATTTTGCTAGACTACTGTTGAAAGCCTGTGTGGATTTCTGAATTAATTTCTTTGGAAATTGAAAACTATTTCACCTGGAAAACTATAACCATATCTAGCTAGCTAAATTAGTCAGAATTGAAAATTGCTTTAAAATGTTCTACTTAAGCTAATGTCATTACCAAGAATAAGCTGAAGAAACCACCTCTTCTTACAATGCTCCAAGGAAAATGAGATTTTAAAAACATTTTTCTTATTTTCTTTTTCTCTGTTACTTCATTTTCCTGACATTAGAAATGTGAAGGCAGTTTCATCAGCAACAAGACAGTGGTCACCTGCAAAAAGGAGGATCATTCCCATCTCCGTATAAGCAGCAGAAAAACCTGGCATATAATGTTCACTGCAGATTCCTTTTCAAAATCCTACACAATAATTAAAGATAAATAAGGCATTTCTTATTTATTCTGATCTCAAAAAAATAAAAAAAAATCTAATATCAAGACAGTTGAACACAATGTTCAACTATGCTTTGGGCCCCAACCTGCCCAGAGTTGCATATTTTTAGCATTCAGCTGATCTGACTAACTAAGCAGGGACAGCATTAATTGCTGCAGGAGGCTGAAGTGCAAGAAGAGTCACATTTTTCCCTTAACGTGGCACAGTCTGCCATGACTCTGCAGAGTGACACAGCGAACTCAGAATAGCAACTGAACCAAGTGAGTCTTCCTAATGCCAGACAGGGATGATAGAAAGTGATGGAGTGTCTCTGAATTAAAAACAAGAAGTAGAAACTATGCAAAGTCTGTAAAAGTAGCTCATGCCGAGGGAATATTTGCTTTGATTTAATTGATGATAAAAGAAAACCCAGGAGAAGGGTGAGTTTGGATGACATTCAAGTGTGTGTCCTGTGTTAGGAGGAGGGTAGAGATACCATCTGCTTACATTACCCTTCATTGCTAGAACCACAATGGAACATTGTACATATGTACCACTATGAAAAGAGCCTTTGCTACACAAGAAGAGGCCATGGCCAACAAAGCCAAAGATTTGCTGTTCAATCAACTGCTGGCCTCTGCAAAGGCATCTCCTCTGGAGCGGCTGGTGGAAGGCAGAAATAACAGCTGTGGGCTGCAGCAGGAAGGAGCTATCTGCTCCTTTTGGAGTGAATTTTCCCTGTACTCATTCTCTTCCACATAAGAGAGAAATGCTGAAGCAGTGCAGTTATGTTTCGGTCAGTCCAACAAAAGCTACTCTGGACTCTTTGGTCTGTTAGTTACATGTTGAAACTGATGCATTCAAATTCTAAAAAATGAAGTCATGTTTTTTTCAAAGGTGATAGAAACAAAGGAGGAAGCAGAGAAGACATTTTCTAACCTCCAGGAACAGAAAATCCTTTGTCTCTTCAAACAAAACCAGATTCAAAGAACAGTCAGGCTTTCTGTATCTCATAAACCACCTGATGACCACGTCTCTTTCTCACCAGTACAAGATGCAGGAGGTGTACAATCACTTTCCTGGTCAAATGCTGAAGAGGCATTGTATATAAAATGCACAGACAAGCAGAATAGGTTTACATAATGTTAATACAGACAAATGACATGTACAACATATCTAGCTGCAATTTAATTAGATTAATTAGATCAATATAATTAGCAGTGGTATATTACGCTATCAAGACTTAGCCTTGCAAAGAATGCCTTTAAAAATGGTTTACAGTCTTAAAGCATTGTAACAGCGTATGCAGTATCCATGCTATCACGCATCAGTATCACCACTAACACACTATTAATACTGGGAGTTTATAGGACACTCAGGAGACACATAAAACACTACCCTTGCAGAGGAAAATTCTGATAATGGAGCCTGGGAAATTATTTCAACAGTTGAAAAGAGCTCATGGAACTTAATTCCAAACAACAGCGTGGCCATGATTATATAGCAAGTTAATTTAACCCATCGAGGCAGGAGCAGACATAATGAACAAAACAGATTGAGGTAGCATGACTTACCAATGAACACTTTGCCGAGAGTTCTTCCAAATTTTTGTACACATAATAAATCACAAGTGGCTGTTTAACTATTGCATTACCTACTTGGACGTAGACTAGATGTCACACTTGGTGAAATCTTATACAATTGTTATTGTTATCAATAGTGATTTTGCATTAAACAGGTCTGTGGGATTGTGCTTGGACATATAAACCTCCATAGTGGTAAAAAAAAAAAATGTTAATTTACATCTGCTAACACTCTCAGTACACTTGGGCTCAAAACTTACCAAATAAACTATGTATGTGTAGCATCTCAAATCAACTGCTGTGACTTTCTATACACTAAAACCATAGGCCTTACAAGAGGGAAAGAACAAAAACCCAGCACTTCCAGTTTTTTCAGAATAGAAACAGCCAATAAAATTCAGCAATGCAAAGTGATAAATTCACCAGAATTTATGTATATTGTTTCTCCAGCTAAGAAGGAGAATTCATCATAACAAGTAAATCTGCATTTTTAATCTGAAGTTTTTGCACCAAAGTCTACTCAGAAATAAGGCACACAGGCTATTTAGCTAGAAAATGTTTGGGTTTTTTCTCTTTGCATTTGGACACATGTAAGGATAGATCTGTTAATGGAAGGGATAAAGTAAATGCTGAAGGTGCAATGCAGAAGATACACAGACAAGGTAAAATTACCCAAATGTACATTTCCATTTTTTAGCCTTTTACCAGTGAGAGATGGCTCAAACTGTATTGCCATTTGAGCATGGAGTACTGAGGAAATAAAATCAACCCATTTTGTAAAGATCACCTCATAGTTCAGCTACTACCACCTTCACCTCCCTGAAAGACTGAAGAATGTAAGAGAAAATGACCATATTTCAGTGCATGTATCTTGACTGCCCACAATAATTACATTCCAGCCATCCTCAAGTATATTAAAAGGACAAATGCAGAAAGATTAGATGTGGGACATATTTTCTTTGGAACAGATACAGTTAAAATGTATGTATCTCTCTACAACAGTCAAAGGAACTCATTCCTTTCTCCACAGTTTTGCAGGGTTATATTGTTCATTATTATTGATACATTAAGGTTTACACTAGTGCTACTCCAAGTCATCTGTCCTTGGTCATATATTTTAAGGATTTTACTTTATATTACTTTCCAGAAAAAGTTAGTTATATGCACAGTGAATAGTTCCCCTGTTTGTTTGGATTAATGCTTTACTGAAAAAAACAGTATCATTTTGGCCTTATCTATTCTCAATATATGCACTACCTGATTTTGACTTTGGTTAATTTTGCATTCTTATTACCTACAATCTACAGTCTGGTCTTCAGTAGATTTACACTACCAGATAAATGGAATAAAACACAGAGGATTGAAATAGAGTGCCTTGTGTCTGGAAGTAATCACCTATATTATGGAAATTGTGAAAGCTGAAAACAAACATTATAGCTTTCCAGGTTCTTTTAATATGCTGATTATTTTAGTTTCTCTGATAGAAAACTTTGCTTTCTCACTTTCAGTGTGATATATTCAGAAGAAGGTAGTACTGTTTTCATGTGTAAGTGAAATTAGTAAAAAGCAGGTAGGTAGTCCAGCTGATACTAAATTAAAAACTTGGGAGCAGAAGCCATTTGTGTCAATTTTCCATTTTGTCACGCTCCTTTCAAATAGCTAATTTAGGATACTCAGTCACACACTAGTGTTTTATGGTATGTATATTTTATGACAGCTAAATGACAAATTTGTCTGAAACTAAGCTATTCTTTGAAGAGTTAATTATAACCTGTGTAATATATTAAAGAAAATCAATATATATTTGGAATGAGTCACTATTGAGTCTTTTTCCAAACAGAGCAAACCTATTCTAAAAATTAAAGCTCTATTTTTAACACAGGTTTTGCTAAAATAATCTAATTTGAGAGTTAAGTAGTAGAAAAGAATTAATTTGGCAATATATCTGTGCAACAATCCCTTTCTAATATAATACTATGTAGTCTGCTTGTATGATGTACAGCTGAAAAGTTCACTTTTAATGTTGTTTGACAGCAAAACAATGGACCAGACTGGTCTAATTGCTGAACACCTTAACATATGTGATATTTGGACTTTAGAAAGAATCACAAAATTTTGGGTATCTGTTCTGATCTTTCAAGCTCTTTTAAATAATTAGACAGAGACCTGAGAATTTACTCTGAGAGTTCTCAAGGAGAAAATAATAATAAAAAACACATTACATTTTTTTCAGTCATCTCCACAACTAGAGTTTTTGTTCTCAGGTAACTACCAGTAATTTCAGCATATGGGTTTTGTCATTATGATTTCTTTCTATGTGCAACACTTACTACAGCAATAGTGTCTCAGTTCTGCAGCTACAGCCATCCAAAGCATAATGAACAAAACTTTTAATATAAAATGCCTCAAAATTTTTTGGAGTTGACCCACCTTTTTCTAACAGTAATTACAACACTTAAGAAACAGATTTCAAATCTATCACTTGTACTAACTACAAATACAGTGGTGAGAGAGAAAGATCCTGAAACAGAGAAACAAAAAGATTTATCATATTCATTTGGTTTATAGTTCCAAAAGAAGTCTGATGAAAATTAAGGACATACATAGAGCCATTCCGACTCCACTCAGGGAAGAGAGGTTATTAGTTATATGTTGATGGTAGCTTCACATATAGTTATCTCTATGTATCTAGCATTATTCTGTCTCATCAAGTCATACTTTGTTAAGTAGGTTCTGCAACAGAGCATTCATTTTAAGAAAACAGGCTTTGTCACTGTGGCTGCAAAGAAGGCAGTGGTAATGTTTGCAGGATTATGGGCAGATTATGACCAGGATTACAGGAGCAAATCAATATGTCATCTGCATACAGTGAACCGAAATTTATGAAGTTTCCAATTTTCAGTCCTTGAAGCAATTCTTTGTTGCTGAAAAATCAGGCAAAATGTTCCATTACAATTGCAAAAAGAAAAGAGGATAATGGACAGCCTTGTCTAGCTCCCTGGTGTAATTTTAAAAAGGGCGAGTTTAAATTGCTAGTATGTACAGTCCTGGTCAGGATATTACAGAATATTTTTAATCCAATTTTTATGAAGGTCTTTCTGAAGTGAGGAGAGTGAGGGTTTGGAGGGGTTTTTGTTTCATTTCCATATATCTTTTTAAGAACAGTTACCAAGTATTTTCATTTTAATGAATCCAAAGAGTTACCCCATCAGTCGAATGGACAGATCTGTATTATCCAAGATCTTTCTTGGTCTGCAAACACAAAAACAAAAAACCTGAATCATCCCCAGTGAACCACAATGGAAATAAACCTGACTGACCTATGTGGAAATCATTTGCAATGAGCTGGGGAAGTGTCTCAGGTATTTGAGTGCCTGTATGTGCCCTCTGCATACAGGCATGTATTTCAGCACTTGTAAACAAATATTGTCCAGCATTTAAGACCAATATTCAGTGATGCAGATAGGTAGGAAAACCAGCTCTTCAGGATTGTTGTGTTGTGTAATAATGGCCTTTTTGATTCAAATGTTCAGTTAAACACTTCCAGTAATAGTTCAGTTGTGTATCTATGATTTCTCACTAAGTATTTACTGGCAGCTCATCTAAGCATGCATCTTTCCCCACTGTTAGACTTTAACAGCATTTATTACTTCTTATTAAGTCTAAGGTTACACTTTGATCTGTTAAAAGTTTCAACAAAGTGCTTTTGTTTACAAACTTTATCTCCTGTTTAAAGCAACTTGGAAGATTACAGTGTCTGACACTGCTCTTTGAAAGTGCTATTTATGATTTCTAGATCATATGTCAAAGATTGAGCCTTTAGTTTTAATAATTGACACAGTTTGGGATACTTCATCTTACTCTTTACACAAAACACGTGCCAGCAGTTTCTCATTTGTATTCTTGCTGGTTTACTTTATACAAAAGCTTTTCTATAGCCACGGTGTGATGCCGTTTGTTCACTTTTTGTCAGCTAATTCAGTTGAGGTTTTTTTACTACACATATTAGTATTCATTGATTTTTGTAATTTTAAAACTATTATTCAAAATTACTATTGTTGTAGCTTTCCTTTTTGAGGACTGCATCATCGTTAACTGTGGTTTTTAATGATTCATGTCTTGGATTTTATAGCATATTATTACCATCACAGAATCAAGTTTCAAATTAATATTTTGGTCTGAAGAAAAGTCCTCCTTTTTTCAAGAAATGCTTGATGATCTTCATGCCATTTCTTTCTTGTGAAAATTGTAAAATTATTTTTTTCTGCTACTTCTAGAGTGGCAAAACTAAATATCTTACCTTCATCTTAAAGTCTGTGAGACGGAGATGAAACTCAGTTTTTGGCAATGAAAATTTTCCGTGGAAAAGAATCCAAGCCCTTCTCCAAGATACATCCTCATAAGGCCAATCATTCACAGAATCCTCACCACAGTAGGCACTATCTTTCAAATGCTGCAAATAGCAAGTTGGTTTGGAAGAATGAAGTCCCAAATGAAAAGCCCAAAATGTCACCTTTTGGGCTTTTGTCACATTTTTACTTGGGCCTCCTTTTCCTATGAGATAGATCACATTAATCGATTTCCCATGTGCTGTTCATACGTGGCACAAGACAAAATGAACTGAACTGCTGTAAGATGGAGAGAGTTTGCAAACACATCACTGAAATTAGTCATTCACTGAAGGCAAATGAGCATAGGCTTCTTGCTAACCCCAAAAGAAGACCTTCCTCAACATTGCCACCTATGTGCTCATGACTGATGACACTCCCAGCTGAAACTCGGGTCTGTGCATCACACTGGCAACCCATGGGGAAGAGCCCTCAACAAAAGTTGGCCTCTTGAAGTATTGCCTTTCCCTGCCAACTTCACATGGTCTTATCGACAAAAAAGCTGCATCCTGATTCTTTTCAACCATGTAATTATTTCTCCCAGGCACTGGGACATCTGGGCAATAATACTGACTGCCTCTGCAAAAGCAGACAGATAGCTGTGCATGTGTGCTCTCGATGATGGATCCCACAAAGATGTTGCAAAACATAGAGCTTTGAAAACTACATAGCCCACAAGGGAGGGTCTTTGTCATTTTTCCAAGAGTAACAGGCAGAGCCAGCTCAGAGCTGTGCATCTAGTCCTGCCAGATCCTCTGAGTGAATCAGCTGCACCCAGGAGCCTGGTGGTGTCAAAGGTGGTTGGACAGTCAAGGAACAGTGACATACACATCTTCAGGTACAGAGTTCACCCATCAGGACCACTAAAGCTGTATGCCTGGTTGCAAAGAGCACCGGATTTTGGCAGCTGGGGTTCTAGACACTCTCTTCCCAGTACTTTTTGCCTATACATAAGAGTTAAGAACTCTTAGGTATTCACATTTCATAAACTTGGTAAGTTTATGAAATAGATGGCATAGATAGATGGCAGAGAGAGGGCTAAGAAGCTTTAAGCGCCATAGCTTTCAATCATTTTTCAGCTTAGCTTTAATATAAAAATCTATTATTTCTATCTCTAAATCTTCTGTTAGAAGTTTAACTTTAAAATTAAAGGCTTCTTTCTCCTAAGAGATTTAATTTCTTTATGGATTTTTGGATTAAAATACAATCTTCTGATTGGACTTCTCTTTATTTTTATGATCCTAACTTAAATACAAGGTTCTTGGTCCTGTACAAGAAACAAAGAGGGAGAAAAAAGAAAAAACTGTACTTCCATGATAGTCTCATATAGTTTCATATTTTCCAGTAATACAGAAAAGAAAGGGAAGAGGAACAGCAGCTATATTATGCAAAATAGTTACTGTTAATTGAGAGAAATAGTGATGAATTTTTTGCTAGAGTGATGACACATACACCACAGTACCATGAGAATTACCTAAAACTGCTGTACTAAATTTCAACATAACTGATGTATAAACTGCCACAAAACTTATGTTAAAACTGCACACCAAGAATGGGCAAGTAAATTTGAGATAACTTGAGATAGCTCAGTCTGCCTACAAAATACAAGAGAAGTTGGTAAGATCCTGAACACCCTTAAGCTGATCATCATATATCGATCTCCTAAATTCACATTTTAAATCAACAGACATTCCCAAAAAATCTCTAATTAAGTGCAAAATAATGCTGAAGGACTGTGATTTATTTCATCCATGCCAAGACAACACATACAGCTGACAGAGCTGCAGATGCAGTGCTAAGCAAAGTACTGATGTGTTGCTTACAAGTATTAGAAGGCAGCCACAAGAGCACTAGCAGCAAGGTAGATATTCAATTTGCATAGGACAGGGTCTATACCCTACTTTTATTCAAGTTAATATAATAAATTGAACCAGAGAGATATTGCTAACAAATAGCTCCTGTTTGGGCAGGATATTAATGGAAGGAAAAATTTATATGAAGGCTTAGGGTTAGGTTTTGATTGAAGATTTTAGGCTATTGAATCTATTTAGTAATTAGATGAGGACTAAAGGGAACATTTTATCTCAGAATGAATACAAGTTATTTGTTGGGTCAAAGAGCCAAAGTCCCAGGTGCCATGTTTTCATTTACTTACGGCAAATGGAGGAAACTTGGCTTCTCAGCAGTGGTCAGTAATCAAATGTGAAAATTCAGTCAATTTAGTATTTTCTCAATTACAAAGCTTTTTAATGTATTGTTTTAAAATAATTGAAAATAAGCATCCGTGGGAATAAAATTCTCATTTAAAAAATGTTTCTGCAGCAGGAGTGTCTAAAGAAAATACAGCAAATAGGTCCATTCTTAACAGTTTCACTCTGCCTATTGTAAGTGCTAATGTAAATTATATCAGAGTTCAGAGCTACATCATTTTCTCTACTATATTTTTCTGTTTTCATTCCAAGGGCAATTTCACATAGGAAGGGTGAAAAGAACCACCAGGAGGGGCCAGGATTGCACAGGATGAGGGGTTTTTTCACATTAATTTTTCCTCAGAGGACATATCCTTAGGAACTGTTATAAAATTTTCTATGTAAAGGGATGATTTCTTGAAGTGCAATTCTGCTAGATCAATTATAAATGTATACTTACAAAAATTTGGACATGGAAACTTTGCAGTAAGTTCTTGTTTGGTCAATATTAATCTGTTCACTATTGCAATGCATAAAAAAAATAAAGAATGGCAGGAAATTATACTAAAAACTGCATTTAAAAATGACAGAGAGGAAAAAGACAATCCAGCTTTACTTCTTCAGATTATGTGCATGATAGCAAAATCTACAGAAAGGGAGATGCTCTGTTCAACTGAGGGATAGTTATGCTTTCTTAAATAACCATAGTCTCCATTAAATTTGTTTCCCAGGGTTCATTGTGCTTTGATAATTATTTTTTCCCTTGAATTTCACTCTAAGAGAATACAGAATCTATGCAAAATTTAATTATGAATTTGAATTTAGAATTCAAGATTGATTGATTTGCATTTTTTTATAGTAGAGCCGAACTCTGAAGTTATCAAAAAGAATTGGATTTTGGGACTGTTTATAAACAAACAATGTAATACATTTATCTTCTGTCTCTAGTTTCTTGGAATCAGCCTCTCTAGTGAAATATTGAAGAATCTGATCCTTTACATTCCTTCATCTTCTGTTGATAAAAGAGGAGATAAAAAGTGACATGATTTGCATATCTGCTACTAAAGCATCCGTTCTTCTCTGGAGGTGTGCAAGCACCAGTGCCATGGTAACACACAGCCTTGCCTAGGAACTTTTGGACAAGAAAGGCATTCAAGATCCTTCACAGAGAAGTCTCATGGGGAATAGATTAGGGATACTAAGAAGAGATTGCTCGTAACATTTCCATCTGAGATCTGGGAAGCATCAAATGGTGCTATGCAAACTAAGCCAAAATTCCTGAGACAAACCAAGTCTAGTTCTGTCATCTGATTTTTTGTCTCAAAACCCCATAATTTGAACTGAAAGTTTTCAGAACCTAGCTATGCTGAAAAACTGGGAACAAATGGAGTGCGTTTGGCCATTTAAAATGGATGCACTGAAGAAGAGGATGACTTTTTAAACTCTTAAGAAGAAAATAAAAAAATCCAGCCACGACATTTGTGTATGAAGGCAAACTTAAGCTGAAAAAAAGAAACAAGAACATCAAAGACAACATGACTTCTGCCTGCATGGAAAAGAACTTTGCATGCAGAGCTTTCAGATTTAGAAATCTGTTTATTAAGAAAGTAAGACATATCTCCAGGATGCATGCATGCACCAAAACAGAATTACAGAATTATTTTCTACTCCCTTCTGTTTTGGATATTGAGGGATGTTACCATTAAAAACCTTCAACAAACATACAGCTAAATCAATCAGTTGAAATTGTGATCAGAGAAAAACAAGCTATAAGTGAAGCAGACAGAACAGCTAATATCAGGCAACTGAGACAGAGAGTAGCATAATAGATTGATCAATTTAATGACTGACTAAAACTCAGTTCTAAAATAAGCTGCAGGACAAATAGGGGTAAAAATCCTTCCTGACTACGCAGTCGTTTCTTTATGATCAACTCCTTCATCTGCATTGCATAGCGCTGCACAAACTGGTTGAGATTAAAATCTTGTGGCTCTGTGTTTTGGATTTGTCTCAACTGGCAGCTTATTCAAAGTTGTTAGTCAGATCTGATTTATAAGTCTCAAAATGTCATGAAGAGGGTTCACATTAAAAAAAAAAAAAGTCATGTATATCATGCGAACATCATTCTGGAGATGACTCAGTCACTGCAGGTTGTGCCGCAGCTCGGTTCCAATGTGTAGCACTGTTTGAGTCATTGATTCTAACCAGACTACTTTAAACCTGATTTTTCCTGGAAATCCTACAGGTTCTTTTTTTTTTTTTCCCTTTCTTCCCCTACTGAGAAGACCAAGATACAAATTAATTGATGTCCCGTACATTACTGCGACCCTGCCATACCTTCAACACACCCCAGAAAGGGAAAGGTGTAATGAAATCTGGATGTGATTATTTTCTAACCATACACTGGTTACAAGCAACAACAACAGCAAGAAATAAAATCAGGAATCTGGGATAGAAATTTTTTCCTTTCATTAAGGGTGAATCAGTCACCAAAGGATTGCAAAGTTCTTCAGGACAAAAAGATCTTTTCTCATGATATTTCAGCTTCTTGATAAGATGCTCTCTGAAGTGGATGCAACACATGTGGGCGGGGGGGAAAGTCAGTGTGGAGACACCATCTATGCTGACGGCTTTTCTGTAATCCTGTGGGTTTGCTTCCATACATTAAACCCAGTTGTCAGACTAAATAGGGAGGGTAGGCATGTTATGTTGAATCAGTTCACTTGGAACCTCAGGACATTAAGAAACTGAGCTGTAAACTCTAGAGCCTGACCTTGATAGCTGAAATATTTTACAAAGACCTTTTCTGGAGTTAACAACAAAAGGCTTAAGTCCTGAATACAACTCATTTAAAAGTGTTTCTTCAATTGGAATTTTCCAGAAAAATTAATTACCCTTTATTAGTAATTCAAATAATAAAAATTTTCTTCCAAGATTCAAAACATGTTGATGTGGAAACAATCCTATGTTGCCAAAAAATTATATTTATATAATTTTAAAAATTATATTTACATATATATGTATGTATGTATATATGTATGTCAGACATTGTTTGCTCTCATTCTCTTTTGTTGGTCCATTTTGCAGGTAGCTTTCACCCCCAGAAAGTCATTTCAACCTTTCCTCTAGGACAATGCAAAGGCAGCGTGCTGGAAAGCTGGAAAGCACACTGCGTATCTGGAAAGCCTATCCCTGAAAGAGAATGGAGACAAGAAAAAATATCCCCAAAACTCTCACAAAGTCTGATTTGAGAATCAAAATACTTTGTTTTTTGCCAAAACTGTATATAAATTCCCATAGGCTTTAAAGAAAATGTTTGGTTTTTTATCTCCCTTGATGAAATCTGAAATCTAAAAAATAATAATCTTTCAACAAACTAACAATGTCTGATTAAAATAATTCAACCATATAGTCACCCATGTGCTTTATATTTCTACTTTAAAGAACTACAATTTTGGCTACAATAAAAATGATTATTACAAGCATAGGTATTTGTAGAAAAATTACTCGAGGTTCAACTAAGACTGATACAAAAAAAGTTCGTATGCTTCTTAAGAAAAAAACTCCAGAAATCACAAATTATTTCAGAGTTGCCTTATATGAAAAAGTCGAGACATAATTTTATATTGTTTCATATTTCAGAAAAAATTAAACTCCATAAAATATAAAATCCATCTTTTACCTGTCTATTATATAGTGTCATGAAAGGAAGGAAATGAATGTTTTATCACTGTCAGCTTGAATGTGCAGCTTAAGACTTTCTTGCTCCATTTTAAGAATAGTCAAGAAGGAAAACCAATATCAAAAGTTCATTAACACATTCCATGCTGAAAAGGTTAAAAGGCATATTTCGGTGTCTTCTTCATGAACACACCCTAGAGTTTTACTACCTAATTCTAAAGTATATTTTGTTTTTCATACTTAAGCTTGTAAGTAAACCAAATTCTTCTTATTTCAAAATGCCAAAACAATCTTCTTCTAGTTATTTTCTAAATGGACGCAAAATGTAAAGACTTTTAGTTCTAATTAAGGTATTTAGTTCTGTTCAATTTTGCAATTCTACTTAGGTTGCATAAAAAGTAACCTTGTGTCTCTCCAGTTTGGGTAAGCCTATCATACAGTCCACAAATTACATTGGTTCTTTTAACTGGGATATTAAATCACCTTAATGAGATACGTTGCATCTACCCAAGGTCTAGTGTGTCACCCAAGATCACAAAGATTCAAAACTGTTTTTCTCCACCTTGCCCATAACTCCATGCTGCTGTTATCAGTGACAACCAGAATTATTTTCTATCATGGAAACACAGACAGAGAACACAACACAAGAATGTGCAACAAGGCTGTCACAACCTGAAGTGGGCTCCTAGGAGAGTCACGTGAGACTTTTACTCTTTTTCAGCTGAACAATAGAAGTAATACACATATATTACTGCATCATTACCACAGCAAATTCTGTACACTCCCCTCTTAATATATTATGGTAATTTATACAATGCTTATTTCAATACTTTTAATACTAACACAAATGATTTTTTTTAAAGTACCTATTTTTACCTATTTTCCTGGACATGAATATGGAGACTGGGCACTCAAAAAAGTGAAGGTCATTGCTAGTACAACTGGCTGGAAATACTTTTGATGGAATAATTTTTTCAAAGGAAAATTCAAAAAGTGTCTTAAGATGCTTCGAAACTTACATGGGGTTTTGCCAAAATTTTGTTTCAGGGAAAAATGAAGACAAAAGTTCCATGAATGAAGAAAAATGTACTGTTTGGATCTCTTCCAAATGAATCAGTTCAGGTTGGTTTTTTTTTTTTTTTTTTTTATGTGTTACAAATGTGTGTTTTTCAATGCAAAAGCAGCAAGAGGCAAAATGGTAGTAAAAGGATGGGATTTTTCTGTACTTTAACTCATCAGCAACTTTTTGATTTGAATGGAAGATGGGAACTGAAATTGTTCACTCCACAGAAATTTAAACCTTGCATCTCTTGCATTCTCTTTCCTTCTCCTGCACTGCTTGAAGTAGGCAGCAGAACATGAAAATCCAGGTTAAATGCATGCCACAGGAAGTCTTTTTCATAAGGTGTTTTTTCTTTGTCAGCAAGCTTCAGCACCTAAACCTTCTATAAAACAAGCTGAAGCAGCCCCTATGATGTTCAATAAATGACCAAACAGGTACATGTGTAGTTTAGCCTACTCTCTGTAGATGCTATTTCCCAGGGATCCATTTGCAGACCATGACACATCCTGGGAAAGGTCCTGCATAGGTAAAATAGCCTCACAAGGTACATAAAGCCTTTCACCCAATAGCGTTGCCAATGGCACAGAGATTTTCTCAAAATCTCTCAAGTGATTTTGCTATAGTTGCAAACTGGAAAAACATTTGTATACTTCCACAAAAGAGCATTCTGGGTACAAATTCAAAAGCTTCATTTCCTCCAGTGTATAAGAAGAAACTTGCAAGTCTACATACCAATCACTAGGAAAAAAAATAGGAATAACTTCTGCACAGATTTTTGGCTAGCATCAGTAGTTTTGTCTAAGGATATTTTCTGTCTAATGCTGGCTGCTTGCAGCTTCATAACACTTGACAAATTCTTGGTTCCTAAAATCAACCATAAATGTTTTGAGAATTGCTTCATTTAGCAGGGGGTTTTCAGGACCTCACCATAGTATTCAGTGTAGTTCTGTCTTCCCACTTCAGCTTATCTCTATTTTTAAACATTTTAAACTCTAAAAACTTTCTTTGTCTCCCCGTAGTCCTGGACCACAGGCGGGATTTACAATCTGTAAACTGGAAGTTCCCCAAGCATAAGAATTTCTCCTGGAGAGGGCTCTATTTTGGGAAGGGTAGGGCACACAGAAGTAGCACTTCTAAATCTAGTGTTTAGGGGAAAAAAAAGAAGACAGTAGAGCAACTAGGGATTTTTTTGCAAGTGCACAACAGTTGTGAATTCCTAACAAAGTTGTATAAAGGGATTACCAAAATAGCTATAATATAAATTCTCTCCAGAACCACAGTAACATATGCTTTGAATAACAACTATTCAAGAGAAAAGAAATTATATGCATTATTAAAAAAAAAAAAAAAGGGAGACGGATAGTGAAAAAAAGAAATTCAGGTAAGTAACCTACCAAAAATCAAGTACTGACAAACCACTTGAAGCAGAAAGCTAAACTGACAGACCTTCAAAAACTAGCCTTCAGAAGGCAAGATTGCAGCACCTTTTTTTGAATATTTTGCTGGATAAATTTTATTCAAAATGAGATACCATACTGTAAATATAAGATCATCTGTTCAATGGTTGTGTCAGCACTCAGAGCTTCTGTTCATTCCCCAAAGTACAGTATACCAGATATTATACCAAGGCTGTATAGTACAGGTTTCCATCACTCAGAAATGCCACATTTTAAACCAGAGCTTATAAATGCAATATTTTACTCTGCAAAACCAACCTTATCCTCAACATAATCGATTCACTGCTGTCTGTAGTACTACTGAAAGTAGAAATCTTATCTTGCAAAAAAGAAAAAAATTATGCCTGATTTTACTAAGAACCTAGACAGCCACTTTAATAAGTCCATGTTTCTAAGATTAGCACAGCAACACCCAATTCAGAATGAAAAAAATAAAACCAAAGAGCTCAAGCTGCTTTTAATATTTGCTTATGAGTAGCTCTAAATTTGCTTTGATTGTATGCTAGAAGTCCACTTTCTGAGAATTCTATAAGAATTGCCTGTATAATATTTGTTTTGCATGCAACTAGAGATTAAGGCAAACAAGCTGTTTTCTCTAGTACCTTTAGTTGGTAGTCATAGTAATACCCCAAACATTATTTTTTGTAAGTTTCTTGAATTTTTGTGTTCAAAAACTGTATCAGAAGACAGGAATTCCTAAGCAGCACAAGCAGAGCAGCACAATTAAGCCACATAGGCAATATATTTGCCAGGAAATACCATGAGAATCCTTGGAGATGCTCCTAGGATCTCTTACTCATGCCTGGGACAGCTCTGCCTAGTGTTTCCTTCCTATGAAAACAAAAACAGAGAATAAGGAGAAACCTCTTAGACTTTCCCTTTTAATGTAATATAACCTATCCTCTCACAGAGCAAGAAACTAGCCCTGAGGAGTAATTGTTTTATTTACATCAAGAGAGCAAATAGTTTCTTGAAATTTGGGATTGACAGGGCATTGAAAGACAAAAACACTGATTAGGAAAAGGAACTGAATGCCATGCAATTCGTGGAATTCAAGCTACTTTAAAACAGCAGGATTTTGGAAGGCTGGTTGGAGGTGGCGATGGCTGTTTCTTATTCTTTTACTGCACTTAACTTACCAACAATGCAGTCAATGTATGCTTATTTGCACCCAAGCCACTATTGTGCATGAAAAGCCATGTTGGACTGGACAATATTAAAAAAAATAAAAAAAAATAGCAAAAAGAAAATGTTTCCCAGGCAGAAAAATTGTGTCTGTTTTTTCACCTGTGTCTGTCATATTCACTTTTCCCAAATTTTGTGAATAGGCTTGGCAGAGCCAAGCCTGCCTTTTTTGGCAAATAAACTATTATCTCTCCAGATTTTATTTTCTTCCAACCATAACAAAAGAGTGCCAGCACTGAGGAACCTCTGAAAGCTCTCTGAGTTTGAGTGCAGTGCTTACAGAGAAAGAAAACCTCCCTGACAACTGCTATTTTCTTTGCTGATGAAAGAAGAGTTCACACCATCTGAACTTTGATCACCCACAGACCTGTACCATTTTGACCCATATGTTTTATTGAAATAGTCTAAAATATATTCCACCTTATTGCTAGCTATATAAAAAAGTTAATATCTTGTACATCCCTCTGTAAAAGTATTTTCTTCATTCATTTCTGTGTTTTGGAAAAGCTTCTACTTTGCATTTAATTTTTTATTGATTCCAAAGTTTATTAGGAGTCTGTACAGGAAAGGAAAAAATCAATAGAAAAAAGTTGCAGGTACCCCTGCAGATGACCTCCCCTGTAGACTGCTCAAGATTTGACTGCTCAAGGACATCTGCTTTACCAGTCAGTGAAAACACTCTGTTACCTACAAATAAGTTAAAATGGCAAAGGAGCTTTGAGAATCAAAAACACAGCACCACAAGCATTGGCTAATGCTGGAATGCGAGGCACAGTCCTTGGAAACAGATGGTTTAATACATCACAATAAATCTCTTACCAGCTTTTGAAACATAGTGCTTCAGATAAAAATATGTTTAAGTCACAATCTGTGGACAAAATGTTGTCCTCAGAGGCAGAAAGGAAATGCTTTTGACTTTACTGAGAGTTGCAGCTCAGAAAGAATTTAATAAATGTTTCTAAAGAAACTGATCAAAAGTTCCTTCTCAACTTATTTCATAATTACAAAATTCAACCTAAAAGACTACATGGTAAATTAACACTAAAAAAGCCTTCAGCTACAACAACAGCCATTCAGCATTTATCCTCCTCACCCAGGTCCCCCAAAGAGCAGCTGATGATGCACCTCTGTCACAGACAGGTGTAGCAACGGCAGGACAGTTATCAGAGCAAAGTAAGGTTGCCATTTTAGCCAAGCGTTCACGTTACATACAGCTGACACATCAGAATACCTGACTGGATTTGCATAAATGAAAGAGCTATAGACCATGACTGTCACAAAGGTGTTGCATCAATAGGACCATGCCTCCTTCCTCCTTAGGTTTTTTATGGGGGTCAATCCTGAGAAGGAGGAAGAACTAAAGCAAGAAAGAAAGGTTAGATATTTCAGATGACATAGCACAACTGCAGTCTCAGTTTTTGACAAGCTAAAGATTGCATTTTTAGAATTAAGAACTTAAAGGAGATTGGGTACAAGCTGGTAATTTCTTGATCTAAGGAACATTAACATTAATTTCTAATTCATACAAGTTGGTGTGCATCTTCAATTGCGTCTGCAATGTTTATTCCATCATTTGCTTCGTTTCACATGAGTTCTTTCAATTTAAACAGTATTCTTCTACTGTAGGGGTGATGGGTCCTCAGCTCTCTCCAGTGGCATCAGAGGCTTCTTATGTCTCCCCTGGTGAAGTTAACAGTGGGCAGAGTTTGTACGGCATAATTTGTCTTACTCATGAATGCAGTTCATGAACAAACTGCAGTTCTTCAAGTTCGTTTTCTATTTGAAGCTGTCCAATAAAAGTTTTGGGCAAACCAATTTCAGTCTGCAAATTGCTCATAAACTGCTCACGGTGTGTAGTAATCGCAGTACTGGCTACTTGTAATTCAGCAGTCAGCCTTTTGGATTGGCCAAGCTGATCATAAGGCCTGCTTTCCCTCCCTGAGCATTGAGCTAATCCTACCAAACCCCAAGCAGACCAGAAACCAGGTAAGAAACCAGGACTCATACCCAAGGGGACTGGCAAAGACATAAAAGTCAGTAAGGATAGACTACTAAATGTTAAAAAAAACAGTGTCAATTTGGATGTTACCAGTACAAGAAAGTGCACAGCAGTTCCCAGTAAGGACCTGCAAGTTTATGCTCTTCTTTATTTAGGAGGATGACTCAAACCAAGAAGAAATTCAGGTTTGATATGACCAAAATTGCCAAGTTTCCTGTGATGAATAAAACCAATTCATTTCATCAACATTATAAACAGTTGTATTTTTCATTACTCGACATGTAGCAAGACTATGCCCTTCCCAGATTATTTATTTCAACCATCAGCTCACAACAGTCAGCTAGGAAAGTTGAAACGTTTGTGAAAGAATATGAACACTGAATTTTCAACAGTTCTCAAGAAAAATAAAAATAGGTAGTCTAAAAATATCCTTTGATGTGTGTGAGGATACTGTCCCCTACTTCAGGCTCCATGTTCTAGAAAATACAAGAATACCAAGCATGAAATAGCCCCTCCCACTCCTGAAATAGTTGCCTTAGAATTTACAGAGAAAATAAAAACATTATTTCTCCATACTACACGTTAGTTTAATCACAGTGCATTTTTCATTCCATTTTTCTCAAGGCAAAACAGAAATTTTAGAGAGGATTGAAGAGTTACCAATAGATCATAGAGGTAGGTAGAAAGGCAAGGAAAGGACATAAAGGTATTATTGGCAAAGCAGGATAAGCAAAAGTGGACTCAGTAGAAGAAATGTAGGTCAGAGCTAAGGTCTTCATGTCCCTGGAGGCTTGCAAGAAAGTCTGAAGCTACAGCAAAGTCTCACACAGTAAGTGCTTTTCAAGGTGTGATTGTGCACTTGACTATTGGTGTTGAAGAAGCTTCAAACAAATTACTGTAATAATAACTGTAATTTCTGTAGCAGATATTGCAGGACTTAAATTCTAAAACACTCTGACGTCTGATTCCTCACAGAAAACGGTACTAAACAAGATCCAGAAGTACTTTTCTTCCAGCCCTGTAATCAATATTGGAAGAAAAAATAAACTTGAGGGAAGTGAAAGGAAGTCCAAAAGATCAGGGATTTGCTTCATTTCAGATGTGTGGGGGTTTATGAGATTGTGTGTGCTCACATCCTGCCAAGGCCACAACAGCTGGCCTCGTTGTTTGCTGCTTCAAACACAGCAGTGGCCCAGAAATTCCTAGGATAGAAGTGTCCTCATGCACAATGCAGACCTCTAACCCAGACTCAGACCTTTTCACATGTGGTATCCTGCCAGTCAGGGTCACTTAGTTATCTGCAAATGTTAGGGAGAAGAGATAATGTGCTGAAGAGTAAAAAAAACCCACGAAAATATTTTTAGTTGATGAGGGGAGATTTGGAGGTATTCATCATAGCTTTTCAATCACCAATTATGAAGAGAAAAATTCTGCTCCAGCAGAAAACTATCACGAAAAGCTTGATAGTGTGAAAAGTCAAAGTTCAGAAGCAAAGCAAGTATGAAATAGAGATAGCACCAATCACTGTTCCACCATCAGTGAGTGGCAATACCACTGAGAAGCCAAATACTCATCACATCCCATTATACAGATGAACTGTAATTTTACAGACTGGAAAAATGACATTATTTAATTATATTTTGGTTTTGAATAGGTAGCAAAATATTGTCATCGTATGTAGACGTATACCATACTCTTGGTTCTTATTTTTCATGTAAAATTTTGATCTCTAGCATCTAGATAGATTAAATCAGGTCATGTGTAAAATACTGTTACATGAAAACCAGCAACACCTAGATTACATCAACACAAGTAAAGAAAGCGTCCTACTAACAACAATAACAAAACCATTTGTCCAATATCGCTGGCTGCGCACATTTTCAGCCACTGTGGATGGCAGTTATCGTTCAGAGACTTCTGGAATAATAACACATTGTGCATGTAACTCTGTTAGGAAACATAAAATAGGGAGGAGATAGATGGTCTTTCCAACTTTCACTCACTGGATTCTTCTCGGCACTTGGCTTCCCTAGTCCATCGATTTCATCTGGTCACTTGGGATGTCAGCAAGCAGTGATGATACAAGCACACAGTCAGGTGCAGCTATTTACCAAGCACCGTGCTACACCTATTGCTTGAATAAATCTGAACAGCATCCTAAAGCAAAGGAGACACTGCTGCAGTAACATTGACAGAAGACCTAGCTATTAAGCTGTCTACAGAGTCTAGTATCAGTGAAATGTTTGACAGCCGCAGGGACAAATATGTATTAGCAACATTGCTTAATCCATGTTTCAAGGGCAGAATTGAAACCATGCCTTCACCCTATGCAGGAACAGATTGCTGGAAGGATACTGTCATAAATAACAGTGCTGGAGGCCATACCATTATGCACCTCCTCTTCTCCCTCATCCTTCCACTTAGCTCCCCTAGGCCAAGTATATCTCATAAAGCAGAAGATGCACAAGCTCCTGGAACACCACAGAGTGCAAAAGAAGTAATCACAGCATACCTATAGTTCCTGGGTCTTCCTTTATCAGCTCAGAGTGGGGCAGTACCTCCCAGGAAAAACTCAATTTGTCCGTATCATGGGAAGAATCTGTCCATTATGAAAGGTCTATAGGTGTCATGGGAGACCTTTTCATATGCTGGGAAGTGAGAAGTTGACTTTTGAAAAGATATGCTCTAGTTCAGACAGGAATTAATTCAGCAAAGCCTATGGCCTGTGTTAAACAGGAGGTCAGATTTGATGATTGTAGTGGTCCCTTCTGGCTTTATAATCTATAAAGACTAACTACTTTACGGGGTGGAGGAGGGAAAAAGACAAAGAAAGAAACCAGTACTGGTACTTTTAAACCTCCAAATTCCCCACTATGCAATATGTGCTCAGATTGCTTTTTCAGGTATGTGTCTGGTGCTGAGACAGATCAAAAAAGTGGGTGTAAACCACAGCATGGAACACCTCTTTCTTAAGGGAGTAATTTGAAAAGCTTAGCAAGTTAAACTTGCAACATACAGGTGACTCTTTAAATTAGCCTAATGGAGGAAACTGCAGTGCAATCTATCAATCAAAATTCTTACAGAAGGTGAGGAGACATTTTACCAAGTGTGGTGCTTACATTCCTATTCCCTTTTTTCCTCACTTCTCATATATTATATAAAAGATTTTCTCTACTATCTGCTTGAATAATTTGGCAGAAGATAAGAATTGTGCAAATCTCTGTTCTGTGAGAGCTTTTCTTGAAGCTTTGATTCACCTGGGTTCATAAATCTCTGGGTTATGCTTGGAGGTTTAAGGACATGTGAGCTGCAAAACTGCAAACTGATCTCACGTTAATAGCGTGCAAAATTGCAAAATTACAAAGCCATAAATGGATTTACATTTGCAACTTAGGAACAATGGGCTGACTTTTCCATTTGTAACAAAAATCTATAGCCAGGCACATTTTACAGTATATCCACAGCACATGTGCCCACAGATACACATGCAGACAATTTACTTGCTGGAAATTTGTGAGTGAATCCAAAGAGTGAAAGCTCATAGCAAGTAAACAATTTGTAGAGTATTCTTTCTCAAAGTATCCCTTATTATAGACCTCTGGATTATTTCACTTTTATTTTCTCCTGTAGTACTGAATCTTAAATCAAATAAAACCCATACAATGTAAAACAAGAAATCAGTCAAACTACTGAGACTGTAAGCTCTGTGTTTGCACTAGAGTATTTAAACAGAAAATACAATCCCAGATTTCAGTGCACACATTTAAGTAAATTCAGCAGGCATGGTAAAATGAAATAACCTCTATTTTCACTGGACTGATTTCATAACACAGGAAGCTCCTTTCCAAAATAAATCAGGAAAGAACAGTTGTCCCAATAATAAAGTATTATATTTACGTATTTTCACTAAAAGCAAACTAAGCAAACTGCAATACAAAAATGGTAAAGTTATCTTCATTTGAAAAGGAATATTTTTGTGAAGATAGTTACATTAGCCAAAAGGTTCTATTTTACTTTGATGAAACCAATTTGTCAGGGGACAGAGAGAAGAAGGTACTTGCTTCCCATTTTCCATTCAAATTTCACCTGTGAAACAAAAAGGGAGGGGTCTCTCTCACTTTTGAAAAATTTTTGGCATGTGAGAAGTCACCCAATCATCAACTGGTGAGTGACTTCTCACACGCCAAAAATTTCCATCAATATTTCACATTGCAGAAATGAATATGTGTTTCTCCAGCTATTATCATTATTGTAACTGTTCTCATCTGTGTGACAAAGAGGAAAGCTAGGGTTAAGGTTCATTGTCTTAAACTTTCTCCTGATGTTGGATCTCTACAAGTGTTATCAATATACCTCAAATGTGTAACATTCAGGTTAGATGTAACTCTAAGAAACTGCTAAATGGCAACAGTTAATGATGCAAAGTTGAGGAAAGATGCATAGCCAGAGACAAACTATTTTCAAAGAGAATTAGAAGCGTTAAGAATGTCAACAGCTTTGAAAATCCCACCATGAAGGACATCTATTCCCAAGAGGTACATGCAAGTTAGGCACATAGAGCAAGACACATGATAATGCTACAGATTTTTTGGGTTATTGAGGCATGCAAAAAGTTCAGCTGAACTGTCCCCAGGCTCCTTCCCCTTCTAGCATCCCATGAAGAAAGCTCTGACTATAAAGATAGGTAGATCCTCCTCTCCTGAGCAGGAGTGCCAAAACAGGTAATCTTTCCCTTTCGATACTGTAGTTTGGAGGTATGTAGTCTGTTATATTAAATCCATTACTTCCCTGATTCCCTGTGTCACACATTTCACGAGGATCCTATAACATCTGTCATGTGGGATTGCAAGGGTTTATGCTTCATGATGCTACCTGTAGGGGAAAAAGACAGTGTAGGTGGAGATGGGGCTGCCTGACCAGAAAGCAGCAAATCCTCTTGACCCAGCTCTCTGCAGAGGGGAAGAGGAAGAGTAAACACTTCTTGCCTGCAAGTATAGCCCCATTTCCCATCTGGAAAATTTCCCATTTCCCATCTGTTCCCATCTCCCAGCTGGAGAGCATCTCCCATGCTCTCAGCACTTTAATCTCAAAGATGCACGCACACAAACTCTCAACTACTAGGTCTCACAGAGCAGGTCAGGGTTACATTTTCTCTGCCACTCTCAAGACAAGTTAATAAAGAAAGAAACTTCTCTGTAGAGCTGCTGCAGCCAGATAGCTTTATGAAATGTACCAGGTAGCTTTATGAGTGTCCATCAGGAAAAACCTAGATACTTCAGGGCAAGGAGTGTGTGTCTGAAACCCATGTGACTTGGTAACTTTTCTGCCTCTGCGTTCTGGCTACAAAGCTGCTGCAGTTCTGGGTAAGTCAGTGAGGTTTCATCAGATAGCCGTGGGTACTGGAAGGTTGTTAAGAGCCAAGGTCTAGAGCCTTGGCTTCACTAGCAACACTGAGAATCCTAATGCAAAGGTAATGATCTTTCCTGTTCTTCTTGTACAAACTAAATTATTTATTCCTACTTGGAACAGACAAAGTAAACGCAGTATTTAAAAAATACTTTGTCTTCCTATATGAGACCTCTCAGTGGTTTTGGACCTGTGAAGCAACAGAGAGAAATATCAGCCAAAAATCTCCTCAAAGCAGGAAGCATTAGGAAGAAATCTCAGGAATGCCTAATCCCTCAGTATTTTAATTCAGAAAAGTTTGGCTGAATTAATCAAAAAAAAAACCCAACAAAAAAAACACCAAAAACCCCTGGATGCTTATGTGGGTTGGAATCACTGACCTTTTTAAAAATTCAGTTTTCCCTCAGAAGCATTTGAAACTCTCTTTTTGCTGCTCATTTGAACTTATGTAAAGTGAAACAAGCTTTATTTCCCCACTGCCACTGCAGGCATGCCTACAGCACACATAGGAGCAGGCTGGCATGGGTGATGGCAAAACTCTTGGCAAGGACTTCTTAGTCCTTCTTAGATCAGGCTGTGGGATCCCACCAGGATTTTCAAATACGTGCTCAGATTGCCAGTCCCTACTGAAGCCTGTACCAGTGTGCCTTCATGCCTCTTGCTAAAATTCAGCAAATTCCACAGTCCAAGTAACTCAGTAAATGTGGATCACCAGCAGTAAACCTTTTTTTTTTTTTTTTTTTTTTTTTTTTTTTTTTTTATGAGAGCCAGGGGGAACCGGGTCTTGGCAATCCATGCTCTATTATTGCTTGCCAACTTTGCTTTCCAAGGGTGGCAAAGTTCTGGCAAAAATAAATATATAAATAACTATCTGCAGCAATCAGCACAAGGAAAACAAACAGAGGAGAAAGCTTTGCCCAGCAGCAGGCTGAGAGGGGCTGATAATGAATGACTGATGATGATTACGTGTAATTTTTAACTTCCTGCAAAATGATAGATACTGGCCAAGTCAGCCCCACAGCACCACTGTCATAGAGCCAGGCTGGAAAGCCAGCTGAACAGCAGACCTCTGCTTCCACACTATGTGGAGCATCCAGCTTCAGAAGGTGAGCTGCCCTGGGCACCCACAGGGCACCTTGCACACAGCAGCTCCTGGGCCACCACCGTGGGCACCATGGCCCCTTGGCAGGAGCAGTCAAGGGAAAAGAATGGCAGGGGGATGCATTCAGAAAGGAAAGGAGAGGAGAAGAACCCACGTAACAAAAGCGCTTATGATTAATGAACTGGAGATGAGAGGAGAGTTTACGTATGCACTTGGAGAGGAGGAAAGGATGTTCACAAGCTTCCTCCATGACAAATGCAGGCAAGAAACAGGGTGGAAAGAGCTATTAATCAGTGGTACAAAGAGGGGTTTTTTTCCCCCAGGACAAGCCAGTCCAGGTAAACTGCTTCAAACTGCTACTTCCAGCTTGCCCTTTACAGAGGTCTGTTCGGCAGGCCCCACCACTCTCGGCAATGAGCCGGTGCCCTTTAAGTCCAGCACCTCTTTTATCTCCTCACACAAAGTGGAAAAGAGTACTAAAGACAGCAAATGAGTAAAATCCTTCATCTTCGCGTTTAAGCCACTGTTGTTATTCACAGCGCACCTTACAAGCATGGCCACCTGCCAGTCAAACAAATACCACTCTGCTGAGTCCCCTAAACAGCCATCTGATCCTTTTCTAACTGTTGTTTAGAGTTGTTTAGGGGTGCCCATGGAGTGATGATTAACAGCCCCAGGCGCTGTGCAAGCACTTGGAATATGCATTTCTTTCTAGTAGGGACATTTTTTTCTTTCATATTTTTATTGGTTGTGTTTTATTAGTCACATTGCTCTTCAGCCTCCCTGCAGCATTGGCAGCAATGCCATTAGCTCGAGATGGAGGTGCGTGTCCTCCCTTCATGGCTGAGGTGAGGCACCACAATAAAGGCAATATCAATAAACACTACATTGCAGGAAATTAATAAGCAGTAGTGTAGAGTTGTCAGCCAATAGTGACTACAGAATAGGTAACACGTTTAATATCAAGTCATTTCTTGTTTTGGTTGCTAAGAAAGTATTTAGGAGTCTCGATAGAATGCAGTAAAACTGACTGGAGAAGGCACACAAATATTAAGGGAAGTCCACGAACATTAATTACTTAATAAGAGCTTGTAATTATCTGACAACTGGAGCACCTTGCTTGATCTGACATATGTAGTGTTACTCCCTTGCACCAGCTGCAAGAAACACTGTGGAAACATTGTGTGATAAAATATCCTGGTCTCTTAGCCCAGCACCTCAGAGCAGAGCAAAGCCTCTCAGCATCCCAGCAGTTAGGTAAGCCTTTCCATACCATTTTACAAACAGACAAGGACAGGTAGGGACTCTTGGAATGTCTCAAACAATACACTGAGGTAAAAAAGAAAAGCATCATCATGCACCAAGACTCTTATACAGAAATAAGGATATCTGGTTTTCAATTCTTGGCTTTTTCTGTGGCATATTTTTTCCCTACTTAAAATAAGGATGACACTACATGTCATCATATGCACATAGGTCCCCCATGATGACGATGAACACGTCATCCACCTAAAAGACACTTCCATGTCACTACTATCAAGTTTAATACTAAGCCATGAACATCACTGCCTATAGGAGTGCAATCTGAGGTGCAAATTCTTCAGCAGTGAGGACATGCTTTCTCTGCACACAGGTGCAGAACAGAACACAGAAGGAGGGTGATTTTACCTGATATTTTTAGGTGCTGCTGCAATCGAGCCAACAAAGAGCATGAGCACACACAGAGAATTCTCCGGGTACAATGGCTGAGGCACACGAATGGAGAAGACTTTATACACCACCTGCAGATTGGCAAGGACAAATAAGAGATTCTCCTACAGCTAACTCCTTTTTCTTTTTTTTTTTTTTTTTTTCAATTTCCGGAACTTTCTGGAATGCTTTATGGTCTACTCCTTTCATTAACTTGTTTAAAAGCATGAGGGAAGAAATTATGTGAAGGAAAGAACAGAAGATCAACGTATTTCCAAACATGCTATAAAAAATATTTAAATCACCTGATCCCTACCAGAACTTCACTGACTAAATTGTTAAAGGGGAGGGGGGGAACCCTGTACAACATCCCATCCATATGGTAGTTCCAGTGCTCTGTGGTCAGCCTGTTTATTAATGAACATCTGTTTTCCTTACAAAACAGGATGGACTTTCTACTATAAATTCTCCTTTCATATATTTCTTGGAAAATGACATTAGGAGTTATTTGCTGTCACAGAGATAAGCCAAATTTATTTTTAATTTTGGAAACTGCATATTAATTATAAAATTTCTGTCACTCACTAGATTATTGATGAATGCATCACTGAAACATACAGCTAGTTTTATATTGAAAAAATAAAAATATTACTTTCTCTTTGAAGACATTTGGCTCCAGTCCCTTTAGTTGTCCTTTCCTTTTAGCTTTCTGCATAACTGGATGAATGCTGCTGGTAAAGATGGTAATGGACATCAGACTTCATAGTACTATAAACATAGACTAACACTAGTTAGAGGTGCCTAAAAAATCACTATATTTCAGCCCATCACTGTTTGATCATGGATAGTTTTTGAATAGATGAATGGCTTTATTGTAATTCAAGGTAAGTTTCTCCTTAGTTGTAACCATATCTTATAATTTACTGAATGTTATACATGGAATTACATAAACTATTGAGATGTGGTAACCTAAAAAGCAATTAAAATTTGAAGACAGACTAGAATTATAACTACATCATATGAGCCATATATAGGGCAATATTTTTATTACAAATGAGAAGGCAATGGAAGATTTCAGTCCTGTCTCACAATTTTGAAACACCACAGCAAAAGAAGTTGAAAGAGAATGTTTGGATGCAACCTCTTCAAAAATAAGGTTTAGATTTAAACCCAAAAAGAATTAATTTTCAAAAATGATATTTGCCTTCTAAGGATCTGGACACTCATATAGAACATTTTTTTCTTCTCAAGATGATGTCTCTTTTAAAACTGTTGTGCTGAACAATAGTTACCTTACGATGCCTTTCCTCTTGTGCTCTGACATTACCTTAGGAAAGAAGCAAGCTAGGAGCTGGTATATCTGCTTACGAAAAAAGTTTCAAAGACAAATACAAATGATTTTTGGTTGGTAGGGTTTTTTTAAAATGAGAAAGTTTCATGCCTTTGAAGTTATAAGAAATACATGCGTGTGCTTGGTGGGGGGGGGTGTGTACATGCACGTCTTGGTTTCTGTATACACCTGGTATTCAAAGCAATCACTTATCTGCAGTTCAATGGCTACTGCTATGACACATAACAGATCAAAACACTGTGAATGAGTGGCATGTTACTTGTCTCCTGCAAGCCACAGTACTGAGGGCACTGGAACTGTGCTACGTAGAAACCATGGCTCCTTGCTAGCTTTAAATTATGTAGCACAGCTACCACAAAGTTAGCTTTTCAGCTCTAACGGTGGTAAGCATTTCAGCTAAAAAAGATGAAAAATGGGCAAAAATACCTCAAACAATCAAACGCATCAGACAAACCCAGACAAAACACGTGATTAAGTGGTTACATTTTTTGTGTTGTCCATCCTGCAATCTGCTCTCTTTCAAACAAGATGCACTGGGTGTTTTGGGTTATATGTATATATAGATCCACACAAAATGTTGTACATCCATCCTGCAATCTGCTCTCTTTCAAACAAGATGCACTGGGTGTTTTGGGTTATATGTATATATAGATCCACACAAAATGTTGTACAGCACTGACTGCCTCTGTTTCCTCACCTCTGGGTACCTTGCCAGGCTAGCACTGAATCCTCAGAGGGGAAGCTGAGGCAAGGACGAAGACAAAAGACAAAAGGCACTCTTAGCCTCAGGAAGAGTCCCACAGTTTATTGCAGAACCTACACCTTGGAGTCCCGTAGAGAGTAAGAGACTGAGCACATGGCTCAGAGTGTTTTTGTGTCCTTTGGGAAAGGGGAGGGGGGAGGTGAGGGGTCAGCTGGCCAGTGGGGGCTGGCCCAGGGGGAGGTGGGGCACAGGTGGTGTCAGGTGAGGGGCGTGCAGGGATTTCTGGGAAAGGTAGTGCTCTACAACATTTTGTGTATATATATATATATATATATATATATATAACCAAAACACCCAGTGCAAATATAACAAAAACTACTTAGTGCAATGCAACAGCTTAGCTGTGGCTGTAGCGGGAGGGCCAGCACAGATGCTGAGCAAGCCCCAGACATCCTACAGCAGCAAACAAGCAACTTCCAGCTTCCCCTTGTGTTTGCCATCCCCTCCTGTCCACGCCTCTCACTTGAGAGGGTTGTACCATCCAACAGCAAGATGCTCGGCCATGGACAAGGGCTCTGCTTCGGAGCAAAGTTGTTGCTAGAACAGTTTTGGCATCCAACGTGAACTTTTAAATAAGCACCTAGATACCTAAATGCCCCAATCTACACCCACATGGACTTCAGTGAGCAAAGTGAAGCCCAGAATTGTTTTTTTTTTCTATAGATGATGAGCAGAAAATAAGTTTTAAGTATCTGGCCTTATCTACTACTGAAACTGCAAGTATAAAACCACACAGAAAGATCTTCCTTGAGGAAGGCTTGTAGCTGCATCATGAAGCATGACCCTGAAACTGCTCTCAGGTCTTTCCAAGTCTATTACAGATGACCCAAGTCATATCATTTTTCTGTGCCTCCCTGCCACCTTTGGACTACTCTGTTCAGGCAGTAAACAGGTTCCAGGAGGAATCATCTCTGGCTCTGTCTGTGTTGCTCTGAGTTCAGTGGAGCTCAGCTGAAGCAGTATTGTAACTATCTGTTTCCCTGCTGCAGCGGCAAATCTCTAATTATAAGCTTAATTGAATGGCTTCAAAAACAGGGCAGAGCATCATCTCCTATGCATATACATTTAATAAAAATGGGACTGTGAGACAGAGCTGTTACAGCTTACATCTTTCAGAGAAAAATTAAACACAATGGGATATTTCAGGATTTTCAGGGTCAGCTCATGACACCCTTGCACTGCTGTGTGTGGGAGACATGCATTTTAAGCCCCAAGGTTCTTTCAAAAATCCTAGTCTCAGTAGTTAACACTGTTTTATCACCAATCAAGCGATCCTTTCTAACCCTAGGGGAAGTCAGTGTGATCTGCTGGATAACAGAGTGGCCTGGAACAGTACGGATTTGCTTTCTAATGCCAGCTATGCTATTAGTTAACTGAGATGACCTTGAGCACATCATCTCACTCTGCAAAGCTTTAATTCCCCATATGAAAATGGAGACCCTGACAGTTGCTTCATTTTTAAAGAACTTGAAGATCTACTAGTAAAGATGTCTTAGGTAACAGGCTAATATTATCGTTAATAACTCACAGTCCTTATGCAATATTCTCTGTGCCAAAGATTGAAGTAATTCAATTTCCAGAACTGCCATTAATTGCTCTCCTGCTTTAAAAAGAAAAAAAAAAGAAAAAAAAAATAAGGCTTGAAAAACACTTGCAATAGAAGTAGTGGGGGCAAAATCAAGATCAGCTTTCATGTGAGACTGGTAGAATTTTTTTTGGTGCAATTGCTTACAACAGAAAGAAAGTAGGTCCACTGACCTGAGGAGCTTCCTCCCCATACTTTCAGGAGTTTCCTAAATGATCTTTAAAAATGCTCTTTTCAGGTCCTCAATCACTGAGTCTCAAATTAAGCTGAAAAATATTTTGACCCTTTGCTCAATTTCAGTATTTTACTCAAAATACAGCAATGTATTTTAATTAAATGAAGACTTTAGGTGTGAATGTTTTTTTCTTTCCTCACTGGCACCTTCAAGGTACCAGGAAGCTGCAAAAGAAAGTAGCCTGTTTGGAGGGGTTTTTAAATGAAAAAGACATTAAAAATGGAAACTCTTATGTGTTCAGAGCAAATGTTTGGTAGGCTAGTTGCAAGCTCTTCTCTTTATTCCATAATTAGGAGTGAAATATTCTTTAATGTTCAGTAATAACATTCAAGCTATGCTATTTGGCAACTAATAATCATATACAACAGCAAGGGGCATGATAGCTAGCAAAATTTTTCCAGCTAAATATATTGGTCACGTGTATCTGCCTTATTTTCCAGTGCCTTGGCTTTTGAATCCAGCTTTTATGCTAGAAATTTGAGACAGGGTAGAGAAGGAGCCACTTACCTTTCTAAGGACAGAGTTTTAAAGAAAGACTGCTGAGTAGCTCAAATCATTCCCATACAGAGCAGTGTATAATATTCTTTCTTGTTTGTTTGTGTCAAATAGAAAAGCTGGAGATGTGACTGCATGGTTTCTTTAGTCCTGAAAAGCCCTAAGTTCTTTCCAAACTTTCAGAGTGTTATGCAAACAGGGGAAACTGACGGGGAAAAAAAAACGCACCCCCCCCAAAAAAAACCCACAAAAACAACAACAACAAAAAAGGTCATCAAGACCTAGCAATGTGCATCAATTCTGCTTGCAAATGAAGGAATAAATTTATCATTGGAAAGGCTGCATTAGTTACCACAGGCTTGCACCATTTCCAAGATTTCTCCGGGGGTGAGAATACAGCTTTCCAGAGCCAGCTTCTCCATTAGGCTTTTAACCGCAATGCTTCCTTGTTTTCCCAATGAGGAGTTAGATTTAGAAGCACAGGGAGGAGAAGCAAACACACAGAAAAAACACCAACCCTCTAGTTAAATTAAACTAAAACCTAGGTAAAGCCTCAGTGGGAAGCCTGCTGCACAAATTGGATCTCAAAATGCAGAAAAAATTAATTACGTGATGCACAGCAATGAAGTAAGCAACACCTTGAAGTTAACCTGGACAGAGTTATTGATTCAGCAAAAAAATAAGCACTTTGCTTCACCCCCTCTGTTGTTCTAATGTTAGCTTGGACTCTTGCCTGACCATTTCCAGCTAGCATTTAGTTCATTTGCAGCTGTTCTAAATATGCACCCTTCCCCAACAGGTCTCACAAAAAGCTGATCCCATCTGAGTTGATGTGTTGGTTTGGGAGAAAATACCACGTGTGCAAAATAGAGTTTGTTGTAAACACAGAAGAACAGACCTTGCCACCAGCCTGGAGCTTGGAAGTGGACAGGCCTTAAAATCTATAGGAAAGCAGATAGAACTGCTCAAGCAGTTTTGCCTACCACTGATCCAACAGCACCAGTAAATCACTAGAAAATGATGAGCCCCCTCCTACTCCGAGAAGTCTCATTTTGCCCTGTCCTGCACAGATTTCTGCCGTCTCCACTTTTACATGCTGTGCGAATGGGAATCCTGTCTAAGAGAGATGGTTTGGGCTGAGTGTGAGCAATGCAGGGATCACACAGCCGACCCAACACACTTTACATACAGCTTTTGTTGGTCTGTTATGCAGCCTGAGAGGCCTCCTGACCAGCAATGCCGGTCTCACTGCTCAGAAACCCTTGGGGAGCCACAACTTTGCTGACCAAAAGCACTGTGCTCTCAATCCACCCTGTTGATCACAGCCAGCATTAACTCCCAGGGCAACTCTGCACTGAGGTGCTGCCATGGCTCACTATGACGCTGTCCTGTGGTCATTCTGCCTCTCTGCTCAACTATACTCATGTCTCCTCCCTGCCTGCCACTTAGAGGCACTGGTCTAACTACTGGCTTTGAGCTTTGAATCCCTACATAATTTGGATCCATCTCTTCCTAGAGATGCATCCAGTGGTATTGTCTTGGCTGACAGAGCTCTGAATTACCTGGGAGTAAGCTTGGCGACAAGACAGCTCATGTGAGGGGCTCTTGGTTCCAGACTTTTTATTTCCCTCCTTGGTTTAGCAGAGCCAAGATTTATTGACCTTCAAGCCATGCCACAAAACCTTGCTGTTTTTCTTGGCTTTTCTCAGGAGGCTATGGAGGCAGACCAAGGCAGTATGGAACTTTGTGCTGGAGTACTTTTTCAGACATTGAGCTATTAAAGTCTCTGTATTTTATAATGATGTGCTGTTGTGTCTGAAGTTTCAGTCAAGTGCCTTTATACAAACTGAAAATAATCAATCAATATATTGTTCTTTATGGAAAATGGTAAAATTCCATTATTTGTTGGTGGCTCATCTTTTTTCCTTCAGCTTACACTGTTTTGCAGGAACATAGAAGAAATTAAAACACACATTTAAAAGAAAAAACTTACCATTTGATTCTTACTTGGCAGACTAGTCAAGGCCAAAATATTGCACATAGGAGGTTCAAATCAAGTTTCTCTTTTCCAGTCCTCTACTTAGCAACAATGAAGACAAAGTAAAATTTTCCACTGTCTTAATTAGGAAGAAAACAACTTTGTCGCAGAATGAAAGTAAGGCCCTCCCCACCAGCACTGCAGTCCTTTCAACTGACTCACAAACAGGCCTGGAAGAGCATGATCTCACTTCGTAGAAAATCCTAACAGCTGACATCTTGTGGATTGAAGTGTGTGAACACTAAAGCATTATTCTTTACGGTAGGAAAAACATTACAGTCATGAGGCTGGAATGAGGATACAGAATTCTAAGTATGCTGATGCATTATTTCACTTTAAGAAGAAGTGAAAATCTTGATTGATTCCCTGAAAACTTTTCCTGGGAGTAAAGTCTTTTAGACTGTGAAATTTATTAGAACAGGGAGAGTCTGTAGTAGAAGAGGGGGAAAGCAGTCAAAAAAATCTATGAAGCCCATTGAAGAATTCTGTTGTATTTATTAATTCTAGGCAAAATCCCAAATGAACCAGATTCACAAAAGGAGTTAGACTTGGCACTGTAAACTTTGTCTTTGCTTCTTCTGTCATTAACCTTGGCACCTCATGGAAATGCCAGCTATGGGCCAGGTGCCAGCAGTCAGCTACAGGTGGAATTCAAAGAAAATGGCATTGTCCCCACAAAAAAGACAAAGACAGCTCAGGTGAATTGTGCTCTCAAGCAAAAGAACTGGCATAAGATCTGCTCCTCAGACAAATTTAGAGGCTTGACTCATTAACTGAGGCTTAGCGTTTTTCTCCCCTGGAATTTTGAAGCCACATAGCATTCCCTGGATTTTGAAAAAGCAAGTGAGAAACCAAGCCTCAAATACTTTCTTCACCAAAGCAGAGTTTGATTCTTCCACATCCTAGTTTGCCGCTCTAAACAGCTTACATTAATTAAGATAAGAGAATAATTACCTCCATATTATGATTTCTGAGAAGTATAATCTATGAAAAGGATCCCTAGCATATTAAATCCTAGTTACAGAACATAGCATGTGAGTCCTACTAGGTCTTAAGTACAGGCTAAGCTCAAAGTGCTTTCACATTATGAAAACAGCTGATTTTGCATTCAATAGAAAAATAGCCAAGAATTTATATCATTAATGGGGGTCTCTGTAGCATGAAAGAAGAGCTCTGAGGTTTAACAATTCATATATGAGTATCTACAAAGACAGCTAGTCACAAACATTCTCCCCCTCCCCAAGTTATGGTAGCAAAATGAAAGTATAAAACCCTGAAACGGAATTACTTTCTGGCTTGTACTTTCAACTTCTAACATTTGACCTTGGATTATCACTACCAGGAAATTTTCCTTTGCTAAAAACTCTCTACACCCAGAAGTCACTCATGACTCTGTCCCTCTGAACACCAGACTATCTGACTATGTCAAATATCATGACCCTGAGCATGGTTTGAACTTCAATTTCTCCAGTTCAGCACTTTCATTTCCAAAGGGGAAGGAAACTACCATTTTCAATAAGTAGAAAAGAAACCAGTTTTCCTATCCCTGAGTCACTGACAACACAGGAAAGAAACAATGCGTTCTCAGAATTTTGAGACCTGGAGTAGAAGAACTGCACAAGGCATTAGATATGAAGTGGACTAAGAGATCAAGAAGCATATGACCAAATTAAACCTTGACGGTCTTAATATATGATACTACATCATTATGATTTCAGGTAGCCAGTTCAGTTAAATACAGTTAAGTGCTTAAGTGACAAAAACCCAGAAAAGTTAGTCAAAGTTGTCATTGACTTTGATGTCTATTTTTAACACACTCAGTCCCTTGGTGCCGCTAAGTTGTTGCGGGTTAATTAATGACTGCATAAATGTAAAGAGCCTTACATTTCTTTTCATTTAGGAAACGCAGACTACGTTTCAGGGAAAATAGAAAGCTCACCAACCTCAGTAATCCAAAATGATTCAGAGCAAAATATAGACACAAAGTCCATCAGTAATATAGTAGAGCAAGGACATTGAGTATGACTTTGTTCAGAAAAGGGGGCATACCATTCCCAGTGAATAAAGTTAATCAATTCTCTAGACCTTTTTTTTTATTTTTTTCTTCATGAGTTACCTGTTAAGTCCCAGTTACTTCAAGTTTGCTTAATGTAGCGCTTGGATTCTTCATAAACATATGGCACAAATATTAATGAGTCACTGTTGCCCCAGTGTAATTGGTCATCTAACCAAATGGCTCTGTTTGCATTCCTTGATTGGATTACCTCATTTTCTTTACAGAAGTGTCTAAAAATTGATTGTAGCTTGTTTTTTTCAGGAGGTTTTTTCATTATCAACCCCATCTTCACCCAAACTACCTATTCTAACTTGGCATCCTTAAAATTATTTCTTAACCCTTATGTTCCTATGCAACCAGATCATTCTTTTTCTCCAGTTTTAATTATCTACCTCTGATAATGAGCATCGCTATGGTAGCTTTAGATAAAATTACTCCAATGGATGTTATTTGCACACTTGTGCTTAACACTTTTTCACTTTTTCCTTCCTTGACTTCAGTTGCCCAACTAAATATTCACAAATAAGAGCCTACAAGAGAGCATATATTCCATTAAAACAAGCATATGTATTTTCTTTTCTTTTTTTTTTTTTTTTTTTTTTTTTTTTTTTTTTTTTTTTTTTGTATATTCATCTTGCTGGAGGCAAAAGAAACCCCTAACATCTATAAAGATCTGAACCACACATGACAACAACCATTCCTCCTAGAGTTAAATGCTAATACTTTTAGATAAACAGAACTTATTTATAATAACACCATCTGCGGGATTCTGATAATGTTGGGGGAGGAGATTAATTTATCTTGCATTTTAAATAGAGATGGCCGCTGGCATAAAAATCCAGATCTAGCTTTTAGCCACCCAGTTATCAGGGAATTTCACATTCAGGGTACTGCATCCCTCACCAGAATGTCTCCATAACACCAATGGACAAGTGCTAGGAGGTGACATAATTGTAGCCCAGATCAGTTCATCCTTCTCCCCAAAGCATTCAGCATGTCCAGATGAAGCACAATGCAGAACTCCCCCAGTAATGAAAAGATCTAAGAGTTAGGACTGGATCTTATTTCTAGGTTTTTAATAAGTATATCATATGACATAGGGGTCTTACCATTTTTTTGTAACCTACTGAGATTACTACTGTACTTAATTGTCTCAGGAAAACAGTATGGAGCTTCACGTCTAGACAGAGGCTTTCAGACCCAGCAAATCTTGACTAAAAGACTGCATGATCCATACATAATATATTCTACTCCAAACCTGTTGCCATCCCCTTGTTTCCTCATTTCATTCAGGGTCACTAGTGCAGCACAAATAAAGGAGGTGCACCTAGGACAGGAAACCACAAGAGTCACTGTATTGTGTTAACCCTTGCTCAGTATTTCACTTGATAAGTAGCTAACTTTTATTATCCCAAATCCTGGCTCTTATAAACTCAATAGCTACCACAGCCATAGTCACTGAAACAGAAGTGAATGGTATGGGTGACCAGTAAAGGCAGTCCTCTCTCTTCCAACAAGGCAAGGTGACCTGGGAATTAAGTGTCCCATAGTGCGCTCTGGAGGCACTGGCTCTGTGACACCCTGCAGGCTTCACAGACTATGGGGAAAGGAAAAGAATGCTGTGACTTTAGATCCTAAGTCCTGCTTTCTTTGGAATATATACTCGTTACCCAGTGACAGTAGATGTTGTACTTAATTAAAGAAAAGAAATCTGAAATGCCACAAAAAATACACGAAGCAGATAAAATCAACATTAAGTTCCATCTACAGCAATTCTTAACTCAGAATCACAGAATTACAGAATATTCTGAGTTGGAAGGGACCAACAAGGATCATGAAGTCCAACTCTTAGTTCTCCACAGGACCACCCCAAGAATCATACCATTCTCCTGAGAGGATTGTCCAAATGCTCCTTGACCTCTGTCAGGCTTGGTGCTGTTACCACTTCCCTGGGGAGCCTGTTCCAGTGCCCAATCACCCTCTGGGGGAAGAGTCTTTTTTGAATATCCATCCTAACCCTCCCCTGACACAACTTCAGGCCATTCCCTTGGCTCCTGTTACTGGTCACAAGAGAGTAGAGATCAGTACCTGCCCTTCCACCTCCCCTAAATCTTCCCCATAACTTTACCAGGGAGAGGCAAGGTGAGGTGAGGTGAGGAAAGGAGAAAGATGATTCTCAAAAATCAGAATTAGTCTAACTCAAAACAAAAGTCAGTTATCATAAACCAGCATTTCCTTCCTGTGACCTTTTAACTTACTGCCTACGTCCCTCCCACAGCCCTTTTGATTAGAAAACTTGGATTCAGTCTGTAAAGGCAGGGAGAAAAAGGGCACATTTCAGTAATGAGTGGCTGCATATTCACAAAGACAACATATAAACAAAGAGGTTTCAACAACCAAGATTCTTGAATTTTGTTAACATTTGAGTATTTAGGTAAAGTTGAAAACAAATTTTCTTTTTATGGTTTTTTTCACTTAGTGGCCAGGGTTTGCAAGTGTGAGGGAAAAAAATGGATCTATAAATAAACTGCATAAAATTCTTTACATTCTCTGAATTAGACAACAAGGTTGCAGAGAAAAAATGGCTGCTGTTCGTGCCAGACAGGACACTGTACACTTGTATATACAATGCATGCCTTGAAAACTTAACCAAGCTAATTTATGTACTGGGAGCAACACAGGAGAGCCAGTGGCACCATCAAGGGGAATTTTCTCCCAGGTGTTTTCTCAGGTGCCTCCCCCCAGCACTCCACAGAGACGCACTGCACAGACACACACACACCTCCTGCGACACGCTGCGAGGTGTCTGAGGAGCAAAGTTGGTAAGTAGATGCAATTCTGCAGGAGGAGAGATTGAAAGACAGTCGAGAAAGGCTCTGATACATCTGAGGCAGCATCACGTACGTGTGAGCACTATGTGTGAACCTGATACGTGCCAGGCAGCATCATGTAAGTAGCAGTGGGTATGTGTGCCTAAGGATTTTTCAATAAATAGCCAAATATATCCACATCTCCTGGTCACTCCAGATCTCGGAAACAAGAGCAGTTCAGGAGGGCAGGACCGCCAGTGCTGCTGCACAGCAAAAAGGAATGGATCTGAGAGAGCAGCAGCAACTGTGAGGGAAATGAGGATCAGAAACCAGGGAAGGCTTGTATTTGTATTTGTGCTTGGTTTCCTAAGAGCTGTGTAGGTTTGTGATATTATGTCCCTTGAAAGTGTGCAGCAGAAAGGAGTGGCAGCCGTTGGCTTATCCCCCCAGGAGAGGGGAGAGGGGTGCTGCAAAAGGCAGACTCCCTGGAGCTCTGCACTCCCTTAGCCCAGGCAGAAATCCATGGGAGGCTACAGGGAAGTGAGAAATCACCTCGACAACACATTTCACCTGGCAGTCCGACATTGTTTATCAGCATAATAAAAAGTGCCAATACTTACCACCTGTCTAAAATACGCAGTAATAATAAACAGAGTTACAGGGCATATTATGGTCAATGATGAGATATTAATTTATAGCCCTGGAAGGAGAGAAGGAAAGCAGAGGCTACAGTGCCTTATGGGGGCAAAGCTTGCTGGGGATGAGGCCAAGGCCTTTTCTTCTCTGATGAGAATGAATGGAAGATTGCATTGATATTTTTTTTGAGAGTCCTTTTTTCTAATCTTAAAATAATATCCCTGCTAATATGATCAAGTTACAGAAATAAACAGCCAGGATATTACCTTTCCATTCCTATGTCAGTTGGTAATATCTGCACGACAACATGCCTTGATTTTGTACAGAATTAAAGACCAATTAATCCAGGTGTCTGTACAGGGGGAGATCAGGGCTTCCTGGGGCCAGGATGGTGGGGGATCCCCATGGGGGTCTGTCAGGGTGGGTCCTGGCAGCCAGGACCCATCCTACCCCCGTACAGGGACACCAGGGCAGTCCCATTCTTGGGCACCAGGTACCTCCCTGCAGACTGTGAAGATGCAGGTCCAGACCAGGCTTAAGGTCCATAGCCAGGCAGGATCAGGCTGTGGGGAGCTGAAGACTGTCCCTGGTGCAGCACCACTGGGAGAGGGGATGACAGCCCTGAGGGTTCTGGGCCATGGGCAGGTGAGGGGTTGGGCAGGGAGAGGCAGGGCTGTGGATGCTCTTGGGACCCTGGCAACCAAAACATGCAGTGCCCTCTCACCAGCCTCTGCCTCATTGACTTAGATTTTTTTTATTACCTGCTACTCCAGCTCTGAACTAGAGCTTTTGTGGGGTGTTTTTTTTTCTTCTTACTTTGGGCTGTTTCCCCCATGGAGAGAAAGAAGCCATCCATGAGCTGCCATTGCCACCAGTATCATGTGCCCAGCAAAGGAAGGAAGATCTCAGGATGCACAGAGATATCCCAGTGCTGCCTAAAAATGAGTAAAACCTCATTACTTCTGGCACAAATTTGGATGTGTGGACTCTCCGCCAAGCAAAAATATATAAATTCTCTGTGCAAGGAAGCATTTTTTACCTAAAAGGTCCAGAGTCACCTTCTACCCATGAATAAGAGCTTTGTGAGTATCCCAGCATGACAGAAATTGCAGGTGGTTGTTATAAGCAACATATTTAAAGATATTTATTCTATTTCTTAATTTGGAAAAGCAACAACTATCTTCCAGGGCAGGGTTTCACTTTTTTATCCCTGGAGTTTATGCAGAACTGTATTGCTGTGGTCAATCAGGCCACCCATGTAGGACATAACCTCACAAACATCACTGATTATCTGCATAATACAAAGAACTTAGGCTGCGTTTTTCCTTTAGGTTAACATCACCTGTAAAAACACTATCATTTAAAAAGATCAGACTATTTATAGAATGGTAAGAGCTGACACTGAGTCAGTCAACAGGTGTGTGTTTATATTATGGTACTGGTTAAGAACATAGTTGGGAAATTTTGGGAGGAAAAAAAGCCTATTTTTTTTGCCACAAAATTTCAATTAGTTCAAGTTTAATTTAAGGTCATGGCTATCAAGGGGGCTCACTATTTTCCAGAAAATTATATGACTCAGGCTCATCTTAGGAAATAACTGTAAGTTTAAATCAGAAGAGGTCAATGTCTTCCTACCATATCAACAGCTTCCTACAGGTAGCTCTCGACCTATAACTTTGAGCCTGCAGTGAAATGGGGAGATAGCCCGATACGTAGAAATGTGGTTACGTACAGCAGCAACTGAGCGCTCCCTCGCTTCTGTGGGGGGCCATCTAGGAGCAGACTGGGGTTTCATTTCACTGGGGTTTCACTTGATTGCCTTGCAGCACAGCTGGAAGAGGAAGGCAGCTGGAGGAGCACCTTCCTATGACTTGTTGCCCTCCCGTTGGAAGGTGGAGACTCCAAGTGCTCATGTACAGGAAGGAAGAAGGAAAAGGGAAGGGCCAAGTGAAAAGCAGACCACCTAGGGCCACCTGCAGGGTGGGCAGAAAGGACAGTTATAGCATTTAAAGAAGAGGGGGGTGCCTTAAAGCCTGGCTCAAGCTCTTTGCCACATGTTCCCAAGGTTAAGCAGATCGACGGTCAGGTTTCTAGCCTTGTTTTGGCTAACTCCAACTCATTCATGCATAGATTTTAGTAGAACAAACAACTCCTAGCAGTCATGTTAAATACAACTTATATTCAAATACCTGTGGCCTGATAAAAATCCTCCTGCAGTGAACAATAATTAGGACATTATAATACAATTGCAAGTCCCAGAAGAGAGAAATACTGGGATGGTGCTATTTAAATGTAAATACAAATTTTGCTAATGATCTTGCAGAAAGATTGGGAGCTTCATTCAGCTTTTGGGTCAGAAGTGTTTTACTACAAAGAACACTAGAGAGCAAAGATGCATGAAAACAGTTTTCCTGTCTGATTATTTGGGGCAGGGATTAGACCCATTCATTGCTTCCCTGTACAAATTTTCCATCATTCTGTAGCATAACATGTTGTGTCACTCTTGGAAATGAAGTAAAGTCTCACATATTGATGAATTTGAGAGCAAACAAGTTCTAGAAATCCCACTTGGAAATTTTCTTGGCATGCCATGTGAAGTCAAATGCAAGATTTCCACATCACTCCCCCCTGCCCTCTAGTTCTCTCAAAATTATTTAGAACCAGGCTCACTGCCTATGAAACATCAATGCTCTCTCTCTCTCTCACACACACATCCCCCCCTCCCACTGCCACACTGGTGTGTGCATACATCTCTCCAGCTGTGTCCTGGAGGTTCCTGGGAGCCTGAAGGGAATGCTCATGAAACATGACTTTCACAGATTCTCCGTCCATCTGGAACACTAGGGCAGCATATGGCAGGCAGCACAGTAACTGTTTGTGGACATGTCAGGCTTTCTTGCCTTGTGTATTACCTGATTAAGGTAAGACAAGACGTGCTGATATAAGCTTCTTTCTCCCACATTAACCCTCTCCAATTTTATTTTTCAATTTAAAAAGAAAGTTGCTTATTTGGCCAGCCCTGCAGAGGTAGTAGCATCCCCTGAAAGCTACAAGAATGTTCACATAAACACATTGCTGATACAATTATACCAGCTTTGCATAGACAGAGATAAAAAAAGAAAGGTGTGCAAGGGAAGAATGTTTTTTAATATAAATTGTAGGGTTATCCCTGGGGCTGGAGAAAAAAAGTACAGTTAAAAAAAAAAGATTAGGAAATAATAACTAAAGCTGCATGCTTTATTACTTCAGGTAAAAATATCTTATGAATAATATAATCATTGTCTCTGGTTATTGGGTATGAAAAAGATAAGTGTAATCAGTGTACTGTGATACAGGAACATTAACACTTTCACATTGACTGGATACAGACTTAGAAATGAGTTAAGAATCACTGGGTCATCTAAGTGGAGGATTATTCTACACACAGGCCCCTAGGTCAATTTAAATTATTTAATTCATCTTGGTGACTGCAGGGGCCTAACCATCCTGTGCCTGCATTTTTATCTTGCAGTCCTCTTAGCATAAGTTTAATTCTGGGGGATCAGAAAGGCTAGACTAACAAGACAGTGTACCAAAATGCTGGCACTGGCTCTTGTAGGGTTAATGATAGAACCACAAAGAGAAATGACTCAAATTATACCAAGGACATTTTATTACCCAGCAGCCTTAATCACTATATATATTTTTTTACACATTATTATACCAAGGGTCCTTTCAGCACTCATTGGCTTGTTACAAGCATTAAAAGAGGGGATGATGCTTTGCAATTAAATCCGTCTTCCGCCGAGTCTCGCTATTTTCTTGGAGGAGAGCTGGGAGGATGCAGACAGATGCAGCTGAAAGCTGTCCAAAAATGTTGGAAAATAAGGTGAATAAGTTCACTGGCATGCCACACTTTCACTCATTTCTTTCACAGACAGTTGAGATCAGTAGTCATTTACCCTCAGACCCTATTTAGTGCCAGGGCATGCAGGGTTTTTGTAAGCCAACCCCACACTTAATTTTGGACCCAGGCTGGTTTCACCAGGCTGGGTCAGTATGTGTAATACTCATACTGATGTGTTTTGGAGCTGTGAAAATTAAGCACTTTGGATCTTTTTCATCAGGTGAAAGACATTTTAAGATAACTAGTGGTTAGCAGAATTTCTCTAGAAGTTTCAGCTCTGGTGGCTTTGTAGCAAAGAGACGGTACAGTAGGGCCAAAGGAAAGACTAAAGCACTGGTGATACAAATCAGGGAAGAGTTAGGGACTACAGTCTGTATTGAATTATTGACAAATATAGTCATGCTTCAGTTTGAATTTAAATTGTCAGCTACACAATCAGCTCTAAGATCATCTTGATCCCAGAGTAAAAAAAAAAAGATGAAAAGCCTGCTCTCAAGTAAGATGCAAGTCTGTTGGAGAAAACAAATCAATGATCCTATAGGCTGATACAATATGCAGCCAAGGCCGTGAAATTTCCAAAGGCCTTGTGCTTATTTTCTGGGAAGCTAGGAAATTCATGTTATCCATTTAGTCATACTTTACAACAGATCAATAGGTTTGAGCTTCACATTGGTTTCATTTGTGATGTGAAAGCTGATGTTCTCATAGATATTAAGGTATTTCCCTTTGTCCCGTGCTCCTTGAGCAAGCAGATGGTAGGAAGCTACCAGGTCTCTGCTGTGAAAAGCATTGGCTGAAGAAATCAGTTTAGTGACCAAAATCCAATTTTTAAAATCGAGAAATTACCTGGACTGAATATCTTCCTAGTACAATGTTTAAGGATGAAACAAGTAAAGTAGAATTGACAGCTACCTGACCTCCTTAAGTGTGAAGCATTATACTCCAAGTTTGGGCTGCAGCAGCAGCAAAGCAAGCACCATCCAAGGCAGTGTTACACGTGCTGCTGAATGTTGCCTATCAGGTAGGGTTCAAAACTTTATACACATTGCTTTGTAGCTCCAGAAGGGAAACTTTGCCCAGGAAAAGAAATTATGTGAAGAAACTTGGCTCTCTTAGTGTTGCATTTTTCCTTTATCCGACTTATATTATTCAGTTCTCTTTAAATTCTAAGCATAATAACATCCCAAACCTGAAGGATAATTTACCAGAAACAATCAGCTTTTCTTCTGTTCATTGCCTGCATATCTGTACTAGCTCAAGGTTGTGTGTTGAGTGACTCAGCCTTGGCTTGCTCGAAGCAAATCCACAGAAGGTTTCCCCTCAGGAACTTTGTTTTAAGTTAAAGCCAAAACCTGATTCATATAAAGAGTTAAATCTGGTAGTTTGTTTGGTTTTGGGGTTTTTATTCCCCAAAAGTAGAACAGAAATGTCAGGCACTTCTGCAGTGTCAAAGAAATTCAGCTCTGGATAAAGCTTCCACAATTTTAAATCATAGTAAGGTTTCAGAATTTGTTACAAATGTCTGATACAAAAAAAAAAAAAAAAAAAAAAAAAAAAAAAAAAAAAAAAGCAACAAAACCACTTGGTTCTGGAGTAAGAAAATAAAGGGTTGTTTGTTTTTGTGGAGTTTTGGGTTTTTTTTAAAAAATTAACTGCTGAGAAATAAGCCTTGACAATATTCCCAGAGCTAGTGTTCTCCCATTTCACAGATTAACCTGGGTTACCCTTGGTGGTTTTACACAGCTTGTTCTTTTTAGCAAGCCAGCCTTTTCCACCAATGTCAGAAAAAGGACTATTCTAGCCTCCCTGTAAAAACCTGTTTATATGCAGATTTATGCAGTCTATAGGTAATGTTTCAGGGGAAACTCAAGGTGGAAATTGTTGACTCTATATATGCACTGTTCAATGTGCACCTGAAATGATGGCTGATCAATGCTATTCAAAGAAATTTGATAAGAGCTATTTTTTTAGTACTCATTTTTGTTGGAGATCCACAGCAGTAATGATATTTTGAAACAAAACCAGTTTCATTTCAGAAGATTAGTTTTCCAGAATTTACATGCTATAAGGGCCTACAAAATACTACACTTCAGTCAATCTGCTAGAAGAAAATAAACATTTCCTGACATTAAATCAGAGTTGCTAGACACCATGAAAAACAAAGAAACAAACAGAAATCCCAGAGGAATCTGGACATGACAGTAGTTTAAATAGAGAATGGTGGAAGCCTCAAAACAAAATGCTATAGGCCAGCTGCAGAGCATGTTAGCTGGAAAACTTCAGAGCACCAATTGGAAACTCTTTTGAAAGCATCCATGGGTCAAATATTCATCTACTGCTTTTCCAAGATGCTCAAGAGAATCAATTTTTTTTTATTTGCTATCTTCTGAGAATTGGCAGCGGGCCTAGATGCCTACAAGTGTAAAACTGCCTCTTCCAAAACACTGCAGAGAAAGTATTTGTTATTACACAAGTGCAGCAAAGCTCCTTGTTGCAATCAGTATTTTCCTTTTATTGAAAAAAATTCCTTGGTTTACATTGCTGAGTGAGTTACTTCTCCAGTGAAGTTTCAACTTTAGTCCTCTTCTACCTCAAATTAATGGAGGAAAGTGAAGTTTATTAATACACTGGAGCTTGTAACGTTAGAAACACTTGCCTGTGTTTGCAGCTCCCCAAATGCACAGCCTCATTTGCTGCCCAATCAAACTCAGTAGTTGTAACAGTTACCTATGCAGGTCTTACTCTAGAGTTTAAAATTCCCCACCTACAATATATATAGTTAGTCTTAATAAATAAATGACTTGGAGTATGCATTATATATCATTCAAATCCACGAGGACACAAATTATGTATAATACATTGGCTGTGTAATTTATTTATTAAGCAAAACGTGAATTTTCCATGGTTGTGTTTTGAGGCACAGTTTGTCACATACAGCTAAATGATGTATTCTTATTAGTCCCACTCAATTACCAAGTCATCCCTCTGTGCACTGTATATTTGTTAATGATAGTGCCACAACGCTGCATCTACAATACCTGTGATTTTAGTGATTCATAACCACTCACTAAAACTGTGAAAATGATAAATTGACTGCTGTTGATTAAATGCCGCCAACAGTGTGTTTCCTGTGTGTTTGTTGCAGTTAGGAGTTAAAGAAACAGCATTGCTCCAATCATTTAAATATCTAATTAAGCAGAACCCTGTCTAGATAGAAAGAGCTTGTTGGAATGAAATATCTTTAAAAGAAAAAAAAGAAAAAAATAGTATAGCACTGATTTTTTTCATGTATGTACATAAAGACTTTTCATCTCAATCCCACTGGTCATAAATATGTCATGAACAAAACAAGACCAAAAGATAAAAATTAAAAAGGCTGAAGAACTTGGAGTCCTGTAGACTCACTGCACAGCTGCAGATGGTTGATTTGAATGGCTTTAGCTGATACCCAAGATTAGCTTGAAACAACAGTGGACTCCAGAAACATTAAGGCATCCCTTAATGACAGCCCTTAAGACTGGGGCAAACAGAGAGTGAGAGGAGAGGATGAGGAGAAGCTATATTCCAGTAAAGCAAATAGCACCTCTCAGCCTCCCACTGTAAGGAAAAAATGTTTTCACATTTGTAGCAAAGGAATGGCAGAAGGAGGGGGAAAGATCTCTTTCAAACTTAGATTAATTATTTTTATTGCTCTGCTTAATGGTTTTTTTCTGCCTTTAGATTAATCCTGTATAGAGTCCTCAAGCTGGAAGAGTGGAACAAGACCAAGAAAAGTGGATGTTTCTGTGCCAACAATTTGACTTCTAGCTGAGGATGCTGGAGTAGACAGGGTAATAAAAGTAAAGACTTGCCAACTTATGTCATCTTATTAAGATGAATTGGAAGGGGCTTTTTTTCCCCCTCCCTCATTTTGAATTTGGAGGTAAGTAGATAGAGAGTAGATTAGAGCACAGTAGATTAGAAAATTCTCTTTTTTCCTAACCACTCTCTATATAAGCAATGCTTCCTAATAGTCCAATGCACCTAAATAGTGACTTTCAGTTCAAATCACTTTGCATATTCTGTGGCCAGAAAACTGCCTGGTTAACAGGAAAAGCAGGGGCGGGGAGAATATCTGGTGCAAAGCCTTTATCTTCTATTGTCCATTGTGTGTCTTCTCTTAAATAGAAGAACCATGCCATGTCCCAAAATGCTTCACATTTGAAATCTGAAAAGAACACACATGTGCATTTTATTACAGTTCAGGAGTGAAGGTCTAAGCCAATTCTGCCTAAATTTTAACTTGTGTCCTCAAGGATAGTAAATATTTTAGACATGATGCTTATGCCACAAAATCACGTATTGAAGCAGTGTCTAACTGTTATGGCAATTATTGGGGTTTTTTTCATTTTGTTTTCATTAAGTATTTTCTTTCTACAGAAAATGTGTCCATCCACATGACTTCCTGCAACTATACCACTGAACTACCAGTCAGAGTTGTGTAGAAGCAGTACATTAGGAGCAAATCAAAGATATTTGTCTTTCATAGCAAATGCTTTTCACAAGGTGAACAAATATTGTGATAAAGAAAGCAGCTCCAGGCAATGAAGCCCTGACAGGGATAAAATAGTTGTTGAGGTGATTAACACTATGGTTAAAGTGACATACCTAAATTAAGTAAGAAAATTGGAGTAAAAATTGTAATGTGCATTTAGTACCTCTGAAATTTAGACTAACACCCTACATTCAGAGCAACAAACCATCTAATCCTCTTGTTAGTCAAAGGGACTGTTAAAAATACTTTGGCCTTAAAATACTTTTTTTTTTTTAATCTGTGGAATTGAAAGTGTATATTCCTCTTTACCCTGTGAACTTATATTCCACAAAGACCAGAATATTAAATATTGTTCTCTTTTATTCTCAAGCTTTTCCCTCCAGTCCACTAAACAGTGATATTGGGTAAATCACCTACTGCAGAAGTCAGAAATGAGACTTATCCATGGAACCTCCACCCTTACACCTCCACAGGTAGCAATGGTTTTGTCCCAATGTAGTAGAGTAGAATTTGTTGTTCCATGATAAATTTCACACAGCAACAAAACAGCAAAACCCTCATTCCTTGGGATCCATGAAACACAACTTCCTAAAACAAGCAGTCCTATAGCTGACTGTGGTTTAGAAGGACCAAAGGACCAGTCTGGTTTTTAAGTTCATTGTTTGGCTACGTGCGGCAATGCAGGCCCAGAAGCACTGGCCTTAGCACAGATTCATTCACTCTCTCAAGGAAAAAGAAGCCTCTGACAGAAGCCCTTGGGTTTTTTAAGAAGAGACTCTGTTTGTGAGTAAACATTAAAAAAAAGTAGAATAAAAAATAGCTAAAACACTTGAATATCATTGGAGGAAAGAGGGAAAACACTTTTAGTTCGTGCTAAGTGTGGTCAGAGACTTTTCTCGGCACAACATTTCCACTACCACCTCCACCTGAAGCTCTGATCAGTTTGCAAATTCTTTATTAATAATTTCTTGGGCAGCACTGAATTACTCCAATACTCCAGAGGATAAGCCATCCTTAAGGACAGGTATGCAAAGTACCAATGAGGAGCTGGCTAGTCACTGTAGACTTTCAGAAGCCCTTGAAAAAGGCCATGTCCTACCAAAAGAACAACCAACAAAACCAAGAAATGAAGGAGATAACCCACAACTTCCAAAGAACCCCACTGTTAACTTACTTGGTAACCTGCCACTGAGAGGAACTTGATAGAAAGCACAGAAGCAGAGAAAAAAAAAAAAAGGCAAATAAGTATCCAACAAAACCTCAGAAATTTCTGGGCTAGGACAAGCTAGGGAGAATGTGCATGTGGGGGTGGGTGGGTGGCAGTTCATGTATAGTGCTATGTACATGCACATCAACCAATTGTCCGTGGAAAGGGCAGGGAAAAGAGAAAGCTCAAGGGTGGTAGAAAAGCTCCTACTAGAATTAATTTCTTCATCCAGGTGGGTTTTGCACAAGGAAGTATCCAAAGCACATCCCCCAACTAACTGCAAGCAGATATAGGAAGAAAAGGCAAATTTTTCCCCAGGCCAGAGACTGGAGAGATTGGGAATTACTGTCTTTTCACTGGTTTTTTCCCTATTTTTACCCCAACCAGACCCTAAATGCAAACCCTGAGTCTTGCCACAATAAAAATAATAAATCTATTATGCACCAATGGAAAGGAGAGCTGAAAGCATTGTTGTATGTCTAAACTGGCAAGAAAGCAGTGCATAATATAAGTCTCCTGATTTTTCATGACAGATTCACCATCCCAGCAATTAAATACTTTAAAAAGGCCAAATCTCATGTTATTTTGCATCTGAAAGCCTACAGGAAAAGAATAAATAAAAAGCATTGCATAGAAGTGCCACACATTAATACTTCAAACACAAAATTCTACACTATAACAGGATCCTATTGAAACTTACCTTTCAGACAAAGTGCCTAAACAGATCTTAACTATAAATAATTGGGGGGAAAGGGAGTAAAACAACAATTTTGACAAAATAAAAACCCAAAGTATTAGGTGTCATAGAAAATGCACATGTCATTCTACCATAAATAAAGTTGCTAAGCAGATTTACTGTGAAACAATTTACGCTGTGTTATGTAAATGGCAAAATTCTTAAGCCTGTTTGGTTGTAAAGAACAAACCTGTGAAAAGAACCCATCAGTCACACCATACATTTAGCAGGTGTCTATTTTACCCACAAGCCTTGCAAATATGCAAATAAATACATAAATTGCCAAATGTTTTAGCTATTGTAATAAAGTTTTTCTGCTCATTATTTTCTAAAAGAAATGAACAATTGCTTTATTAGACCTGGATGGATGTCCCTTTCCAATTTCTTTGTAATCAAACAGAAACTTGGCAGTGTGCCAAAGTATTTACTCTTTAGAGAACACAATGTTTTAGCTACTACTTTGCTACTCCTTCTGTAAAACACTCTTGTCAAGGACTCTATCATATCATGAAGTGTACTCATTATAGAGAATAAACTTCTCAGCTGGCCTTTTGCTTACCCACTGCACAAGCAACACTGAAAAGCAGGTCAGAGAAGCACAGATATTGCTGGTTAAAACCCTGCTTTTGTTTGTGGGTATGAAAGCAGATAAGAAGTGTTAAATGAGCAGAGTGGCCACAAGTTACTCCTCGCATGGCATGTCTGTGAGTCACATTATAGCTTTCAATATCTATGATTAGCTATTACTGCTGAATATGTGCTTCCGTACATTTTCCAATATTCTTCCTTCATCAAAAGGAAAAATCTGAAAGTTTCCCATCCCCCCTTAGTTTCAAATAGTTATAACAGGAAGATCAATCCACCTTTCAGTTCATTCCTGTTTTGGGCCCTGTATTTATTTTCTGTGCACATCCACAGGAACAGAAACATCAAGTGTTCAAATGCCTCTGGAAAGGGTGACTGCAGTCATAACTAGATTGGTTCAAAGCCAATGCAAGCATAAGAAATTATTCTTCCATACTTGCCACCATTTATACGGTGGTGTCCAAAAAACAAAAAAAAAGGATGGATCGAAGGTAGGCAGAAGATGCACTGCTGGCACAATGAGAAATAAAATGCCAACAGTTCAGTTGGCCATGCTATCATCACACATCTTTGATATTAACATTTGAATTCAAACCCAGCACATATTCTTCTACCTACTCACACCATGCAAATGAAGAAACCAGGAGGCACAGAGGCACAAGGTTCCTCTCTGATTCCCCATCAACAGCTGACTGGGACACACCCACAGAGGCACCGGGTTTGCACCTGCAAATGAATGCACCTGCTAAGCACAGACAAATAACATTCAAATAGTAAAAGCAATCTACTCTGGATTTACTTTGAAGTTTTAAGATTAAAAAAAGTCAGAAGAGATTTCTTTCCACTGGGTGTATTTGTCTTCCATTCTCATAGCTGTCCTCTATCATTCTCTATTGTTGCTCAGCCTCTGTGATTGACCTTTGAATGAAGTTTCTCCTTGCAAAACTGCAGCAAATGATTATGCAAGGTACTGCTATAAATTCAGTCTTTCAATCAAAAAAGTTGCTAATGCTAGATCATTTATTTAAGAGTGTTAGTTTTTTAAGTTAAGCAGTTCCCAAAACTCTTATGGATGTTACTTTTCTAATATTTTTCATTCTTTTTCACTGATCACTAAGGATGATTGGCTGGCAGACTGTCTCAATCAGCCTGAGCAAGGATTTGCACAGTTCTGTATTTCCAAAAAAAAGTGCAGTGAATATTCAGGCTCTATCCTCACTGGATACCCTAATTAGTCTGTCTGATTGGATCTTGTCTTCCATTTTTAAGCTGTTCACTAGCAGCAAAGATGTCACTCAGTTCCAGGCTGGTGTCAAGTGAAAGAAAAACTTCAACATGTATGAGAAAGAACAATACCAACAGAAAGTGGGACATAAAAATTAATAAAGATGTCAATTCTTAATAAATAAATTTAATATTCCTGTTTTATTTCTGACTTATGTTTGCCCCCATTTACAGTCTACATGGAAGTAAAGTTACTGTCTCATTTTTTCCAACAATAATTCATTTGTGGTTTTGGAGGTGTTGTGGCAACTCAGCCCCCCTCAGCTGATCACTCACTTCACCCTGATGGGAGAGCGAGCTGAAAGTGTAAAAGTGAGAGAACTCAGTAAAGAAAATGCCATACATGCAAGCAAACTAACACAAGCTATTCATCACCCACTTTGCATGGGCAGGCAGATGTTCAGCCATGTCCAGAAAAGCAGGACCCCACCACCCACAGTGGTGACTTGGGAAGACAAATGACAGCACTCTGAACATCCCTCCCTTCCTCCTTCTTCCCCTAGATCTACATGCTGAGGACCACACCATTGGTATAGAATGTCCCTTGTGTCAACTGTGGTCAGCTGTCCCAGCTGTGTGCCCTCCCAACTCCTTGTGCACTCCCAGACTGCTCTCTGGTGGGATAGGGTGTAGAGCAGAAAAGGCTGTGACTCCTGCTCAACAATAATGAAAACATCCCTTGATCATCATCACCATTTTCAGCTCAAATCCAAACCACAGCCCTATACCAGCTATGGTGACAAAAGTTTACCCCCTCCCACACCAGCACAGGAGTCAAAAGGCTCCATTATCAAATTCTAAACTACAGCAGAAACTAAAACTTATTATGATTATTGCAGAAGAGGCATGCCCAAATGTTATAAAGGAAAAGATCTGTGAAGTGGAAACTCTTTGAGAAGAATCAATACAGATTAGAAACTGATCTACCCTCAAAATTTTGTCGAGCTGCTTGAGGCGCCGAATGGGTGGTATTACTTATATCTGTACATTTAAAACGTATTTAGACCTATTTTCAGTTAACCTGGCATGCCTACTTAAACAATGTGTTCATTTATTGTATTGCAAAGTATTTGTTGTAATTTCTCTATATTTAAATAAAATGCTGTTTTCATTCAGTGCTTGAGCCCACATAAATTTATAATGGAAACATCGAAGAACCTTTTATAGATGTTAATACCTTTAAGGAATTCCTGATAACAGAGACACTAACTTTCCTGCTTACTGATACCTTCAGGTTTCATCAGAATTTTTTTCAGGAAAAAAAAAGCTTGAAATCATGACATAGGTATTTAGCTTTCCAATTTTCTCAGTCTTAAGTACAGGTAATACCTCACCAAAAAAACAAAAACTTAAACCTAAACAAACGAAATCCTGTACATTTCTAGTGCAACTGCTTCCAGTGCATGCAAAGTTGTAAAAGGAGTCTGTCATTTATAAAAGGGAGTAGGCTTCACTTCTAATGCAAGAAGTAAACTTTGATTTCTGGGAAAATTTACCCTGAGACAACTGTATTAGTCAATACATAAAATAATGACAGCTCCTAGGGAGTAAGGGAATTACAGATTAGTGATGTATCACAGGTTGCCAGAATTAGAAACACAGGGGCTAGGAGAAATTTTATTCTAAGCAATAAGTCCAACTAACCTGAAAGTTCTCTTTTTCTCCCTCTGAAAAAACCCCAAAAAACTGTTGACTGGAGCCATATGAGGCAAACTTGGCCAAATAAGGACACAAAAGAACTAGAGAAACCTCAGGACTATTCACTGCAGGTCTCCACTAAATTAAAAAAAAAAAAAAAAAAAAGAGTGAAAAACAACTAGTACTTTGTTTCCTTTTCACAGTCGTTTTAGAGAGATTATGGCTTTTTCCTGGTTTTTCCTTTTCCTTTGCAATTCACTTTTTGATCATTCTTTCTCAATGCAAGAGCTAAAATACTTTTATTCAAAATCTGAAAGCTGAGAGGGTCTCCCATAATCTGATTCCAGAAGCTGTAGATTTAGGGGTCACAGAGAGGGAGCTACTGTTCCCCTCAGAAGATTACGAAACCCCATATATTGAGGACTCCATAAGTCCCATGACATGGTCATTCCAAACCCAAGAAGACGCAGGTGTTAAACAGCACAGCAGCTGTTATACATTCAAGTAACTTTCTGATATCCCAGGTGAATAAAAACACAAAAACTCCAGCCGGGACACAAAAACTCCAGCCATCATCCTCCAATACATGTTGAACCTGAGTAATAAAAAGGCTTTCTGAGAATCTCAAATCAGCACATTTCAGTGCTTTTGTTCTTATTTTTCTGCAGTTCTAGGTATGTAAGCTCTTACCACACTGCCAGAATAGACCTGTGGCTTAACATACTGTAAAGTTATGCTTTGAATATATTTTTGGCACTCTTCCATGCACTTCTTACTCTGTTTCTTTAAATAGGAAGCACATTAATTACTAGGATGCATTGCAAGCAAACACACTATTTTGAGCACTGCTACCTTCTTGATAGAAGATTTCAGTCCACATTTCAGTTGCCATCTACAGAAATACACCATAAATCCGAAATTTCAGTAAATCCAAAATCTACCAAATCCAATTTCAAGTACATGGGATATGAAAACAAAGTATTTCCACTATGAGAGCTATTATAAATTTCTGTCCTTTGTAGGTGAAATCAGGATCTGGACCACTGAATTTATTTTCCCCATTTGTCTCTTGTGAAAACCAGTTCTGTGTAGGTGTCCATAGCAGAGACTAATCTGTTCAGATTCAGTTGTTTGAGCTACTTTGCATTAGTTTAGGTAAATAGCAACGTGCCTTCCATTTTTATTTTCTCAGGCATTTTCTTTCTTCTTAGAGAAAGCTTAAAAAAAAAAAAAAAAAAGTGCTTTCTTCGTGAATCTTCGGCCTTACGTAGTGGCCTGTCCTCCCAGTGTCCTTCCCCAGGCCCCAAGTCATGCATCACTCATCTTGTCACATTGAACTCCAGATGCTCCTACCCTAGAGAATGCTCTGACTCTGGCAATTTTTCTTCATTCTCACTAACAATTTGGTAATGAAATATTGATTTTTAGTTAGATTCATATTGATGCTATTAGGTTTGCATTGATAAATCATGCTGGCCTCCTGTCTGAGAGGCTAGAAAGTGCTACACTGAACCCTGGAGATTACAATCAACTCATTGATGTGTTAATTTGATGGATTTTTTCGTTCTCTTAGAAGAAGTAGGAGGGGTAGGGGAAGATTTTTCAGTACTGCTGTTGTAAAGTTTTCACAGTGAAATCAGGGACAGTAATTGTGCAGTTTTCTGTGTGCATTTGCTTTAAAAGTATCTTTTGCTCTATTTGTCCAGAACATAAAAAGAAAGGAGGGGGAAAAGGACTCTGGGGTTGAGAGGATATGACACACCTTGTAAACAGAGCTCCAGACTCCCACATGGAGTGGAAAAAATAGGAACAGTTAAATCCCTATTAAACCCTTCAGAGGTCGTAGTCAAAAAACATTTCCTTCTGCTAAACAGGTCTTCATGTAGAGCTAAATCCCAGGTGAAGTGAAAATATTTTGGACATCTGAACCCCCTCTGCTGGCCCTGTTCTACCATGAGCTGCAGCAGTGGGATAGTTCCCCCTCCCCTCTCCAGTGAAGTGCCACTTAGCAAACGTCCACATGCATCTGCAGCCTATTTAAAACAGTCCCTGGCTTTGATTTATGGTACTGTGCAAATGTAATGCCTGTCATTAAGGGACAATACGTGCCAAACCAAAGGATTACGTTGTGATTTCCTTCAAAGGCGCAGGGTTTCAAGGGGGTGCAGCAGACACTACAGCACAGGAGGAAAGGCTTTTAGAGAACACTTAAGTCCAATTTAGCTGCATTATTTTGTAAAACAAAACCATTTCAAATTTAGTGATTCTTTACTCATTTTCTCCAAAATGTTATCATCCCCCCTTCATCTGCATCTCCCACTATGACCCACATCACCAAGGGACAGTAGAAAAGCCTGTTCAACAAGGGACTAATCCTGTAAGCTTCATTAATGAAACCATGTCCCCCAAAGAAATAACTTCTCAAGTCCTTAAGCCAGATGCAATTTACTTCTTTTTTTTTTTTTTTTTTTTTTTTAGTATTTCTACCCTGTCTTTTCCTGTCCTTTTAAGAACACCAGTGATCATCATGCCAGGTCAATGACATATTAACCAAGTTTGAACCTTGTACCGCCTACGGTTGACCAAGAGAGCTACCAAAAGAGCCTCAGTGAAAGACATTGCAGCTACCTTTGATTAATAATTATTGTATGGGGCTGGGGAAACCAGAGGGTGTGTGAAAGAAACTCCATTATCAACTCTTCCTGCCCTTCCGAGAGGCTTCTCTTCTCCATTCAAGGTTGAACTACTAAAAATAATAATGCCACTTCACACAGGACAGTTTATTACTACCTTAGAGGCTCTGTTTTGGTGCCAGTTGGACTAAAAGAAAAAATACAGCTTTTTATGCCATATGGAAATGGGAACCTTTTTGCTGGAACTTGTTTAAATAAACCATTTACGTACTAGGATATTTTCTAATTAGCTTCATTTCAAGGCTCTCTCCACACCTCCCTCTCCTTCTTTGCCCTCCCAGATGAAAGCATACAAAGAGTCCTGTCCTAAAGAAATATGTCCTAGTACATAAGGAGGCAATCATCTGTACCTTCAAAAGATGATGTCAATGATGAAACTGTTAGTTAAATTCTGTTGTACTATTGACATCTTAATGCCACAAACCCAGCTGGTACGAGATCAGTAACGTAAACAGCCGAGTTCAAATTAATCTCTTTGAACCTCACTGCTGAGCTGAAACCTCTGTTTGACAGTCTAAACTGCCAACTTCATCTTCTTCTCCCAGTTATACAGTAGGCTAAACATGAAAAAAAGAGCCCTGTTAATGTGAAAAGGTTTTGCATGCAGCAAGGAATTTTAAGCTCTGGCAACCATTTCGAGCACAGCTCTTACTCTTTGCACTCATGTAGTATTTTGCATTACCACATATGCTGTTAAACAATTTACTCATTTATTTAGATTTTTACAGCACTTATCCCATGCTCCAAGTGCTTTTAGAATTATTTAAACATTCAGTGCAACACTTAACATTTAAATTTACAATTCAGTTAAGAATACTCAGGTTATGGTAGAACAACCAAATTTAAAACTAATTTACTCTACCGAAGGACCCTCACAGAAAACCCACAGGGAGTTAAAACTATTGTCCCAGCTCCATCCCACATGTTTGCCTGAAAAAAAAATGAGTAAGAAAGGAAAGGCAAGCAAGGCTCCGTGCTGCTGTAGCTCAAACCAATACAGACTCTGAAAGAGGAAAGGAAGCATATTCCAAAATCAGACACCCATTACGAAAGTGCCCTGCCAGCTACTCTATTCCTTTAAAAGCCAATTCCAGCCATTCCATCAATGGCTTACCACATCCCAAAATACTTCATCATGAGTTATAAATCTGTGTCTGCTGAAGTTCACGTCAGCTCTTTCCTATGAGCACAAGGCCGTTTAGGGTTTATACCCATAGTCCAGCTACCATGGCTAAGCAAGTTACCAGAGATCAGTTGAACCCAGATAACTCTCTCTGAATGCCCTTATAGCCCATCATAAATATGAGGTAATTCAATTTAGCCTGCAATGAAAATAGATTAAGCTAAGTCAAATCACCTTACATTTGTCAAAGACGAGGAGGACACACGCGACGGTTTCTGCAGCTTAGCTGATGCGTGGTAACCCGTTAAACTGCAGTAACTCAATTGCAGGCCTGAGCCCTCACCTGCAGTCACTCAGAGGGGCTGAACTGCTTGGTGTGAAGCATGCCACTTTTCAGCAGGTTTTTTTTTTCACTAACCTTAACAATTCCAAGTGCCCACAGCATGAACACAAGTCCTGCCTCACGGGTTCAGCCAAGTCTGACTTAACCAGGTGTGGAAAAGCCTGCACCAGATTGCACATTCAAATCAAACTTGAAGTTTTTATGTCATCTCCCCTTATGATTGAAATGCTCCCACTGCCAATTTAAGAAACTTTCATGGTCTGCAGGACTCCAAGAAATAAATGCAAAGCTCTTGAGACAGCGCAGAATGCATTTGAACTGCAATTGCACTGTTACAAAGACAAGAATTACAGGAAGGGTGGGAAGAAAGGGGAAAATAAGATTAAGGGCTAACATCTAGAAACTGAGCCTTTTCTGACTGATTATGTAGTATTTGTTGTTATTTTCATGAACTGCTAGCTAGAAAGAGCACAGGTGTCTTGAGATCTGTATGTTCTACATGATAAAGAGCACCAGGTATATACATATATATATATGTACCTACATCCTTACAAGCATTAAATTATTTTCTGATTATTACTTCTTTTCCTAATTACTTCCATATCAGATTTCCTCAAAATTCCTTAAATACTCTTGATCCAATTTACCGAGTTTTTTATGTCAGCCCTCATGCTCTTATATGGGATTTCTTCCACACAGTTTGGAGATAAAATCCATCATAAAACAGCCCCTGGAAATCCTGGGATACTTCATACTTGACCTTCACAATTTCCACACTTTCGACCTTCTGCACATGTCTCTTCTTTGATCATCTGCTATTTTTACCTTGCAAACCTTGCTTTCCATTTTGCTTTTAAGTTATTACATCCCATACGCAAGACTCTGGCCACCAGAAGGGCTCCAGCCTTGTTGTACAGATGTCAGCCATGTCCATGGTGGATTTCCAGTGCATGCAGAGGTTCACTTTTCTCAGGAATGGAAATCTCACAAGCTCTGGCAAATCTTAGCAGTACAGTAGGATACAATGACAGGACAAGCAGGAGGGGCTTTAAACTGAAAAAGCATAGATTTAGCTTAGATACTTTACTGTGGGGCACTGGAACATGTTTCCCAGAGAAGTTGTGGATGCCCCATCCCTGCCAGTGCTCAAGGCTAAGTTGGATGGGGATCTGAGGAATCTGAGGTCCAGTGGCAGGTACCCTTGTCTATGGCAGGGGTGTTGGAACAAGATGGCCTTTAAGGTTCTTGCAGCCCAAACCATTCTATTCTTCCATGTATGTTAACAAAGCCTGAGGGACCCTTTGGGGAGATAAAGGAAATGAAACCATCTGTACCAGTAAGCTTTTAGTGAGTTCAGCCTGAAGACAGGATGAAATCCAAGGCCTTTCTCCAGAGACTGCAGCAGGGAGCAATGTTTTCCACCAGCTCAGCTCCCACCTCCCTTCACAAGGTCATCCTGTCTCTGAGGGGAGAGCAGGAACCAAGGGTGCCCAATGGAGCCACTAGGATCCGCTCTTTCCAGGAGATGTCTTGCTGCAGAGGCTCATGTGGCCTTCCCCTGACCCTTCCCCTCCCCAGCCGTGCTCCACAATTAGATTTCATTAAAAAGACAAAACCTCTCTTCCTCCTTCTCACCGTAGGGGTCCTGAGGGGGGGAAGGGATAGAAACATCATCTACATGGAAAATAATTTCCTGCTTGCCAGTGTATCTGAAATTGATGCAGCCAACAGCATTCCTTGTGAATGTTAAATTAATTTGGAAAGTCTTCATGTATTGTTCCTTACCATGAAAAGCACTCATCACTTCTCACTGGCTCTCTGCCCTGCCTAGGAACAGGGAGGGAAGTTTAACAGGCCACAGCAAAAAATGTTCATGAGGCTGCAGCATGTGGCTTAGCATGAGAGCTGGGAAATTCCTATCCCCCAAAATATAGGGCAGCAATGACAGCTTGTCTCAAATGCAGAGAATTCAGAATTTATTAATGCTGCTTCACCAACTGTGAAAGGGAGATTGAATTGTCCTTAAAGGAAAATAAAGGTAAATAATTACGTTCTTTTGGCTTCACACTTACTTAAAGCCTGCTTAGAGGTTTGGTACCTAAAAGCCCTCTGGACTGAAAACTGTATTGGTATGGAAAACAGTATTATCAAAATGTCGAAAGAATCCAGAAATATTTTAAATACCTAATAAATCTTCTTCTGATGAGTTTGAACTGTGCATGGGAAATTGTACTGGGTTTGCTTAAATGCTATAAGGAAGCAAGAAGGATTCAAATTAAATTCTGGAGAGCAGGTTTGTTTCTTTGTTCTTTTAAAAACCACTATATTGTCAAAATTTGATTCTATATTATATTTAATTTTCCACTGCTGTTTTACCTCACTCTAGATGCCTCCAAGTGTAGCCAGTTTCTCTTCCAGTGCCTCTCAACTATTAGGTCTATTTATATTTTTTGTTATTGAACTTGCTCACGCTTTCCACCTGCCTTATATTTCAGAGGATGAGGTTACATATTAAACCATTCTGTCTTTTACCTGTCTAGTAATTTTGACTTTTTTTTCTTTCTTTCTCAGAATGGATTTTCTTGTTATTAAATCCACGTTCCGCATCAGCCTGCTAAGTTGAAGATTGACCTTTAATTTCATTTTGCTTTTAGGCTTCCATTTCCTTCCCTAAAATCTATTTATGATATTTCATTTCTAATTAGAAGTAAGTCTGAGTAGCAAGAAATCTCTAACCTTTCTAACCTCCTGAGCATTTGGATCCAGAGGTTTGGGCAGCCACAGTCCGGCTGACCAGCTGTGGAAGCTGGATCTGGACACAGATTTTGTTTGCCTGAAGGTCACAACTTTAGGAACCAGAATTTCCATGAAATTCATTATTTAGAGAGGGCTCAGCTATTTTATTTTAAGGAGCTGATAGTACACTAACAAGAGGAGCACAAGTCTGGTTTTCCCAGCAATTACTCAATTCCCATGCAAGAGAGAAAGGTCTCCTAGTTCACCCACTTAGGAACTAGAGTATTGCCTCATAAAACAGACCAGAACTCTCCTGTTATTGCTCAACTCATTTGCTGAAGTTTAATTATGAGATATCATGAAAAAAACATTCTAAAAGCCCATTTTTTTTTAAACTGCCCTCAATAGCACTCCTAAGAGACCAGATTAGAGACAAAACAAAATGGCTGAAACAGCATTATCTCCTTTATTCCAGAGAATGTGGAAGTCTCCTTGTAGGTGAGGGACTGTGTTAGAAAGCCAGAGGACTGGCAGAGCTGCACGATCCTTCACCTTATCCCTCCAGACAATGTGTGCTGCCTAATCAATTCTAAAACACTAGTTAGAGTAGGAGGTGGCTTCTCCTTCCTGACTTCAAAATTCTCTCCACATCTGTAGAAATGCTGCAGGATATATTAAAAGGTACATGTTTAGTACGTTCAACATCCTAAATAATCTTTCTCACTCTTCCCTCCCCCACTTAGTGCCCCCATATGCTTATGCCTGCTCCAGAGGCACTAGTGGACTTGATGACTTTTCCAACCTGTGTTTCAGATCATGATATGGGTAGCTGTTTTTCCAAACATGGGGTTTTCAATTCCTGCTTTGCAAACAGAGCTTGTGCCCATTGCAGACCAAGGAACAAAGCTGGAACAATTGCTTTTCATTCTTTCCATTTGAGACTTTTAAAGACTCATTTTACCTCACAGCTCTACCTGAAAATCAACTTCTCTTTTGCCAGAGATGGTGAAAAGTAAGTCATACTCTAAATGGCCCTCTGGCAGGCAGGGTAGGCTAAAGCCAGGAGTAAAGTAGTATCTCCATTTGATAGTGAGAAGAAAGACACAGAACAATTAAATGGCTTGCCTAGGGGACAACCAAGAAATAAACCACTTCCTCATAGGTCCAGCCTTTAAGGTGAAGCTTTATTATCCATATTTGCCAACAAAAGCACAATAGAGCTGGCATTTAGGTGGGGAGGTAGGAGGAGGGGAAGGTTGAATCTGAATAGTCTAGTCCTCAAGACAAATTAGTAATGGTAGATAAAAAGGAAGCATGCTCCCCTGCTTTCCCTTTCCAGCTCCACCATAAGGATTTCCAAATTGGCTTTACTCATTCCAGGTGACCAGGAAAGCTGGAAAACATGGGTTTTAATAGCACACACTATCAGGTATATAGATCAATCACGGGGACATAGAGAGACATATTGATGGCTCTGTAGATTAATAAACTGAAGGTTACTTGCCATTAGAGATGAGGGAAAGGCTACTTAGGCAGCCTTCCTAAGCAAAGGCACTTTAGCAGCCATATTGATTTCCTGCAAACACCTCAGCAGCAGCAACAATTTTGCTTCACCAGGGAGGGCCTGACCTTCAGCCCGAGGTTTGCCTTCCCAGAGCATCCTGTATAACCCCAAATGATGATACATGAGAACAGAAAGAAACAAGAAAGATCTTAACAGGCCCCAAGTGCCCAGAGGGTTTCAGAAAAGGGCTTCTCACATGTCCATTGCCAGCCTCTGCTTAAAACCAACAATTCAATATACTGCCTTGGCCTCAGCATGCAAACATCCAGGTAAATCCCAGAGAAGCTAACCATTCTCCAGGCTCTGAAATGTCACTCAAATCTCTGGAAAAACCAGTACAGCAAGGAATTAACCTCTCTATCCTTCCTTTCATAGTTAAATTGCAAGAAAAATATGGCAAGGGTTTCCACAAAATCATTAGTTTGAGGAAACATCCCAGAAACTTTATTCCTTACCAACTTCTGAAATTTAGCCTATGAGCGTTTTTTGAATGTATCACATGTCAGATGAAAGACTAGAGAGATGAATGTGTCAGGTATGTCTGACCAAGTTAAAGAGTACAGGAAGGGCGTAGTGGAAAAGACATGTACCTGTGACTATCAGATGCAAAATCCACACCTGATCACTCCTTCCCATTGGTAGTAGCCCTGGTCATGGTGAAAACCATGCTAATAGATATACAGAGAGGATATTTGACATCATAGCTAACAGCTGAATTAAAATAAATGCAAAATAACCAGAAATCCTGATAATTCTTTCTAGTGGGTCTCTTCCATGCAGGTGAGGTGGATATTTTTTAAGGATTATATTTTAAGCATTTTCAAAGGGCAAAATTGACCACTGCCATGTATATTTTCCATCCATGTTGGGCTTGTATTAAATCATCTCTCCTAGGTAGATTTTTTAAGCAGTTTGCTACAGAGGTAAAGTAGAGATTGAGAGATTTCTTTGTACCCACATCACAGCCCTTTAAACAAGATTTCAGCATGGCCCCCTGGACATGTAATGCCTGTGTGTTTCCTTTGTATGTGAATCAGGTAGAAGTCCATAACCCATATCAATTGGATTGCAATTTTCTAGTAATTACCAATAGGCAGCCCGTCCCTTTGTGCATGCCTGCTGGGAAAAATAGTATTTATCTGTATAACCTCTATCCCACATTTTAAAATCTTGCTACTTATTCAGATTAAATCTTACTGTCGTTGTTTCTAGAAGTTATCAGGCTTTGTTGGGGAAGTAGTTATCTTGCTTTTCCAGTCTATTCTCTATGTGAGATAGGGTTTTTTTGGAGTTGCAAATGAGAATTTAAAAAAAAAATAAAATTCATCAGTCCATCAGGATATTATGAAAGTAGGTGACACAAATAAGATGCATTGCTTTAGCAAATTAATAGAAAACAAACAAAGGAAATGCTTATCTTCCTGTTTTAATATGTTAGTTCACTTTTTTCTAATATTTAAAATCTGACCACCTGCAAAAGATTATGAGGAGCCTCTGTGGATTTGCAGGAATGCTTGCAGTACTTGGAACAAATGAGATACTCTCACTAGCACACACTACTCCCTGTCATTCAGCATGCTAACAGCGAGAGACAGGGCCATCAGCAATGCAATTGTTATTATTTGGTAAAGGCTGGTGGTGACTTATGAGTTTCAGAATGCAGCTTCCTCATTTGTTTAATGTCGAGAGATTACAGTCTCCATTTAGTATGGTTTTATAACATGCAGGTGGGAAAAATCTCTTTTCTGAGAGCCTGTCAGTAACTGGTGCCAATGCTGAAATATCCCTGCTTGATTTTTGCAAATGTATCTGTGCCATGTTCGGGTAGAGCACAAGATCCAGATCCCGTAACCAGTGGCTGCTGCCAGCTGCTGCCGTGGGCTCAGACGTGGTGGCCACAGACAGGGAGCACTGGCCACACAGAGTGGGAGAGGAGCCAGGCTGAGATCAGCCTCTGGGAGCTGCTGGGATGCAGCCGGAGCTGGGTGGAGGTGGCTGGGTGAGCAGTAGGACTGCTGCACTCTCACAGTCCTCCAGCATGACTTCTGGCCCTGGTGTCTTCCTGTCTTGGCTTCCCCACTACTGTGTGGGATAAATGAGAGTATTTCCTGATATAAGAGGGGTCTTGCACTGGGGAACTCCCATGTCCTGGAGAAGAGATCCATCTGTACACTTTTAAAAGGGTGGGGAGGATTTTATGGACATCGAAAGAGCAGGTCTGAATTGCAAGCTATTTGAGGCATGGGCCCTTACTGCATTTTTTCCCTGGATAAACCCAACTTGATGACAGCATGCATGGCTTCACATGACTCCCTCTGTTTCACTCATTCCTGTGGTGCCAGCCTCATCCTCCAGGCTGCCAAAACCAAGGTTTTGTTTTGGAGGTTCAGGCTGAGCTGTGTTTTCATGCTTCAGATCAAACCCAGGGTGTTGAGCAGGTTGGCAATGCACAATCATTTTGTCAGAGGGCAAGGGTGGGCAGGCAGAGCTCTGCCATGGAGAATGAATGTCATCTCATGCTCCTTGCCTACCTCCACTCCATTTACTATCTCAAGCAGAGCTGGCAACAGAGTCGTTGGTGTCTGTGCTGCAGCATGGGAGTGGTAAACAGGATGGCGTACTAACAGGATTCTATTAATGGACATTAAACATGGAAAGTTAGTAAGGCAGGACAAATTTCAAGCACAAAAAGCCTACAGTTCTTCACTAAGGGACCTTCTTTTCCTTCTCTTTCTCACTTTTCCTAGTGAGAAACAGAACACTACCCACCAGAAGTAAAAGCTCAGCATAAGCACGGTTCATTCCTGTGTTGAATGGGTCCCCCACAAACATTTGCTGAGTGTGGGTAGACACAGGTAAAAACACTTCAGAGTTGCTGGGAAGCTGTGTGACAAGGACAAATAGGGGACTTGCAGTCTAATCCTGCCCTGCAGACTGATGTGAAAATGGGCTTTGTGCTGAACAGGCCCCACCCAAGGGATCACTGGTTGCATCTGAATTGTTACTGAGAACCAACAATAGGACATAGAAAGGGTGAGTTTGGGGTTAAATTCAAAAGTTTTCAAAATAATGTTTTGAGTTGAATTCAGGCTCAAGAAAAGGAGAACTGAGGTGGGTGAGTTTATAGAAGGGTTGTATTCTTACTGCTCCTATCTTTTTCCTCATTCATATTTGTTGTTAATAATAATAGTATCAATGTAAAATATATGGTCTTAGCACTGCATTGAAATAGTGCCCACTGTGATTTCCTGATTCACCATGAATGTAGGCATAAGCACATCTTGTTTAGGGAACTTTCTTCTTTTGAGATGTGCTTGTGTTGTCCAGCTTCACATCATCACAACATCCGCCCCAGCATGAAATCAGAGTGACAGAGGGTCCAGCCTGAAAGACTCCAGGTCAGCTTAGTGAAAAACCCTCCATGCTGGAGTAGGGGGCCCAAGCCAAAGCAGTCTGATTGCCTAAGCCCTGAAAGTGAAACTGTGATCCAGGTGTTGCAGCTGATCCCAATTTAAAACCTCAGTTGAGGTTAATCTTAGTCACATTAGCATTGAGATTCTAAATATAGGCTTTCATTTGTCCCTCCTCATCAGAGTCTAAAGGTGCAGTGTATTTAGTGTGGTTTTCCTCATCTCTGTAGACAAGGGTAATGCTATTTGATTCCTTTTTTCCAAGCAGGGAGCTGGTGCATGCTTCCATAGAGAATTTATCCATTGTAACACAGTTAGTTTGTAATAGGAAAAGGAGCTCTCCTGGGGTTTATGTTTATTTACTAGACCATTTCTCCCCTGTAGTTATGAGAAGGGTCAAAAACCATATTCAGATTTCACACCTTTGGTTCAGTCATAAACAAGCCTGCAAAACACAGTAGCTTCATCCAACGATAACTTTCATTTTTGCCTTTGCTTTTAACACTGAATCTTCTTACCCACTCGTTTGTGAAGGCTGCAGTGTTGATCTAACCACCATTTAAAAGATGAAAACAAAGTTAAGAGGTTAGAGGGGGATTTAGTGCTCTACCTGACCTTGTTAGCAGGCGTCAGTCTGGACTTTTGAACACAGGTGAATGACATTCATTTAGTCATGAATTACATGTTTGGGCAAACTAGAGTCATATGATAGTTGGCCCTGAAATAGGAAGGACAACAAAACAGTTTTATTTGCATGCCAGATGAGGAGATCTCCCTACTAATTTTAGGATCTGCTAAGGCAGGAATAATTTACTTGTCACTTAGAAAAATAGTGGGATTTGTTTGAAAAAACACAAAGGGAGAAAGAAAGCATAGCTTAACATATTTCCTTTATAAGTTAGATTGATACAGACAGGTTATCTATCCCTTCCCCCATATACAGAATTCTGCACTGTGTGTTTAATTATCTCTCACATTTATTTTAGACTTTGTGTCCAAAGATATCTGAAGTTAAAGCAGAAAGATTACTTCACCCATCACTGAAATTCAGTCACCTCTGGGATGAAGAATGGCAGTCAAGGGGACAGCTAGTACATAGTGACCTTGGCCAAAAACTCTTGTGCAGAAATCTGCTACCACCGAAAGTGCCATGGGACCTAGCTTTGAAAGATTTTCCCATAGTAAATTAAATGAAAGTGTATTTATCTGCTTCAGCAAAATGAAATGTTGAGTTGACTCAGCCAAGCCTCAATCTCTCATTTTAGAGGCTCTGGGCATTTTAAGCATAATGCAGAAAAGACCATGCTCTTGCACTTCCAGCTTTTAGCAATAATATTAAAAAGTTGCAACAACACAGTGACCAAGCAGGACTTTGAATTTCTCGAGAACTTGAGCTCTCCAAAACCACAGGGTGATGGCATAATCAGAGCTTAGATTCTCCCTATTGCTTTTGCTCATCCACACCCTATCAACACTTAAAAAACCCCAAAAAGATCACTTCCATCAGCACTGGGACAGATACTCATGTTTATCTGGGATGAGATATTCATACACAAAGCGTCTTGGTTTGGAAAGACAGGAATCTGCCAGGGAAAGCTGGAGTTTCCCTTGGAATGGAGAATGTAAACCCCTCACCCCCTCCAAATTATAATTTTGCAATTAAGAGCTTTCAGGCAAAGATTTGGGAATAGGAATAACAGTTCTTTACTAGGAATATTAACAATACAAATGTAGTAGAAAACAAAACCACCCAACCAAACAAGCAAACAAACAAGCACCAATTTTGGAGAGTCCTGACAGAGTCAGAGCTACAACCTGACACCCTGTTGGTCAGGGTGCTGGAGGCAGTCCAAAAGTGAGTCCTCCTGGAGTGGCAGACGTGGTTCTGTTGGAGTAGAGATGACCCTGTAGAAAAGGGTCCAATGATGGTGAGAAGGGTTCAGTCTTCCTCCAGGAATTGGGTGAAGCCAGATACCTTGTGTTCCTGTGTCTCAGTTTTTATCCAGGTAGGAATGGTTGGCTCCCTCCACTGGGTGGAGCATCTCACAACAGAACAGTGTGGGAGAAGAACAGCTTGGGGAGTCTTCGTGGTCCATTGTGAAAAGAGATAAGAAACACTGCCCCACCTGGTTTTAACAGTTGGCTCATTATCAAAAGGCCGCCTCCCCCCCCTCCCCGAGTTACAAGAGATAAAGAAAAAAAAAAAAAATACATCTCCCCAGCTGCTTTCAACAGATGAAATAGAATACACATTTTTGGTTTCCATAACCCAAGACACAAATTCAATAGTATTGCAATGCAGTGTTATTCTCCACACCAAATGATCCATTTGTGAAGTTACTTAAGCACTTATATGCATATAAGATCCTTCTCAACAAAAGGTTCCCTTGTTTCAATAAGTTTGTGATAAAGAGGAAACATGACACTGTTCTTTTGAGCATATTTAGCAGAAGTACAGATAATAGGCACAGTGACATTACTGGGTTTTTTTACAAACACCATATTTTTTTTCCCCTTCCATCTTTTTTAGGCCATGGAAAGACAAAGTTTCATTGGAAAAGCAGATTTAATAAGTGATTAATAGTGAGGGTAATCACTATTCTCTCATAATATGCAAAGGGCAATTTTGGGTTGTGAGGTAGTCCGTGGGTCATGTGAATTTAATTGTCATATCCAGAGACTTATGTCACATTAAGTGTATCCCTAGTGAAACAGCAGAGTTGTAAATCGGCGAGATAGATAGATATATATATGCACACTATTTTTTAACAGAGCTATGGGAATAGTCCATTACCTATAAAATAAAGAAACAACGTTAAATATGCCAAATCAATTTCCTCATGAAACCAGCAACAAATACTTAGCTAGTTATTACAAGAGACTCCAGTGTTGAGGTCAGGTTCCACATACTGGTCCCCTTTACTCCATTTTGGCTTGTGCTTGCAATGCCTATAAGAAAGGTTAAACAAACCATCTTGGAAGACATGAGAATATAATCATCTGGGTTTTTCCCATATTTCTTTGAATAAAAATCTTTTCAATAAGAGAAGCTGAGGCAAGCTGAGAGGGACCACAAGACTTCCTGTACATAAAGTCCACATTGACCATCTTGTTTGAGAACTTCTTAATCTGAAACTGAAATTTTACCCACATGAAGTCAATAGGGATTCTACCCTAGGTGTAAACAAGACCCAAGATTATTCTGAATGGTCCACACCCTACATCTTGCCACTTCTGCTCTTCATCCAGTGTTGACTTTCCACTCTCACCACTGAAATCAAATGAGCCTCCTATTTACCAGCAACCCACAACTCAGCTATCTCCCTGAAAACTTCTTTTTCTCTCTGCTGCCTTCTGGAACTCTTAAATTATATTTCCTTTCTGAATTATGGTTTAAGTAGAAGGAGCAAAACTAGATAACATAAAAAAGCATTTTACAGATACAACAGCACACCAGTTTGTCACTTCAGATACCATGGCACACCAGTTTGTCAACACACATCCCAAGATAGGAATCTTAAAGGTCTTATAGTGGGCATTGCTGAAAAGATATTTGCCATTTTACAGCGATTACATTACTTTGATATCACTACTTCCACCTACAGAAAGGTAGTGGTTACCACAGGTAATCTGAAGCAGTGTTTGAGAAATGTTTGCTGTAACGAAAAAGAGTAAAGAAAGTGATTGAAGAGAAGGGTGCAGTAAAGAAAAAAGGCCGTAGTGGAATCTGAAATCCAGCGTGGATTGCTGCAGCCTTAATGCAAATTTTTTTGCATTATTGTTATTATTTTGGCACAAGGCCTTGTGCCAAAACCAGAGCTGCAGCCAGGATTTTCAGCCTTTACACTGAGTTTCCTGGCTTTTATAGGTCTAAAGAAAACTTTTAATGTTACTTAAACAGAGCCCTAATGTAGCTGAATAGATTTAACAGTGTGCTGAAGTGAAATGGAGAATCTCCATAGCAGTTATTTCAAGAGGCTCAGAAGTTCCCTTCCCCTCACAGAACTCCAAGGCACCCATTCAAATGTGTCTCCTAATAATGTGCTTATTTCTGGACTCCAGGGGCAGCCACTTTCATAGAAGGGCTATGCTAAATATTATTCTTACAGTAACAAAACAACTGCCCTAGTGTTGTTGTTTTACACAAACTGAAAGTTTTTTGGCACCCACTGTTTTGCACAAGAGGACAGAAACACCTGCCCCAAATTTTGCATCCATTTGGTTGTTAATGAGAAGGTCCAGTGTTTCCAAGTGGAAGCTACTTCAAAAGTAACACCAGATTACCCAACCTCATGTCAGGACATGGTGTGGTCACAGCACTGAATGAAGAACCAGGTTGTATACATTGTACAGGATGTGGTGAATACACGCATTCAGCTTTAGGTAAAGGGGAACTGATTTAATAATTGGAACTTCCATGCTCAAAATCCCTTCACTGTTGTAGAGGTATGACCTACATTAAGGTTTTCTTTCTTGTTTTAAGGAACATTCTGCAGGCAGAGATAACTGTTCAAAAATGGCTCCACACTACAGAAGTGGCTTGAACTATGGTGCTACATACATTAAGTACTAAAAATGAACAGCTGGCTACGTTTTGCTTTTGACAAACCTCTTGCTTCTTTTTCTACTGGGTTTTGTTTTGTTCTAGCCTCTAGTTATGTATTTTGTGAGCATAAAGCAATCTTGCGTGCTGTAAGGCCGAACATGTTTAAAACACAAATCATGATTCGGTGTGGAGATTTGGAGTTGTTTTTGAAGCTGATAATTATTGGCTTTGGCTCCTCACCACTTACATCTGAAAACATGAGCCTCACTTAAAAAGGGAAGGTTGTCCTCTGTAGAAAGAAAACAAAAACTAATTCAGAAGTGGCCTAATGCTTTAACTGATCTGAAGGTACTCTGCATGGCACGTGCCCATGAACAGAGCACACGTGATCCAACAGGAGCACCTCTACATCTGTTCACCTGCTTACCTACATTCCACAGGAGCATTCTGTGGAGTCCCAGGATAGAAAGGCTTGGTTGCTTTTGTAAGTAATGAGAAAGGAGGAGGGAGGGGACTCTCCAGGAAGATGGAAGGAATAGCAGGTATTCTTGCAAAATGTTACAAATGTTGCATTTAAATAGAAAAGTCTCAAATTGCGGAGCTGGTCCATGTAATAGAAGGATCAGTAATTTTAAAAGAGCGCCAGAAATGAGCCAATTTCACAAGCTATTTGAAGGATATTTTCATGTAACTTTTAGCCAAAGCAATGTTCCAAAAAGTCTGAAAATTGAATCCTAATTAGTTGCAAGTATCCCTCTGGCTCAAGTTGACTATTATATTGTGCTCCATGCCCCCAAGCAGATGAGAGCCATCACACCTTGCCAACATATGACAAGGAGAAAGGTAAACTCACCATGCCATTGCTTTCAGAAGAGTTTAAATCAAGAAAAGAGAGAAAATTACACAAATCTTGAAGGAGAATTGCCATTCTTTCCACATAATAACAGTCATCTGGGATAATACGCCTGTATTTCACTTGTCAAAGCATGCTGTTTACTATTTGGTCTTTTAATAGTGAATTTAGTGAACATTAAGAGACATTAAGGCAAAGCAGGAATTTTGATGTTATATCAGCTCACTCCCCTGCCCCTCAGTACACAGGTCTTTACATTTCTTTGCGTGTTCTGAAGAGATACATCTTTTCATTTAGGTTTAGCTGACACTGCAGAAAAGAACCTGACTAATTTAAATCTTTATTAAAAATATAAATGTATCAAATACTAAAACTGCCTATTCATATATGATTAATAAGTTTGGGGGTTGCTCTGGGGATAAGAACATTCTTAGAGTTTTTGGTTAGTGTTCCCCCTGCACCCACCACTTCCTTGTGAATTTTTTTCTTGTTGTTCTACAAGAAATGAAATGCTAATCTCAGCTCCACCTCTATTGGGTCACCTCCAGGTCAGCATATTAGAGAAATCAGCAAAAGAATGAAGACAGTCTACTCCAACTGCAGGGCAGGATGACCCAGTTATTAATCAATCTGATGGCAGCATTTGAACAATGACAGTCATCTGTCAGAAAGCAGGAGGTGGCTCCTCATTAACACACCGTTCACCTGCCCTGAGCTACAACTCTTTTATAATAATATCTATCATTCACCTCCAAGGTGTTGCTTCTTTCTCTGGCTACATGAAATAACAGGCACGATTTTCTGCCCCCTTGCTGGTACTTCATTTTCTTGGAGTTACTCAACCAACATTGCCTTACAAAAAAGAAAAAAAAAAAAAAAAAAAAAAAAAAAAAAAAAAAAAAAAAAAAAAAAAAAAGAAAGAAGAAAGAAAAGAAGAGAAAAGGAACAACAACAACAAAAAATCCTAAACTAGCGCAAACCAGAGAGACCAAATGACTTCTAACTAATTTTTTAAGACCTTCAAGTGTTCAGATTAAAAAAAAGTAAATTGAGTTATTTAACACAGTAACATACATAGTTATAAATTAGCCTCCTCCTTCCAAGTAACAGGTCAACCCTTATTTTTGCCAATCTGATTTCACCACGACTGTCCCAGCAGGTTACCTCACACCATCTTTATATTGTCATATGCCTCTTAAAATTACTCTGCTTCACTCTGACAGTTTCCAATCCACATGCAGATGTTAAGCCAGAATAATATATTAAGCAAATAACTCTTTCATAAAATGCTGCTTATCAACACACATTTTTGTTATTAGATGCACACATGCACAGAGGTCATATACAGGGCTGATGACTAACAATAGGCAGACCTGGCTGGACCATTATCTGTGCCTAGGAAGGGGCTCACACCGATTTCCATCATGCTCCCCAAAAATCTGACCACAAGACATATCACTAAAGGGAAGGTAATATACAGTTGCACAGTTGCATTCAGCACAATACACTGGACCAAAATGCTGCAAGGCACCTACAGGTGTTTTTCTTGCTCCCCTGCCTTTGATTCCAATGCTTCAGTTACCGCATACTCTTTAAAACCTCCTCAAACAAAACAAACAAACAAACAAAAAAAAATGGGGACCTGTGTGGCCTTTCATCAAAGAAAATCCCCATGGCATTTGATATAAACACAGTGGGTACTATTATTTTACCCAAAGGCCCCACCCAGCTTTCAGCTCCACATGATCTGATGCAGCTTTTCAGTAGCTCCCCCTGGCCCCACAGCCCACAATCTTCTCCCCTTTATTCCTATACCTGCCCTGCTGTTGATTTTGTGCAGCTTGTATGGGGAGAAGTTTACACAGGGCAGGAGTCCTAAGAGACATCCTATTAGATGCTGTAGCACCTCTTTCAAACCTAGAACTTATATGATGCAGCTCCTGAAATGACACCAAACACCACAGTGGTCAAAGGGAGGTTCAAGCTTCTCAGGTTTATTAGACTATTACTAATCATACAAAGGACAGCAGTGTCTGAGCACCAGCCGAAATGAGAAGCCTTGGTGTTGGGAATAAGCTGGCTGGGATTGACTCTGTATCCTGAAAATCTTGCAATGAAAACAGACATGAGAAACAAAATGATGGAGGGAACTTCCAAGCACAGCAAACAATGCATTTGCTGTCAACATTATGTGAGAGGCACAATGTCTTTTTGCAGGATGTGCTCAAAAAAAGGAAATATATCCCCAGCTATGTGGGGTCTCTGTACCAAAACCAGGTGTGGACAAGCCACCTTCCTCACACAAGCCAGTTGCTGGTGAACAGCCCAAGAAGTAAAAGGCAGCAGCTATTTAGCAGTCATTAGTAACAGGTAGTGCTTCTTCCACATGTTTCTGGAGGAGCTCTGCAATAGGCCAGCTGGAGAGGAGGGGGTAATCACTGACTCTGAGTGCCCCAAAAACACTGAGCCAAACCCCATCACAACTATGTCTGTCTGCTCAAATGGACTGGAAATTTAGCAGAGATACAGAAGCACTGGTATTTCTGTCCCCCTTTGCACTCCTGCAGGAAGGACAACATCTTGCAGGCTGTCTGAGCCAATTCCGGTTCCAGCTGGGCATTACTAGCACATGCTAAAATGGGGGGCAAAGATAGCACCATAAATGCTTTCAGTACTCAAAATAAGACATTCATTTCAAATTTGGGAGTCCAGATCATTTTTATTTCTGACTTTCTTGTTAGCAGGCATGAACTGTAACTTTACTAAAAGGTACAGTTTCATATTTTAATTTTGTCAATAAATCAAGGCAGCATTTTCTGCATTTTGCTATTTATTAGCATTAGAAACAGAAGAAGAAACAATACAAAAACCCAACTCAAAACTTACAAAAAAATTGCAACAAGACAAAAAACACGCAACCAACGAACCAACCAAGAAAACCCCAAACACAACCACGCGTTAGAAAAGCTAGAATTACAGTTTTTCTGTCTAAACTCTGTTTGTTTAGGCAATTACAGTGCCTGCTACTTACCCATAATGTTCTCCTTTTAGTTAGAGTGCTCTGTAGATGATTTGATGCTGGTAATGTCTAGTTTTCTGGGGGGAGAGATGAGAAAGAAAATGTTACTCCCGAACTCTGACCTCTGTGGATGGCTTTCTGGGGAATGCACTCCACTAATTGTCTTCTTTTTGAGCTGCAGTGGATGTAATTGCATATATAAGGCCTGTGTTTTGCTTGCGTTACTCTTTTATGGTACAGGACCGTGTCCACAACGGTGCATTAAAGTAATAATAATGAAAATAGTATCCATCAAGTCATTTCAATGCTGTTACCACCCTGGGATGGAACTGTCCTGCAAATTCTGCGTGGTTACACCCAGGCTCCATCCACCCCCATGCCATTAGCCCTCTGTTCTGGATGGCAGGGCAAGCAACACCCACCTTGCAATTCCCAGGCTTGCAGCTTTCTTTCCATCTAAAAGAGTATTTGGCAGCGTAGTTAGTCCCCCTTCCTCGGCTACAAGCACACGTGCATTTTGGTGTGTGCACATCTTCAGCACAGCTGGAGCAGGAGCTGTCAGGGAGAAGCTCATGAGCCCTCAGCTTCACCCTCCTATGACGGAGAAAATATTATCATGTTACAGGTGAACAATCAGACACAATTAAGCAATACACCAAGCACTAGCATGTGAATTAGTTTAAAACTAATGAAGGTAGCCACACTGTTATTGAATCTTTCTCTCACTCTGCAGATGTGCCTGCAAACCCTCCGTGGATGGCTGTTTGTGCAGTAGGGCCCTGAGGCACACACTGGGGCTGACTTCTCCCCTTAGAACTTTTTCCTCCAAATAATGCTTTTTCTCCAGGGGAAACCAAAAAAAAAATAACAAAACAAAAACAAAAACAAAAACAAAACAAAACAAAACAAAAAAAAAAAAAAAAAACACCAAACCAAACCAAACCAAAACAAAAAAAAAACACAAAAAAAAAAAAACCACAAAAAAAAAACCCACAACCCATAAAAAACCCCACTACACAACAACAAAAAAAACACCAGAGAAACAAAAAAAAACCCCACCAAATATACCATCAACAACAACAAAAAACCCAGCTTTGTTTTATTCTTCCTTTTACTCTCATTCCTTCCTTCTCTTGAACAGAGTTACTGTTAACACTAGTTCCAGGCTAAAGTGGCGCATCTCATATTTCATTGGGTTTTTTTTTTCCCTCAGTGGAAAACCTTAGAAATAAAATATTCCTAAGAGACCATCCACCTATTTTTCCAGTATTGTATTCCTCACTAAAGTTTTGTCTGCATTTGAACTAGAAATTTGTGCCAAAGGTCCTGTTTTCTCTTATTAATTTTGTCCAAGAGGATATGGTAATTTCAGCACAAACATGCACGTATTTTTTGTACTGAGCACCCCTTTTATAGTGCATACGTAGTCTAGTCTCCCTCTATATAAAAATAATATAACAGTACACCTCCCTCTCATGTTCTTTGTGCTTACAGACATACATATACATATGTATGCATGTTTATATGTATATCTTTTTGTGTGTGTGTGTTCCCCTGTATATATATATATATATATATATATATATGGATAATACATACATAATTGCCCGGGCTTTACAAACGGATGCCAGCAAGCGAATACCTGTCTATTGCTCTGTCAAATGTGACTCGCTGGGAAAGCTATTGGGTTTATAGAAGAGACAAACATTTCAGGCACGCCATTCTGGGGTAATGAAGCATGGCAACAAAATATACCTGTGCAACATTTGATAAAGATGAGCTGACACACCAGTCCAAATAGGTTCTTTTGTGTGTCTGCACGTGTCTACCATCATTGCTTTCATCTTAAAACAGGAAGGTAGCAATAGCAGCAGCAGCTGGCAGGAACCACAAGAGGAAGAGCAGCTCACACAATTAAACGTCGTTTACCTCTGGCCTTTATTTCACTCCTCTCTCCCCCTAATTTATTATGTGTTTTCTCCATCTCTATGCAAAAAACATGGGCTCAATTTTTCTTTCTTTCTCCTGCTATCTAGCTCTTTTTACAGAGGGACTAAACAAGACAATAGGCAAAATCCCATGGCATTTAGCTTTGGATCTTAACTTGAAATGCTTCTTAGTGGGGTTTTTATGGCCTTTATTGTTCTTTGATTAATGTAAAGTAAAATTAAACCCTACAGTTACACATTAGAACATCAACTAGAGAGAAGGCAAAACTGAACTGTGTACCTCGCTTCACAGAAAACATCCTTTGTTGTGTTTAATCTTCAGAGCAAAGGAAGGGAAAAGCCTCACCTGCTGTGGGGACTCTTGAGGGGTAGGGAAAGGAAAGGAGTCACAGACTCCAGCTGTGGTGCCAAGCACTGCAAGTGACCCAAGTCAGAGCACTCTCCTCATTAGGGGCTGGGCAATAGCCCTGATTTAGGCACAGCTTCCATTAAAGGTCAACAGGAATCGTCCTGGTGTATGGAGCCCAACAGAGAGGTGTCTCACGCTCTGCCTGACTGCCAAAGAGCTTGTGTTCAAGAGGGGTGATACCTAGACATAACCAAACTTTATGGTGGTTTTTACTGGTTTCTGCACCAGTTTTTACCTATGAGGAATGGCTGCATAAATCTTTCTTCCAGGGTAAATTTAAAACTAGATTTTCATTGCCTGGAGATGTTATGCATATGTGTTTTCTTGCAAATATTTGTATTCAACTCAAATGAAAAACTTAATTACTTCTAGTATTCTGGTTAACATCTACTGAATAGGCTGAGGTCTTTCTTCTGTATATATTGTATATGGCACATATGTGGTTTCTTTTTCTTTTCTTTTTGTTTTAATAAATATGCCCTGCTCTCATCTCTTCTCCTTGAACAAAATCTCCTTGGTATGTGTGATTTTTCACTTTGCCAGCTGCTAAATTCATTTCTACTCCATGTTTCCAGTGGTTCTTTTCTTCTTCTTTTTCCATAGATGTTTCTAGGCAGAATGTGTAACAGTCCAGCTGAAGTAAAACGTTCAGCATTATGGTTTTTGAATGGGATTGGAATAGGGGAGTGAGAGAGAACGAGTTTGGCCCCTCACAATATCTATACTGAAGCAATACAGAACTGAAACAGATCTTTTTTTCTTTTTTCTTTTTTTTTTTTTTCCCCAGCTAGTAAAACTCCTGCTAAATCTTAAAGAGGGTTCACAGGTTTGGCATTGCATATTCCTCAGAGCAGCAGTATTTTCATTATTTACTACTAGTCACTGTGGCTGATTATAAATGTCTCTTAACATGCTTATTCTTTTCAATTTTCATCGGTAGTCAGAGCATGGGAACTTCAATTTCAACCTCTGGTTGTCCCCCCACCTTGCACCCATTTCATGAAATCTATTGTATCTGTAGCCAAGTTCACAAGTTAAATGACACATGTGGCCTTTCTGTTCATTTTATCTGACACTAAGACAATTCAATTGATGCTCTGCATAAAAAAAAAAAAATCCTCAAAATTACAGAGAGTCTCTGCCAAGGGTAAGAATAGGTCAAGAGCCAAAGGAATTTAAGCAAACTGTCTTTTATACACAGGAAGCAGTTAACATATGGAATAAAAGAACAGGGATAGCAATTGATGAAACATTTGGGAGAAACTTAGATAAACAATCATAAAAAAGATTTAGACAAGTGCTTGGAGTAGCCAAAAAAATAAATAAAACTGGTATAGAGTGTACAAGTCACTTCATCGTCCTTCCATTCTGAAATAGCTGAAATAAAATAGCAATGAGCAGATAAACTGCAAAATATCATTATGATTTAGTAGCCATTTCTTTCCATCAGAGCTACTGTTTTAATTTTCATTCTTCCAAATTACAAAGTAACAATAAAATATCCTTTTAGATTTATGGCAATGAGACCTTTTTAATTGAATTTCAGAAATGAGTTGATTTGACTGATGGGTAGGTAATGGGAATATACTATTTACAGTTGGAAATGCATTTCCAGAGGAAGGATGTGAAAAAGCACAGCAAAATAGATATTTATAAGCAGGATTTTGGATGGCTTACATACCTACACACAAAAATATATATCTTGACCTTGAGGCACAACAAACAATATTTCTGTTTAATCCTAAAAGCCTCTACCTATGAAAAAAAGTTCATGAACACTTGGACTATTTATTTTAGTAACAGCCAAATGTACAAGCACTATGACCTCTTTATAACTCTTACTTTTTCTCTCTGTGCAGAGACATGGGATTGACGGTGTTTTTTCCCTGAATGTTATGCCAAATCTGGAAATACTGGCGACTTACAGACCATCTCACTCTGCCCAAGAGTTAATGTGGAGTAGCCTGCATCAGCCATCACTTTTTGCATTGCAGTGGCAAAGTTCCAGCTGACTTTAATGGAGCCAGAATTTCACCCCAGGTGCATTATTACAATTGACTAGGGTCTGATAGATTGATTCCTGAGATGCTCTGGATTCCAGATGTGGATCTCATAAAATTGTAGAGTGTGGTGTGTGCAAAGCTTTTTTTTTGTTGGTTTTTTTTTTCCTTCCCCCCCCCCACCTCATTAAATAAATAATAATAAAACACAGTCCTTGTAAGCAGTGCAATGGAGAGTATATACTTTTTTCTCCTCTGTCTTCCAAGATATACCTCCATCTTCTTTCTCTACTACTTATGATCTCACATTTTTATAGCAAGGAGAAAAAAACAAAACATCAACCAAAAAACCCAGTGAGTGAGCTGCATCTGGTTTAATGTATATGTAGAGCTAAGTCTGTGTGCCTGCTGAAATTTTATCAGCAGCACCTACAATAGAAAGTCTGATCAGAAGCCAACTGTGTTAACAGAGACTGAAAAATAACCTAAAAAGCCAGGCATTGTAAGAGGAATAGAGCAAAAGAAGCCTTCCTTTGCAGGAGGACTTGGTGTGATAAATAAAGAGAGAAGAGAGGAAAGGAAGAGAGTTCTCCCACTCTAAAAAAAAAACAAAAAACAAAAAACAAAACCCTCAGAGACCTCGAAACCACATGATGCCATCAGCAGGGTGGGTGTTTCCTGTTCTTGGTGGGCCTGTCTGGCCTTGGGGAAGGGAGGATGGCTGCCTTTCTGTTACTAGGTATCTGTGCTGGCTCTTCCAATTTTCCTTTCTGTTCTCTTTTGCCCTTATGAATATTTGAGGTAAGCCCATCTTCATCCATCTGCATTTCTACCAGGAATCTAGGGATTTCCAGGAAGAGGAAAAAAAAAAATCTCTATTCTCAAGAGCCAAGTAACAGTGGGGAAGTTTCCACTCAGTAAAGACATAACAAAAATTGAGCCTTTTTTTCCCACTTCACTCAGTAGTAGCAGAGAGAAATAGTCCTCATGCATCACAAGACAGATGTGAGGAGATGGGGACCACAGAAAAGCATGGAAGAGGAACATGTGCAGCCAATGGGGTTATCCTTCTGCTGCCTTTAGCTTCCCAGGGGCTGGGAAGCTGAGGCAGAACACAAATTACAGGGGCCAGGTGGGAAAATTATATTCAGTGCTGCAGTAAGGGCTTGTTTTGCTTTTTCTCACAACTTGCTGGAGCAGGCATGTGCTGCACATAAGTTAAAAAAAAGAAGAGAGGGGAGGAACATGGTCCATGTGTGTGAAGAGTGGGAACATGCTAAGTAGAACAACTTTGAAATATTTCCTAGCAAGGATGTGTTGCCAGAAGCAGAGGACTGCTAAGAAAAACAAGCAAGGCCACCAAAAAGATGGAACCTAGACAAGGGGAATGCCTGGTCTTGGGTAATGCCACTCAGAGCTGTAGAACCTCCCCCTACTCAAGTCACTGAGTGCAAAGCAGCAAAAACAGACTGCACAACACCAGGTGAAATCCCAGAAATTGTTAGATTGTGTGTTAGATGTGATTGAAAGACAGAATGACAAAGAAGGAAGAGGTTTCATGAAGTTACATGGAGCAGAGATTAAAGTCACTGTACTGTATAAAAAACCCCCAACATACCCAGTATATGTGCCATCAAGGAATACCAGCAATAGCTATCTCCATTTGTGAGCAATACAGTGGTGTTTTAAAACACTCTGTAGCCACCGTATTAAAAGACATGTCTGGTCTTGTATTTCTCAACAAATGTCCCTGTTTACAATTCCTACTGTGGACACAAAAATATTTTGTGTGAATCTGTGTTGGTGTGGAATTATCAGATGCACCAGCCCATGGAAGGACAAACATGGACAAGGTCAAAGGAAAATATTCTTTAGAATAGCCTTTAAGCAGGCAGAGGAATTAGGCCTGATTTATGAATGTATTTCCACAATTCACTTGAAAATTTGTAATGTCTGTGCAGCCTGGCAAGAAAAAAAGGTGAGGGTAATGTGAAGGAATGCTTCTATTCCACTTTATTGTAAAATTATCCCATGTTACCTGCTCTAATCCCCTGAAAACAAATTAAATCCTCACTAAGCTGACTTTAAATCAATAGTTTCATTTAAGAATAGTGTGACTTAATAAAAATAAAAAACTAACTGGTCCAGCCAATTTAAGAGGGAAATAAATCATTGCCCAAGGAAAAAAGCAGATTTGACTTGTATATGGGCCACAGTTTTGTTGAGGGGCTAACCTGCTGTCTAAATTAACTTGGGGTATATTACAAATCTCATCAGCCTCATTCAGAAATCTGCTTCACTGTACTAGGGAAGAAGATTGTCAAAAAAAAAACCCCAAAACCCCCACCAAAATAAAAAACCAACTCCCAAAAACCAACCCAACTGGAAATGTTATGAAATGAAACAATATTTCTGAGAACACTTAGTAAATCATATAAGAAAACATGCCTTTGAATTGCCCTGAAACATCACCTCACACTCTAGCATCTCCCTTGTCTAACTTGTTTGGAGAGGATGTTTGTGAAGTAAAAAGGATGCCATATTTGCAGCTAGGGCAAGAGCAAAACATTAGAAATGGGAGAGAAAGGAGCAGAGCAATGAACAGACAGGCAAGCTGCCAGCTGTTTAATTCACTCATACAACTAAACTAGTTAAAAGAAAAACTAAATAAATTATTTGTAAATCTATAGATTGAATTATCCCTGCAATCTTTGCAGCTTGGTGAAGATATTGCTTCAACGTTATTAAGTGTGGACATATTTATCACTAATTTACCTTTTAAATGTTATGAAACCTGCATAATAAAAGTCTTAATGGTTCAGAAGACCAGAATATAAACAGAGGCCACAACAGAGCAGCTTACTCAAATAAGTGCAAGTTATGCATTGCAAGCCACTGACAGCAGGAGAATTTAATAATCCTGACTTGAGTTGACTTATTCTAAGCATTCCCGGATGAATACCTTTCTCTGTCACCACGTTTCCAGGCAAGCCTTTGAAAGGTATCTTTTAAATAAACTGTGTAAGGGCACCCCACAAGCTGGCAACAAAGGACAGGACTGGCTTGTCCAGAAGCTCAGGAAATGCTTTAACTATGCACCTGTCTTGTAGCCCATTGTGATAACCTGTAGGAGCTGACAAGGGTTCTGGCTTTGCCTTAAGTACTTTGAAGTCGAGAAAGGGATTGTGGTGAATCTGTGACCTTACAGACCTGCCTTAGAATACAGGACTTCTCATGCAGCATTCCTCCACATTTATCTGATTCCCCCAACACAATCCAAAAAAATGTTAATGTTTTTATCTCATTTTTTCTTACAACATTCCTGGACCAGTAGGAACAAACACTAATGATTCTGGTGATGAGGGGACTAAGAAATCATGGTGTGAATGGGGAAGAAGAATTAGAAGCACGTGAAGGAACAGTGACAAGGTGCAGACTTTAACTTCTGCGTTCTTCATGCTGCACCAACAGCACAGGCTTGCTAACATTGGCAGGTCCAACATAAAACTATCTCACATAAATATTTCAATGCAGAAGGAAAATTAATAGTAAGATGCCCAAGTTTATGAGAGTGGGGAAGCTGATCTTCTTTGCTTACTTTTATTCCTAACACAAACATTAGCATAAAGAGCAATCATACTTTTAAAAAAATTAAGATGCTCAAGAATGCCTAGGTTTTCAAGGAACTGGAAGAGATGGACTTTAAGAGCTTCAGAGGAAATTGGTGAGTATATTGGAGAACAAAATGCTCCAAACTGCCCTGAACTTGCCTGACAGAATACTGTATGACTGTGTTTAACAGGTAGTTTGGAGTTGCAGTTATCCATATTTGTATTCCCCAGTAAGTGCTCCTAGGCTCTGCTATCCCACTGTGATTTTGAGATATGAGGTCTTAAGGGGAGTTGGATCAAGTAGTGTCTCACAAGATCATCTGCACTGGGCCTTTTTTTCTCTTGGTTATAATTTTTCTTATCCTTTCTAGATTCTGAGCCTTCCTATTTATTTGTTATAGGGATAACCATCTGTGTTAGAGCTAGAATGAAGGATCATTGTACATGTTACATTTGTATTTGATGGACTCGTTCCTGCTAGATAAAAATACAGTATGTGGTTGTACACAGTGTCAGACTAAAAATACAGAAGTTAGTTTTCTCTCTGGCTTGGAATTATGTAATGAGCTTTAAGATGAGCTTCATATTCCTGAATATTTATGGCTACACTCGCCTGAGTGGGAAAGCCTTTACAATCCTCTAAACTTCTAATTTCTTTTATTTCCAAATTCCTTAGAAATAAATGGTTTCCTTCATGCTAGCCAGAATTCTTTAGGAATCTGTGAACAGCCAAAGCTGCCCAGCTCATTGGGTCATTCAGTTCCCACAAATTAGTACTTACAAAGTAGAGTCTCTTTTTGGACTTCTCAACAATTTTTTTTTTTTAATTCAGCATCTCCCAAGCACAACTAGGACTCTCAAAAATTGACAATATCAGAAATTAGTGGTATTTTTTTGAAAACTTTTCTCCAAGCCATAGGTCGTGACACTTCTGTTTGCAAAGCCTTTTTGTCTCATTGGTCCTCCTCTTGTTTTAAAGCTGAACATTAGGCAAAAGTGTCTATTTTGCATTTACAAGGTATCTTCAAATCAGCTGTTGCCTGTAGTAACTTGCAACTTAAATGTGCAAATTCCCTCCTGTTAAAGAGAGAAATGTGAAGAATGCAAATCAGGTCAGAATTGTACTGACAAAATGATAACACTCAGAAAGCACTTGTAAGGTTGTGCAAAAGGTCCACACCTTGAAGCTGAATTTTGAATACTTGCCCTTTAAATTCTATTATAAGTTTAAGTCAAACCTCCATGTTTCTTAACATTCAGTTTTGACTAGTGAATAAATTACTAAGAGAATATAATTCACTGGTTTAAGAGAAAGGGGGAATAAGTTAGGATGGAAAGACATTAGTAAATGATGCATTACAGACACCATCATTGTGGTGCCCCATGATATTGTCCTGGGGCAGAAGATTATTCATATATTTTTACCTAGAAAAGAGACAAGGACACAACTTCTTTGGTTAAAAAGAAATAAATAAGTAATAATAATGAACTAATATAGTGAACACACCACATGCATGTATGGCATATACACTACATAGGGAAAAGAAGCAAACAATTACATTCTAAAACCAAGCAGTTGCTAGAATCTTTACTTTGTTACTTGTGCTTAAAGGTGTTTTTGTTTCAAAATTCTAGGGTGCCATTATTAGCAAAAAGTATTTGCAACCCAATATGAAATTGTGTGCTTTGCTATTTAACAAGGTTTACCTATCTGGGGTCACTCCATCTTCCTGGATTCACTCTACTGGGCAGACTTTCAGGATAAACTTGGGTGTAACAACCAGTACATAACAACCCATTGATAGCACTACCTATTAATTTCAGAGTGCTTCATAAATTAGATTTTGTAATCTGTTTGCTTTTACATTTTAATGTCCTTGGCATCTAATGCACCATCATATTAGTTTTTAATCTGGATAACATAAAATACAAACGCTCAGATGTTCCTGATTACCTGGATGATGAGAAAATAGAAATACTCATTCAAACTTCTGGAGATGAAATTGCAAGAGTTGCAATTTCTGAGAAGCTCTGGCACAATCTAAGGATGTGTTTAGCTAGTACAGTCCACCGTGCATCCCCACAGAGGGATGTTCCCTCTGCAGGTGGTCAGCTCAAGAAAGATTTTGCAGTGATTGCAGAAACCCAGACACCCATTCCCACGACAGAGTTTCTTGTGTTTCTGTACATGCCTAGTGCAATTGGAGCTAAATTTACAGTCTGCAAATAGCTTCTCCTGAGAGAGACAGATTTGGGGGGGGCTATGCAAAGTTTTTCCTTTTTAAGGGTATTTGCTGTTAACTGAAATAAACAAATGCTCTAAATCTTTAATTAGTTCCTTCTTTTCATGTTTGTTTTTGGAATCACAATAAATATTTGGGGTTCTGGATTGCTTTTGCCCACCATTCTCCCCTATCATTGCCCGTCATATAGCTGACTATACTGAAAACTTACCAAGAGACCAAACAAAGAACTATAAATCTTTCTAGCTCATGGTAATCTCATGCATTCCTGGCTCCCAGCTGATCTATCAAGAGGTCATTTGGTTGAAAGCCAACTTGCCAGACCTCCTTCTCTTGTCACTGTTTTAATTTCCTCTTTTGCTTGCTTTATTCTCAGTACTGGTACATTTTAAAAGAAATAGCATTTGCATCTTTACAAGGAATGCCATTTTAAATAAGACATTCTTGGGCAACAACAAAAAAGACCCTCTGTCTCTGATGATGTGTCTTGACAACTTGGTTTTAGTGTTTAGGAACACATACCACTTTGTTCAGTTCTGTACAAGCAGATAGTTTCAGACTACTATTTAATACTACCCCAAGGAAAAGAAAAAAAGAAAAGAAAAAAAAAAAAAAAAAAAAAAAAAAAAAAAAAAAAAGCAAAGGGAACACAAATCATTGGCTACTTATCCCAAGCCTGGATACTTACTGTAGACAGCAGTCTTCTCCCAGAAGTATGGCAGAAGTATTTTAAACACACAAACAATATCTTCTCTTGCAGATTTGTGTATAGTCTGACACATAGAGAACCAGACACAGGATGGGGGCAGCAGTCTTCCAATATTGCAAAGGACAAACTTCTTGCCTGGCTGGTTTTCCTTTAGCTTTTATAAGTGAGAAGCACATCTTGGCCATGATTGATCTAACAGTCTGGTTTTGGCTTTCTAGTCCTTGGTCTCTTTCCCAAGCTGGCTGTTGACAGACTATGGATTATTACACATGGGTTTTAATCTTCAGGAAACATAAAGCATATGTAGCTGGCTCCAAATCACCATCTCTCCCATACCACAGAAAAGGAAAGATGGGGTTTAGGGGAAGGGCTAGAGTACAGAGGGGTGGATGCAGTGGAAGCTTACAGAATATTCCCTACAACTCCAGCCACTGCCATGGTCCCTCTGAGACTGAGACAATTAAAATTACTTGACCAATGTTTCAGCTATTTGAAGCTGGGCCAGGAGCTGATGGTCTCTACAAATATCAGAAAGATAACAAAAACACAGCATAGTGTTGTCTCTTCCTCTCTTTAACTGCAAGCATTTCTGTTTACACTCAGCTGGTGCACTCAATCTAATATCATGTTTCATTCTTACCTGAGGTGCAGTTGGAAATCAAAACAGTCCTTCAGACAGAAAAAAAAAGGAAAGTACAGATGATGTCACTTCTTTCTCTCCTCTCCCAGCATTTGTTCCTGTTGTTGCTCTTTGTGGTGAAGGAAAAAAGCCCAAAGAACTCATTTGATTTGCTGCCAGTCAGAGGATGGCAATGCTCTAATTTGATCACATTCAACCCTAAATTTGGGCGATGTGAGTTGAATCCTGTCCCAGATTCTGCAGCTCAGGCCTTTTCTAGACTAAAACTCTCTCCAGCCAACAGTGCCACAGGCCAGGGTCAGTAGCACCACCAGACCAGCAAAGACCACTGTCGCCTCCTTTGACAGGCTCACAAAACAGAGATTCTTTAGCAAGTTACTTAGGAATTCCCCTGTATCTAGGCCAGCCTTTGGCAGAAGAATTGCCTGTGGATATTTGCATCGGTCACAACACATGCCACAATATAATCCAGCAACTGGCCCAGACTTTCTGTAATTAGACCAGAGTAATCCTGGCTCCCATAAAATCCATGTCCTTTCGCCTTGAGCACCTCAACAGGTGAGGAACAACCTCACTGATCGAGTTATGCCTCTGTCCTACTGTTATTTGATATTTAGGGAGGGGGAGAGGGGAAATGTCAATAGTTTATAAAGGCACTCCTCTAAGAAGCCAAGAAAGAAGAGATTTGTGGGAGTGTCAAAGCACTGTCAGATCAACTACATGAGGGACAGGATTTTGTACCTTCAGCCAGCAAACACATTCTAAGACTTTTTCACCCTCATATCTTTATATTATAGTAATATTACTCTTTATAGTTTAATAAGTTTCCCCATTGTTGTGACATATGACAGCAGCACCTGTGTTGGTGGATGAAGCAAAGTGAGAACAATGCCTTGTTTTCTATAACAAATACCTGTCAATTCCAGATTGACAATTTCTACTTAAGATAATTTACAAAAGGAAAGGTAAAACACCCTCTCCTGGGGTATTATGAAAAGAAATAACGAAACATTTGATATATGCTTTTACAAATGGAACAAAACCTAAAGCTTTATATTAACAGCATGAAAGAAAATAATAGAACGAAAAAAAATTTACATGTCCTGATTGACAGTTGCTACCAAAAAAAAAAAAAAAAAATTACATCTATGCATATATTCTTATCTATAAAGCAAATGTATTTGTCTGGAACCTGGGTGGAAATCTTTCTCTTTCTCTTCTGGACTGACCTAAAGGAGCCACATACTACTCCAAAAGCCATGATCTGTGGGTGATGAAAGTGTCTTTGGCCTCCAGGACCAAGCTGTTACTGATTCACTCACTCATTGAACACAAGGCCATACATGTGTTTTCTATCAGTGCAGCCAATATGTTTATAGCATTTACCAGAGCAGAGTAAAAGCTGTCACACAAAGGGTTGGATACTCTTCAGAAAGGGACTGCTTTAGCAGTGCCCTCCTTCTTTTCGCTGCTTTTGGGGATTTGGGGATGGAGTTTGGCCCTCTCAGGGCACTGACCACCCTTGACTGGACCCAAAGGAGGAAAAAACCTAACATGTCCTCCTCCAAACACCCTGTACTGTCTTGGGCAGCAGCAGCACGCAGAGGGTGCTCTGAAAGAGAGAAGGAGCCCCCTTTCCCTGCCGCTCGGCAGCCCCCGAGCCGGCAGGAGCGCGCTGTGGCTAATGGACACATTAACGGCAGGCCGCGCTTGCTGGAATACGGGCAGACAGACGGCGTGCTTCCAGAACGTATTCTCTTAAACACATCACTTCCCTATTTCCTACCTTCGGCAACTTAGAAAATGGGACTTCATTAATGTTATTCTAGACAAAGAGCGGCAGAGAAATGTAACGTTAAAAAAAGCCTATATTTTTAAATTGAGAGAGACCAATTACGAAAGCTATAAACACTTTAATCATTTCTCTGAACATGTGGAAATACATACATTGGGAACCTTTTTCATAGGAAATGCTGAAATCCTTTCCTTAATGGCACATTTTCTTAATGGCTTTACAGTTTCTCAGTTCATTTCAAAGGGCTGTTATTTGTTATGTGGACATAAGTTTAGATTACGGTTTAGAATGCTGAGGGATGTTTGAAAGAATTATCTCGTGGATGGTGGCAGCTACTTTTGCGTTGCCTTCTGTTCTTGCTTTGAAATATATGGGGGTGGAGATTTAAGGGGGTGGAATGTGTGTGTGCTAAATATTCCCCATAAAAATGCGGGGTGAAATCCTGTCCCAAGTCAAATCAAGAATGTATCTGGTGTTTCTTCATCTTCCAGATTTTATCCAGGTATTTTACTTTATTAAGTACTAAAAGTTTATGAAAAAGCATGTATCTGTTATTTGCAAGTAGGTTTTTTTTTACCTTATGCTATGAATCTTTGATCTTTTGGGAGCATAATGATGATATGTGCAAGACTGAAAGAAAAAATAAAGAACAAAAATGTGCTGTATAAAAAGAAACCATGACAGGGGCATTGCAGATGATGAAGTCAGAAAATTAGAAAACACTGATAATTTCTGGAAACAGAATACTCTTTCTAAAAGATTAAATGTGGGCTACATGAGTGTCTTAGAATAATGTGGAGGTCTTGGATGAAATCCCAGCCCTGTTGAACACAATGGGAATTTTCCTTTTCACTGCAGCAAAATCAAGTCTTCACTTGCCCCTCACTTTAAAAGCATGTGGAGGAGCACCGGAATTTCTCCTTTGGACACAAATCTTGTCTGGTTTAGACATTTACACTCCTTTCCTGTCCTGCACTCTGCTCCCTTTCTTCCAGAGCTCCAAGCCTGAGTTCCTTCACTACTCAAGTATCCCACAGAAGGGAATTCTCGCCCTAAGTCAGAGACTGTACTGATTCCCCAAACACCTAATTTATACAAATTGCATTGAATAACTATCAACACCCCTCTACCTTTGCTAACAAGTCCATTCCAGTGACTTTGAGCTCTTATACAGATGGGAAATTCTGAAAGAAATTTTTGGGAGGTCCAGATATAAACCTAAGTTAAAATCCTCTTGTCAATATTTAAGTCTTGTTGGAAACACTAGAGTATTTAAGGGTCTCTGGGAAAGAAAAAATTAAAAAATGAAATAATAAGGGTACATTTGATGGCTAAATCAGCCTCAGTGTCTGGGTTTGCCCTTACTTCAAAGCAAGTAGGGATTGCTAACACAATGCCACACCGTGCTTATGTGAAGTGAGAACTGCAGCTTCCTTGGAAGCCTCTGAGCTCGAGTGGGTGTCAGCCTTCACCCTCTATCCTCTGTTCTGGTTTCCATGTCACTGAAGGGAGAAGGGATATGATTGCCTGCGAATCCTAAATGTTTGTAGTTCTCAGCACTTTAAACATAACCTCTAAGACATTATTCCACTGTTACAGATATTTTGTTTCTGTTTGTTGATGTAAAGGAATACTCTGGGTCACTGATCTGATGTCTTCCATCACAAATTCAGATATTGCACTAACACCTCTTCAAAATGACAAGGCAGGTTTGATGTGACCAGTGGGACACACCTGTGAGGCACCATCACTTGATCCAAGACAGTAGAGTTCAGCTGATGTGGACAGAAATCCAGTAAAAGTTTGGGGGGTTTTCCCCCTTACTACTGTGTCTGATTTCACAAGCAATGAAGAGTTTTATTTGCTGAAACGCTAAAATCTGTCACTTCAATATTTCCCCCACCACCAACACACACACGCATTGGAAGTCTATCTGACATTTGGAAGATGGCTACACACCCTTATAGAAGTCTATATGGGATATAGAAGTCTATATCCCATCACTTTTTTTGTTTTGATCAAAGTTTCACATTACCTATTCTACTTGCAGACTACAGTCCTTGCAGGACTTATTCTAAGCAGAGGTTGATGCAAATTGCCTCCCCAACTGCATCATGGATTGTTTCTTACCACATGCAGGCTTTCCACATGCCCAGTCGTCTTGATTACAGTGTTGACAGGGCAAACACTACCCAAAAATTTTAGGATAATTCATATAATTTGTGCAATTAATCTGTGGTTTACACAGCGCACAAAAGTGTTGGAATGGTCTCACTTGTCGGAGGATAAATTCCCTAAATGTCAACCTCTAAAGAACATATTCAAACAATGATGTTGTTCTTTGTCTCTGGGTCTGAAGACTGAGCCTGGAAACCAGATGTCCACCATGCTCTACACCCAGAGAAAGAGAAGACATGTGCTTGTGTGTGTGCCTGCCCAAGCATGTATTTGGGGGGGGGGGGGGGAGGGAGGGGGAGGAGAGAGAGGGAGAGAGAAAACTTTGGAAAGGAAGAAATCCTCCTGTCTTCTAACAAAAAAAAAAAATCATTTTGAGGGTGTGCCTCACACTGAATAAAGCACGCTTAAAATATGGTGAAATTGCCTTCCTCATTCAGCACAAATTATTCCTGCATTTTAATCCCAACCTGTATAGCAGGATATTTCAATGACTTTTCTTAGCTGTTTGAAACAAGCTGGGAGGTCTGCAATATTTCATGTTGTAGCTCTTCCCAATAAATTTGAAGTTGGATTGCACATTGCAGCTTTGTGTTGCACATCTTAACAATTATAACTAGTGCAATATGAGCTACCTCAAAACAATGTGTAAATGGTGCCTGAAGAGCCAAAATCTTCCTCTTAGGCATTGAGATAGCCTGGGAATCTCTGTGAAAAATTGTGACTGGAGCAGCATGCAGCTCATGGAGAAGTTACAGGGAGTTCTCAACAGTGATTTGATGGATAGATTTGGAGAGAGAAGGGAGTCAAATGGATGTGGGATAGGGGAAGATTCTCATGCCATCATGCCCTGGGGCAGCAATACCAGTCATAGTTTGGTGCATGAATGCCTGTGCAAGACAATTGAGCATTGAATATTTGTGTGAACATTAATGTCCATGCTCAGTCTGCCTCTCAAAGTTGAGGAGAGGACCTGGCATCTTCCAGGAAATAACTGACATAACTACATCTACCAGATTCAACAAATTCATGCTTCCTGCCTGAGGAATGATGAAAGGCAGAAGGACCTTTATGCAAAAAAAGGAATGTGGACCACTCACATAGCAAGATTGAAGCAGTAATTGGACTCTCAGGAGGGCCTGTAGCTCTGGGACTTCAGTGAACATCTAGAAATTCTGTGCACAGCCCAGAGACAACTTCATCAATATACAAGAGTAGAACACAGAGCTCTTCATGGCCAAGAAATCTCCATAGCCATCAATAAGATTGGATAGCTTTATTGCTTTCATTAGGCAGTGTCAGATTTTTATGCCAGCTGAGGCACAGGTAAAGAAAGGATTGGCTTCCTTAAGATATAGTGCTCATGTGATTAGCCTTTCCACCCAGCCCAGCTCATGATGCCATATGTACTCACATGACTGTCTTATAGTACTGCTCAGACACCGCAAAACCTGTAATTTATTTCTTCCCCCTAATGTCTCTAAAAGGCTGGGAGGTGCCATTACACCCATCTCACAAAAAAGGAAAAAAATCTCTGAGAAGCTCAGCAGACAGAATCACCCCAGAAATTCACCCAGGATGAAAGAGGGTGCTAGAGTCCCTCCTAATAGAATGGCCAAGTCTATTTCTTCTTGACATCTGTGTGTGATTTGCTAATATTCTCAGAAGCACAGATGTTACAACAGCCTTCCCTCCCACCAGTTCACAAGCATGCTGGGAGGCCCTTCCACTTTGAAGGTTTCAGGTCACATTTAGCCTAAATCCATCTTTTTGCAATCAAACAGAGAAACACCTGTCAGTTTTGGGGAGCACACTTCAGCTTTAGGAGGTGAGGGACACTGAATATGGAGAGAAGAACAAAAGAACATCTGCTGGTGCTCGCCCCAGGGCAGGAGATCAAAGATCATCCTTTTTCAAAGGTGGTCATACTGCCCAGGAACAAAAAACAAAAGACAAACTGTGATTGATAAGTAGATTCTATCACTCCATAGACCCCTAACAGCAGAGAAAATATTTATTTATATTTTCTATACCCCTTTACCTATTGCTTCTTTCTTCTCTCAGCCCCTGTCTTTTGATTTTTGTTTTCCTTATACTTTGGATTCTGGTTTGGGTTCAGTTTTTTATTTTACTAGAAATGCAACATCCTGGTGGAATGAAAACTCGAACTGGATTTAGGGCACTGCTTTATTCGAGCTCCGGTGTCCCAGATGTTGGTTAGGTGCTCTGAACACTGTAAAATCTAATAATATTTTTTGCCTAAAAAAGATCCATTAATATAATGTTAGGAATGAGATGTACTGAGAGCCAATGGAAGCCAAAAGAAATCTGAGTAAATGTTGCGAAAGTGCTTTTTTTCCTCTCAATTCCCACCCTCTCCCTGGGCTTTAGGTACAGCAGCACATATGGAAGGCCCTTGTAACACTAGAAAATGCTATACAGTTGTGGTTTCACAGAACAAAACAAATTGTCTTGCCTCCTCTAATATTTAATCCAGATTTGTAGTTTCCCAGTGCGCCGCTGTAAAATCTCCCAGTGTGGCGGGGTCCTTCAACAGCGCAGGAGTGCCAAGTCTCAAGGTGGCTGAGCTGAGGCTTATGTTTCAATTTGGCAGTGGAACACCGTTTCCATAGACAAATTAACATTGTTTCATTTCATTTTGACACCATAATGTCTTTTCCATAGACCTGCACTGACATTGTCGTGAAATCATTGCGTCCCAATCAAGTGAATGGGAAATTAGCACCGTGACACAAAACATACTGAGAAAGTAACCACATCTTAGTTTATTTGTCAAACTGAAGTACCTCAGCCACCTTCAAATGCATTTTCTGAAACACCAGAAGACTCAAGTGCAGGATTCAACACAAATAAAACATAGCCTGCTAAATATGTTCCTTTCATTCAAAATTTAGGAAAGCTGCTACAAGCTGTTGGTCCTTACTGCTGGCTCTGCACATTAGGGCTGTCCTGGTTTAGGGCAAATTTGGGAGGAAACTTCCAAATGGGGCACCTCTAGAAGGGCTCATGCCCTCCTTCTCTCTCTTTTCCTCCCTTTCTCAGCATTTCTTTTTGGTGTTTGCATCTGAGCTGTGGGTTTGTAGTTCCAAAGAATCAGTGCATTCCCCGTGTCCCTCAGCTGCCTAGAGTGCTCAGTTGCAGCAGGTGCTGGGAAACTTTGCTGTTAGCATTTTGATGGGATTTGAAATGGAAATCATCTTGGGATTTCCATGGTTTGAACTTGAGGACTTTGGTAATAATGCTACTATTGAAAGATAAATTTGGAACCACAAAAATCTCTGTTTATATGAGAAACATCCTGTTTACTTTAACATAGAGAATAAGCAGGAAATGAAAAAAAAAAAAACAAAAACCCAGTAGCCCAAATCACAGGTTTCTTAAACTTTTTGCTCTTAGATTCATCCTTACGATAGAAATCACATCCATCTTCTGGTCTAAGCATATTAAAGGGCTCACATATCCAATATTCCTCTATGCCAATGATAGTGCTAGAATATCAACATACACAACAACTTTATTTTCTCTTCATTCCATTCATACATATACACAAGTATTAAAATAAATCAAGGTTACAGAGCAAGCACTCAAAAGTGTCCAAATTTGCCTCTCACATGCATATCATACACTATTACTCCACTCTTGCCATGTCACCTTTTTCTTTTGTGCCAGTCCACAGCAGACCTTTCCCAACTCCCAGTCTCTGCTCTCTCCTCATTTCCCCTCCCAAGCCCTTCCCAGTACCCCATTGCTTCCCCCAACTCTGTCTTGCACAACCCATCCATCCAATATGATGGAGGAAGCATCTCTACTGCCCTGGGCTCTGCTTCTGTAACATTATCAGGTGAGAGCACTGGGTAAAAAAGAATCAGTTGTATTTTGCCATAGTCATATATTTTGGGCTTTTGGAACCAAAATCATCTGCACCACTTCCCAAACTCTTAGATTATAATCCTGCCAGCAGGATTTTGGTTCAGTAAGGAGAAGCTTTCAGATAAGGGAAGGCAGTACTTTTTAAAGTAGTGGTAATCTACACTTTGTGTATCAGCTCACACCTTGTGCTGTCTTTTGAGCTGATGGGACCATAAACATCAGCTTCTAACACTCATTCACCCTGTCCATGGACCCCTGCCAACAAGGTACCCCTGAGAAGAGTTCAGCCAAGATGATGCCTATGTGGGACTGTACCATAATCCTCTCCCTGCAGCCTGGCCCCAGGCACTTGTGCTTGCTTGTACTTGCGGAAAGGGAAGAAAGAAGCAAAAAAATAAAGGCAAAAGGTTAAAAAAAATTAATTTCCACATTCAACAACAAAGTAATTTTTTTTCACTCCTACCATCTCAATCTAGTCCATTTCACATATGGAGGAAGTGAATTAGCTTGAGCCAAATTTGTGCTTTTAAAAATCATCTAGGCACTGCCTTTCAATTTTCAGTGTCTTTTCCTCTTTGATGTGTTCATATAGTTTCCACTTACACTAGGCAAGAATCTCAGATATTCATGAAGAAGCAGCTGGGCCAACTCGCCTGTCACTTCACTCTCTTTCACACTGCCCTGACAGCATGAAGCAGATGAACTCTAGTGGGTATCACCCTCTGGATTATTTCTCTTGCCTGATGGGAACCCTCTGTTGTCATCAGGCTGTTGGCCAAAGCACTGACTTGGGAGGTGTTTGCCTCCTCCCAGCTGGCATCAAATTACTGAAGCAGCCTCTCGGGTCTTCTAGAATAAGAAGGAGTTCAGGATTAAACTCCTGCCCTGACTGTAAAGACTGTACCCAGAATTGTGTTTCTCGTATTCATCCCACCCCTAGGGTGAGTGCTCAGATGGAGCCAGGCCGTGTCACCCTGTGGTGATTCCTCTATCCCAAATGCCAGCCCCTGGCTCACGGTGCTGCCGGGGCGTCTGCGACCACCTAGCTGAGCAGGCCCATACCAAAAAATGTGAACATGTTCCTCTCACTCCAAAGGCAGTGTCCTTGAAAGGCAACCACTGACCTTCTGGAATTATGCTTGCACTGTCAATCACTTTTGCAGACAGAAACACGGTCTATACTGATCTGTGGACCATTTTACTCCTCTACAGCCTCTTTATGCAGTTCCAAGTGGCTGGAATAGGCTGAGAGATCTTGCTCCCAGTCCTTGCCTTGACTGCTGTACGCTGGTTTTTTTCAAAGTATTAGGTGGTAAGATTAGGGCTCTAACTATAATTTCCAACTCTTCATTCCTTCGCCTTAGCAGAATCACTCTTAGTTATACTATATTCTAGCTCCTTTGCATGGACAACAAACCACAAAAATCCAGTCTGGCATTTGTGATTGTTTTGAATTGCCTTTCCAGCATTTTTTAGTCTCAAGTTTATGCTTATTCAAATTCTAGTTAGTCTGTTTATCAAAATCCCATGCGGAAAATATGCTAATTGGCAGAGAAGCCCTTTTTTCAGTGTCAGCTTGCTCACACTGGATTCCTTACAAATGGAGCTGTAGTTTATTTTACAGGATATCTCCCAGCCCACAACTTCCTCAGGTATCTGATGCAAACCAAGATGAGCACCCAGCTGACATCCTCCTGGGCTCGAGCAGATTCATGGGGTGAAACCACACTGTGATAAGTGCACTGAAGAGATTACTAAGGAGGAAGCTTCTCAGAACAAGGCTGTAAGTCAACACATTGTTTTTGTTTTAAAAAACAAAATAACAACAGGAAGTTGCCACACTGATATAGCACGTCCAAAAATTGGCACGTGTCTGTTCTTCAGGACCTGTGCTGTTATTGTGTTGTTTGGCTGGTAGCCTGTCTGTGGAGGGACAGAGAAAGGGAAACAGAGAAAAGAAAAAAAAAAAAACAAAACCAAAAACCCCTAACTTAGGAATCATTTCAAGGCCTGAGATGTGGACAGGTTTGCTGAAAGATATCTTGGAACTGTACAAGGTAAACATGGTCTAAATCACCTGCTTTGGGAAGATAAGTACCACGAGTCCTCTAAGCTAAATGTACACCGCTGAAATTTGATTGAAAACTTTGCGATGTGAAGACTGAAAATCACAAGAAGGAGGCAGGCAGCGTTTAATCTCCTGTTGGATGACAATTCAAGATAGACTGATAGAGATACCTGCTGCCTGATAAACCAGTCAATATTGTAGATGGTAGATACTTGCAGGAAACAGACACTGCAAAGAGGGAAAAATTCTCGGTATTTTTATATTTTCATCCTGTTCTCAGCTCCCTGCTAAGTAGGATGAGACTTGTGTTTCCCTCTGTTAAGTTATTGCACTTCAAATGCTGTGAGCACCCCAATTTCTTTTCAGGGGCATGTTAAGGTAGAGTAACGTGTACAAAATGTATGCACGAAATCCAAGGATTTCTAAATGCCCGGAAAGTACAGGATGATAGAAACCAAAGGTGACAGATCCAGTCACTATTCTGTGCTAATTTTTTATCTTGTCTATTACAGAAGAATTTTTTGCCCACTAAGCTACTACAAACTCAGTGGTGTTAAGTATAAGCAGCAGGTCTTTCAAAAAAGTTTACCTGGCTAAAAGTAGGAGGGAAAACACATGAAGTTTTTAAAAGCATGAGGAAATCACAAACAAGCAGAAAACACTATTTACACTTCTCTTTGGAAGGACTTGGTCAAGTCACTGCATACATATTCTCACCACAACACTTCAGACTTTGTGTGCACCAATCCTTCGCCTTATGTTTATTACGAGAGCTAAGACAGCAGGCTTTCTAGCAGCTCTCTGCTGCTGCTGTCTTACTATGATTTTCCTATCTTTTAATTAAAAGTATATTTCACAGCCAAGCCAAATGTTTCATAATAACAAGAAGGAAATGCAGAGAAACAGCAAGGAAAACTTCTGACCTACTGTGGACTGAACATACTTCTTCTTGCCATGCAACGAGACTAAATCATTGCATGTGTTGCTGATGGACATTCATCATTATTTCTTCCCAAACCGAAGGCATATTTCATTTTCCTGAATCCTGGATTTTCTCCAAGTTTTGCAGGGAAATGTTGCTGCCATTGGAGCTTGTTGCTGTGTGTCACCACCTGCTGGCAAACATCAGTTGAGGGTTTCTGTCTTGATTGTGCAGCTAAAACAGTGTAGACAAGGACTTTTATCTTCCTTGATAGAAACAGATAGGTGGCCACAAACAGAACATATGTTATTTAAACAGATTTTTGGTCTTGAATGCATATATTCAGACCAAGCCTGTTTGTATAACATGCAGTCTGGATCCTGCAAACCATTACTCAGGTAACTAGCTCTTAATACAGGAGAAAAGATGCAATTGCATAGAAAAGGTTATCATTATGGGAAAACGTTCACAGACAAAGCTGAGCAGAAAAATAAATACCAAAAAAATTAAATATACATGGCAAAGGCTGCTTCAATATTTAATTAAAAATAACATAGAGTGAAAACTTAAAATAACCTTCTAGGGACAGTCTCGGGTTTAAATTTCCTGATCTACGCTATTTATTTTACTGGTTTAATGAGTTTGGAGTTTGGGCTTTTCTCTTTTTTTTACCCCACAGATGTTTTTAAGAAATTAGACCTTTGAATATGAAAGTATATTTTGAAGTATATAATATTTATTCTATCCACTCTAATAGGTAAAAGTGCGTTGCAGTGTGGGCTCTAATGCTGATAATTCATATCATTTATCTGATAGATCAGGAGCCATTACGGCCTGTTGTGTAAATTCATATTTTGCCACTCTTTAAAAAGTGGATTATTATTGACCCAATAGACCGTAACAGCTCCAAAGAAGCCATTACTGTCTGTTGTGTAAGTCCTGCATGGCGCATGTTTTATTGACCCTTTGGAGCCATCATGGTCTGTCTTGTCAATCCGGGTGCCATAGGGGCGGATTAAGGCTGCTGCCTGCGCAATATCCGTGCAGCGTCCTGGCCCCGTTATCGATGCGTGCCCCGGCAAAATCACATCTCCAGCCACCTCACCCAGATGGTTTTCTTCTCAGGTTCCAAAACACCTCTCGTTCTGCTTCGCATCCTGAACTAGAGACAAGGGCTACAAAAATCGCCTGGATATAATTAAGCCATCACTCTTTTTTCCTTAAAAAAAAAAAAAAAAAAAAAAAAAAAAAAAAAAAAAAAGGTGAACATCAGGCTCTCACTCACCAGGAAGAAAAGAGGAATGCCTGCGGGTGGTCAGATCACCCCAGTTCTTCCTCATGACCCCTTCTCCTCTCCCAGCTACACACATATAGGATAGCACTGTATAAATGGCTCTTCCTTAACACTCCACAAAAGCCACCTTCCTGGACAGCAGAGTGTCCAGCTTGCCTGTGCAGGCAGAACACAAACAGGGTTCACCCTCTGTGAAAAGATGACCACCCTGCACAAAGGAGCAAGCAGGCTTGCACACAGCCCTGGGAAAAAGGGTTCATATGCACCATGTGCACTGAGGGGCTGGGTTCTGAGGACTTTAATGAGAAACAGAAGGGAAAAGACAAGACCCCAGTAGAAAACCTGTCCCAAGGGAGTGCCTACCGCTGCTTCCAGGCTCAAAATAACTCTCTGGCCAACCCCACAAACAGAACTCCTGCAAATCCTTCCTGTCTGGCTGACCCCTTCGTTAGGGAGCAGACAACTCCACCCTGAGCATTCCTCTGCCCAGCACACATCTCTCAAAGCAAACACAGCTCACTGTCAGGAGCCTGTTACCTGCCGACTGTCTCACTCCTTTTCTTCCAAACAAAAACTGCACACAAACCACACAACCTAAGCCACCTCCAAAGCAATGCCTTCCTGGGGCTAGATCAAAATCAGCTGAACAGCCAGTAGGGTTAAGTTCAACCTTCAACTGCCTAAATGCTTGAATTATTCCCATGCTTGGCATAATAAAGATCTAGTGTTGGCAGTGCTTGCTTGTCTTATACATTCATAAATATTTATCCAAATATTAATGAGCAGAAAAACAATTTATTTCTTTTTTTCCTAATTGTAACATCAATTCTAATATATTTTGTTACTTAGTCACCTCACAAGTATATTGATTTTCTTATCCACCAACTGGTATTTAAATGTTTTACAAGTGCATGCCAAGATCCTGAAATGAAAACTGTGTTTAGAACTCATAGCAGGGCTAGTACTTTTAGATTTATTTGGGCTTTTTCCTAGCACAGTGGGATCTATGCAATAAAAATTCATCATAGAGATGGGTAGTGGTTTCATGCAATGTACATCTCTGAAGGCTTCTTCAGACAGTACGCAAATGCAACGTACACGTGCAAAATGCACATAGTGTTGCAAAAGAGCGTTTGCTCCTACTGTTCTTCTACACACATTGTTTTTCCCCTTTCACATCAACACACACATACCCCACTCTTGAGCATAATATTGACATAATTTAAAATTTCTGGTTACAAGTGTATTTAAGTTCCAAAACAGCATTCAAGAAGTTTACCCGCAATTTAGTTTCAAATCCAGCAGCCTCCCGAAGCACATGGCTGGCTAAATGCAGGCAGTGAGTCCCAGCAAAGCCAGCTACCTGCTTAGCCACCTTACTGAACTGCGGCCTCAGTTTTGATAGATCTCAACGACTTTTCATTGCCCACCTAGATAACAAAAGATGCAGGTAATCTGACCTTGCATAGCAACTGAAAACTTTTTCAGCAATATTACTTGTGACAGCTGTGTATTTCCACAGAGGGGAAGATAAAGCCTTTGGTCTCTGCAATTCACTAAAAGAACCGTTTATTAGTTCAGCATTTCCTTGTGTGTGGCTGGAAATTTTATCAGGTGCTCACCAACACCCTACTGTGCATTGATACAGGGGACCACAGAAAATAACCTCTGGTGCTGATAAGAATTAGTCATGAAATGCTCTTCTTTCTGAATAGGTACCCATAAGCTCTCTAGGTGGCATATACAAAAGATAGAGATTGTCTGACATTAATGGAGTTGCATTTCTGATCCAGGAGACTCATCTATTTCAGGCTGTTCAGAAATGACACTCAGTGCCATTCCAAATAATAATAAAAAAAAAAAAGTGAAAAGTGGAAAGGTTTGTGCGTCTTTTGTATGGACATATTTTGTCAATGCCTTTTATCCTGATAGTGGTTTATTTGTCATTATTGTGGTGAAGAGAATAAAAAGGTCTCCTGATTTAGCCAAAGTATGCAAAATCTTTTTGCCTTTTCTTCAATAAGATCAAGAAGAGTTTAGGTAGAGCTGGTATCAATGAAGTTAATACAGAGGATACAAAGTTTACCAAATAAACACATTTATTTTATAAACGGTAGCTTTACTTCTTTTCTAATTCACTTATTTTTAGAGATAGAAATTGATTTGTTCAGAGGGAAGAATAGCAGTTTCACCACCAGCTTCAGGGGAGTTATATCCAATACACACTGTTGTAAGCACAGGCAAAATTTCAACCCAGTATCCTGGGCTAAGGGCTCCTTTCCTTCTCCTCACAGGTTTCTGAGACAAAGAACAATTTGTAATGCTGCCAGTTGAAGCCCCTACGAAGGAGGGCATGGGGATTCAGCAGAGCTCAAAGTCTATGACAGAGCCAGGTCTTAGTTTAACTCAGGAATAAGGACTGAATCCTCTGAGCATATCATGTACATCTCTCTGGTCAGAGAAGGGAAACTAGAAAACTAGACCAGGCAGCTTCATCCCAACACTGAAAAAAAAAAAAAAAAAAAAAAAAAATTGCGCCTATATAATGTCCCTACAGTTCAGACCAGAAAAATGCACAAACACCTTAAGCAACCATTGTCATGGGTTATAGTAGGAACTTGGAGGATCTGATTCAGTACATAGCCTTATATATTAAAAAAAAAAAATGGTCAGGGGTTTTGTATTTCATATTTCCATTGTAGTGTTCCAATTCTGCTTACAAAACCATGGACAAGCAAGCCTTTGCCTGGTTTTCTCGGGGCACACAGCTGATGAGCTGCCTAAAACAGCAGGGCCACTGAGAAAAAAATACAACCAGAATGTTCAGCATCAGGATCACCTCACTCATAAACTCCTGACAGGCTGAATACACCAGGGCTGGAATTACTGGAAAGATGATGATTTACCTTTTTTCCCCAACTGCAGACAACTCTGAATCCTGCCACAAAAGGCAAACAAAAAACCAAGAAAATATTTGATGACTTTGTGTTTTTCTATGACAACCGACATCATTTATGACCCATTATGTAATGACATGAGCATTATACATTGAAAAGCTGTCTAGAAAGACATTGTAAATAAACATTTCTGGTTTGCAAACAGGAAGCCAGAGATATTACTGTGGAAGCTGAGAGGATGGGGTTAGATTCTTGAAACGTGAGTGATTTGTTTTTTCCTTCCATCTCTCCCAAACTCATGGTGCAGTCATATTGTTATTAGCTAATGCATGTCATTTTCTCTCCCCTGTTATAGCTAAAATATAACTTGGGAAAAAATGAACAGCTATAGAAAGACAGACTAGATAGATACAAGATGAGAGGAAAAAGTGGCAAAAAGCTAAAATAGGTATAAAATATCTGAGGCTACAGGGATTCAAACCAAGTGCTGGAAGAGTCTAATCTCCAACAGTGGCCCATTGCAGGGGCTTCAACCAAGGCACAAAATCACCGACAATTATTATTCTGATGAGGGAAGCATCTTCAAATTCCACATATTGCATATGCAGGTATGTTCTGCCTTATGGGAGGTGTTTTTCAGATGCAAGTAGCCATTATGGCATTTAAAACGGTACAAAGAGAAGTAACACTTTATGCTAGCCTAAGAATTTCTGGGGAAAAAAACCAGAGTTTGGGTCTCAAAAATCTTCTTTGAGGCTAAGTCAAGCAACAGACTTTAAGCTAGGCTTTGCTGATTCTTTTTCAGACTTGAAGGACGGTCTGTCCACTCAAAATGCTGTCTGGTTTTTGGGCTATGTTTCTCTGTCCAGCAACAACCTCTCCACAAACCCTGCTTGCCTCCTATCCTTAAGCCATTACAACTACTACAGCACTACATCTGCCCCTGGCTTGAGTGACTGAACAAACTCCTGACAGCAGTAGGTTTTAGCTGGCCAAACAACGCACTTTTCTCACAGCAGCCCTCACAGGGGGTCACACTGCCAGCTCCTGCCCAGCCCTCCATCTCCAGTGCAGCATGGCCTGCCAGTCAACATAGGAGTTGGTGGAGGGCTCACCACCAGCTTTCACAAAAGCAGGATTAGGCCCTTTTTCCTTCTGACATTTTTCAAAACATCCCTTTTTTTCTAGCTGATCATAACAGTTGCCCCATCCAGGCATCAAATAAACACTGGGGTTTTTTATCCTGGCATTGGTGTTATTGTGAAGGAAGTTTTCAGTCAAACAATACCACTGAATAAAATCTTTTTTCCTGCCAATGTCATGTGACAATTTTTTTTTTCTTTAACCTGAATTTCTAACCCATTTTAAACCTGCCATTTTTTCACACATTAATGGGAAGAAATTTTTTTCTTCTTTTTCTTATTTCTCTGCCTTTTTCCCCCCCTTGAGTAGATGAACTTTAAATGCAATAGTGCTCATCCTAAGTGACCCTGCCTGCTGGGAGTAATTGTCTAGAGGAGAATAGAAGAATATAAGAGCTTTTGTGCAAGGGAATAGAGAAGACAGACTTTATTATGATTCTGAATCGTAAGCCTGCTCTCATTTTTTTTTTCCTTTATTTCCCTTTCTTTTTTTTTTTTTTTTTTTTTTGGGGGGGGGGTGGAGGTTCTAACAGCTGTTTCCCATCACAACCAGTGTTTGAAAGACACAGCAAAATTGAGTGTATCAGTATCACAATTAGTTTCACAGGCGGCTAATAACTTACTTGCCAGCCATGCCTGATTTAATCAGGACAGTGCTGATTTATGGTTGTTTGTCCCAGTGTCCGATTTTCTCTGCCAGTTCCAACACAAGGAGATGCATGCAGCCTTGCTTCTGCACTCCGTCAGGGCCACCAGTTCACTTCAGTGGACTCGCTGCACTGGAGGGAAGGAAGGAGGAGGCAGCCGAAATGAGAAGTCTGGAGTCTTCTAACACAACCCAGGAAACATATTCTTCTTCCTGTGATAAACAGAGCAGCTCACACTGGTGCAGGCGTGCCAGGCTGACATGTAGGGGCCTGTACATTTATCAAGGTATCTCACAGTGGCCTGCTACCCCCCTCTTCCCTTGTGACCTGGAGGAACCTCCTGGGTTAGGGTCAAGAGGTGATTTTAGCAGCACATTATCTCAAGCCTGCAAGGCCCTGAGCTGCTGCGAGTGAGTCTTCTGTCAATGGTGCCAAATTACGCGTGGCTCATTTTTGCAAAGTGATCTACTGCTGCTGCTCATTGGGGACAGAGCTGAGACCATCCAACTCATTTTTCTTAGGACTGCAAGCAGATCTGGAGGAAGTCCCAGCAGCAAGAGCCCGGCTCATGCCTTTCTCACTCAGCAACCCTACTCCTCGGAGCTGAAAAAAAGTCCATGAGAAGACATTTAATGGATCGCTTGTAGCACTTAAAAGATGAGATCTGAGACAGTCTTGCCTGTGGCTACAAAAGGGTAGGAAAAAGAAAATAGGAAAACAGGTTTGTAGGAGGCTTTTAGCTGGGTTGGCTATACCACTGTTCTTCCGGATTAAAGGAAATAGGCAAATATTTTCCTTAAAGAATACAGAAAAGTAAGAAATGTTGTGTTATAAACAGGCATCTGAAATAACACCCACAGGGCTCTTCAGCATAGATTTCTCCACAGTCACCTGAAAATTGCTACAGAGCTCTCCTTCACATCTCTCTGCATCACTCTCTGCACTGGGACAAGACCAGAGCACTGACTAAGCCTCCTGCCCACTGCTGTCTCACTTTTACCCTGGGCTCCCCAAAGTATGGCAACGTAGAAGGTCTGTTTATATTCACTGTTCCTTTCTCATCTTTTGGTTTGGTTTTGCCTATATTTCTGAAATGGTGGGAAGGCTGATGCCCAAACCCGTAGCTGTGGTTTCTGGATGCCACTACTGTAATAACCCTCAGGGATGTCTAATCAGGAGAGCTGGAGCAGGTTCATGTCAGAGGGAGTCTGTGCACTGTGATTAAGAGTGTTTTCAACCTGCGAACAGGGGGGTTTTGCTTTAGTTTGAAAGACTGTCATGGAAAATCCCTTGTGTCACCTGTTTTAAAAGGCGTGCGTTACACTCCTATAGTTAGCTTTGAAACGTGAAAGACAAGATGGGCCTTGTCATCACCTTCTTCAGTCAAGGATCCAGAAATCTCAGTCCCCTGGTTTGAAAGGGGAGGTGCAAGCAGATGCCTTCCCTGTATGTGCCGGGGGATCACAGTGCAGTGGCACTGCTTATGGCTGCCACACAGTCCTGGTCCTTGCCCTGAGGAGCTTGCAGTTTGGGTAGAAAGGCAGTAATCTCCCTGGGAGGCTTTAAAGAAGCCTGCCAGTTGTGGGTTTGTTTGTTTTTTTTCTTTTTTCCCTCTTTATATGGCATTTGGTAATGCATGGCAGAGAGTATACATCTTGGTTAGTTGTTATCTGAAGCATAGCAGCTAACCAAACTACAAGAGAGGATACTGATTAGTTTCCTAGAAGACAAGACATGAGTAGAGGCCACAGTGCCTGTTTTTCTCCAGCTGAAAAAGCTGAATCTACACTTGCAAGCTCCTATTGCCCTAAGAAGCAAGAATGGGGGCATGTCAGTTGAAGATTTCACTTAATCTTAAGTAGAGTCAAAATGCAAATTTGTATTCAGGTTTTGTCATTGAATAAAAGAGGTCTTGCACAATGCCTTTTACAGGAGGTATTCATGCTGCTTCACCTGGAACATTCCCACCCACCTCCTGGGTTTCCTACCAGCTATTTCTAGCTGACTCTTCCTTGAGTATGGAGACATGCTGACTTGCCCTACCGCAGGGACCATTCTCTCTATAAGGTCCATTATGGGAGACTTAAGCTTTTCTCAAAGGCCTTTAGAGGGGACTCATGCTCTTCTTTGTTGCGAGCTAAAGGGGACTTGAGGCAGTCTGGAAACCTCAACTGAGGCAGAAACCTCATTTTTAGGTTTTACACTACTGATCTGAGGTCCTAAAGCAGAATCTGGGCCTAAGACGTCCATACAAGCAGGTATGGACATGGATTTGAGTGCTAATGTCTCTGTCATCTTCCAGAAGGGCACATGACGGTGTTCTCATCTGTGGTGGCAGAAAGTGGGACTGGTGCTGCAGCGACTCCAGTAAGAAATCTAAGCTTGGGATTCCTTCCTGCCCTTCTCTTTTCTCTCTCTGTTTACACAAAAGACAGACCACGTTCAACGGTATCAGTGCAACCCAACCATGATACTCATTGAGCAGTTAACACACACACAAATACAAAGAGAAAAAGAAAAAGAAAAAGTGGCAGTCTATCCATCTCACTTGGCATGTTTATATGTCCTTCTTAACCATAAAAAAGAAGCCTGTTTACAAAGTGGAGTGTCGGTAACATTGTGTAAAGGAACACTTATCTGAGAAACTTTGATCTCCTTCTGAAGCACCATTACTCTGAGACTGAAGGGCTAATGGCTCTTTGGGTGGGAGAGAAAGTTTTTCAACAGGAAAAGAAGGAAGTTTATTGTGCTATCTAGTGGACATATTTAGAAAATCCTGCTCCTTGGAAATAAGTCGTGGCTGTATCACCAGCAGCATTATCCCACATTGCACAGGCTGCTGAACGGGGGGAAAAAACCAAGGCCTCCTGTAATGGGATAGCGGGGAAGTTGCTACTCTAGGGCAGGCCTGCTATCTCACTAATTTAAGTAATGGACATATTAATGGAGCTGAGAGCTAAACCAGACACGGAGCACTGCCTATTGGAGCAAACGTTTTCCATTTACAGACTCTGGGACACATTTTACCATGCTGATTCACATATTTAGGTCCTACTTGGATGAGTAATCATATTGGCTTTGAGAGCACAAGCAGAACATTGGCCTCAACAACAGGAGTGAAAACCACTGCCAGGAGAGTGATGGAGTTGGATCCTAAAACATCTAATTAGATATCATTAAATATAAAAATATGATTTTTTTTAAAAAAAAGGATTGAGAATTCCTGGAATGCAAAAAGCAGGTTGAAAAACATACATGAGACTCAAGTAGATTCAGTTTCAGATAGGTCTGAAATCCCACAGGAACAACATCATTCACCCTATTGCCTTTGCGAAAATAGCATAAAATCTTGCCCAATCCTTTTTTTCTTCCTAATTTCAAGTTTTCCAGGTCTCCCTTAAGACGCTGAGCTTCACTTGGCGCTTCACTGCAGTCAGAGATCTGGGTATCTCTAATCTTTCCTGCAAACACATTTCTCTAAAATGTTTGTTAAAATGCACTGTCAAATTGAAACTTAATAGCACAGACCTTCCTCGCAAACATAAATAGCACCTCCGGAGGCTCACACATCACTGCTCTTCGCTCGCATCTGTCCTGCTGCTCTCCATTTTATTTCTCCGCGCTGCCGCTTGCACTTTTCAACTTCTTCTATCTGTCGCTGAGTCCTTCATTCAAAGACCACTGAAATCCTTGGGAGCCCATCCAATACCTGCCGCTGGCTTTGGGCCCCACCAAAGCAATTCTGCCCTGCCAGCACTGAACACTTCCTGCGAGGCACTGAACAAACCCATTAACTAATCTCGTTAAAAATACTCCTTCACTAGCCGGGCCTTAAACAGTGGCGTCTATTGTATAAACGTGTATTTCTCTTATAAACAGTCCTGGGGAGACAATGTAGAGATAGGCTGGAGCTGCCTTTTGCCAGTTGCTTGGCCTGTGGAAACAATTAGCTTGAAAGACAGACTTTAAAAGATGAGGGGTTTGTGCCCACAAAAGAAAAGCAGCAGCTTCAAAAGAGTGTGATTTATTCGAAAGGGAGAAAAAAATAAAAGGAAGCAGAATAGTTGGGCTCATTGAGTTTCCATCCTGTAGTTTCCTTATTTTGCTAGGCTGTGAAAGACTGTGGCCAGGCTCTATAGAGAGTGCACATTTGAACCCAGATTTACTAATGACTGATATGGCAGACACAGAAGTCCCATTTATGTCTTTTTTTTTTTCCCCAAAAAAAACAAGGCATTTGTAAACCACCATATTTTTTTGATGGGAGACAAATAAGGTAACTGTTATTGCAAGGTTTTTAAAATAGATAATACCCCATTTGGAAACCAAGATGAAATACCCTTCTATCTGGCATAGCCTTGAAACATTTACAGAAAGCCTTTTAATGGAGATTTAATGCATCTATAATAATAACACAGAATTTGATACCCTCTAGGAAAAACTGCCTGGTGCTCCCTTAACAACCACAATTACTGCACAACTTGTTATACCTAAAGTTAATAAACCAGAATTAAGGTTGTGGATAAACTTTATTAACCAGCAGGAACCTGTGTCTTCTCCCCCTCTTGACTGTCCCACAGGCACCAAAGACCCTGTGTTTGTCCTCTGGTTTACCTTTCCTGGAGCAGGTTTACCTTTCTAGCCCTGAAAGCTCTGGCAGTGACTGAGACATACTGGGGCTGAGGCAAAAAAAAAAAAAAAAAAAAAAAAAAAAAGGAAAAAAAAATAAAGAAAAAAAACTACCATAACAAAACAAACAAAAAAACCCACCAAAACAAAAACCAACAACAACAACATCATCACCACCAAAAAAAAAAAAAAACCCACGTGAAAAAATCAACTACAAATATTACAAAAAGAAAATAAAGAAAAAGAAAATTAAAGGGGAAAGGAAAGGAAAGGAAAGGAAAGGAAAGGAAAGGAAAGGAAAGGAAAGGAAAGGAAAGGAAAGGAAAGGAAAGGAAAGGAAAGGAAAGGAAAGGAAAGGAAAGGAAAGGAAAGGAAAGGAAAGGAAAGGAAAGGAAAGGAAAGGAAAGGAAAGGAAAGGAAAGGAAAGGAGAAAGGAAAGGAAAAGAGAAAGGAAAGGAGATTAAAATAAAATAAAATAAAATAAAATAAAATAAAATAAAATAAAATAAAATAAAATAAAATAAAATAAAATAAAATAAAATAAAATAAAATAAAATAAAATAAAATAAACCAGAACAAAGCAAAGCCGTTCCTCTCCCGCCGTGCGCGGCCCCGTTGCCGCTGCCCCCGGGCCGGCGCCGCGGGCGCAGGGCGGGCGCAGCGAGCGGCGCGGGTGCCACCGTGTGGCCGCCGCCGGGACTGTCCCCGCCGCTGCCGGCGCTGCCCGCGCCCGCCCGGCCCGCGGGGTGGTGAGGCGGCGGCCGGGGAGCGCGGCCTGGGCCGCCCCTCGGCCCCGCGCTCGGCACAGCCGCGCCCCGGGCTCTCCGAGTGCCCCGGCTGAGGAGCCCGCTTCTTCCTCTCGGGAGTTAAATGAGTGTGGGAGACGGAACTTGCCTTAAACTAACTCTGGGTGCTGCCGGGGAGGACATCTGCCTTTACGCTCCATTTTAAGCGGCTGCGGGCAGGGGAGCCCGGGTGGAGATTTGCAGGAGTGCTGCTCTTCCCTGTGTCAGCCGGCCGGGGAAGGGAAGGGTGCTCTCTCCTCAGCCCTGGCTCCTCACAGCAGCCTCTTTTGGACCCCAAGTGCCAGAGGAAGGAGAGGAGCACAGCACACTCCAGCCTGTGCCCCTGCATTTCTGGGTCAGACATCCTCGCGGGGAGATGGCTTTATTTAGACAGAGTAGGTGGTGATGAGATATCATGTGCTGGGCCAGCAGAATTACAATGCATGTGGTTGGGGCCTCTGTGAGTCTGTCCTCAATTATTTTTGTTTGTTTTGGTGCTTCCCCAAGTCTTTCACATAGAGTGTCTTCACTCATGTTTTTGTTCTTCCAGGAACAGGCACGAGAATCCAAACTCCAGGCCTTGTCTGACAGCACATCCCTGTGCCAAAAAGGCCAAAGGAGTTGTAATTGCTGTCAGAAATGAGCTTTCAGCAAGCCTCTGAAAAGAGACAGTGAAGAAAAAAAACAATCCTTCTTTTCCTTGGCCCCCAAAATGCCTGTAAACTTTGACCTGCTGACAGAGAAAGGCCAGTGGTGGAAAGGGCATGCTGTGGAGTCATGACCTCTGCTAATGGACCTCCTGCTTGTGAAGCTTGTTCAGTACTGCCACCTGCTCTCCCCAGAGGTATTAAATAAAGTATTAAAAAGTATTGTAATGTACCAGTTCTCACAGGTAGAAAAAGGACACTAAATTCTTCGTGCTCCTCAGGATGCTAAGGATATTAAATGTAAGGTATATAAACATTTCGTGCATAATGGAAATTCTCCCATTAGCCTTTCCCCCTATTAAACACCATAAGAAAGTCTGAGGTTACTGAACATAAATTTCTGTCACTATTTTACACGCTGTGGGATTTCCAAAATATCTTCATGATCTGAAAGAGATTACATACGAGTTGTAGAAGATCCATATGTTTCCAGAGAAGTGGCTAAATGCCAGGTAGGTGGTCAAGAGCATAGAATCACGGGATGGTTTGGAAGGTACCTTTTATTTCCACCCCCTGTGCCATAGGCAGGGACACCTTCCATTAGACCATTCCTCAGAACCCCATCCAACCTGGCCTTGAACACTTCCAGGGATGGAACATTCACAGCTTCCCTGAGCAACCTGTTCCAGTGCCTCACCACATGCAAAGTAAAGAATTTCTTCCTCATATCTAATCTAAATATCCCTCTTTTGGTTTAAAGCCCTTCCTGCTTGTCCTGTCACTACATGCCCTTGTAAAAAATCCCTCTCCAGCTGTCTTGCAGGTCCTCCTTAGGTACTGGAAGGCTGCTGTAGCATGTCCCCAGAGCTTAACATCTAAAATGACACTAAAGATGGATGTTTAGGCAACTTTATCACACCCACATACCCAACTATTTTCTCTTAGGTGCAGACTGTCAAGAAATCTGGGGTCTTTTAAACATCTCCAGCACACAGCAGAAAAGAGCACATGTGGGATATCACCAAGAATTGGGTAGTATTTTAATTAGGACAAGTGGGGCCTCTCTGCTCACACTCCAAGACTTCAGCATAGATTTTACCTGCAATGGAAAATTCGTCTCCACAGGTTTATGTCCTGTTGCCATAATCCCTAAACTGATCTTATTAGTTTGGTGGAAGGAGCATACACATTTTCTGGACATCAAAAACTGCATCTCAAGCTGTGGACACCAGAAGACTGTCCACCTCTAGCTGCTCCCGGGTCAACCAAAGCACCCACTGTCCATCCAAATCCTCTCTATTGCCAGACTAACTTTAAAGAGAGAAAGGAAATTACGTGTACTCCAGCAAAATGTATTTTCACTCCAGCAAAATGTATGTTGAGATGATCATAAAATTGGAAACAAAGTCACAAAATAGAAAAATAATGAAGACTATTTATGGGTATGGCTTTTCAGAGCAGAGCTCTTCTCTTAACACCCAGTGTCTTGGCGTATAATGGAAAAGCCATGTCATCTTCAGATCAGTGTAGAGAAACTATCACGGTATCTTCTTAAGAAACACAATATGATATATGATATGATATTATAATAAAAGAAGACTGATATAAGAACTTATTATAGTTGAGTTTAAACTGCCTTATCAGACTGATGATTGCTCTACTGACTGGCACAACTGCAAATTCCTTCAGTTTATGCCATGACGTGAAAGAGGAGCAAGTGTCAGCACCTCAAAGTACCACAAAGCCATTGATTTTTGCATTGGTTCATGTGGATCCATCAGAAACACATCTGCCTGTTCTCTGTGGTGTTTTGCAGTACTCGGGTAACTCAGGTGTTAGAATTCTTGCAGGTGTACTCCAATTCTGCTTTACAAACACCTGGAGCTTGTCCTGGTGGCCTGGGAAACTGGTGGCACCTCTGCCATGGGACATCTTCCCTCTCATTCTTGACCCCATTGATGCTGACTCCATGCCAGACTGGTCTACTTTGATGTGCTCCTGGGTAGAGAGACGAGTGTGGCCAACTGGAGGAAAACAATAATTCTGTCCATTCATTTTTATCCTCTCTGTCAAAGCAGGGATATCACAGATTGCCCCAGCTTTTTGGAGAGAGATTGATGAAGGCCAGGACAAAAACACCCAGTACTACAAATACTGATATAATATCAGCACCCAACAGCCTTTGATATTGCAGACAGAATCATGATGTTACTGATCAATCACGATATCATGATGAATCATGTTATCAGTACCTCACTTCCTCCATGTTACTCTCCATTCCAATGGCTAATGTGGGGCGAAAGGCCACTGAATGCAGGGTACCCTCAAGGGGTTTTTTTGGCTCACCTGCAAGGTCTCAGAGGAATTGGTTGAGGGCCTAGAGATCAGTGCCTTCAGAGGGCTGGAGCAACCCTTTCATCACAGTAAATGGTCTTCTTCTAACTCTTAGCCTGCCTGAATTTATGTTCTGGGCTTGAAATAATGTCATTGTCCATGAGAGCTTTCAGGCAGTCTGAACAATGAAATCAGACCACTGTTGATAGATTTGTGGTGAAGGAACTCCTTGATATGGGCTCTTTCCTTCTGTGTCTCAAAGCAGACAGTTCATAATGTCCACAGTTATCATCACAATGTGGCTAGATAACTAAATGGCTTACACTGCTCTTCCAGTCCCATTGCTAAGAAATATCTGGAAACATCAAAGGAGGTGGCTGCCTATCTAAGCAGGGGAAGGGAGTTTCAGATTAGTAAAATCAGAACCTAGAAAGCCAAAGTGGAAAAGCCATTACAGAAGAAGGACCCTTCCAGAAACCTTCCAAGTCTGGACTTGTGTCCCCTTCCTAAAGAGCTGTGGCACTGCCAATCCCAAATGTGCACCATGGCTATCTTCACATAAGGAAGATGGTACTCCTTATTAAGGAGCTTACTTATCTAAGCCCCTCAGGTACTGAGATCTGCATCAGTGAAAACCAGAATACTGACCGTAGCTGAAGACTGACTGGATCCCACCTCAGACAACAGGACTGTGAACACATGGTTGAAGACCCCTAGTACTTTGCACTGATCTGAGCTTTCTTTGCAAAGTTGTATGCACTGTATTTGCCCGATACAAAAAAAACCCCATTATTCTTGATCACAGCCACTACCTTGTGAGTTAGGTCCAGCCTAGAATTTAGCAGGCAGCCCTAGTCCTGTGGCTGAAAAAAGTTTTACCAGTTCTTCTCCCTCATCTGAGCATTTGGTTTCATGTAATTAAACATCCCAACAGAAAAAAAAAAATAGTCCTTTGTCAGATTGACAGCTAAGCCCTGACTTGAAACCATAACCTCAAGTGTATTCAAAGCAGAAAATCCAATCTGGCTGACATTTTGTCCTTTAACACATGTTGTCGTAATCCCAAATTAAAGGCTGCCCTTATATTGTACCAAACTAAATCACACACATTTCAGAAAGTTTGGCATGTAAAGGAAGCACAGTGCTACATAAAGATGGTGTCAGACCAGATTTTCAGCCTTCTTTGTTGCTCTTTTGGATTTTTCTCAGACCTTCAAGGTTATATACATTTCACGGTTTAATTTCTGTTATTCCCTAAGGCACTGGTGCATATTTACCCACTAACAAAAATAATTCCTTTGAAACATAATAATTTATAATAGGCATATTACGATCCTTTCAGATTTATTGTGATCTAATCACTAGGCACGTATTTAGGAAATATAAAATCCTTTCAAGACTTTTACCTTGAGACAGGCTAAGAATGCACAATGCAGAAACACACATCCATAACAGTTCCCAGTTTGATAAGATGATCCATTCTCCAAAGCCATATATATAAAAAAGTTAACTGAACATTAGCCACCTTTCAAACCTTAATTGCACAGCTTGCTTAAAATAGAAGAGTTTGCAGAATTGTTGTTGTAAATTGAAGACATGCTCAAACTGCAGACATAGAGAGAAATGGAGGAAAAAAAAGTCACTTTTGGCCAGACTGTCACTTTGGTATGATTTTTACAGATTTAAGTAAGAATCTAAATACAACTCAAAAAAAATGGTGTTTTCTCTCCACTGATGGCCAAATTCCAAGAGTTTTACCTCAAATTAAGAAGAATGCCTTATCCTGTATCATGTATTAAACCCACTTTTTAGTGGTTTGGTTGTTTGTCCTGCGAGTGCGGTGAACTCTCAAGCAGCTCCCAACCCCTGTGCAGTGGAGCTGCATCAGCAGAACCAAGTCTTGGCACACCACACCATTTTTGCTTGCAAGAGACTTTCTGTGCTAGCGTTACACCAGCCTGAATGTTGCCTGTTCCTGCTAAGGGATTAATGATGATAAATAAGTAACTACAGTAGGGCAGGTAGGTGAAGAGAGTTGGAAAATTTGGTAAAATGATAATATGCAGTTTGATATGATGGATGGCTTTATTCAGTTATTTCATGTCATGGGATACAAACTTGATTCTTCAGTGGATAAACTTGAGCTGTGACTAGTGTGAGGCAGAGAAATTTCGTGACTTCAATCAGCATACTTATTACTGCTAATAAAATATTTGCTCCCAACATTTCCTTAGTGAAAGAACCTCTTCCACCAACATCTCATAATTAAGCAATACTCATATTGTGTCACTACCTTTTTTTAAACTTCCAATTGCAAATATCTACCAGGATGTCTGGCAGACACATTATTTTTTGAACATAAATTTCTAATTGTAATGTCTACAAGCTAAAGCTTGAAAGCATGAACACTTAAGATTATGATGCCCGCAGATAAGTAAAATAAATCCAAATCTTTGCAATTTAAAAACCAGTTCTGTAATCTCTTCCTTATCATCTTAATTCAAATCATTCTTTTAAAACTATTCATCTCTGTAAACACACTTAGACAGTTCATTATTTTTGTTTGATACTCACCAGGAAAAAAAAAGAAACAACAAACCTGACAGGCTACAAAGTAAGTATTTCTTGAAACCAGACAATTCTTCTGCTGATACTGCCCTTATGTAGTGAAGGTTAAACAAGAGGGATGGGTAAAGGTGGTTCTTTGGCCAAAAAATATGTCCTATCCCATGGTTTGATTTTCCAGGTATCTATACTTTTTTTTTCCCTATTTAATATATACTCTGTAGCACAGAAGAAAATTCTGAAGCAAAATTCCATTTTGAAAATATTCCATCTCACCATCCCATACTCCCTTATGGTTTGAGCTGCCCTTGGTGGGTTTGTGCCATGCTCAGCGAGGAGGATAAAGCACTTTACAGAGGAACTTGATAAGTTTTGGTGCACACCGAAAGTTTCAAAGTTCTCCAGTGCTCTTTAGAGCTGTACTAACACTAAGTGCTGGGGGATAGGAGGGCTCTGAACAAAACAGGGCAAGAACAAAAGGCAGAGAACAACAAGCCACTGGATTAGGTGGAGGAAAATTGGAGAAAGAAGGACTGGTCTACAGCCCTCAGCCATGGCCCCAACGCTGGTTACCTAGATTTCAGATGTAGATACTGTTAAGGGTACCTCAGCTCTGTGTCTCCATTTCAAGCTATTTCATAGTGTCCTAATAAATAAACTGCATGTAAAAGCTCTTTCTATAGTGGTATCAGATCGTCAGCCTAAAGAAAAGAACATTACTCTTGGTACCAGTGAGAATTTTTCCTGTTGTTTTGTTTTATTATTGTTGTTGATGTTGGGTTTTTGTTTGGGGTTTTTTGTTTGTTTGTTTTTGGGTTTGGGGGTTTTTGTTTTTTGGGTTTTGTTGGTTGGTTGGTTTGTTTTTGGTTTTTTTTGGCATTTTTCCTGTGGGCAGTAATAGGAACCTCATTAAACTCTAATCAAAATGCATGGAAACTTAGATGGACTTTGGGTAAAAGCTTCAGTGACAGAAATTAAGTTAGATAAATAGATAGATAAAAAGATGGAAAGACAGACAGACAGTTATAGACAAAACAGGGTTTTTTTCCTGTGATTTGAACTTCCATTATAGATGGGTACTTCCAGGTTAAACACAGGCACAAATGTTCCCCCCTCCTCCTTCTTCTGTGCAGCCCTGCGGGATAGGGCGTAGCTAACCTCACTCCAGTTTCTCTGTTTTCATCTGCTGAGGGACAGTGAACAGATCCGGAAGCCTGTTGTTCCAAATCTGAAATTCCAAGTGCATTACTTGTTCAAATTAAGCCATGTGATACTGTTTTAGTTCACTGATTTGACAACTGTGACATTTAAAACAATGTTTCTGATACAGAAACTGCTGGAAAAGCAAATGAAAAATGTCCCAAAAGCAAACTGTTGTGGAAAGTAAGCACAGCTGGACCCTAATTCTTTAATAAATTGGAATGAATATTCCTAGAACAAATTTTCAGTATTTATCTGTGTTTTAAAATCGCAAGCCTTCTGAACTTGCATGACACCTGGAAAACATACCATCCTCCCTCTCTCCACAAACTGAGTATTTCAGGAAATTTTCTTGTCTGTATAAGGAAAAGCCTCCAAGTTCAAGCCTGATTATCCCTAATTTTTAGGCATAAAGTTTAAAGCTACAATACAATGAACTTCGAAATAATTTAAGCATCTAATGGTACAAATATTTGTTTACTGAGAGGTTCAGATCTACCAAAGCTGTTTAAAACACCCCAAAAATATGTGGTTGTATCACTTGAGGACATAGTTTAGCAGTGAATGTGGTGGTGCATAGTAAGAGTTTTATCACCCTGATCTTAGAGAAGTTTTCCAACCTTAGCAATTCCACAATTGTATGAAAGTGTGTTTTAGAATGTTATCTGCTTGTACCTCTGCTTTCTGCCTTTCCATCTCCTGTCTTCTCTTGTCCCATTGTCCCCATTGCCAGCCTTTTTTCCCTTACTTTTCTCCAAATGCCAGGCTAAAAATGCTTCCCTTCTACTTCCCCCGCTAAGTCTCAGCACGCTGACCATACCTTTGCCTTGATTCTCAAGACCATTAAAAACAGTCTGTGAGGGATACTGCTTCACAGCTTGATCATGAAAGCAACAATGCTCCAGTGTACCTGTAAGATGCAAAGGCACTGTAAAAATAGAGTGGGGGGAAAAAGGTACTGTTCTCTTTCCTCCCAAATGAAGTAAGAGGTTGTCATGGAAGCTCAATTTCCACACTCTCTCCCTACCCAATTTTTTGGCCAGTCTGTTCTTCCTTCCTCACTCATCCGTGAGGAGTTGAAAAGGGCAGAACCAAAAGCAGCACAAAATGGGAGTGAGACTTGTAAAGACAATGAAACAAAATGAATAGACATAAGTAAAATAATCCTAAAACAATGACAGCTCTCTTTATTGTAAAAACCGAGATGATAAAATGGATAGTAAAACTTTTAATCGCCTCTTTACCGCAGTGCAAGACTGCTGCTGTCAGAGTCCTGCAGTCAAGCTGTGCCCAGACTGAGCAGGTTTTTTAGAGTTTCATTCTTCATCTGCAGATTTCAGGAATGAAAGGATTGTTCCTAAGAGAGGAAGTTAAAATTTAAATTGCCCAATTTCTTCCTTAGGTTGGCATAAATCAAAGGTATCAATTGAGTTAGGCTGGTTGGGAAGGGATAAAAATCTGGTCTGCAATCTTTAAAAGAAAATGAATTTCTATTGCACATTATTAGAAAATTAATTTTTGTTGCCTCTATAAGACAACAATAAGAAAGGGAGGGAAAATAAAATGCTTTAAGTACTGTACTGTGTCCCATGGAGTCTTTTTGGAGTACCAGTCAGTAATCAGTCCCAAAATAAGATTCTCCAAGGCTGCGACAGATTCCAGGTATGCAGGAATCCCAAAGTCAAGGCCAGAAGCCCAGGGTCCCGACAACTGACCAGAAAAAAAGGCAGACTTCCACCACAAATCTGTCAAACTTGAAACATTTCCATGAAGCATTTCAAGTTAGACTAATCACACCTTTTTGTGTTTTGTCCTGGCTCTACTCAGGGGGCCTGTAACTTGTGCCAGGTTTCTGTAAGAGACAAACGGTAAAGCCTGAATCAAACCCATCCAATTTCAGATAAAGGGGATCTGCGAAGTCTTCCTCTGAGTCTGGCCTGAGGGGTGTCCCAGCTCTTCCTTTACCATTTATAATTTTTCCCCTACATTTATTTCAAAAGCATATCTTTTCTTTTAATCTTGGACTCATTTCATGAACTGAAGGCCAACTGCCACTCCTGGTGACTGACTGATGAAGTCTGCTTCTATTTCTAAAATAAAGCCAGGAGCAGACTAAAGCATGCCTGAGCCAGGCTAGGATGAGAAGGGTGCTTGAATGAGAGGGATGGTTGCAGTAGAGAAGGGACAAGTCAGACATTTAGAGACTGTTTCTTCTTGGGCTGGTGATTTAGGACAGACCACTTTGCCCTTTACCAATAGAAGAGGAACAAAACTACCACTCCCCCTGCTGTTCTGCTGCCTTATGGCACAGAAAGCAGGAAAAAAGAAGAATGTATTTGGAGCATCCATCCACCCTTTAGATCCTGGAACCCACGCCCCTGTGTTATGCCCTGGCCACACTGCTACATCCCAGGAACAGCCCTCCTGGGAGAATAGGGCACTCCTGGCTGCTGCTGTATGTCTGACAGAGTTGGTAGGCAAACTAAGATGGATTTGAATCTTCTCCTCCTAGCATAGGAGGAAAAAAGATTAAAATAAATGGGCAACAGGATGTCTCACGGTGCGGGTACAATCACTGGCAATAGCAACTGTAATAGAGTCAGCCTTGAAGCCAGCTGCAGAGTGGTAATGTTACTTTATTCTTTGTAATGATCATTGTTAACTAATATTTGTCTGCTGAATGCCCACAGGTCATTGTCAAGGATCAGGCCCCCACTATGGCTGGCCCTGAATACAACCTAATAAAAAGCTCCCGTCCTCCAGAGCTTGAAATTGAAGCACAAGTCAAAGGACAATAAGTGAATTCTGCAAAGAAACAGGTGGACCCCGGGGTAACAATGAGACAAATGTGTCATGACGTGGCCTGAAAGTGGCCAAACAGTTACATGCAAGAGAATGAGAAATGCTGCTATTTCTGTTAATTTGAAGAGTCTCTCGGACAGTCTATCTACGTTAAAGTTGCCAGGTCTTTTGATGCCTTTCCAGAGTTGAAGTCCGCCTCCTGGTAAGCAGCTGTCAGCAAGGCAGGGAAGAGGTAGCCTCTCTCTCAAGGTGACATGAAGTGAATATGGGAGCAGCAATGTTGATACCTAAGGCTAATTCTCTGCACATAGTCCATTTGAACTGCATCTTCCAGAAGCCAAACCGGACTTCCCAGGCAGCTAATAAAAGGGATTTGTCTTCTGTAAGAACCGGCTGCTTCCAAACAGCCACTGCAGAGTAAGCAGCCAGTCCTTCCCCAGGCTCGCACTCTTCAGAAAATAATGATGGCTTTGCTGTCTCTGCTGACCAGCTCTGTACCGAAATGGGAAAGGTTCCATACATGTAATAGGAGCTCAGAGACCATGGTAATGAGTATGGTGTAAAAAATGATAGATAGGCGGATGGACAGATACCTCTTTATCATTTTTCTGAGCCATCCAATTTCCCCAGGCACAGAGTACACCCCGGAGATTTGGGTTTAAGGCAGAGAAAGCTTTACACGATGGATTGAGTGTTGTATAAATATGTAAATAAAGAATAGCTCTTTAATTTTTTATGAGGAGTGCATTTTAAAGCCCTGCTTTGGTCTTCTTACTCAGGCAAAATTGCCACCAAACAAAATGGCAGTCATACCTGAACAAACATAACTATGTTCTGCACATAAAACACCTGTATTAAAAATTAACTAATGAAAAAATATTTGGATAATATTAAGAAAAGCAAAAAGCTCGTGCATCAGACAAAAGCTTCCTGGGATATGAAGTGCATTTGGCTATCAAAATGCTCTTTGTAGGCCACATGCTGCTTGCTGACATGCTTGAATCCTAAATAAACAGACTTTATACAGGGAAGCTAACAGGGTTCAGGGGCAAGTGGAATGTCACAGCCACCCTACTGCCACATGTGATGTGTCTGGAGGCAGTCTGTGCACAGCAGCATGTAGTGGTGGCACCGTAGAGGACTGAGCTCCTCAGCAGCAAGACTGGCACCTGAGCACCCAGAAGATGCCAGGCCCTCAATATGACTGCTGCAGGACTGTCAAGAAAGACTGCAACGGGATTTAAGCACACCAGCTCCCAAACTGGAAGCTGGCAGAGGGAAGTGGAGAGCTAATCAGTGCCCTCTGACACCATCTGAGCTGGCTGTTGGGTGCTGGGTCCCAGGCAGCACCCTGTGTCTCAAACATACAGTCTGTGCCTCAGCATGTCAGCTCAGGGACCTCTGATGTGACCCCAGTTTTTGTGGCTCCCTTTGTCCCCACACAATCCCTCTGTCGGTGCTGCAGTAAGGAGACCTGCCCAGCTCAGTTCCCAACTGCACAGAGGAACTGGCATGCTCTTGCCCCCCTGCCTGCCTTCTCTTGTCCTGGTCTGCCCTTACACACTGAAACCGCGAAAGGGAGAGGAAGCGAGCCCCCAAAGCAATGCATTGCAAGTGATTTACATCGGGAATGGCTAGGGCAAAGCAATGTCTGCATCTGGGAACAATCCTGAGCCGGTAGGAGCACAGACAACACAGCCCAATCATCATTGCTCTATTCCCCCTCCAGGATCTCCATCAAGATGTGAAAGGTTTCAGCAACTGATCACCATCATTCGAAGGGAAAAATAATTTTCAGAGCTCTGGTTCTGCTTGCATGTAAGAAAAAAATCTTAGAACTGTTTTACTGCTAGAAGTCCAAGTGTAAATATCACCCATGAGAACAGACTCTCTGCCATTAAAACCATCCTTGCTTTGTTCATACCACCAAAGACACAGTGTTCTGCCTAACTAAAGGTCACAAAACAGCAGAAATTTGAATGCTTCTATCAATGCTTCTAGCAATCCAGGAGATTTCACATGAAGCCTGTAATCCGTCCAGTAAACATATCAACATATATGAATACAGACATTTATATACACACACATATACACAATGAAGGAGGAAATACTCCCTTTAATAGCATGACCTTGTTGTTTTGTACCACTGTTTAAGAAAGAGATTATTAATGAAGCCAGCAGAAGTGCAGCAGTGTTTGTAAGGCATCGAAAACCATTCCTCCTTTTTTCAGCTGAACTGAAATCCTCACACACATCCACACTCTTGCAGTGTTTAGGTGTAAATAACACCCGGTGTGTACAAAGCTCCCCCTTTCGTATTCATTACTGTCATAGCTTTGAAAGGAAAAAAGCAGAGGTCATTTATTAGAGGTTACTTTTCATGCAAAACACCCTGTGGTTGCTGTCATTCAGAACTACTTAGTCTACGCCCTCAGTCATCTATTAGCAGGGCTTCAGGTCATAACCTTTAGTGGCATTTGGAATCCCAGAACCTCTGATTAGTGCAGGATTTACATATCCTTCAGTAAAAAATGCTCTGCTATAGAAATGCATGAAGTGTTGTAAATTTGTTTGGCCTTTTGTCTGGAATACATATGAACTCTGCATTCAAAGTAGAGTGCATTAAACTATATTTGTTTATCGTGTTGTAGCTCCTCTGTTAATGTGGCGTCCATTAACCCATTAAAGACAAACTGTCCTTTCAAAATGGGCTCATAATTGAGCACAAAGAGGAGGTAGATGCCAGTGCAATTAGTAGATTCAGATCCCACAAGCCAAATGTTGGTGCTTCTTTAGGCCTGTTCTGTTTTTCTCAGAGAAGTAGCTGTGCCCATACAAAGTTTGATTTAATGGTCCCTGCTGGGATCCATATCATGAAATTTTACTGGAAGGTGTGAAAGTACTACCAAGTTGCTGCCTTGGCAGATGGTAGCAAGGTGTAACCAATCACACATTTCTGAGTTTCAGTAGCATATAGGATTTGCAATATAGGATCAATACTTGTTTGGGCTTTTTGTTGCTAGAATTTAGAAATAGAGCCAAATTATGCTGTTCTTCTAACAGAAATGCCATTAAGAAGCATTAGCATGACTAATTGGCTAATATAGCTCAGCAGAGAGGATTTGTCAAACAATACCAAGCCAGTTACCCAGATATTTGAGTACTTGGGGTACTCTTCTACATTCTGATGTATTTCCAAGAAGACATTTTTAAAGGGTATAACATTCACGACACATGGCTGGAATCAATCATCTGTGTGTTTGAGAAGACCTCAGCTGAACTGAAGTTCTCTTAAGTCCATACACAGTCAGAGATCATCTATGTTTTACTTAGGTTGGTTATGACCCTTTTGCCTGGATGTGAATCCTAATAGTGATAACAAAAGTGGTAGCCTGTGCAGAGGGGGCTTCTCTATATCACCACAGAGCTTCACCTGGACATTCCAGCCTTTGAGTCAAATGAAATTCCAGCCAGAAGTTAATTTAACCTGTGGTCTTCCTCCTTGGAAAGTTAATTCAGATGCCAGTGAGCTCCAGTGTAAGCACAACGAACACAATACTTGCCAGGAGTACTTACTATATATACATTATGACTTGGTGTGGTTATATGTCCCCTCTAGGTAAAGCTGGAGATATTTTCACCATAAATTTACCAAAATAAATATTATTTATAAATATTATTAATAAGTCCTCCCACCAAATGAATTCATGACCTTGCATACAGGCTGGTGGACATCTCTGCCCCCCAGTTCCTTTCAAATTACAATCCAACTGAGGGGTAACACTTACAAGTCAGTCTCAAAATTCTTTGTTGAAAGAGCAACCTCAGCCACCTCTGCCAAATCCATCCTTATTTCTGCATGTCTTGGTGTTTCATACACTCAGGTATGAGAGGAACTCCTTGATGTCCTGAAAATATCAATGGGAGATACAGTCTGAAGGGATGCTCCCTGCATGGATGGAGTTTTGGCAGACAGATCCATGGTCAGCAAAGAAGATTTCACCTTTGCATACCTGTCACATATCAACATCCAAATGACTGTCCAGTTCTGTACCTACTCTTTTACTTGCCTGCAAGTTGAGAATGTCAGAATGGCATGGTCTCTGAGTATGAAACTTGACTTTTGAGGTCATCTGTGCATTGCTTCATTCAGAGGCTGCATCTCTGGAGGAGTGAGGGAAGGTATTTAAATGTATCTCCTGGTTTGAATTAAACTCAGTGATAAGAGGCAGAGGAACCCCACATTTGGGTGATTTACTGCACTGACTTGGAACCAACCCATCCTCCAAGGCAGCAGAAGGACACAAGCTCACCTTTAAATTGGCAGCAGTGGGGAAATACTGTGAACCTGTGAGCTGCATCCCAGCTGATTATAGTAAACTTGATTTTTTCAATTCAGAAAAGTATTTCAAGACATACAGGCTGAAACCAAGAGCACAGATCTAGACACAGCCCAAGAAGAAAACCTGCCTCTTTCTCTCTTTCTCACCACAGAGAAGCAATACCTTTTCAGTTATAAGAGACATCAAAAGGTCTATCTGTGACAGACAGAAGGCTAAAATACTTACCTAGAAAATCATACCCATGCAACATCATACCCATCTGGCATGGGTGTCTTCAGTGATCAGGCTTTATAACTCCTCAAGATTACCAAACTCTTTAGGGTGGAGTCATGTGTGCCCATCTTTCATATTTCCAACCAGAGTCAGAGGAAAGGAAGAGTGCAGTTTTCCATTCTGCAAGATCAGAAAAGAGAACGACACAGAGCCTACAATTACATGAGTTTATGAGCAAAGCTGAGGACATTTCCTGTGGGAATGTGAGGTGGAGAATGATCAGCCAGCCCCAAGACACACTGAAAATAACATCAAAGGTCCAGCCATGTCTTCCATTCATGTTTTGAAAGCCTGAAATGCTACTGATTCTCCAACGTTGAACTCAGAAGTTGTAGGAGGCAGGATACTGCCAGGTGAACGTGGGATCTGATACACCCGATCCACACAGAGCCTGCAATGCACAGAAAAGCTCTCTGCCACTCTTACTGGAGGTGTTACTGCCCCAGTGCACATTAATACCTAGAGTAAACAACACATTAAAAAGTTCATTGGTAGGTGTCAAGGTTGTTCTACGGGGATGCACAGATGAGAGATGGTTTTCTGAGCTTTCATGGGATTTCAGAAAAAACCTCATCAGTCAGCCCCTGATGGCAAGAGAAGCTTCATGCACGGGACAGTGCTCACCATCCATAGAGTAAGAGTCCTGGGGGCCAGCTCAAGGGTAAGGAAGGATTCATAAAGGCAAACAATGAAAAGTATTAGAAAATGGAGAGTAAGAAGCAGGAAAAGGCGCGGAGGAATGGGATCAAAGCAGCAAAATCACTTTGAAAGCAAACTTTCTCACATGGTCGGTTGAAAAGAGCAGTTGGCACATGGACAATCCGTAACTTATAACAGCTGCTTGTCAGCACAAGTAAGAAGGCAAGCCTACAGATACCTCTGAGCCCAAGGACTTCTGCCTGCTTGTGGCATACATACCATTTATTCAAAGTTAAAATGGTTACAGTAGCACTCTAAACCAGAGGTTTTTCTGGTAATATGAAGAAAGAGAACTGGAAACCTTTGTTCCACAGTGATAGAAAATATTACCAGCTCCAGTAATTCATAAGAGAATTTGTTTTCTTCTGCTATTTGAGCAGTTAATCTTCATTCATCCAAGTTTTTACACCAACTTTTAGGCTGTTTAATAACAAGACTCTAGCCCACCCTTAGTTAAGATGGAACACAAATGTTTTGCTAAAATGACATCAACAATGACAAACCATTGTTTACATAGAAGTCAGGGAATGCTTTGTGGCCACCTTCAGTGAAAGAAGACTGAATCCCATGTTGCATGGTTACAAATTGTGTTTTTAAAACATTAGTTGGATTTAGAAATCATTCATTAAGATAAATACCATTTTCCTCAAATAAATCCTCTACCCTTTGTTTTCCTCAAAACTTGGTTATATGAAAGCACAATATTCAGGAAAATCTTTGAACTACTGCTATTATTTAAACTGAAGATGATGAATAAATTCAATCATTCAGTCCCTGCTACTGAACAGGAGGAGCTACTGTTGAGGTCAGCACTGAGAAGAGTTGTCACCAGATCCCTGCCATGTCCCATCCATTACTCATGCACTTTTGATGTACTGGACACTCAGTGAGGTTTAGTTAAATTAGATGGGTTTAGCTCCTGTTGGACTTTGAATGTGAATCACGTATTCTCAACTAAATAAGGAAATAAAATGAAATACAGTTTTGGTCAACCCTCTTCCATAAGGGAAAGTTCTGTGTTTGTATATACAGATGCTTAAAGCTCCATACATGCATACAATTTTTAGTGGATTATTCCAATTGTCTGCCTTACAGCTGCATCACATTTGCTGTGTTTAAGAACACTGACCTTCCCCTGCATAGGGGACTGTGAATGCAAGAGAAGACACATCCGTATGTTCTCCCCTCTGCTTCTCCCTCCTCTGCTTCCGTACTCCCCCACATCCTGGCACTTGCTCAGACAAGAAGGTCTGATAATCTTCCCCCTTCACAGGTTACCTCATTTCATTACTCCACCATTCTTCAAAACTGCACCGCTGCCCGTGTCTGCAGTGCCTGTGCACTGCAGCACCTCCAAATATAACTCTCCTCTGTCTTAGGGGCTTGTGCACTGACCTTATCAACTTCTCTTGGAATGATAGCCATAAACAGCACTTTAAACACCAGATTTATTTAAAAGTGAAGTGATCAGGAGAGCACAGCACAACCTGAGCTTGGGGAACATGTTTTTTTCCCTCTGGCTCTCCTGCTGACTGGCTATTAAGACTTCAGGCAAGTTACTGGGTTCCTCTGTGCTTGAGTTCAGTGCTCAGACACATTTCTCTCTAAACTTCACAGTCTCAGAGACAAGACCTGTCTTTTGCTTCTATGATTTGTAAAATGACTGGCACTAAGGCCTTGTTAGGAGCTGGGGTCTGTGGCTATTTTGGCAATACCACAAATGCTGTTAACATTTCATAACCAAATACTGCACTGCAAATGCATTTAGCACCCAATAGTCAAATAATGTAATAGGTCCCTGCCACATAATTAAGGTTAGATTTCACTCAAAAAAATAAAACTAAATAAGTCATGTGTATGGAAACTGCAGCAGGCTTGAGATATAGCCTGTGTGACATTTCCCTGGCTTACACAAGCATTTTCTGCCTTCCATCTGAGCTGCCAAAGCCTGACTTGTTTGCTCTCATAAGAGAAGGGGCGGTGGGCTTAGGGTCACAGTGGCCACAGGGCATTTTGTCAGCCAAGCACGTGGGCAGTGCGGGTGCTTTTGCCTGAAAAAGTGTTTTGTAGAAATATCCTTGCTCAGCAGATGACTGAGAGTGAAGCTGCTCAGCAGAACACAAGGTGAACAAATGGAAATGGAGGGGGGAGGAAATCACTATCTCCTAAACGACCCTGCAACACCCTGTGTCCAGCCAGGACTCTGCTGTCCCCTCCTGCAAAGAGGAGGTTGCAGTAGCTATGCAAACATCTACTGACCTCACTGAAACACGTGGCAGAGATGAAGTGGATGACAAACAGCAAAGGCATGATTTCCTAGACAGCCATATTTATAATTTGTAGGCATACACACACACTGTAGAGCAAAACTGGGACCTAAACAATTTGTGTGCATTGATTTTTGTACTAGACTCAAGCTGTTCAGTTCACCTCTGACATCTCTTAGTGGATTTTTTTTTAAACTACCATGTGACATGAAGTGAAAAATCCCTGTTGAGCTGTCTCCATCACAAGTGTCTTCACCTCACTGAACTTTGCCAGTAAAGCATCCAGGAAACACAATGATGCCACTTTTAGTCATTGTCTCATTTTCCAGCTGTTGGTAATGGACACACTGTGCCTTAGCCTGTAATGAAAAAACTGAAAGCATGCTCTCTGTGTTTTATAGGCCTCTGCTCTTTTGAATCTGTAACATCTATGCTAAAATAAGTCTTCTTTGACTACAGCTGGAAAAAGGCACCAGTAAGACAGTTGAAACACATTTTTTCGCAAAAAGATGAGAAGGGTTATTTTTAACAAATTTAATAAACAGAATGGGGTATTTTTTTTTATTTTTAAATACTAGAGATTTATAAAGAAAAACAAAATAACAGTTCTAGATGGGTTTCTGTATCATCTGGGACTTAAAATGCCTGGTGAAGACTAAGGAAAAAGCTGTAACCTGGAGTAGGGAGGATCCCTCTCTCTGTTCCTGGGAATCTTGTGCATTACCGTAAATGACCATCTGAAGGCATTTTCAGAAAGACAAACACACAGCCAAGGTAGTGGGTGGCATTTTAAAATCAGGCTGTGGCACTGTCCCAGCCTGAGGGACTCCAACAACACGGGGCTGATGAGAGAACCCCCTGGGTGACTGGGTCACACTTGTGACTACATTAATTATAGCAGTAATAAACTCACTTACAGTGGGCTAAGATTTGGGGGACCTCAAAAAATATAATGAAGTAGCCAGTGCTATGCCAGGCCACTTCCCTGCCCCAGGCTGCATCCAGTGGCCCTCAGGCTGGAATTCCCCAGCCATCCAGAATCGTTTTCAAGGTCTGCTACCCACCAGAATCATTCCCCATAAACACTGTCCTACATTTATCCCTCCTTCTTCCACTACCCACAAGAACAAGTGGAATGCATGCAAAGGCAAATGGAGAGAGGAGAGGAGAGGAGAGGAGAGGAGAGGAGAGGAGAGGAGAGGAGAGGAGAGGAGAGGAGAGGAGAGGAGAGGAGAGGAGAGGAGAGGACCGGCTGTTTCCAAAACTCCCAGCTGACCTATCTGGAAGATGTTTCACACCTGGGAGGGAAACTGCTGGTGTGTGAATGGCAGTAGTTACTTAATCCCTACACCCCGGAGAACTGGAGGAGAGCATAAAGGTTGAGGCAGTTCTGCTTGTTCCTATTGCCAGCCCCTGTGTTAGCAGCCCAGCACCATTTTCTCCTTACCTTGCCCCTCTCTCCACCCTCTCACCCCCAATTTAAACTGGAAACCAGTTAAATGTTTTCCTTAGGCCTGCAAGTCTAATTCTTTGTAGGTTTGAGTTGTTGGTTTCTGTTGGAGTTTTTTTCAAATGTAAATGCCCAGTTATGTGTGACATATGGATTTTATAAAGGTGGCTATGTATTAAAGGTAAAACAGAAAAAGAAAGAACAAGGTTTATTATTTTACACAGTGGAGTAGACACCTCATATGGCTAATTCTTGAGTTAAATGAGTTTTCCAAGAAAATGTTTAGTCTTTCATTGAACAATTATTTTAAATACTTTGCCACCAAGAAGTAAGGCAGTGTAAGTTTTATGAACATATATTTTCTTTTTTCCTTTCACGGAAACATTTGCTTGACTGATCCCTTATAGTTCCAGAAACAAATACGAGTGCATTTGCTTAAAATAACAAAACCACACACAATACTTAACTCATTAGGATGATTTACTGGCGGTTCAGTATTTCTTTTGGCTGAGTGCTCTGGATGAAATCCCGTGTACACAGTCTTGTATTTTACACTAATACTTTTACTTCAGGTTATACAGTAATCTCTGTCAGGCGCTGTGCCCCAAGTACAGTATTCAAAGCTATCTGCTGCTGGAATGTCTCTGTCAAAAGGGCATGTGCAAAATAGATTCTAAAAATTAAACTTGTTTAATGCATTACACTTCATGGGTGTTAGAGCAGAGAATTAACTGAGATAGTAAACCCATACTCCCCATCACTTAAATGATAAACACAGTCACTGAGCAAGGGATATATTTGTAACTATGAGGAAAAAAAATTGCCTCCATTGTAGAAAAACTGTCTCAAACTGTCCTCTTTCCTTTTCATGCCTGACACATGTAGAAATTAAACCTGTTAAGTTGTAAATTTAATTAAAAGAAACCTCATAAAATATATTAATACAATCTCTAGGAGTACTCCTCTGTACAAAACTTTTATTGGCTTCCCTTTTTATATGCCAGAATAATCCTTTGCAAAATTTCTCCTTAAATATATTTAATTTATATCTCTCTGGCTGGTGACACTCACACTTAACATCCCTGCAGTATGGAGGCAGCTGGCTGTACCCTATGCACTGCATTTTGAGTGTGTGGCAGAAGCTTTTCCAGCTGAAACTTGCCAAATGCTGTCCTGTGACCCCACAATCCACTGCCTGCTGCTCATGACCATTTAGGTTTGTGGCCAAAAAGTTACTTTGAGGAAGGGTGACAGAATCCTGACCTAAAGAAGACTGTGTATTTACAGGCACTATTCTGCTATCCTCCTTCCACAGGTTTTTAATGTTTCTAGTTTCCTACTGGCTTAATTAGAGCTGCAGGAGAGCTTCTAATTTTTCTGGTCACACTTTATTATCTTCTGATTACTAACCATTAGTCTTCAACTTTCTCTAGGGCTTGGATTTTTGAATTTTTTTTTTTTTTAATTTTTTTTTTTTTTTGCCGGGGGGGCGAAGGTGGGTTTTAGGGTTTCTTTGCTTTTTTTAATTTTTTTTTTTTTTTAATGGCTAGGAATGAGATATATGTTGAAAATCAATTTCCTCTTGTCAAAGTAATTGCTAGCTGGGGATGATAATTTCTTTGTTCGGAGCAGATACAGAACTATTGTCTTGGCCTCCTAAATTGGTGCGCCATACCCCATGCTGTCTGCAAGCATCACTGTGGAGCCATGCACAGTAGATGCTGAATATCCAATATAACGGTGGTGTGTGTCCCTGCCTAACAAAAACTAACTCCTTCTCCTTTTTTTTTTTTCTTTTTTTTTTTTTTTTTTCTAATGGAAGAGAAATAATGAGACAACCGCACAGCATTTTAGTCCACATTTCTCTATTTCCTTCTCATAAAAGGTCTCAAAGAAATGCAAAGCACCATTGAAGAGTTCAAAGACATACCTCAGAATGTGACTGCACATTCAAGGCACACTGACATATTCAAGACTGGATAGCTCTATTGGAGGGGGAAAAAAAAAAAAGAAAAGGGAAAGAAAGAGAGAGAGAGAAAAGAAAGAAAAAGGCTCAGCATACAAAACACAATACACAATATCTACTTCTACTGTGTGAAACTCACTGCATTCATTTTGCTCACTGAGCAAACTAGGTCCCAGAGTATAACACACAATAAATCGAACCTTTTTCTTCCATAGGAGCTGATTTCAAGAGAAGCTAAAAATTATCCAGTGTAAATGATGCACAGGCTGATGCAGCTGAATTTATAAATTGGGTTGAAAAGTTTGACATGCTGAATTAGATTATACTATATAATGCATCACTAAGTAATTGATATGTACATTACATGCAAAGAAAGCCCCGCTAACTCATGTGTAACTTTCTTTTTTTTTCCTCCACATTATTGTGTAACTTGGCCATTGGCTCATTGTTAGTTGAACAAATTTTCAAAAGGAGATTTAGTCCCTTATGCGCTGAATAAAAACTTTGTTACATTCTGGTATTCTAAAAATAGAATACAGGATAAAGATACATTTTTAAAAAAGTAGAAAATACATAGGAACACACGAGTACATTTAAAGCCTCTTTTGTGGCCTTTTTTCCATTTTTAGGGAAGTTTTCCTTACATTGCTCAAGAAATGTATAAGTCCAGATGAAAGATGTACAGTACCAGCACCAACTGGAGAGGTCATCAAAAATTTAAGGGAATGGAGAATATACCATTTCCTCAGCTAAAACCAAACAATGTAACACAGATTTCTGTCTTCTGGGAGTACGCTAGATTTTTTTTTTTTTTTTTAAATCATAGCAGAAAGAAATTTCAGTTTGATACTGGCTGTTCAGTATATTTACAGTCTTCTACTGATGATCTGCTTTTATTTCAAGTAGATGAGAGTATTTCCCTCTGCAATTACTAGCATATCTGCTCTGATCCAATGCTGATTGCAGCACAGGGCCTTAAATCTCTGTAATCTGTCTGAAATGTTATTAAATATTAGATTTCACTGTGATTTGTTTTCTTATCACTTTACTTGTAACTTCACTGCCATTCACCTCCAAGAGACCTTGAACTGGAGGCTTTAATCTCAATTTGTGATACTAAAATGCAAAATTAAAGAAGAATGAAAGAAGTTGAATATTACCAAGCAATGTAATTGATAACACTGTGTCAGTTTTGAGTTTTAATATTATAAACTGAATTTTATGATACTCTACCATAATAGTGACATATTTAACATTTTAAGACTGGATATAATAATTTTATGGGACAAAATGGGTATTGTTAGAAGGTTATACAGTAGTACTTTATCAAGTCCTTCTATATTAAATACCAAAACACTATGATAAAATAATAGTAAGTCTCGCTTCTCCTTGGAGAAGAAAATCTGTCTTTAATGTCTCATCTCTGCTTCAAGACCTCCTGGAGGTCTCTGGTCAGGAAGCAGAGCAGTGCAGTACATGCCACCAAAGCTCTGTGCACAGGGGTATGGACAGACAGCATTTACAGAGTTCTGGTAGTTTTCATTTGAAAGTGCAAAGCAGGGACATTTTTATATCATGAAAAATTCTGCATTGCTTCCAGGAAATCCTAGTTTGGTAGTTGCCCAAAGAACATATAAGAAGGGAAAAGGCATGAACATGTTTTTAACCAGTACAGGAGCAGCCAGGAATGGATGATTTTGTTTTTCTTCCCCTGTTTGATCACTCCCCAAAACAGAAGTTCTCTCTTCCATATCACCAGTCAGACTCAAACTTGCTTACATCCAAGTCCCTCTAATGCACCTCTGGCATGCTGCTGGTTATGATGCTTGTTGATTTGCATCACATTTTCCTTCCAATCTTCTCTTCCCCTGACCTCCATCTACCTCCCTCTCAGCCCATCCTTAAACTGTGGAGAACATGGGATATTAAAAAACAAACAAAAAAAAACCAAAAACAAACAAAAAACCAAACAAAAACCAAAAGCAAAAACAAAACCAAAAACAAAACAAAAAAAAAACAAAAACAAAAAAAAAAAAAAAAAACAAAAACAAAACCAAAAAAACAACCTAGAAATCTAAAGCTATGTTTCAAGTAGCTACCTTGCCAGAATGTGGCAGGATGTCATCATTTGTAACATTGGTACCCATCTGTCATGGTAAAGAAAGGCAATTTTCTAGACTGGGGAAAGGGAATAATTCCCTCTTGCCTCTTGCCAGAAGTCTGAAATTCAGACAATATCCAAATGCAAGATAAAACTAAAAAAAATAAATATTGGTAGAAATATTAGATGTTATGACTGCAATATGGCAGCAACTCTGGAGATGAGGTATAATATGTGAGGGTACAGATGTACAAAGAGGGAGGATGGCACAGGACTTTCAACCATGGAAATATCCAGATCAGGATACTAACCCAGCAGCTCCCTTCTGCTTTGTCTGTCTGAATCACCCAAACAATGTTCCTCCTTAACAGTCTATCCTTAAAGTGCATGTAATAAAACGAGGCCACTGAGACTCATACACAGCTAGCTCTCTCCACTGATTTTAATCCACTAACTAGAAATGCTGCACAAGGTCAGTTTTTGTGGAAAAATCTGTATCAGTGGAGGCTGACATTGACCCTTTTTTCAGAAGAAAATGAAATTTGAAATTGGGGTTTTGTATAGATTGGAAAATGTGTCCACAGAAAAGAATGGCGACTGAGATTTTATACAGACACATATAAAGGTTTTGAAGATAAAACCATGCATGTGCCACGCTTTTGTTACTTATATAGGGCTCTTTTGTGATCCACCAAGATCAAGACAAATAAAAGAGGTTGGGGCAAGTTTTCAGGAGGGAGGGAGGGAGGGAGGAAGGAAGGAAGGGAGGAAGGGAGGAAGGGAGGAAGGGAGGAAGGGAGGGAGGAAGGAAGGAAGGAAGGAAGGAAGGAAGGAAGGAAGGAAGGAAGGAAGGAAGGAAGGAAGGAAGGAAGGAAGGAAGGAAGGAAGGAAGGAAGGAAGGAAGGAAGGAAGGAAGGAAGGAAGGAAGGAAGGGAGGAAGGGAGGAAGGGAGGGAGGGAGGGAGGAAGGAAGGAAGGAAGGAAGGAAGGCTGGCTTATACTTTGGGTATCACTAACTATGAAAAGACGATCTAGCTACCTTTGCTGTTCATGAACGGGTTGCTAGAGTTGGCTGCTCTAGACAGTTTTGTCCAACAAGCTCAGGTGTCCCTGATGTAGAGCCCCAAGCATAAAACTTTATTGCTTATATTTGTCATCTCTTACTGCAATTGCAATTTAGGAACAGATTTGGGGTGAGATTTAGGGACAGAGTTCTTTTCCCAATTCATCCCCACAAAATACAGGTCAACAAAGGTCTTGTTAGCTGCTGTATTTTCATGGTTTGCTTTCAGACTCACACCACAGATGAATACCCTAACACTTGCACTGTCTTTGTCTCTCTCCTTTGTGTGCATTTACACACAAAATGAAACATTATTCATTTTAGTCCATCAGAGATATCTATTATTTTCAATTTTTTTTTTTTTAATTCCAAAGTATCACAAGACTGGAAAATGTTAAGCATAAAATAGAGATGGCTATCTATAGCAAGAGAAAGCCTACTAAAACCTTCAAAAATACAAAGGACAACATTTACCCAAAACAGGATCCAACTAGATTCTACCTCCATCCATGGACAGTCCTGGAAAGAAAGGTCATGATCATCTTCCTCTTGGAAGAGGATCACAAAATAATTTCTGAGATGCTAGTTTCAAACAGACATCAATCACTCTGCTGCAACATTATCCCAGGGCTCAGTACAGAAGAGAAACATTTATTTAAACATGCCAGCTGTGTTCAAAGTGAAAGAAAACTCCCCTAAAAATACTTTCAAAACAGAAATGAACATCAATTTAAGAATAAATAAATAAAAATCAGCCCATATTTTTAAATCAAGAAGAGAAATTAAACCTGTCTGATCGCACTGCAGAAGTATGTGCACGTTTTATAGTACAAAGAAAGGAAGTGAAGCTACAGCTAATTTTCCCTGAGTTGTGTTACTTTTTTCTTTTTTTTTTCTCAGAAAAGGAAGACATTAAAAAAAGTAAATAAAAAGTGGGCTCAAAAACACACAAGGAAAAGGAAACACTCGCTCACAAGATGGTTCTCTCTAATTCCACCTTCGGAGACGTCAGCAAAGATAAAAAGCTGTGCTGGCAGCGGGACAAGTCATTACAAACATGAGGAGCCACATTTTGCACCAGGCTGAAGTCCCAGGGGAACTCTGACACCCAAGCAGGGGCAGCTGGCAGCTCCCCCAGAGCTTTTGTGTCCGGAGCCAGGAGGGCAGAGCTGGCACTGGAAGGGGCTGAGGCTGGCACCAGGCTGGATTGACTGTCCCAGCATCAGGGCACTGCAGCAAAAGGAAGGGCTCTCTGTGTGCTTGCACACTGTGGGGTGCTGTTCTAAAAATGCCTCTTCCTGACACATGATTGCTTTGATTTGGCTTGCTGCTCTATCAGAGTAAAAAACCAAAATAATCTCCCAAAACCCAATAAACAAACAGAGAAAACAAATTTCAAAAAAAATTTCAATCTCCTAGGAAAATTCTGTTTATGTTCAATCTGGACACAAAAGCTGAAACACCCAAGAGGTCCATCCCAGAGCTGAAGCACCCCAGTAATAATTAAAAGGAACATTTTTGTTTTATGGCACAATATAGTCACGGTGTTTGGACTTGTCAAAACAAACAAACCATATTCAGGGAAATCTGTGCTACAAAAGAGCGAAACAAATTATGGGGTAGAGGCAAACATGGCCACACCATCAGCATTCAAGACCTGAAGAAAAGAGTGGAAACTTTCAGGGTCTGAATGCGGGAGTGGAAAAGCTAATTGAGCACAAATGAAAGGATCTATTACGGCTGAAAGAATAAGTGAGAGTACAGGCAGGACAATACTCTCATTTATGATTCAAATATCCATGGATAGTGCAGTACAGCTTTAAATACAATTTACAGCCTTGATTACAAATGACTATGTGCATCAACTTGGAAGCAATGCAAAGACTGTGAGCAGGAGAAAGAGCCTGCCTTGTCAGAAAGGAAAGAGAAGGGGATAAGTGACGGCAGAGCTGGGCTGGACACTCAGAAGCAATTGGAATGTGCAGAATTATGAAATAGGGCTTTTAAAAACCTGAAGATGAACTGATTAGTGGGCAAGAAGGCTCACATTTAGAATAACTGAATTGCCCAGTGATAAGATTATAAAGGGAGATTTATGTTAGATAATCACAGTGAGATCAGGGGCAAAGGAGTATCATTCTGTCCCTGTGCCTTCCAAAAGCAAAATATAAATATATGAATGTGGTAAAAATAATAAGTACTGGAAATGAAGAGCAAGGACAGGCTCTTATTTTTATGGAAAGCAGCAGCAGCTTTTTTTCTCAGCCTGCATGAGACCCAAAACTGACCTGAAACCTCCCAAGTTGTGAATTACTTTCTACCCAGAAACTGCCCGTATCCTCACTGCCTTTTTTCAAGCTATGTTATGTTTTATGATCCAAACATTACTTCTGTCAAATTTCCAAGAGTTGGAAAATTTTAAAAATCTTAATCAAAAGCATTAAATTATTTGGGCTGTGTAGCAACAAAATTAGCACTGGATGGACATTGGCACCAAAGACACTGCACCCTGAGGTGCCACAGGCTTTATATTTTTCTATTTTTTCTACTCCACATCCATTCTGAGCTCCAGCTATTGTATACCACAGCAGCTAACAAAAGTCAGGAAAATACCATCAACCCTCCACACTTTCCCAATTCTCTCAGAGCTTGTCTGAAACCAGAAACTCACTAAAAAGCTAATGGTGGGAGTAGACCTCAGTGACAAGGAGACAAGCACAAGCAGAAGCAAACAGCTGGGTGAAGGCGTGGCCTTCACACCTGCAGGAGGACATCAATGCCTGAGAACTCAGCCCTGCCATACTTTTCACTAGGACTGGCTAAACAACACAGGTAATTACTTTGCATTTACCTTTTCCCCTGGGTGGCCCTGAGACGTCATTTCTTCCAAGTGGAAATTGCTCACTCAAAGTGATCTGTGCATCCAGGACAGTTTGTTTTAATCTTAGGCAGTGCACCTTGTTCTCAGGGGTGAAACACAAATTTAAAAAGCCTCCATGCCCCATGCACTACACAGTAGTCCTTTGACTAAACCAAATTAGGGGGTGTCTAAATGAAATTAAGGAGAGCTGTACATATATCCCTGCAGCATCCCAACCCATTCCCACTGAACACTCGTCAGAATCAGTTTTCAAAATTCACAAGTAGTGAGAACAACCAAACATCAGGAATTACCCCTCTTCTCATAACCAAAAGCTGCAATCTCCGCAATTCTGTGCATGGGAGACTGGAACTGTGTAATGAGGAGGAAGAAAATGAGAGACTTCTGATGGCTAATGCAAGACAATGGAGCCCTCATCTCTGAGCCCAAAGGGGAACCACACAAAGGACAAACCCAAAGTCTCTTCTGTTTCCCTCATCATAACCATTCACTGCAGAGCACAATAATGCTGGGGCAACTGTGTGTATTTTTTCTTCTTTTGTAAGGGTTCAGGTGGCACCTTTCTAAGCAAAGCAGTTAGTATGAGTAGCCCAACACAGCACCCTTCCTCCACAGTTATTCATTTTTTAAGGACACTATTTTTGAAACAAAAAGAGAATGAAACGACATGGCATGCACTCCCAGTCTCAGATTGGGAGTGGAAGAAAATAATGGCCACACACTGCTATACAATTAGGTCTGTCTTGGAAAGAAATTATACTGATGTTTTTCTAAGCAATGCCAGGTGGTTTATTCACCAAATAATGAGACACTAAATGGATCTAAAGATTCTTGGCGACTGGTAAATGCTTACCTTGGACTCCCTATTCCTCTCTTCAAGAAATGGTTTGCTTTTCCCAAGAGTTTTCTTAAGTAGCTCCTCAGCTGTGATTAAAAGTAAATAACAGTGGTCTGAAGGTTGGTTAACTTACACTTGTTTAATGATACAGCTCAGGGAACTGCAAGTGCACCTCTGACGCCTCATTGATTTAGTAAACAGCTTCTGCCATCAGAAGACGTTGTTCTTAAAATCCATAATTTCCTTCCAGAAACAAAAAAAACCCTGAACTGCTGTAGTTAACTTTTCTCTACTTGATCACTGCTCAAAATTCTGTTAGAAAAAAAAAATAAAAATAAATCTTAGCTTCATTATTTGCAAGAGCAACAAGAACACGGACTCTTTTCCCTGACACTGCAGAAGGAGGGAACACAAGCTCTGGGAGCAGGAGGTGGCTACATGTGGGCAGCAGCACAGCAAGGACTGGTGGGGTCCACAGCCCAGTACGGAGGAGCAAAAGAGCCAGGCTGCCTCCAGAGCCGAGCAAAGAAGGGAGAGACTGTATGTCATCGGGAGCGTCTGGCTCTGCATCGGCTGTGGAGCAATCTGCGGACAAAGGAGGACTTGACAGCACCCGGCTCCAACACTTGCTCGAGTAAAAGCTGGTGGGGCAGCCAAGGACCTCAGAGCCAACGTGGCAGTAACTCCCAGGGTCATCCTGTGCCCCTGGGGCCAGAGAAAGGCCAGCTGAATGATCCCACTGATCACTGGGAAACTCGATGTTCCAACAACAGCTCCGTCCCATGATACAATCCCCAACCTGTGCTGCTCCATCTTTGAGAACTAGAGAGTGCTCCAGCTCCAAACAAAACTGACCTGGGGACAGGACCCCTCCTCTACAGGTACAAAGCAATTTAAATAAACCTGGGGATGCTTAGGGGTGGGCTACTCACTTTCCCCTGCTGCACTGGCAGGGGTGGACACAACCTGGTGGGCTGGGGTGGACACCAAGGTCGGCAGAAGCACCAGCACCCAGCAGATGACAGCACTGGGTGTCACTCAGGAAAAAGGCTTTAAAGGAACAAGCCATTTCAGAACCATCAGCAGACAGCAAATAGAGCAGCCAATGGATTTTGCTTCTCTTCCTTTTTGTCAATTTAGGGAGAGAAGCACATTATAATAGTATTAATAATGAAAAAAAATGCTGTGAATAATTTTTCGCTTATGGTTCCTCCTCCAAATATTTAGAATTAGTATTGCTTTGACCATCTTTGTCCGAAGATCACTCCCATTTCAAAAGATGACTGTTCACAGCCAGAGATTCAGAATTTCGTTTATGTGAATACAAATTGATATTTATGAAAAATCCTACATCTAAACTACATCTGCTAGAGTAATTTTCCAGAATATTCCACAAAACTCTAAACATACTGAACACTGCAAGGCTTCCCAAGAAGAACTAATTACAATGCCCAAATTAATATTTGAAGAAAATCTTGAAGCAATGGTTCTGTTCTCATTTAAATACGTGACTACTCTCTTTATAATGTGCAAAGCATTATAACCATTTATATATGTTCCAAGTGATATATTACTGAGTTGAACCTAGATTCCCCTTCTTTTGTTCTGGGTTCATAACCTTGCTGTATTATCTTCCATAACTCTATAGCTTGCTAATGCATAATTCAAGCTTCTCTTATTGACAAAAGGCAGCAGAAAGAAAGAATATTTCAATGCCACTTTCCCACGTAGATAGTATTGCTTTCACTTCAGCCAGTATCATTTCCATACTAAAGCCAACTCTTTTAAAGTACATTAAGTATCATTTTCATAGCTTATTCACAATTTATTCACTGGGACAACTACATCTGTTTACCTCCATCTTCAGACACTATTTTATTGCAAGTTTTTTGTTGGGTTTTATTGGGGTTTTTTTGAAGTGGGTTTCTTGCCAAAAGAAGAAACTTCAGTTAAAACATTATGCACTAATGTATGACATCAGCTTCACATTAATCTCTTAACTAGAGCTTTGCTTTAGGACTAGTGTCAGTTTCCCCAGATGCAAGTGTGGAGCAGAACTATTTCGTTATCATCCTGCAAACTCTGTTCTAACTCCTTCCCTGTGTAAAGTAACAAGAAAGTATCATGTTCCCATGCATCTCTGACTGGAGGTCAAATTTTTCCTCACATCTTCTTTTCATCCATGCAAAAATCCCACTGATGTTAATGCAGTTCTTTCAAGTACACACACAGGTGGGAAGGAGAATATAGTTTGCCCATTCTCCATGTTGGTGATGGATGCAGGGAGTTCCAATGGTTTTCAGTCTCCTCTGAGGAACAGACCGGCTCCTTCCAATGGTACAAAAGTGACACAGGCCCACAGATAGAATAATTAAAAACAATTAGATGCTCCAAGAAACAGCCAAGTATCAACCTTTCCTCACCATTACCTGGGCGGGTCAAGACTGTCAAGTCCTCGTGCCTCCACAGACACTCAGGTCGATGTCCTCTCATTGGAGCATTCTTTGGAAGCCTAAAAAAGGACACATCTTCCTTTACAGGTGGCTGTAGGGCAGCAAGCAGCTGCTCTCCCAGAAGACAGATTGCCACCACACCCTTCATACAGTCCCTGCTGAGTGTGGCTCAGCACACTGAGCTGTGCAGGGAGCTGTGTGAGCGAGGCTCCTCTGAAGCCTTCCTCCCTACCTGTGCCTTTATCTGAGCTGTGAAGCCCTGCTCTCATCTCCCCTGACTTGCCCTGGCAGGCAGCCTGGGCTCAGCCTGCAGCCAGACTGCCTACACATGGCACCTGCCCTTGTGGCAGGCAGCATCCTCCACCCAGCCACCATTATCTGTGCCGTCTCTTGGCTGCAGCAAGGGCAGAGATTTGGGCAGATCGGCCGAATCCGCGGGTGCCAGGGCCCATCCCCGCAGCAGGTAACACCTCTAGAGCACAGCCTGTGTGCCCTCGCTTGCCCAAGCTGCAACCCCTTTACCTCACAGGTATTCAGGTATATTAAAGGCATTCAAGCAGGTAAGTGCCCTGGCCAGAGGGGGAATTTGCCCCCGAGGCTGGTGCAGCATCACTTCTGCATGGCAGCCCATGGGGCAGTTAGAGCACCTGGAAACATCTCTTACCATACAGTGCCCAGCAGGGATGGACACCTACCTAAGAGGCCCTTTATATAATGAAGGGAACTGTAATCTTACAAATTATTCTGCCAAAAGTGGCATGGAAATTTATCAGAGGAAGCCCTAAAAGGCACCTGGGCTCCCTGCAATCATATTTACTAAACCAGTCTCAGCAATAACACTATCTAGCTAGGTTTACAGCCTTGGTGCTTCTCTCTGTGCCACCTCAGCCACTCACCTGTTTCTTGCAAGTTCAGCTTCCTGAAGAATTTCAATTCTGGCTGCAATCAAAATGATTTCTCCAAATTTAGGAGCTTGTTTATTTTTTTCTAAAAACTCTCAAAGATTCATTTTCTGCAAAATACTCAGAAAACACAGCTTGAGAAGAAAAATTCAGGTGGGTTTAATAGTGCCTCCAGCTGTGCCTCATTTTAAAGTTACTGTTTATTCAACGGAATAAATGCAAAGGAGAATTAGCTCAAGTTATCAAATATTTTGTGTCATGGTCTGAAAAAGTAGCAGTTTAGGAGAGTAACACTGCTGCCACTCGGACTATTCCCCTTCTACTTGCCTCACCTTAAAAGCCATGGGATTTCTCATATTATATGCTGTCAGAGGAGATAAAATGAAAGTAACTTACATAACTTCATAGGAAATTACATGTTTCTAATCCTGAAACCACTAATACTTTAAAGGATACTGTAGGAAATGGTGCTGTGAAGTTAATCAGCAGCCTTGCCAGCAGCAAGTAAAAGGCCCATGTCATTTTTGACACTTGCTCACTGCCTGTCCTTCCCCCCAGAATTTCGCTTGGGTCTGCCTGGATTTAATTCTAGCACTTGCACTCAACCTAGCTCAGGAAGTTCCTGCAGTTCCCATTCCACCAGACATGACCCCTGGCCAAATGCAAGGACAGCTTAACTTGCAGAGGATGAACACAGAGTTGCAGTGAACCTTTTCAGAAGATCCTGCCCAGACTCTCAGTTGTTCACCACATTCAGGATCCCCCAGAGAGGCCTGAACACCTCTCCAGGTAAAGGAGCACAGGGCTTCTGGACCCTGGGCTGCTCCCATTGCAAGGCTACTGCAAAACAAAAAAAATTCCAGAACACAGCTGTGCCAAAATACCCTCCTCAATGGCAGGGCTGGGAACCAGCCCCAATTCCCTTCTCACCTCTGTCCTGGCGGATGTAGCTCCAGGGATGTGAGAGAACAAAGCTTCCCCATTTGCAGTTGTGAGCTGGGAAGCAAGCAGGTCAGGGGAGGGAGCCCAAGAAGAGCCATGCACGTGTGTCACTGCTGGGGAAACAGCAAGTACAGGTCCCCTTCACCACCCAAGTGCCAGCCCAGGGTTGGGGGCAGCAGGGAGCCTTGCTCTCTCAAGGCACAGAGATGGTGAGCAACCAGACTGAGGACCTGAGCAAATTTCCACATAATTCCACATTCTTGTTGGCAGATTTCCCAAAACTGTCTTTGTAAAGAGCCCCTAGAACCTACCACTAGATCTACAGTTCCTAGAGATAAAATGTGCTTCATGTTGCACCTGCTAAGCTTCCTCCTGTCCCTCTAACAATGCAAACACTGCCTAACAAGGACACTCTCTATTCTTGTCAATATTTGGAAAAAAAAAAGTCTTGGGAAAAGCCAATCATTTCCATATCCATAGCAGGCTTTTGCACATCATAAGGAGCATGGCCACACAACTGATTTGCCATTTGTCAGGACAAGAAGGTGGGAATCAAGGTGCCCAGCACAGGGGACAGGACTAGGCAAGCTCCTGATGTGGACTTCTTGTAAACAGAAAACTTCCCAGCCACTTGTCCCCACTGCCGCTTTGGAGATGTCACCTCCTCTGTGGTGCAAGCAACCACCCACATCTCTGTTCTCTGAAGGAGAGGAAAGAAAAATTTGGGAAAACAGTAGCCAGCAAACTGGTCACCATGTTATATCCACGGTCTTCCGTGGGTGAGGTGACTGCAGTGGCCTCCCACTGCTGGCTGCCACAGGAAAGAACAGACACAGTGTCCCTGCAGCAGCAGCAGGACTCTTCTGAAAACTCTTCGTAAAAGCGAGAAATGATATGGTTTGTGACCTACCTTCACCAAGGGAAGTCCCTCACGGAAGAACCATGTTTATAGGAGCACTGTACCAGCACTGTCACCAGTGTGACAAGTTGTAGACCTCAGAAACCACAACTGGCTCATGAATTGTCCCAGGCAAAGCACAACACTATCCTGTCCCAGAAAAATAAGCTGAATTCTGGGTAAGATGAACTGGAGGGTCAGTGTCCCTTTTATTTTATGTCATATCCTAACAATGAATATTTTGAAGATAAATAAATCATTTTTCTCTGCTTACAAAAACCTTCTGAGGTTCCTGTGGTACTTCGGGTTGATGGTGATGAAGGATGACATGCACAGCTTTTCACTTAGAGAAAGGGAACATGGGTAACTCACATTTTCTAAACTCCTGACAAGTAACTCACCTGATGACACAGGAACAAACAAATCAAGCCATCTGTACCAATCTCACATGAACAACTTAAATAGGAGATACAAAGGATTTCACAAAGGAAAGAGCCAAGTGTCTGAAGCCATTTTAATATTGCACATTTTTTCCTAACAGCTTTAAGCATCTCCAGCTCTTTTAGCCAACATACTACAAGGCATCTTAAAACATTCTGTATTACAGAATGCTATCTGAATGTACCCTCTAGCATCCTCAAAGGATTGCTCCAGTTCAGCATCTGCTTAAAACACTGAGCCTTCTTGCCTGCCTTTTTTTTTCCTTTCCTGCTTTGGGCTAATCGGTCTACTTGCTTCTCTAGAAGAGCAATACGCTTCTCAGAATGCCTTAGGTATTGGAGAGACCCTTCAGTCTACCCTCAACTATTCCTAATTACAGTACTACCTCTGGTTCACTCATCAGTCAAGAAAGCAGAAATTAAAAAAGGCATTCCCTTATTTTCTGTCAGAACATCATTCAGCCTAAGAACATTTTTGCAGAATAAAATGATTCACCGAGATTAAATTATATGCTTATTTTCAGAAGTTTCCAATCCATCTTTGCAGAAGCCGTCTGCACATTCCTCCTCTCTTTCATTTGAACAGAAGCCCTCTGCAATGGGCACACAACTCTTCTGGTTAGGTTTCACCGTTTCTGCTCCACCTCCAAATTCTTTTGATCTCTCAAATTGTTGACTTTGCCCTTCTTGGGAACTTTTTCTCTCAATAGTGATTTCTCCTCTGAACTTCTCGCTCCACTTCTGGCCTCTCCTTGGTCCTGTTCTCAGCTTCGGCCTTCCTCAGAGATTGAGGAAGACTTTCCATCTACTTCAATTTCAAAGGGTCAAAACCTAGCCCCTCACTGATCTTTCATGGGCTTTCTTCCTCTTTCTTGTGGCCCCGTGAGCAACATCCACCACAGTATTCCAACCCCCAGAGCTGGGAACAAAACAACCCCCTGGTCTGTGCCTGCTGCCTACCCACAACATACCCCTTCCTCTCTCACTAGCAAAAGCATCCCTTGCTTTGACCAGGAACTGCTGGTCAGTTTAGAAATACTTGCTTATACCCAATGTACATCCATTTATTCCACACCCACCCCCCATGTATTATTTACTCTGTGACTACCAGCCTCAAACAAAAGGGCATTTTTTCCAGTGTTTCGGGGTGGCTATGGTTTTCTTCCTGCCAAACAGTATTAATAAACCCAAGGGGGGGGTGGGGGGGAAGGTATCTTTGTAACAGCTGTTGTGTACTTGGAGATAGCCTATGATGTCATCAGATGTGCACAATCCCTCTTCAAAATGCCAGCATTCCCAGACCCCATGGAAAGCAGCTAATAGGGGACCATGTCTATGCTTTCAATTATCTTCAAATGCTTTACACAACTTGCTGCTCCAGAAACAATCATTTCATCATTTGTAATAAAAAACTGAAGTGGAAGTGTTTTTATGTATCAATGCACTCCATTTCATTTGTGTTACCCTCTAAATATTGGCATAGGGCTGGTGTTCCTTACCTGCGAGCCCTCAGTGGATCCAGGTGTGCTTTGTCTCTGAACACAGGACTGCCCTGAAGTATGGGGTTCTCAAACACAGCAGCAGAGAAAGGAGAGAGCACAGCTGGAGAAGACTCTGCAATTCGGTGCTTTGCACAGAACTGCTGGTTTAGAAACAGTGGCTTGCACGGAGGCTGGGAAATTTGCCTTGTCATAAAATGCAACCTTTCCTCCAATAATCCCAATACATTATATGTAATAAGAACCTAATGAAGAAGTTACCTCTTGCTTTTGTTCCAGGACTTGTGACAGACCAGTTCTTCAAGGACAAATCCCAAATGAATTCCAGCATTCCTGGTGGAGCTGCTGAGATACACTTGAGGTAGTTCAGCATGGGAATATAGCAAGAAAGAACAAAACCAAGCACAGGCCTGGTCAGAAACTCTTTGGGCATGAGAAGGAGTGAGCAGGGGGGATGCACTCCCACTGGAATAACAGGATTTTATGAGATTGCTCCAAACATCACGCACGCTCTGATGACTCCAGTAGGATAAACAAAGACACCACAAAGCTCCCCAAAGCACGAGAATGCAGCAACACATTTTCAGGGATTACCATGAAACCTGCAGGATATCAGTGCCTGGAAATCCCCCTAGTGAGAGATTTGTATCCTACAGTCAATAGCAAACCACGTTTTGCACCTACCAGCAGATGCTGTTTTCTAAAGGATAATACCCAGTCGATTTCATTAAAGCTCAGTCTTCGACGGGACAGAGGCAGCATTTATGCTAAGGTTTATCACTAAGGACTTTTGAGAGGTTTTAAAATACAAACCTAAAAACTGTCTTGGCTTTCCAACTGGCTTAACTTTTTGTAGAATGCACCCATTTATACACAGCATTTTTGACAGAAGGAATTTCAAGAATGCAGCATGGTGGCAATGTAGTAGCTGATTAGCCCTGTGGAGAAAGTTTCTCCAAGCTGGACTTCTGCTCAGTGTACAACATTCAGGATACAAAAATACTCCGGTGGTCTTTCACTTCAGCCATAATAAAAGAGATCTCCTACACTTTAGCTAAAATAAACCACACACAAACCAGAGAGAGAGGGAGAGGGAGAGAGAGAGAGATGGCAGATACACTGAGAATCTGCAGCGTAGATAATCAAACCCTTTATTGTCTAAGTTACATTAGACTTGCAACACCATAAAAACCTGTTAAGAAGAAGAAACAGTAGATTGGTAGAGGTAGTAGAAAGTCCCTGTAACAGTCATAAAAGGGCTTTACAGGAGTGTGTCATGCCAAAAAAATTATCACGTTGCTTAAAAGAGCCGATCAAAGCCCATTTGACTAAATAAATAAGAACACAACTCATTTTAAATACTATGGTCTAACTAAAATAACAAATCAATACAATACAATGATAAAGAAAAAAATACCAGAAATCGTGGGATTCACTTTCAAAAACAGATGGTCCTTAAGGTTGGTTTTCCCACACCCACTCTTACTTCTTGTTTAATTAAGTGAAAATCTCACTTCTGTGCTATACACAGCATATAATTATTTAAACTGATTTCCCCTACTGTTGTTCTTCATGAAGCTAAATTATGATTGTAAACTCTGCTGATTAGTACCCTGGTAATGGCAGTGACAGAACTAGCTTCTCTGGCAAGAATTCGGGAAGAAAATTCCAGAAAGAACGTTTTGGCTCTAAATATTAACTCAGATTTTCTAGTTCAGCTTGCCAAAAAAATACAATTAAAAAAAGGAGAAATTACAAATGTACACTACACTTTTGTGCCATTTTGGGTATAGATGAGATTTTAATAACTAAACCACAAACAAACAGGTTAAGCAACTAGCTTTTGTGCATTCCTGACCTGTCAGCATTACTTTCTCTCATGGAAAATATGACTCAGAAAAGCAACAAAACAAAACAAAACAAAACAAAAACAAAAAAAAAAAAAACAAAAAAAAAAAAAAAAAAAAAAAAAAAAAACAAAACAAAAAAAAAAAAAGCTAGTGCAAACCCAAAATGATAATCATTAAGCAACTCAGCAAAATATTTAATTTTTTTCTTTTTTTTTCTTTTTTTTCTTTTTTTTTGGTGTACAATGGAATGTGTCTATGCGACCTCCCTCAAAATAACTTCACAGAACAGTTAATTACAGTCACTTTTAAGTACTTGCACAGACATTCCTAACTACACCGAGACTTACAGAGATTCTGGTTTACATCTCGTGTAATAGCACAAGGAAAATCTAGTTTGGAAAAAAAAAAAACAAAACAACTAAGAAAGTTAATTTGCATTGTTGCAAGTGTTGCAAAGTAACAAAAACTGTCAAGTAATTTAAAACATGTAACAAGTAGTATCCAGCCCAAATTATGACTAGGTTTTTTTAAAAACGAACGCCCCCGCCCACCTGTTAGAACAGAAAGATCATGTTTTAAGGTTTTTTCTGCCTTTTTTTTTTTTTAACAAATCTTTTGTCAGAAGCCCATTTCTACAAAAACAGCACTATTCCATTACTGTATTAAGTAAACTGTGGTCTCACCTGTATTAAAGGTTAGCATCATTTCTGTACATGTAAAATTATTGCTTTTTTAAAAATATATTTAGCATGCTAGTTGTTTTTTAACTCCATATCCTGCCTTTACAAAATGTTACAATTAAAAAAAAAAACTAGTAAAGCTTTTGCAAAAATTTTCACAGAACATTTTCTTTCAAGGCAGCAGTAACTTTTGATAATGCATAAAATTATATGTGCAAAATCTGAAACTTTCAGAAATATTACCATCACACATAGTGTCACAGCAATAAGAAAAGAAAATATTTATATCTGTGGAATACATTTTTAATTGCTTACACTGCATGGTTTAACAACCTGTTATGTGCCACAACCCCACCTTGAAAACTTGCAGTTAAAGAGTTACTGTAGAAGAGGTATATAAAGCTTTTTTTTTTCTTTTTTTTTTTTCTAACACCACCAGTGATCACCAAGTACAAGACATGACACATTTATATGAACATTAACCCGCCACCACAAAAGAAGTTCCTCATCTTTCCAGAACGTCAGCGGGCCCAAGGAGGAGCGGCAGCTGGTCTGCTGAACTAAAGGCAGGAGCAAAGAGCACCTTATGGCCCCAGGGCTGCCTGAATCCGTTCAGTGACACCTTTTCTCTTCTAAGCAGACAGATCAGCGGTGTTAGACAGCTGAATGTTTTATTTTTTCCTTTTTATTTTTCATTAAGTGAAGACTTCCTTTGTGACCAGGTTGAAGAAAGTAGCCCTGTTACAAAAAAAAAGGTCCTGAGAGTAAAACACAGAAGCCTGGTTTTTTTCTTAGTGTTCAACTAGCTTTTCTTTTCCAAAGCAGAATAGAAGCTTTTCTCTGGAAGTGTTTCAATTTCCATATTCACATACTATTAATGGTGCGCAGTCAAGAGCAAGAGCACTCGAAATGCAAGTGGTCCCCAAACTGTAATGAAACAAACCATTGCAGAATGACGGTCTTTCTCTTTAGTCCCTTTAATCCTTCATCAAGCATTGCTTTCTCAGCACCGAATGCCACCTTTCCCCGCACCCCCCATTCTTCCTCTCTCTGTTGCTGTTTTTTTCTTAATTTGCTTTTCAGCATGACAGGCAGTGGCAGTTCCATTAATTAATACTTCTCCAGCCCTCGAATCCACTGCTGTTTTTCAAATGTATCAAATAGTCATTGTGAGCATCAGGGAGGTTTTTGTTACAGTGCTTAACTTCTTCATGCTGTCCAAATCACATAAAGTTTAATTTTTCCAGTGTCTCAAACTTCTCTTGATTAATATAGATGCCTTGTGCCGCCACAGTGCTTGCCAACTCCACTGTTTATTATAAAGGAAATAAGGAACCATGGGACTGATTAGTACGTCAATTTATATATATCTTGTGTAGCATCTTCATTTATTTTAGGATGATTAACAGCGCGGAGGCACCCCCCTCCTGGCAGAGCGCTGCTCCCAGCCTGGCGCGGCAGCTCCGGCTGCGGCGGCGGCTGGCAGGGGGATGCTCCGGAGCGCGGGGGGCTGCCGGGGCTCCTCCGCCCGCCATCTAGGTTCCCTTCCGGAGATGCGGCGTGTGGGTGAGCTCTGCACTGCCGTGGTCTCTCCCCTGCAAGAAGGACAAGACGGGGAAAAGCTCATTCTCGGCCCTGCTCCCAGGCATGACCCTCCAGCAAGTTCTGCCGGCATTCGTTACTCTTTATTAGCATCATGTACGTTCATCTTGACCCACCACAGGAAAACACTTTGGGTTTGGGTTTTTGGTTTTTTTTAAAGCATCTCCACCAAGAGCAAAGCATGTCAGGCCCATATGAAGTCCCTGATGGACTAGAACAAGAAGTAACAGGATCTGGCAGAGCAGTTCAGAGAAGGCTGAGAACAAGGAGGGAAAAGGAGAGGCCTCCAAAAAGTAGAAATTATGTGCTAGCCAAAAGGGATTCACAACTAGATCAATGCTTTAAAAAGGCTGAAGTTTGAGGTCACAGAGGCAGCTATATGAAGAAAAACTGAATTCTTGTGCAGGTCTGTCAAATGCTAAGGCAGCTTTTTTCCCCCCCTTGTCATCTTCCTTTTATTTTCTTAGACAATTTTCATGAATAATTACCACATTGAAAAAAAATAGCAGGGATATTCTAAAATCAAGTGAAATTAAAGATAACATCATGAATAAGTGGGAGCCTGAAGCTCCCAAGAAAAGCTTTAAAATGACATTTAGAACATCACTGTCGGAACAATGCAGTTTACAATCCTGATCCTAAAACAACATGGCAAGATTAATCTTACATAAATGCATTATCCTTAAGCTAAAGTCTTGATGAAGTGAAACAGACCATTTTAAATTAATGCAACATAAAATACGGCACCCATGTAAAATCCAAGCAAGTTTCAAGCTGTGCCTATGGCAGCCCTCGAAATAGCTAAAGAAAGCCCAGCTCTGGTTGACATAATGTATTAAGTGCATCTCTTTTGTTAATAGATTTAGAAAATTCCTAATTAAACCTGGCCCGAGATTCATGACATTTACCAGTCAAAGTTTGGTTTTAAGTCGGAAAGATTTGCAACAAAATTAAAGAAAAAAAAAGCTGCTGTACAGACCGCAGTATATTTGAAATGTAGGAAACAGTAACTGAATGAGAGATGTGATAAAACTTCCTTAGTTGGATGCTGAATTTCCCGCAGTAAACTAAGAAAGATGCTTTACATTTTTGCGCGGCTGCATCACGCCTGAGAGACACAGCCACAATTCCAGGAGGAGGCATTCATCACTGGAACGCCTCGTATCGAACCCGCTCCACGCACACGGGGGAGCGCAGCAGAGCTGAGCCGGGCTGGGGAGGAGGGAGGGGAGGGCAGGGGAGGGCAGGGGAGGGCAGGCACCTTCCCCACTTTGCCTGGGCAGACACTGAAAAAAGGGGTGTAATTAGGGGCTCTCTGTTGGGATGGACGGCCTGCGAGGTGGGTGAAAGCGTGCCCTGCACGTCATGGACCACGCAGCACAAGGGATCCAGGAAAATGACAATCCATCCTCCTCACACCTGCAAGGACAGCGCAGAGGGGCTGGAGGTGGTGGGTGGTTGGGCCCCTCTCAGGCACAGCTGTGCTTCCCAGTTTCACTGGCAAACAGGACCCAAGCTCCATGTGTGCCAAAACCCTCCCAGGGGCTCACCCCGGGGTACGGTCAGATTTTGAACTGGCTGATATAGAGCTGGACTGAATTCTTCCTGAAATAAAAATGTTTTCCCTTTTAAAAAGTAGGCTTTCCTCACTTTCATTGAAAAGCAGCAGATCTTTACGTGAAACCTACAGTTTCCATGCCAAAAGCTGCTCTCATAGCAACTTCCAATGCTTTTCCCCAGTTAACAGGAAAAACCCAGTTTGTGTGCATGTTAATATGCTGGAGACAGATCATGGCATGTCATTGAAGTAAACTGCAAGGAGCACAGATACCACTGCAGTTTCCTAGGCAGGGACAAGCGCTGGGACAAGAACTACAGCTCCTAATCCTGTCCCTAATGCTCATAAACCAACAGACATACAATACATGCACATTACTCAGATGCCAGTACAGCAGCCTCCATGGTTCCTTGATTGTTTGCATTATAATCTCCATATGTATGAACGAGACAAATTAGGTTGCCATTTATTTGTTCATTATCTATTATTTTGATTAATGGAATTCTTGTTCTCAGAATAACTATTTAAAAATAACATTTGCAATAATGAGGACTGAACTATTAATCATGATCTTTGGAAGAAACTCTGCAAGGAACCGAGGCAAGACATTTCATATGAACAAATGTCATAAATAGGACTTCTAACAGACAGTACTAGAATGTTGAGTGCAAAAAACCCCAAACCAGCCAAACTCAGAAACCAATAGTTTAAATAACTTTTTAATCTGGGTTGTGTTTTTCTGCCTCCTCCCCTTCTCTGTAAAGTTGCTTTAGGACAAGCAGAGCTATGGTGTTGCTGGACTACAGAAACATTGCAGGTAACAGATGACCCCAGCTTTTCCCCCAAGCTCCTTTACAACACACAAATATAGACATGCATATAGTGTTTTCTTGATGGTTCTTTCCAATCTTTCTATCCCCCAAATTCAGGCCATTCACATTTATGGTATTTCAGGTGTTGAAAGCTGCAAGAGATATTTTTAAATACTTATAGTGGAGAAAATAAAGTTTTATGAACCCCTTAATGAAGGGTCACACAGTACCCTTGTCACACAGTAGGTACAGGACCTACTGCACACCTGTTTTTTCAGTGAATGAGGCCCAAAAACTGTGGTATCCAGAAATGTTTCACAAAAAAGCCAATCACTGCCTTCTGGCAAGGGGAAAGCTTCAGCCAGAGAATTCAGGATACCAACAGTTTGGGGTTTTTTTTCCTGGGCTGCAGCCTCTAATCGATCTTCTGTAAACAAAAGGCTTTTTTTCTGGAGAGGACAAAGGTTGGAGTTTTGGGTGTTTTCCTTGTTTCACTCACACAGAAGATGGAGAACTTGGTGTCTCTGGCTCCAGTGCCGCAAATACGGCTCACGTACATATACACTCAATTAAAGAGAGCTCTCCCTCACTGTTAAGCAGGAAATCATGCTTTTTGAACACCCCATTTCTTGTCCCTTAAAATTTTTAGAGCCTATTGACTGACACTGATAGAGCATAAACTACATTCCTAAAGTGGGCCCAGTTTTTATATGGCTTTAAGAACGCAGAAGGAGAAGCCAAACGCACGGCGTGCGCCTTCGAAACTGCTACCACTGCTGTCACCACCGTGAAAAAGCTCCAGACTGACTCCTGTACCGCTGGGAATTGGGCTTCTGGCTGCAGCATCAGGCACTGCCTCTGAAATGACCCCACGCTTTAGGAGAGCCTTGCTTTGAGACACACGTGCTTGCAGGGCCCCTTTCTGAAAGGGGAGCCAGCTTTTGTCTTGCCATGTACGTGCAATTGGAGTGTGCTCCCCGAGTCCATGCCTGCTAAATCCCGTCTCTGGATGTCGCTTAAGAGTATTCCAAATTAAGATACATATTCATTGTGGATAAGCAAGTTTAATTATGTATATACTGGGATATTTAGCATTTATAAAAATATTCAGAATATTCAATATGTTTAATATGGCAGCTTTTCAAGAGACTCTACATGACTTAGCACAGATTGTATTGACTTGGCATATGTAATGAGAATTTTTTGTCCTTTAGATAAAGAATAGGAAATATTCCAAAGTTCATGGGAAATTCATTTTATGTAAAAATGTCATTTTATTGGGTTTTTTAAAAAGCATTCAGGTAGAAATAAGAAACCACAATAAATAATGTTATGAATGAACATCTTGCTTCCTACATTTTATTTATATTTCATTGGTGCTGATAAGAAAGCATGAAACACAGCCCAGTGCTAATAGTAGCAAAACTGTGTGTGTTTGATCTTTTTTACACACTCCTATAGGCTACCTCCTTTTCAGGGATGCTGAACACCTGCACCTCCTGTTGGTGGTTCATTACCTGGAAATAGGGTTCTTATTTAGACACTTAAATATAGATTTAGCTGGTTCATTTTTGAAAAAGCCTGGCCGTAGACCCTATTTTTAACATGCAGAATTAGAATTATTATAGTGTTAAAACTGTGATAAAACTACTATTCAATGCAGCACTGTTATAAGCTACCATGCTGGGGGATTTTAAAAGCCCTACCTAACATTGTTTCCTAAAGGAAACCTTTAGAGACGATCTTCTGGCTGACTAGAGAAGGGAATGGGGGAACCGTGAAATACTAATGCTAATATTTTTACTCTTTAGCAGACTACTCAGGGGAAGATATTTTACCTGAGAGGTGGAAACGTTACGTAAAGTGAATCATTTCCACTTGACATCAAAAAAAAACCCCTCTTTCCTTCTCAAACTACCGTACATGGTAACTGTTGTTTCTTGCTCGGAGCATGTGCATGGCGCTTCTGTAACTTGAACTGACTTTACACCATAAACTCTCATGAATAGATCTGTCCCCAATTAAGAAATGAAATGAAGACATGGAGTGACAACGTTTAAAGTGGGAAATGGTAATGTTAACGGAATGCTGCAGGCACCGTTCTCACTGAGAGCTCATTGCTGCGCTTCTGAAGGCCGCTACAGCTGCCGCTGGAAATGAGAGTATTCCCTCTGTAATGCCCAGGGACTGTGCAGGTGGAGTCTTCTGGGGCAGCACAATGCCTGCCTGCCATGAGAGGCTGTGAAACAGCAGACAACAGAATAATCCCACCCAACACAGACGCTGACAAATGGAGACAAAGGCTGGTACTGAGGAGCAAACAAGACAAAAGAAAGAGAACGATCTCCTGCAGAAGTGATCACACCGCATCTTCTCTTGAAGAAATACTGACTGGCACGAGATGAAGCCATTCAAGAAGATAACCCCTGCTCAGTGTTCTGCTGTATTGAGAGATGCTGTAATTTCATCAAATGCTTCAAAGGCAGACTGGCAGATAGAGAGAACAAGCTACCTTTGCCATGGAAGAAGTTAGTCAATAAATTCTGACATGATAACAGTTTACAAAGAAAAGATTATGAGTCCATTTATTGTGCAGTAATATAACCCAAATGATAAAAGAGTCTAGATGTGGTCTGAGCTGCCACATTTCTTTTTGGATATATATGGCCATTCCAGAATTTTCTGGAAATGTATTTCTAACTTTGACTTTACATTGTCTTCTAGAAGAAAGCCCAGATGCCTTCAGAATGTGATCTCAACTACACATGAGAGAAAACCATGAGCATGAAAATTTGAAAGAGCGAAAAAATTACAAGACGCTTAGGTTTACTTAAATCTGTGTTACTAAACTGATGAGAACCAAAGACTAGCTGAGCGAGCTGGCAGAGCTGCAGCGTTTCACTCTGTTACTCAGAGATGTGATCTTGCACAATTGTATCAGGTAAGATCCTAAGAGAGACACACTGCAGCATAACTTTGCAGCTACTGTCCACAACAGCAAGGCCACTGTCCCACAACACTGCCCACAACAACAACAACTGAAGTGCTCTGTCATCTTGGAAACTTTATGAGAATTGTTGGCCACTCCTGTGGCTTGGTGTCAGTTCAGATGCTCCTGTTCTCCATGCAGCCTTTGGGCCAGAAAGATGCAAGGACACAGAGAAGGTGCCAAGAGTCTTCATGAAGGGTGCAGCCTGTGAACTAGACAGTGTAGTGGTGCCCAGCGAGAACATTTACTGAGCAAGTAGAAACCAATTCCTAAATTTCATAATGTTGGGAGTAGCATGGAGATGCAGTCTCTAAGCATGGCTAAAAACATCTGCAGTAGTTTAGTAAGAGGACAGAACGACAGGGGCTGCTATAGTGAAAATTAAACTAAAAACGAGGATGAAAGGAAAAGTGAGTAATGCTGGAGGCAGTTTCACAATGGAAGAGAAGCATCCATGAGAAGACGTGCTCTGAAACAAAGCTGCAAACGGAATGGGAAGGTCCAGGCTATGACACTACTCTCCAACTACGTAAGATACACAAAACAAATTCAGTTCAGTGATTTTCTATGTAACAGCTTTGTCATGTATAATTCAGAGCTCTGAGAAGTGTTTGTTAAGACAGGAAACTGTATACTACAAACAGGAAAGCACACTAACAGAGTCTATGGAAACTGGTGGATGAGAGCTTTTCAAAGGCCAGATACTGGGTATCAGGGTGCAAATGCTCTTCAGAAAAATATAGACTAGAAGTTAGTTGCCTTGTTGCAGCAGAAAACATGTTAATTGTTAAAGCAAATTTCTAGGAATTCTCTATGTACTATCTCAGTATTACAGAGCAGTGCACATTACAGTTACCAATCCCACTCAGGCCCCAGTAAGCCAGTAAGCTGTTTATTTAAACACTACCTGCCTTACAGTTAACTGACTCTCCATATATCAGATTCTGATAAAATGCTCTAAAAATTTAACAGCTAAAAATTAAGCAATACCATTATTATTTATACGTCTTATAAAACAGTCAGCGCTTTAGTGATGAGTATCGTTGTGCAATTTTTTCCCAGCTACCACATTAAAAACCAAACACCCAATTAATTGTAAAACATACTTGTTTTGGGGCATCTGCGGAGGTGGTGTGAACTTCAGTACCTCGGAGTCCATTAGACTCAAATACCACTGTGGGAACAAGGGGGCTTGTTAACAGATGAACATTCAAGCTTCGTTAGTGTGTGTACATTATTTGAGACCATTACAGATTAACCACGTTCAAAAAAAGACACCAGCTCCTAGCCTGTGGCCGGAAAATACCAATTTACCGTAACACTTACTGTAAGAGAGTGTGCTAATGGCAGCCTAGGGCCACTGCCCTTTTTAATTCAGACTTCAGCGCTGAAGAAAGCAATCACTGACAACATTAATTATCAGTGTATGTGTAAAGGGACCCTCTTCTTGCATTACTTACCATTTGGCTTCTGTCATTTTGCATCAGACTGGCTTATGTATGCATCATTCACACTTTTGAGGAGGAACCTGCTACTCCCACTGTCTCATGCAATGCTCAGGAGGGCTCACGACACTGGTGGCTTCAGCCTCCTCCAGCCTCGACCACAGACCCCATCAGGTTAAAAAAGGCTGGTAGGGATTTCCCATTTTAGGGCTGACCAGTCTGAGGAAAAATCTTGTTTCCCACAAAAATGTTCCTGTCAACAGCAACGATGAGGCAAAACAAAGCCTTATGTTGTGCTGAAAGGGGTACTTTGATTTCAATTTGTGCTGGTGGCAACAGAATTCATTAGCATATTCATCTCTGAGTACCCTGCTCTCTAATTAAAATAAACCATTTGCAAACAGACTTCTCTTAGATGCATTGCAATTTTATGGACTTCGGGCAGGGATCAGGTAAGCAATATTTGGAGAACAAGTGCAATAGTCATAAAAATAAAAAACCTGTCTATTAGATTTAGGTACTGGAATTACTTAGGTTAACATGGTATGTGAAATGTAATTCTTGGCATATTGTTAGCTGCATCTGAAAGCAAGCAAGTGGGAAAGGGAGAAAACAAGAGCCAGTGTGAAAAGATACCTGCATGGGACCTCTGATGAGTCCTGAGGTGGTTGGGTTGGGTAAAGCATTTTCCACATTCTCTGCAGACACAGTCTCCTTGGCGTGTTTGTGTCCTGAGCATCCCTGTAGTCAGGAGAGAGGGAGGGAAGGAGGGAGGGGGGGGGGGTGGGGGGGGAGAGGAGAGAGGAAAGTTGAGAAGAAAACATTATGCCAGAAGAAAACATCATTAGTATGTCTAATGTGTCATTATGTGAGGCTACCTTCAGGCCCTGGATGACAACTGTCAGCCTTCATCTAGGCACTGGCTGACAGGCTAGGCACACACAGGACTGCAAGAATGCATAAATTACATTGAATTAAAAAATGCTCCCCATGATGTGCCCGCACCAGGACTGGCATGTCAGGTGTGCGCTTTTCAGAGCAGCTGGATCCACTTCTCAGCCATCACCCAGCTTTGTCAAGCAGTACATCAGGCAAATCAAAGTGACTCCAGCGTGGCGGAGACAAGTCACATGGATAATAGGAAGTGAGTAGGACCAGAGCCCGACTGTCCCCCCCAGGCGGCAATACCTCAGAGACAAATGCAGAGCGAGCGGAGCCATCGCAGACTGATCAAACCTTTCGCCCCTGCCTACCTGCCTGCCGGTGCTGCTTTGACCCCGGACCTCTGAGGCACAGACGAAAGACATCTGTGAATGAAAGTGTCATTCCGGACATTTTGAGCTGGTAGCAGCACAGCAGCCTTCCCCCAGCCCTGGGTAAACATGTTTTCTAGGCCATTAGCATTTGTGGAAAACCGCTCAAACCTCTCCTTTTTCTCCAAAGGTCAGTTTACAGCATCTGACTTAAAGGGCTGGTCTTTGTCTTTTTGCTGCTGATCAAAAAAGACACATTTGACTTTTATTGGGCTTTTTTATTATTAAAAAAAAAAAAAATGTTTGAACATCATCTTTTCTATTTTGGTAAAACACCCTCTTCGGAAGAAAAGAGTTGATGTTTCCGTTTGCCACTGGAATATTTTGGCTTTTAAAGAAATTCTGAGAGGGATGTCAACAGAAGTGTAGTTTCAGCTTTTCTTCCATACCCCCCCTCCCCAGCTACAGCATTTAAAAAAAGTAAAATTGTGACCAAAAAAGTGGCAACAAAAAAACCTCCACAAAACTGAAAAATCAACTGCAGGATGCCACAAGATTCATCCAAACTATAGACGCTGCATCTGAAAATGACTGGAGAAGAAGACAGCTACCATCTACTCTGCTGGTATGACACCAAACACCCTGGGATGGTTTTCACCAGACCATACATTGCAAAGAAATGTCTTGCTGCAAAAAAACCTCCAAACGCCCCACTCCTTTTTTTTTTCTCTCCTTTTATAATAGCACCTCCTGCAGATGGCAGCACAGTCTGCATAATGCACCTGAACTCTCATTCACAAAATTAAGTTTCTGACAGTCAAATACAAGATCATCATTTGAGAAAAAATCCAAATACGGTATACACACAAAAACACACAAAATCTCCCAAACAAACAAACCTAAGAAAAGAAAACCCCAACAAAATAAAATTTTAAAAAATCACATAAATGTTCTAAATATCAATGAGAACCTTACTGAACTGTAATGGGACAGGTCTGCCCTGTAAGGCAGTCAAGATTAAAGCAGGATTTCTGAGCTGTTAGAAGCATTTTTCCCCTCACTGCCCAGAACTGTAGCTGCAAGCTAGAAAGCAAAGCTGAGGGAAGTGCGAGGAGGAACCAGTTGTGGCCTTTGCAGGAGTGCCATGCTGACTGCTGGACATGCAGGCACTGGCAGAGCAGCTTTGTGAGGCCCAAGAGACTTGGGTGCCTCAGGTCAAGGTTCTGACACCTCTGGAAAGACCTTTAATCCCTCTATAACCCACATCTTCTTCTGTTAAAGATAATTATTCTGTTAAAGGAGAATACACTTATCTCAGCAGCCATCACCAGCCCGATCCAACAGCCTTCATGGAAGCACTGCTCCCACCCATGAAAGAAGGCTGAGGATGCTGTTTGTAAACCAGTGTGTAAACACCAAGGGTGAGTGGGCTAAGACTTCCAGCTAACCCCTCCCTAGCACTCATCTTATGGGAGTTATCCAAAAAGCAGATGAAAAAAAAATGGACTGCATCCAGGCGTATTTGCCCTTATTGCCATTTCCCAGGCAGCACCGTAAGGCTTTTGATAATTCAGAGCTTTGAGCCATGGGCATGGCTGCCACAAGGCAACACCCCTGTGAGCAATCACTCAGGTTGTCCTCTAGGTGAACAAAAGGGAGTGGATGACTACAGCTGTTCACAAGTTAAGGTAAATGAAAACCACTGTGGTAATGGGAGTTCCTGTGAAATCCATACTCAAAGCTGGTCTCAAAGGAGCCCCCAAGAAAGAGTGCATCTGCTGCCATAACCCACCCTTTCCTAATATATAAATGGAATGAATAAAATAAATAACCTCTATTAAATATAACAGTAAGATTCTCTCTACGGGCATTTGGGAAGACTGGGCAGTGTGAAAGAAACCCAGCCTAAACACAGCAAGCTTCATGCCTGTAGCTGTATCACAACAGTACATACTACAACTCTCTTCCAAGGACACACTGGAACAAACACAATTGTAAAAGGAAAGATCCCAAAAACAAATGCAGCCACTCAAAAGGAAGTTGAACACTGTACTACCACACATTAAAATAATCTAGTGTGATCCAAGATGACATCATGTACCAAAAAAAACCCAAGGAAAGTCTATTGGGAATATTCAACTGAGGGGAAAAACATGACAAATAGTATACCTAAGCGGGATTTTTGGATGTCCCTTATGTCATGATTGCCATATTCACGTTACAGTATTAAGACTAAATGGGATAATGCATACTGACTCAGAGGACTCAGCCTGTCTAGAGCCATATGTTACTTCAGATGAAGTTCAATTACCCTCCTCTGTTTGCAGTTGGTAGGATCTCATTCCTTTTGCCTGAAGTAGCTTTTTATTTGAGTGTTATGAAAAATAGCCATCATGCCAATTGGTTTGGAGAAACATCAGCAACCTGGAAGTTGTATATCAAACTGAAACAAGCTACATTAAAAAAAAAAAAAAAAAAAAAAAAAAAAAAAAAAAAAAAGGTTTCAAATTCTGAAAACTTGATTGCTGTAAAACACTTGGAATGAAAGAAGAGGTTTCAAAGCAGAGATGGCACTAAATAACTTCCAGTTGTGTCCTAAGATGACTTTATGATGCCTGTATCCCCAATTCTCTGTTCTGTTTATGCTGGATATTAAGTTCTGCGCCTTTAAGACTGGTTCTGAGAGCAAAGTGGAGAGAAGTGCAGAGTTTGTTTTCAGAAACTGCACTTGCTCTCCTGCATTCTGCTCCTGGACTGTGTGTCTGCAGCATGGACAGTAGGAGAAAGCTCTCCTTTGCTTTTTAGTTAGTTTTTTTTTTTTAGCTAGCTGAGGCAGAGAAGTTCCCCAGACTGTAGCTTTTCTTTTTCTTGTAATTGATTGGCCCGGCTCTGGGCTGACCCAGGAGCTCACACCTGTGTCTCACCAGATCCCAGGATGTGGCATTTTCCAGTGCCAGAGGGACTGATGAGAGACCGAGAGAGCCAAGCTACACCCCATGACAAGGACTTTCTGAATTTGCCATCTCTTCAGAACAGCAAGAGGTCTTATCATTTAGTATTATTAATTTTTTATGCTTGTGAATACTTTGCTTGTTAAATAAATGTTTTTTTCCACTTTTCTCCAAGGAAATCTTTTCCCAAAGCAGTAGGGGGAGGGGCCACTTGAATCTGCTTTCTAGAGGGAACCCTTTGGAAATTTCCTCTCAAATTTGCCCTAAAACAGGACACCAGGTAAAGTGTCCCTTGAAATCACATCCCAGTAAAAAGCATTTTGGCAATAAAATCCCTCTTCTAAAAAGCAGGTAAGTACAGACTTCTTTAAAAACCCCACCCCTATTTTACTTTGTTATGAAAGTCATCACGAATTTTCTGGTCCTTGCCTTCACTAAGTCATCTTTTATTTCATAGCTTTTACCTGTCTTCCTCTTATTCCTCCTAACATGGCTGGGAGCTCACTGGATCAGTAAGATTTCTGTGAGTAGGCTGACACCATGTACTATTAAATAACATCAAGGAGGGCACCCATGTGAAGGCACCCCAAGTTGGGGGTGGAACAATTAACTGGTACTTAAGAGCAGGAAGTGGGCAGGAAGGAACTTTAGAAAACAATCCACTGGGGTGGCAAAAGCAAAGCTAGCTGGACGAAAAAAACCCTAAGTGTCGCTGTGGGACACGATCAATGAGACACGGACTCGTGGTTCAGAAGGCTGATGCTCCGAAAAGGGGCTGGTTTATTCTCAGAACCTATTTTTATACCTTTTTAGAATGTGCCCACCTAAGAGGTGGGATCCCTGGACCCATTGGCCACACCAAGGGTCAACAAGCAAAGTCCCTCCTCAAAAGAGGGAAAAGTGAAAAACAAGATAGTTTACATAGAGTGACCTTGTTTACTGCCTCGATCCCTGGGAAAGAGTTTAAGAAAAATGCAAACATGAGAAACAGTGACTACACCTAAGGAATACTGAAACTGCAGTTTTAGAAACCAAGCATGTCTTCCTCAGCTTCCTTAACAAAACCCAGGAGGCTGATGTTGGTTGCGATCATCACCCAGCCCCTAAGCTCCTGTGAAACGATCTGCTCAATAAATAACAGGCCCCCACACAGCACCACCTCTGAAGTGACTGAGCAGAACTGACAGTGAGGTGGCTGAAAGGTGCAACTCACGCATGGACTAGGTCAGACAGATTCTGCTTTCCTGTCTCCTCCAAAAGGCCCTTCCACCAAGACCTGACCTAACACTGGGCTCCTTCCTTGCTTCAATTTGCACACACCTTCTGGGCACTAGACCACAGCTGTCCTGAAAGCTACCAGCTTCAAAGCATCCTGGATTTTGTACCACTTGCAAAAGCTCCATTTCACACATGCCTTTGACAAAACAGTGCATATTATGCTAAGTGAGGACACTAGAACACTGGCCTGGAACATGTGCTCTTTTCCTGTGGAGTGGATTTGCACGACTTCTACAAAGAGAAGAAGGGTATAAAAAAATAGCACGGTTTACAAGTGGTGAGAGGTGAGACTACGGCTCCATTTCTCCTCCCCTACAGACACACACACATCTCATGTGTAATCAAACAGTGTGATTTTCAGTCTCCACTGAGACAAACTAATTCTGGCATATCATCAGAAGAGTATGGTTTCAAACGCAAATACGTAGGTGTATTTTTATTTATAAGGCCATTGATCTTTTTTAGTCCCTAAACTTTTAAACTGGATATTTGCACAACTGATTTTTCTGCTTATGTGAATTAGCAGCCACACATTCAGCTCTACCTCTTTTTAATTATAAGCATAAAAACAGATCAAAAGACTCATTTGAAAAATATCTAGTGTAGCTTTTGATATGGACAAGGAAGATCTTAAGACTTTTGTCAAGAAAGACAAAGGACTGACAAGCGATTATCCCTCTGTGTTGTTGGAAGACTTGTTTGCAGACAAAATTGAGCAAAACCTCCAAAATAACATCACAGATAAGCCCCAGAGGATGTTTATTTTGCCTGAAGCAAAAAGATGATGATGTGTGCCAGCACCAGCATATCAGGGGGATCTTCCTGTGACAGCACATCTGTGTAACTCCAGCCTGCTTGAAGCAAGAGGACAAAGGAACAGCAGTACTCCAGGTGGAACCAGATACATTTAACTCGCGACAGAAATGTCACACAGTGCACAAGGGGGGATGCTGCAATGTTAAGAGAGCAGTAAACAAACCCATTCAAGCCTATCCAGCAATGATAAAAACAGTGAACTTGTAATCCTAACTGTTAAAGGCAGAGAAGGAAAAAACTGGGAAACAGCATGTCATGGCTCTGAACAAAGAAGGAACAAACTACGTCCTCAGCTTTGGAAGAGCTTGTGAAAATCTTACCTGTGTGATCTAGGACAGGGCTGTTGGCACCACAGGTTTGGTACAGTGAAGCAAGGTCCTTTGGAATGTACGTTTTAAAGATATTTAAAATGTCCAAATGTTTCTCATGCCCATCTGATCCCAGATCCTGTTTGCTGGAGTGTAAAGCCGGAGCAACTCCCAGGGCACCAGGCTGAGGCTGCAGCACTGGACTGGCTCGTGCTACCGCTGTGCAGTTTGCCAATGTCCTCATCTCATTTCCAGCCTTCACGTGAGGCTCCCTCTGAGGCACCGCTGGCTCCTCGTGCTTAGGGTACTGCTCACTCTTACACAGAGGGTGGTACTGCAGCGGGGGGTTGTATTTGGCCTTCATGGAGTCGGATGCACAGTGCTTACCTGGAGAGGCAAAACCAGTACTTCCCTGGGGAGCCGCATACTTTTCCACTTGCTTACTGTTGGTGGGCTGCATGCTAGGCCTGGATATGACTGTTTGAGTAGGTGTCACGCTTCTGCCATAGGTTCCCATTTGCATAAGTTTGGAATTTGCTTCGTATTTGCTCTTTTGTTGTGCTGCTATGCTGTGCTGCTCCTGGGAATGGTTTAACTTGGGCTGTCTGTACCCATCCGGACCTGACAGGCGGGAAGCACAGTGGCCGAGCGCATGGCTGTCCTTTGACGGATGCGTGCTCCCGGACTTTGCAGCCATCCCAACAGAAAGGGAGCTGGGCTTGGAGCCTGGCAGCGCACTTGGCACTTGAGTACGTGTAAATCTGGCGATAGGCAAAGGCTGGCACTCCTTACCTCCGAGAACAGGAGGGGGGCCAGTGCGCCCACTCCTCGCCAGAAAGACCAGGTTGTTTTTAATACTCTTGAATCCGTTTTGTTGAACCCATGGGGGTACCATCGAGTTACAGCTGATTTTGTGCAAAATTCTTTTGTGCATCCACAGGACTTCAGGGTAGTAGGTCTTGTGACTGCAGAAAGGACACGGGTAGACAATTAAAGCAGCCTGCAAGGATGTATTCAGATATTTATTGCATGAATTATCCCTTGTTGATTTTTCACTCAAATCGAGTGGAGCTACCTCTAGAGCTTCAGCACCTTTTTCTATCAGAGGATGCTCCTTGTGCAAGTCTAGCAAATTTTCCCTAGCACGACTAGCCTGCACTTCAAGTGAAGTTTTCAAGTCCATGACCATGTCTGAAGATGTCTGGCCCATACCCGAAGCAAAGCTAGCGATGTGACTGGAGCAAGGAAGCCCTTGGCTGCGATGAAATACTGGCATCTTTATGTCTGCAGAACCACGGTATTTTGAAAAGGGTTCCTTGATGACACTCTCCAGTGCTGACACCAGAGCAGGAATCTCTGGTTTAGATTCCCTGGCTTCATTCTCTCTGATGTTGCGGCCGCCCAGCTTTGAGAGTTCATCCAACTGAGATGTTATCATTGGGGTTTCCTCTTCGGGGAAGCTGCAGTGGTATGGCTTTCCATCTGAATGGGACAAACAAAAAAAATCATTGTCATTTTACACAGAAGGGAGCCCAAAATACAAAGCAGAATTCAAGATTAGAAAGGATACGAAACTTTGGTATTGCTACGGTAATGATGTGTTACAGACCAAACGTACTGTATGACCAAGAAAATCTTGAAGTAAGACACAACAGTTCCATTTACTTTTAAAGATGACTGTGGAGTCTGGATAAACTCTCTAATACTGCATGTTCATGACATTTTGAAGAAAAAACAATTCAGTAACAAACCCATGTTAAAATTCTGGGACTGCGAGAAAAATAAACAAATCTGCAACCATTTAATGCTTTAACAAAAGCAAAGATAATGGAGCCAGATAAAACTGACCTAGTTAAAGGTCTGTCAGCGCTTCCATTACAAGCCCCTATTTTCAAAGGGTTTATAACTCAGCAATAAAAATTGGCTCCACACGGAAACCAACCATACAAGCAGGTAAAGCATACAGAATAAATTGCCCACTTAAGGGGAACTTCTGCAGTGGCTAAGTATAGAAGATGAGTTATAGAGAGTGTAAAGTTTGAATTTTCCGTCCTTTACTTTAAAGCAGGTATTTTTCTTTCGCTTTTTTTCTTTTTTTTTTTCTGTGCAAAATATGTTTATGTTTGAGTCAAACTTCAGGAAAATTTTGTAACTGCTCAATCCACAGGAACATAAGAATTCAACATTTCAGCCATTTAGATTACAGAATTCAAAACACACTCTAATTTTCCTCATCTTCTTTTTCACTTCCCAGCTCTCTAAAGTAAATTTATCCACCTAACATATGTCGGAAAGGGAACATACTGGCCAGTAATTAAAGCTGTTTAGGGTGAAAGAGAAGAGCAGGATTTGTTTTGCTGGGAGCGTGGCTACATCTGCCTGTTCTCCCGATGCTGACCTCTGAGAGCCACTGATGAAGCCAATGAATCCCTTTAAACCAGTTCACAGATCAATTCCACAGAGATTTTCATCACAGCAGTAATGCTTACTGCACTGAATCCATTTAGCATGTAACTGAATTGAATCATCTGACAAACTTTCAGTTTCAATTAACAGGCAGTTAATGAGCCACTGCCAGGCAAGTGTAAGGAGACTGTGCTTCCATCTAAAACTTCATCAGTACGAAGTGCTCACCGCATCCACAGGAGGGGTGAGAAGGGGAAAGGAGTGAATTGCTCTAGAGCTGCAGATCCTCTCACATCAGCTCAGAAAAGCCAGCCCTTCAGAAAATCGAGCGCCGTTCTCTCGCGCAGGGCACTGCCACGGGCATTATTTGCGTGGCGCAATGGAAGAGCCACGCTGTTGGCTGGAGCTGCTCTGCTCATAAAGTCTCACCTTCAATTCAAGCAAAAACATTCTTAAGCTGTTGTTTAATTCGAGGTAATTAGGTTAAAAATAACTCATAGGTTTGCAGCCTCGCAGGGCTGAATGCTCACTCTGCTAAGATCATTTTCCTTTCAAACTCTCCAAGGGGTGTATTCAGGGGGAAAAAAAAGATCCCCACAACCCAGAAACTTGTTTTTCCAGTGTGGCAGGCGACAGGATTTTGGGAAAGCACATGCCCAGCACTACTAGCCAAATTTACAGTTTGAAACAAAGACACTGCATGCAGCAGTGAAATCCGACACTGCACATCTGTGTTGTTTTCAAAGCATATCTGTCAAAGCCCAATACTTGTGCTCTTAAATAAGATTTTAAGACTTCTCTTTACGATCACAAGGAGTGGCTGCTTTGATCATTGTAGTAAATAATAAAAGCAAAGCAAAAACAAATCCTTTGGTTGCAGCAGTACTCAGTGGAGAAAGACCCGACCTGCTGGCTGTACTGGGCAGAGGAGGGAGGTGGGAGACCACTGCCAGCTCTACTCCAGGGACGACAGAGCTGGGAGGCTCTTGGTCTACCTGTGCAGCTGTGATGAAGGGGGGGGATCAGCAGATACCTGCCAGCAACCTCCCAGGTTGCTCTGTGTACCACAGACACTCCTGCATACTTTCTTGCTTGGTCAAAATCTTATGTACCAAGCTGTTTCAGCAAGGAGGACAAGGTCAGACTGTGAGAGGTGGCACATATCAAATCTGGTCTTTAGGTCTGGACTGTTCAGTTTAGGTCTGTACTTGGAGAGGGGAGGGAGAGGAGAAAGCAGAGAGACAGCCCACAGTCCCATGTGCCCCCATAAAGCCTGGGCTGCCAATTTTGAGGTGGCTGCAGTCCTTTTTGCCCTATTTCCTAGTGCATCCATCTATGAAAAAGAGATTTTTTCAGGTGGAAAATGTAACAGAGAGCAGGAAAATGATGAAGGCATTTCTGAGGTGTATAGGCCTGCAGTTGCTCCACTGCTCTCAGCGCATTAAAATGATGAAAATGAAAATTTGTAAGGCCATTACAAAACACAACTACAAGCTTCTAACACCTCTTCGTAGTGTCTTGCTAGATTCAATTCCTCTGATGCCTCACAAGAACAGTAACGAACATGCTAGGAATAATTTTAAAGCTTAGATCAGGAGACTCAATAGCAGTATTTGTGCTAATTGCCCAAGCTGCACTTTAAAAAAGAAGACAAAACAACAACAACAAATGAGCAAACAAGCAAAAACCCAAACAAACAAACAAAAAACCCACAATCCCACCCGTTTCCCAAGATTTGGACAGAAAAAAATTTCGCCTGCAGGCCAACTCAGGATTTTTTTATTAGTAAAAAGTACAGTCTATGTACTGTGTACTATGTACTATGTACCCTAGTCCCATCCTGCCCTCCACCAGGGATCCAACACTACAGATCTCAACAGGCAGACTGCCCCGTGCCATGCTTCCCATCAGGGCAGGTGGTCCAGGCTGAGGAGCGTGCAGGTAACAAAAGCCAGGTGGAAGAGGGGATGCAGGCAAGAGCATGACAAGACTGTAAGCACACTCAAAAATATAGGTAAAGTCTTTTTAGAAAAATAGATCAAATTTATTTCTGCCTGCTCCCAACTACTTGCCCCAGCTGAAAAGAGGTACTAATAATCATTTTAAATCACTGGTATAAAATATTGTTCTAACCAGCCTAGAGCAGGCATTACTGTCACCAGAAACTTTTGAAATTTTATTATGGCCAGGTCAAAGCAAAAAGCCATGAATGAGATGCCTTCTGCTTGATCTCCAGGGACTATAACTCATACTCTCCATTGAAAAAGTTTTTTGCTAAACATGCTCTCCCCTTTATCCTACAGTCTCTATCATCTCCTTATATTTTGTCTTAATTCCTTTTTTTCCTCACCCCCAACAGCTGTTTTTATCTGTTATGCTTTAGAGTGAGAAAGGTCCTTTTAGTACAGCCCCGAAGTGTTATAGTTTTTCTGTACCACAGATACCTGGGCAACAGCTAAAGCAGAGGAATTTTCCAAGGTGCCTAGCTAGGAGGTGGCTGCTGATGCCATCTCAGGACTTCAGCTTGGCTGCAGCTTCAAGTGTCAACAGCATCATAGGCCACAGGGAAAGCAAAGCAGGAGAGAGCAAAACATTTAACTATATGAAAACCATGGTCTAGAAACACAAGAATATTCAGGGATTTGAGCAGTTCCTCAGAAATACACCTAATGCCATCACCCAGCTACTCACACACACAGATAAAAGCAACTCTCCTTCTTCCCCCACACATATATCCCTCTTCTTTCTCCCCCTCACATGCATGAACTCCACTTGTTTTCTTCCCAGCACTGTTTCTCCACAAAACCGAATTTCAGAATGGGCTGCACAGCTGTTTTAATTCATGAGGCTTCCTATAAAGTAAACCAGGCTACAAGGCTGAGGACAATGAAATCGTGATTTCTATTCAGAAGAGCAGAAGGGGCTAGAAATTGGCCCCTTTTCTGGCTAGTGTTCCAGCACTAGGAGTCTAAGGAAAAGGAGCAGATGTGGTGTGTTTGATTTTCAGTAAACATTTGATAGTGATTTGCACTTTGAGATGAATACTGTGGCTTGATTTGAAAACAGATTGCAAATAAATCATGATAAAAGCAAAGGATAACAAGGGAAGAAGGTGCAATATTGCAAAGACCTGCATTAGGTCCTATTTCACTTGGTATTTTCTTTAATGTTCCAGAAGAGATTCTAGACAGCATGCAAACTTAAATATCCAGGAAATATCACATTTGGAGGAGCTGCAAAAAAATAATGGGGACAAGGAAATAATGCACAGGGATTCCGAGAGAATAGAAATGCAGTCTGAAAATAATCAAATGAGATTCATTCTGGGGAAGAAAAGTAGGCTAAGACAAGTGAAGGGAAATTATCCAAAAAAATCCATGCAGTGGGAAGGCAAAATCTGGGAAGAAGCAATGTTGAAAATATCTGACGTTACAATAGACAGCCAGTTAAATATAACTGTACTAGATGAAGTTCTTCAGCTTAGCTTTCAGAAATAAAAGCACACATTATAAAAACAAAAATAGAACTATCCTTCTGAAGAAGACACAATGGCCATGCTGGTCACACTGGGTTTTGAGTATACAAAATATATGAAAAACATACATAAAAAAATACATCTATATAAATATATACACACCATAATAAATGGGCGCTACACAGAAGCCCACAGTAAGCATAATACAATGGGACCCAGCAGGGGAAAAAAGGCAAAAAGCAGTTTTGCAGCAGAAAATCACGTCTTTTATTTTGTGAAAGGAAGGTCAGCAAAAACAGTCCATGCCCCTAGAATATCTGTGCAGATCTGCAAATACAGGTAAGCCAGAAGAGGTTCAGAGAACTGCCACAGGAAAGTAACCCACCAGAAAATAAAGACAAAGAGTTTCCCCACATGGCTGAGGGAAGACAGAAGGGTGACAGACAATGTCTGCAGCCTCCCCAGGAGCTCAAGCTCCAGAAGAATTATGTCATCCTGAGCACTGGAGTCTATCAACAACAATCAGATACACTGGCCTACAGAAAAACTCATGATTAACCAGAAGAAAGAAAAAAAAAAAAAAAGATACTATGTATTTCCAGCTTGAGGAATAAATGTCAAGGGAAGAGGCAAAACACCATTTGGACTGTAAAACCTGTATGGGGAAAAACATGGACTATCAACGCATAACAATCCATCTTTTTCATGGGGAGGCAGAAAACATGAGTTACTCCTCCCCTTTGCTCTATGAGCCCAGCAAAGTAGAACCTTGCTCTAGCCAGTATCCACACACTGTAACTGCTTCACAGACATATGCCAGAAAACTAGCCTTCCTTTCTTATTAATTCCAGACACACTGAGCTTAAGAAAGGACTCTTGCAGCAGCCAACAGTGAGCCCATGACACTCCTTAGCAGCAAGTTTATCCTCTGAGTGTAGCTCAGGCTGCTCAAAGAGACCTGGTATCTGTTTTTCAGAGGAGGATTTGTCTTAGCCAAGCCATGCTCCCTGTTCTAGTTGCCTGTGGGTCAAGTTTTTATACTCCACATGCTGTCCATCACTTCCCCTGCTTTCTGATCCAGTTTTGCCACTCACATTGTCACCATTCCACGTGGTGGCAATGAGGGCAGGTGCGAGACAGCTCCTTCAAACCCTCTTAGGTTTTCTTACAGCACAGGGCCACGTGCCACAATGAGATACTGGGAAGAAAAAGTTATGCTGTTTTGATGGGAGATACAGCTTCTCATCTGCAAAGCTCCTCTTGCTTTACACGTTGTTAGATGTTTTGAGGGGCTCCTACACGAGCTCCCCAGTAATTCAGAGACAGAGAAGATCACGGACTAGACTGCAGCACACTCAGCACCACAGGATGGGGTAGGTTAGCAGGCAAGAAGGAGATACTGAGGGTAGAAAGTACACAATCAACCAATTTCCCTGCTTTCTCTCCAACTAATTTTAGACTTGAGGGTGGGTGAGTGGTTTTGGCTGAGGTTCGAGGTTTTTAACAGGGCAGAAACGCAGCACAGCTCTTGATGCTAGCTGATACAGATGGTTTGTCAGACAACACACCCTGTCCCCCAGAGGTTTCCCTTCAGCTACACACGGGGGAAAGGAGAGTAATGCGGTCCCACACCATAACCCAGCAGCACATGGAAAGCAAGTCCCAGGTGCCCTGAAAAGTCCTGCCTTCATCCACTCATGAGCAAAATGCTTCTGGTTTGTATTACACTGCTTTTTTCTTATTATTTTTGAGTATTTTTTCTCTTATTTTTGTTGTGGCCAGTTGTTGAGGAGTTTGTTTTACACTTCCACACAATCAGCTGTACATTTCTAGCAACATTATATATACATCCTTAGCAAATAAACCCAGACCATGCATCTACCAACCAGAAGTAGCAGCCCTTTGGCACAGTTTGCATTCACTGTCTCCTCGTTCTCCTTTTCTACATCTAAATTTTCATTGTTCCTACAATGATTTCCCACTGACTTTTTAAACTCATAGCAGATAATTTCAAGCAAAGTATCCTGATGGGAACTCTTTACTTCCTACCAAATATTTGTTGGGGAAGGATGATGACTATGAAACCCATGATCTCACAAGTAGAGAGATAAGAACTGCTGCTTTATTCTGGTTTTCTTGGGGGGCAGACGGGAGTGGGCCCAGGGTGGAAAACCAACTATATGATGAAGAATTTTTAGCTTTTTTTAGGCATTGTCCTGGTTTTGGCCAGGACAAGGTTGATTTTTTACAAAAACTGGGAAGGGGCATGGCCAGGACCCTAACCTTATTGGATACATCCCCAGGTCATTGCTGGGTGGAGGAGGAAGGGATACTTTCTCACTGCTTCGGAGAAGGGAGAAACCTGGAGACCAGACAAGAGCTGTATTTGTTTGTTGCTGGGTTTTTCTATTTTTTCATTTCAGTGTAAATAGTTTCTTTGTCTTATATCTCTTATTTTTAGAATTGTTACCATAGTATTATGGTTTTTTATCTCATTTCTGTTTCCAGTAAATCGCTCATCTCAATCTGTGATTTTTGCTTTTTGTGCTTCCAACAGGAGGGGGAGGAGGAAGTGACCAGCAACAGCATGATGTTAGTGGGAGTTCCAAATTGGAAAATAATATTCCTAAAGCACAACAGGCACCCTAGAGTAACAAAATTTAACATTTTTTACACCATTTCACCATTTACTTCACAAACAGTACTACTGCTGTTGCCACAACGATTATATGACTGATGGCTGGAGTCTTTAATTCAATTTTTTTATGATCATGCTATTTTTCAGCTAATTTTCCTCTTTTTTTTTTTTTTTTTTTTTTTTTTTTTTTTTTTTTTTTTTTTTCTTTTTTTTTTTTTTTTTTTTCCCCAGGCTTCATTCTATTCCTGGAACAACAATGATTTACTTTAAAGTCCCATTTCCTTCATTTCACTAACTTTACCCTCCGCAATTTCCCACTTTACCTGCAAGTTACTTTTTACCCTCACTGTCGAACGCATTGTCCTTCCAAGCCCGGAAAGTGCAAACAGCTGAAGGGCCCCATTGCATTGTTCATCTCCTTTTCCCCTGCAGAACTGCAGGACACTGCAGGGGGACAAAGGCGGGACAGGCCAGCCGAGCCCACCACTTCCAATGCTTCCCAGTCTCCATCTGAATAATCTCTCCAGCATTGTCCAGAAGGACACCTGCTGCTTATGAAAACAAAACCCATAGAGCTCTTACAATCCAGACAGCAAAAAACATGAATAGGTGACCATCAGACTTAATAAAGTTTGTTCAGTTCTGGACTGCACTTTGAGACTTCTGAATTATTTTATGTTATTAGTGTTATTATCATCAAAGATATTGCATTAGTTTTGCATTTCAGAAAGAATCTGAAATGTCACCAAAGTGGAAAAAAGCAGAAAAATTTTAGATTATTACATTTAAAACTTAACCTTTTAAGATGAGTGAAATCTAAGAACAGTAACAGTACAGCACACAAAAGACTCCTCTCTACAAGGTATTCCCTAGCTCAGTAAAATTACAAATTCTTCTGCACAGCAGAAATGCTTTAGAGTTATGTCACACTTCAAGATGATTTTTTTTTTCCAAAAGAAAAGGGAGGTCTGAAACCATCCGCACAGCTACAGATGTAAATGCCAGCAAGGTTATTGGAATTTCAAGCATAATCAAGAGAATAGGCACCAACAAAGTAACTAAGAAACTAGGCTGTAAAGGGTATCAGGTCCAAAATCTCTCAGAGTAAAGTGCACATTGTTAGGTACTGGAAAAATAAGCCTGAAAGTTCACAGTAAACTTTTTCTCACCTGCTACTTGCCTACAATGTTTTCTTTAAGAATATTTGGCTTTGTTGTTATCTAAGGTACTGATGCTACTACAAGCCTCCCGAAAGTCAACTCCAGCTCCATGTGCAAATTATTCCAATATCTTCTTGCACAGTACCTTTTCACCACCCTCAGCTTTGCACCAGTGCACATCAGGTGCAAAAAGCTTTGTAATGAACCCCAAACACAAACCCTCTTCTAGGGGCAGATGTTTGGGGATCTGTCTCCCAGATATCAGCCCTTCCAGAGGCAACACAGGCATGGGGCTTACAGAAGGGAAGCATCCACAGCAGGGCATGTAATGAAGTGAAAGTTCAAATGTGGGTAAAATGGCTGCTGCTGGCAGTGTGCCACAGACACGACATCTTCAATGCTCATCACATTTCTCTCTACCTCCTCAGTAGCTTTTTTTTTGTAAGTCATTCTGCACATGGTACACAGGAATTCTGGGCAGAGCTAGACATGACTTACCAGTCCTTTTACCTGTGTATTTCTCAGAGATCTGTGAGCATATTCTCTGCCCAGCAGGAAAGAAAAAGCCCCACAAAACAATGTGTACCTATCTGCAGACGAAGCTGTAGCTCCTGTTATCTGAGCCATTTCTGAGTGCCTTTTTCACCCTTCATCCATATTATACCAACCCAATGGTAGTAGTGAAGACTTCACTGGGGATTTTCACTATTTGAGAATGAAGTTTATCTTTTATCTAGAGCTGAGGGCAGGTGACACTGGTCTGACCAGTTCTACAAAGCAAGGCTGCAACTACTGCATCTGATCCCCAACCTGATGCCACATCCTGCTCACACTCCCAGCCCCTTCTGGGACTTGGGACCAGACTTCCTGGTCATGGCCCACAGCCCCTTTTCGCCCTCTGAGCTTCAAGAGTATCCTGATGTCTTCCTATCTCACAGAGAGTCTGGATCCTGGAAAAAGGTGAAGGAATGGTAATTACTTACCTAAAAATTGTGGGTAAAATAAAGGGCCAGAGGAATACATATACAAAACCAATACCAACACACTTGAAGGGACTGCTTGCCAAAATGAAACTGTACAATCTGGCATTGCCTTAAACTTTGCTGCTCATAATATACTTAAAGAAAATTATGGGATATAAAACCCCTGGAATGCTCTGCAAAATTAGGAAGTGATTAGGCCAGATGACACCAATTTGACTCTTAACACAGCTTTGTCGTAATTTCAGTTAACAGCAATACAGTAGAACTGGCCCAAGAGCTAGGCAGAATACCTCCAGCATGCTCTGTAGCTGCTGCACACTTCTCTGTGTGTGGCCCTGCCCATGAAGTTCAGTGCAGGTAGATGGGGGGAATGAAAGGGTCTAAGACCATTAACACAGCAGGATAAATAATTAAACTTGAGAGGGCTGGATTTGGGCAAGGGCTGTTGCGGGTTTTTTGGGTATTGGTTCTTTTCTTTTAATTTAAGGCACAGTGCAATTGGCTTTGATGCATCAAAAATACTTGCAGAGGAGATGGAAAATTATGACTCAGATTTTTTTAAGCAAGTGGCAGCTTGCCTGCACAACCCCTCCAAACACAGACCCAAAGAGTTTTAAATCTTCCTGGAGATCTTCCCTTTCATTCCAACAGCCAGATTTGCTGCAGTGTCTGCTCCACAGCATCATCTTGACCACCACCTGTTCATCTTCCTTCAAATGCATTAAGGAGGAAGGCTTTCCAGGCCAGGACTGTGGACTGGCAGCCGTCCCATACAGCTCAACATTCCTCATCCAATATTTCATTTCTCCCATCACTTGTTAAGCATGGGTAGCATACTGTCATACATCATAAAGCCCTTTACTACAGCTACTCAATCTAAAAACAGAGGGTACAGCTGTGCTGTCAGCCAGCATTCTGCAGAAATACCTCAGCTACAGCCGGCAAGCCCAGCGTGGTAACAGAGGCAGCAGTCACAGAAATAAGGAGCTCTGCATGACCTAATTTACCTTGTTTCTCCTGCTGAAGGCCACGCTACCATAGCTGGTGACTCTGCTAACAGACTTAAGGCAGTCGAGAATCTCTGCTGTGATCACACAAGATACAAGAGCACATGACAGAAAGGGGAACTTAGATTGTAAGTATTACACAAATTTAAAGATTCGGTAGTTATTCAGTGCTTGGACAGAAAATATGCTTTCTTGGGCTTATTGTTTTTCTGGCTTTCAGAGGAAAGAGGATTTTGAAAGGAGAATGGAAGAAAACAGGGTTGGAATAGAGAAGGAAGTACACACTATCAAACCCAAGACATAGGCTGGACAGAACTCTGATTCTTTGACCACCACTGGAAACTGGATGGCCTTGGTGAGCTGTGACATTGCTGGATCATAATTAGCACCTTTGTGTAGTGCTGCAAGCGCATGGAAAGAGAGACGAGTGACCAAGCCCTGCCAAGATTCCTCAAGGTAGAAGAAAGACCTCATGCTACTGAGAGACCAACAATTGATTCAAAAAGCTCTGCTCGGGATGGACCAAAGGGAACCAGGGAACCGGGGCTCCCAAGGAGGATGTGACTGTAGGCACAACAGCAGCCCTTGGCCACTCGGCCAAAGCCACTGACTGAGTACCCACTGCAGCTGAATTGCACCAAAGGCACTGTACATGTGACACAACCTGCAGCCCACAGCCAAAGGCCTCAAGAGAAGAGGCTGGAGGTGCCAGACACAGCTCCCCCGTAGCTCTGGCTTGGCAATGGCAGTGTTTGCCCCTGCTGACAGCACAGGACAAGGGTATGTGCAGGTATTAATTGCTAGGAAAGCACCTTCCCTTTCCCCTTCTCCTTCCTTCCACTACCCTACTATCGTACCCTTGCAGTAAGAATAACAATGGAAAGCACTTCCAGAAAAGTAAATGGTCTTTTGGACTTGGCTTGAAACAACTCCATGGCAGCCTTATGCAGATCACTAAAGACATCACCCATTTACTGGCAACTTCCATAATCCCCTTGAAGGGGGGCAAAGCAGGCTGTAACCTAGCACCACCAGCACAGCAGCAGAAAAGACAGCTGTCTGCAGGCAAAATGAGCTCTAAAAGGGATTTGGAGCTTTAGCATTTTCCCTGACACCATTCCTTTTATGTGGAGAGGTAAATTTGAGAGCTCACAAGAACACCAGAGTTCTGGGGTCACTTACATTCTTCCTTCTAAAGTCTTACTATTCTGAAAAATCAGTAAAGGGAAAAAAATAACTTTAGGATGTCATTTAAAAGATAAAATAAATAAATACCAACATCTATTAAACTCTAGTGGAAGAGACAGAGGAAGTCTTCTGTTTGGGAAAGAAGTCAGATGAGAATCATCCCAGGGTGCATGATGTAGTTCAGAAAGGTCAGGAAACATAAAGACATCTTGAAAAAAAGGAGAACCAGCTTAAACGTGTTTTAATGAATCCTTCAAATAATAGAAACTTTGTTATGCTAAAGGAGGATGGGGAAGAGAAATCAAATCCATTTGAAAAATGGCAATAGAAACACATCACTTAAAATAAACCTCAGAGACAATGAAACGGTAATTCTGCACCTGTGAGCCATGATTATTTATATCACTGCCTCATTTTAATAACAGCTGTGTGAAAATGCTAAAACATTATTAAATCTGAAACTAACTACTGCATGTAGCACATAGGAAGCTTCTCCCCTTTCCAATTAGCACCAAGGCTTAAAGCTTTCAAAGCAGCAGAAGCAAAAGAAATGCTGAAAAACACTGCCACAGGCTGGCTTAATTTGGAATTTCTCCTTTTCAAAAGATTAAAAACAGAAAACCAAACAACTAAATACACACATCCAGAAGGGAGGAAAGTATTTCAGAATTACGTCCCTCCCCCAGCACTCATTTTATTGCATTCCTTACAAGTGAGCAGGTGAGTATATTTAAGGGCAACTTAAAAGTTGGTTTGATAAAAAAGAACTTCTACGCATGTCCCTGCAGCATTTTGCAAACACCACTTTGCACGACAGGCTCCATTAACCTCGCTGGTATCTCTCACCTCCAGATTGAAAGCAAGCCCTATGAAAGATCCCTGGGCCTGCCAGGGATCTCTCCCTGGGATTAACAAAGGAAGATTTTACAATGTCAGTGATCGGTTACTTATGAGGTGTCCTTAAACAGAAAGATGTCTGACATTTCAGTGCAAAGCTTGTCTGCTCAGACATGCAGACCTGGCAGGATGGACGAGCATCTCACTGGGAACAAGGAACAAGCTGCACCAGCTCTTGGACAAGGGCTGTGGCTTGGTGTATTTCTGTAGGAAGCAGTACTGACAGCTCTCCTCTTGAGGAGTTTTAAGTGTTAATTATTCCCCGGTGTTAAGGACTTACAGGGACCTGATTTTTTGGAAGCTCAGGAAGGCCATCTGCTTTCCCAGCAGCACACAATAGGTGAGAACAACTCTACTGGAGAGTGGATGTACTGGGGAAGGATGAGGGGAACTAAGGTAACCAAACCACCCTCACCCTTCCGCCCTAGACGTGTATCAATTGCAGAGTCTGTTTTTACGCACATAACACTCCATGTGAAATAAAAAAAATAAAAAATAAAAAATAATAAATAAATAAATAAATAAATAAACTAAGTTACTAATAAAGAAATAGTTCCTCAGATCTTTGACATCACTTCCTTATCATTTATGCACGCCCTTCCGTAACAAATGGTAGGACACCACCCATCCCAACCACAGGTGGCTCCTTAAGACTGCTTCCAGACAGAAATAAAACTTGTCTATAGAAGAAAGGGCTTAAGAAATTGATCTGGTTGATTGAGATTCTTAAATAGTAGAAAATCATACAGAAAAACAGATGTTTGCCCAGATATTTACTAAGAGTGTGTGTGTGTGTGTGTGTGTGTGTGTGTTCACAGTATCACCACATAAAAAAGTACTTAGTACCACAACTGCTCTGGCAAAGATACAGATTAGGCAAACGTCACAAAAATAAAAATGTTTTGAAAATACTTCTCGAAGTCAGAGCCATTTTAAATCTATTCACTAAGAGGCATTTAATCTGCAACTTAATCCACCCGCACACCTGACTACACACAAGTCTTTATGAACCGGTATCGATCACACCGAGCCAATTTCAGCTTTAGTTCCTTAATCAAAAGAAAGGCACAGCCTCCGAAAGGAGCCCGGGCCGCTGTGAGGGAGGTTCCACAGCAAACGGAGCTGCCCATCCCAGGGGCTCAGCCGAGCGCTCTGGGCACTGCTGAGCTCGCACGGGCACCTCCACCTGCACACAGGGAACTGCTCGGCTGAAATCCCAGCCTAGGGACTTACTGCCACGTGCGGCACGCTCAGCCTTCTCCTGCCACCAACATCCCCACCGCAGCTCCCCACAGAGCTCGGGGACACCCATCCGTACAGGACATCGCCTTGCAAGGCAGCTCTGGCATTTTCACTGTCACTAAAGGCGCAGTCATTTTTCCTGCTTGCCCATGTCAGTCCCTGGCACGGCAGCAAGCAGGCAGCGGGCAGCTGCGGGTTGCTGAGCAGGAGAGCAGGCCGGGCAAGAAGAGGGAGAGGGGGAGGAGGAGGAGGAGGAGGAGGAAGGGAGGAGGAGGAGGAGGAGGAGGAAGGGAGGGGAGGTGCCGGCGCCGGCTGTGGCCGCCAGGTGGCGCCGCCGCCCAGCGGATGAAGGCGGAGCCGCTTCCCAAGGCAGCGCCGCCGCCTCGCTCTCTCCCGTTGGGACACGGTCCGGATGCTGCCCGGGCCTCCTGCTCCAAACCCTACCCACGACACAACCACCCACACACAAATAAAAAAGCAAACAAAAAACAACAGGGGAAAAAAATACAAAAAAAAAAAGGAAATCCCCTGCCATCCATAACCAAATCCATATATGTCAATATATGTCATACATACATGTCCCCCCTCTGTGTACTGGGGACACAAGTCCTTTGGTGACCAAGTGCAGGGCTCCTGTCAGAGCTGTGGGGCAAAGAGAGGCTCCACCGAGTGGCAAACACTCCCTGCAGGACTCAGGTGTGCTGACGTGATCAGTGATGACACCCAACTCACCCTAGGTCACCTTCACCTTGCCACCATCAAGAAAGCATAGCTGTGTTGAGTCCAGTAACTTGGGGTGTAATTACAGAAAGACCAAGGGTTTTCTATATAATGAACTGTATTATGTTGTTTGGTTGGTTGGTTTTTTCTCTTTATTTAAATAGTTCCTAATGGGTTAATTAATATAGATGACTTTACAAGGAAGCACCGTGTTTGCAGACGGTAGAAAGGCATCTGTTCCAGGAGAGACAAAACCTCTGGCAGAGACGTTTTGACTTTCCCGTACTATGCAGAAAAATCCCAGTCAAAACAGGCCGAAGTTGGGTGGTCAGCAGCCGGATGAGGTAATGCCAAACCTCTATCTTTCTTCACAGAGTGTCCCTCCTGATGCACGGTAATCTGTTAGCCCACACGTTCCTCTCCACAGGAAGGGATGGCCTGAACTTTCCTAGAGCAGCCACTGGGGAAAATACAGAAACACGGGAGAAGAGAATACAAAGACCTCACAAATGCAAAAACCTCTGCCTGCCAAGTGCTAATTGAGAGAACATTCTTGCCAATTAAAAAAGTGCTCTGCTAGTGGGAGAAGCTTCACTTAGAGCTAACAGGGAAGTAAACTAATAAGCAGTAACTTGCACAAGAAAACAGGTATCTGTGGAGATGGCAGCTGACATCTGCAACCAGGTCAGTTTTAAACTACTCCAGACTGCTGGTTTGTGGTTACAGGAGGGCAAATTAAGATGTTGCAACAACACATTATTAAATTCAAAATGTTTGGAGAGTGCCCGTGAATAAAAACTTCAGATTTTGCCAAACGTAGCGAGGAAGAAAAAGAAGTACAATCTTGTGTTCTGAATTCAACTTAAGACAAAGACCAGGCGAAGAATAAATGGAGCCAACTCTATTCTCAGGAAAAAAAAAATCAATTATTTAGAGAAAGGCGTTCTGAAATGAAAGCCTAATTTTTTTGAGGCAATGAAAGATTTGGGGTACTTGTATTTTATGACATTAAAACATACTTCATATGCTTTCATTCACAAGGCATAGCATCCAGAAGACAAGAGCATTTCATCAGATTGTGCAGAATATGGAAATTCTCTGCCACTGGGCACCCAAGTGCACTTGGTTCTTCGGCATTTGTTTTCACTTCCAGCTTATGAAGAAATTAGAGTAAACCACTGATTCTTCCCTGATGCCTCACTATTCTATTTGACTATCTGGAATGGAAAGCAATGGTAGCCAAGTCAGAACATGCAGTTTAAGAACGTTTTCACAAAGTTTTACAGAAAGAAGTACTTCCAAAGTAAATTCTCACAAAAATTGTCTTGGTTTAAAGATTTAGGGTTAATTCATATAATTCCTTCATTATTTCAGAATGAGAGTTCCCTGAAAAATATAAGAGCATAAATGAGCACTGAGTTTACCAGGGACTTTCCAAGGCTGTCATAATTTTGTGTATTTGTTGATGAAATACTGGCTTTCCCAAGCTCACTGCTGACAATTCCTCCTTCCCTTTGTCTTTTGTTGTTGCGTCTTAAAGAGCCTTTAAAGTTTTCTTTTGTCTATAATTAAGAAGTTCTGCACTATGAGGTACCTCCTTTCATCTTTTCTGGTCTGTGCAAGAAGGCTTCCCATGAGAAGGGAATCCTTGGCAGAGTTTCTAGATAAGCCAAGTCTGTATTTAGGGTCACAGGTGTGAAAGCCACCCTTTTTAGCAGCATGCAGAGTTCAGCAGCAAGCACTTTCTGCCAACTATGAAGCTGAGTCAACCTTTCTATCTCCTCCACTAAAGGACTTTAACCCCAAGAGTTTTCTCCTTTGCCCTTCCTGTCTGAGTCTTCATGGCTGTCTTTCTGTATTTTTCAGCCTCTGGAAAAGCTCATTACTTGGGTGTAATGCCTTTTACCTCTACTACAACTATAAAGACATCTTCTGGACCTCTTTTCCCCACACCCTTCCAGTATCTTCTGAACATATCCTTCTTGCTAGTCATTAGTACGCTTTCTCTGTCCTTTTGTCTTGCTCCATTCTCTGCTTCACAAGAAAAAAAAATTATCTCAGAGGGTGGGATGGTTTTGTAGTTAAGGACAACGAAAGACATTCCAAGCTACAGTTTTTTGGGTTTACTACATACTTTAGTCCCATAAACAACCATGAGAAAGTTGTTCAGTCCCTCTGAGATTAGAGTTCTCTATCCTCTGGAGGAGGAGCACTGTTGCTCAGAAGTGATTTCTCTTAGCTCCAACTAACTGAGAAGATTTGTCCTCTACTGGCTCAGCTCTGCACACAGAAGTCTCTCTGTTAATTTCAGCTGTGGTTCCTTCATCACCTGCCCTGGTCAGGACAAAGAACTTAATAAGCTGGTACACTTCCAGTTTTGAAGATGTAACACACTGAAAACTGCCTTGCTGATCATAACTCCTCGCCACATATAGTCCTCATCATTTACTACAATTGAGCATTTACATCAGGGTTTGTAAACTCTTACTCCTTCTTTTGGTTATTCCTTCTTTTGACTCTAGTTAACTAGTTGCAGTGAAGTTCAGAGTAATTATGCAAGGCAAGAAAAGTCCCAGTCATTATAATAAGGGTAAATTTATAATAAACAATCAGTCCTTCACATTCTCCTTGCCTTTTTCCTTGTCCCAACATCTCTGAGCCCCACTCATTAGTTTGTCTCAGTTTTCTTTATACTTTCAGTGCATTGTATCTGCACTCAGGCAAAGTTGAAAAACTTCCTTTAGGCAGAAACTCTTGCCCAAAAAATTCATGCTCCCTTAAACTAAACATAAAATTCAGACTTTAATTAAACTACCATGAATTTCATACAGCTGAGTATTGCTGGCACTTAAACTGTGCTAATACATATGTTTTCTTGCTCCTTAATGTTGGACTTCAAAGGACAGTTTTACTTACCCTGGAAATCCTCTCAACCGACAAGACACAAAACTTTTAAGACTATGGAGTACTTTCAATATTGTGGTAAAGTACAACCTTCATTTTCAAACAAATCAAGAGTCTAAGTGCCACAGCAGCTCTTCTAAAAATCTCTTAATTTGGTTTACCTAAAAAATGTTATTGCAGTGTCATACTCCCGTATTTACAATGAGAAGTGCCTTTAAAATGGAGCTGAATTTTTTATGCATATCCTATTTTGGTTCAAAATTGATCTACCGTTGCTGATAGTAAATTTAAGCTGTAATGTTAAGAACATAAAGCTATATTTTAATAGAAATTGTTTCTATGTAACCAAATTATCCAGATTACTATCTGAGTCATCTTGTTACTAGGCTGTAAAAAAAACCCCAGAAAAACAAAGCAATACTTTGTCTAACATTACTGAATCACAAGAAATGAATTATTTTCTGTGGAAAGCAGTGGTTTTAGTATTACAGTATCACACTGCTACAAACAATACTTTCAAACTAAGCATACTTCTTCGATCGCAGACTCATTGCAAGTAGCTTTTGTGGAATTTTTCTAACCTTCACTTTAAAATAAAGGATGAGAAATTTTATCTGTCCGAATGAGCTCAGTTAAAGTTGTCTCCAAAGTCTGGGCTAACGGGTTCTATAGTCCAAGCTGAAAGGCACAAGGAGGGGTAGTTAGGGGTTTCTCTGCCAGTCTTCTCAAATTCAAATCCTTGCCAGTTTAGTCTTCTCCACTCCACAGACTCTCCTGCAAGAGATGGCTGCAGCCTCAAAATGGAGAATCACCACTGAGTAAGCCTCACCTTTTCTTTGAAACTCCCTCTGAGGAGGCTTTCCATTCCCCCAAAGCTGGAAACAGAGAAACAACAGCCCCTTTTTTACCATGGTTGTCCTGTTGCGGGTGGGTGCCATCCTACCTCTTCTAACCAAGTTCCTTCCTGCATGTAAGAGGATCTAAGAAATCCCTCACTTGATGTGGCCTGTCCTCTCAGACATGAAGACTCAGGGTGATAATGGGTCAGTACAGTCTAAAGATAGATCAGCTTGCTCTAACAGCTTAATAGCTCGTTACAGGCAGCTGTAGCACTTAATGAGGCAAAGAACAACAACTGCTCCTTCGAGGTTCTGCTCCCAACTGCTGGGAGTGGCAACTCGGCTAAAAAATTAAAAACTACAAAACAAAACAAAACAACCAAACAAACAAAAACAAAACCCACGGAAAAAAACCCCACCAACAACAAAAAAACTACCACAAAAACCAAAACAAACAAAAAAAAGACAGAAAGAGAGAAAGAGAAAAAACACATTATCATTTTACTACTTATCTCAGAGCTGAGACAAGCTCATCTCAGAGCTGATGACAATAACTGCGTATCCCAGATGCAAAGCCTGTCTATCAGGTGATGCTGGCCAGAGACAGCATAAATCAAGTCTGCCTACTCACTCACTGAACTGGTACAAAGACAGGCTCTCCAGCAAACTGCTGGAAATTGATGCCACCTCCACCACATCTGATGATCAGTTTAAAGGGAAAACAGGAAAGCTGTTGGACTGGCAGCTCTTTCCTTTTCCTTTGATGAACTCCAACACCAGATTAGCAGCCTGGCAGACGGTTACAGGTCTTCACCCATTCTCAACCTACGTGTTCCATCAAGCACTGCCAAGAAAGAGCCCTGACACTTCACTGCAGCCTCGGGACACACGATTTGGAAGAACACAGAAGCTCGACCTTCTTAATTAGTTAATTCCCCAGAAGGAGTTCATTCCACAAACATCTGCTCTTCCAGGGAATGTCAAGCTTTGCTGGAAGAAGCAAAACCAGTAACAAATCCACAGTATTCACAGGACTGACGTTTTTAAGTAAAACTTGCATGGCAGTTACTTTAAGGGCCTTTTTCTTTAAGCAACCTTGTCACAAGTAATCAGTTTGGGACTCCAGAGGAGACCCACCTACATCGCTGTGACATCGGTACTCTTGATACACACCATTTTCAGATTTGAAAAGTCTGCAGGTCTGTATTTTGCAGGTAAGTAGTAGTAAAGGAGAGGCCACTGCAGGTATATCTAAGGGAAAAAAAGCAAAATGCTAATACTGCTGGATCATTGCAGTCACTGGGTTCAAACTTCTTACCATATTAAAAAGTATGGTGATATTTTGGACCTGATAGGAAATAGCCAAAATTTCTTCAGCGCTTCCCGTGAGCCAAACAAGTCAGGAATAGAACTGTATGAGCCACTGCCCCAAGTGCTCCAATGGTACTCTGAGGCACATCAGACTGTGCTGAGCAGTGAAGCATCCCTGAAGCGCTATAACTTCAGTTGGAACTTGTAATTCAGAAATCTCCCAGTGACCCCATTATCAGCGTAGCATAGAGAAAACAGGGCTGGTCTCGGTATATGAAGGCAATGACTATTCAGGGAGCTTTAATCAGAAGGAATTTAACTGAACAAACAGCCGTGGCTCCCAGAGAAAGGCCGAGTACTTTTAAAAATTGAAAGTAGCTGAGCGTATGCTCTAGAACAATAAGATAGAATTATTATACTAAAACCCTTTAATTAATGCATGCGACAGAAGCTGTGATTTTTAAACCCTAATCTCCCTGTCATTTCAGTTTTTAAGAAATAGTAAGAAGCACCCATCTGCTCAAGCTGCCACACAAGGCCCAAAGTTCTGTTCTCACACCAGTTTTGTGCCGGATGTCTCAATAAATTTACTGCTTATTTACATCAGCCAAAATGGAGAAGAAAGCTGCTGATCTCCGAAGTTTGCCCTCGTGCTAAAACAAAATATATTTTGTTGTTACACACAGCATTTTTCCCCCTAAAAGCAGGGGTTTGTCTCCCCCTCCCCCCCAAAAAAAGAAAACCCATAGGGCATTTCTAAAACCTTGACAGATGTTTAATTACAGGGGCACTAGCAGGCACTATTTTGAGAAGCTCAAACACAGAACGACTGTATCTGACGACCAAATGGCTAAAGTGTCTGCTGTACCACTAGTGAAGCAAAAACTCTGCTAATCCACGTTTTGCTAATTCAAACACCTAGTAATTCATATGCGAGCAAAAAGCTGCCGGTAGCGCAACACATCTGAATAACCATTTAATAGGAAGAGTCTGTGGTGCAATCTCATGTTACTAGGGGTGTATTAGGAAATACAGCAAACAGCAGTCAGCCCTATGTTGTGAAATATCAAACCCAACTCTTACACTCAGCATCTGAGAACAAAGTACCTTTTGTAATGCAGGTTTCTCCCCCGTTCTGCATTTATTAATTCATTAAGTTCATTCATTTAAATAGGTCCTTCAGTCACTGATGTAAATGAACAGGGAACTACAGTACTCCTGTGGGCTGTGCGGTAGGAAGAGAATAGAGATGGCACTGCCTTCTCCACTGTTATTTCCAGCTGTTTCTTACAAATTTCTCACTGATTCCCCGGAAGTTCTCACACTAGGTTCCAATTAAAAAAAAACTTTGTTTTATTCAGACAGAAAATCCTAGTTAGGCCTATTAAAAAATAAACAAAACCGAAAAATCCAGTCACACAGACCTTTGACTAAAATTTCTTGGCTATGCCTCTGAATGGAGTGGAACCTGCACCCTCTTTGCTGAGTCAAATTCAGTAGTGAATAACCTTCATCCTTTACCCACCCTCAGAGCTGAGCGAGGCGTACGCGCCTTGCTGTGCTGTAGGATTGTGTACTGAGCAGGCAGCAACATGAAATATTGTCCTAACAGATTTAAGCATGCCTCAAAGCACATTGTTCTGACAGCGCCTGGGTCTCCGTCATCACTCCCCTAACTATCAATGATTCTGGTTAATTTTACAATCACAAGAGGTACAAGCCTCCATCTGGTTAGTCTACATATTGCTGCAGAGTTGGAATCACACTGATCAACAAAATATGTTGGCTAGTAATGCTCTGTTAAGGTGGACTGATCAGTGGAGAAGAGTCCTGCTTTCAGCTACACTGAAGACCCACAGCATATACAGGGAAGCAAAGCAGGAGGGTTGGTGTTCCCTGGGGAAAGGTCCCTGATACTCTAGGACTGCTGGGGGAGGCCAGACAGACAGATCAGGATTCAGGTGTGCCAGCAGGTCTGCTTGGTAACCTAACACACCAGGTACAGTCACCTGAATGCCTGCAATGCATAAAGCAACAGCCTGCCGCAGCTCTTTCCCCTGGAATGAGGCTGCAGGGAAGAGGCTTCCAGGTTTAATGCCTGTGATTGAAGCAAATTTGTGAGCAAAGGTGGCAATGTTTCCAAACACTTCTTGTTCCCTGCTTGCTCAAACCCCAAGTACAACAGCACCCTCACCCACAAAGGAATTGTGGCGTAGCTGCCAGTAAAGAGCAAGTAACCACCATCCCTGTCATTCCTCACTAAGAAGCCCTGGCTCACAGATTTTAGGGGGTGTCAATGCATGGATCCTCATGCTAAGCGTACCAAGGTTACATCCATGCCAGCAGCCAAAACCAGACACCCACAGGACTGCCAGCACGGATAGAGATGCCACGGCAAGGCTTTTGTTTGCATTGTAGACCTTCCTCTAAGCCACTCCTCTACACAAAAGCCAGCTGGAAGTGTCACTTGGCTGGCATTGTTGCATCTCCACCTGGGGTCCCCTTTCACCAGACCTACAGGGCTCAGGGGGTAATGCTGCTCTAACACACCTAACGCAGACAACTCCGCTGGCAGAACCTGCAATGAATGCAGAGTGCATCTAAGTCTCCTGTGAAACAGGTATTTCTTGCTTATCTTCACCCAGTTACCCAGTAACTTTTGGGTTACTTTTGGATATTGTCACAAACTAGGACTCCTCTCCATCCCGTTCTGTATTCCAGCATCAAAGCCAGTGTTGATTTTTTCCAAGTCTGACTTGATTGTTTTCTTACCTTCTAAAAAGGCCCTTTCTATAATCTCCTGGTAAGCAGCATGTTTAAATGCAGAACTAAGTCTTTACAGATCTTTACCTACAGCTCTTCTCAAACGAATTTGCAAAAACACAAATTACTGTGCTTATATGCAGTGTTCTCCATAAGCAAAAGAGCCTTCTCTCATTCTGGACTTCAGAAAACACTTCTCCAGCAAGACCCTGAGTAAACTGATTTAAATGCTCTTAAAACTTCAGCTTATTCTCAACACTAAATTTGCATCTGAGGCTCTTCACAGTACTTGCTACACAGTATGTGTAATGTAGGATTATACAATGGGGACTCCCTTATGGAGAAGTTATGAAGCAAAACACCTCAACCCTTATATTGTTTCAACCTTCTTTCTGCATTAACTTACAAGGCAAAGAGAAGCAGTCCACGAACAAAGGGCAAGCAACACCTCTTTCTCTGCTTTTGTTGAGAACTCCCCACAGCTCTACTCACTTCTACTCACCATCAGGCACAGCACAGAATCCCCCAACCATGTTTTATTTCATTCATCTAATACTATTCAAAAGATGTACAAGAAGCCTACTGTGATCCCACTGAAATCCTCGATGACACAACTAGTAATCTCAAAAGGAAGAGAACTAGTCCGAAGAACATAAATAGATTAAAACCAGTAAATTCAGAGCTTCTCCTAGCTCTGGACAGCTGGAGTTTTTAAAAACACAGTAGCTCCACGGCTTATGCGATGAAAAACAGGTTGGAGACCTCAGGAACAGGAATTAATAAAAATGACCAAGGGTCATCTGTAGTCTATCAATCACTGTATCGTTTACAGTTCGTATTACAGTAGAAAGGTACGAATATTGTCAGTGTTATACACTGGCTACTCAGATCTATCATGAATAATTGATAGAGGTCATCCATCTGAGTCCCAGCCTATTAGTCAAAACTCTAAATCTGCTGTTCACCAACAGTAGAGCGCTGCAGATGAAGGATAGCGGGGCACTTACAGGGAAGTATTTTCAATGATGCAAGCAGTTATGAGGGAATGCAGATGATCTGAAAACAAAAGCTGAATTTTTCTGAGACCTAAGACACTACTCTTTGTGAATCAGCGAAACAGCATTTCATGGATACCTATTTTGTACAATTTGTTGCCAAGAATAAAGTCCATAAGGCAGATCTGAAATTGAGGTTTCAGTTTTAAATCTCTTAAAAGCTTGAGAAGCTTTAAGAGTGTTTGAGTTGAAATGGGAAGTGCATTTGCCTCACACTCCCTTAGATATTTTGCACTGAGCATATACTACATCTTATCCTGATAAAGTGACTTTGAACTAAAATCAAAGAATAAAAAACCTTTGTGTGATAGACCAAAGTTTTGACGTTACTTTTAAAATGAGTAAATAATAAACCAGGGATAGCTATATTTATGAATACACTGGGTGTTTGAGGAACTAAGACTTGCAACATGATCTACACTGTATTAACCCTGACACAGACATTACCCAAGTAACTTACTCCATGATGGTATTAATTCTAATGCAAATGGCAGCACACCTTTGAAATCTGGAGCAAGGTTAATACACCAAATAAACATCTACTAACTGCAAACAGTCCTACTAACTAGTGCCTTGTTTATTTACTTACAATTCACCATGACTGAACTGAAAAATTACCATCCTCTCTCAGTCCATACTGCAGGGTGCAGAACAGATCTTAATTTCATTTTAGATTTAAGGTCAAGCTCACTGAGCTGCCTTTGTATGGTTTGTAAGGGCAGAATAATCCTTTACAACAATGACAGCTGAGACATGGAATAGGATTGTCCACAAACAGCAGCCCCACTTTTTAATCTTTCCAACAGCAGTGGCATTTGAAACAGCCATGATATAGTTACATCCTGACAAGCAACACCTGAAATGCCTTCCCTATCTTTCCACATCCCAGGAATCAACAAAAAATGTAACATTTTTTCCAATAAATATGAGAGGCAGGTAGACAAAATACAGTTTCCTCTGCAAATTTAGGGATATCAGAGCCTACTTTTAATTCCCTTTACTGAAATACAGGGCTCTGTCTAGACACCAGCCTTAAGGCAACTCTCTTTGCATATAAGGCAGGTCAGGGTATACTGGAAGCATAAGGATTGTCAAAAAACCTGTTTGGGCTTTGGCAAAGTAGTAGTACATATTCTGTAGACAGCACAGTTCTTGGGCTTCTGTCTGACAGAAGCAAAAAAATGCCACAGTATTTTTGACAAACTCAAACTTTCCTTGCCAAAAGCCATCCTCTCCCCAGCTCAGCCTGTTAGGAAACCAGCCTGAAGAAGGCAAATCTCCACCTTTTCTTAGCCAGAGATAAATTTTGTTTATTTTGACTGAGTTTTGGATGCTGCATACTTTGGACTTGCAGACTCCAAGATCAGTAATACTGGTTTTATCCTTGACCTCTTACAACCTGCCACTCATCTTTTCCACCAACTCCGCAGAGCCCCATTTTGACCAGAAACTAATTAACATCCTGCCTCAACACACCAGTAGAGCCTCTTCTCTCATGCTTCCTGTAAACAGCAAAGCCCAGTCCCACTCCCACCTTCACTTTAAAATATTTTTCTCTCACCAAGCTATTGTTCAACAGCTTGTGTGTAGTGGTCAGGCTGTAGACAGCTTGCACATGGTACAGTCAGTGGTTGCTTTTGATGGGTCAGACTCCCAGCTATTCCATTCCCAAGGCTTATGAATACAGACTTCCAGGCAAGTCTGGAATTTGGTTTGAAACACTGGTTTGGAGACAGGGCAGTTGAAGAGACTGAACAGTTTCCACTAAAAAATTTACAGCTGAATGGGCTGCGCGGTTGGCAGGGTGAGGTGAAAACAAGACAGAGGGAAAGAGATTTGATAGCAAACAAGTAATTTATCATTCACTTAACTCTGTTGCTTCCACATAATTCCTTAGCTAGTTAAAATGCCCCTGCAATACTTGACATGGACAGGCAAATACAAACAGCAGCATTTAGTAGATCAGTTATTAAGATCAGCTTTGCCTTGAACAGCTGAGTAAAACACAAGATATTAAGCTCAAACAAACTTCATAATGTAGGAAAATAACTAACTGCACTTTAAAGAAAGCCTAGTAAAATTACTACACCATCAGAAGGGAGTAATTTATTAATTATGAGATGATCATATATTTCTGTTCTTTTTAGCCAGGCCTGGAGCTGAAATATGAGCCTTATATGGAAAGAAGCTTTGATGACAGTCATTTATTTGGGAAAGCTTTTCCAGCCTTTTTGTTTCACACAAATGATTTGAATGCTTAAAGTATTGAAATAGTTTCATATCTAGATATTAATAAAGAGATGTTGTCTTTTCTATCTTTCATATTTTTATTAAGCTTTTAGTGAAAATGTGGCTGCTGGCTTATAAGCAATTCAAAAATAATATATATACAAGCAGGCAGCCATTTTCACAGTCTGGCAAGTAACAGATTTCCATAAATAACAAAGAATACAGGGTCATGATATCAGCTGTTCAGAAATTTTAAAAAGTCAGATTGCTTCTATTTTTGCAGTAACTATTTGCTGGATTATTTTTATTTATGGCTTGAAACAGAATCTAGAAATGTTTTCCCTGAACTTCAGACACTAAGCTCCTGACTGACTGGCTTCTTCTCTCTGCTCTCTTTTCACTTGACTTCCATGCATCTGTGTCCAGTCCAGGGCAGGGAATGGCACCAGCTGAGAAGCTGGGCCTGCAAAGGTTCCTCATGCATTTTTATGCCCAAATTGCACAGATATTGGGTTATTTGCTCACACAGGTGGTCAGATGCCCTGTTACCTGGCTCTTCAGATACAGCATTAATTGCACTGTAGACCAGTTTGAGGTAATTAGACACAGCTGTATGCTTGAAAATGCTAACACGCAGTGGGAAATCCTTCTGGAAGATTTTGGTCATTAACACTTTCGCAGTCCTCAGATATACTATTATCTACTCCTTAATTCTCTGTTTTGATCCCTGTTTAAAGTTTTCTTTTACTCTTCCCTTGGGGACTTCGCCAAGCTTTCCATTTGAAAGTGATTCTGCAACATCGTGACTCTGCATCTTCCTAATAGAAAAAAATAATATCTCTAATTCTGTGAAAATGGAAGCGGTGTCCTTAAAAGTTACAAGGAAAAAGGAAAAAAAAAAGTATTTTTGACCAAAAGAAGGTGATGGTTGTTTTTCTTTTAAATGACATATGAAATAATGCATTTCACATACTTTTTCCTCCCTAGAAAAGCAGACCACATTTCTAGAAAGATACAGGAAGCTCCTCTTCTGGGAAAAAAACTTCTAAAAACAACAAACAGCAGAATTGTCTCGGATCTGCTCAATTAATTTTTTTCTACAAATATAGGTTACAAGCCATGTTAGTTTAGAACCGGATTTTGACAATCTCATTACCTTGTGATTCAGGTAAATAAAAAAAAATATATGCTACAGTTATTCACCAAAATTATGAGACTATTCTTGTTATTGCTTATCTGAAAATTTAACGTTGGGTCTCAGACATCTTGAAAGAATGGCTTGTTTCATTTTGCTGTATCAGGGGGTACAAATAAAGAGGGAAGAGATCACACTGGTGATTGTGAAAGCATGAAAACAGGCACAAAGGCATACACAGAAATAAATGCAGCAAAAATAAATACAGCAGAATAAAATTAAACGAGTTCATCCGGTCTGACTGCATATCTGGCATCCCAGAACCAGAGTACAGTATTAGTTAAAGACAATGATCAAGCATTTTCTTCTTTGGTTTCAGGAGTCAAGGGAGAAGAACACCGTAAGAAGAGCAGCGATAACATGGTAACCCCAGAAATTAGAGAAGTATATATTGCTTTAATTTTGATTCATGAGCGAGGATTTATTTTCTTCCTTTTTTTTTTTTCCCCTAACTGCCACTAACTGTATTTCTGGTGTTCTGCTTCAAAAGAGCACCAAGCTACTAGGGGATTTCCTAAGTGGGATTACCCATGTTTCTTCAGTTCCTGCTGACTGCTTACAGTTGCACCTGTGACAACTTAACCAAGTTGGCTGACAACGACCTGCAACCATACATGAGGATTTAAGCTCTCTCAGAAACAAAGCACATGGATGAAACGTAACCTCAGGGTGGGATTTCTTCCTTTGGCTGCAATCAGTAAGGACTTCTGAGTCCTAAGAAAGAACAGAAAATCTAAACTTGCCTAAAAACTTCCGCCTTTTTGTCAGGAGTATTGTTTTTCCATTCAGCTTTTGCTGAGGTGTAGTCACAGTGCAGAATATAATTAAGTCAAGTTAGAGACGAATGGGAAAACAGTTTCCCTCCTCTTCTCAGGAAAAGCCTTTTGGGGTGGGAGGGTGGGCGTCAAAACAGAACAGCGCCAAAGCTTAAAGTAAAGAGAGGCACAATTAAGCTTTCATACAACATCTGTATCACATTTACACATGCGCTCACTTCCAGGGACGCGACAGACATCAAAACTAATGGAGAACATCCCGACTCTCCAAACGCAGGAGGAACGCGGCAGCTTTCCCAGCCGTGCTCTTGGCATGTAAAACATGAGATCGGCAAAGGAGCCTATTTTTTATTGCTTTTACTATTGGTTTTGGCCAGGTAGTGTCACCAAGTTCCTAAAGACAGTTACCCTACTGCACTACAAGAATTGTGTACACCGGGACTACTGGAAAATAATAGCTGCAGAATAAGCCTCATCATCCTCTGGATGTTACGCACAGTAATTGGTTCCAGGGTCAACACTGTGATGCTACAACAAAGGGCTGTAGCTTAAGGGTAAAGAATAAACAGCAGGAGTTAATAGGAGTTCTGTTAATTTATAAATGTCCCCCAAAATGAAAGAAAGGCAGAAAATAAAATACTCTTTATAAACAAAACTGATTACGAATCCGACATGCAACCTTAGCTCTCAACAAGCTGTTAATTTCATTAAAGAAACAGAGCAAGTCACTGTAACAAGAAAGCAACACATTAAGATTCTGAAGCTAGTTTGACAAACACTGTGCTTGCCATGGGTGCCAATTTATTTGTGTGAAAAATACAGACAAAGAAAGGTGTCTGAAATTACAGTATTATTCACAAAACACCATTATTAGGGTATAGGCAACTTTGTTCAAAACACCATGTGTGATTGCTCCACTGAATCTAAACATCTGGGGCAAGTTATCCATCTGGCTTTAGTGCCTTTGAAATGACATGCTATATTTAAGCTAAGAGGTCCAGACACACCAGTTTTAAGTAATCATGTTTTCATAGTCCAGCACTTTATCATTTTGAATCTTTCATTCAATAACACTTTTGATAAAAATATATTTAATCCTTTTCCCCACACACTGGGAAAGTGGAACAGATACAGAGGTACAAATGAGGTACAGAGGTTTTCTTTCTAACTATTTCTCCAAATAAAACAATTATCTGCCACTCAAACACTCAGATGAAAAGGTACAAAGGAACATCATTATCCTTGTAATTTGCCAGGTTAAACACTAAAACATGCAACATATCAAAATGGAATCCCTCATTAGTATGTTTCCCTATCACTTCTCCTTCCCTTTTCCATTTCCACTGTTCTCAGGTCCTGAAAGAAACTTTAACCTGCCTTTCTTTCACCTGCTCTGCTGCTGTGCACAGCTTCAGACACTGGGACTCTCATGCAGGGTTGTAGCAGAGGCACTGTGTGACTCCTTCCCCAGTTCACTCCCATCCCCTAACGTGAGCAGGATGTCACCAAGCTATAGCACCTTCTTCTTTGATGCTCCATTTTTTCTCCGTGGTCACTCCTTTTCTTCCTTTTACAAAACTCTGTTCCCAAATGCCAGCTGTGCCCACACAGGATGAGTTCCCACAGTGTACCAACCTCCCTGGCACGTGCTGCTCCAGGCCTTGGCTATCCTCATGGGCCTTCTCCCTTCTCCAACACTATGACACAATTATACAAACACAACATGCTTTTACCTCCAGCTTACTTCCTTGTGCCATTGATTCAGCTTTTTTCCAAGGCTGTTCCTACGGCTCCCCTCTCCTGCATAAACCACCTATGGTTTGCAGCTGGCAAGAGCCTAAAATCCAGACCCTTCAAGACAAAACTCTTCTATCACTTCCTTCAGCTCACAAACACATGATGGTTGCATCAAAGAAAAATACCCCCATCCGGGTCCCATTCATCACCCAGCTCTCGGCAGCATCAGCCTGAGTGCTGGGTTTGCCCACAGCAACACCAGGAGACATCCTGAAATGGCACTCTGACTCACTCCCAGTTGGGAGAAGAGATTCTGTATTTTTTCTCAACAGAGAGGAGTATACAGTGTATATGCTCTGAGATAATCTTGATGCAGATGATCAAACGTGCATGTCAGAAAGCAAATTCACAGATAGGGCAGTTACTGCAGAAAACCATATTTCTGGCTTGTGCTCTACCATGGCTCCCACTCCCCACTACAACAGGAATCTCTGGAGAGCTGTCAGCAGCAGAGATCTGCTTGGAACTGTCAGTGAGCTTCCTGAAGTTGTTTACATCATTTGGATGCACCCCTAACAGTAACACACCATCCCTCTACCATTTAGATCTGTTTATCTATACATGTTACATAAACTCACACACTTTCTGAATTTTTGTCTTTCTCAAAGTTTTTTCTGCTTGATGGGCTTTTTAATTACATTACGGTTTTGGCCCTTTCCAACCTTCCCTTCCTCCCTAGGTATCAGGTTTCTTTCCTTTTGGCTTCTGAAAGCCTCAAAGAAACCTGCAAAACTGGAATTTGAGTAAATACTTTAGGAAGAGTACTTTCCATGGTGCCTTGGTTGAGTGAAGTCAGTATTTCAACTTACTGAATATATTCTAAGATACCTTTTTTTTTTTAAACACAATCTTGCTCTAATATAATTGACCAAGAAAGGTCAGTATAGCATAAAATCTTACTCGGCACATAAAAACTTAATTATGAATTAATAGCACTTCATTTCCATTATGCCCCTTAGTATTAGACATTTGCATGCTGATAACACCCAAGATAAAAAATCCTAAGAACTTGTAAAATGATATTATGTTTGAATTATAACTAACGTGTCATGTCTGCGTGTATTAAACTTAAAAAAGCACAACACTCCCTACTTCCACACAAATAACAGCATTGAGGCTTCCTTGTAAAATATATTTAGCATTACAGTAGCAAATAAGTGATCCTCACTTACGTGCACCCATTTTGTTGTCCCAGAACAATCCAAGTAAAGATTAATTTTTTCCTGTTACAACTTCACTTGTCATTCTGCGTTTGGCTATTTTTTAAGGCTTCACCAGGCTTCAACAGTACTTAAGGTTAAGACATTTCTGGGAAATTGCTGTGCATGTGGATACAGACATGTGCAAGAACAAGAAACTTCTGCGAAGTATTATAAGGGGTTTAGGATTAATATGTTCCATGTGCAGTGTAAGCTGTACTTCCTGAACTCTCTTCTAAGGGGAGAGACAGATCTGTTTGCTCCATTATCTAGTAAAAAAAGGCTTTACTGCCTACTGAATAAAGGCTAAATCACAGAAAACTGATTATACCCTTGGTTCAATATTGCTACACACCTACCAAAATATGCAAAAGAAACATAGCATCTGCTCCACTACCCTGGGGTACAGCAGGCATAGGAAGAATTATATCCCATTATCATCCTGAGTCATTGCATTCAGTCTTTCACCATCATGACACTGGTGAAAGACCTCTACTCTCAAAATAACCAAAAAATGTTTCACAGAAAAAAACAAAAAACAAAAAACAAAACAAAAACAAAAACAAAAAAAACAACAACAACAACAACAACAAAAAAAAAACCACCAAAACAACAAGCGCGCCCTTTAGACCTGAGGTTCACATTTCCCAAAGAACCCATATATTTCCCTTGTGGTTGTGCTTTTTTCCCCCCGCCAAATATTTAGGTTTTGCTGACAGCAGCTTGCCTCTAATGCTATTTAAGCAGTAAGACATCACAAGACATATGCTATCCTAAGATAACACACACCTCTGAAGTGCTGTTAGGTGTAGCTGATGCCTTCAACTCTCTGATAAATTTGTTATCTCAAAGAAACACAAGGTTTGGGAATGCCTTATATTACAAACTAACCCTAAATTTAGTCTTTAAATAAATAAATAAAATACGTGATTTTGCATCCTTTAGGAAAAAAAAAAAAAAAAAAAAGGAAGAAGGATTTACTCTAAGTCAGATCTCTAACTTCTGGCTCCCAAACAAATCTAAACTTTTTTAGCTTTATACCTGTGATATGACAAAACCAATCATTTTAATGGCTATTTGTTTTTCTGTTATTTGAAGTATCAGAGATAATGAAGTAATAACTGAGGTTTGAGACTACCAACCCAGAAAACAAAGTTCTGAAAGCATGAGGGCAAATCTTCCCCCATGGGTCCTTCCTGTACAAGGATGAGTATCTCATGCTCTAAATCCATGTTAAGTAAGTACCCGTATCAAAGTTACAATAATCATCAACTGAGCAAGTACTTTTGTCTTTCACATGGACACTTTCTCAATAGAGATTCTGCACTTTAAAAGGATGAAGGGTTGGATTTTTGCCCTCAGCATTGCTAAAGCGTAACCAAATCCATCAACAGAGTACCCACAAAAGACAATTCTGAGACTTGCTCCTCCCCTAGTCTTATCCCCTGTACAGTTTGCATGCTACGCTACATTTCAGGATATGCAATTTACACTGGCATTGATTACAGAAAAGAAAGATTTCCCTATTCTTCTCTAATCTCAGGCCATTAGGTGCCAAGTGGTTCAACAAAGCAGTTAACAATGATTCCAATCTGACTGCTTGTATGCTTAAAATAAAGCCAGCAGTTATAACTATTGCTGTATCAGGGCCAAAGTATTCTGCAATTTTCCAGTCCAAGCCCATGCTGTCTATAAACAAGAAAAACAAATTCACCATGAAAGTAAGTTCCCTACACATTTACAAATCCATTCAGGGCATTGAAAATAATGTCTATCTGCCAGTTACAAAATACTGGACAGCAGCAACCACACACCAAGGACAAGCATCCAAAAGTCTCGCTCAAGGCCTAATGCATTGAAAATTATAATGCAAAGCTCAAAGTTTTCCTCCAGTTTCAATAAAATTCACTATATGCTTTTCATGTCCTTAAAAAATACAGGCTTGCTGACAATAAATCTTGTAGGCAATCAAAAGAAAACTGAGAATAAGAAAAGCTATTGATGCTCCCATCATAGAGAGTTCCCTCAACTGCAGCAAAGTTGCTCTTGACTTTTACTGGTACCACAGTCAGGCCTTTTCACAGTGAAGTAATCAAGTGCCTGAATGAGACTACTGGGTTAAAAAGTAATAAAGTGAAGTCAAGTGAGACCTAGTAAAACTTGTATTTGTAAAACACACCTGCAGAAAACAAATTATCTACCAACACTAGGCCCAACCACACATTACTTTTATACCCTGTGCAGCCCTGGGACACCCCCACGTTTCAGCTCCCGCAAAATTCAGCCCACCCCATCCACTGAGAGTGCCTACTGCCAAACCTAATGCATTAAAAAAGAAAAGCTGACTCTCGATCGAGGGCAAACTGTGAACCATAATGTTAAGAACAGAAAAAAGATTTAACGTTAAAGACATTTATACAAGCCCCTCGTTAGCAGTCATTTACAGATCAGTGGAATCCCACTAAGCACAGACATGGAGCTACCGAAGTATTTGGGAATCAGATTAAAACACTACCATCACAATTTTCATTGCCTGAATCTTGTTTTACTAGCTGGGGGGAGGCAGTCCCCGCTCACTGATCAAAAACTGCTTGAAAATAAAAGCACTACACAATGTGATCTTTTGACTATAAATGTCACAAAGCAGTATTTCACACGCTGTAGTTTGATGTAATAGAAACATCCAGTACAAAGAATTACCAGGGATGCTAAACTGACTTTTACAAGGCAGCAAGGCCAAGGCAGGTGTCAAGAAGTGAGGAGTTAAAACTGAGGTTCTATGCAGCTGGATTTATAAGTGCACCTCCCTATATGCAGACATTTATCATATTTACTGAAAAAGAGCTAAAAAGCCTAGTATGAACACTGCAATCCCTGTGTAACTGACTTAAACATGAAGGGGTATTTTTGAATGCACAGACCGAAACCAAGATGGCAAATGTTTTCCATGCCCTTGGAATTTTTTTTTTTTTTTGTATGCTAGTGTATAGTAAATGTGGAATGGTGACTGGCAGCTCAGGATCAGGAAGGACTAAACATGGACACAAGCAATCCTGTGAAGCAGCTCTTGGGACAACCTTTCCAGAAAACTTAGAAGTAGTAGTATGAAGAAATAATCTTGGGCATTTTCTATAAGCTTCAGGGCAAAGCTTATCCTACTATCACCTACCTTTAGGAAACCACACTTGCTTCCTTGCTTCCTAAGAGATAAAATAAAGGCTGGGTAAACCTATCTCTCTCTTAGCATCTTGTACAATTTTTCTTCCAAGCTGAGCTGTGTTTTGGTTGCTCATATCACAGAAGTACTGCAACAATAAATTGCCTAATTAATACTTCTATCTCACTGTGTCACTTGTTATTGCATACGGTAACCTACAAAAAAGAACACTAACAATTAAAGCTAAATACAGCAGAAGTATCTTTGATGTGCACAAAGTTCCTCTGCACTTTAACACCCTCACTGAAATGTTTACAAGGGATAGAAGCAGTGCTACAGTTGGTCTAGTAGCTTCAAAACGCTGCGTAAGAAATTGTCTCTGAGCAATAAAGGCAACCTCTGTCATGAGAAGTCATTAATCTACTCAAGTATCCCAAGCTCAGCCAGCAATCCCTAGTTCTGACTTGAGATGTCTGTGTGTTATCTGTTCCTCATCACCATGCCCCACTTCAAGAGGAACTTGAATTGCTGTTTAACACTCTTGCTGGCCACCCACATCACACGGGACTGAGTAAAACAGGCCTTGGTAATGCAGAGCAAAGTGTGGTAATCAGGAACACAGTGGAATTTACCTAAGATTCCTACAGGGCAATCGTTGCATGTTCCTTAGTCAGAATGATGTCAGGTTAATGGTAGCATTAAAGGGTAGAGACTGCTTTATGCCAAAGCATTGCTGCCCTGTTCCAGTCAAACACTTTCTGCATGGATTTCTTAAGGCATAGGTCCCACCATCAGCTTAAAATACAGAAGGGACAAGCTACTTCTTCATGGGTGTGAGGTGCACCTGCCAATGGAGGCTCTAACCACCTTTTTAGATGTGTCATGGCTTTTCTCTCTTTCTCTCCTCTCAGTACACATGGCATTGATCCTGGCTGCCGCAATATTTTCTTGCTATCCATTTTCTTGGGATAATCAGCATAATTTCTATTTTGTTCTGTTTCCTCAGCAGTTCCTCCCATTAAGATCAACCCACAGTTAAAGAGAAATAGAAGTAAAACTATTGCTGAGGGCAACACCACAGGAATATATATACTCACATAGGAGATACCATCTGCAGTCCTGAGGAGAGTCCAAACAGGGGGAAAAAGGTAACAAAGTGCTGCTGTGGAGATACACACAGGCCTGAACTGGTCAAAAATGATGGTTCAACCTGCAGTGTTCTGCAGAGAAACCTCAGATCATGAGAAAGCACCACACTGCACATGGCTTTGCTAACCATGCATCAGGGCTGGACTATGTGCATTACAGCAAGGCAGCTATGAAAGAGAAATTTCTAAATGGTATTATTATATGTGTTCAAACTAGGTAACTAACTAGGTAAAAGATCTAGTCCAAATTTGCTTTAAGGAACAGTTTAAACAACCAACCAACATCTAATAGATGTCTTACCAGGGTCCTTGGCTCTGCCCAACTTCCCCTATCTGAACCATCAATTTCCTTGTAATTCCCAGTCACAGAGCTTCATTGATGTCACTGGAGTTAACAATCCAAACAATTAGTTTGAGTTGTAAAGCTGAAAGGGTTTTATATTCCAACAACCACCACTCAGCAATGCCCAAATTAACTGGTGAATGTGTAATCACAGCGTAACACTCTTATCTTCACAGCTCTGAGACACTGCTCCTTCTTGAAACTGCCTCATTTCTTGGAAGCCTGGGGCAACAGTTACCAATCGTCCAATTCTCCTGTTACATGTTCCTTCGGCAAACTAAGTATGTTAAATAACTTAAACATACTTAAGACTGTACATATAGAACAAGATACCATTTGCTATGCTTGCCCAAGAGCACTGCCTTTAGCAGCACGATACTATGGGATTTACAGTAAGTGAGAGACTGGCATGAGAAGCATCTGAAGTGTAATTCATCGAGATATGTAGTAAAAATGTTTGATTTTTACACAGTGGAGAGACCTTCCCTTGCACACAGAGAGACACTTTTTCATGTAAGAACAATGAAGTCCTGGTACTGCATACTGTCAGCTGTTCCATACACTCATGCTAGCAACAGAAAATATCTACTAGAACTAGCTCTGTTCTCTGGAATTACTATACATTTTTATTTTTCTAATTTCATTTGCTTACTGTTGCTTTCCTCCCAAAAATCACAGCCTTGCTGCTTTACTAAAATATTAAAGCAATTCTAAACAACTTTTAGTTCTGAATTATTTTACATCAAAAGACTTCTGAAAAGATGCACTTTTCAATAAAGTTCGAGCTCTTGGACTCATTACAATTCATACCTGAGCAAAACAAAGTCCAAATTTATGCTTCATAAATCTCTCCTACTCTTCTTCCACAGAACTTGCTAATGTTATGTTTTCTATTCCATCATTCCAGTTTATATATAGAATTTTCATATAACAGGTCTGGGATAAATGGTATGTGTTACATCCCCAAGACTGTATAACCTGTAAGCAATTCATAGGCAGCTGTCTCTTCTTCAGTTTACTAAAACAGAAACTGAATCAGTTTCTGGCCATGCTCTTGTAAGAGTTTTTGGAATGCAACAAACACAAAGGAAGAGGTCCAGACCTTCAAACCAAGAGGTTTTCACATGGAAATCCTCCTGGAGTTACCCACCTGAGCACACACATCATGAGCCTTTACAGTTTCAGTGCAGGCCACCCAGCACGCTGGCACTGCCTAGGAGGGTTTGAACTCCAATGCCACTGCACGCCTCCCTTCAGACCACCATCCCCCTTGAAACCTCATCATGCAGCTCAGCTCCCTTCACCGAGGTCATGCTTCTCTCCACCTTCTCCCATTCTCCCTTCTCTCCACCCACACCTCACTCCCATCTCATCCCACTCCTTCATGGTGCTCATGTTCTAGGCGGGTCCCACCAGTGATTCCTGAGGCAAAACAAGCACAGCCACACACCGCTGTTTTGTATTCACTGTTGGAGGTTTTTTTATTCTGCAGAGTCTTGTGTCCACCTCAGTCAGGTCACGAGCTTCTCGGGCTGAAAGCAGCAGTATTGTTACGGGCCCAGCACAACAGTCCTCACTTGCACTCAGCCCCTTCCTACCCTGGCCAGGGTAGCAGGAACAACATGTGTGCGATACAAGCAAACCAGTCTTTCCTTAAAGCATCTCAAAAAATCAGAGGAGTCTGACAGAAGGGAAAAAAAGGCAAAGAGAAGCAAGAGCTGACAGGAGATAAAGAACAGACAGGATGGTTTTCACTGGAAGAAGCATTCCAAGGTGACACAACCCCTCCTTTCTCTGATGTCCCTTCCCTGACATGACCATGCTAGAATGGCTCTAGAGTGGCAGCATTCCTCTCCCTTATTCCTATATAACACTCCTTTCCCTTTCTTTTCCCTTCTTTTTCTTTGTCTTTTCTTTCCCCTCCTAGATTAATTTTAACATTTACTTCCACCCCAGACTGACACTTACATGCAAGAGGAAGCATCACCTTTATGGCACTTCCTCACTGGCTGGGCTATCTCAGGTCTTTTGCTTTTACTACAAGCTTGCCAAGAACCAAGAGGTATTAAAATTCTTTCCACTTCTATTCCTCATCTTTCCACCTGCCAACAGCAGTCACAGCCTCAAAAATTATTCTTCCTTCTTCATTTCAGGACTGACATGGAACCCAAACACCTTCGCTGGTAAAACCACCATGGCAATGAAGGAGGTCATGTCTTTAAAATACTAACCACCAAATTACTTTGATGTATCTAAAAGTACACTTTAGGTGAGAAGCTGAAAGATTGTAAAAATAGTTTTTTCCTTTCACTTTTATCAGCACATATATAATCCCTCTCTACTCTCTCAGTCTTATCTCTGAGGTTCCTCTCAGGAAAAAATGAAAATCATTAAAAAAAATAATCAAAAACCTCAATTTGGGGAAGAGGTGAGCAACAACCTACAGAAGGTTCACAAAGCTTTGGATGGAACTTGTTGAACATTCAGATACAGTTTTGCAAGTGGCCTGAATGATAAATAAAAATGAAGAATTATCTGGGGTGGGACTACCTCAAAAATATTCAAAGTCTGGCCTCAACAAAGCAAACGTGCTCTGAGCCACCTCCTCCCACATGGCTGTCACACAAAGTGCAAGCACTCCATGCATGATCTCTGCACGGCAGGTATTGCACAGCACACTATGTGTAACTCTGGAAAACTCATTTTTACCCTCCCTCCAACCAGACGAAGTACACTTTGTAGTCAGCCACTTTAACCCCCGCAGCTGATAAACTGGGTTTGCAACACTACACCCCGGTGCCTGAGAAACCACGATGCTACTCGACAAAGGCAGCAGGGGCAAATTACAGACCTGTTAAGAACCAAGGAGTGCCTGCCCTGGAGGCTCTCAACCCCAATTCCTGCTCTTCTCTCCCAATGAGCCCTGTCAATACTCCCCTGCTGCTGCCACCCTCAGCCCTGACACCTGCTGGCCCTAAGTGACCACGAGGTGCCCTGCCAGCTTCCCTGCTGGCAAGACACTCTGTGTCAACAGCACTCCTCAGATTATTAAGAATTAAATGCACAAAGAAATACTTTCAGCTGAGTCAAGGCCACAACATTCAATACTTGGCAGTCTCAAGGCTCTCTTCTGACACAGGGTAACACAGTGATGCGTCAAAGGGGGAAAGAAAGAGTAAAGATAGGAAAGTAAAAACAGAAAAAAACTCAACAGATATTGTATAACCCTATGAGTAGCATGAGATTTTCCTGATTATGGCCTGAGTAAAAATAATGCTGTAGAAATAATTTCAGGAACAGGAACTGAGAGTCCTGTTTGTCCACCTCCACTGGGGAGGAAGCCTGTCCATGGGGCTGGAGCTCTATTCTTGATGGAAAATCTTCACCTGGAAGAGTAACTAAAAAAAGCTTCAGCAAAGGATAGCAAACTGCAGCAGTTCTAGGACAAAATGTGCTTCAAGACCATGCCAGAACACCTCATTTTTGCAGGCACATACATGAGGGCAGAATCTGGCCTATATTCCATATACCTTAAATTACTGTTCATAGCGGATGGGAAAAAAACCCTCTTGAATTAAAGCAGAATCTGCGAAAGAGTAAAATTAATCATACAGCATGCTGGACAGAAGGACCCCAGTTCCTTAGAATACAACACCAAGGCAACGCCAGTAAACCTGCATACAAAAAAGAGACAACTGGGAAAATTTAGTACTGAATATTTACCTATGAAAACTCATTTAAAACAAACAAACAAACAAACAAGGCAAAAAACCCTTAAACTTTCTTTCAAATTTAAAAAACCCTGTCACTTGTAAAAAATGTTCCCTTCATTGAGACAGTGATTTGAGTCCAATAATCTCTATTCATAGGCAACATTTCTCTTGCATTGAAACATTTCTCATTAGCCAATTAAATACCTGATTAGCTCTTCAGCTGTAATACTAGCAAATACAAAATGCAGCAGCCACCCTCCCAGCCACGACTGCAAACATATCCCTTTTCCAAAATGTACCTTTATTCAGGCCCATCAGTTTCCTGCTTCTTTACAGTTAAAGCAAACAAGGATCAATTTGGTAACCAAAGAAGTGAGTTTCCAGTTGCTGGCATCAGTTAAGCCAGTAACTTTAATTCCTATGAGAGCAAAGTGCTGTGTGACTGACTCTCCCCTTTCACTCCTGCAACAAGGGCTCAAAGCCTGAGTTGAGGCAAGAAGCCAAACAGGCAAAGATGTGAGACAACTCCTCTTGTCAGAAATAAAATATGGAGAGCATGTAAGGAAAACTGCTCTATCTGAACATCATACGAAGAAGTGTTGTGGTGTTTTCAGCCCATCTCCAGAGAGATGGTCTTCCGTCACAGCAGTTCTGATCGTAGCACTGTGCATTACACTGGTGAAGCACGGCAGCCCCATTTAACTTTAGACAAAGCTGCAATTTTACCGCTACACCTTGTGTCAGCTGTACCGACGTGTTTCAGGTGGCAGCTGATGGACTAGCACGCAAAGTAGGCACGTACCCATAAAGAAATTTAAGTGTTCAAGAATCCAACAGCAGATGGGAAAGCCAAATTCTGAGTCTTTTAAATGTGCATGTAATCATAGCGCAAATATTTAAGAATCTGTAAGAATCTAGCTTTCACTGGACTTTTTGGAGTTGTTTTTTTTTTATGGAAAGGTGAAAAAGCACTAAAAAATTGGTGTTCCTGGATGAGTTTGAATATATTCAACATTGCTTCAAAATTTATGGAAAACATGTAAGGATTCACAATTCTGGAAAATGTTGCTTTGTTGCTGTGGGGTTTGAAGCCAGGAGAAAAGGCAACATTATATAATATCCTGAAAGAGCGAGGTAATTGAAAAAACCCACTCTCTTCCACAATGGTGCAGATTACTTCATCCACGATGGTCTTGAAAATGAGTTTAACTCTATAGATAACTATGTTCTTCACAACAAAGGGAATGAAAATGAGAGGAAACCATTTTTGTTCACCAAACAGAAAACAAACAAAAACCAGCAGAAGGGCTAGTAAGGAAAGAATGGTTAATCTCACATTTCTAAAAGGGTATTATAAACAAAGCATGGTGAACAACAAAAATAAAGGATTAAAAAAAAAAGATACGAAAGTGCTTAATGGTGTTCTTTTAAATATTTACTTTGCTGCTATTTGGAGAATAATTTGTTCCATTTAGTAGCATTGGGCTCAAAGGACCGCTTTAATCCAGAGAGATTAATTATAGCCTTTGGAGTTATAAACACAATTTGGGAAGTGAAGCGGAGAAGAGGAAAGAGACTCCTCTCACGCTGGCGCTTAACAAGTGTATGTGCTTTGGGGCTACACTACACAGGCTACACCTGTACACTGCAGGCCTAGCACTACACAGGACACCCATGGATTGTGGAAAAACAGCCCCCAAAATATCCAGGGGAAAAACACTGCCCTACCCTACTCTACGGTGTTGCTATAGGCAGCTAAAATACTTCTCAGGTGTCCTTCATCAAAATACAAGTTCACCGGCACATTACAAAAACGTCACCTCACTTTCATTACCTGCACCAGAAACCAGTTGCCACACCGAGACAAGCTGTGGGCATGGGACCTTTAAAACCTCTCACATACTCTTCCCTCTGGCCATCGCTGTCTCCCAGACCAGGAGACACAAGGACCAGCAACAATTATTAGGGCAAAGCTGGGAGCGATCTTACCTAGCAAGGGGTTGGCTGCTCCCTCCTCCGAGCTGTCCTCAGCCCCCTCCTCTCCCAAGCCAGAGGTGGCCGAGTCCTCCGGGGCGGATGCGGAGCCAGGGGTGCTGGGCCCGCTGACGGACCCCGAGTCCCCTTCCTCACTGCTGGAGCCGTAGCGGTCCGGCTGGGCGGCCGTCCCGCCCTCGCTGCAGCTCCTCCGCTCCTTGCGATGCACCCGCGAGTGCAGCACCATTTGGTGGTAGGTGCGGAAGATCTTCCCGCACTCAAAGCACTCGGTGGACTTGTTCTGGGTGGCCCGCCGGCTCTGCCGCGAGGCAGGGCGATAGTCCAGATCCCCTGGGGCAAGTGGGCAGCTCTCCCCCGCTGGGACACTGCCAGTTTTCTCCAGGCGCCCACCGGTGCAGCTCTTCTTCTTGGGGTTGCTGGGTGAGTCCTGGTCGCGCTTGCGCTTCTCCTGGTTGACAAGGATATACTCCCTTTTATCCTTGTCATAAGTCACATCTGCATCTGCCAGGGCCTCATCCCATCCCACATACTTCACATACTCTAAGGGCTCTACTACTTTTCCTTTGGTGGCCAGCTGCCAAGCTTGGTAGCTACTGACCGGATCCAGCTCAGCTACCCTTTTCCCAGGCTGTCCTCTCGTAACTCTATCCAGCCCTACAGATGGCCGTAGATTGAGACACTGCAAGAAAAACTGCTTGGTTACCGAGGAGCTCAGGCTCCCATCACTGAAGCCCTCAGCTTTGCCCCCGGTGCTGCCCGGCTGCACACGGTAGTGAACAGCATTATGCACTTTCAGGCTTTCCATATTTGTAAACAGATTTCCACACTTGGTGCAAACTTCATACAGAGATAGGCCTGTCACAATTGTCTCCTCTTGTATCACGTCATTGATAGTGGCAATCAGCTCCAAATCATTTTTCGGTTTGTTTTTGCTCCCAGACCTGGGGCCATGCGACTTCATGTGGTTTTTGAGAAACCAGGGCTCTTTGAATCTCCTGCCACAAATATGGCACCCGTGATCAAATGACCCCCTGTGCTTTTTCATGTGAGCTTTCAGGAACCAGGTTTGACTAAAGGTCTGACCACAGACTTCGCACGGGAACTCCCCCGCATTCAGCTCGCTCTTGCAGTTCTCGGTGTAGGTCTCCCCATTGGGGACCTGAGCTGTTATATGGTCTTTCTCTATGTGGTTTAACAGCGTCTCCTCCCTCAGGGTCATGTAACTGCACAACCTGCACTTGAACGGTTTGTGGACCTGGTGCAGGTGCTGCTCCAGGTCCTTCTTCCTTTCAAACTTGTTTTTGCAGAAAGTGCACTGGTAAGAGGTCAGCTTGTCATCCTCCTCAGTTGGTGCCATCTCTGTGACCTCCTTCTTGCTGCTTCTCAACAAGATCTTGCTGCTATCGACCTGAGCCGTACCGTTCAAGATCTTGTTGCAGGCAGACGTACTTTTAGTGGGGCTGGTGCACCCGCCAAGGCCCTCTGAAACACCCATCTCCCCCAGCTGTGCCTCTCCCATCTCTGACTCGTGCCCCTGACTTAAAGTGCCTGTCCTGTGACTGCGGATGTGAATCTTCAGGTTGCCCTTCTGGGAAGCTCTGTGATCGCAGTAAGGGCATTTGTAGGGCTTCTCACCTGTGTGCTTCCTCATGTGCTGTGACAGGGAGCTCTGAAAAGGGAAACTTTTACCGCAGATGCAACAGCTGTGGCACATGATCTTGTCAGCATCCATGTCGTTCTTGCTTAGCTTGCCAGGGCTGGAGGATCTCCGTAACTCCATTTCTGCCTCTCTGCTACGATCCATCTGTATTACTGCAACAGTGGGTAAGCGGGGCAGTGGGACAAAAGCATGTCTGGCAGCAGAGGAGGGCTGGACCGCGTTTTCAATCATACGGGTCTGCAGAGAGGTGTTCTACTGCTTCATTCTCAGGGTAACGTTTCTCCTTTCAGCTGCTCCACAGAGTCCACTGCACCAATTTATTTCTGTGTGCTCTGTAAGTGGATGGCATAGATCACCTGAAACAAGAACAAAATCATACAAATGTACAGATTCTTAAATATATTCAAACCCATTCACGTTTTGAATTCAACGGCTTCCATCACTCACTCCGCACTCAGAAGCGCACCATATGACAATCTACTGCACCAAAAGACAGTAGTTTCTTTTTGTTGATATTCTAGACTTCAATGACAAGCATAATTACTAAATAAGTAAAATCCATAAAAGAGCAAATACTCATTTCCATACACTGACATCACTGTCTTGAACAAAGTGCAAACTGTAAAAATATTTTTTGTTTTAAAACCAGGCAGAAGTGGCTAAAAATACACCTTAAATGAGGAAAACATTTCTTGTGGGGGTTATTACACTTTAAATCTGTGGCTTTACCATCATGTGTAATTTCATGTAAAATACTTACTTGCCAGAGATAAAAGGCTTTCCTAGAGACTTTAGCAAGTATCATATTCCTGCTGGCAACTGCATTACTTTGTGTCTCAGAAATCTCGGCTGTGCTTGAAGTGGCAGGCACAGAAAGGCGCAAAGGCTGAGGACGCTCAGTACTTTGATTACAGAGCAAACAAAAATGCAGAGCCTGACAAAGCACTCATGAAAACTAAGTTACTTCCTGCTGGACAGTGAACTAAAAAAACCCTCCAAGTATAAATTTTAGTCTCAAACTAACAAAGCAAAGTGATAATGTGGCTATCAAATTACCTCAAATGTGAGTGATTTATGTCAACATGACACGCAGGAAATGACACCACCACCCAGCTCAATGAAACAGCATTTTAACCATCAACAAACAAACAAAACAAGAAAATACTCTGATGAACAGAGCAGATTAATAGAAGTTTAAATATTTTTTTGTATCTTTTCATGAATAAATGCAAGGGTCAGTATCTTAGTGCAAGATGAAACACACCAGCATCTAGTATACAGCAAAAAACAATGACCAAAATCCACACAGGCTGTTTCTTTTCCAATTACTACACTGTAAAACAAAATCTTCCCCCCCCTCCTATCCTCATTAAGGACTACAAACACCACATGACTAAGATCAAAGAACACAGCATTCTCTAATGAAGAGAACCGATCTATCGCCACATTAAGAAAACATCAGCTTCTTAAAATGTAGCTAAAAATATGCAGAGCGCTAACGAGACCATATATTCCCACATCCATCACTTGACATCCATAACTCAACAAAGAGCTACAGATCTACAGCTGGAAATTTTAAGATTTCTCACTGTATTCACCTCTGAGTCTCTTCAATATGTAAATAAGCAGTCTAACCACATCACCAGCATGAGCTAAACAAAAAGCAAGACTGTTGCAATGCTCATCTCAGTTATAGGCTACAGAAGAACTTTATTACATTTAATTTAATCTAGCCCTCTCATTTGCTCCACGACATTCATTTCTGGGCTGGATTTTCTGCATATCTAGTATCCATGTAGCATATTAGGAGTTCTCAAACAGCATCAAACTCCAACTACCTTTTCCTCAGAGAGGTGGCAATAACATTTAAGGGATGAGTTACAGGAGTAATTTCATTTCTTGAATGAAGCATTTTTTATTATTCAAAAAAAACAGGTATCTCAAATTCAGAAGTCCATATGAGCAGAAAGTTTACAAACTACAGAATCTAAACTAATCTTTAAAATTAGTAATTTAAAATCCAACTGAGGGACAGCCTCAGAAGAAACTTCCTGGGTGCATAAAGTATGTCAGCCACCGAAGTTGTGGCTGTACCAGAAGGTACAAACACACCAAACAGAAAATGCAAGTTTATACTGCCCATCAGTGGATGAAACAACTTAGAGTAACATGTTATTTATCTGATCCACAATCTAAAACTGCCAAGTAACAACCCATATTGTCTTAAAATCAAAGATTTAACCTAAAAGTCATCAAATCATATGAAGAAACACCAGGTTCTTGTTCAATTATACTACACTAAATGCAAGCAACAGCTGCTTCTGAAATATTCCACACCATTTTAGAAAAAAAAAAATAGAAAGTTTTGGGAACAAATTTTTTCATTATTTGTTTTATTTATACAATGTTCTCTACATAATTAATTTTCTACAGCTCACACCAGTGAGAATACAGCTTCTGTTGGCAGCCTGATTTTTAGACTAACAACTTGTTTTGCTTTGTTTTAAAATGTAGGGCCCATTTTAACTCAACTTTCTGTAATGTTTCCTGTCTGAAAGTTCAAAAGAGCTTTAAGAGCCAAGCTTAGATGAGAATGCTGTACGCAGCAGTCCAAGCACATGTAGATTCAAAGCTTCAGAGTCCCTTTGTTTACTTGGCCACAGATTCCCTGGGCTTAGTCTTGACATATTTCACTTTAATTATTTATAGCATTTTCATTAATGAAACTTAGTTATGAAAATGAGGCTGTGAAGAAAGCATTACTTATAAGAAGGGTATTAGTCACTCACAGGAGATCCCCCTAGTTGTGTATTAAATTAGACCTGAGGGGGAAAAATTCTGACTTAAAAACTACTGAATAATTTTATTAGTCTAAAATACTGAATGGAAATGTTATCGTCTTCACAAAAATATTCTGAGAATTTTTTTTTCATCTTTATTACTTTAGCTAGCCCAACACACTGCAACCTGTGACTTTAGAAGTTGAAATTATTCGAATTCATGCACATGTAAGACTCACAAAATTTCAAGTCTGATATTCCACCGACAAAATTCTAGGGGGATGAAGGATGTTCACCCAGTCTGAGCTCGCTTTACACAGTATGTGGAGGTCAATCTTTGGCTTTGGTAAAATATATAAACAACTCCTTTCATTTGAGTTGCTATTTATCAACTCAGTATCATTTGAGTAGCTACTTAGAAGTAATTCTTTCACAGTGGTGAAGTAATCCTAACAATAGAAAACAACATTCTGTCTTAATAATTTTTACTTTGGGATTAATTACTCAACATCAAAGATGGCACAATGGATGGAAGACATCATATGGTAAATCAAACAACATCAGTTACCTTTTCATTAGGAGTAAAATTTTGCCATAATTATCTTTGTTTCTTTCTGGCTGACTGTGATGATAAAAATAGCTGTGTTTTGAAACAATTCCAAATTTTAAAGTATTCTGAAATAATTCTCTATCAGCACGCATGGAATGCGGCCACCTCCAGCTACCCTCAGGCTACTGAAAGTGTTTCACCTCTCAGTAATTTCAGGTGGCAACCAGCAGCCTTTCACTGCTTTGGTCCAAGCTCACCCTGCAGTTCCATAGCACTGGCTCATCACACAGAATCCACAGCAGTCACACCCAGCCTGCAGATTCCTCCCAGACTGTCACAGCACAGAAATCCCCACCAGCAGAGAGGCAAGCCATAAGAAAACACAAGTGAATGTAAACCATAAATTAATATGCAGTCCTTATAAATATTTTGTGTGCTTAAATGTCTCTGCAGTCAAATGCCATCCAGCTACTTGCGGGAGCTGTGATACTCTAAGGGACATAGGAACTAGATTCAGTTTATTTTGTTGCACCTAGGAATCAGCAGTTCATGTAAGAAGCAGCTGGCCAGTATCCATGAGGCATTTTCAGCCTCTTTAAAATACACTTATCATCACTGTTTACATGTGAGTTTGGTATATAAAGCAATATGGAAGAGAAATATGAACAAAGACCCAAAACCAGGAGGGGTGGTGTGCTGAGAAATAAATGCCTTTGCACAGCCAAATATTTTAGTTATAAGGTTTCTTCCTGCAACATTGCCTCACTAGATTCTTTGCCTTGACCCCATGGGAACAAATACAAACAAGCTTTTTTTTATTCCCCTGGTGCCCCCGAAGGGAAAACAAGCTTTCCTACATGCTCTAAGGCAAGTACTTGTCCAGAATCTACTCTATTTCCAACATTTAGGCATCAAAACTCCTCTAGTTTTTAAAACTAAATCAGATAGAACTGTTTCCCTTCAGAGAAAGCACATTTGACCGAAGTGACTTGCTCTCACCACAGAGCCCCAGCATCTTTTCCATCATCATCATCATCCATGGTTTTCCCAGGGAGGCTGTGGCAGCCTGTCCCCCCTGGGACAGCAGGTACCGTGGTGCATGGCTGCATCATCCTCCCAACTTCTGCAAGACCCTCATTTAGCCTTGCCATGAAGCACGCACAGAAGTACGGGGAAAAAGTACTTTGTGTAGCACAGGAGCACTCTGAAATACGTATTACTCTCCTCTTCATGCCACCTTCATACTCTGGAAGAGGACCAGGTATTGAGGACTGCCCACAGGGAAAGACAGAGACTCCTAAGGACCTTTTGTGCCTCTCGGAAAACAATTAATAAAAAGAGAAACTGAAAATAAACAACACAGGAAAACTGGAGGGGAAAATAAATTAAGAAAAAAAGAATTCAAAAGATACCATACTGGAAAAGTAACTGAAAATTCATTTCTTACATACAAATGGGTTGTGCAGTGCAGACAGAGAAAAACCATACAAAATTGTTCCCATTCCAACACAGAACAAGCCAACTACACATTTATTTTAAATTTCTCCTCAATTAAACATGATTTAAAAAATCATATTGGCATGATCTATAGTGGCAAGCAGGGAAACCTCTTCAGTAAGTAATAAAGAAGAAAATACAATTTGGGAAGCTACACAGACCTATTCAAATAGCACAGTTTATCTTTTTACAACAAAGGGGGTGTATTTCAAGTCCCATCTGAAAGATAAATGCGCTAAAAATAATCGCTCTTGTATCTCCAAGAGGTTTGAACATACACTGCAATCACTCCACCATGTTCCTCTGCCAAGAGCAATAAGGATTTAAAAAAAAAAGCCAAAGAAAACCTATGGGAGGCATGATCTTGTGGAAAAATATCTTACTGAAATTCCTTCTAGATGAAATGATAGGACATAACATGTAAATATCGAGGTGAATTCGAGGAAGTTGTGTTTTTGAAGAAGAGCAACCAGGAGAGAGGCTCTCTGCTGATTTGAGAAGGCTCAGGTTGCCTCAGAGTCAAACAGGCTTTGCCATTCAGAGCAAAGACACCAGACAAGAACGAAGTGCAGGAAGAGAGGGGACAAAAGACAGAGAACGTTTTACAGCTGCCCCACCAGCCTTCGAGCTCACTGAACCGCAGAGACCTTTCTCCCCCTCCCTGTCTTCTCCCTAGGCTACAGACTCTGTCCTCCACACACACCAGCCTTGCTCTACCTGCACGCCCTCCTCCTCACTTTGTGAGGGGATACAGCTTCTTCTGAACAACCACATCCCACAGGGGTCATCAGTCCATCACCCTGAGTAAGGGCTCAATCCTGCCATGCTGATTTACATACCCGTCCTACCCAAATGCCTCTTACAGACCTTACCACACGACTATATGGACCACAGACTACATGAGAGCACAGAAGAATGAGCTTATCTTTCAACAGTACGCCTGTACCTGAATTTGCAGGAAATTCTGGCGTTCTGCAGCCTATAAAGGTAAAAGCAGCATAGTTCTAGATGGATTTTTTTGAGAGTAACCCAAACTAACCCAGTAAGAACCTATTCAAAAATCCCAAGCCAGTTGCAGAAGACTGGCAAATTTTCCAAATGTATTCAGTTATCAGAAGTAGCAATCTTGACAACAGACCTCCTGAAGTCTGTTGAAGCCTGCCAAAATTGACACAGGACTGAAGAAGAAAAATAAAAAACTTCTGGAAAAACAAACAAGAAATTTCTATTAATCTATTTCCACTCAGGCTTTTAAAATCCTTGGGCAGCATTTTGCAAAACGTTTTTGTTTAATTATTTTCAACCAGCCTTCCCCTGCAGCTGGTGAAGCTCTTCCCATTCGCAAAGTTTGCTGTCTGAACCCTGAGATATTATTTTGAGCTTCTCCAAATACATCATGTGTTTTTGTGTCTTTCTCCCTCTCCATGAGCTAATGGCATTTTGCAGCAGGCTTCCGAGAGGCAGCCAGGAAAGCAGAGTCAGGCCTTTCCCAACTGATGCCGCACCCTTAGCAGAGGAAGGAATTCATGAAATAAAGGTAAAAACATTAATGCTGAGAAAGCTGGAGGTATGCATTTGCAACGAGGTGATCACTCTCAAAATGAAGTCAGCAAAACCTCTGTAACCCAGATTTTTTTTTTTTTTTTTTGTGGGTCCTCAGTAATCAGCAAGGCTGGGTGGGGGGGAGTTTGTTTTCACACTGCTACAGGGTATGTTGAGAAACACAGAGCTGTCACCCACACTCAGTACATACTTTGTGTTTTAGTGTACTGTGCATGTTTGTCTTCTGAGAGACAAAGAAATGTACTTTACTAGTTACACTGTAGTATTCTAAGCAATGAATTGAAATGTATCATTAACATCCAGGACAAGCTTTATCTTGCTACCAAAACAAAGGGACTATTCTTTGAACAAATTGAGGGGGAAAATCCCATAATGACAATGAAGAGTTCCTCTCCCTAAAAACTGTGCTGCACAAGGGTAACAATTACGGGCTTATACTCTACAGACTGAGGTTGAGAATGGCTGCATGAAGCGATGCATTCACTATTGGGAGAGTAAGTACCATTGATGACAAGGCCTTGGGGCTTCTGCTGTTCACAGACCAATCAATAATCCATTATGAACAAACTACATTTCCCCCTAATATGAAGAAATGAATAAAAGGGAACCACTAACACTAGTACTTTCATGGAAAAAAACCCCAACAATGCAGAAATCACAAAATGCCATCACAAGACCTAAAACTATTGGTGATGTCTAACACCGACAGAACTACCCACAATAATCCTTTATTTTACAGCAGTTGCTGGAGACCATTATATTATATTCAAAAAAAAAAATAAAAATAAACCAGCTTATTTTAACAGCAAGATTTTTTTTCAAGGCTACTTATTTAATCTTTCAAGGCAAGGAGAAGAAAATGAACTAACTTCACCCGAACATCTACCAGCTTGCTTCAAACTATTTTCTAATGCAACGTAAATAAGAACTTCTAATTAGAAATAACTGTCCAAATGTGACTGGTCAACCATAACAAGACTTTATTGCAGCAGCTGCGTTACCATCCAGACATGAGGCCCTGAAACTGTTGTTCTCCCACTGTCATTGTCAGATGCTACAATACAATCAAGTGAGGATCCATTTAAATAGCACAACCATAGCAAACCTCAGCATCCTGAGTTCAGTTTCTACCCAGACCTTTCAGCACAGCACCAGAAGGCAGAAGAGAAAAGCTCTCCTGAAAAATTACAGATAAATAAATTTAAAAACCAAAAAGTTACTGATTTTTTTGATGGGTAACAGTACATTAGACCCAAAGGAAACACTCAGACTGACACTACTAATGCATAAGGCAGTGTATGTCCTTTTTCTGAAATGTAAAGACTAGTAGTTAAAGTTGACCTCGCAGGGTGGGGGGCTAGCGGGAATGAATGCACAATGTGATTATTGATCAGCCCTAGAAAAGCCAAGAACTGCACCAGTGCAGATGTGATTTTTCTTCTCCTAGGGTCATTAATGATATATATCACCAACTCAAAAGCTTTTGTTTTGACATGCTGTAACTGTATCATTAATTCTGAAAATAAGCATCAACTTAGCTTCCCCCCAAAAAACCCCACACCTTAATAACCCCAGTAACAACAACAAAAACCCCCTCCATTTTACTTCAGTGTAACAGCAATGTTTTCCTATTTGACCCCACCCACCAAGGGAGGGAGTTAGCAGCAAAAACCTATCATTTAGAAGTTGAAGAAACATTTACAGTTCTGAGTTTAAAATACAACAATAAGGCAGTTACAAGCAAAGTCACCTCAATTGTGTGTATTACCTCTTTATTCAAATCGATGGCATTGATGCTGTCTATTCATGCATGTCTATGGAGATGCATATATATTTGGGCAGCACAGCATTTTCCCAGCATCCAATAGTGCTTTTATATTTAATGATCTTGTTAGGGTTTCCACTGCAGACCAATTTACACGGAGTTGTAGCATGGTCATTTTAAATCTTCAGTGTGGGGGCTGATTTCAAACTGTACGGGAGGGATATTTTTCTGTGAATATGCTCTGTTCCGAGCTCAGTTTCCATTTACAACAGTAAAAAAAAAAAAAAAAAAAAAAAAAAAAAAAAAAAAAAAAAATATTAAAAAAAAAATTAGAAGTATCCATTTTTATTTGCAGTGTCATGACAAGGACATAATGTAAAAATTGCAAAAACCTTAAGTATCTGTATAGAAGAAGAGGGACTGGCTCATCAGCTGGCAGAAAACACAGGAGTGCAGTACATGGCACACACAGACACGTACCCACCCCTTCTCGCTGCCTCTTTCGTTTGCCCCATCAATGCAGCTACACACAAACCACATCCTCAGTTGCCATAAGTGCACACAGAGCCATGAAATCAATCCGTATCAATTCAGAAGCTGTACCACTAACTAAAACTGGAATACCTTTGTTTGCATTCAAGACCTGAATGCAAGAAAATCATGAGCATAACTGAAGATAAACGTTTTGAATTGTCAATTTCCTACCTCAAGGAAAGTTACACGAAGCAACCTTGCCCTAAGTGCCCCAATTCCACTCTGTCACAACTAACAGCTGCACCAGTAAGAAACAAACTTCAGTGCTTTAGTGGACTCATGCAGATCTGTCCACAGCAGACCTCAAATGCAAAAAGCTGTATGTTTAATACCAAACAAGTTTACTAGCTATAGCCATGTGTTCACTAGGCCAGTGGAAGGTAAATATTATTTCTATGGGCCATTGCTGCAAGAGAAGCTGTGTGAAGAATTAAGAAATTCATGGTAATAAATTAATTTCACTTATACCTAATATATCCTACTGCTCAAACTGCAGCAGTAAAATCATTACCTTATAAATAGAAGTGTTGCCAAGCGTTAACCTGTTAACAGACTTAGAATTGCAGCACCATGCTTTGATTAACTACTAATGTCTTACTGTAACAAAAATTATTTCTGAAGTAACACCACCAAGTTGCTTACTTTTTCCCCCTCCACAGTATTATAAGGGAATTGTAAAGAGGTGAAACAAAAGTAAAGAGAGTGCATTGAAGAAAAAAAAATTGGGGGGAGGGGACAAGGAGTGGGATAGAAAGGGCAGAGGGGAAAGGGAAAGGAACTGTGCCCTGAAATTCAAGGAGGAATAATCATATGCAATAAACCATAAAAGCATTCTGTTAAACATTACCTTCTGAGATACCACTGAGAAGCAACACAAAATTCACAAAACACACAGCTGGCAAAACCTCACTTGCAGATGTTGGGCTACTTTTTGTTTTCCTGTGTATGTGTGTAGAGATATGTATATGTGTCTATGTATCTGTGTGTATATCTAAAGTATTGCACTGGAAGCTCTTGTAAAGCACAAAACAGCACGGACAAGCTCTATTTTAGGAAGCTTTCTTAAACTTCTTAAGAACTTGAGCAGGTAATTCATTAAGACTTTCAATCACAGTTTTTCTCTGCAACAATTCTGAATGTCAAGCACGCAAACTATGCCCAGGACGAAGGACACTGCACCTCAGAGATCCCTCACCACCCAAGCTGCAGGTTGCTCTACACCAGCTGAGACTCAGGACCTCCTACACTGATTAAACAGCACCCAGCTTTGGCTCCATGACACCACCAGTCCCAAACTGGCAGAAGACAGTGCTGAGGGCCAATCCGTGGACAGCCACTGCCTTAGAAATACCTTCATTTCACCTTCTTTACACTGAAGTATAGAGTACCCCTGAAGATCCACATATGTTATTTGTGAAAATGAGCTTATTTTACAAATAGCAGTAAGATGGGTGACTGCTAGCAGTTTAAAAGCAGGATCAGAAGTTCTTAAGTTTGCCAGTAGTTTTGAAGATGAAATGTCAGCTGTTGCTTCATTACTCCAACAGTTCATTTTAGAGTTTTCTGCAGTTATTATTATCAAAAGCCATTTCCATTAGGTATTTGATAAATCCAACTTCGAAACACACTGAATCTTGCACTGGCTGTCCCTGCCAACACCAAAAAGCAAATACACATAGCCAGTACAATAAAAGCAGCATAACCATAAAGCATGAGTTGATTTGCACAGTGAAGTAACTATTTTTCTCCTCTTTTCATTCATTTACTTCTTTAAACACAAAGGGAAAAAAGGAATAGTCTTGTATGTCAAATGAATACAAAGCACAAGATGACTTGTTCTGGATTTCAAACCTTCCAGTCAGGAGAAAAGAAACTAAACCTGAAATCAAATCTTTCAGCTGTCTGTTGGTCTGGCTTATTTTGGTATGAAGTGCTGAACTATCTCTGTGGAACATCACTGCAGTGTATCACCTAAAAGAGACAAACATTCCATCCACTCCTTATAAATACAATTTCAAAGCACATTTTACCAACCCTGTCAACTTTGCTGTCATGGCACAATGTAAAGCATGCTTCAGAGTTTGGCACGTCAGGACATTGTGGAATCACAAGATGAACCCCAATAACTCTGTTCAGAACTACTCCATGTACTCTGTTCAGTACATGTACTTCTCTCCTTGCAAGTTAGTCAAAGACTTGGAATCTTTGGCCCAGTCCTTCACCTGTGTACACTATCCTTCAGCGTAAAAGGCACTTTCCCAGAGCTCCAAAGATAGACAGAAATTTATCCAAATGCAGAAAATTCTTCTGCATTAGATCGTCTGTGAAAAAGAAGGGCCTGGGTGGACATCAATCTCCAAAACCATTCCTGAGCTCACTGCTGGCCTTTGGCACAGGGAAGGTAGAGTTAAGCGCAGAAAAAAGTCAAAGAACAAACCTCCACCTTAGATCTGTCCGAACAGCCTCAATACTCAAATGCTGAGCAACTACTTCAAAACAAACCAAAACCTCTGAAATTATCACTCACAGGACAGCAAGCAAGCAAGCCTGCAAGGAAGCAAGGTCTGTCGCACAGGCTGTTGCCGGTTTATTTTTCCATACACTACAACTATAACTTGCAAGACGAATCTTTCAACTGGTAAGAAAACCATGAATTACACACACCAAGAACACCAATCTGTTTGCATCACAAAGTATTAGACCTTATTACCACTTTCAAAAATTGAGTGTATGTACCACATGCACAGACTAGCATCCTCTCCTCTCACCACTCTTCACAACAGAGACCTCAACACGCCACCATCACCACAGTGTCACTGCACCTTCCACCACAGCCCGTGTCCCTGCCCACCCCACACACACCACTCCTGTGGCACTGATCTCCTCACTACTACTCTCTGACCTGGCTCCACCCCACCACTGTCACCACCACGCCTCCTACCCCTGGCTATCCACACATGCTGCCTGCCTGTCAGATTCCTTCTGGATCACCTGAGGCCAGCTGCCAGGCCCACGCTCCCTTCCTGGCTACTGCCATCCAGCAGACGTATGTTAAAGGCCGCATCTTTTCCCTGCTCTTCCCCGTCTGTCTGTCTGCCCTCCAGCCCTTTCCCAGTTGTCCCCAGCTCTTCTGCTTCTTCCAGGAGCACTTTCACTTCCTTGTCTCTCCCAAACCTGTTTGGGCCTTTCATGACTAATTCTTCCATTTCGTCTCTCCCTCATTAGTACAGCCTCAGTCCCTGCTCACTGGTTTGTTTGCCAGGACACTCCAGCACACACTCACATGCCCCCTCCTTGCCCCTTCTGTCCTCTTCTCCAGAAGATGCCCACTCTTCAAGCTTTTATATCCTCAGTTACAACAGAACCATCTCCAGCCTCCAAGGCTATAACTTGTCCCCCTGTGTCTGTTCAGTAACTGCTGCTGTCCCAAAAATCAAAGGATGACAACACCCATGCCAAATGCCTCACGTGTGAGGTTCAAGCACCATTCTTCTTCTCCAAGGACCTACACAGTTCCACCCTACTCTCTTGTGTGGGCAGTGACTCACCTCCCTACTACATCTTTTATATCAGCAACCTTGTGTTCTGACACTGCACTTAGAACTGGTTTTGCATTGTATTTGCATTCATTCTTAAATTGTATTTTCCACAAATGACTCAAAATTATTTTCTAAAATTAAATCCATCACTCAGTTTTATATAGTTTTTTCCCCCTAATGCATATTATTTGTACTACATATTGCTATGTTCTAATTGGTGTGTATACTCCTCAAGGCAGGATCTTGAGATCTTTTATATGTGCTCTTTTATGTACTTTTAAACAGTTCCAAATGTTCCAACTTCAAATAATTTCTAAGACCAAATTATCATTATAAAGTCAAGATTCACCTTTTCAAAGAGTCAAAGTCCCTCTTTTCATCAGAGGCACAGACAGAAGTTGAGAAATAGCTTCTTTCCCATGAGCTCCAAAAGTAAACTAATCCCTTCTTGTGCCTACCCAGAGTTCATCTCTTAAGTTAACCGAAAGGACCATCAAATAAACGGTAAAGCTAAGCTAGTAAAGAAGCTAACAAGGCATAAATCATGTCACTAACCTCTAGCCTGTCTGCCTTTTTGAAACATACACTTCCAGCCAATGTTATGCATTTACATTTAGTAATGAACAAGAAGCATGACAAATAGAATTCAAGTGCTGCACTTCTCTATTTCTTCACAAGCAACTGGAAAAAAAAAAAAGTAGGCTATGCAGAACACCAAATTAAAAGGTAAGATCCTTAGAGGTGATGCTCACTTCAGTGACGTATTCTTCTTACAGGAGTTAGTCTCTTTCTACACTCAGGACTGTAAGTATGATTTGAAAGCTTTTCAAACTCACTTTCCTCCAGCATAAGCATGCTGCTTTACATCACACATTTTACCATTCTGCAAATAGAAATATACCTCTTCACCCCTCAGGGCAATGCTGAAGCAAGTAGATTTTCCACCAGAGAAGCACAACATAACTGTGACTCTTTAACTCCAAGAGCAGAATTTGAGCCACACTGCTAAATCCTTAAACCTGTTACACAACAAATAAGCATGGATTACAGCATGGCTGGTTCATTATGGGATGTTTTGTGATGCTATTCCTAACACACAAACGCCATTTGTCTTGGCCACATACATAAAGACCGTTCTCTTATTTTAGATTATCCATCTTTACCACTGCTTTCACTTCTCTGCATCTCACCCATTTATAACTCATTTACTCCCTATTTAATATATTTCTACACCGCAGACAGTGCTAAATAATCATGATGTAACAGCACACTGTTATATTTGCTCTATATATAAACAACTGCTACACTACAGTTAACTGACACCTCTTACTACCAAAACAAACCATTTATAACTATATATTACCTTTAGCACTCCATAGCTACTCCACTTGCAGCACTAAACAAAGAGCATGTAAGTAAAAAGAAGCAATCTATGCCAGGGAGGTTTGTATTTCAGTAGAAATAGCAAGCATAAGTTGCAGAAAATGCCTGCACATTTTTAGGCAGGTGTAATCTAATTTTGGCAGGTTTACAACTGTCAGCTACAATGATAATACTTTCGAGGATTTGGGATTTTATTTTTTTAACGGGTTTAGATAAGCACACCTGTATTCCTTAAGTAACAGGTACATTTACCAAAGCTACTGTTTATCATCTGAAGAGATGATTTTCTCACAAATAAAAACTTGCCATGTATGTAAGAAAAAAACGGCCTCAATGTGACCAACAGTAAAAAACTACAATCTTGAAAAAAAACACATGCATTATTACTACCATGTATGGGGTCAAAAGTACACCACCTTATCTATAATCAAGTATTTTGTAAAAATAAGGAAACTTTGAAGCAGGTTTGTGTTCAAACAGGACAATTCCTTTCAATATCATAACTCTGAAAATACAGGTTTACAACTATAAGTGTTGTCCTTCATTCTGTCACACTTTGTTTTTGACAGGTTTTCAAATATCTCCTGAACTTGATTAATTCAAGTATGATTCATTCAATTAACATTTCAAATCAAGGTGTTAATTAAATACAATATCCAAAACCAGGTATGGATAAAACTTGCAGAGAAAGTACAATAAAAATTATTATTACAGTACTGTCAACTCAGAGCACTAAACCTCATGGGTCAAGCATTCAAATATCTTGGTACATCCATCAACTTAGGCAAGGTTTTTGACTATAACTTGGACGTGGATTCTCTTATTTGTCTTTTGAGCTTTTATAGTACACTCAGTCATACCCCAAGCTTCTTCCAACAACCATGAAGTCAAGGAACTTTCTGTTTTCACAGGCTTACATCTTCTCTTTCGGAACCACTGGGCTGCAGAAAAATGGGCTTTGAGAAATGAGCCCTACCTTCTCCACTGACAAAACTGTAAGGGGGAAAACCGTAACTGAAGCAAACAAATGTGGTAGTCTTTTGCTCTGCTGCTTCACTCATAAAATACTCCCCAGAAGGTTACAACAGCTTACATATAAACATCCAATGCAGGGGGCCAGAACAAGCCCTCCACATACATATTCAGTGGATGGTTGTTTAAATGCACAGAGTATGCATAGTCTCCACTTACTCCATGGAATCCCAGGAATAGAGGTAATCAAAAAATCAGGTAAAGAAAGATCTTCTGCCAAAATGTTTCTAGTATAATCCTGAATATAAAAAAAAACCTGTGAAAACTGTGTCTGTCTTGGGTACAGTTAAACAATGAAAGCAGTAAAAGGTGGTTTCAGCCCAAACAGACCAACCTTCTGAGAGACAGCAATAATGCTGGAAAATTAAGTGCAGAATAGCCTCTGTTTTATCACTTATTTTCTAGTGTAGTATCAATTTGGAACTTGTGAAAATAATGTTCCTTCATATGCCTGACATAACAAACCAAAGGTGCAAAGGGTGATCTCATGTTACCTAGATGACTGGAACAAGAATGAAGCTGGTCCAGCCTCTGAAGTGGTGTTTGGCCATCAACAGGCCCTGACATTGGTCAACATGAGACCTCTTGCACGAGGCAACTGCTCTTTGGGAACCCCATTATGGCAGTTGGATACAGCTCATTTCATCAACAAGTTTCTCTCATCTCGGGGCTTGCAGAAAACTGCCAGCTTACAAGGTTTACACCCACTCAAGGCTTTGGTTACAAACTGAGTCAGACAAGTGTCCCTCCTGACATATTGTGACAACTCACTGCACACTTAATACCCACACAAGAAGGGAGACACTAGCCATTCAGTTTTTGTTTTGAAGTCAAGGCTGGTATTTACCTTCCTTACACCTTTAGAATTACTTCCTTTTGCACTGGAATTTTAAACCCTGCCTGAGACTACGAGGTACACGTCAGCTGAAAACCAAGACAACCAAAATTTTAGGGAAAGTTCCCAGTTTAACTAGCACACCTCACCACTATCTAACCAACTCACATAAGGCTTAATATTTGCAAATGGACAAACTCCAGAAAGAAAAGCCCATCCAGGCTAAGAAACCAAGGTATGACCCCTAGTTTTGTCACTGAACTGCAAACTGGTAAAACTAGGAAGAGTACCCCAAGAGGCTTCGATGCTCCAAGCACTGTCTGAGGAAAGACAGGGGATGGAGCACATGAATCTTCAACCTGACCCAGTTCAGACCCTCTTATGTTCCCATGACTATTAGTAACAAATCCAAAGCCATCTGCTGCTATATGAGAAAAGGGCAAAGGCCACCCCGCATTCAGATCCTACAGCCCAGCCACCTCCAGTCAAAGGGTGGGGACTCACTTTTATGTGGCCGCAGAATTTCAGGCCAAGGTTTATCTTTCACAGCAAGTTGCAAAACAGCTGGCTCTGCAGCCACCCAGAGCACAGCCACCATCTCTGGCACAGCAGCAGGAATACGCCTTGGCAAGGTAAAGAGGACTCCCTTCCCTGCCTTTTTATGAACATATGTGAGAGGTCAACAGCATCCAAGAGAGCTGACAACACAGCTTTCAAACTGGGGAGGCAAATAGTGCTGATTCCCTGGAGCTAAAGAAACAAAACTCTAAAATCACATGCATCTCCCACTCTGCTACCTGCTCTGTTTGTGTGTCATGACTTCCCACCACACAGGCTGCCAGGAACACAGGCACTTCCCTTACTACAAACCAGACACTGCCACGGCTGCCTACAAAAGGCTTCAGAGCCATCCACCTTGTGCCTCCAGCAAACTGAGTGACCAACTCACAGCAATTATTTTGCAGCCAAAGGGAATAAACAAAAATTGAGTTAATAAACTTTGGTAACTAATGACAGGGATTTTTTAAATCCTGAACAATGACATATAAAAAAAGATGTCAGTAAGATTTAAGAGAGGGCATTATCAGTGTATTTGCACAGACATCAAACTCCACAGTTTTCACTGCAAAACCAATAGTTTCTCTGTTTGAAACAGTGAAGCTCATATGTAGGAATTTTGCAGCTAACAAGCATTTGGTTTTACTTTCCAGCAACAATATGGCCATCATATTATAAATACCATCAAATGAAATTTTAATTATTTTCTAAGAGTCAGTTGGTAGCTATTAATGAAGGCAAACTCTTAGGGAAATCCTGCCAAAAGAAAGTAATGACCAGTTGAATACCAGCGCAGCAAAGTCTAACTTAACTGAATAACAACTTTAAAAAGAGCTGGACTCATCTATTATCAACCTTCATCCCAACATTTATTTTAAAGTATTTCTCCTAACCCAGAATCTAAATAAGCCCTTGACCAAAGTCATGGTCATGACTTAGAAATTACGAAATTTACAAATCATGAAATATATGTTAATATCTAAATAAGAGAAAGAGCATTAATTCTACAGGCTTTCACATTTAAATCTCAAACTCTTTTGAGTAACTTCCATTAATCTCTCTTTACAGCTTTTACAGTGTTCATAATGCTTCCTGCAGCCTAAAACAAGCTGCAGAGATGTCAGAAAGTTATAGATGCCCACTTTAATTACACTGTATTAATAATGTTTGTCATCTACATTAACACTGTAAGTGAAAACAACACATGCAGATCCAGAGATGTGCATGCAATACTTTGTACCCTTGGCCACCACGCCTGTGCAGCAGCAGCTAATTACAGGGGTGAGCTATGCCAATATGGAGCTCCCGCTTATATTGCAAAAAAGAGCAATTCATAGCCCAGCTTAGGTTTAACTGCACAGTGTGGGGCTTGGAGAAAAGACCTACATTTTGTACTGATATTATTAGAGCGGTATTTTTCACAAAACTGCAAACTATGTTTCCGTATACATCAAATAAACCAAAAGCACAACTGAACCAACACCTCTTGTACCGTGCTGCATTTCCTTATAAGGGATCTGCAACCCAAAATATTTCAACTGCTCTGATAACCCCCTGATATGAACGTACGAAACTCCAAGGCATAAAAACACTACAAATCTTTAGCACAGAACAAAAATATCAAATTTGAAAGCTAGTTCATTTGTAAATACATCCTTATTAGAAGAATGTTTATTGCTTCACTGGTTCATATTCCCAAGTCTCTGGGCCTATTGAGCAAGTAAGTGAAAGAGCATCTATGCCTTTTATAATTAAGTTATCTCCACGTTATTGTTCTTGTTCTGCACTGATGAAAGCACTAAAGGAAGAAATGCAGCTGCTGAGCACCAAAGGCACTCCTCATTTAAAGTACCTTACAGAACAAAGGCTGAAGTCAAAAGTTGGTCACATTCGTTAAGCACAACAAAACCTTTCCAGGGAGAGTTGCCACAATCATCAGTAATCAATCATAAAATGTGCAAAAAAATCAGGTTTTCACCCTTCAATTCCAGCACCCACAGGTGGATTTTCTGCTAGTGTTACACTTATTTTTATCTATAATTACTTGAATCAATTCTCTAAAGAAACACAACCAACAGCTGAAAAACTACATGTAAGGTTTTAATTACTCTCTTAGTGTCTTGCCATGAAGTTTGTTCTAACATTTTTCCAGCTGGCCAAAAAAAGCAAACATGTGTCAAGGTCAGAGAGAAATAGTTGGTTCTTGCTTCATTTGAATTCCAGTTCTGGGCAACAAAAAAAATCCAGCAATTTAAACAGGAAACTGGCTTAATAGTTCTGAATTCATCTTTTCCATGAATGGAGAAGCAACATGCAGCAAGTCTGTCTCCTTCTGCTTGTTTCATCAATGAGGGAAAAGAAAAAAAAATTTAAAAGCCTTAGATTTGGCCTTGCTGAAGCAGATCTGCAAGCAGTGGCTGATTTAATAAAGCTAATCTTCAGTGAAGCACATGATATGGAAGTTGCAGACCACAGTACTGTGTAGCTTTCCTAATACTAACTACAGTGTTGGTCTCTAACATAAATTGAAACCTCTTGTACAAAACTTGTGCGGATAATGAAGTGCAAGTGCTGCCAGGTCACCATTCCTTGTCATACAATTTAGTGTCGTTTCAGTGACATCGCAAGCACTCTGTGGATTTACTATGGCTGACTTGGAGCTTAACTGCTGCAATATTTTTTTTTAAATCAATTTTATCATAATAAATTCCCTTTTGTGATGGACACTGTTCATATTTAGTATCAAAATAACAGAGCATGCACAATCATGAGGACTTTTCCCTAAAATCTGCGCCACCACAGCAGTGATTCAGATGAGAAAAATACTTTTCCTAAAACCAGAGCCATCCTTCATCTTAAGAAAAGCAGTAAGAGATGACACCAGTTCCCCAGCTTCAGAGGGCACAAGGTGATTTAGAAGTAGGCAAAGAGCATCCTTCTTTGAAAAACGTGTCTTCTTGACCTCAAGCTTTGAGTAGCCCTCTTATGCCAAAAGTCATGCGTCATAACCTCTCCATTATTCAGCCTCAGCTGTAATGTTTTCCTCTGATAATATCTTGGTATAGTGAGTTCCACAGGTCAAATGTCTTTGAGAGGTCAGCTCATTCTGGCACCCAGCCACATGAAGACGTCTCTTTTCACTCAAGCCTCACTCCAACTCTTCACAGACTGTGAACAGCCAATACTGGGTTTGAATAGAAGTTCAGTGTAGAATATCGGTGAAATAACCTGAGCCTAAAGCAATCTTTCCTCAATTACTACATTTAATTTGAAACAGATGTTTAGCCAGTTTTACCATACAGTACATTTTATATACTTGCACGTGCACAGATGCACAATACAGGCAGACAATGAAAGAGGCATAAACTGAAATTTTCAAAGCAGCTGAAGAGTCTTAGAAATGGTGTTATGGAGGCTCCTTTGAAAACTTTAGCTATGCTTTTTGTAAGCCTCCTCATTGGCTTTTTTAAGCAAGAGTTAATCAGATAATTTAGTGATAAGTACTCAAGAATGCATAGCTAGAAAGGAAAGAAGTCTCTAGCACACAGGAGGAAGTGGGGAAAAACAGGGAGGGAGGTTATAGTGTGTGTTTTTGAGGGAAGTACTTTTTGGTCTACCCTTCAGCACATGGGAGATTAGTAGGCTTTAACTGCTGCTTTGAAAATGCCCCAATTTGTCTGCAGAGCAAACAAAAAGGTTTAGTCTGAATGGTCTGAAACCATTAAACTTCCAGGTATTACCCAGAACAACTACATTAAAGGACACAGTGAATCCTGCCTAGAATTTAATAACAAGAAGTATTTTTATATTGTCTGAGGAAATCTAGGATGCCCTGAGCTTCACAGCATGTCCATACTGTATGGAACTATTTCAGAATGTATTTGAAACTGCTCATTCATGAATACACTTTCCTAAAATATGTAGTCTTATAATTTCCATGTTTTGTTGTACATTGCCTGAACTAAATTATCTGTTATACACAGTGTCCTAAAGAGGCCTGCATTTGAGAAAGCCTCATCCGTCTTCTCATTCCACATAAAACCATTAAACTGCTCTGAATGGTAAAGTCATCATTTTGTAATTATACCTCTAAATTAAGGCTTTTGTGTTGTTAATTCGCCAGGAAAACTTGCACCTATGTTTTACAATGAAAGGAAAAATATCAAATACATCTTACTAAAGGTTCATGAATGAATCCATTGTATCACTGATGAAACATATATAAAGCCAAAATCCGTTCTATTTTCACATCAATTTTTTTTCTTTCGACATGAACAGAAGTTGACCTAAAATGATTTTCCTTTCTGAAAGCAAATGCAGAGAGTGAGCTGTGCTGTAAATACTATTTTTTCAGATATCTTAAAAACAAAGTTATTAAGAACGGAACAAAAAGAAATTTAAGCCATTAACTGAAACTTTACACAACCCCCAGTTCTGCAAACGCTTATGCAACTGAGTAACTTCACACACATAAATAATCTGCTTAAGTCCAGTGGGGCTACTCTTATTTTCAAAACCACCCATACCTTTTGAATGTGAGTAGAACCATGACACAGTACAGTTAACAAAAAAACTAAATCAGAGATCTCACTGTGAAACTTGAAAATTTCTTCCAGAAAGACAGTACTTAAAATACTTAAAATACTACTCATCTATTCCAAGCAAAAATACTTACAAGATTAAGAATTATTTAAAATTGAACCTGAAATTTCCCAAATGACGTGCAAATATTTTTCAAACACTTCACTGGCTCTTGAGATACTAACTAGGTTACTAATTTAGGTAAAGAATTTTCATGTCTTGGGTATCTCCACAAACCATCATGTTTAAGTGCTTAACAAGGACAGCATGCTTTTCCAAGTGCTTATTATTGCATTTCCCGTTGACTGCAATGGGATTTCCAAGTACTCATCTCTTCTGAGTAAGGGAATACTTAATAACAGGACACAGGAGTGCAAATTAAGAAATCTGTAATTAGGTCATCCAGATTTAACAGATTTTACCTGAATAACTAATTTGTGCATTGTACTAGAGATGACAAACTATCACACACACAAAAACAAGGAAAAAAAACCAAACAAACAAAAAACAAACCCCTAGAAATTATGACACAGTAAAATACAAAGCACACGCCCTTGCTATGAGAGAATGCCAATAAAAGACTGGAGCTTTGATCTTCTTTTCAACAGTCACTCATACAGTGGCAGAAATATCCTTAGCCCTCCACAATATATTCAGGCAAGACTACAAGATGACAGTGCTTTCTCCATAAGCATTAAACAGAGGATGACTTCACCTGAGAAGTCCTTTAATCCTTCCCATATTACTTTGTTGTCTAAGCACATAGCAAAAACCCTCCTGCCGTACGTACCTCTCCCTGGATCCGTGGAGAGCACTCTACAACTTGGATGCAATAAACTGCTGTTCATTTTTCACGTGTGGAATCAATATTGTTAAGTGGGAATCAGAGTGGGTTTTCCTCCCCTTGTATGAATGCTTGTAACCATTATTGAATCATTTCTCATCTGCTATCTTGCATAACATCGGCATTTGCTCTTCCAACTTTCACCTTTGTTTCTGCTGCATCTCCACTTTCAGAACCTGCTTCCAGACTCATTTTGGAGGCACTTAGTCATAGCAGGGTGGTAAGATCATTCCTTTGGGATGCTCACTTTGTGCTATGTTAAACAAACAAACAAACAAACAAGGCACACCAAGCACATAAAAAAAAGTCATTTCCTAATACTTCCATTGAATTTTTTCCTCCTATACTTTAGGGCGTTAGTGACTCAGCTCCCAAATGAAACTGATGCTGGAAAGCTGTCAGGAAACTATATTTATCTGGCAAGTTATTAAGTGTTGCAAATGTTTATGTTGTAATTTAGAGAAATTATCTGTTACCAATATTTCAACCGTCTCAACCACTGATTTCCTAACATTACACACCCATAACCAAAAGACAGATCAATACGCATTTGATAATCACCAAACATAAACTGCCCTTTTATAGTATTGATCAGCAGCTTTTTCTACACGTGCAGTAGTTCGAGGGAGTAACAGGCACTTGGCAGTATCAACACTGCGCTGACAGAAAGAGAAACTGGCTGGCACTCGTGCAACATCGTGTCAGTAGATACCACGTCCATCAAACACTGACAGTTTGGCAGATCAGACGCTCTCTGCCATAATGTCATAATGACTTCAATTTACTTCTCTGCAGCACCCAAAGGCTGCGATTTTATGAGCTATCCAAGTCTCTTCTCTTCAAGAACAAGACTCTCTTGCCTTTGCAGCCTTGACAGCTTCATATATTTCCTTTAAGTTTCCTGGTAGGCATAACCAGAACAGTAAGAAAGACAAAGCTGCTAACTGATTTCCTCATAATTTATGCAAATAACTGAAGTTTTATTTAGCAATTAAAATTTCACTCTCAAAATTCCAAGAGTTCAATTACTGAAAAACAAACAGAAGCAGAAGAAGGAAACCCCATAAAACCCACTAGGACAGCAACTTTTGCAAGCCCAAGGTCAACAGGGCTGCCTTCACCCCCGAAGAGTAAGATGCCAGCATTCAACATTCGGGAATGTGCTTCCATGCATCAAGAGGAGGAAACAACAGTTTCAATCAAGGAGAAGCAGCAGCACAGAGACAAAGCCTTGTGCTCACTCCCGTCCACTGTGGATGGAAGAAAGCCCCAGTGTGTGTTCAGGCACCAGTGGGAGAAAACACACATCACTGCATGAGGTCACCAAGACACAATCATCAACCAGGAGATACTCAGGTATTTCCTCACAGTTACTCAGATGCTGCAACTGATGCTGCAATGATTGTGTCAGTCAACAGCTGAACTGAAACTGCTGTTGGAGTTTTGGCATAAAAATGCTATAGGTTCCTTAATCTGCACCTGCATTTTTAATTAAATGGGTACTTTTGTTTTTTCTTCCTGTCTACCTCCCAGCTCCCCCAGCTCTTCTCTGCTGGTCAGGAGAATGGCTTAAATACTTTACATGGTCTTGAACTGCAAAATCTGAATATTTTCCTTTAAAACTTAGTAAGTCAAACAAAAAAACGCAGGAAAACCATTCTTTCGTAAGAACAAAGAGACTCAGAATTGAGAAATTAAATTTGAGAAAATAATAAAATGGGTTTTTGCATGCGATTTTTGCTTGCCACAGGAAACATTTTGTTCTTGTAAAGCACAGGCAGCTAAACCTACACTTCTGGTAAAGTGCGGGTAGAAAACCTACCCACCTGAAAGCGAAGACGGGGGTGAAGGAGGCAGGCTTTCCAGGAGAGGACTTCAAAGCACTCCCCAACTCAAGCAAAAAAGTCTCAATGATTCCACGGAGGTGAGTCAACAACTCCAGGCTATATCCCTGCCCTCATGTCTCCACCTCTTCCACCCCTATCCCTTCACCAGGACTCTGCCCTCCACTGCCCAGATACTACAAAAAAGACACCATGACAGGAGAGACAAGAGCTCTTTCTTATGAGCTTCTGCTGCTCAAGAAGTCTGGCCCATTGGCCTTAAAAGAAGAAGAGACTCATACAACACAAGGCAGAACTTCCATGTTGCTGAATCTACAGAAAGCAGTAACACCTCTGTTGCAATCTGCACCACTGCAGTGGTTATATCCTATGTGCAGGGGAAAAATAGCTTGATTTTACCTTCAAATTCTATTTAAAAGAAAAATAAACCAACTTTTCATTCACAGTAACAAAAACAATCCTAAAGAAAAGTTTATATAAGCTATCTCACTTACACCACAACAAATGATTGTTATATAAATACAGAGTAATTATACCTTAAGCCCCCTGCTTTAAGAGAGAGATCTCCTTAATCTGAAGTAGGATGCAAACTGTTTTTGTTATGCTGTGCAACCACCCCAGATTATAAAATCCGTAAGATCAGGTACTGTATGACCTAGCTCAAACATGCAGACGCCTGCTGCACTGCAGGATGCCTCACCTGTCAGTAACCACAGGAAGAGTAACTAAACACAGGACAATCAAACCTGACTGCACCCCTCTGACTGCATCCAGTTGGTCTTACCACACTTCAGCATACTTGCCAATTGCTACATCCCAACCAAATCCCTTCCTCCTCACCCTGGCAAGGTTACATAGGACATCTAGTGTGTTAATGATGTTTCTCAGCAGACCTGGTTTTCACCTGTCAGTGTCACAATCACCAAAAAAGAAAAAAGAAAAAAAGAAAAAAAGGAAAAAAAAGAAGAAGGGCACATGGATTAAATCCAAAAAGAAACCCAAAAAACCGCGCCTCTCTATACTGAATCAGCTACTCCATACCAAAGCTTTCCTCTCAAGGAAGGGCTAAGTGGTACAGCAGGCTGAGGAACCCACTCAGGCCAGAATTTCTTTTTAAGGTCACCTCTCTACAAGCAGTCACAATGAAGGGCCATCTCTCTCCCCAGGTACATATACTAATGTGCTTAAAATAATTAAAATGAAAACAGCAACAAAGTTAAAATACCATTTTGGTTTACCCTAAACCTTTTATACTTGCAATACCATATCCTTGATCTGGAGTATTCCAAACCAAATGTTTCGTATCAAAACTAATCACCTCCTCCCAGATATATCCAATGCTGATATACATTTTTGTTAAATTCATGCATTTTTTAATGAGGAAGAGTTAGGGTTTGTTTTTTTCAAAGAAAACTAAATAATTCTCACTAACTTCTTTGCTGTGTAACCTTTCAACCACACACGGGAAGAGTTGTCTTTGCAGTGACACCTGCAGTGACTCCCTCTAAGCACATATGCAAGCAGGCAATGTCAAAACATGCTTCCTAAAGTGATGCCAGAGAGAAGTTTTTGGCCAGAAGACATCCATATAGGAGTTGCAACATGAAAACTTGCAGAGGGGAGCAGATATGTGCTACCCTGCTCAACCGCCCCAGCTGTCACAACGGGGCACGTGGAGCAACCAACCAACAAGATCTCACCTATGCTATGTCAGCACTGCATTTATTAAGCTGTTTTCCCTTTATGCAAGTTGATATTTTAGCCTTCCTAAACCTTCTTCTGCATTCTCCTCACTGCTTAGAGAAAAATCCACAGGAACAACCATTCCTGCCTGCTCCTTCTGTTTCTGACGTCGCACCTGTGGCTCTGCCATCCTTCAGGTACCTGGGCAGAAGCATCAGCTGGGGCCAGAGCCCTTGACCTGGAGCAGGGCTATCCTGCACACTGCTATTGCATCACATGCCCAACGAGGCTTTTTAATCATCCTGATGATGACAGCTCCCCTTAGGGTAACTTCAATGGGCTGCCTCAGTCCTCTCTGACTGAGCATAAATCACAGCTCACTGGGAAGAGTACTAAGCACCTCAACGTCTTGAAAAACAACAGCCAGTGGGGAGCTGTAAGGATGAAGACACTTTATAGATCTGAAAATTATATCTGAGCATCAAATGCTAAATCTAGTGCTCGGGGGCACTGTGGATCTCTTGACACTTCCAGGAGGACACTGAATGCATAAACTTGTGGATGAATTACACACATTACACTGATACATAAACACAGTGGTTTAATGCAGCAGACAAACTGTTTCTCCTGCCATTTAACATAAACTACCTGCTTTTACACCCTAGTTAGGAAACCATCAAAAAGAATCAGTGATAGCAAAGCAATTATTTGAGCTCCAAAATCAGGCAATTGTGAATCATTGTCTCTGAAACTAAACCCCAAATTGTACAGAGTGACCCACATGATCAAATCTTTGCAGTCAGTTCAATAGACTTCCAAGTGGCCACCAACATCTGCCTACAGGAATCAGCTTGCCAGACCAAGAGGGAGTGTTAAATTACAACCTTTGTACTCATGGCAAGCACTTTGATTAAATAAATAAACAAATAAATAAATAAAAAGCCATTTTATTATTGGCAGCATGGCAGCCCCATGCAAAAACTTCAAAACCTCTTTTCATTTTGAGCTCAATCTAGTATTAGTTAAAAAAAATATCAAATCAACAGCATCTTTAATGTTTAACCAAACAGCTACACTTGTCCCTGGTTAAACTCTGCCACACTGAAAAAACCCAGAGATTAATCTGGTTGAATAAATTTGGCTTTTAACCTAGACAATAAAATTTACTAGTATAAAAGCTTAAGTCCCAACTGGCAATATAAGACTGCCTTAGGGTACGCTCTGCTTCTTGCCAACACCACACATCCACCTTTAAAGATTTAAAATAAATCTCTGACTTTCGTTTCCACATGTATAGGCATATACTATGTTTATACTACAGAAAATGAACACTGACTTGCAAGGGTTAATACTATGATGCTTGCTAATATATAACCTCAGAATTATAGAGGACTATAGATAACCTACTCGTACAAAATTGGAAATAGGAGAAGGAAAAAACTCTGCTCTTTACCAAGACAAGAGAAGCAGAAATAGTGAATGACAACAGGATTCTGAAGTCACTCTATTAAACTGCATTGTTATCTTTGGCATTAAGTTCATCGTACACTCGCTATTACTCTAGCAAGGACCTTTTTTAACAATACTTAGCTAGGTGTCTTCTGGCATACTTGAGAAACTACAGAAAACGATCTCTGTTTCTAAAGCCATCATCATGACAATATTGCCTTCGCTTTACCATTACCCAGCAAGGCATGTACCATTTTTTGTTAACAACTGACTTGTTGTTTAAACAAATATATTCCGAGCATGCAGGTCTATGTCCTGTATAAGCAGAGAACCAAACTGGTCCAGCCACACCCCTGAACCCTCCACACCAGGGGGTGGAGATGGCAAAGAGTTGAGGAGAATCTAGCCCACAGTCTCACAAAGGAGGTGAAGGGATAGGAGCACATCACATTGCACTGCCATAAACTCAAAATATTCCGCATCATTATGTGCAGCCAAGGAGGCACTTGTACCTACAGGGCTGCTGGTATTCTGTTTGCCTGACTTTAAATAGTATCAGCAACAGCCACAAAACCAAAAATTTCTTTTTTTTCCAAATCCTGGCCAGGTAATACCAACACCTTTTTTCTTTTTTTTTTTTTTTTTTTGGGGGGGGGGTGTTTTTGTTTTGTTTTGTTTTTTTCTTTGTGCATGTGTGTTTATTTGCCTGTGCCCAGGCAATGCCAAACTTAGGGTAACTGAGTCATACCATCACCCTCTGGGGCCAGGCTGGGCCACCATTGCTAACACTGGCAAACTCCTACTCAAGAGAAAGTGCCTCAAGTCAGCGAGGCTTCTCAGATGAGTAAGAAGTGCTCACTGATGTCAGTGAAGATTACCCAGCAAGGGCTTTGAAGTTGCTGTTTTGTAGTGGGGGTGTGTGTGTGCACAGGCACAGGAGCAGACATGACTCCCTAAAAGCCATGAATTCATCATCAACCTACAAGGCAATAGGGCTTACAGAGAAAATCAGACAGAAAGTGAGATAATGACCCTATGCCATGACCTCAAGGTAGAAATAAGCTGGGTGTAGGCGGTACCTGCCGATACCAGGATTAACGTGACTCAGGGAATACAGCACTGAAAAAAAGTATTCAGGAGGCACAAAACAAATGCCATGAGCACATCTCTTTCTGCCAGTCCAGTTCCCTGTCACCCTGCTCCACCTTCTATGCCACGGTGCCTACTCAGCACACCTAATGCCAAGCTCTATTCTAATATATGCTAATGTAAATTTAAACTAACATGAACAAAGTAAATGGTCATCCCACCAAAATGCACAGTAACTGAGCAAGGTTTAGCCTTTGGAGTCAAGTTGATGCAATGTCCTAAAGTGATGGAATACATATCATTTTCTGACCACTGTCTAGAAGAAAATTACAATGCCCTTTATGTGTCCACGGGATATGGCACCACTACATTTCCAGTCGCACTACTCAGGAAATACATAAAAGTAAGCTTCATATCTGTGCATATTTACTATGCCACACAGCTCTTACTAACGGGCTGAATTACCAAAACCAGAAAGCTGTTGCTGCTGTTTGCAAAAGGAAAGTATCTCTGCAATGAAAGAGAATTCCATACACAATACTTTTCCCCAGGGAAGAAAGCTGTACTCACATTATTATACCCATGCTATATGGCATGCTAAACCTTTTCCTCCTTGGTCCCTGATCTCTTATGTGACTTTGCCCTACTACCCCTCTGTGATGGACACAAAGAGAGAGGGCTAATGAATCATCCTAGTATTTTTCAGGTAGCTGGCAGGTTAATTTCTGGAATTACCCAGGGATGCAGGCCACTGACCACATTTCTAGGCACCCATGGAGTGATACAGAACCAGAGCCCCATGCTGCTGTTTTCCTGCAAGCCTGAGGCAGGACCAGTTTCTTCACAGAAACCAGCTGACCTAGGAGGAGAACAGAGGACATTTCCACAGCATCACCACACAGGCAGCCTTCAGTACCAGAATAACTGTGGTCAAAGTTTTTGCCCTGTATTATGCATACACATTCAAATGCCAGATGAGAATCAAACACCAAAGCTGGCTTCCCCCCACTGTAGTAAAATGCACAGTAAATTCAATTCTAATAACTTATTATTGTGAAGAGGACTGTGATAATTAACAGACATTTATTAGCATTTAATTTGACAGCAGATATGCTTTGGAGAACTTTAATAACCCCTTAATGGATCCATACAACCACATGTACACAGAGGAGATACAATCAAGTCCTGGAACTTATTCTTACTGTGTGTTTGTACACATCCCAGAACAGCAGCAACACATCATCATTGCTACTGGGTGCCACCGTATGACAACAGCTTATAATTATATTCTCTTGATAAATCATAATCTTCTGTAAGCCTAAACCGCTGACTTTGTGTCAGATAAAAACAGATGCGTGCTGTGTTCCCACGCACCTTTACCTGACCATCATGCTGTGGTTTGATGTAGAGGATGATTGCTAGCATAAGGAACTGATCAGAGCTACAGAAGCCTGGAAAAGAGAACTGTTAAAAGTCTTCATTTTCTCTCCTTTATAATGCTAAAAACATAAAGCTACTACTTCTTTTTAAGAGAGCAGAAACATTATACCCAGCATATTCTTTGCAAAAGTCATCAGAGTTAAGGCTGTAGCAGTAAAAGTCATGTCTAGAAAATGTGCTTTCAGGACAGACTCATGACAGTATGCACAGAAAAGACAGGGGGATGAACAGACTTCCCAAGTGCTTTTTCTTTTCATGGCTGTTTTTGCCGATCTGAACATGCATCTTTCACAACCCAGCTAGTCCTAACAAATTTTATTCATTAACAGCAATTTCTTTTTTAAGGAAGTTTGCTACCAGTGCTAAAACTTAATCCGTCTTAGGTGGCTGTTCGCATCACGCCTGACATCCTCCCAACCCTTCTGTGCCAACAGCCTGGTTTCTCAGCATAGCTTCATCCTTCTCACAGGTCCCTTGCAACACCTGGATCACTCCCATTTTCATTCTGAACACAAACCTGCTTCACTTCATATTCCTCCTCCAAAAACTCTCATGATCAGCATGCCACATCCACCCACTCATTCTCTGCCACCTTCAAGTTTTGAGTGCTGACACCAGCTCAAGTTCAGAAATGCACAACAGTCAAGAAAAAAGGACTGCAGAGCAAAGTATGCCAAGGGGACAAGAGGGAGGAGAGGAGTCTGCAATAAACGGTGATTTGTGCAGTAGAACCAAGTCTTAAGTCCCTTCAAGAAACTACACAGAAGAAAAATTCAATTACCTCTCACACACGCAAACACATGTGCTCGGCCAACCTCCTCTTCTTCTGTTTAATATCTCCTCTCCATAACCACCACGACTCCAATTTCTCCCAGGGGTCCTTGTGATTAAGCAGGACATCTCATGCTAGGCACCACACAAAACACCAGGCATCTCCCATATCCTGCTCCTACACAGCTCTGCACACATCCCATCTCATTCTGGTGCTGCTGCAGGATGGCAGAGACCACCAAGCAGACCAGTGCCACAGGAAATAAAACAAATCTCAGTCAGACCCCATTAACGCATCCCAGACAGCAACATCCAGCAACACTGTACAGAGACATCATGACCAAGGGAGCTCTGGCCACCACCTCAGCCTCACCACTCATGAAGAAAAGCGCCACCAAAGGGCAAAGATCCTTTTACTGCCTTAACACAGGTAACTACAGATTCCTTCCATGGTGATTTCTGATGAAAGAATGACATCCACCTACAGAAAGGCAGCATTCCTAGGTACAGGAGAAAGTAGTTCTCCACCTTCAGCAGTCATCCTGGACACTCACAGCTCCACCAAACACCCATTTCCTCCTCCTTATTTCTGAATGATCTTGTTACAGTCTTTTTTCCTTTAAGGTTCAGATCATCACGCCCTGTCTTCTTCTCCTCCAGCTTTTGGTGTGCCTGCTGCTTGCACCAGCTCTTCCTCATTTCTGAGCAAAGAGACAAACACTGGTGCCAGACATGAAATAGCTGAGAGATCTTTACAAGTGAACCAGCTCATATTGGCACAGCTCCGCTATCCCCAACACAAGGTGTAATTATGTTACTTGTGGGTGGAATTACACAAGGAGCAATGCTGGTTACCTGGTCTTCAATAAACTTCACAGAGCTGCCCTAAGATTCCACCAGAATTGAGTTATGCTAGGCAAAATCCATTAGACCCTAACAGCATGGGAGGAAAACAGGGAGGACTGTGTGAAGAGCACTTTTATTATTCATCCACAAAATTATTCTCCTACATTCATATACTGCTATACCTACATATATATTTTCTTTTTAAAAGAAGATTCAAGTTTAAAAGTTCATTTTGCATATTAGAATAAGAAACCGATTTTAGCCCTTCAAATAACTGGTATCTTCTTCAAAGAGTAAAATACAATGAACAAAACAGAATAAACTGGGCCTTGAAGAAAACAAAAATCTGTCTCATGTCTAGCATGTTCTTATGTGACAGACTCCCAACTCTCATCATCTTTTTCTTATATATTGAAGAGAGTTTAGTTTAAAAGATTGTGTTCTTCTTTCTTCCATGGTGATCACAGACAACAGAGACTGTACCAAATGATGAGTGAGGGTTTTTTCCTGTTCAGAGGAAGTACAAACTCAGAGGGCAGCATTCCCAATCCCACTGAGCCAGCAGGACAGCTTTAGGCTCCCTACACACTCCAGAGTAACCTGCACTGGTGTGCAAACTGAACTGCAGAAAAGACTTGAAACAAAATTCAGACAAATTTCTTGACCCTGTCACTTCCCTGGGCCGCTCATCATTCATCAAGTCCATTATGCTCTCTCTCCCGTCCTCCAGGAGCACAAAACTCACAGCAGAGCTACATTAAGCAGGTAACTGTCTTCCTCTCCAGTCTGGTGATACAAGTCTTGTTCCTTGGATATAGTCTTAGAACCTGCAGGAAGCTTGGACAAGCTTTCTGCAAGAACAGAAGAAGACCTAGTCTTTAGAAGGGTAAGAAATTAGCTTGATCTCTTACATCTCGAAGTCCCCATTTCCCTCCCTTTTGCCGGCCTGCCAGATCAGCCAGTCCCCAGAGGATTCCTTTTAAGCTTGTATCTTCACTCCTCAAACAAACCAAGTCAGCATTTTCTGCTTGAACTTCTTGTTCTCTCCCTTATCTTCTGTCAGAGCCAAGGACACAAAAACAATTACAGGTCTCTCCACCAATCTTGTGCAGAGCTCCACATCCAGCTAAAAAGTTGCAGAAAAAAGTTGCACCTGCTATTTCATTGCATTTGACTTAGCAAGTATTGAAAAGCCAAATAAATGTCACTATGTTATCTCAAGCTGTACATCAGGACAAGGTAGCAAAGAGTGCGAAAGTCTCAGAATGTCCTTAACTAGATAGCAGAAGATAAGAGTAATATCTAAAGGGTTCCGTCATGGGTGTCATCTTTTTATGAGGACTCAGAGGGGATGCCCTGGTTTGCAACTATGTTCCTAGCTCAGAGATGTATGTGTGATCTGCAATAAACAGGAGGCAATTACAGCATTTTGTTATGCAGAGGTACACACAGTTTGTTTGCAGGTTAGAATAGGACACACAAAAGCCATCAGTCTATTGCACAGACTGCACATCATACACATTGTTTTGAGTACGAAATGCCCTGGGTTCTGCACTGAAACAGGAGACGCAACAATAGGCAGTTCAGCGGCAGGCATTTAAAATTTTCTTAGTAGCCTGCATGAGTTCCACAGATTACCATTTGGTACCATTTTCCAGACTGTTAACAAGCCAAACCACCCCTTTACAATACCCAGGCTCCTTAGACATCTACTTTAGAATATAAAAATCTGAGGGGAAAGGCTACCCACCATCTAGAAACCACTTCTGAGCTCCAGACACCCTCCTAAATGCATGAAACTTTGAAGTGAAATATTAGCAATCCTCGCCTTTTGCGCTGCTTACTTTTGTGATGGCAACCTATAATCCCTAATCAACCTAGAAAATAAATGACCGATAAACCAATCTGCTTGTAACCCCATTAACAGATTCTGGCTTCAGTATCAACAGGGTAATTTGCTGAGACTATTTTTAATCCCAACTGCTAAACCATTAATCCCTCAATTTCCACATAGTATTTCCACCAGCCCCCAAATTTACTCAAGGTTACCACCAATTTTGCAACGCATTAAAAAGCAGATAAATAAATAACATTTGCAAATACACACCTCCTGGCACTGGAGAACTGACAGACTCCGATTACTTGGTTGATCCCGTTAAAGCCATTGCTTTCTAATTGGAAAGAGTCATTCAGAAGCAAAGCTGTGTGTCTGGCATGTCACTTGACACCTGGTATGTACCGCTCATGATAAAATGAACCCTCCAATATGCTTGCCACAATGAAAAGAAGTAGGTTATTTCATCATACCACTGATAGTCACAGCTCTCTACTAAAATCTGTTCTAATTTAATGGGACCAAGGTTATCAACATAAATTGTCATGTTTTCTCAAACCGGCATTAAAATATTCTCCAACTATCATTATTAATGTCAATATAAATTATGCATTGAAGATCACAGCATTCATTACTAAGGTAAAATTTATCTAGAGGGAAAGAAAAAAAGAGACAAACAGAGCAAATCTAATTAAAGTAAGTATTTATAGATTTCATACAGCTCTTCTCTTTAGTGATGAAAACACTTCTTTAAAAGAGGTCATAAAATAGGCATTCACAGGGCCATCAAAAACAGTACCAAGAAAGCACTGTGTTAATCAGTTAAAGGTACAGTTACACACAGGATGTTGCAAAGGGACTGATGTGATAATATATGAGCCTGGTAGTGCATCCAAGGGTGTATCAACATGGTAGCACAACAATCTGAAAGACAGACCCTTGGTTTCACATAAGCAGCTACATACAGGAGAAAAAGCTGTATTTAGTGTTGGAAGGGTGTGTTTAATGCTCCTTTCAACTTCTATAAATTACAACGTCAGCCATTCCTAATTGGTATACATTAGTATTCAAACACCACATAGAAATTAGAAGCTTAGCAGTTTTTCGGTACACTTATAGACACTTCATACAAACACATGAATAACCTTGTTGAAATATTTTAAAGTCCCAAGGTTAAAAGAAATTACTTCAAGAGACAGATGGTGAGCAACTGGTACCTCAGTGAGGAGTGCCACCGACTTTTGAAAGTTCTCACGCAACGCACCGTATGGGGCTGACTCCTATTTACTGCGCACTTTGGGACTTTGCAGCAGAGCGTCTCCTGAAACCCCGAAGATGTGCACAGACAGGATGGCACAGGGGAAAGAAAGCCTAAAAATACAACTCCCAAGGAAATCCAAATCCAAAGGGAAAATAAGGTATCTTATTTCCCTAATTGCATAGTTTAAGTCAGTCCTTAAGTCTCCTGATTCATAGTTTTATCATACTTGTGGCTGCCAATACTGGTACCAGCTCACCAATACAGGTGCCTCACAGTCTACCACAAAGGAAGCCAGAATGCATCCATTAAAATAGACAACTAAGCAACCTCTGTGTAAAGACTGGTGGCCGGGGGGGAGGCGGGGGGGGGGGAAGAAAAAGACTTTGCAAGCACATACTCAACCATCAAAGGAGCAGCTCTAGTTTCAGCCAGCAGAGACTGTAACACCTCGCCCCGCAATCCTTTACAACACACCGTGTCACTGGCTATTGTTCGTAACTCTTCCCGCAAACCATTTCAACATTCAGAGAATGACTATTTCTTAAGGAAATTATTTCAGAAGGGAAAAATATTGCTTACTCATGAACCTGGTATCACTGTAACAATGAGGCAAAACAGCTACAATTACATTGCACAATCCTAAATGCATCTTTTATTGTACTAGATTTCAGAAAAAGAACATTCTGAAACACTGAAATAAATCAGAGAATAAATGTGACTTGTTGTCAGCTCATACAATATGGGTTAAATGCTACCATATGGTGAGTGAGCACACGTTACCTTCTAAAAACAAAGAACATGGCTAATTTCATTCCCAAATCTATTTTTAAATAAGTAAACGTGACCATTTTAAAATTAGGCTACAATTGTGACTAGAACACCTCAATTTCCACCAGCTTCTCTCCCTCCTTCTTTACTGAAAACTAACACCACTTGCCTGCTCACCATCTTTTTAAAAAAGACAAGGAAAGATTACTATTCAGTCAGCTTTATCCCCCGTAATAAGCCAACATAAGCATTTCTATGCAGTGCAAAAATACTGAAGAGCCAACTCACCATTCTTCCTTTATTATACCTGCCGGAAAAGCAAAGCATGCATGCGTGTGTGTCTGTCTGTGTGTGTGTGTGTGTGCAGTACGTTAAAACTCAATGACATGCGATCCGGTTTTCAGCAAACACTCACAACAGGACCTGCCCGACAGACAGAGCTCTCGTTTTCTCTGCACCCCCCAGCATGTACTGAGACATACAGTTTCGGTACACTCCCAGCCAAAAAAGGACAAAAAAAAAAAAAAAAAAAAAAGAAAGAAAACACGTAAGAAACACACACAGGGTAAGTAACTGAAGTGGATGCTGTTGGTTTTGTTGGTTTGAAAATTGACTGTCTAGCCTCTGTGCTATTTGTTTTTATCATTACACTACAAATGAAACATGTCAAGAGTCTAAAAATAGCTACAAATCGTAATTACGCATGCTTTGTAGTTTTTATTTTACTTTGAAAAGAAGATTAAAAGCTAGATCATTTTAGAAACTGGCCTTAAAGATCTAGGGAGCCACAAAATTCTTCTACTTTGCAATTTGAAGTACACTGCTGGAAAGCATTTCCTCTGGGACATAAATATGACAGCCCCAACATGGAGAAGCAAGCTCCCAATACCATACAGTGAGACGGCAAGAAAGAAAAGGGAGAAGAGTAGAAAAGGGAAAAAGTAATTTCTTAGAGATTCTAAGAGTGCCCTGATTACGGATGTAATACTATAAGCTTTAATTAGGAGCTAAGTGCTGTGTGCTAAATTCATCCCCACATCCAGTGCTATAAATTCAGAGTCACCCTACTAAAGTTACCTTGGGTTTACCACAACGGTACAACAGTAATGCCAGGCCTACAGCTTCTGCAACAGCCTATAATGAAATGTGTATTTTGTTGAACAAGCGTTAAGCGACACAATATCCTGCTGATAAAAATTTAATTCTTTTCCATAAGCAATCACTTAAATGAAAGGTTAGCAAAAATGAATTTCAAGTAGTCCTCAGAAGGTAAGCAGTCTTGAATCCACAGAAAAGAGCTTCTGTTCAAGGCAGGACTTGAAACAGTTTACCGACCAGAGTCTTCAGCAGCCCCTGCCCCATTGTTCCTGCCACGGACACTACGTGCAATGTTAGCTCAAAACTTGGGAGTGGTAAATAGGCAGCTTATCTTACAGCAGATGCGTGCTACTGCTATGAGACCTGCTAGAACTTAGTAGGCAATAAACAGTTTGGTAGCAACTTATGAGATGCGAGTTCTGTCCATCCGCACGCTAATTCCATCTCGGCACACACGCTCAACGCCCCACGTTCATTTGCACAAGCGCTGCTGCCGTAATGCAGTTTCAGGAATGCAAGGAGAAACTGCTAACACCAAGTGTGTAACAACGCTGATGGGCCTCTGCAGATAACCAAGATGTAAACAACATCAAAAAATGAACAACCAGCATTGAGTAATCATCACACGAAAAAAAAAAAGAGCGCTTGCTGACTTCAAATGGCAAAGCAGGTTCAGCAGATCAAGAGACGAAACATTCGCTGACTAACAGTTAGGTAATGAAAGTAAACACTCGTAATGAAGTCATCATCCTAATGAAAGCCGTGGCAGTGTTAACTACCTGGACCATAATCCACTCCCAAGTTTTAATGCGGGCTCACTAACAAAACGTTTACTAGAATCGTTCCTGCTGGAAAAGGAAAGGAAGTTTCATTTACTTTTAACATAGAAGTGACAACCAAGAAATATTGCTATCTGTTAAGTCGTTCTAACTCCCAAGTATTGTGCAGAGTTTCTGTGCAGTTACAGTGGGTAAGTGAAAAACAGAATTTTGCCTTCAGTGTCTGAGTCAGAACAGCTTTATCCTAGCACTGAAGTGTATAAATATTTGCAGCATGTAAGATGTCTGCTTTGAAAAAGCAATGTTGCTCCAAGTTTCAAATATTTATATTGCAGATATCTAATCAAATAAATGTGAGGTTTTTTCCTGGTTTGTTTTCTATTGGGGTTTTGGGTTTTTTTTCTTTTTTTGCACACTGTGATTAGGTATCTGGATTAAGTTTATGGCTAGAGGAAAAAAATTACCGTAAGTTTTAGTTGATTAACTGCCAATATAATTAAGGATTTCAGATATACGTATAGAAACTGTAATTCCACCCAGAATCACCTTCATGCAACTCCCAGTAGTCAATGGGAGTGGAAAGGGTGCTTATTTATGGGTCAGCAGTGGATTCACAAGCAACAAGTCACTTTTTAGGATGGTTGTGCATGCTCTCATCCAACTAGAGAACATCACATGGTTGTGAAAAACAGTAGTAAGTCTATTTCTCCTTTCTGTGTAGAAATCCAGTGCCCATTCAGTCTTAAAAGACATGTACCTACAAATTCATACTTGTGTCTCAAAAACTTAAACAGTCACTTTTCTTGTGAAATTTGCAAGCTTGGACAAGTTGCTTCCTGCAAAATGCAATCACTTTGCATTTCAGCTTTCTATTTTGATGACTTTAAGAAACAGTATAGTTAAACCAAGATTTCCAGTTTAAGCACATATATACAGACCATATATACAGATACATGCTTCATCACTGGTCTCAACAAAAGCTTATGCATTGGGTCATTCTGCATACTGCATGTAATCCCAGAGAAGTCCTGGAAGTTTTTAGCACAAATTGAAGTAGTTATAGAAGTTAGGCCTTTCAAAGCTGACAGGTTTTGGAGCATACTAAATACAGATATCCTGCATTAGATGGGACCTCAGCATAAAAGTAATCAGATCTTAATCACAGAGAACAATCAACAGATAACTACAGGTAACTATAGTTATATGTAACTATAGACAGATAATACTTATTGGTAATTATAACTTTATATAGATATAAAACTATATAAGATAATAGTTATAGGTAACTAAAGGTAACTGTTGAAGTCACCTGCACACAAAGACCTTAACAAAAAAGTCCAAATAAACAGACTGCCCAAAGTTCTCAAATGCTGGTGATTACAGCATTTCTGTGAGGATACTTTTCCAGGTTGCCCCCTCTGGTGTGCACCCCACAGCAGGATGCAATTTAAAGGTTATGCATTTTTCAGTCAACTGAAGCCAAGAGCTCATCTTCTGAAGGTGAGCTGTAAGATATTAAGACATAAACACCTTCCTTTGCTAAAATAAGGATCAATTCAACAGATCATTCAGAACAATGGCACAATCATTTTCAACCTCTTCAATGAACGCTTCTGTACTGATAATTATTATTATTAAATCTTGGTGACAGCATGGTACTACGACCAATTTTAAAGTCATAAAATGAACCTAATTTTTAAAGTAAATACATTAGTCATTGCCACAGGAAAATCTTAATCTACAAAATGTTGCTCCGTTCTAGGCAGATAGAGTTACTGAGGTTACTTGCAAGTAACAGTAGGTAGATTTCATCCTGGTGATGTAAACTCTTTTTTCTATGATGCAGACAAATAGTCGTTCACATTCATGGAGGGACTAATACCTGTTTGTCTGGTACAGGAGTTTAGAAGGTTGTGCTAAGCTTAGATAGGTGCCCTGCTAACACTCCTCTCTTTGAGCATGTTTTAGATCATTCCTTAGGACAATGTTGTTCTCACTGATGCTTTTTCTCTCCTTTCTGTAAGCATTATCTTTGCATATTAATCTATCAGTTTAGAGGGAAGGCTATAATGCCCTATTGTTCACACAGACTCCATAGTACTTATCACTAACTAGGTGTCACTTCAACACCACTCAGTTTTGTAGGAACTTAAGGCTTGAAAACAAACCCCAGGCAAGAATTTCTAGAGATAGCTAAAAAACACTTTACACCAGGAGCTAGCAAAGGTGTGCTTGTGGCAATAACACAGAGCCCCACGCAAATGATTCTATTATTCAGAGCTCACTCAAGATGGCTATGGCAGCTACCCCTGTGAAACTGAAGATGTCTCCTGGAATATCCGCACCCTGATACTAATTACACCACAGGTGCTCCTATGCAACTTCAGCTTCCAGTTGCAACAGGAAGAAAGCTCCAAAAACCATTGCGACCACCCTGGTGGGACAAAGTTGGGGTGCACAGAGTAGCAGATGACCAGGCTGATGATTGTGGGTGTGCTGCAACAAAAGTGAAGGACACTTTGGCAGAGAAACAAAGCAACAACATTCACTGACAGACAACTCATCCCGGCCAGCTGCCACAGACAAAACTATTGGAGCAAAACTACCAACATACTCCCCGCTGACATGGAACTTTTGCTCCCATCACCAACATCCCTCCCTGGCACTGCTCCTCCACAAAACAGCCAACACCTCTTACAGGGCAGTTATTTTCCACCCCCCGGCAGCAGCCAGCCTGGGGGGCAAGCACATGGGGGCCTCACCAGAGAAGCCCAACATGCACTACAACCCATACCTGCCCATGGGACACAGCCACAAACACAAGGGCATGAGCACACACAGCCACCTGCTTCCATGAAGCATTCCCCCACTCTGCAGCCATGTGAGCCTCACTGTGCCGTGCACACACCTACCCAGCAGGACATACAGGCACACACATCTGGCTCCCATGCAGCAATGCAACATACCCCATCCCTGCCCTGCATCTGTGCACACACACTCCTATCCACCTGTCATAACAGCCCTCCTGGCCCTGCGTGCACCTGCCCTGCATGAAGCACACAGCTCCCCAGCATGTACATGTACACACTCCCCTCAACGCCATCCACACAGCCCTCACGGGGCTGAGGAGGAGCAGCTGAAGGTCACTGCCCTGCCACAGGGTCAGCATCCTCCTGCTTGGTCCAGGACACACAGGGCCTTAAAACCCGCTGGAAAGCAATGGTCAAAAATCAGGACACACAAAACATCTCACAAAATAAAATTCTCGGTTATCATCCCACCCACACACCATGCTTGGGGATGGGGATACAAGGGAAATCTGACAGAAGATTTTGAAAAAGACTCTCCCTCCCAAATCAAAATCAACCCATGTTACGCCACTCAGCTTTTGCTTAAAATTATGCTTTTTGGGTTTTTCTTGGGGGGGGGGGAGGGGTGCGGGGGGAGAAGCCAACGAAATACACGGTTGCCAAGTCGAGTTAATGAAAAACCCTTTGGCTGTTAACTCATTTAGTGCAGCAAGCATGAAATAAAGTCCGTGGCATGGGGCCAAAGCGCAGCGGCCCTTTGCCGGGCGGGCTTCTGGGACCTCTCCCCGGCCGCCCCGCCGAGGAGCCGGCCCTGAGCACGGCACCCAGCCGCCGGTTTTGGGGGGAGACTCTCCAGAAACCGGTGAATCCGCCTCAAAATAATGGAAATATTAAAATAAACCCCACAAAAATCAAAATATCGATGGCCCTGCCAAGCCCGAGGTTTTTCATAAAGGCGCTTTTGCACCCACTTCCCCAAAAAAAAAAAAAAAGCCGGATCCCAGCGCTGCGGGGAGAACGGCGAGGGGACAGCAGTAACGAGGCGGGGCCGGGGGTGCGCTCAGGGCAGGGCCGGGCCGGGCCGGGCCGGGCAGGGCAGGGCAGGGCAGCAGGAAGGCCGCGGGAAGGCGGCGGCACGGCGGCTCCGCGTCCCACCTCGCCGCGCCCCGACACCCCGGGGCCGAGCGGAGCGGAGCGGGGCCGGGCCGGGCGGTGGCGGGGGGCGGGCCCGCGGGCCGGGGCCGCCCCGGCGAGGCGGGGCCGCCGGCGGGCGGGGGCTCGGCTCGGCGTCCGTCCGGCCCCATTCCCCAACCCCCCCTCAGCGCGGCACCCCCCGCGTCCCTCCCCGCCGAGGAAACTTCTCCGCTCGCCGGGAGAGTTCGGCTCCCCAGCCGGGGAGACGCTGGGTGCGAGCGGGGGGGCGGCGGGGAGCGCCCGGCGATGGGGAGCGAGGGGAGGAGGAAGAGGAGGAGGCGGCGAGAGAGTTGCGCCTCTCCCCAAAAAGGGACTTTGACCCCGCACCGCTCTCCGGCGGACCGCGAATTACATATTTTTGTCACAGGTCGGATCCTAACGCACGTCGACACAGCGTCTAATTTATGAACTCATCAGCCTAATTTCATTATTTAATCATGCGCCCAGCAATCGTGTTTCCTTAAGAAAGGACTGACCTATTTTTGGCTGGAGATAAACGATCATGTTAACAGATGTTAATCTTGTAATCTGTTTTTCCTGTAAGCACTTCGCATACCCGCGTTTCAGACATTAAAAAAAAAATAAATTAAAAAATCTTGCCCAAACGACTTGACGTCACGATTCAGTTCGTATTAAAAAAAAAAAAAAAAAAAACCTCGCAGTGGTTTCAAAGACATTAAATCTTTTTCACTTTATAAATGCTGATTTGTTCTGCCTCAACTCCCACAGGCTTTTATTTGCATTTCAAATTCCACAGGTTACACCAGTCGCCTTTTCAGAAAATGTACACCAACAATAAGGCAGCAAATGGGGGGGGGGGGGGGGGGGGGGGAGGGGAACCCTGCATCTGGATTAAATAAAGAACAGAATTAATGTTTCGAAAATCGTCCGAGCAAAATGATATCTGCACGTCCAGTGCCCGAGCGCCTCCGTATCCATAGGGGTACTGTAAAGGGTAAGCTGTGGGCACACACAATGCGCATTCCCCAGAAGACCCCTGTCTGCTGCTGGGAGCTTATTAACGCTCCTAATAAATGGTGCTGACTCCAAACCGACACTTTTCGGCTTAAAACACAGGGTTTGTCTCCAGCAGTTAATTGCAGAGGTTAGCTGGTTTGAGGGGAAAAACAACGGCCGGCTGTCATGCTCCACACGCCTCCCCACACGTACTGCCAGTTTTAGCACCCCACCTTCTTCCCTCATTGCAAAGTTTACCCATCCAAACTTTCCTCAACTTGCCCAAGTGCCTAATTCGCATTAGGATCGCGACTCGGCGCTATGCTAATGATCACCGAAGATAGTAATGGGGGGAGGGAGGGAGGGACGAGGAGGAGGAAAGCTTTTATAGCAGAAAATGTCTGGAACTGCATTATTTCTATTCTTCTTTTCTCTTCCTCCCTCTATCTCTCTTCCTTCCCTGCTTTCGAACCCCCCCCCCTCCTTTTTTTTAACACGTACATTAAACTCTCTGCCTCCCTCCCCCACCCCAACCGCATCAAACGGGCTATTTTTCCTCTTCTGGAAATAATCGCTACGGAGACATTGTCCTCCGAGTCCTCCTCGCTGTCTATATGTGAATAATTGTTTTCTCTGCCCGCCCACCCCCAACTTCCTTTGATAAACTGTGTACTTCTCTAACGGGGATCACGCAGCGACCGGCTCGCCACGGAACCGAGAGCGACTCGCAAACAAGGGGGGGACACACGGACACAGCCCCACATCGGGCACTTCACGCACACGCTGGATCAGTAGTAGCGGGGGTGGGGGGAATAACCACTGTTAATAATTGAAGTGGCTACTCGGGGCTCGACGACCCATCACCCACCTTCTTTAGCCGAAGCTTTTTACTTTAAAGTGCGGCAATTTGTTCTTTGTCTCTTAATGGATTAATATCGCAATCCGCCCCCCCTCAACGCCCCTGACGGAGCGTACAAAGCCAAAAGGCTGCCGGAGCCCGCAGGGCTCCCCCACCCCCCGGCACCACCACTGCAGCAAACCCGACCTCCTCCTCGCGGAACAGCGCAAAGTTACCATTTTGGAGCTGCTCCGATGACCGGGGGGACAGTCCCCGTACCCGGGGGGAAGCGCGAAGTTGAGGGGTTTTTTTTTCCCCCCCAGGGGCACACAGCCCGAGGACCCCCCGCCCCCCGGGCCACTCCCGCGCCCCGCCGCCCCTCACCTCCTGCGCGGCCGGCGGCGGCAGCGTTCGGGGAAGGGCGCGCCGAGCCGCGCTGAAGGTGAAACCACGCGCCGCATGCGAGCGGCGCCGCGCTGCACATGATCCGCCGAGCGGCTCCACTGGCGCGGGCGGGGGCGGCCCCGCCGGCCCCCGCCGCGCCCCGCGCCCGCGCACCGCCCCCGCCGCGCCCGCCGCGCCCCGCCCGCCCCGCCGCCGCCGCCGCCGCCGCGCGTCCCCCGGCGGCCGCGCTGCTGTGGCCGGTGCCGAGCCCGCCCGCACGCCGGGGACCATTGTGTGCGCGGGGCAAAGTTGGGGCGCGGGTGCCGCCGTCCCCGGGCGCTGCGGGAGCGTGGGGAGGGGAGGAAAGCGGGCGCCGCGTTGTGCGGGCGCGGAGTGGTGCTTCTGCCCACCGCCGCCCCGGTTCCCACGTACCTCCTCCGCTGCGAAAGATGCGGGCTGCAGTTGCTCCAGATGCATTTCTATGAGAAACTTTATTTTTTCTTTTTTTTTTTTCTTTTTTTTTTTTTTTTTTTTTTTTTTTTTTTTTGGCGAATTCCACTGGTAAAATATTTATGGATCTATTGAAATGCGCAGAAACAACAACATTAAAGTCCTCAATCAAGATCAAAGAGGAATACTGTTCAACAGCCACGCTGGGGAAGTTGAAAGACCTCTGAACAAATCAATCTGCCATATGGCTATAGAAAGGAAAAAAAATAAGAAAACAAGCAACAAAAAAGCCCGCCCCCCCCCCCCCCCCCCCCCCCCCCGCCCCGGTGTCCCCCCCCCCCCGCCTCCTTCCTATGGCTGAAAAGTTCAATTCTTGTTTTCCTGCCTGTTTGCGAAGCTCGGTTTAATCACGCCAAATCTGTGTGTGCCACAGGCGAGGGGAGTGTGTTTAGTCTATGGCTGGGAAGCCTAATTTAACGCTCGGTACTAGACATCAAGGGTGTGGATGGAGGATTTTTTTTTTTTTTTTCTTTGTCTCCTAATATGCGACGACGTACAATTGACACGGAGCATTTTTGGCGGAACGACGGTGTTATCTCGACGCCCCGGGCCGGCAGAACCCCATCGCCCCCGGGCACCCCGACTCTAAGCTCCCCGCCGGAGTCTTCCCCCGCCCCCGGCCCGGCCTTTCCTGGGCGCACCGGCCCCGCGCCGCGCTCCCTCCCTCTTGCACTTGGGACGCGAGCTGCTCCGGCAACGAGAAGAAAACAAAATTGGGGCGGGGGGAGGCTTTAAATCCTGCCCTTTCCAGTGCTTATTACAAGAAGCCTCGGAATAAAGGGAAGGGGTGGGGGTGGGGGGCAGCGAGCGAGAGGGGAAAGTTGGTAATGAAGGATACACGAATCATAAAATGTAAGCTATGTGTGATTAATGATCTGCACTAATTTGTATAGCAGGCGTGTTAAAGGTCATTGACAATTGTTGCTGCTTTCAGCATGAATGCCTGAGTGGGATGTATTTGGGACAATCAAATTTAATTCTAATTTACAGGAAAAAAAAAAATAACTAGACGCGCATAGCAGCTGGTCAAAATATAGAGAGGACGCACTTTAAAAAATGCTCATGTCCTATTCTTCAAAAGCAGCTTTGTTACATTAATGGGGGGTGTCTTTAGATGCCTCAATAGTAAATAACACATTTGGAATGTCTGGATTTTGTCCCTTATGCATCAGCATCTTTTCTGCACACTTTTTCAATTCCAGGTCGAATTGGGTTCCCAGTTACTCCAGAAGTGCAGCATTTTGTGGGAGTTCTGAGTTTAGTGGTGCCAGATTTACCTGTGAGTGGACCAGAGCAGATGTCACCTCTCTGAGCCTGAAGAATCCACCCCAGGCACACGCCTATAGCACAAGCGTGTAGATTCTCTAATCACAGTTTATATAGTACTTTAGCATTTCTTTACACAAAGAGTAAGAAATCCATTATAAATCAGCATTCCTGGGCAGTATTTAGAACTACAGTATTAAGCTAACAATTTCCATATGGCGAAAATTGACAAGTCAGAGCAATGAAAGGTGCATGAGACTTCTCAACTCCTCTACCTAAAAATGTGATTTTTATGACCTGCTCCTTTTCTCTCGGAGTCTGTACAGATTCCTTTCCTTAGACAGTAAAACATGAGAATACACAACACAGTGCTTGCTCTATTACTTGACAGAGTAATGCTTAAAATGCTTGATATTTTCCATATTTGCTTCCATAGGGCCCAGTCTTATACTCCTTTTTCCTGTAAGGAAATAGGAGGCTACAGGGATGAAAGGACTGGAGAACCCATCTCAAGCTTAGTACGCGAGGGGTATTCCACTTTAATGGAAAGGCAATTAAAAATTCAGAAGATGCAGAGAACTTAAAAACAATCAAGCGGTATATTAATTTCACAGAAAGTCACCAGCAGAGTTCCCCTGTCCATGTAATTTTAAATAGGAGATTTTCTCACATTTCTTCTGCTGAGCCCAGCACTTCTGGGTTTTAAAAGCAAACCTGAAACAGTGTAAGAATTTATAGATTCAAAAGATATGCAGGATATATTTGCATAGTATCATCGATGTCATGAGAAATTTCAGGTAGAGATGATGTTCTTAATTTTCAATTCGCTAGTAATGTACATTTCCATGGGTAACTAATTTGTTTGCAGACAGTTTACTCATTTTATCTTTCCCAGAAATCTTCCAGGAGATGTCCTCCAGTCTCAAAATTCTTTAAATTACAGTATTTTGTATGAGAATGTCAGCGATATTAATGGCTCAATACGTGTTTTACTATTTATAGACATGCATGTATAATAATTCTGGCTAATGAAATACTTGGAGCAGGAAAGCATTTATTTACTTTTGCTATGGTCTAATAAATTATTTGTTCAGCGTTTGGGACCAGGCTTTCTCAAGTTAGGGAAAATGGCAGTTTGATGAAATTCTGTGCGATGACTTGTCTGCATAACTTAGCCTTAGGAGTGATTGGTGGAAGTTTAGATAAGAAAAGGTTCCTGAGAAACACTGTGGTGGTGAGGAAAAAGGCCATCTCTGTAAAAGCAAGGCTGAAAGCATAGATTAATACGTCAAGACAGGCAAACAAGCGAAGTTTGGATTACATTTCATATATATGTGTGTGCATATGTGTGTGTGTACATGTCACATACACAAATACAGTCTGTGAAATGTAACCTAGGGGAGTCAGTCTTTTTCTGTGTGCCTGCTCAGAGTTACTCAGGTTTTGCGCCAATTAATATTTTCAGTTATTACAAATATTTCTTGGTGTATCTGGAGATACAAAAAGCATGTGAAGAAGTTACCAACTGGAAGGTGCAGGCAGCTCTAAATACCCATCTATGTCTGCAGATCACCACACAGAAGCATCCCCAGTAATGCTTTTTAAAAAGAAGCTCACATTTCTGACTCCAGTTAAAATACGCCATCCTAACATTGCGCCATTTCAGAGTTTCTGTGAGTGGCACAAATTTCACTCTGAAATAAGATGGCTTCAATTAATAACAAGCTTATACACTTGGATTAAATACATTGACTTCTGATGTGCACCACAACAATCTTTCTCCCCTCTCTAATCATGCCTCAGTAGCTGGACGGTGTCAAGCTGCTTCCAGAGTTTGTACAAAGAAAACACACCCCCACCCATCAAAGTTTAGCACACCAGCATACTCCAAGTCTGCATGGATTGAGGTCAAGCTCTTGCACTCTGTTAATTTAGTCAGGCATAAATTTAGTGAACGGATCTGAAAATATTTTTCCATTTGGAGAGGTGCACATATTTCATGATCTGACGTGTCTATTAATGTGTAACAGCAATAAGCAACTTGGTCATATCTGTTGACAAATTGTATCAGGTGTCAGGATGTGGTCATAACCTCTTTACTTTCTATTCATGCAAGTTGTCCCCTTGCTATCAATGTAATTGCATCAATGATAAAAGATGACTGGTATTTGTTTCCATCATCTCATTTATGGCATGTAATGAGGTTTTTCTTATGGCAGAAATAATGTGGAGACCTTTCTTGAAGAATCAACATTTTTAACTCTAATGTCTTTCATATTTGCCCCTACCGCCAACACAGTTGCTAGGATATAGCCTGATTTTGATTTTTTTGTGCTTTGATCCTCTCAAACCCACATTTTTTAACTGAATTATCCAATATTGCTTTTACAATGACACTGAGGAAGAGAGCAGAAAAAGTTAATATTGCAAATAAGTACAGCCTCAGCGTACACAGCTATTTTAGGTTCATGCTAAATGTACCAACTTTTCCAGCCCTGGCAGTCAGATTTTCTCACTCATATGTAATTTTATAAACTACATCACGGCTTCACAGCAGGTAGGGAGCCCACAAACCTGTTCTTAATTTCAGCTTAACTGAAAGAATCTCAGCAGCAGCTGGTTTCGGAATAGTTGATCAGACTTCCACAGATGTGGCCCATAATAGGTTCAAAAATAAAAAAGAACTAGGCCACAAAGTAAAATTAATTTCAAGGAAGACAAATTCAATAAGGATGCGACTTTTAAGATTTTTTTTTTTTTTCTTTGAGACAGAGATCATTGGGAGGGCATATTTCTGTGGCTTAGGATTTTCCATTCTGTCTGTCGATAGTAATACTACAGTACACTGATTTTCTGGCAGGCTGGACCTGGCTGTTAGCAGGCTGTGCTCTCCCAAAGCAGAAAAACGGGATATTTCTGAGTTTGTGTCGCCTCCTCTCCCCTCCCCCTCGCCCTTCTTATGTTCCTCCAAGCATAACTGATAGTACTGGAGTGCTTGTGCGCTTTTCTAACTGGACCAGACAAAGACGTACAATAGCTAAAAAATGACCGGTGATGTTACAGCCAACGCGCTGCCTGGTAAAACTGGGGAAATTGGTTGCCAGCTCTAAACAATGGGTTATCTGGGGCTGTTACACAAACTTTAAATAAAGGACTACGGAAGAAAAAAAAAATAGTTTCGCAAATGCTCATTTCTGGAGTTTAGCGAGGAGAGGAATTTAAATGATTTATGGAACGGCATGGCAAATACATCATTGTACTATCTTCTGCCGAGTAGAAAATACCTCAAAAGTAAAAGTGGAACAAAACAGTCACTTGTCCTCACTAACAAAATTTCCCTTGACATTCTGTGCAGTGGTCTACAGTGGTTGAATAATCTTAGTTTATATGGTCTTTCAGCTCAGGCATGCGAGGAAAAAGGAACTTCAAAAAGAGAATATTTTACCTGACGTGTACTATTTTAAGGCTTCAGTAATTAGAGACCTGAAGAGGTCAAAATAGCCATCAATATCACAAGCAACAGAGTAGAAGTAACATGTTTGAGGGGAAGTTAGTTGGTTGGCTGTAACATTATATGCCATAAGTACTCGGGTGTGGATCTGCAATGACGAGCAGCAGAAGCAACAGTAAAAGTTAACCAGCATCAGATATTTACTTGGCTGAAAGGACACAGGAACTTGCAGATGAGAAATAGAGATGCTTTAGAGTCTAAATCCCAGAGTTTATTGCCTCTCTGCAGAGATGCTGCAACTTACACCGAGGTCCATCCACACAGATCCATTCACAGGCTGGAGTAAAAGTTTGCCAGAGCCTTCTAACCTTTCAGTGAGCCAGACAAAAACTCGGCATTCAGAAGCTCCCAAACCTTTTCTCTACCTTCTGGATCTCATTCAAATCAGAAAGGTGTGTCATTAGCCTAGTTTTGGCATACTACTGCCCACATCCTAAAGTAAAATCAGGAAATACTAGATCGGGGTGGGTAGCTAAGATGTTGCTGCGTGTCTGCTGCTCCTGGAACTGTATGTGCCAGCCTGTATTTCTGAACTGGCATAAATTAAAATGAGTAAAATACAATGATTACATCTGAAGCTGCAGTTGTTTGCAACAGTATAAGTCATAATAAATACGCAGAATTTTGGGGGAAATTATTTTGAGAACAGGAACTCTTCCAAAAACTTTCCATGATTTCTTTCATTGATAATAGACCATTTTCCTTCCCTGCACAATTTTATGCCAAATTGGCTATTTTTCTAATTTCCCCATAAATCACACAAAATTCATGATTGCTTTTATCACATTTGGATCCACAAATCAACCAACTGAATTTGTTCTAGTGAGAGAAAGAGGCTGAAACAAACACTGAGGATCATTAGCATAAAATTATCAGCATAAAATTATCCTGACTTATAACAACAAGTTGCAGGCAGCTTCTCATTTGTTGCTTTCACAGCGTTTGAAAGACAGAAGTGAGTTAGAGGAGTTGGGCCACTACAGATTTTGTGAGGCATTTGCCTTTTTTCCCCCACTAAACTCCAAAGCTAATAAACCCGGGGCATTCAGTAACAAGCAAGGCACTCATGTCAACAAAGACCTTACTTAGAGACGGCAAGGTTTTGAGAAACTTCTGTGGCGAGGATTTGAAGATATTTTAGTCATATGCAGTGCACTTTTGCTTCTCTGTTTCCTACAGTATAATCCCCTTTGCTTTCCCCCCTCTGTGTTTTAAAACGAGCACAGAAAAGGCAGAGTGTTAAACTACACTATTCAATTGTCTGGTAAGTACACAAATTCTGTTCAAATCAGAATAAACTTTCAAGGAGACAGAAAGGGGTATTTGGATTTCTATTTGGATTTCTATTTTATCCTGGAAACCCTGCTGAACACCAGTGTGAGGGGGAATATAGCCATATCAGACCAACAAAAGGCTCCTAATGTAGTGAAGACCTCCTCCCCCCTCCTCTCCAAGGAAGCCGGCTGGCAGAGCTTTTGCTATCGGAATTGTTTGCAGAATAACCAAACTAAAGCAACTCCCTATGTGGGTGCCTCATTCAGGAATAAGCAGCACTTTTATTCTAAAACACTTATCTAGCTTCCTGAAGAGAACAGGCTATTTGGAAGATACTTCTTTGTTTTGAATGTTCTTGTGGAGCAATACCTTATCTGGTTTTTTTTGGTTTTGGTTTTTTTTTTTCCCCTTCTATTTACATTTTCATTTGCTTCTCTGACAAAAGCAGAGGTGTACTCGCTCAATAAAGCAGTTATCACATATGCCAGCAACTCTTAGATTCCTTCTGCTGTTCAAAAGATTCCCAAGAACTGTTTTTACTGCAAAGGATCCCATTAATATCAACGGTGCAAACATCCTGTTTGCTCCTAGGGGCTTTATGTAATAAAAGGGTTATGCTTTACAAAGTCAAATGCAATAGATCTGCTTTTCACATCACTAGTATGACAATGTTCTTGCAATGCAAGATATACCACTAGTCATACTTTTATTGCTATGAAGTATGTTGCAGTGTATAATTCCACATATTTTTCCCTAAGACATAAGAACATTTCATGCCAAATCCCTCTATCATCTGAGGAGTCCAGGATCCTATTTATTTTGATGGAAGCTGGGGTAATAAAAATAATAGATTGCAAAATAACTGTGGTAACAATGCTGCCAAAAATGCTCACAGAATGATGCTGTTAGTGTTGTCCAAGCCAATGTTTTGTCTCTCCAGAGAAGAAGGATGCATGTGAGTGTGTGCTGTCAGCTCCATTTGGTGTCACTCACTAAGGCTAAAGTGTGTGTTGGTTGGTTTGTTTTCACTTGTGTTACAGAAGTGAAGAGAGTTGGGTTCACCATTTGGTGCTTAACTCCGTGAAGGCTCCAGCAGGTAGAGGTGACACAACACAAGCACCTACATCTGTAGTCCACAGGAGAGACACCGTGAGTGGGAAGAAGGGGTCAATGGGCTGTCAAGAGAGGCCAGGAGCCCCCTGGAAGTGCTCTCCTGCCTTGTAACCCCAAAGAATGTTGTGGTGGTTCCAGTGCCAGGTCTGTGAGAGGCCAGCAGCTAGAAGCTGGTGTGAACAGCTGAACATGAACTTCTGCCCTAAGCTGCAGGAACTAAAAAGGGGTGGCTGTTGAGGTCACAGACAGGAGCTTTGCTGTGGGACCTGGGACAAAGCTGGTGGTTTTGGCTACCCACTGCCTGGTTCTACATCTGCTCTTGGAGCCTCCTGTGTTCCCACCTTTGCTTTTTTTTGAGAATGATACTTGGCAGAGCATTAACACTAACTCTGCACACTCCCGACTTCATTCACAAGTGCTTCTGCAAGGAATATATAACTACATTAAGTTTATGTTCAAGGGTTTTCTACTAAGTTCATACCATTCTGCTGTAGGGCAGGCATAGTATCCATAATCTGGTTATTAAAAAAGTGCTGGTGAATGGGATATTTGCATGAATGACCTCATTTTTCACTTGCTCACTAGAACATTTTTAAAAGGAAGTATTTGCTTGGTTAGTAGCCAAGTGTTTTCTCCTTGACTACCAAATGTGTTTAGTCCATATTAAGGGTAAAATTCTCTCCAAAGTTCACTGGTAATTTCCAGACCCTGCAAGATTTGCACGCAAGAGACTGACAGGAACATTCTTATTTAATCAATTCCCACCATATTTCAAAAAATGTGGTTTTCCAGATGCTCCTGACTTCCAAATGCAAAGTGGAAAATGTCCAAAAAAGGCATTACTTTGTCTAATGTCATTTATTTAGCACACATACAATCCTTCTGTCCTTCTTCTGCTCTATCAAAAGCAAGGGGATGTGTGACTAGTTTGTATAACTTAAATTTCTTATCTGGACTTGCATAAGTGCATTCAGCAGCTTCCTCAGATGTACAGTTAATGGGAAATTCCATGAGTTTTACACTTAAACTTAATCAGAGATATGAAAGGAAGAATGTACCCATCAAAGCTATTGCAGAGTCCTTCCCTCCCTGACCTTAGGGCCCATAAACCCATGAATAAGTTACATTCATCCATGTACTAACGCGTTTTTTTCATCGCTAATGCAAAACGGGTTTAGAACTCCAGCTTTTAATCCAAGTTGAATTTCACTCAAACTGCTCACGAGTGGCTGCTTTCCCCCTACCAAGAATTGGTAGGACTCATCCTCTCTTCACCCCATACAGGACAGGTAAGTGAGGAGAGGGGAAGGACTGCATCACTGAGCAGAGCTGATGTGGCTGATCTCAATCCCAGGCAATTACTGGCTGCCTGTGGCTGCATCTGTACCTCCCTGTCAGCAGGGTGATGTGTGCCATGGTCCAGGGTATCACTGAAGCTGCTGCAGCAGGGGATGCAGGAGTAACACGTCTCTGCCCTGCTCCCAAAGCTGGGTCTGATCCCCATTGCAGCCATATGTCCTGGGTTTGGGAAGGACACCCCACTCACTGCATAAGCCAGTTTTTCTTCTCCCTGAGCCTCGTTTTCTTGTAGCTGCAGAATGGGCCAGTACTTTCAGAGAGCTGCGCTCACTTCTGCTGTAATGAAATACCCTGAGACCTTTGCTGACCCTGGCAGAGCAAACTGTGACACAGGTAGTGCCTGGTACCTGTGCTTGGAGTTGTGTTTTGGCATTTGTACCTCACACAGCAAGGGTTATATCCATTCAGCAATCGCTGCCGAAAGTGGTTTTGCACCTTCTTTGAGTTGGCTGGATAACCAGTCACCCAGCTAAAAGAGAACAAATATACTTTGAATAGAACAGAGACCCTGTCCCAAACGTGCACCAGAGGAAAAAAAAAAACCAAAAAAACCTGCACAGCCAGTGCAGGTTTTCTTCCTCCAAGACAGTAGATCAGGAAAGTGTGAGAAGGAAGAGCCCACTCAGATAAAGACCTCTAAGGTAAAAATATCTCCGTTAACACAAACTGAATATTAACAAAAAGATTCAATGGACACATTGAATTATATTTAGAGGATTTTTCAGTGAAAAGTTAAATGTTTGTTTGTGTTCACATTTGGGAAAGGAATAGGAAAAAATATCTATATCAATAAAATAATATGATTTTTAAAAATAGTTCTCATCCCAGCTCTGGTTGATAAAATTTAGTATTTTTTTTCTGTTTTTTTTAAAAGAGTACCATCCAAACACACCTGTGAGCCAAGTTTTGACCTGATGCAATTTGATACAGGTGAGATATTAAACCCTGAAGACCAAGTTAACAATGGAAACAGTGACAGACAGTTAACAGCAGTCATGGGTAGTAGCTGCCATTATACTTGCAAGTTCCACGCTTTTCACAGAGAGGGACAGCTGATAAACCCTGAACCTGTCTTGCTGCCTTTAGTTTGCCTGTAGTTTATTTCCAGGAATGACCTTGTGTTTACTGATTAATGCTGCAACTCACTTCATGGGGAGTTAGAACAACTAGAAAATTTTTAATTTCTAGAGCATTTTGCCTCATTTCTTCATTGTCTTTGTAATTTAAATATCCTGGTCTGTAAGCCTAAAGGCAGGAAGTGAGCTGTACAAACCCTTACAATAACAGTATTAGGTTGCAGATAAGCCCGTGTGCTCAGTGCTGTTGGGTATTTCTTTTTTTTTTCCTCCAAGGTAATATAAGTTCTGCTAATACTGGAAGAAATGCTAGAATGCTTTAACACATTTAAATTTTTCAAAATGATCTTCATCTTTGCACACACACACACAAACAAAAAAAAAATACTCTCCCAATAACAAGAAATTACTTTGGCCCTTTATGCCAGGCTTTAATTATTTATCTCCACTCTGTATTTGTGTTTCTGCCATGAAACCCAAACCTTTTCAGCAGGCAGAGAGATGGTGGTGGGGTAGGTGCCTACCTGTCCTCCCTTCCATTCTTTTCCCTCCAACTCAGCACTGTTTTAATGCAAATCAAACCCTTGGTGCGTACATAGCCAGCACAGATATCCTTACACTTCATGCACCTGGCAGTCAGCTTTCCTGCCGAGGCTGCTGCTGAACTGGATTGTTTCCTCTTGTGGTGATTACACTTGGCTCTCTGCAATAAAAGACAACAAGAACTTCTTACAGAGGATAAACGCAAAGCCTTCTTTTTTAATATATACCTGGATTTATAGACCTAAGGGAGAAAATTCTGTTAATGGTAAAATTTAGAATTTTGCAAACGAATCGAATCATTTTTGCAAGCCAGACACCCAAGGAGCATTTCAAACCGTGTGCAAGCCGTGTAACCTACCAGTGCTGCATTTAACAAAAGTAGGACATGATTTCTGCATCTATTCTCCTTTAATAAGATTATGATCCTGACTGTCCTGTTCTGACTGCAGTCGGAGGTAGCGTTGTTGCTGAGTGGCTCACGAGCAGAAGGCTTGTGTGCTTGCATAACTGATCCCGAATTACACACGGTGGCTATCTATAGGTGCTAATCTTGAACATGACAAAACATTTGATCTCTCTGGATATATTTGCACAAGCACATTTCCAGCCCCGTGCAAATACACACACATCCACACCATATCTAACGCACGGCATTGTGTGTAATGAGATTATTACACGTTTGTGTAGGTGCGCTGTGAAAAGGAAAAATTGCCTCACGCTCTACCTTTGTAAGCCTGTCTTCACAGGCAGCTAAATTTTATCAGTTTAGCCATTTCTGCTGTCATTTTGTGCAGCATCTAATTTGGGCTCAAATGCTAATGACAATTTCAGCCAAAACTGTTTAGCTGTTTTTGAAACAGAAAGCAGGTTGTTTTGCTTATCAATAAACAGTCTGGATTTTCTCTGGGAATTGTTCTAGCACCTTCACAATTTGAAGCCAGAGTCTGAAAAATCTGAAGTCTCCCTATGCTAGGGCTTTGCTTTTTGCTATTCTCGTTACACATTTGGCTGTGTTATAAGTCTGTGAAAAATCACAGTTTGCACATGCTCCATCACTACCTCTTCAATTGGAGTTGCTAAATTCTAAGATTCTGCTGCAACTGAGGATGCTCAGGTTTCTCACAGCTGGTAGTGCCGACTGAACCACATATGCCACGTCCTCAGTTATAGACTACAGTGTCCCACTATTCCACGCTCGAATATATTATTCTAGGGTAGATTACATGGGCAAAGCCAAAATTTCACTATACTACGAACTCAAAGCAGTAACTTTGGGATGACTTCCAACAGCAACTGCCAAGAGGGAGATAAATTAATTTATGCTCATGAAGCGTTCAAATACTGCAGAACTGGCCACCCCAGAAAAGCTCACGAAAAATTTAATTATTTCTTTTTGAGAGAAGCATTTGAATAAAGTTATTATGTGGCTGTGCAGTTACAGATGATACCATAAAGCACACATACAAGGGGCCAAGTGAAGACACTGAGTATTGGAATCCTCACTATTGGAACTTTCTACATTAGTTTATCTACGTGACTTAAGAACACAGTAAAGAGCCTAGTTCCTTTAATTTATACATTCACACATCCACATGTCTATAAGTAGCTTGCCTCCAGTTTGAAATAATAAAATAATAGTGGACAAGGGGTTAATAGTTAATTGCACTTAACAATATGAAAAAGGCAGAAATAGTTTATTTGAAGTTACTGGAGACAATAATTTACTAGACATTATGGGCAACCCACAGCATAGAGCTTTCAGCTATCCTCCCTGGGATATTAAAATCTGTGATATCAGTGAAGTACAGAGTAAAGGCTTTCTGGAGTTTCCATTCATGTCTCAGCAGGCTTTTAACAGAACAACCAGGGGGAACTGTCTACAATAAACTTCTCTTTGTCTTCACCTCTTCCAGCTTCAGTATGCAAGGAGCTCCATTTTCAGCTATGGAAATGAACCATTTCATTTTTATGAGATCTAATTTCAGTAGCCTACTTTGAATAATAAACAACAATTAACTTTCAGAGCACAGGGGAAGATGTATAATTTTTAAGGCACATCCTGTTTCAAGGACTTCAGGATATAAACTACCTAAGAGCAAGAAAATGTGGAAATAAATGAGAGTTGTTCCCAGTACAGTGAGGCTGTCAGTCTTTCTGTACTCCTGCCCTTGTAATTGTATGCGTTGGGCCTGATTCCCTGACTGCATTTGAGACCCCTTGGGAGAAAACCAAAGTAACATACTGTGGGATCGTGTTCTTCTCCCAACATTTGTTTTTTGGAGGGCCAGTCGAGTGTGGTGCTTAAAAGCTTCACATGCATAGAGCTTACATGATTTCTCATGGTTTTCTGAAAGGGTGGGTATGGTAGAGCTTGTGCAGCGTTATTTCCTGAGAGCCTATTTAAGCAGGTTTTAGTGTTAACTTCAACTTCTTAACAAGCTTAAATACAGCATCACATTTGATTTGGTTTTGCAAATGTCTGGAACTTTTCATGTGGAATTAGCAGATCTCAGTCTTCAAGCCTAATGAACTCAGATAAAACTCAGCAGGATGTCCTGTTGGAAACTAATTTTTTTGTACGAAGACAGCTCTTTGGTCCTCTTTTCTTGCCTTGCGTTTGTTGACTTGTCTCAGAAGCTCGTAAGCTATCAGCTCTCTTATTGATCTACTCTAGAGTCACTTGAAAACATAATTTTGAAAGCAGCATTTCAGCACCTCTCCTTATTTGATCTCGTTGCTGTGGCACAGTTTTTTCAAGCACTAGGCTGAAAATCAATGTTGGGGGTTATTTTATGCTTAATAATGCATATTTCTTAAAATCTTTACATCTGTCTAATTTTTATTTAAAATGCCTCTCTACATGTTAAATTTTCTGCTTTATTAAAATCTGTCTGAGAATTCACATCCCTTCATTTTAATTTAGCTACAAATTGATTCTTAAAGTATCACATCTAATAGCCTTTGGGGTTTGATGCGCAAACTATTCTGACGTCTATTCATAGACCTTTATAATGGGACCCACTCCAGTTTATCCCTTGAACTGTCAGGCTCTTTGGGAAATAATAGCTCCTGACAGTTGTAGAGTTAAAATATAGGATTAATGATCAGCTTTTAATGTGCAAATGCAGTATTCAGCTTTCCTCTTACCCATCCTATTTAATGCAAATTCACTGTTGAAACAGGTAGCATGAATTTTTTCTCTCACTAAACATAGATTAATCTATCAGGGTAAGTCCCCGAATCAAAATAGAAATTTAGATACACACTGCAAAGTAAACACAGGCACTGCATTTGTGCTGATTTATAAGCAAGTATTTTTCTTCTGCCAAGTCCATCATTTATTTTTAAGGTTTCAAAACCTCACTTTCACGGAAAAATAAAAATAGCTGTGCATTGCAGCAACCAATTTAACCAGCAGCAAGAACTCTGCCTTCCTCTATTAAGTACAGCTGTAGAAACTCCCATGGAGTTTGATTTAATTGTTTCCATTAGTCCAAAACAATCAGCTACCTGCATTTAGTAAAAAGTAAAAAAGAAAAAAGACAGGGTTTTCTACAGTGGAGCATGGAGGAGATCAGATGTTTTCATTAGGAGATTAATGACATGTTTGTGATTCTTGGCCTTAGGAATTGTATGGTAATTGTCAATTGGGGCATCCTATTAAAAAGCTGCCTATCTATACAGAATTAGACTATTTGTTTAGAAAATGTTATATACTCATGTAATTGGAAAATGCATTTTAAACAGAATAAGAATAAGAAGCATTTGTCCATTATGCTCTGCAGCGATAGGCAGCAGTGTGTCCAAGGAGCAGAGCACGGGGAAGAGATGTTTGGTTAAGGTGACACCTAAAGAACCTTGCACCTGAGAGTATCTGGGGGGAAAAGGTTTTCAGGGTAACTTAAGTGTAAGTCCGAACATGAAAAGATAACCACTGAGTCATTCTGAAACATCTTTCGTATTTAAGGCAGTCACACACCTGCCCATACATCCCTGATAACCACTAGCTTTCCCAAGCACATGAAACAGAAAGGTGTCCCTCAAGATACAAGACTTAATCCTTGCAGTGCTTGAATGCCTTAAGCTGCCAATAAAGCAGAGTGAAGTCTGTTGTCCGCAATTATTCCTTTGAAAGGAGCCCCATCAGAGCAGCACACATCTGTAAGTACCTTGAGAGGCAAAGGGAGAGGGAGAAGAGCGAGAGGAACGCGCAGCACATCGCTTGCACGCAACTTTTGTGTCTTCTCTTATTATTGCTGTTGCCTTTGCATACATGCTTTAATACACAAACAGGGAAGAGTACCATTAAGGTTATTTGGGAAATCTGGCTTTAACGGCATCTAAACGGCCTCCAGGGATTTCTTTTGTTGTTTTGATAACAGTGTCAATTTACATGGATACTCTCCCCCTGCACCCCCACCCCCATTTCTAAGAATGCAAAGAAATCTATCATTAGTGGCTCTTGAGAAACATAAGCTAAATTTAAATTAACCTCACAGACACTGTTTATAACATCCTTAGCTACTCTGCTGGTAATTGTTCGCTGCCTGCTACCTTGTATTCACGGCTGTGCAGAGCAAGTCAAAGCAGCAGTCAGGCAGCCGTGTTCTGCAGACAGGCTGCATTCACATTGCTTTGGTGCAAGTTAGGGACAATTCAGCAGAAAATAAGTGGTTGCAGACATTCAGGTAAATGTATAGGTATAACAACCATAGCAGGCTGTGGTCACCTGATGGTCTAAAGGTGTTACCTAGCCCTCAATGAGCTGGAGGATGCTTTAGCTACCTTATGCAATTTCTGACCCTCGCCAGCAACTTCTGCCTCCTGTGTCCATCCTGCACTATTTTCCTGGTTGTGTAGGAGGCTGCATGATGGACCTGATTCCCTGGAAACAAAGCACATCCAGGAAAGGTAAAATAGATAAACAAATAGAAAATACAATAATAAATGATTATTTTCTCAGGGATTCAGCTCTCTCACCCATATCACTGTAAGGCAGGACAAATCAGTAAGGGCCAAGGCCAACACGAAGCAATGGCTGGGGACAGGGAAGAGGAGGTTGCTGGAAGCCTTCCTGAAAAGTTGTTCATCAAATTACAGCAGGACAAACCAGAGTATTCTAATTCTTAACCAGGAATCTCCTCTCTGTAAGAGGCTACAGCCAAACTCCAGCTTTTTCATGCCTTGCTGCAGCTGGCACGCTACAGCTATGTTCCCTGGACAGAAAGGGAGTGATGTTTTCCCTACACAAGGTATTGTATGTGCTGCAATAGGTATACAGGGAGGCAGTTTGTACTTGGGCTTGGAGCCTTAATCTTCAATTTCTTGGTGGTTTTGGTTTACAGTGGTTCTAAAACGCCTTCAAGCTTGCAAAATGGTTGTCATGCCTTGTCGAAGTTAAACCCACAGGTTCTAAATTATGTGGCTGTTTTCTGTCTTTTGAGAGAATTTTCTCTGGAGACACATTTTTATATAGAGAGATGGGAGGTTTTTTTAGACTTTCTGCAAAATCCTTTCAGAATACTTAAATGAATAAACTTAAATAAAAAAAAATTAAATTAAAAAGTAGTTGTTGCATTTAACAAGTTTCACTGATAAAATGGTTGATTGGATTTCACAGTCACAGACAGGAAACCTTAATATTTCCTTTTTGACTTGCTCATTGGACACTTAAAATTGGAGATCAGAAAAAGTGCAGCTCACAGGAAGACAAAAAAGTTTTTACTAATCCAGTGAGCAGAGATTAAATGAGCTTAGAATTCAGCTAATGAAGGGGAAAAAACACTAAAAACCAGGAGCTATAATGTATGTCAGAGGGCCAGTTTGGGGGGCAGTGGGGAAAAGAGGGCTTCAAGGAATGAGGAGCTGCTGATGGCTCTGAAGATTTATTTGTTTGAAGCATCCCAGAAAACAGATCCAGCAAAGCTAGGAGTCACAACTGTCTCCCAGGCACCACCAGAATTCATAGTGCACAAAGCTCAAAAAACCCCCATCTATTAAACAGAGGACAGTTAATATTTCTCTACGTTCTCATCACTGTTGTTGTGGCTCATGTTTGGGGAACAAAAGGGATGGGCCCTTGATATTGGGACACGTGTCTGCTAGCACAGGCAGCAGAAATGACTAATGTGAGCACTGAATCTCAGCCTGTCCTCCTGTTTTTCTCCAGAGCAGCAGATAAAAAAAAGAGAACCATTTCACACACCCACCTAGTTCAATGAAGCATTTTATTTTAACACCAGCTATTAGCCTAAAATGACGTCAGGATTCAAAACACTTAGAAAACTGGAATCCAAATTTCTGTGGTTAAGGGGATGACCCCCACCTCATCCCCATGCAACTCACCACTGCCCTGATTTCATGTAGCTAAGTGGGCATAATTGAAGGGAATGGACTCTCCTAGCTCACAGTTTTGTCCTGCAGCCATTCAATTGCCCCTCTTTTGTTTTGGCTTGTTTTGTTTGTATTTTCTAACCTTGCATAACTTTAAAATGGCCATGCATAATTTTTTGGACAGTTTCCATTTGGGGCAGAAACCCTTCTTGACAGGTTCAGCAAAAGCTGCAATTTAATGAATGCATTTCAAATTCTCTAAAAGCAGGGTTCGAAGTGCTCAGACACCAGTTTCAGCATTTCTGGAATCACAACACAGCAGAGGAGGTGCAAGCGTGTGTTATTTATGTTTGTCTGCAGCTTTCCTGCTGTTTGGACATAAACAGGGGATCAGATTCAATCCCAGTCAGTCCTATCTCATGATGATACAAACCCCCAGAGGGGGCCTCTGAGGTGGGAAATCTGTAGGTAGAGAAATTTGCCACAACCGAAACCAACCACAGCCCCCCTGTGTGTGATCAGGACATCCTGGGGATGGCAGCAGCGCCCAAGGTGGGTTCTGCTGGACAGGGGGGTACAGGGTGTGCTGGCCCCCACAGCCTCTGCTCACAGCCATAAACCAAAGCACAAGTCTGAAGGGGGAGGAGGACCCAGTGGGAACTTGATCTCCTTGGGGAGTGTATCCCACTGTGGCGCAGGGGACTGGGTGACACAGGAGGGGACGTGGTGTGCTGGGTGCTGCCCACTCTGCTCCCCTGCGTGGGGCTCACAGGCCAATGAACGCCTGTTTGTTGCTCCAGCTGACAGCAAAAACATAGCACCAGGACAAATATGCATAAAAATTATGATAAACAGGGAAAACCAAATCTAATAAAATCAGATGGGAGAGTTCACAGGGCAACTGAATATTTACGTTGTCCCGGGAAAGTGCAGTACTGTGGAGCTGAAGGGAATCGATTGGCTTGTATTCCCATTTTTTCCTAAAAACTCACGATATAACATTAGCAACCTAAAGGAATTCTGGGAAAACAAACAAACAAACAAACAAACCCCTCTGAGGCTTCTTCCTACACCCATCCCTTCTCTAGTTATTTTTTAAATCACGGAATGGGGCAAAGGGGCAAAAGAGCAATCCTTGTATTTACCAGCCAGTAAATCTGACTTCAATCCCTAGTGAAACAATGGGACAACCAGTTAAGGGGGGAGGAAAAGGGGACAGAAAATAATGGGCTCATGAGCAATTAAAAGGTTTGGCCAAATCTGACCTTTGTTTTAAAGTAATTTTGAATCAGCAGAGTTTTATCTGGGTTAAATTTAACTGTCTGGTTTTCTGAATTTTCTTAAAAAGAAATAATACCAGAGAAACTCAGTTCATCTGGTGGATTCAAAAGATGTAGTGGGAAAAATATGTTTTCTTCTTGCTTGCAACAGCTGTTAAAATTGAGCATGCAAAATCATATAGGAGGAAAACACCTTTTTTTAAAATTCCAGTATCACCCTCAGTTCATCTAAACTGTGAAAAAGCTCATAATATAATCCCAGCTCCTCCCTCAAAAGCTTCCAACCTCCTCATCCACAAGCAGGGGAAAACTAGCCTTGGCATTCTTGGTATTGCCAAGACTAAATGAGGATGTTTAGATTTCCTGTTGCCTCCTCTTATAAATCAACACATTTTCCAGATTAATTTATACTCTGTGTATCTGTGTGTGCATATGTATTTATAAAAGAAAGGGTCAAGAGTCCCATGCTTTTAAAGGAAGGAAGCCTTTTTACATTATGTTTTAAAATTAGCCAGGACTAAACATTGCAATGCAAAAATGCTCCTCTTTCTATTACACAGCCCCTGGCAAGATATCCAGGGAGCTGTTTCAAGACAGTTTAAATTGATCAAGCTAGTGAGGGTCCTCCCTTTTCCCTGGACTATGCCACATGTTGCTGATGCACGGAAGTGCAGTAGCACTGCTGCTTATCTGACCCCTTATTGAGTCAATTTAAAAAAAAAAATAGACCTTTTTTTTTTCTTTCTTTCTTTTTCCTTTTCTTCCTGTGTTACTTTTCAGTTGATTTCAGACTTTAAATTGAATCACAGGGAGGTCAGGGAAGCACCAGGGCCAGCAAAAGGGCAAGGTCTGGAAATACATCACCAAGTTCAAGGTGAGGATGGCGCGATGCCACTGACAGAGACGAGGGTCGTGGCTCCCCATCAGCAAGCATCATTTCCTGTACCAGCCAGCCTCACTTTTCCCACTCCCATGATTTATTTTTAAAAATTTCACCTCAATCAAGAAATTAATCCAGCTAAAGATTATCCAAAATGGGCTATTTTTCAGCCAGTTCTCTTCCCAGTCCAGCTCACTGGGAACTCGTGGTACCACAGGAGATACTTGAAGAGCGGGCAACCAAGGAGACAGATGTGCTGCCCTGAAAAGTACACTGCGTGGAAACTGGGGCTGTTTTGTGAGGAAACAGTATGACTGCTCCAGAATCTTCTGTTGAAAACTGTCTGTATTGTAAAAACAAGTCAATTTTAAAATCTGGTCAGTTTGTTTCAGACGTGTCTGCTAATGAACTCACAGCCAAAGCGCTGGGTTTCAGCTCGCTCCCCTCTGCCACCACTCACTGCTGTGTGTTCTCAGCAGACAGTAATTATCAGCCCTAAAGCCAATAAGAATGATGTCATTTTTAATTCATCAAATACCAGGTATCCCAGGGGGATCCTTCGCCAGAAACGTAGCAGTTCTGAAACAGTTTGGGATTTTGGCTTTGGTGAAAGAGTGGTAATTTTGGGACTAATAGCTTTTGAAAATCTGAGAAGTTATCACAGAATAATGACTTTTTTGACTGTCTCAGCAATAATAGGTTACCACCATGTATTACAGTTGACATTTCAGACTCTGAGTGACCCCTGGATGTTTTCTAGGTCCTTTTTTCCCCCCTAACTGGCAAATTTGAATAGCTATGAGATAAAACAAGGTAAAGTATGCTGAGAGCATCAGGTTACCTATATGCCCAAAGATGTCATTTTAAGCAAATCATTTTGCATGCAGACTGCTTTTGTGTGAGGATGCCTGTTGCACAACATTGTTTTTAAGTGAGAGAGCAAAATAAATGAGCTCTCAATATGATGCAGAGAGCACATTATTTTTTGCATAGTCTTACTGGATTTATTCTGAGAAGTTACTGAGGCTTCCTGCAAAGATTGTTTAATATCTTTGGTGGAAATAGTCAAGCTTTTATAATAATAGTGATGAAAAAATCATGACTTTCCATATCCAACCAAAGCCTGATTACACTCATTGAAATACAAATGTCAATATTTATTAGCTAATACTAAAATTACTGCCATCTCATTTTTGCAGTTAGTCAGAAAATCATTATGTATCCCTTTTCAAAAATCATTGACTTTTTCTTAGCACAGAAAACTCTATTATCAGTCTTTATAAAATATTTATGGCTTTCCTTGACATTCTTATAATATCCCGAGGAGAACAATCAGCATTCTTTCTGCTGAAAATAAGACAAAACTCTTCTCAGTAAAAAATAATTAATTAACAAAATGTAAATGAAATCAAATAAAAAAAAATAAGAAACTACAGCTTGTTCATCTAATTTTTCCTCTTACATTAGGAAAAATCAAAGGCATCTCTGTTTTAACTACTTCATTACAATTATTTTGGGCTGAAAGTGGCCTTGATTTGTCACTGAAGGACGAATTACTGTTAATTTCACATGTAAGCATATGGAGAGAGTTACTAGGCAAAATGGAGGGGCTTTTCACTGATTCATTGATTTTTCTCTGCCCTTGATTGCTTGTGCCACTGTTTCTAAGTTAACAATTCGGCCCCTCTCCGAGGTGCAGGGCAGGGTTATTTTCGGTGAAGAAGTGCTAAATCACCCATATTTTCATTGGAGGCTGCTGGAGCTCCACACGATCTGAAGGAAACATCACACTTCTCTGTTGCATCATCCTACTTGATGCCAATATCCCTTCCTGTGACTGTTCTGGAAATCCTGATATGTCTTGTCTCCCCATTTGTGTTTTCACTTTGCTTGGTAATGAGAGGTGGTAAAAAGGGATTCTCTCCCACCACTAATATCCCTTCAGGAGCAATGTATCAGCAATGCCCCTTGTTTAGTTAGCAATTCTGTCTTTGTGCAAACTTTTTTACATGCAGTTGGCTTGTTGCATTTTTCTGTATACTTAGCTGTATTGCCATGGCAATAAGAAAAACATGATGATACAGATTTGGAGAGAGAGGAAAGGAAAAAAGAGATAAACCATCACTGTAATCTCATGGCTAGATGAGGTCAGAATTGGCTAATTTATGAAGTTAAGAGACATGCAATTTGAAAGATCACAGAGGTTAAAAGGAGTCCTGAAGTGTAAAATTTCCAAATAATATATGTGTGAAGATGGGGATCTGTATTTCCTTAAATTGGGTCAAATAAGTCAGCCTGCACTCAGATAGGACACATGATCAAAATCTTTGAGTAAGGAGTAGGAGATTCGACTAATGCCTTTTAAAGCAGACATACCATAGATATCAAGTTTAAGATTTTTTGTATTTACACAATGTAAAATTATATATTTATGTACACAGATATAAAAATTGCATTTTTCAAACATTATTTTCATATAAATTGGCTAAATACCCTATTGCCATTTTTATGAAAACCTTCATAAAATTAGATTTTTTTTTCCAAGTTTCCAAGTGTTTCTGTCTTGTTTAAAATTATTTTGGCTTAAATGTAATTTCTCCAATCATATTTTCAATTTCAGCATCCCAATGTTTTTCCATTTGAATTCAAGCATCTAAAGAGATGATGAGTTTCCTCAAATGGACAGAACAGTACAAGAGCTTCACCAGAGAGCCCAAAGTCTAATCTTGCAGGCGAATTGCTGGTGAATACCTTGAAGCTCAAAAGCATTACTTTGGTGACAATGTTACTCTTACATAAATTGTATCTTTCAAATGCTTGCACATGTGAATAATTTTATGCATCTGAGCAGTTGTCTTCTGTGAAACTACTGCCTTGTGTCAAGCTAACCATGTGTGGATGTGCTTCCAGGGATGAGGAAGTTCCCAGATGATGATCCTGGGGGTTTATAGGAATAAGCCTTATTGACCATGGTATGGATAGAGCATTGTAGACGAGATCATGCCATTAGCAGTATGCAAAAATTCCACAAGCAGTTTTATGAAATTTAAACCCAAATTTTGAAGAAAATGCAGATTTGATTTTTAACAGGGGGTTTTAACATGAAAACGTCTCTTTAAAAATTCACTGCAGCAAGATCAGTAAATATAAATAAAACATGTGAAGAATATTAATCTTAGTAAAATTGAAGAAGCAAGCTGTCAATGGCTGTCAGACACAATATGAACTGACAGTTGCATGGCTTACAGTCTGACATCGGGATCGTTACCTGTCTGTTTCTCTATCAAAATACCTACAGGGAATAAGAGTTTGCAGATTGCAGGCATGGGTGGGAGTGGGTAAAGGGGAAGAGCAGTTAGAATGGAAGCTTAATGACAGCCGTGAAACATACGTATGCAACATATTCATTAGGATTAATCATCAGTCCGAAGGAATGGCTTACATCATTCATTATCATCAGTACTGGAGAAAAGCTTTAAAGCAGCATCTACAGCTTTCAGATCCCACTCCTCCCTCAAATCAAACTCAAACCTGACACACAACCTTTTTCTGGCTGCCACATACACAAAATCTATAAATGAAGCATTAATTGTTTTCACATATAAAGACAATTTACAGGAATGGGTCAGATACTAGCAGCAGATCCTCATGTGGTAGGATGCTGCAGGCTTTTCCACCCTCCTCTCTCAGTCAGGCTCCTCTGGCCAGCCACCCACCCTCCCAGGATAGCACAGAAATCCCCTGGGTCCACCTGGAATGACAGACAGGAGAAATGACTCACAGGCAGCTACCTCTGTGACTGTGGTCTACACTCCCAGGAGTCCATCCAGGGAATAGCCATCTTGGTAAAAGCTGATTTTTCATGGAAACTATAGTGTGAAAGGGTGACTGGGGTCACAGGGAGCACCAATCACATTCCTTCTGGGCTCCCAGGATGGTTAAGGTTTGCACAGCCATTTATGTGATATGGAAAGAACCACTGGGGAAATTTCTTTTCATAGTAGTCCCTTTGTACAAGTTTTAACACCCAACACCCTCACCCACACCTGCAGGACCCTCCTGAGGTTTGAACTCAGTACATTGAGTTCTGTGTCCAGCTCTGGACAGGAAGGACATTGAGACGCTTGAGCGCGTCCAGAGGAGGCAACAAGGCTGGTGAGGGGCTTGGAGCACAAACCCTGTGAGGAATGGCTGAGGGAGCTGGGGGTGTTTAGCCTGGAGAAAAGGAGACTCAGAGGTGACCTTATCACTCTCTACAACTTCCTTGAAAGGTGGTTGTAGTCAGGTGGGGGTTGGCCTCTTTCTCCAGGCAGCAATGGACAGAACAAGAGGACACAGCCTTAAGCTGAGCCAAGGGAAATATAGGTTGGATATTAGGAAAATGTTTTTCACAGAAAGGGTGATAAAGCACTGGAATGACTATCCTGGGGAGGTGGTGGAGCCACCATCCCTGGATGTGTGGAAAAAAAGACTGGATGTGGCACTCGGTGCCATGGTTTAGTTGAGGTGTTAGGACATGGGTTGGACTCGATGATCTTGGAGGTCTCTTCCAATCTTGTGATTCTGTTTGTGTTCTGTTCTGGGTGTGTCTCAGACTGACTGCACAGAATCACCAGAAAAGCTCAAAGAAGTGTAAAGCTCAGAGGAACCAGCAGAGAGGGTGGGTCAGGCTCATGTTCACAGAATCACTGACCAACCTTTCTGCACTCATTTGAGGCAAATGTGTGCACAATGCCACTGCAAGCATCTCCCATGACAGCAGTTGGCTGGAGGGCCTGGGGTCAGGTTGGCACACCTGGAGGCTGCCCAATGCCACCATGCTGACCTCCTGATGTTTTAAAGAAAGCAGCACTTCATGCAAGAAATGCACTGCAGTTTGTTTAACCCCTAAAGAACAATGATAAACCAGGATTGGAAGCAAGCTGGGAACCTGTTAGCTTAAGATGTTAGAAAGTGTTCCAGAGAAAAGTTAGAAAAATTCAGTTTTTCCCCTTCAGATCTAAAACTGTACCTTCATATGCTCTGAGGAGAGCATCCCAGAGCCCACAGAATTCCCATCTTCCCAACCTGGGTGGCTGGGCCAAAGGCCACTGGAGTCACAGGAACCTTGTCTGTGGGTTTTTCTCAGGCTCCTGAGTAGCTTTGTTTTTTTGCTGACTAAAACAAAACACAGTTGGGTGAACAACACAAACTTTTTCTATTAAATTTTGCTCAGTATTAAAATATGTATCCATTTCACCCATGCTGAAAGCCGTGGCATCCTCTTGTCATAAACATTCATGCAAGAAAATAGTACTAGTATATCTTTATGGAAAATTTTATGCACATACATACTGATGACTTCCATTTTGAAATGTATTTCTTGTGAGGCTTCAGACAAGGATCCCAATGAAGGTTGCATTCATTCACTCTAGGAGCAGAAATGATGCCACATGACAAATCACCATCAAAAATGCAGCTCTGGTGGCTAGTATTTAATATCAGCTAGAGAGTGAAAAACAGCTCACAGGTAGAATCTTTGCAACATTTATCAAGAATTTTAATAACAAATGCATAAAAAATAATGCAATCTCCCAGCAGTAGCTTGTTAAAACTTGACTGAATCTCAGAATTTCAGCAGAACGTTACATTAAAATTTCAACTGCCAAAGAAAAATAAACCACATTGTTAATGATAATTTATGCAGCAGAATTTCATGCTTTTCAACTTGTTCCACGACCTTAACTATTAGAAAGAAGTCCCACTTACAAAGCATATTCCTACAAACTCCTTCTGTTATATCACTGACAGTGAAGAGAATGGATGGAGCAACAGGAAGAATACTCACTGACCTCATGCAGCTTGTTTTTTGTTGTGTTGGGTTTTTTTATGTAAGAAATACAAAATTGAAGTCTCTCACACTCGATAATTTCCCTAAAAATTCCCAGGAAAGTATAAATGAAGATACATCTATTTACTTTCTCTGGTAAGAAAAACGCTATTAAAATATTTATATTCATTAAACAATACATAACTATTTAATATTAATACAGTCCATTTCATTTAATTCATTTAATAGTATATTAAATAGTTATATACTGTTCATTTTCAGACCTTCCTGTGATTGGTATATTGTGTAACAAAGGTGATTTCCAAAGGCTTACTAGCTCCCACAAACCTAAGAAATTGCAGAAGTTACTCAATCCACTATGTAGACACCTCTTCAAACTGTGGATGAAGTGGATTTCAGTGTGAGTTAGCAGACAGGGACTGAGTACCCATCATGATTCATAACATCATCACCCTGTCCTGAGAAGATGTTAGAGGATATGAATTTGCTATTGTTCTGTGTGCAGGTGGAACTCTAGCATGAAAAAAAATTCCCAATATTCCCACTTTCATGTCATTGCAACATATGTACTGAATTTTTAGGATATTAAAAAATATGTGTGCTTAATTCCTATTTATTTAACAAAATACCTAGCCCTTTGGGACAACAAATGCAAAACTTTCTCAAGGTTATAGCCATAATTTATATGGAGATTTCTTCTGCAGTGAGAGGCAGAGGCCATAGATTTTTCCTGTCTCTCTCTCCACTTCCTTTTCTGGTGTCCATCACGATATACCATGAAAATCTATCTGTCAGTGCCAGGGATTTGACCTGGGGACTGCAAACAGGTCTTAGTAAAGGTCACTTAGAAAGGCATATCTAGGAAACGGAAGACTTTTTTTTGGCTGTTTTTCTAGTACATCCTTCAAGTAGCTTTAGGTACAAGTCTGTTTTCACTTTCTGTCACACTCTTTGGCTTGGGTTTTTTAAATTAAAAAGAGAGTTTAAATCTCAAATCCTAGTAAGCCTTAATGACACCTCTCTCTTAACTCTTTTCCTTCCCCTTGCTTTGATTAGTGCACTAGTCTTTTATCATTAAGAGGAGACTAGACATTCAAAAGCTCACGCGGAGGAAAAGCCTGCCCAGTGCTGAAATGATACAAAGTGCCATGCTTTTCAGTAAAGGGAAGTCCAAGGGTAAAAGTCACTCAAAATATTCCACCTGCCTTCCCTGGCGTTGAACCATGTGTGGCAGGGAAGGGCGCTTGTGGTGTTCACTGAGTGCCTGTGTAGGTCAGGAGACAGAAGGATAGGCTCTGGTAGGTGTCTCAGTGCTTGACTCCTACTTGCCTAAGAGGTATAAGCATCCTGCTCTTAAATCCAGTGTGCAGAGTAAAAGACAAGCAAGGAGTGGGCAGGCAACAAGCATCCCTAAGAATACATGATGCTGAATGAAGTATTTAGGCAGATAAAGTGAATTCTCCCTTCTAAGAACCTGATTCTCAAGGGAAAGACACCAGGATTTGTTAGCTTGCGATCAAGGCTTTATAAACTCCCTTGATAACCATGAAGGTGTGCTCTCATTACAGCAGAAATCATCCCTTTTACCCAGCAAAAATCTGCTTTTGCACGAGGCTCATTATCCTCATCCTCAACACACTAAAGCTCGGTCTCTGCTACTGACACAGCCCTCCAGCATCTACTTGGTGCCATGGGCTGCTGCAGGGTGTGATGTACCAGCTTTTCCCCAAAGCTGTAAGAGACACCACAGTGCTCCTTCAGTTGTCTTGCAGGCCTTGCTAACACAGCTGTGCTCAGCATGCTGAATGCTCCCCTCCTAAACCAGCTTTTGGACATCCAAATAGAGTTAGCCTACATCGACCTCGCTGCCTCGAGTTAAAGTAACAGAAGCTTTTTCTTTCAGGGCCAAAATACAGGTTTTGGCATCTAAGGTTTAAAAATTCTCTCTGAGATCTGAAAACGCCTTTCTTAGTGTGGCACATTCTAGATGTGTAAGCTAAGTTAAAAATACACCTAGTTCATATTCCTTACTTTTAAATTAACATATGTCACTCTAACGATTTGTCAATTAAATTAATGCGAAGACAAGCATTGTCTTCAAGATTGTCTGAAACAATGGAAATGAACTGTGACTAGATGGATAGGATTGAATAAAAAGTGTTTCTTAGGTGCATGGACATACATTTTTAAATTCAGGATAGAAGGAGAAGGGTCCTTTCCAGCTGGAGATATTCTATGATATTCCTATCAAAAGAAAAGGGAGACTTAGAGCCAAAAAAAAAAGTGAGAGTTTGGTTTAGCCACTGTTATTTACATGAAAGCAGATCTTGACTTGTGTACAATAAAGACTTAGGAGTAATGATATTCTTCCTCATCTGAGATTGCTGGAAATACCAAATATTAATTTCCTCTTACTGTGGTCCTCAAATGGATAAAGAGGCAGCTCTGGACCCTACATAGGCAAAGGTAGGAAATGAGTAAGTCATTGAGTTCCTAGGAAATGAACCCTAGACACTTCACTCACAAGGGCTGCATGCCATATTCAAGACCATAATCTTTGTGTATGAGCAAGGAAAGCTTGATAAAAACACATGCCCACACATTCTTCTCCGCTTCCTTATTTACACATTTTGTATGTGAACCAATAAACCACACATTTTTCATCCACACTATTCATATTGAGCAGAGTCATGACAGATTACTGCAGACTAGTAAAAGCTTTCTGTGGAAAATTTTAACCCATCTGGAGTGTTGAAGATCACCTGATTGTTTCAAGATATTTTTAGTAAGAATGATAGTTGGTCTTTAAATTAAAAATTAAAAATCTCCATCCTTTGCCAGATGCTTTTACTAACTTGTCAAGAACTTCACATTTTTTCCTGTTGGTGATAATCGGATGGTTTGAGGCTTAAGTGTTTACTGGAAGACAAAATATGGTTTATTCTGTGCCTGATAGTCAGTTTACATATAATTCTCCGTCTTGATGATAGCTCTATAAACCATATAATTTGGTAGAATAGGAAAAATAATCTGATTTAGGCTGTAGCAAAGCATAATATTGTAATATTGTTTCATTATGGAGAAAATTATGGGGTCAGTATATATATATATATATATATATTTTTTTTTTCTTAATATTCTCATCAATTATTGTTGATTTTACCTGCAAGGAAAGTATCCTGTAGGCAAGGATCTGACCCTAATTAACATGAACCAGTACACAAGTTAAAAACTACACAAAAATGTACCGTGAAACCCAAATCTATTCCATTTTTTAATGGGTCATGCCAGCGTGAATTTTTTCATATTGGTTTCCCATTGTTGTTGTAAATGAGATTTCAACACCATCAGTGTCTGACCTTAAGTGTCTCACCTGCATTTCACCTGCTGAAGATAATGGTAAATCATCAGCAAGATGATGAGGCACTTGTGGTTTTCTTTGGGTAGATGCCTACCACAAGGATGTACCTTATTTCCAACAGTGAATCCATGATAATAGCGTATGGATAAAGCCATCCTGAAAGGATTACACTTTGCAAGATGTGAGGTGTGGTTTTCATTTCCTGTTCCCATCTCTACTGACCCCTTTTTTCTCAGTTCCTTTCCGTTCCTCTTTTATGGTTTTCCTTCTTTAGCTCAGTTTTAATCTAAATTTCCCATTAATTCATCTTATCTGTTTGATATTCCAGGCGTCTTATTCCTGCCTTGCTCGCTAGCCCTGTTCTACCAGTTCATTGAACACTGATAAGTGTTCAAGCGAAGACTTGGCACCAATAAAACTTAGTACTTCTGTACTGTGACCTTCAGGCACCTCTAATACATAGCCAAATATCAGAAATGCTCATTAAACAGTTAAGAAAAATATCTGAGATTGAAAAGCTACTGATTTGGGCCAGAAGGTGAATTACAGGCAGAGCTGGGAGCACCCCAGACTTGTGTGCCTTGCCTTCCCTTCAATGACTTTTGGTCCTTATGTCTGCAGTGACTTTCATCTGGAAAACTCAATACACATCCAAGCCTCTAAGAAGTTGAAAGCACTGCATTTATCTCTACCTCTGCTGCACATGTACAGGAATATTTATAACTTGGATATATTACTAGGGCATATTCAGAGTCAATAGTTAGCAGATCCCTTGGTCAGACATGTGATGCTTCAGAGTACCTTGGTTTGTTTCTTCATCATAGCCTTGAAATTCAGACTAGATTCATAAAAAGGTTCCCTCAAATTCATCTAAGCCAATACATATTTACACTGATACAATGCGTGATGTGTGATAATTTGTTTCCTAGAGCAAAACTGAGACTATAACCCAACTTCACCAAAAATAAACCTTGTTTTGCTTTGATTTTTAGAGAAACATCCAAAGCTTCCAACACACCCACAACAGGTATTCAAAGTAAAAGCCAACAGCAACTGTTTGCACACATCTTTGCTGAGTAAAACCACAGTCATTATGCAGTTCTTTTTCTGTTTCTTGCATTACCCTTTACACTGTATTGCCTTCTTGATTCCCTGTTACCAGCTGTACACATTCTTTGAGATCCAAGGCTTATACACTTAATCCAGAGGGTATGAATACTAAATCTATACCATCATACTGTCTGAAGCAACAATAATTAGAAATTAATCAACTATTTTTAGCCTAGTTTTAGTATCAATATTAAACCACAAGAAATTTCTTAAAAAATTAAGCTCCCAGAAAACAAATCTTCTACAGAAAATTACTGTAAAAACTAAAGGAAGCAATGAAAAATTAAACCCTTTCTCTAATGTTTTAACTCATGTCTGGAAAAAAACATGATCTTTTGTAAAGTTGTATTTAAGTTCATTATTACATTTCCCAGTTAGTTTTAAAATGCTGTAGAAACTCTTGTATTTTCTACTATATCTTGCATAATGATACAATATCTCTTACTAAGACAATTAGCAATCTTTCCATATCAAAATGCATATCTGAAAGAACTTTTATCTGATATGCAGGTGTTACACAGATTGTGGAAACAGTAAGAAAGTAGGTACATTTTTTATTTCTATAGGAGTAGATATTCTGCTGTCCCATATCTGCAAAGCTAAAAGGATATTCTTTATCTTTTCAAGCATTAAAGAAATGTTGAATAATTCATTTCCAGAAATATTAACTCTACAAAAAATACGAAAAAAACCCCCTCTTATTAGTTTCCCAGTTTGAAGACATTCCAAATCTCTCTCAGATACTAATTTTACAAATGTAATGTCCTTGAGAAATGAAACTCAATGCCTGCTTCTCTAATCAGACTTGACTCACTGTTTACTTTATGTGTTTCTGCCTATTCTGTCATTGAGATAAATAGATGAAATTCCTGAATAGTAGCAGAATGATAATTATTAGTGGCTATTATAGGAATTTAAATCACTACTCAATTCTTGGATTAACTTTGTAGTTAATCCTTGGATAGGAGGAGTGAGAGATGGGAAAGAGAGACAATGGGGCATTAATCTATTTTTTCTTCAACACTAAAATTTAAAGGTATTTAAAAATGAAAAGGTGGAGGGGGGAATCTAGTTTTTGCTGCTTTTCCAGCTAGTCTGCATCTTGGCAGGTATAGATTCATCAGTAAGAAGAGACTGAAAAGTTTTACCTTTGCTCTCCTTTTGTGATGTATCTCTTCAAAAGACTGTGTCACTTTAGGAAATGAAAAATTATCTTTGTTGAACTGGATAACAATTGAGATTTATTTCTCAGGTATTCTGAGCAACTTCTTTGACATACTCAGCATGCTGGGCTTTGAGGTGAGATTAGGGTACTTGCCTCTAACCAGGCCTGAGACCCCAACCTGCTGTGAGGTGAATATACTTTCTTTATTCCAAAGCTCTGGGGAGAAAAAAAAAAAGACACCTCAAAATGTGCTGGAAGAAGAATCACATAAGGAATTTTAACAGATACAAGGCTACTCTTACTTAAAATAAACTACTGCCATGATCATATTGAGCTCTTCATTCCTGTGGTGTTTTTCATGCAGATAGAAGTATTTCTCTGCATGTTTTAGGCTTGACACTTCAGAGAGCAATGTCCCCAAGGCAGGGACTGCCCCCAGTGGGGCTCAGTGGAGTGCCTGCCTATGCCAGTGAGGGCCTGCTCCCAGCTGGTCTGCAGGCACCAGAGCATCCTCTGAACCACCACCACCTCTGCCCACAGCCCTCCTGATGAAGCCTAAAAGCTTTAAGTTCAGTAGGGATAAAGATGGCAGGATGAAGTGAAACCAAGAAAAAGAACCATGCACGAGACAAAAGTTTAATGCAGAAACAAAGATGTTGATTCACACTCTCTATCGATTGCTTTAAATAAACAGTGTGTCAGTAGACCAGAAAAATATAGAGAAAAAGTGAAAGACTGGGAAGAAAATAGAGGGCAGGTTAGGGAATGGACATCACAGTGCCCAGGACACAGTTCTCACATTAGGAAGGGAATAAATTATGCATCATCATCAGATAATGCTATATTAGAAGATCTGTCAGTAAAAGATATTGAAAGTCTGTAGCTGCAAACAACTCCTGTCTGGCCAGAAAACAGTGTAGCAAAGAGGGCAGTGTGGTGGCAGCTCTACTCCATCTCCTCATCTTGCTGTGAGATTAAGATTTACTTTGGGTGGGAATTTTATTGTCTGTACCCAAAGCTTAGTGTCTCTGCTTGAATAACCCCGGGGTGTCACTTCAGTTGGTCCTGGAACTACAAGAAACTGGACTGCAATAAGCAGCCCTTTTGATAAAGACCACTGAACATGGATTGAATGGTAATACTACACTTTTTCAGTAGCTAAAAACCTGAATTTGATTAAAGTCAGTAACTTAGAAGGAAAAGGTACCATATCCTGTTACCAGTCCTCTGAGCCAGGTCCCCATCTGCTTTTATCTTAATGGCTGTTCTGCAGATTAGTAACTGGTGCCCCTCCATCCCTCCTTTTACATTTTCTGCTTTAGAAACAAGAGGAAGTTCCCTGTCTATACTCATGTCCCATGGGAAGCTGCAAATAAGAAGCTCATTTTACTGTTTACACTAAATTATATCATGCAGTTATTGCCCTATTTATTTCCCTTCTTCATCTTCATCAGTTTTATAAAGTGAAAATATATTGGCAAAGAATAATTCTAGTCTTGATATCTGACTTGTGCAATGTGTTAACAAAGGAATTATGAATTGTTTTTCTTTTTGAAATAGGTGCTGGAATAGGTATTCAAAATCCAACCCACAGGACTCAGGACTACTGTATTGGAGAAGCACAGAAGCACAGAAAAGCATATGTGGTTATTATATTTTACTGTGAGGTCAATTATATATGTCTACAGATGGAAGAACATCTAGAAGACAGCAATATGCAATTAGTTATATAGAAGTATTATGATTATGACAATTTTCTTACTTTTATATTATGAGAATTATTATTAGAGAATTTATGAGAATTTTGAGAATCATTATGATTTTTTCCTGGTTTATCATGATATCAAACAGCACAGTATTATGATTTTACTTTTTGATATTGCTAAAAGGTGTAAATAGTAATTGCAATAAGTTCTTATTGGAGAGGCTCCCTGTCCCTGTCCGTTTTAAAGGCATTCATCACTAAAAAGCAAATATATATATATATATGTGCAGATCATTCCTGCTGTATTCTGTAAAGCTCTTTTGAAAATGGCCAGTCTTTACTACCAGAGTATACTTTACTCCTAAAGTATCTCCATCTGAAGCCAAGAACACTGGGGAACAGTTTTTTTAAACCACACTTCAGGTTAGAAGGCTTGTCTTTAAGCTGACTAATGAACATTGTGTGATGTCTGATGCTGGTTGGCAGCAGCAACATGGTGGGGGCTGCACTGAGCTATACTGAGAGCACTATCCACAAGAGCTGGGCTAAGGCTGGAATTCCTGCTCTACCTTTTACCCCGAGGAATGCAAAATACTTACAGCTGGTAGGCTCCAGGTAAGTGGATTGAGGCAATTATCTGCAGATTTGAACAGAAGACATCTACTGCATGTGCTTTGTTGCTGTGTGCTTATGTAATGGTGGCTGTCAGGCCCACAGTGCTCCTCCCATGCTGCCCACTTGGAATTACTGAAATGCAGTTACCTCTAGGACAGCCACATGAAAAAGCCAAACTCATAGAATCACTTGGGTTGAAAAGGACCTTTAAGGTGTGTACATGCTGTTGCAGATGAGGGAATTTTTTTTAAATAGACACCAAAACAATATTCACTACTAAAATGATTCTATGGATTATTTCTACATCTGTGGAAAACAGGTTTTTGAGATTCCAGCTAAGTTTCCACAGCTTTTTGTACAGAGAAACAACCTTATTTACTTGTACCAGTTTCTGCCTAATTTTGTGCCTGAAGAATGGTCACTCTGAGCCCATCACTGCGATCTACTAGTGTTCCGCAGATTTATGAACTCCTTATTGTGAGAGAGGGAGGAGTTATATTCCTTCCTCTCGGAGGGGATGAACTGCTACTAAAATCTCAAGATTGTAATCCTCTGAGATATGTGACCTGTGTTTTGGAAATGAGGGGAGGCTAGGAGCTGCAGAGGAGGAGTGAAGTCCCTCAAATGCTTTTCAACCACATGGATTTTCTCTGGACCATGGCAAAGCAGAGAACTTAATCTAGATGTTCTCATTCTCTGCCTTAGCCAGTAGGCCATCATCTGTCTTTAACAGTAAAGGGGGATGAATTGGATCATGCAGGTTAGAAACCAGTATTACAACTTCAGGCTAAGTTGTAGTCAACTTGGCAATCAGCTCAAGGCAAGGATTTTACTTGGCACCTTCCTCATGTGTCTGGAAAAGAGGATGGAAGATAAAAACACAAAGTTGTGCAGGATTTTTTTAGTTTTTATTAAAATTATTCAACTTGGTTTGTCAATTCTGGTGATTATGACTATACTGCTGAATTAAAAGAAAAAAAAAAGAAATAATATCAATGGATTTATTGAAAAGGAAACTTTGTAGTTAGAGACTGGCTTAGTCAACTGTGTTCTGGGTCAATTTTTATCCTCATTCTAGTAAGCTTCACAGTGACTGGAGGCATATGGCATTTTGGGAAATCAAGGACAGTAGAAATAATGTAAACCTTTTTTTACTCCTGAATGTACAAGACTTTGTCCACTTTGTCCATAGACTTTGCTAGAAGCAAAGTAATTATGTCCTTTTCGTATTTAAAGATACATCCAAGCCACATATCTTTGTAAATGCTGCCTGGAGGATGATGCTTTCTCTTTAGGGAAGGATATTGCAAGAAACAGACATGTGCAAGAAGAGGCATCTACAAAACTCAAATACCTCTGCATTATGGAATAAAAATCACTTCCACTTACTTCTGTTAACTGTGCTAATTGCTGGTCTAGCCACTAATCTTTCAGACAAGCTTCATGAATTACAAAAAAAAAAAAAAAAAATGAAGCTTTTGTTATACCTCATTGTTTTAGCTCAGATCATAGAATTATTTAGGTTGGAAAAGACCTCTAAGATAATCAAGTACAACCATTAACCCAGCACTGTGAAATCCACCACTAAACCAGGTCCCCAAGTTCTACATCTTTTAAACATCTCCAGGGATGGCGGCTCCACCACTTCTCTGGCAGCCTGTTCCAGTGACAACCCTTTCACTGAGGAAGTTTTTCCTAATATCCAATCTAAACCTCCCCTGGTGCAACCTGAGGCCATTTCCTCCTTTCAGGCAGTTGTAGAGAGCAATAAGGTCTCTCCTGAGCCTCCTTTTCTCCCTCAGCTCCTTCCCATAACTTGTTCCAGGCCCTTCACCACTAATGCAGGTTTATAGCTAAACATTTATACTTATATGTTAATGTGATGATAAACTTTCTTATTGTCCTTAATTCTTCTGAGGTGCTGTGTTCCCAGAGTCAATATGGCAGCACCAACAGCAGCTCCTGAATGAAAGGAAGCTGCAGAGCTGCAGGAGGGCTCAACAAGCACTGAGCTTTGGGAGACCTGGAAGCCCTGGTACAGACTCTTACAGACTAAGTTAATGATTTGGACTCTTCTGCCCAGAGCCTCCAAACCCAAGCTTATCTGAAGACATTTTTCACATGTTAGCAACATTCTACCTATATGCATCCAGTTGGTTCAGAACTAAGGATGAAAGATTGCTGATGATGAGATGTCATACAGGAGGTCATACAGGAATGATTCAGTCTGAACACTTAATGAATGAACTTCAGCTAATTCTCTTGTCTCCTAGACAGATTTGGAGTCTCATTCTGAGGACTCATGTTCAGTGAGGCCAAAGAGGATCCTGCTCTTAGTACCAGCCTTCAGTCCTAAGCTATATATTTTCTACATTCTGAAGATAAGGCTGAATGAGATAGTGCAGGAAGCCTTTTGTGAGCCACATATATTACTGGACTCACACTTTCAACTCGACCCATCCTCAGGCTCCCAGAGAGAAATGGGCAGCTGGGACTTCTGTTCTGGTCGCACAGGTCTTCCCATTTGCTCCCTGCCCTAGGAATGAGGGCATTAGGCACAGGCTGCACTTCACTGTCTGCAGGAAAGTCACCTCCCCTTCATCCTCCAGAGATGAGGTCAGTGGATAGGTCCTCCTTAGGCATGGGTGGGATTTTGGAGCATTTTGATTGACTCAGGCCAAGCTGGTGCACACTGATGACTGTTTACAATAGTCATGAGATATTTACAAAACACTTCCACACAACTGTGTTTTTTGTAGTGTCTCCCTGATGAGACCATGAAGACACATTGCCCAGGTTTCCCTCTGTAGGTGTTGTAGTGTGGCATGGTGGAGTCTAAGGTGACTTAAGGCTGTTCAGTCAGAGTTCAGAAGACATTTTGGGCTCGAAGAATTTCAAACCATTTCCTCTTTCCTCTTGATCCAAAGGAAGAGAAGGTTTTAAATTATGCAGGGACAAAAAACATCCCCGAGAAGCCTAAGAATGCAAAGGAAAAGAGAAGGTGGCTTAAGCAATCTCTCATTCAGCCCCTTTCAGCTGCATTAAGCATACCTTGGTGACAAGTAAGTTTGTGAATATTAGTAATTATCTTGGCCACTTTTATGTGATATTGGCTGATAATAATAGAGGTGCCATGAGAACAAATTATCTTGTGATAGATGCTGATTTTGAGGATGTATATTCTCTGCAGTATTAGATAGGAAAAATAGATACCAAAGTCAGCATTACCTGATGTGCTATTGGATTAGACTTTTTTACTGTACCAGATGCTAAATCAGCTGAGAGATTTTGCTTACCAAAGCAAGATGACAAAACAATGTTTTATAAAACACTTAGAACTGTATACCTTGGCAAAAGTTTCTGTAATGGAAGACGACCAAGTCTGACTTCCTTCTTTCATAGATTGCCAGGTGGCACCTCCCACACGTTCAGTCTGGTCACGTTATTTGAAAATATTTTTGAACAGAAGAAAGATATTTTTTCCTTTCTTTTAATATCTCTATTAAATATTGTCAAACAGCTCGAGTTTTGCTAAGACAATACAATAAGGGTTACTTTTTAAAATTAATAATACAAGGGGATTAATTTCAGGATTTCATTAAATCCCAGCTAAGTAAGATGATTTATACTGCCCAGAAAAGACTCGGTTAGTATAAGACTACATTTTTTCCCTGTACTGAATGAACTGCTGGGGGTAATTAGATAAAGCAAACAAAACCAAGCCAATCCACAGGTATCTGCCTACCCCTGGAAGGACTGACTTTATGCAGCAACCTGCAGTGGGGAAGGAGACGAGGCTGACAGAGCCTGTACAGAGTCAATGTCTTTGCCTGTGGCTGAAGTACCATCCACCACAGCAACCCCAAGCCTCTCCCTTCACCCAGATTCAGCTCAGGCATGGATCTGTTCTCAGTCCTGGTGCTTGCTGGGCATGCACCACATGCACCACGTCAGACATCAGCCCAGCCCTGGCACTTCTCTGGGTTCCTTTGGCATAACTGAGGTCAGGACTTGTGGCAGGAGGGCTGACTAGGAGGTGAATGTATGAGGGGCCCAGGGAAGTTGTAGCTGGCCAAAGTGGACATTGCTGACTGCTGGGATGATGCTATTACGTGGCAACCCAGGAAATTTCTGCTGTGAGGATATTGTGTACAATCACCAGTACACCACTAACAATAACCCGTGTTTTTATTTCTGCACAATAAATCATCCTCAGGACTTGTGCTTTCCAGAGTGTAGGGGGGAACAGGGAGAGTTGATGGAACTCTGCATTTGCCAAGTCACAATGGTAAATTCATAAACCTAATTTTATCCTGTTGGATGGGAAGATCCATGGGTGCAGTTATTGACTATGCAGGTGGTAAAACTGAATTATGTACGGGCAATGGGATGAGCCAAAGGATGACTGGACAGAAAGTTTAACTCCATGTGTGGGCCAACTGTTTCATATATCCCACATCACTCATCAGGGTCAAACTGATTTGTGGCAAATACAAAGCAAATATACCATGGCCTGGGAAAACTAGGTTTCAACCCTAAATACAGAGTGAAGATAAAAACCAAATCAAAATAATTTGTGCTTTCCAATACCCGAGTCAAATGGAAGAGCAGATGCAAACCCAGCAGAGAGCAGAGTACCTGTCACTTTCTGTGGCTGTGCTGCAGGGAAGTCCCCTGATTGTCAGGGACAGCATGCTTGTTCCTTCCCTCTCTGTCAGCCATCTCTCTCCTGTTCTCTGCTTTGGTGTGGCTCCTTGCTGCAGTAATTTCTTAACAGTTTCCTGCTTCAGATAAATTCCTGGAAAGATGTGAGGGTGTAATACTACATGAGCTTTCCAGCTTGGTGTGCACCACAGAGCATGATAATTCTGATCAATCAGGGACAGAGGAGGAGGAAGCCATAGTGAAGGACCTGCACATCCTCCCCCACTGGCAAAGCTGGGATTACTGTAAGGTCTTGAAAACACCATTCATAAAGGGCCACTTTTTGTCAGCCTGGTCAAAGGATCCAGATCTGGGAACAGCCATACAGAGTTTTTTGTCTATACCTTATAAGTAATTTCCAATAGTTCCTTCCTAGAGTGATTTTTCCATGACTTTTCTCTTTTTGCCTGCCCTCAGCCATAGGGCACTGTGCTGTGACCATCTTTTCTATGTCTCCTTGGCATCCCATTTGGCATCTCCTGTCAGGAGCACTACCTGTTCCTCTTCTCTCACCAGATTGTGCCTAAGGTTCTCCTTCCACTTACTGTGCTTTAGCCACAGACATGAACACAAAGAAGGAAGCTGGGATTTTCTTTCTTTATGCTGCATTAAGGCAGCTGCTTACTGGAACTCACTATCTTTTACTGTCATTTCATGCCAATACAAACATGGTACATGGGGTAGGGTTTTACCCACTTAAAAATAAGCATCTGAGATGCAAAACAAGGAGAAGTATGGCCAAAAAATTTAATTCCTGCTTGCTGCTGCTTAGGAGGGGCAAGTGAGGTGACTTTTTAGAGGCGACAATTACAAGCCAGAAACTAGATAGGCTTTCTTAGTGAACACACTGATCTTGCTTTGAATATCCAGCCTTAGGACAATTCTTTAGTCCGCTGATACTCTAAAGGCAAACTTAATATTCATAAACTTTCAAGTTTTTGGTACTTGCACTTATAATAAAAGGAAGTAAAGACTGATGTGTATGGAATAGTCATCATGGTTTTTCATTCTTCCTCTTTCCTACCATTGTTTATTGTGATCCTTTTCTATGCTAAGCCTGGGTTATACTGTAAGATCTTTTAGTTACCTAAGATGTATGCTTTGTGAAGTATATAAATATATGGAGAAGACTTATGCTGGCCAATAGTGGGTGCTGCCCCAGTGCGATGGAAAAGAGTAATTTGATGTGGAAGAGCACAAGCTCAGAGGACTGGAAGCAGTAAGCCTACCTTCCCAGGGATTACAGCACTTCTCATAGAGATACCCACAGCTCTGTGATGTTGGACAAGAGTGCTATTCCTGCAGCAAATGAGAGAACAGCTGGGTTAGGGAGAGTTGGGAGAGTCCCCTGTACTCAGCACTGGTGAAGCTGCCCCTTGAAACCACTGTCAGTTTTGGCCCCTGGAGAAGGGCAATGAAGCTGGTCAAGGCCTGGAGCACAAGTCTCATGAGAAGCAGATGGTGGATCTGGGGCTCTTTAGCATGGAGAGAAGAAGGCTTAAGGGAGACCCTAGTGTTCCCTAAGACTACACAAAAGGAGGGTGTAGCCAGGTGGAGGCTGGGTTGTTCTGCTAGGTAACAAGAGACAGGACAAGAGAAAATGGCCTCAAGTTGCACCAGGGGAGGTTTAGATTTGATATTAGGAAATAATTTTTCATTAAAAGAGTGGTCAAGCATTGGAACAGGCTGCCCAGTCAAGAGGTTGAGTTACCATCCATGAAGGTATTTAAAAGATGTGCAGGAAGGCCCTTATGGACATGGTTTAGCAGTGAACTCAGCAGTGCTGTGTTAATGGTTGGACTCAATGGTCTTAGAGGCCTTTTCCAACCTTAATGCTTCTCTGAGTTTCTTTCTCCAGTTCATATTTATCTTCCAGGTCTCTGTGGAAGATGTAGTTATCCAACTGATTATAGCACTACAGCTCCAGGATGCTATTCTTCATTGCTCTGGACTAAATTTGGCTGGGTTCAGTGGAGTTTTTTTATTTTTCACTGCCAAAGAAGTACCACTTTGTCTCTTTCCTACTCATCAGTTGAGCACTCTGGATTATTATGGACTCGTGCTTCCCATCAAAGTCTAGCAAGAGCCAAGGTTTTTTTTTTTTTAAAGCGTGTTCCATCAATTCCCAGCAGAGATTCCCAATCCTTTCATACAGCTTATTGGGAAGAGCCAGACTCAAGAGGCTTCTGTGCTGTTATAAAGCAATATTTTTAGAGACAGTTGTAACTTAATGTACCCATTTGGCTGCCTGTCAGTGTTTCCCATGTTGAGACCATCTTGAGATCCACAAACCCACTTCAGGGCTAGAGCTGCTGGTGGATGGGAATAAAAGGAGTTTTGTTTTCTTCCTCTTTTCTCAGATGTGTTAACCTGTTGGTTTTAGATCCCTGTTATCGACAGGATAAATTGTAATTTAATATGGTTTAGTTGGCTCACTCCTAGGACTCATGTACACTTCATAAGACGTATTAAAACATTACTTGCTAAGCCTGCACCAGAATATATAATATAGTAGTTAAAATGAGTTAGCTAACACATTTTTGAGAAAAATGCCACTTCTACTCAAGCCAAGACATTCTGTTAATGAGTTGAATATTCCTTCTAGCTCTTTCTGCAGCAAAGGGAAAATGGTTTTTACATTGTCCAGGCCTCTGGCACGGGCTCACACAATAGGAGAGGCAAGAAGGCTCGTGGGACTGTGTGAGGAGGTGGAGTGCACCCCTGCCCTGCAGGGCTGTGTGCTGGGCTATGGCTGAGTGCTTGACAGCAGCTGAGCCTCACAGGAGGATGGAAACAGGGCCAGGTGCCTATGGCTGGAGCCCTGCCACACACTGGGACCATGCTGGCTGCAAGGCAACCACCTCTCCCGCTGATCAGGCTGACCCTTTAACTGGAACACGGAGAGAAGCTGAGGCACAGCACTGTAAAAGCACCTCAAGAGGAGAGTGATGTCCAGGCAATATTAGGGCGGTGGGTCCTCCATAAAATGAGTGAAACACGGGAGGTCTGGTTGTCAAACCTGATGACAGTGCTTGATCTGATATATGCTGAAATTACTAGAAAGATGCCATGACCTGCCTTGGTGAAAGTGGCAGTGATTGTGAGGAACCCAGTTTGGATGCCTTCTGTCAGACCTGTTCCCCCAACAGCTCCCACCCATGAAATCTTGATTTCTGGAAACCCTGAACTATGAAACCACACCTCATTATCTTCTGCCATTTCTGCTGCTCACCAACATCTTTAGACCCCCCAGCCCAAACCCCTAAGTCTAAGTGACCTCTGGATTGCTTGAGCTCCCCTCAATAAAATGTGTTTGTTTGCAGGTTTTTATATATGGTGAAAGGGCCCTTGGTATTTTCATCACTTTGTACTATTTTCCTTCAGGGTTGGTCTGTTGTTTTTTTGGCTATATTTACAAATTCCAGTAAGCTATCCTTAAGAGAAAGGTGCTTTTTACAAGTCTCCCATTCAGCATTCATGGCACAAATCATGGAAATTCCTTTAGGCTATGCTGGTGCCAGACTCTGTGCCTCCCACTTTTATGTATGCTTAATGAAATGGATCTATTTTCTTATGACCAAACTATCTTGGTTTCAGTCATATCAGGGATGAAATACAATTGCATTAGTAATCCCATATGTGCAGTGCTTGATCTGTTTCTCTCTGTTTCTTTAGGATCTTTTCCTGCCTTGATGAGTAACTTTTTTTCTTTCCTCTTCAGCTGCTCTTTTCTCCCTTTTTAGACTTTTTCCTGCTGCTTCTCCCTCCTTCTTTTCCCCTCCCCCGTTTACACTTAACCTTCTGTTTCTCCTAGTGTCCTGGCAGGAAGGATATAATGCAATCGCTGCTATACAGTGACAAAAGTAAATATGTGGCTCTGAGTAAGTGCAACAGGGTCGAACAGCCTTTTTGCAATATGATACTGCATAATCTGCTTCCCTTCTAGAGATAGTTGCTTGAATGTTAAAGAGTTGTAGCTCCACTGCTTTTACAACTCAATAGTTTTTAACTGTACTTTCCTTTTGCTTTGCATAAAGCAGCTCTTTTACTGGGACGGGTTCTGAAGCTATCTCCCAGACTAAATCTGAAGTGGGAATAAAAGGCAGGGGTTTGTGTTTCGGATGATTTGCTCGTCTTTTGAATATCCGTATGTTTTTCTGCACGTAGGAGGAAAAAGGAAAGCTGGATAATTTATGTGTGGTAAAGCCACACGCACACAGAGACACAGGAAGGCTTCTAATGCTAAATCCTTATGACTAAGCACCCAACACAGTAAGCATTCTCTCTAAACAACTGCTTGGTGGCATGTGGGCTTTTTAAACTTTCCCGAAGAAAATAATAAGGGGTAAAAATTTTTGAAAGAGCCTACATGACTTGGGGGTCTACATTCCTTTGAAAATAAATGGGAATTCTGCATCTCAAATTCCATGTCGCTTGTGAAAAATTAGCAATACTGAGTGGTGCCACTGAAATGTATTTTATGTGTCTTCTACAAAGGAGTGCCTTTTATGTGCAACCAGAAGTTTAAATGATGAGTTAGCTATTTTACATAACCAGCTAAATAGGACTAGTTTAATTAACTGCTTTACAGAAACAGATGCTTGTTAACACCAGTGAATTTCATGCATTAAAGGTACATGATGACTGGTTCAAATTCAGCTGGGCCAGGGGAGAGGGTGTGGGTCTGGGTACATTTTCTTTGGCTGTAAACTGCTTTCCAAGATCATCTCCTGTACACTCGTGCATCCCCCATGCCACCGTTCACTGTCACCCTGAATTGTGCTGATACAACTGTCTGGGAGGCTGCACTGTAAACTCATCATTACAAATTAGTCTCTAAAACCCTCATGTTCTCTCGTTTCCTTGACCATTTTACAGCACAGTCTCACAGTTTTATTGGCACATATCAGAAAGAGATAAAAAGAGATAAATTCAAGAGCGGGAGCTTATGGGAAGACTGAGACTGGCAAGATCTTTAGTCTCCTTCTCAGTCAAATAAAATATAAACCATGGAACCACACACTGAAGTCACAACTGCATCGTTGCTCTTCCAGCAGCAGTACTGAAGAGGCCCTCCTCACAGGTTTTAATTACTGTCTCTCTGCTGCTCTTTCAGCCAGGCTGTGTGGTCGCAGAGATCAACCAGCTCATTCAGGTTGCAAATGTATAAATAAAGCAAATAAAGCAAAAAAAAAAAAAAATAAACCAAGAAAAATGGGTGAATGAAATACAAGTAAATGATAGCAAGCAAAATATAAATAGTTATGCAGATTTGACCTACTCCCACTGTTTTTTTTTTCCCTCTCAGATGCAGTAAATGATAGGGAAGGGGAAACAGGAGTGGCTAAGCCAGCATTACTAGTAAAACATAAGTCTTCATGAAAGTCACTGATGACAATTCATATTGATTTTAATGGTACAGGTTGATTTCCTGCATTTTGCAACCTTTGCAATATATTCCTGGGAACAGTGGCAGAAGGAAGAGTTGTGGGCTAGGGGAGCTAGAATAGCTGAAGGGGAAGGAAGCAGAACCCTGAGATTTCCTAAGAGACTGCATTGGGTTTTATCTTTAAAGCGAATATCCTTTCTGAAATACAACCATCTAAACTACTTCTGCTATTCCGAAAGCATCTGAATTTACATGACAAGGAGTGAGGTAATGTCTTAAAGCAAAACAAATGTAAAGCAGCTTAGAGTTTCAGCAATTTCTTTCTCTGAAGATGACACTACACACTGAAGTGTATCAAGTGCTGAGGAAGATAAACTTTTAGTCCATGTCGATTTGCACAGATTTAACAGCTGCAGCAGTGTACCACATCTACAGAGGGTCACTCATACCAGAGAATAAAACCAAAAATTATAATCCCACCAGGAAACAGAATAGATTCAAATTCTGCACTAATGAAAGTGACACCAAATAACTCTCACCTAGTAAGCTAAAGAAGAAACCTTATAGCCAAGAACCTAATTTATGGGCTAAGAGTGTCTCCTCAAAGCTCATATTTCTGTGACACTGCTTTTGTGAAACACAAGACCTCCGTTGTGTAAGTAGGATTAGACCCAGAGCCTTATTTCAGCAGATTCATAGTTCTAAGTAATATGGAGCTATTTCAAAGTTCAGGCCCGTAAGAAGTCCTACAGAAAATGTAATCAGATGCAGATGCTAAAATTTTCAAAGTTAAATCCTTTGTTACCAACTCTGGGAGGAGCCTTAAGTATTACAAACAAGCACGATAATATAATAAAAGCTGCAGGTCTTGAATTCACGTGGCACTGTGAAGCTCTCATTTGGCAGTAAAGGCATTTGCTAGCCACCCTGGTTGTGAAGAAAAAATCTTGGATATGGAACTTTAAAGAGTACAGCATCAGCAAACAAAGCATATTATGGAAGAAAGAACTAGCTCTTGTCCAAGTTGGTTTTAATCTCAAAACTCTTAAGACAATCTCTGTATTTTGTTGATTCATGGATGTTGGACAGATGGAGTTGGAAATGCCTAGTCTGGCACTAAAATCTTGTTTAAAAAAAAAACCAACAAAAAACCAAAAAAAACCCCACCACCAAAAAAAGCGGCACTACTAAGGTTTGATCTGAGGATCTTCTAGATATCCACAAAATTGTAGACATTGAGCTTTCTCTTTGGTATGCCACTTATTTAGATGCTAAAATATACATATCAAGAACCAATGTAAGGCAACTAAAGTGCAAATACTGGCTGTAGGCAGCATAACACAATAGGATGGGAAAGAATGGAAATTTTATACAGTCTTTTATTATATATATGTTTTATGAATCTGATGGCTATTTGATTTATTTTAGATATGTCTTCTTTCAAATACAGGCACAGAAGCCATGAGGTGTATTATGCATTGAAACAGAGGTTGGAAAGAGAGAGGTGAATACAAAAATTATCTGGTGTGATAAAATAACAACTGGAATAGGAATAATGTGATATGGCAGGTTCTCTGAGGCTGGAACTTTTTCTGTGTCACAAACCCAGCATGTTGTGGCTGCTACCCGGGAACAAATGAGGGAAAAGCAGAAACGACCAAGTAGGGAGGAAAGACGCTTCAGGCTTGCAAAGACTGTCACTGTACAAAACAAAGCAACCGTGGTTAGTGCAGTACTGGAGGAGTGGATCAGAGCCAGGGCTGGGGCCAGCCCCAGGGAGCAAGAGCAGTGCTTGTTGCAATGGCATGGGAGACCTGGGAATGGGGATGTGTCCCAGCAGCAGCAGGTGAAGAGCCTCCTAAATGCAAAGGAAACTTAAACGAAGTGAAAAATGGATGAGTGAAGATGGTGTTGGCACTTACAACAACAGAGACTTTCAAAGGCATAAAAGTAGTGTAAAGTGTACAGAGAAAAAAATACATGAGAGCTCTTATCTCTGTTTCTGGAACAACCAGAGCTGTCTGGATGTTGTGTTTCTAAAGTCTTCAAGTTTAGAAAAAAAAAATGGAAAACAGAAAAAAAAAGAACTTTATCATGGATGAGAAGTGACTTTTATTTATTATTTATTTTTATTTTTAAGTGTTTGATTTCACTGCAGTGATTGCAGCTGTGGGCTTATAATCTGAATTATTTAAGCAAAGTAGCTTCATACTATAGTCATATCCTGTTCTGAAACATTGGAATCCTCAGCAATAATTCCATGGTTTTTAAGAAACAAGTAATTTTATAGGTAAGATACCTTTTCAGAGGCAGAACAATGTGTGTGCACGGGGGTGTGTAAAGGTGCTCATCATCTAATCTCACAGCAGTCTTTTGCAAATGTAGCACACCTCATTTATTGGATATGCAAACTTGAAAAGGACCACCTCCTTTTTTCACCATATGCTCAGGCAATGAGTAAGAGAAATACATATAAACAGGTGGAAGAAATGTCACTTAGAAGTATCACCTGCCAGCACACTACAGAAGGAAAGAGAAGGGGAAAGAAAGATAAGAAGTGAGAGACAGCATAAGCAAATAAAAAGGCTTACTTGCAAAATAAAGAGATGAAGAAAGGTACTAAATAAATCTATGTACTACAAGGCAAGTTAATGCAACTCCTGAGGAGCTTTATTTACATGATTGGCCTTTACATGCCAGCTAATCCTTCTAGACACTGACCTTGTCAGCAGTGTTTGTGTACTTTGAAGAAGAATACAGACTGTTCTTTCAACTAATATCTCCAGCATGGCTAGATGAGAGTTTTGCATGAGCATTGCACACATAAATGGCCCAGAGCACACTCCCCTTCCCCCAGAGGGGGTACCAGCCCCCTGTGTTCGTGCTGCAATACAAACAAGTGCCCTCTGACTCTGCAGGGCTGCAGCACTACAGCACAGCTTTTGGCTCCCAGGTCATTGTGCCAGGGAGTATAGATACCAAAACAGGTTGCACTGCAAAGAACTTCTGTCTCAGGCAGCTGGAATAGAATTACACCTGGGAGTGTGCTGCAGACATGTTTTCACAAAGCGTACTGCAAGTCAAATATTTCTGCGTGTTGGAGACAGCCAGCACAACTGCAGCACAAGCTCAAATCTGAACTCCCATGTGAGACAAGCCAAAGAAGGGCCCATAATACCCTTTCCTCCAACCTGATCAGGAGAAAAGGTCTGAGTTTGGCAAATCAATGTCAAAGCCCAAGCACTGTAAAAACAAAAAAGCAAACCAAACGAAACCCCCAACAAGCCAGAAGAGCTATTTATTACCAATTAAATATTTTTCAAACTAATTCTGGAGCAGAGATCCAGGCAGAAGAAAGAAGGACCTTGATGTTTGGAAAATTAAAGATGCTCTAGTGGGTAAGGAAACATTGCACAAAATGCCTTATACAGACATTAATAAATATTAGCCAAAAATGCCAATAAATTGACTTTCAGGGCTCTTAAAAATTCACTCTGACAGAACAATATCAACCAACAAAGTATCATTTTAATAAAAGGCATTAAGCCACAGCACATGGAATGTTTCAGGTATGAGGCTACTTCTACTGTTCATGGAATAACATACAGAAATTCATGTAGTCTGAGTGCCTATCCACACACAGTCAGTGCTACTACTTGATCATAGTTTAATGTTATGTTTAAACAAGCTGAGACCACCACAAGTTTAGCATATCCCAGGCAAAAGTGCAAAAAACACAGTTAAGATCTGCAACATGCTTTTGCCAAATATCAAAATGAGCAAGGGGTAGCTTCAGATCAATTATTACTTTTCCAGCAAATTATTTCCTCTGTGATAACTACTAGAAGTAGAAAGACTAATTTTAGCTGGGAAGTTCACAGAATCTTACCGTCACAGCCACAGTCACAGCTAATTTGAGGCAGAGAAAGCTAAAACACTGTCAAAATATAAATGCTTCCTTCAGCTGATTCATTAGTTTGCATATCATAACAAGGACTTTGTGTTCTTGGGTAAGGTTAGTGCCTCGAGGACATCCTGCAGATGTGTGCATTCCCAGTCTGAGTCTCTTTAATTTGTTATGCAAACACCAATTCTTTTTAAATACTGCAAAAAGGAGGACTTTTTATTGCAGCTAAAAAACCATCAGCATTAAAAATAGCTGTTCCTGTGATGCTGCTTTTTAGGAGGAGGGAGGACACCATATTCTAAACAGATGTTTACTCATTAATGAATGGTTTATTTCTCATTAGGAGAGGTTTAATTGGCAGACAAACCCTGACACAGCTAGCAAGTGAACTTGATAAGTCCTGCTCCAAGCCAGGAGGCCTGGCATTTTTTGACACATTAACTATTTTGCCCCTCAAGGGAACTGTGAACTTTGAAAACCCTAAAGAGCCTAAGAGCAGAAAAGTCTGAGGCTGGCTTATATTTTTACTTTTCCCCTCTTCCTTGTGCACATGCATTTGAAAGGTACAGAACAAGGACAGAACTAGCAGCGGAGGGCTGTGTTTTGGCAGAGCTCAGAAAGGATGAAATTTGGGATTTTTTCCTTAGAATGGCAGCTGTGGCAGCACCCCTGCAAGCAAGGCAGAGCCCATCTGTGTTTTGGATTAAGCAAAATGATTTTGGTGGTCAGCTTATCAGTGTGATTTTACCCAGGGTGTGCCACCATGGGTTTTTGGTTTCCCTGAGGACAGGGGTGAGCAGACAGGCACCTGGGGGGCTGCAGGAGGCCCCTCAGGAGACTCCCACCCCAGCCACCCAATTCCTTGTCCTCTTTCCCTTAAAACCCAGACACTGGCTTGTTGGGGGTGACTCACATCTCCCCACCCATTTCAAGGCCCCCAATAGGTGAGAGAGGTGGGAGAAAGAGAGGCAAGGATTTCTTTGGTGGTCCCTGGGGGTTGCTTCAAGCCAAATGCTCCTACTCTGCTTTGGGTGATGATAGCAGGGGCTTTTTTTTAGCTTTTTGTTGAGACATATGAGATATGGTCCCCACCTGGTATTCAGTTTCAGATCAGCAGGATGACCAGGAGACAGAGCCCAGTTTGGTTTTGGGGGCTTCCAGATGGTTTTGGGAACACTAGGAGCCAACAGTCTGTGGGGTCCTGATCCCTTTTCCCAGCCCACATGAAGAAGAGAACAAAGTTTGGTTTTCTCAGGGATTAATATTGTGTCATGTGATGCTGAGCTCCTCAACCTGACTGAGGGACCCTGACTAAGTGCCCTGAGGGCAGGGCCAAGTCCTCTAAGCTCTGACTTCAGTGCACCCCTGCCACCTGCTCACACACCAGTGAAAACCAAAACCACTCCTCCTTCCACCTGGCTGCTGTGAGCCATACTGGGCTTGTAGGCCTCATCCAGAGGGTTTCCTCATCCAGGTAATTTTCCAGGAGAATAGAAAGAATCCACAGGGGCTGGCAGGCTTTCTGCTTCTGAGATAGCCAAGCCTGAAACACCAGGTGCTGGTTGTCCTGTTCTATCAGCCCTGCCAGATACAAGCACAATCAGCTGATGAGGGGGCAGTGAAGAAGGCAAACAGTCCACACACCCAGTCCTGATGCCTGTAATCACTTCCTCTTTCTCCTTTTGTTCTGTGGTCTTATGGACAATGGTACAACATTTCCTTGCAGAGCCAAGTGAAACAGTGATGCTGCAATAAGCAGATGCTGGAAGGGTCCTGACAGGAGGAGGCTGGCATTAATGGCAGATCTGAAGAAGGAGGGTGGATGCAGCAAGAACAGTATGGCAATGCTTTAGGAGGTCAGAGTGCATTGCTGGACTGGGCATATTCCTGCCTCAAGAGCCACAAGTGGAACAACCCCGTTATAGTACAACCCAACTTGCCACATGAAAATGAAAGATTTAATTTCACAGATTAGTTTCATAAATTTCATTATATTTTAAGGGTAAATCTGTTAAATTTTGTTTAATACTCCTATTTTATAACAGGGGCCTGCTGTGTTTCAGAAGTGTCAGATTCCAGGGACAGGTAGTATTCTGCCACATGTGTGGCACCTTATAATGACTCCCTGATCAGTGAACACTGTCCTAATGAGGACATCTATTTCATTTTGGAGTCAGTGAACAGGCAAAATGCACTGAGCCAACCATACACCAATGAGCCCAGCTAAATCCTATATAAGTAACCCACAGAAGACATTTTTATTTAAAGAATGATGAATTATTCACTGTTATCTTTTTGTCTTCCCTCCTGTTTCCTGGAAATGCAACTGCAGAAATACAGTGTTTTGCTCAAATTCCATGAGTGATGGAACTAGATGGTCTTCAAGGTCCCCTTCCAACCCAAATCATTCTATGATTCAGTGGTCTGTGCTGTGCTCTGGGTGTGATGTGACACCAGGCTGGTCATCAATGCATGCAGCTCACACTGGCTGCAGTTGTTCTTCCAAAGCAGCTTCTGCAACTGGGAATAGGTGAATCACAAAAGCCATCTGGAAAGAGTCTTATTATCTCAGCCTTGTCCATTAAGTGCATATAGTGACAGGTGTACATACATATATATACACACACTTGTAGTAGTGGTGCTACTGCCACTGAACCTTGCCATGTTTAGGAATTGATTTTCACTTCCCTTCTCACGAAAACTTTGAATAATTGCACTTCTTATTAATTTCTTAGACAATTTCGGTTAACATAGGAGACGAATTTTTCATTAAGTCAAATTCAAATCTCATTCACACAAAGGATTTGAAAGCTGGAATAATAAATAAGGGTAGGAGGCACACTTAATATCATTGAATTGAGTGAGTAAAAAAACTTCTACATGAGGCTGGTTAGCTGGTTATTTTAAAAAAAGTCTGAATTAGTAAGGACAGGCAGACAAAATTATATCCTTACCATAGCAATTGACCAAAATGCCTGTCTTCTAAAATTGTGTGCCTAAATGAAAGAGAAGTAGAATGTTGCAGCAGCCGTCTTGTTAGAGGGTAGAAATGAGCTGAGACGCAGACTTCTTGTCTATCACAGCATGAAAAGGATCCTGGTTTATTCCTCTTTATGGCTCAGCCATCCTGACTCCAACTATTCACTGACTCTGGCTGCAGCAATCTCCTACTGTAAGTTTCCCTTGCAGCCTCTGACTGCTGGTTATTTCCTGCTAAATTATGACTGCATGTATTTGTTTGCAGACTCTGAATGCAGGCTTTTACCCAGCCAGACTATGGCTACAGGTTCCAGCAACAGGCTCTAACTGCAGACCCAGACTGACCTCACAGCAGTGATTCTCTCTCTTCAGGATCCTGCTTCTCCATGGTCTTAAAACCCATAGTCCTCCATGATGATTCTTTCACCAGCTAACCCACTCCCCTTTTATCACACTTATCTTTATTGGCTACAGCAGTGACTCATCAGAGGTGAGGCTGTATTTCGTAATTAACACAGATGTTACCTCTCTGGTAATACAAGGTCACCTGTATTTCCATCTCCTACAGTAGAGTATCCTAATAAATACTCAAAAAGGAAGATTTCCTATATTTCTTTTTCTAACACAAGCATGTGGTCAAGCAGCTATTCTTTTGCATTGTGAGTAGTTAGTAATATTCTTCCAGTGCTATAAGAATCAAAAAAATTAAGGATTCCCTGGACATAGCAGAGCAGATAGAGTGCAGGTTTGCAGTTTGTAAGACTGGTCCTAATCTGATAAGGCATAAATAGGAATTTGGCCCTTACCAATGTCACCCAGCAGTACCCTTCATCTGTCACCACAAGGCTGGCGTGGCATAGAGACACCAGCACTGGGATGCTTGCCCCCTTCTTCAGTGGTGGATCAATGGTGTTCCACACCACTGACTAGCTGCTTTCTCTCTCTGAAAAGTTTTTCTTTAGGGCTGCAGGCACTCCCTAGGCACTGGCATAAACAGAATGACTCCAACTGCATCTTGCAAGACACCTTATCCTTCATATTCTTCTTTTGACTGTTGATAGCTGGTCTTTTAAAATGCAGAGTCGATCTGCAGCCTGTGCCTTGGAGTGCCAAAGGGTCTCCTGGGCTGGGAGCTCCCATTGCTCCACTGCTGCTCCCTTGAAGTGTCTCTGGGAATCGGCATGCTGGGCTCTTTCAAACTGAGCTCCCAAACACATTTTCAGGAGAGAAGGGGAATGCAATGGCTGTCTCCCAGTGAAGATTAAATGCTTAGAGGAGGAGCATGTTATAAAAGCTGTAGACATATTGGGTATTTCACAGCAGACAGAGCTGGTTGGTTTTTTGTGGCAAGCGTGCAGAGAGGGATCAGGCAACCTGGGATTTTTGGATGTCTCAGTTCGTAAACGGTATCTCAAAAAGAGGTAACAGTTGCTTCTCTCTGGTTGTTCTTTTTCTCTTCACCCATTCTCTCTCATTTCCTTCCCCCAAGATACAAATATCCAAGAACATATTATATGCTACTGGTAATAACTTTAAAACACCAGGACAAGACAGCTGTGACTCAAAGTATTCAGTAAATGTTCTACAGAGTTGCACAGTTGATTTAGAAATAAAACCCAATCTACAAGTTTGCTAGCCATATACTGAGATAGAAGCAGGGCTTTAAGATAATCACGGCTCGATACTTTTAGGCTCAGGATGGAAAAAACCTTTCTTCCTTTCCATAAAAACTATGTTCCCTTTTTTTTTTCTTCCCATGGGAAGTGAGTTACAATACTATATTGTAACAGGTTAGTGTTAAAGCCAGGTAATGACAGTGCAAAGGCAATTTTCCTCTAAGAAATACCATCCCCTGCATCTCTGTGAAACTACATTATCCAAGGGACACAAACTCTGATATTAATATACTGTCATTTAACTCAAGAAGGGTCTGATGGGCCTGACACAACCCCCATCATAGTCTTTCCTATTAATGCAAGATATTGCCTTGAGAAAAACACTTACTGCAGCATTTTGAACCCTGTCTGTATTATTTTAAGGCAAGACAGAGTATGATTGTCTTTCAGTTAACGATGTGGCAGGGGTTGGCTTTTTGCCAGGGTTAGGCTAGATTCCTTTTAAGTAGGAGCCTTTAAGATCCACCTGGACAAGCAGTAATTAAAGGGAATAGCAAATTAAGTGTATTAGGAAGGGGAAATGATTTACTAACCAAGGGGAGAAATAATTTATTAGAAAAGAAAACTTTTCCTTTAAGCCAAGAGAGTCAAATTACCTCTTTCACAAATCACTTGCTCTGTTGTTGGTAACTCAATTTTTAGCTTTTCCTGCTCCACAAAAATCCTCCTGACCCGCATGTCTGCGGCTACTTCTTTCCCTGGGGCACTGTTCCCTGCATACAGGGTCCATCCTGACACGTGCTTTCTGTTTCAGCTCAAGAAGACTTTCATTTTCCCTGCAAAACTATTTTGGGACAGGGTAGAGAGATGGAGAAGAAAGCTGGGGAAAGCTTTTTTGGACAGAACCTACATGCTCTCCAATGACAGAGGTAGTGAAAGAAACCTAGGCAGAGCAGCCTGATGGAGAGTACTCCCCTGAGGCTTCTGTTCATGCAACAAGCCAAAAATATAGAGTTTAAGTCAACCTACTGAAACTGGAAAGCAAGAAGTCAGAAATCAAATGGGGAGAGGCTGTTGTACTTTTCTAGCAGATGGGCAAGCAAGAACAATTTTTGAGTCATCCCAATCACTGTTTATTTCTCTTTAAATCCTTCTTCTGTAATGTATTATTGGATCTCTGCAGCACAGTTGCAAGTGAGACCCCAACATCCGTAACAATTAATAACCCCCACGTTTATTAAAATTCAGCCACAGTGGCACAACATAGCATGCAATTATAAACACAAAACAGATGCAACACCATCTTCTCTATAGTCAGCGAAGATTGCAATCTGCAAAACCATGGAAATTTGTGTCCTTGATTTAATGGTTTAAAATGCAGGAAAGCTGTTTACATTCACTGTCAAAATGTTTGCATTACATATGCTCACTGCCCCTGTAGTGGAAATATTTTTCCACTAACACTGCAGAATAAGCACAAAATGAAGATGCACCGCTCTTACTAACAAAATGCTGGCATAATGCAGTTTCACCTCTGCTAAAACATTTGTTAGTGACTCATCACACTGCGTTATTTGTTCCCTTTACCTTGGATAGACTTCCTGAGAAATTTAGTGTTATGCACATATTTTCAACACTCCACTGATCAGGTAGCCTGCTGTACCATACTACAGACACTGTTTTCATGTCCTAAAAGCATTAGCAATATGGATAATTTTTTAAGCCCTTGATTGCTAAATTCAGATTACTCAACTAAATATGGAAAATGTGCACACACCTTCCCTGACACACATTTAGGAGCAAGTAGGTAAGCTGGAAATTTTAATTTCTACCTTCAATTACAAAATTATGATGATTTTCAAGTGTGTACTCTAAAATCAGTCTGTACTCTAAAATTTAGGAATGCAAATCCCAGTGAGAGTAAGTGGTATTTTTTAAAATCTCCAGCTAAGATATCAGTGGACACATTGAAGACATATAATATTCTGCTACCAGAAGCTCTTTTTAATGTATAGCTGAACACATAGACATAGTGTTGATGATGCTTATGTTAATACCTATGAAACCCAGAGTTTCTCATAAGTCTGCAAAAATTCATTTAATTTACATTGTCACTGTACAGACCTGTCTATCTTTTCTCATGTTTTCCTCAGTTTCTGTGGGACTATTTCCAAGATAAAGCCCATGCCCAAAATCAAGGTCATAGTGTTTTATACTAGCTGCAGAGCATGATTCAGACACTGTTATTATGTGTCAGATTGCAAATAATTTCTCTCATGAGGTAAGCAATTGGTGTACCAGTACAACAAAAAAGGCAGGTATATTTCATGCAAATCATACCAGATTCATTTATTTTTGTTAACTATCCTATAGCAGGATTTTCTGATATGTTTGATTCATCTTATGCAACTAAATAAAATGTATGAAATACATATCAATTATGAAATACTATGCAACAGTATTCCACTGTTGAACCTTATTGAGAAAACTACATTATTTAGTCAAATGCATGCTGTGAAGAAATTTCTTGCAGGTTTTTTTGCTTAGCTTTTTTTTTTTTACTGTGTGGTTTCTTTGCTTGTAGAGAAACAGAAGATGACTTACATCTGAGCATGTTGAGTGAATTCTGCAGATATTTTGGCTGCACTAAAGGTTTCTCTTGACTATGTTAAAAAAGTTTGTTGTCAAGAATATTTACTAACACGCTCTCAAGCCGCCATCCTGCAGCCAACCAGCATCTGTTAACAACAATTTGCCTTTGGTTAAATGCAAAAAAATTTAAGCAAACAGTAATTTTTTTCTAGTTAAGGCCAATACTGCGTGACTGGAAGAATCTTTCCCTACCTGGTTCAACCTTGTAAAAACAGGGTCTTCTGCCTTCAGCTTCAAAACTCTGCATATAATTTTAGGGACTTGATTATCCCACAACAATCTGGCATTACAACATGCCCAAAATATATTATCTCCATCAGTCAAAGTAAAAGATGGCTAGGATAAGGGAATGGTTGTTATCCACACATGGACGGCAACATGGATTTCTTCCACAGCTCTGTTTAGCAGGAATGAATCAGGCTTTCTGTCTCTACAACTGGGCATCCACAGTGTGTGTTTTCACTGTGAACAGATTCAGTTAACAACTCTAATCTGTTCCTTGTGGGGTAGAACAGAATATTTTGGAGACTTTTTTACTCCATTTCTGAGGATGTCTAAACAATGTTCAAACACGTACATATGCAAAAATTCTTTTTTTTTCCCTCTTTGCTGCTGCTCACATTACATGAAGATGGCATACATGTATTGAAACAAACGTGACTCATATTTGAATTGCATGTACACTCAGAGTAACGTATTCTAACATGCTAAAAATGCAATCCCCAGAGACAAACATACTGAAATCGATCTTCAGCTGCTCAAAATACAAGTCAGTTCTTCTACATCCAAGTGAGCTATTCTCTGACCTGACTGCCTTGTGAAATTGCTGGTGGAACAGACTGGGGTGTTTCCAGAGTGTTTCTATTTCTCCTGTATTCAATCATTCAAGACACTCTCTGAAAGGGAAAATACAAATTTTTTTTGAAAAATACTCACTCATTTCTCATACTGAGGTGTCCCAAATTATAGTACAAACATGGGATTACTAATTTAATTTTAGGTTGATCACCTTCTGATGGATCACAAACAGCCCTTTTCAGACAGTGCCTATTTTCTATTTGTGGAATTTGTTTACTCAAAGCTTGTTCTCTTAAATATTGCAAGATGCAGGGATACAGTTGAAGAACGTGGGTAATGTCTAAAGAGACCTGCACAAAAAGTCTAAGATGAAAGCTAATTGGTTTGCAATTTTGCTGTGAATTCAAAACTTAGAGTAGGGTCACTAATTCTGTGGCCTTTCAACTCCTCTCAAGGTGATTTATGGGTTTGTGCTGAAACACTATAGCAGACTTAATGGTTTTGCATGGTTGAAGCATGAAATAAGGTGTAACCTGAGTGTTTCCACTGGATTTAAGTTTGTGTTTGGGAAAGTTTTTGAGTCCAAAATTTCAGCCAGATTGCTACATTGTAAAACCTAGTTTTTCTAGGTTCACGTGAGAACTTGGGGAAAAAAAAATCTGATTAATGGGTTTTTTTCTGCAAACTCTACAAACTCATAAAAATCAAAACACTTCGGTTCATTCTACTTTGGCCATTTTAAACAGAATACGAAAACATCAGAGTCCTTGCATTATAGTGACATGGAAACTAGTTCAGTTGTTATCTACAGCTTGATGGTTCAGAACATTCCCTACAGGGAGTGTTGTGAGTTCAAGAACTTTCTGATCTAAAATCCCATTTCCTTTTCCCTAAGCCCTCTAGCACACTGAAGGCTGCCATGGTCACCTTCTGGAGTTCAAGTGCATAAACCTTGGAGACCTTTAAGTTTTGACTGCTATTTATTTGGCAGCATGAAGCTACAGGCTGCAGACTGCATCCTAAGTACAAGGAGACAGCATTTGAGATTTCAGTTAGCTTTAGAATACTGAAAACCTTTCCAATGCCTAGCTGGAATTCATTCACTGCTGTGAACCCTAGGAATATCCTAGGGGTGTACTCACTGTGAAGTGCTCCAACACTTACCACAGTAAGACCAAGACCTTCTGTTAGTTTTGTTGGCCTGTCAGGTTGTTCTCAGCTTCTACCTAAGTAAAAAAAAAAAAAAAAAAAATCTCTTAAAGCCCTCACTTGGAGATTAGTAAGCCTCACGCAGCCCTATTCTCACCCAATTCACATCCTTCCCTCCTTTCCATGAGTCTCAGGAAGCATGAGGCTTTGCAAGAAAAACAAAGAAAATAGCAAACTCAAATTCAATTGAGTTCTGGGGCTGCAGAACTCAACTGAATTTCCTTGGTAACTTCACATAAATGCATTTCTGTAGTCACAAAATTCTATATTTAACTACTTGCATATCCCTGAGGGCTTTATGTACACACACACTAAGGTCCCGAAGGCAGTGTTTGAGAACAATATTTTTCCCTCTTTCATTGCAAGTACAGATGAAAAGGTTGCTTTCAGATCTCTATCCCAGCAGTCTCCTCAAAACTCCAACAGAAGAACTTTTCCGACTGATTTTTCCTTCTCTGTCAGCCTAGTTTATATGTGGCCAATATTGCATTTCTTAGCAAACCATAACATGCAATTCCTCTGTAAGCTAATGAGGAAGAGAAATTTATGAATTTCATATGCTTAAGTACATTCATAAATAAAAATCCATTTGTACTGCTTAGACAGATTTGTTGCTGAGGCGGTTTTATGCTGTAATGCAATTTTTAGTTACCCTTGGAAGTTAGAGCTTGTTAAAATCCTTAAAGTTTACTGAGTCCAGACTATAATCAAACTCTAGCCATAATGGTCTTTCATTGGCTCAATATATGAAAAAATAAGTCCTCAAAATAAAAATTCCCTTCCTTTTCTCTCATCAAAAAATATTTAAATTGACATAAGAAACTCAGAACAGAATCTGGGGATCATACAAATAGCACATGGAGAGCCAGTAAAGACAGAGGCTATATGTGTTTTAAAAAATAAGAGACAAAAAAGAAACAAACATATATTTAAAGATGTATTTACCTGGTGGTTCTGCTGTAAATGTTTTCCTTTGCACTCTACATAGCAACAACCTGAGCATTCTCCCTTCTGCCAAGACGGTATCCAAGTGACAAGCAGAACTATAGAATTAATAAAAATTAGATAGGGACCTGATTTAACTGTCTCACTTTTCCCAGCTAAAATAATTTCCTCCCAGAACACAGAGTGGTTTTGATGGATTAACTTTTCTCTAATGAAGGTGGAAACTGTGTCAAAAATGAAATAAAGAAAAATTTACTACTCTGATGCCTGTGCATAAAATTAAAAACAGTGATGTGAATTATTGATCTGACCTGTTAATAGCAAATGTAAATTTCTTTCAGAAGAGCATTTCTGGGAAAAAAAAAATCAAACAAACCAAAACTTCCCTTCTTTACTGTTATCTATCTTTTGAAATGTTTGTTGCCAGGATAAATTGATCCCAACACAAAGCAACTTATGGATGCAGGGGATTTGGGAAACACAAAGTAGTTGGCAGGATAGGGACCTCTGTCAGAACAACTTTTTCTGGTGAGGTTTGTCTATCAGTTGAATTTTCAAGTTTGATGTCAATAAACTGTCACTTAATGCTGCTTCATTTCTTTCCCCACTTACTAACAGGATTCAGGATGACCTTCAAGCACTTGGTGGGACGCACACACACACACAAACATTAGTATATTGGTGTGTTTCTTTGAGAAGTGTAGGTAGAGATATGCCAGTTTCTATGGTAACAACAAGACTTTTTCATTAGTAACAGAAAAATAGGTGTTGAGATAACCTCTTAGAAATTGTCAGTGCTTAAGTAATTTCTAGTGTCACACACTGCTTTCAATTAATACACACTTAATTTGTGAATAATGGTACAACCTTCTTTAGGAGTTAAACACTTTGCAGGTGTGTAACAGGTATGTGTTACGAAAAAATGCTGCAATGCATCAGAGGAAAAATATTCGGCAAGGAAAGATTTCTGCTTGCTGTGGGATTCTCATGGTATTATTTTTGTAACATGGTGATTAATTTGTCATTCATCAAAAGAACTCACTGCTGAATTGAAACATTAAGGAAAGTTCAAGCAAACATAATGAAACTGCATCTTGATTCCTGATTCTTTAGGGTTTATTTATTTATTTACTTATTTATTTTAATTTAACATTAGGAAATCCTACTTTTGGCAGGTTAATAGCTATCACGGTATGCTATTGTCATTATTTATAGTTAAGCCTGTTATTATTTCCTAGGAAAATAATATGACCAGGCAAGGCATCTGAGTTCTCCATAGAGGAAGATCCCAGCTGGAACAATTCTCCCAGTTAGAGGAAAAACCAAGAAATGGTTCCTGTGCCCATCATTTTTCACAGAAGCTCACATTTTCAACCAGCTTTAAAACCGGTAGAGAAGCTCCTGTTCCACAGCCCACAGAATCAGTAGGAAAATGGGCATGTTGAGACAGAGGAGGGAGTGGTTGCAGCACTCTGTATTCTGTATATTGTGGGTTGCATGTCCCTCATAAATCGGGTCAGTCCTTTCTATCAACTCTAATTCATGTAAGCAGGGCACGCTTGGGTTCAAAGCAGCCCAGGAATGACAGATAGGATGATGACTTAGTGGTTTTCTCGAGCTTTGAGGCTGTAATGTACCATTTAATCAAATGTACATTACAGCTCTCTTAATCAACAGAGCCCAAAATGTAACCAGACTTGCAGTGATTTTACTCCTTTTTCAAGCCCATTGATTTGAGTGAGGCTTTGTGCAGGCAACCTTATAAATGGTAAGAGTGAGGTCTGTACCATCTCAAGGTTGGTCTCTTGCCCTTTCTCACAACCTTGCAAATAATAATAATAATTACATCTTACCCATCCTCTTTTTCTTTAAAGAAAAATAAGATAGCTCTTTTGCCTTATAACAGAAAGGAAGCCCTGCTCACCATAACTGAATCAATGCCAGCTCTTTGGAGTTGCTGGAAACATTAAACTGAGAAGCCATTTCTTCTTAGTAAAAAAAAAATAATTGTTTTTAAAAGTAAGTCTCAGTTTATGATGGTACTTATCCAGCCCCATTATAGTGTTCTCTGAACAAATCACACCTTTCAATGTGATAGTCTTCATTACAGGTAAACATGGTTATTTTATAGAAACACCATCTTGCAGACACAAAACTGAGATTTTTTTATTTTTTCAATTTATATTACAGAATTTTGGAGGTCATCCTACTTATGCATCCACACTTAATTCTGAAGCCAGATAAAATCCTGAACTTCCTTTAGTCAGGTTAGACCAGTTCTTCCAACAATACAAGGTCACTGTATCACGCTTGTGCAGACACTCCTGTGCAGACATTACCTGCCCCTCTACAACCGGTTTTTCACCAAAAATTCTACAATTACACTCCTGCTTTTGCAGCATTTCACTGGTTGTACTTCCAAGCTTGAAGGCTTGGGATAGTCACGATCAGTTTTGCTCTGAAAGCCCCCATGTGGTTTGCATCTTTGTGAGTTCAGAGGAATCATCCATGCACACCAATTTGAACTTGAGCACTTGCCCAAATCAGTAAAATGAAAAAAAACCCACACAAACCACTATCTAAACCGTTAAAAATACATTGAAAAATGTCAAAGCAAACATGGAAGTAAGAGGAGGAACTATGTATTTGTATGCATTTGATGATGTTTTTTCAAGCCCACGTGGTACTCAGGATTTGAAATTCATGAGATTTTAAGGGACAAAATGAAAATAAAGTTAATGATACCATCAGTAAATGAACTAAGATGTTATCCAGCTTCTCCGAAGCAAGTTAAACTCCTTCAAAATACTATGAATAAAACTTTGCAAAGGATGATGTACACCAGTCATTATACTTTGTAGACAGTTTATTCTCCCTAGTATCTTCCAGGCTTCAGCATCTTATACTTTCTGCTAAGAATGATGGCATAAACTGTAAAATTGTCCCTTTCATGCATCACCATTGAATGATAAGGAGTACTGGGAGTAATTGCAATGATTATCAGATGCAATTGCATCTGATCTCTGATGCAGATCAGAACAATCAGAATTTTGCCACTTTTTAAAAATTAGTTTGTTGAAAAATGGACTTTCACTTTGCTATGTAGACAAGGTGGGAGTTTTCCCCCATAAAACTGAGAAATAAGAGGTAAGAGATAAAATGAACAAGAAGAAAATAGAGAACAATTCTATGGAGAAAATGCAGCTCCTCAGTAAGATTACTAAAAGTTCTTAACAGTACTTATTGGTCACATTCTAGGAAAGCATCTCCTGGTGTCCAATTCTTCTCACTGCCATCATCCACACAGGACTTGGGGAGGTTTGGGCAAGTGCCTTCATGCTTTTATTTCCTAAATCCTTCCTCTTCCACCCAATGGAATTTGTGTCCTTTATAAACACTAATAAACATTTTGTTAAACAACTATCAGCAGTCATAAGCTTAAATCTTTAGAGCCCATTTAACATCTAACCTAATCATGTAATTTCCATTATCTTTTTTGTCTGGCCATCACACTTGCTTCTACTGCCTCTCATCAGCACAGAGAATCACTCTTCATCACAGCCCAGGTCCTTATGAGTCAGAAGTGAGAGCCTTTTGTACAGAGGCAGAGGTCTCAAGAGCAACAGTTAGCATTGCAACAGCATCTAAACATCTGTATGCAATGACAAAGATAAAGTGGGTTTTTTTGACTTTTCAATAAGTCATGCATCTTCCCAGATTAATGAGAGAAATACCCTAATGATTCATCAGTGCCATTTCTGTCCAGCTGCTCAAAAGGTGAAATGAAAAAGAAAAAAAATTAAGTATCTCCTAAATTCTTACCTCAGGACAGTTCACTGAATCAGTCAGTGACTTTCAGTCCTTTCAGTTCCCTGAAGTAAAGCTGTCTTAAAGGTCTTGTGTATCTCAGCGATACAACTTTTTCTGTACTTTTTCCTCAGACCAAACAGATTGACAACGACTGAGAAGCATTGCAACCTTCCTCCCTTCCTCACCTCACTGCCTCTGCCCTGGCACCTGAGCCTTGTTGGGCTGCTTTTAGACAAGGAAGCTGGGCTGGGTCCAGTACCCAGTCCTGGGAATGCTGCTTTCAGCAGCTCAAAATCCCACCCATAGATGATGGTCCTATACTTGCACCACAGACTGCATGGGGTTCTTCTCACCCAGCAAAGAGTGAGGTGCTCACCCAGCACCTCAAAAGGGCCTCTCAGTCCCATGCAGCTGGCACTGGATAACTGGGGCATCTGCCAAATGCCAGCTCCTGCCTGGACCAGCCTCTTTTTGTCAGTGCCACAGGAGCAAGGGGAATGGCATCTCTGTCTCCAAAACCAAAAATGTTCTACCAATCCTTTCCTGAGTAATGGTACAGTTTATGCTATGTAGGGTTTCAGATCTGCTTGAATGAGGAATCTGAATGAAAGGATTTGTGGGACCTGACCCAAAGGCCCTGCAGTTCTTGAGAAGAACAAGGTTTCCTCATGGTGCCAAAGAATACTTGCCAGAGCTCCCCAAGGGAGCTCCATGCAGAGACAGTGGGAGGAGAAGGATGCAGCACCTACCTGACAGGCCAGAGGGATTATATGCACTCCAAAAAGACAAAAGCCAAGCAAATCAACTACAAAGTTAAAAAATGAATAAACTTTTGAGAAGAGACACAATCAGCAAGGCTATATGTAATCTCCAGTAGAGATCCAAGCCAACATTTTTAGGCTTCAGACACATCCTTGAACTACTGTTGCAATAGTGCTGAATCTCACAGGACTGTTGAGTGAAAAGACTTGTAAAGGATGAAAAACCTGGCAAAAAAATAGGCATGAGGTTCACATTGCTGCATTCATCATGAAAAAACAAGTGATAGCGAATAAAAGCAATACATTTTTACAACGCAAAAGAATCTCCAAAATTTCTCTTGCATGAATTTTTGTGGTGATTTGAAGACATAATTGCCTTTCTTTCATGCTTAATTTTTTTTAACCCGAACCCACTTACATCCCTTGTAAGTTACTTGGGATAGAAATCATAATTATTTCCAGCCTAGGAAACTTAGGGCAACCTTTGGGTTCTGATACTAAAGAACCACCCAACACACAGCTAGCTTTATAAGCAGGAGTGGAAGCTCTTTTGGCTTGCAGGAGGTTTGAATAGAGCTTGCATAAGCATGTAGGTAATTTTATCTCTCTGTGAACTGAAAAGATCTGCTGCATCTTTTGAGGTTAGCCCACCCATCATAAAACTGAATCAGTCATCTCTTGATCAGCTGTGCTCTTTAATGTCGTGCATAGTGATCTCATGATAGAACATGAAAAACCTTTATTTCTGTAACAGTTATTTGAACACAATATTCATTAAAAAGAGGTTAGTATGTTGTTTAGTTCGCTCGTTTTCCATGGGCCTCTTACCAGACTGAAACCTACACCTTATTTTCCTCCATTGTCTGGATGCCAAGCTGAGCAAGGTTAATGCTGGTATTGCTTTGAATTACACGTCTACTAATCATTGCCATCAAAACTGGTAGCACTGTGGAAGCACACAATGTGGTGTGCACTGCAGGTAAAGGTATCACCAAGCTGTCAATCATTTCTTAAACACATTCGCTGTAGTGGCATTTCTGTAAGGTGGCCACAATTCCTCTCTGTGAACACAAGAAATTTCATGTGGAGTAGGAAATCTTTCTTTGTCTTTGCAATTGCATTTCATTTGCTCAAAACCCACTCAGGACATCATTTAGAAACAGCAGTTAGGGAGGGGAGGGTTGTTCTTGTTTGGTGCTCCAGGCAAGATTTTTGGTTGTATTGATTAAAAAATAAAACGTAGATGTTTTTAACATTTTCTCATAATTTCTGAACCTGTGATGGTCTTCCTCTATTTTTGCTTTCCAAAAATGTGCTTTCACAACTATTAAGTTGTGAAAGCTTCTCTTGACTCCTCACCCCTGCCTGCAAGAACCATCTCCTCAAAAAGCTTTGGGTTTGAATTAATTTTCCTCCTTCTCTGAAAAGCTGCCCTGGGCCATGGCTGCCTTCAGGAGATCTCCCCAGAGTGGCTGCCCCTCCCTGGTTAGCAGATGCAGGGGCAGAGGGGCTGGGCTTGCTCTCTTGCAAGCATTAGGCAGTAACCAACAGCAGAGATTTATTTGCATTATGCTGACCCGATAAATAAAACTGATCTTGACTCTGTAATGTGGACTGAAGAAAAAGCAAGGAAAAAATAATGTACTCGTAAGGAAAGAAACCAAACACCAAGCAGAGAGATGTACAAGAACATTTTTCTTCTGTGATTTGTTAAAACAAGGAGTACACCAAGTAAGTGCTAAATGCAGTGATGATGAAAACTTCCTCAAGGACCACAGGGCATATCTGTAGCTCTTACTCAAGCAGTTAAATTTTGTCTCAATATGGAATCAAAGGAGAACTCAGTTTTTATTTCTGAATCAGTTTTTCAAATTATTCTGACAGTCTTAAAGAATTTTTTCTCTCAGAATACTAGAATAGTTTAAGGCAGATTGAGAATAAACTGCCAGAAATGCATTGGTTTCCCTATAAAATAAAACCAAACAAAGAAATAAAAGATTAAGACTTTCTGGGTGCATGGAATTTGACACAAAAAGCAATTGAAAGTATGTCCCAGACCTCAGCATTAGCTCTTGGCTTCTCTGCACTGAAGAAGAAAATTAACTGGTTTAAGAAACGCATATGAAATTTCCCATCTGGCTGACAACATGGATGTTTCTGCTCACTGTGACAATCTGAAAACGCTGCTGAGATGTTTTAAAGTCAGTGTTTATATCTAAAAAAGCCAAATCTTACACAGCCAAGGTGGCTCCCCTTGCTTTCCTAGGATATAAGTTAAGACAATAAAGTCCATCTGAAACTCATTTTTAAAGGTGCACAGCCATGATAAGTGTGCTTTGATTAGTGCTCTTTAAAATTCATCTTCTTATGCTGAAGCCAGTTTTTACTTTCAAAGTTGTTTTTGTCCTCCATCAAGGAACATTTAATAATTGGGTTTAAAGCACGTACAACTGTAGTTTGTATTTACTTGCTAATCAGATTAGCATTGCTAAATACATGTGTCATGTGAAGGCATACTGCTACACTCCTTAACTTTCAAAGGCTTCAGGTACTTTGGAAAAACTGATGATGTTATGACAGACAGGTAAAGAGCACCATAAAGCTGTCTGCTAGATACAGCGTATGCAGAAGCAATTTGCCTTCTAAAACTCTGAACATGATATTCTCTAATATTTCCTGGCAGATCTTCAGTAGCTAGAAAATAAGCATTTCCATATGTAAGAAAATATTCCTTTGAAATGTAGATTTTTCTTTACAAGAAAAGAACACAGAGAGAATTGCATTTTTAAGCTAAGGGTTCATTATTATTTATTTTTCTGCTTTGAAAAGTGTTGTGTGTTTCCCATACAGCACTTAGGTGGTAATTGCAATTCTAGGATGAGCTAAATTACTGTTAACAAACCTTTTAGCTGTTTTTGTCCACTAAGAAAAAATCTCTCAATAAACAAATTTTGGCTAATGCATAGCTCCTCGCTGAATGCTTGGGTTATGTTAAATTCAATATACTGCAGCGAACATAACTGCAATTAACTAAAATTTAAAACGTGCTCACAACAGTGCCTCTCTGTTCCGCTGCTTTGGTAGGGTGCTTTCCCCTTTAAGGAAAGCATTTTAAAATGGTTGCTAGTCATCTCAGTTGCTGCAACCACATGATGCAATCTATTGTCAAATTAGTGGGTGGCAGCAAGTGGAAACAGATTTCACCAGCAATAAAGCCTGTCACATGATTTCATCTGTTCACAGTCATACAATCTCTTAGCCCGTTCCTCCTGTTTGATCCAAAGGCTCTGTCCACATGGAAGCTGGTCTTTGCTCTACCTTAAACACTGCTGCTAAATAACAGACTTTGTCTTTGTGGATGGTTTTCACTAAGTGGTATTTTGGGAGCGTACAGGGAATTAAACCGTTTAGCACAGAAAAATTTGCACTTTTTTTAAAAAGTGGGCCAAATGCACAGATGTTTTGTCAAGTCAGGACTAAACTTAAAGAACATAGTAACAAAATATTTGCAAAATAACCCAAACCTAATTAAAGCTGTAGAAAAGTTATACTTTGCAAAGGCTGAGCACACTATACATATTTATAAATGAGATGAAAATCATATCCAAAGTACAAATAAATTAATCTATCTAGTATTAAGTTAGAGGTAATCACACATGAATCAGCAAAAATATAGAGGGTGGGGCAACAGAGAAAACTTGGTATAAAAGCAGGTACAAACTTGTCGTGTAAATGGAAAATCAGAATATTTCTAACCAGAAGTACTGTGTTTTTCTTATGGAATAGTGTCATGATACTTATTTTTAAGTGTCATTAAAATCGCCATCACAAATTTTAAGACCAGTCAGGTGTTCTTGGTTCTTTCTAACTTTGTGAAATATCTTCAGCCCTGCCTGGTCCAGCAGGGCCAACAAACTGCAGATCCTAGGCCCTAAATCTTGAATTTCCACATTCATCTTGAAATGATAATATGAAGAAGAGTGGGGGATGGGAAACACAGGCACAAAACCAAAAAGCTTGGAAGAGAACCACAGAGTGGACAACAGAAGCCAGAGGTTTGCCCTACCCTTTCTATACCATATCTGAAAGCCAGCTGAAGCAGTCACACTCAGGGGCTCTCCCTCCCTCACACTGCACACTTCCCCTATTTCCCAAAGACTTCTAGAAGAGAGCAATTGTCTTGTGCACTACTAGCCTATGGGAAAGATTATTTTTCAGGGAGTGCAAGTTCCCTTCTGACACCTTAATACCAGGGAAACCTGGTTTCTCAGTCCCCTGCTCAGGGCTAGGCTTTGACCAAAATAACACTCCATAACTAATCGTCTGCAATATTGCTCTACAATAACTATCTATCCCAGTTTGAAATGAGGACAAATTCAGTATTCTTCAGACCCTGGACCACCAGCTGAACATTGATTATCCGTGAATAATGGGATTCCCACTTAATGGGCTAGTCAGTTAAATTAAACATAAGTATTTGTGCTGTCAAATAACATGCAAAGGCCAATGAACAAATTTTTCTGGAGAAGTAAATGTCACAGACTTCATTTTTGGAGAACAGCAAGCTAATGTGCAGATCAATAGGATCACCATTTCCTCAATAACTATGGAAATGCAAGATAAAGTGCATGGCATGTGTTTGAATTTCTAAGCCCTTACTCAGAGCATCTTTGACTACATAAGGAATCTGGATATAAAATATATCAACAAAGGGGACTCACCCGGACAACACCTAATGCTGCATGCTTTATAAATTATTTCCATTGAAATTTGGTTCTCTTGCAGTGTAGGAAATCAGGAAGCACGGAAAAACATGGAGCTCTGGATCTAAATGCTGATCCAATTCAGAAAAGCATTGACTGATGTGCTTAACCTTGCTTAAGCTTCACTGAAGTTAAACATGTGCATAGACAGTTTACCAGTGTATTTGCTGGGCTCCCTGCTAAAGATATTTTATTAGTGAGGCAGTTTCACAGACTAAAAAAAAGACAGTGGTATGAGACAAATCCTGAGCCTCAGAGTTAAAGATTTTTTTGTGTATGTAGTCATTCATGTAAATAAACCTGCACTTAATTATATTTCATTTATTTTCAAACATATCTGTATTTTAAATAGTCATTTTTGTAAACAGATCTGCTTACAAAAAATATTTTGTGAGAAGATCAAGTATTTGCACATCTAAGGACCATTTTGCAAACAGTAGTTTACACATATGGGTGAAAAATAGGGACACACAGATATGCAAGTGACTCTGAAATCTTGACACACATTGCCTTACAGGATGAAGCTGGAAGAAAGTCAACAGGCAAGAATTATCCAATTAAAAGTCCACAGTCATGTATGCATTTGGAATTAGTTCCAAAGTCTTTGCAGAAAGAATGTACTGCAGTAAACATTTCATCGTCACTAATTCTGTCCAGATTCATTCAAAGCACATCCCCTGCTGAAGATCCATTAATACATTTTTGATTTAGAGAAAAATCAGCAAACCATTTGTTTCAGAATGCTGCCAAAATAAGATTGAGACACGTGTAGTGGAAAAGTATCAGGACTTTATTCACTCTCAAGAAAAAAGAAAATCAGAAAAAACCCAAAACTACTGAGGATCAGAGAGCAAAATCTGGGCCTTGGTATTTTAAAACCAAAAACTGAACATGCACTGGTTGCTATAGAGAGAATCTCTTACTTTCAACCACAATTGCAGATGTGGTGGTGTTGAAGTGAGTATGTATGTCCTATGATATTTAACAGCTATGTGAAAGATGCATAAAAGTGATCTGAGATATTTTTTGTCCAAAAAGATATTAGATAATTTTGAGTCATGCACTGACTGCCCAAAGGAACATAGGAGCATTCCACAAATAACTGAGACTTAGGTAACCCTAGACAAAATGTAACAGTTGGCCAAACAGTAGTGCTTTTTTACTGATAATGCATTAAAACAGTAAAATAAAACATGCATTTAACAATATTTAAATGTAAAGAATTTACATAGCTGCTTGATCTTTCTGTGTAGAAAATGATGAAAGAAAGTCTACCACTAATCAGAGGTAAAGAAGACTACATCTTACCACTTGGTGTAGCAGAGAAAGTTCACTGCCAGAGTATCCTCATCTCATTCCCTACCCAGCTCAGTGCCTTTTCAATCATGTAAAGTCCCTCCTGACATAAATGAAGCTTACTGCACTGGCCTTTCTTAGTACAACAGATAGTACAATGTGTTTGAAGCTATTAATACTTAACTCTTAGATCACAGTAGCTCCAAAAGGCCACTGAATAAGGCCGCATGATTCTACATTTAAAGCAAAAACAGAGGTAGTAACATTCTGCCTTAGAGAGCTTAAACTCACTTATATGGCCCCATCAGGCAATTTCTGTACCATTTGCTAGATTTATCTTCTAGAAAATACAGGCTCAAGTTCATTGTCAAAGTGCTATTTTTACAAGCTATTTTTATGATGGCTTGGGTTTAGAATCATAGACTCATTCCCAAGCAGCTTGTGCCAATGTTTGACAACCCTTTCAGTGAAGAATTTTTTCCTAATATCCAATCTACACCTTCCCTTGTGCACCTTGAGAGCATTTCCTCTCATCTTACTGCTCGTTACCTGGGAGGAGACTGACCCTCATCTCAGCACAACTTTCTTTCAGGTATTTGTAAGGAGGGATAAGGCCTCCCCTGAGCCTGCTTTTCTCTATGCTAAACAACCCCAGCTCCCTCAGCCATTCCTCACAGGACCTTTTCTCCAGACCCTTCACCAGCTCTGTTGCCCTTCTCTTGACTTGCTCCAGCACCACAACGTCCTTCTTGAACTGAGGGACCCAAAAGTGAACTCGGGATCTGAGGTGCAGCCTCACGAGTGCCAAGTATGCAGGGATGATCCCTTCTCTGTTCCTGCTGGCCACACCCTTGCTGATGCAGGCCAGGTCACCATTGGCCTCCTTGGCCACCTGGGCACACACTGTCATGTTCAGCTGCTGTCAAACAGCACCCCCAGGTCCTTTTCCACCAGCAGCTTTCCAGCCACTCTGCCCCCAGCCTGTAGTGCTGCCTGGGCTTGTTGTGACCCAAGGGCAGGACCCAGCACTGGGTCTTGTTGAACCTCACACAATTGGCCCCAACTCATTGATCCAGCCTGTCCAGATCCCTCTGCAGAGCCTTCCTGCCCTCCAGCAGATCAACACTCCATCTAACTTGGTGTCCTCTGTAAACTTACTGAGAATATATTCAAACCCCTTGTCCAAATCATTGATAGAGATTGAACAGGTCTGGTCCCAATACTGAGCCCAGGGTAACACCATTTTTGGCTGATTGCCAGCTGGATGTAATTCTATTCACCACCACTCTCTGGCCCAGCCATCCAGAAAATTTTCTATCCACCCAAGAGTGCACCTGCCCAAGCCAAAAGCAGCAGGTTTCTCCAGGAGAATGCTGTGGGAAAGAGGATCAAAGGCTTCACTGAAGTCCAAGCAGGCAACATCCACAACTTCTTCTTTCTTCACTGAGTGGGTCAATTTGTCATAGAGGGAGATCAGATTGGTCAAGCAGGACCTGCCTTTCATAAAGCCATGCTGGGCCTGATGCACTGGTAGTCCCGCACATGTCATATGATGACACCTAAGATGAGCTGATCCATGAGCTTCCCTGGCACCAAGGTCAGGCTGACAGGCCTGTAGGTTCCCAAGTTCTCCTTTCAGCTCTTCTTGTAGGTGGGCATTGCATTTGCTAACCCTTATTCAACTGCTACCTCCCCAGTTAGCCAGGGGTGATGGTAAGTGATAGAAAGTGTCTCAGAGAGCACTTCTGCCAAATCCTTCAGTACTCTTGGGTGGATCCCAGCTGGCCCCATAGGGTTGTGCCTGTCTCAGTGGTGTATCAGATCACTGACTACTTCCCCTTGGATTGTGGGGGCTTCATTCCCCTCCATGTCTCTGTTTTCCTGAGAGCTCAGGAAGCTGCTTACTTTGATGACGACTAATCTTACTGTGGAAGACTGAGAGACAAAGAAGGCATTAAGTTCATCAGGCTTTCCCTCATCCTTTGTCACGATGTTTACCTCTGCATCCAATAAAAGATGGAGATTCTCCTTAGCCCTCCATTTCTTGATAATGTAGTTATAGAAACACTCCTTGCCTTTTAGCGTAGTAGCCAGATTAAGTTCTTCTTGGGCCTTTCTAAGTTTCTCTCTCCTACCTGCCTCTTCTTCCAGATGTCATAAACTCTCCTTTTTCCCCCTGAATTTCAGCCAAAGCTCTGTGTTCAGCCAGGCCAATCTTTTAGCTTCCTTCTTCAGCACATCTTCAAGGCCCTAATGCTGCCTGCTGGTGGGTAGGAGCTGTGAGACCAGAGCTGGGCTGGGTTCCAGAGAGAAGATGCCGTGTGGGCCAGGCAGGGCTGGCTCACAGGAGCAAAGTCAGCACACACACCCTCATACAAAGATATGCCCCCCAAGTTTGCACTGCTCTGGCTAGCAGGTGAAATCTTAACCTAAATATATATATCTGTAAATATATCATGAGGATAAAAACCAGAGATAAAGACAGGCTACAAAAGCTGAAAACAACTTAGTCACAAAAAGAAACAGCCAGGGGATCTTTAATTCATTCCCCAGCCATCAGCATAGTGAGAGTAGCCAGTCGAGAGGAAGAAAAAAGGAGCAAAATCCTTAGGTACTTATAACACGAAGCACAAGCTGTTCATGAAAAGCACAGTGTGCTGTGATCACCTGGAACAACAGAGGACTGGCATTGATGAGTTTCTAAAGGTTTCAGGTTTCTAAGGAGTATTTCCTACAGCATTCATGTGTTTATCATTTTCACACAATCCAGGATTCACATGATGTTGACAACTGTAATATATTCTTTGTAAATTGCAATTGAATCTTTGAATCTCCAGACAGCTGAGAAACTACTTTCTCTCACCTGTTTAATTAACCATGCCATGTTTTCCAAAGAAAATTAATTGTCTCAGTGCAGCAGTAAGGAAACTCAAAGGTTTGAAAGAAAAATAAATATGAGCATGCAGCAGAGTAAACATTTATCCAATAAACATTTTCACAGCTGAGTTTCAAACTTCTCATGTTCCAGCTTCTTATATTTTATAATCTCATCCCACTTGGTCCTGGCACCACATCTCTTTGAGATCTGCCTCATGGGAAAACACTGCCTTGGTAATCAAAACATTTAGACTGCGGAAGAAATATAAAACAATTCTCAAGGAAGTTTTATGGTTCAGCAACTGCTCCAAGATCAAATTGTAACTTTTTCCTGCCTGATCCTTAGCAATTGATGAATAGAATTGGTTTTATATCAAGCTCTCTCTGCCCTGATTGGCTCAAGTTTTGGCAGATGTTTCCTCTGAGTAGTCAGTAACGCTCCTGGTGACAAGTGTAGTGTGTCTTCTTCTTCACTCTTCTGCCCTTGAGACTGTCTGTTGCTACTTTCCATAACTAGAGTTTACCTTAAAAGTCTCAATTTTAACCAAATTGAAATAGATTTTTTTTTGCAACTGCTTTCATTTCTGCTTTTACCAATATTTTTTAAAAAACATTACTCTGAGAATGGAGTAAACAGTTGTATGTGAAAAGGAGAAATGAAAATGATCTTCAGATAATTGTTCCTATAGTGGAAAGCATTTTGGTGTTCAGCTGTGGTTATATGATGGAAGAAAACCTTTAGGGGATCTGTGAGATGGGCAAAGTGGCAATCATTGAAATAATGATGTTAATCATTGTCATTTCAATGCTGAGCATCTTTCTAAAGATGTTTGAAGTTTCCAATTCTCTGTATCATGATTCCACACAGAATGTTAAAGGGAAAAACAGCATTTAGCATCTAAGCTAAGCAACTCCTTCCTGGAGAAAAGGAATCTGGATAAGTCATGAAAAATAAACCTGTGTTTCAATTAGAAGAATTTCAGTTTGGGAGAGCAGGGGTAGGGGGGGAGGCAGGAAGTGTTTTCTGTCTTCGGAGATATTCTCAACATTTTGTAAACTTCATACTTTGACCCTTCAATATTTCTTAGTCCTTAGAAAAAACTGTTGCAGTACCTGCATTTAGAAGCAGGTTTTAATGCCTGTGTCCTCAAAGGTTTTTTAGCTCTTTAGGTCAGATATTAAAAAATCAGACCAATATAGCATAGCTTCAGTGAAGTCAGTGGAGATAAGCCATTTATCATAACCAGCTAAAGGTCCCCCTTGGCATATTTCAGCTCTGAGGAGCAGTAAATCTCACGGAAGAAGTAGACACTGTGCCGTCAGATAAGTTTTTGAAACCCAGTGATATATTAAGTATGGTTTAGATTTTGCATTAGTGAAATAAAACTGAGAAACACTTTCCTTTGATTTGTTCCATTTCTAAGTGGTTCAGAGTAAATTTTAAATGATTAGTCATTGCTTTAATAATTCTATGTCTGCATGACCTTGATCTGGGTTTAACTTTTTCTTTCACTTCTGCTCTTGCATGTCTGTATTTGAACATGCTCGTGTCCTCACAAGCAAAATTTCTATAGCTGCACTTTTTGGTTTTCTGAAGTACCTTGGAAGTACCAGTACAACCCTTCTGAGCTCAAGCCCCAGGTGCCAGAGGGCCTCAGCAGTGCAGCAGGCTATATAAATACTCTTGAAAGATACACAGCCCTTTCAGATGAACAGAAATGCAGAATTTCTCTTCCTGTGACTAAAGGGGGAGAGTCAGAAATGCTAGGAGCCACCTGATTTTCTTTGCTGAACACTACCCAGTGCGTGGAGCACAACTCTCTCCAAACCAGCCCAAGTGGGCAGTGTCAGAGGGAAGTGCATTTACGCCACTTGAACCACAACTCATGTGGCTTGTCTGGTCTTTTTGAAATGTTGTCTGCAGGAGGCAAGACTGGGATTGCTGCTTGTTGAATACCTGCCCAAGCAGATGAAGACTTTGAGCTTCCTCATCTCCCCCTCACTCACACACCTGCTCCTGGGCAGCCACAGTCTGGCCATCAGTAAAAGCAATAATCTCTGCAGCACGAGAAGCAAGCAGGCTGCTGAGCCTCATGTGTGTACCAGAGAGCCATCATGAGAAACTGAATAAGTGATTTTTTTAAAGACGTGCTTATAAATCATTAAAGTGAAATAGTATGGGTTTGGGGGTTGTTTTGCAAGCTAGAATGGGAATTGTAACATCCGTATTTCAAAACATATACTCACCCTTACACTTCCATTTCCTGTGGAAGGCATCCAAATTTAACCTTTAATTTCTTGAAGAGCAGCTTCTTATATTTATTTGTTACAATAAGCAAACAACTGACTACAGCAAATCCAAGGAGCTCTTTTAAAACTATCCACAAGCATCAAGATAAGTGCACTTCAAACATCCCCCAGGAACTTTAAAAATACACCACTCACCTGCTGCCAGCTGTTTCACTTACTTTTACTTCAGTGCAGCTGGCATAGGCTTATCCCAATCTGCTGTGACCCCCAAAAGTCTGAAACCTCTCCACCTCTGTTGTGTCAGTGGAAATACAGCAGAAAAAGACAGGCTGAGAGGAGCCTGCTGTCAATTAAGATCTCCCAGTGTGCCTTTGAGGGGCCACATTATCTCTGATAACTGGTGGCCAGGCACCTGAGCACACCAACACTATCAGAGTGCCCACCTGGTGAGAGATGCTAATGCTGTTATCCCAGCCACAGGATGGGTGATCCAACAGTACACTGTCACAGGCAGGGGGGCTCCAGGTTTGGGACTCACTGCCTCGGGGAATTAAGGTAGTTTTGGTGCCTGTTGGAGTCTTACTGCATTTGGGTTCAGGCTCCAGAGGCACTGCTCACAGCCAGAGGAAGCCCTGTGCGAGGTGGGTGAGTGTGCCTTGCTCTGAACAGCAAAGCCTTAGCTAAAAGTTGGTCACCATAAATGACAGCAGTAACAAACACCATCTTTAGGGGCACTTGTACAGGGACTGTGGGAATGGCTCCAGCTCCTGTGCTCCTTGGAGGGATGGGGAGGTGCAACCATGTAACCCACAGCATAAGGAAGAGAGAATGCAATCCCTGGTAGAGACTGATCAGAATTATCTCTCTCTTTAATTTGCACCCCTCTTTAATTTGCACCCCCTCCCTACACTCTCAGAAATCAGTGTGTAGGCTGTCTACAATACAATGGTCTGGACCTGATGAATCAGGAGCCTGGTGCCCAGGAATCTCCTCTGAAACCTCACACATCCCCCTGTGATCAATTTAGACCTGATCTGCAGTCAAGCTAACCCCTCAGCTGTGACGTGTGGTGGAGATGCTGGTTGCTGCAGTACCTGGGCAACCAACTCTTAACTGTTTCCACTTTTCCTTCTGGCAGCAGCTTCCTTCAGTGACTGAGCCCATGCACTGCTTTCTCCACTGCAGCCTGGACCCTCAGCAGTGGGTGACTGCTGATAGATTAGATTTTGGTTCTTGTAGCCCTTGATGCTGGTCATGTTGCTTCCCTTTCAGCGAGGGTATTTTTAATTCTATGTATGTAAGTTTGAACATGCAGGCAGTTTTGTGTCACGAATCTCAATGTACCTGTTTCCTTTTACCACAAAGACCTACATATGGGTGCGTCAGCAGAAGGAGCAATGTCTGATGGCTTCTTCTTCACTGCCTCAGATTCCACTTCCAAGATTTGGGATTGCCACGAGAAAATGGTGGAAATTCTTTTCCATTAGCAGGAGTTGCAGGACTTTAAAAACCTCCATGAAGTGCCAGAGAATGTATTTGTAGGAGTTTGAGTACAGGCCCCAATGCTTGCAAAGGCTGGCTTGAATAACTAGGGGTTAATAAATACTCTCTTGATAAATCTGGCTCTGATGTTTACCCCAAGGGTTTCGGAGGGTGGCAGAGCTGGGGAAGGGAGGGACTTTTCACATTGGTAGGCCCATCTGAGAACCTTTTAATCCTTATTACAGTTACACTTTTTTGTGCTTGCCAGCCTGCAAGAAAGTTTGAAAGTCAGCCTGACCTCTTATGTGTCTGATCTAGGTCCAACGGGGAATGAGATCAGGGAGCTGTGAGAAGCAAGCTTAATGGGGAGACTGCTGCAAATGTAGCAAAACAAATAATAGAGGCTCAAGTTTTTTGTTGTAGAAAATACAGTGCTATGGTTTTTGGGTGCCAAGAGGCAGCTCTTTTAATAGCTACATTCTTTGTAATGCTGATGAGTGGCAATATAGAAAGATGAAAGTAGGAGGGCATTGTATTATGGTCTTACATATATTATGCCACAAAGAAAATGCGGTTGCTGGGTGGGGATTCTTCGCCCTCCTCCCGCTGAGCTATTCATACAAACTCTCCTCTGTGGATGGCAATCCCCATTCCATCTCTCCTAAATCCCAAAGGGTTTGCCAACTGACTTTCAATTTTTCAAGTGGAAATCGCAGGACTGAATGGTGCATTGAAGTATTTCCTCCTACACCTAACTGCTCCTTTAGGAAGTGAGCAGACATTTTTCTCCAAAAGATGGATGCCATCTCCTGGGAACAGTAGAAACTGCAGTCCCCTTGTATGGATACTGCCTGTAAATTGTATTTGCCTCTTCTCGGAGGGCATTATAAAACCACCAGATAAGGTCTGTGCAGCTAGGACTGCCCTCCACGTCTACATTTGTTGAACTTTTCACCATTTACACCAGAAAAAACTCAAATTACATCGAAAGCGTCATTGTTTACTTAGTGCACCAGAAGGTTTGGATGTATGCCAAGTTGTCTGACAAGATAAGATTCGTCAATACCTGATACTAATCAGTTAAAAAGCAGTGGTGGTTTGCACATAGTGATGTGATGTTTTAAGTCAATGGTATGAGACTGAAATGCAGCCTATGACATTGCTCTGGTGTGTCTTTCTTGTCCTAGAGGACATGTGCAAGAGACAGAAGAAAACCAGAGATTCCCTTCTTAAAACGCCATACGACTCTCTAGCATACAAGAGAAGATATGTTTCTCTTAAGTCATAAACTGCAACTTGCATGTGTCAAACAACAGACTCATCTCCTCATCACCCTTATGCTTTTTATTTGTTACTGACATACCACTAAGCTTTCCCTTGTCAAGGAGATGCACCAGGGAATAAAAATCCATGGATGCAAATAAATGCATTTTTGCATATTGAATACATAAATATATGGGTGAATGAACCCTTTGTCTTTGAACTGGTCTTTAAAACAAGTTAGTTATGTCATGTGGACAGGTCCTTGAAATAATGTGTGTAAGCATGGTTTCATATATAAAATGTTTTTCTGGATTATGTCTATTAAATATACCTGCAAAATATCATAAAAATGTGTTTTGTTTCATAAAAGTAGATCAATATCTACTTTAAATAATTAGAAATGACATAATCTATGCGTGTGCAATTTGCTTTCACGTGATAGGCAGTAGATTTAATTATCTCAATTTATCACTTTTTTACCAGTTAACAATCCTATTATATATCACTTTCCATTTCTTCCACAGACCTGAGGGTCTTTGAACAAGAACTGAAATGGGACCCTTTTTTTTTTTTTTTTTTTCAGCAGAGGCTTTATAGAATGGCATCAAAAAGTGAGTAAACAATGACTCAGGAACAAGAGATGACAGTGTCAGGCATCCACATTGACCAGTGGCTGAGCTTCAGCAAAGGACGTCTCTTAATTCCCTGAAGTCAAGTCAGGATTCTCCAGTCCTCACCACCAAATTTCCAGTTTAACAGAAATTTTGCTTCGTGGTTTGTTTTCATCTCTCCCTTCCTGAGATCTACGAAGTGATTCTGGCTATCATTTGGTCTGTGCCCTCTACATGGGGGGTGAGTGCAAAGGTGGGAGAAGGCATGGGGAGGTTCATTGCATACAAGGTGCTGGAGAGCCCTTCCTAGGAGGAAGTAGGCTTTCCTTAGGGTGGATCACAGTCCACCTGCACACAGGTTTTATTAGACCATGTTCTTTCCTTTACTTCCAGCTGATTGATTAATAAAATGAATTCCAGATCTCCAAACACATAACTAAAATACATTTATGTAACAGGAATTGTGAAAGTCTCCACCCAGGGAAGTGGAGGCAGAACATCATTAAATCATCTAGTGACAGTGATTTGTCAGTGATTTGTGTCCCTGGTAGTAAAGTTGCAGCTACTCAATCCCCTCTGCCACCCCCAAACCACCAATATAAACTCCTGCCACTTAACCCTTGGCTCAGTGAAATCCCTTTGGCACACATGTGGGTATTCACACCACCATGGCTTAAACTTTTAGAGAGAAAGAGGGTAAGAAGTCTTTGCATGAAGTGCATCATCTTGATAATTTTAATATAAAAATCCCTAATCAAGTTAAGAACTACAAGCACTGTAAAATCCTTTAGCCCCATGCTGACACCATGATTTTTGAGTTTGAGCAGTCAGAGCTATGCCATGGTTAGATGCCCAAAGAGGAGGTACCTGGCTTGTCCAGAAGCTGCAAATCCCCTCAATGCCCATGGTAACTGTGCATTTCTCACAGTTTTGAAAATCTGACCATTTCCTTTTAAGCAGCTTAAGTATGGTATGAGGAGTCTGCCTGTAGGAATCAACGCTTCCAAGATCTGGGCTTATACAAGGGAATACCCTGCTGAGTGCCTGCTTCCTCAGGAAAAGTTTAGAGAAAATTAGTACAAAGTTGGTGCCATCTTAGTGGATTTCTGCAATGTGTTTGCTGTGTGCAGTAAGCATTTGCTTGTCTTTTGAGACCATTAATTTTATATACTTGGAATGATTAGAGCTGAGACAAACCACTCTTTCATAAATCATCAGCAAGATGCAGGACACCGTTCCACAGGTTCTCATTATAAGGTCTCCATTGTTTGGGATGTCTCAGAAGTAGACTTTTGGAGTGTGGCCAAAACCAGAGGGAGAGTGTATTTCTAAAGAGATATTATTGCTATGCATACTCCCTCTCTAACCTGGACTTTTCTTTCACTGTCTCTGAAATTACTTCTCTCAACAATGCCTATATTTAGGATTTTTAAATCTTTAAGATTCTATGTTTATGTGGGTGGTTACTGTATCAAATTTAGTATAATGATTAAAGAAAGGCTATTTTATCCTGCTTTAATTTAGTTTACTTTAACATTCAATACTGCAAATTCCATCTGACAAATAAATAAAAACTCTTTCTGAAACTTGCTAACTCCTATAGTCAAAATTTCACTCATCTCTCCTCTGAGGAAGGTTGTAGAAGGCTCTGTGTTACCCAAGCAGTCTCCTGGAAAACAATGAACTTTTTAGGGTGCTTTTACTTTGGAAAACTTATTATCCAACTACCACCACTGATTCCATTAATCTGGGAGTGTTAGTGGGTGATGGAATCCTGATGTAATATGAATTTTTGTTATTAAAAAATAAACAAAAAAATAAACAAAAAAAAAAAAAACCAAAAAAAAAAAACCAAAAAAAAAAAAACACCAAACCTCTAAATACATAAGGAACTGATGGTATGAAGTAAAAGGACACTGTTTTTGTATTCTCAATGGATTTTCAGTCTAGGTAGGGACCCTGGGCAGCCAACACACTGGAGCCAAACTCTGCTTTGCACTGAAGATTCACCATCCCTTAGGTCCCCACAGCATACTGTATCCCTGACCAACTGAAAGATGAAAATATCAAATAACCTGAAAAAAATCTTCTAAATTTGAAAAATAAAATCATAGTGAAAGCAGCTTTGGTCTGAGCTGCTGCCAATATTAAAAGGAAAATGAGAAGAAAGTCCCTTGACTTTATATTCCAGTGATTTGAGATAACAAAAATCATCTGAGTGTACTAAGACTCAAGCAGTTGTTGTTGGGGTTTTTTCCTATTGTTTTTCCTCTTCCTGTTTAATTCCCCAAGCTGTTGATTGCTGAGCTCAGGCTCCTCAGGCTGCTGTTGTAAAACCTGTCGGACGTCATTACAGAAATCTCCCTTCAGTGGACTGCAGCGCTTAGACTTGCCCAACATTACCCCATAAGGAAGCTTCTGTGTCCCTCTTGTCAGTGGGAAATGGCAGGACCCAAGAGAAGGAGAGGGAGAAGGAAGGTTTGAAAGGTTGCAGGCCATTGAGATAGATACAGAGCACTGAAACAAAACATGTTATATCTATTGGCAAGGTTGCTGCCCTCAGCTGGAGCAGAAGTTTTGGAAGTGTAGTAGAGGAAAAGTTTAATCTATCACAAGCACTAGCTAAGGCGTGTTTAAATTCTGTTTATGAAGCAGTTTAAGTAAATTTGGGCAGTGGGACTTAGGAAATTGTAACCATATTTGCCCAGTAGATTGCAGAAATAATAGCAGACAGAAACAAAATTCCAACAAATCTCCCTATAAAGTGACCTAAAAAACACTCAATTCCATGTCAGGTAAAATGCATATATTGACTGCTATGAACAGTGATGTAGATTAACTTGAATTAAAACAACTATTTTCATATGCCTTTAACTTAAACCTAAAACGCCTGTGAAAGATACAGCAGTCAGGCTTGTCACAGAAATATAAAATGAAAGGCACTGGCTCTTTGGCATGTCTTTGATTTCTTTCTGAACAGCTTGGTTCAGTCAGATAATTCTGTTCATAGTTATATCTATTTAGTCTTGGAGGAATGCCATCAAATTCAATGGTGTTACATGGATTTAAATTGCTTAAAGGAGAAGAAAGTATATTCATTACATCTCTAGAGTTACTTTAGCAGTGCATTTAGCCTAGAATGTGAAGCTAATGTGCTAGATTATTTAACTGTTACTGAGATGAGACAAGCACGGGGCATAGTTTCAGAGGCCATAATGTAGCAAATATCATATTGTTTTACTTTTCAGCATTTCCATATGATTTGTGTCTCTCTTCCCTCACATGTGGGTGATTATCCTTGAGGCCACAGCGCATTGCACGCACAAAACATACATAGTAAATGCTTAAGAAGTTTAGGGAGAGGGTGTTATTGTGTGCTCAATAATAAAAGGAGAAGTGGCACTCCAGCCTGATGGTTTTGCAGTATTCCTTGCAAACTCCATTATCTTCTTCCTTATGCGAGTAGGCACATGTTGTGCTTACATGTACACACTCACTTCGGGTGTCAGCTGGTTAATGTTACCTGTGGGTTCTTGACACCTACAGCTTATCTAAGTGCAAATAAATCAATGTGAGTTTTGCAAATACAACAAGCTAAGAATGAATCCACAGGCTCTGAACAGCATGGCACAAGCCATTGACAAGGTCAATGATAATAACCTGTTTAAAGAGTGCCATGATGGGAAGGTAGGAGGCCTCCTCCACTTGAAGCTGAAGATGTTCATACCGTGGCAGCTAGCTTGTCATTAGAAAAATGTTCTTGTGTAGTAACACTGACCAGTATTTTCAAAAGATACAGAATGAAGTAATCTGAAATTAATCTGATGAGTCAGATGGGACTGCTGAAGCACATCTAATCATACAGCTATTAGATTGCTGGTTTACAGTCACTGCATCTATGTGCAAGTGTAGGTGTAGCGAAACCAGAAGAGGTCTGCAATTATTATGACAATGCTAAGTTTTCTTTGCCTTCCTGGTGAAGGAGATTGTCAAAAAGTAAAGAAGCCTTTTAGAGAAAGGGGAAAACTGTGAGTTTCAATAAGATGGTACATTATGGGCATTCTGTAAGGTAAATTATTGGCAAGAAAGATGATGTGTATGAAAATTGGAAACCCTGGTGTTTACTTGTATGTATGAAAAGAAATAGGTCAGTGACTTTGTTTCCATGGTGACCATTATTGAAATAAAACAAACTGACACCAATGCTGATTTATTTCCCTATTCTGCACCCTTTTAAACAATTGCCTAAATCTGAGATTGCTACTCAATGAACAGGATTTCAGAATGAACTCCCACAATGGGATCTTCTCAGGGTTATTAATGAAAGAAAAACTTAAAGAAAAGGTCTCCTTGAGAACAATTCCATCTTCTGAGCAGTTGCCAATTCCCACTATCCCGCAGTAACATAGCTGCCAGGCAGTAGGGTAGGTGCTATTTGGCAATTATTAGCCAGAACTAGTTTCAACAAGGTAAAAAGAAACAAGATTCATCTTCATCAGATCCACAGCATTTCCCAAAAGGATAGTTTGACAACTGTGAATCATGTGGGCTGGTGGCCCACACTCTGCTTTGAGTCAGAGGGATGCTGTAGTTATTGGAGTCTGTGACTTGAGGAAGACTTAAGCATCTAAACCTAATTTATGTGCTACTGAGTGCAGGTACATTTTAGTAACTTTAATAATCTTGGTCTTACGCTGCTTCTTGCTTGTGGTTGCTTGCTTCTTACTTTGGAAGTAAGCTTGTGATGCTTACTTCCAAATACATAAAGTGATAATTGTAAGAGTTTTCTATTTCACAGAGGCTCTGGGAGGTTAAATTCATTGAAGATTTTGAGATGATACCATAACAGGTTTATATGGACATGCTGGAAAGATAAGTCTTGCAGGTTCTTGACACAATCTACCAGACCAATGATATCAACCACAGCTCATTAAAAACATTAGAGATATCATATTTGTTTGGCAATGTCTGTTGTATAAGAATTGCCACAGGTACAGAAATTAAGAAAAAGAGCATGGTGTAGTAATACAGCAACATCAATATTTGGTAGCAGTTGAGTGTACACAGTTGGTTTCCCAATATCATTGTTTTGATCTGTTATAATCATAGCCAATAAGTTTATTTAGGCAAGGTAACTGGCGAGGAGCATCCCAAGCCAGGGTTTTATCATTTTTATCCTGCATATGATATTGCAGCAGCCCTGCTTTTTTTCATTAGCACTTGAAGGAAAACAAAAGATGAAGGAATGCATGTACAGTTTTTAAACCTCAACCTGTGAAAACAAAGGAAGTACAAGGGGATGTGTTTATCAGAAAATGTATGCCTATCTACAAGCATGTAAGTCTCTAAGGAAACAGAAGCATAAGGAACTGAAACCACAGCTATCAAACAAAGGGAATGTCTCTCTCCCTGTTTTGTACAATGAAGTCTGTTACTTCAGTGGAAGCAAGATTAGACTCTAGCTACTTTCTTTTGAAGCAAAGGAAATAGTGTCCCCCTCAAAAATGTTTTACTGATATTTTTGGTTAGGATGAGATTTTTTATTTAAACCTCCTTTCTTAACATCCTTTCAGTGAGTTTCAAGAGGAGATTTGGATGTAATTAAAGTAAAAAGCAGTGACGGATGTGATTGCTACTCAGAATTGTACTGATGGTAGCCCAGTGCAAACTAATTTTTATTATTGTTCTTGATTTCCTATATTATGGTTTTGACATCCAAAAATCAATGGCAGGGACTCGTGGCTACTCATTTTCATGTATAGCAAGGTGTAAGGTGGACAACCATCAATTATCACATATTAAGTTTTAAACAGAAGAAAAGATAAGTTCTTTGTGTACTAAACTGCATCATTCAACTTACTGAATTATTCTTCAAATTATTCTATGAGTAAGATGTTAACAGAATCAGGATTACAGGAAGAGTCCTTTTTTATCTTACTGCAGTAAGAAGGACAGTAACTCAATGTCCTGAATGCTTCATGCAATGCTGTGATGGTTATCTTCTTATTCTACAAGGCCTCTTCTCACAGTCAATTTTTTTAAGATTTGACTAATCCATTTTAATTATTTGGGGTAAATGTGGATTCCTGTAAATTACAATGATTTTTTTGAGAACATATTTTGGTGCTAACGCTAAGCTAACTCTTATTCTAAAGTCTTCTTATCTCTTAGACACATACTTTCTCAGGAGATGTCACCTCTCTGATCAGGAAAAAGATACCTTCCTTGATGTTCACCTTTCTAATGGCTGTTGCTCTTTCACCATACTTAGGCTCAGTTTTCCCTTCTACATGTGCATCTTTGTTCAAAGCTTGTGCAAAGTCCTCTGCTTTTGTTTCTACACAGCTTTAGAAAATTCTGTCTTTGATATAGACATAAATAAAAAGGAGTCAAAAAAATTCTTTGCTTCAAATTCAGCCCTCTGAAGTCCAAGGTCTAAAAGTGAATGGCTAATTCTGATCCATCACATAGTTTTCACTAAATCCTGCTTTTTGGGCAAGCAAGGGCATTCCTTTAAATTCCCAATGTCTATTACAGGAATATAAAACTGTAAATGTCTACCATGAATGGATATATTCAAGACAAAATGTCAGAGCAGTGAAGAGAAGCAGATGTCTTTTTATCAGGGATAACTTTAGAAAGATTAAATCAAATTTACCACAATGCCAAAACATGGATGAATCATCAGTGGTCATACGCAACTCTGAGCATGCAATGAAGTACTAAATTATTTTTGTCTAATATCCTTAAGTTCTCACAGTTTGGGGGTGGGTTTTTTTTGTTGTTTTTGGTTTTTGTTTTGTTTTGTTTGGGGGTGGTTTGTTTTTTTTTTTTTTTTTTTTTTTTTTTTTTTTAAATTGGCCTTTCCAGGCCAAGAAAAGTAATAAATAAACCAAATGTCAGAAAATTATCATTTTTCTTCATTATTAAATTCTCTTATCAAGAAGGAAAAGGTCTTGTGAGCTGAGAAATGTTTCACTTGATTCAAAAATAGATCACTAATATGGTTTAGATTGAGCAAAAACACTTAAAAACAACCCTACCAAAGGCTTTGAACCATGAAATTGCAATGGTATAACTTACCAAGATTTGGCTAATAGTTTTCTGATATGTTTATCTGATTTTCATGCTTACATATTTTCTTCCAGTGAATAAAAAAGATCTAGGGATAACTCACTCTACCTTGTTGTCAGAACACTTCATCTATTAAATAATATGACTCAACATCTCTCTAATTGTACTGCACTTTTTGTTCTCTCATCACAGACTAAACTTCTGTAAATAGTACAGGCATACACTTTTCCATTGTCAAAATTACCTAGAGGGGAATTAGGTTAAAGAATTCCACACAAATCACCTAAAATTACAGAAAGGAAAGTTTTTATAAATTTTTTTTCTGCCTTTGAAAAATACATTTGAGTTGCACAAAATGTAGGGAGCAATTAAGTTATCCAAGCTATGAAATTCACCCAAAATACAGTGTGGTTTGTGTTCTGGGCTTTGAAAATACAGATGCAGTAGGTTCTAGGTAAATGAGATAAGACGCTTTATCTTTGGAAATTTTTGGCTACTATAGGGCTCCTCCTTACCCAGAGGAAAAAGAGGCATTTCTTTCATAAACTTGCCCTCAAATAAACTTTGGGTTGCACCATGCTATCACAACAATTCTATTTACACTTATGCATAGGGGGTGAGAACGTATTTAGCACTTTTAAGAATATACGAGAGGATACAGTTTCCACGCTTTTGTTCATATTTGCAAAGTGAAAAAATAACTCTCCTGGTGCACAGCTTTTGGAAGGAGATGTAGTATGGCTCCTATGAGCACTAGTTGAATCAAACCAGCACAAAGTAGGGCAATATCTCTCCACAAAAGAGATATGTTTGAGTAGCCAAGAGGATGCCTAAACAGCTGTAATATTTCTAAACTTCTGGGCCCAGGTACACCTCTTGACAAGGTATGGAGCCCATATGGGATGAGACATATGCCTGCCTCAGACTCTTCTGACTTTGTTTTTGGTGCAAAATTCATGTTTATGGGCCAGAGGGAGTCCTGGAAGTATGGTGTGTGGCATCTCTAGGGTTTTTTCTGGCAGTACATTCCCATTGCTCGGGCTAAGGGCAGCCCTGCACACCCTAGCTGTGTCTGCTTTCCCTTAGGTTGCTCTGAGAAAGCAAACTGCAATTCTTCATTCTTCTGTTGCAACTGCCATTAAGGATGTGAGCTGAATTGCAAGCTGTTTAAGAGTTCCTGTGCTGTAAAGGATTTTTGATTGAAGGTAGTTTTTTATTTAGGAAAAAAAGCCTAAGTAAACAGCAAACCAAAGGGCACCTGTTCTGGTGCATGCGAACACACAGTAGGCAAATGCTCACTAGAAGCACAGCACAAATTATGACTGCTGAGGTTAATTAATTGATAAAATCACTTGTATAGGGAGGGATAAAGTCTGAGATAGGTCTTCCTTGAATACCCATGCCAACTCAGAAAGAGTAAATTGCTGGATGAGGTACTTTGGCCTCTTTTATGCAGCATACGTTGCCATAACCTATTAATTGATGAGTGGATCCCAGAAGGAATTATGGACTTCTCCTTCCCACTTTGCAGTAGAACAACACTATATAATCTATATAATTTTAGGTATGCAGACATACTAAAGAATGTAAGTAATGATATCTAATGTTTTAGACAGCATATAAATATGTAAGAAATATTCAGTAGCACCAAGTGGCTTGGATTATTTGCAAACTATTGGTTGCTCACACTGCAACTTTATATTCTGCTAATCCTACAGTGGCTAATGGGAATCAGCTAGATGTATGCTAAAATGGAAGGAGAGAATGGAAAATGGGTTGAAAGCAGCCCTGAGGAGTAGGACTTCGGGGTGTTGGCTGATAAGAAGCTCAGCACAACCTGGCAACGTGCACTCACAGCCCAGAAAGCCAAACCTATTGCAAGCTGCAACAAAAGCAGAGTGGCCAGCAGGGCAAGGGAGGGGATTCTGCCCCTCTGCTCTGCTCTAATGACACTCCACCTGGAATGCTGCACCCAGCTCTGGGAAGCCCAAATTAAGAACACTGACCTGTTGCAGTGAGTCTAGAAGAGGTCATGACGATGATCAAAGGACTGGGGCACATTTCCTGTGGAGACAGTCTTAGAGAGCTGTGGTTGTTCAGCCTGGAGAAAAGAAGGCTCTGGGGAGACCATACAGACCATACTACCTAAAAGGGACCTTCAAGAAGGTTAAGGAATTTTTTACAAGATTGTGGAGTGATAGGACAAGGAGTAATGATGTTAAACTGAAAGAGAGTAGATTTAGACTAGCTATTAGGGAGAAAATCTATGCTCTGAGGGTGGCAAGACACAGCAACACATTGCCCAGACAGGTTGTAGATCCCCTCTGGAAGTGTTCAAGGCCAGGCTGGATGAGGCCCTGGGGAACCTGGTCTAGTAGAAGGTGCTCCTGCCCATGGCAGGAGGGTTGGAACTAGACGGTCTTTAAGGTCCCTTCCTATCCAGGGCATTCTATGATTTGATGATTCTACAAATCTGTGATAACTTCAGTTGTTCTGACATGACAAGAGAGAGCTTTGCATGGTTTTCAGTTCTGCCTGTTTCTTTACATCCTTCTTTCCTAGGTCATCTGTGTTGATGCTGTCGGCAGTCAGGATGATTAGCTAAGAACATAAACTGGGATTAACATACAAGCAAAGAATAAAAGGGGCTCCTCAGGCAGCAGTTGCCATCACTGGCTAGGTGAGAAGAGCTTCCCCTCTTGGTAAATACATCTAGCAGTCAGTCCCGTAGGTGATGTCAATCATACTTACAAAAGCTGAGTTAGATCATTTGGAAATTTCCCACCAGTCATAGTATGGATTGTTCAGATTTCCAGTCAGCAACCTTAATGTAGTTTGTCCTCAAAATACTTACTTATATGGACTCCTAATATTAAATAGAACTAACAATGCCTAGAGCTAATATTAAACTGCTTGTGGTAATGCATTTTTTTCTACTTCAAGATACTAGGTAGAGAATACCTGTTTCTATGAGCAAAGAACAAGCCTTCAAGAATTTAGTAGTATTTTAATGACACACAGTGCTTTTGAACAAACAGTTATGCATGTGAGCAATCCTAGTGTGGTCTCACCAAGGCTGAGGTAAGACAAAGTTTTATTTGTTTCTCTTCTGTGAATCTATCTAGAACATCAGGCCACAGGGACATAATTCAACCATTTGGTTTTAAGTGATTCTTTCCAGCATGGTGACTTCTTTGTACATAGTTTTCTTTCTGCTATAGGCCAGGTGCCATCTCTTATTCGGCCCTGAGGGTAATGAGCTGATTGCAACATGGATGACTCACATGGAGCACCATGCAAGTTGAAGAACTCTGAGCAAAAAAGAAAGCCTTGAAACAAGAAACCTGAAAATAAATCTGGATGTGTATATACAACAGATGTGTATGTCTGCTGCCTTATGTGATAGCTGGAAAGGAGATGGGGATCCTTTAAATACACTCGTGGCAATAGGACACGAGGCCTAAGGCAAAGTACTAAATGATTTAGCTCAGACACCATTTTGTCAGGGAAAGCCAAACAGCTGCACTGTAGGCCATCTGAGCTGAAACCCTGGGCCTTAGATCTCTCCAAGAGAGCTGATGTCTCAGAGAGGCAATAGCCCTTTCTGCCTGAGACATCCAAGTCCTTGTGGAACCGCTCTGGCCTTCTCCTTTCTGCTCTCCCTCTGTCCTTGTTAGCCAGGAACAATGGCAGGACCCAAACCAAACTTGGGCTGCACATCTTGCTGCTGACTGTGGGTCTTCAAATGAGATTGGAAGAGGGTCCTTTTGTATGGGAACAGCTGAACAGCCTCTGCCCAGTATCACCCTGGTGCAATATTTGGAGTTCTGAATAATTTCTCTTCCAAAACCCTGAGGTACCTGTTAGCAACACCAAATACTGTAAGGGTGATAAAGGGGAGGAAAGAGCATGTGACACTCCTTCCTACTGCAACACTTAGCTTTGGGTTTTATTGCCAGGCTTCACTGATAAAAATGAGCCAAGAATAAGTAGAAAAATCTTACAAAAATTTAAAAGTTTTCTTTAAAAACTTTTCCTACTTTCATTTTACTTTTCAACTTGTTTTTCCAAAATGTGTCCCATATTTACAGTATTTTAACTGGAGGTTTAAATGTGCTTTTTCAAATCCTAGTTTATTTAGTCTCAGTATATTCTTCTGAAATAAAGAAGCATTGTTTTACAAATAATAAAACTGAAGCACATAAAGTTTTAGTGACCTATTCAGGCAGACAAGTGCCTGTCAGAGCCATGAAGAGTAACCTCTCTGATTTCAGGTACTCTATCCTAATCAGAACAGCACTCCTTCTCTCTGCATCAAACAAAAAGCAGAAGACAGGTTTGTTTTAGCTGAAAATGTGCTTCTATCTACAGAGAACAGATATCATTTTTCACCATGTTTGAATGATCAAACTATATATTACACACATGCTGTCTCTTCTTTTTCTTCTGACAGTTTTCACAAGAAAGCCCAAAACAAATATATTAAATATAGAAGGCTTTAAAGCAACATAGTCTTGTTTCTTGTGGGAATATTCTGTAATGATCACACATACTGGCAGAATCCTTTGTATATCTTAAAAGCCAGCAATGAAAAATTCCTAGTTCTTTAGAGGCTTTCAGGTTTATTTTTTTTGGGGAAAAAAAATTTAAAAAAAATATAAAAAAGGGATAAATACTATTATTAAGGTAAAAACAGGCACAAATGTGTGACTCACTCACTCATTATCACATCTATATTCACACTCCACACTCTCCCTAAAAGGTTCCCTGAGCAAGGAGGTCATGCATTTGAGTATGGTAGCTGTTAATCAAGCTGATACTACACAGAGAAGCCAGTTTACTAATTTTACTGGAAGAACAATATTACTGAAAGATATGAGTTTTTTGGGGGGCTGGAAAGAGGAGAAGAACTAAAACAGACAGTTAAAGTGCAGTTATAGTGGGTTTAATAAAATAACATTTTACTGGAACTGGCTATTTCACTTCTGTTTCTACAGTGAAAACTGGGACAATTCCCTCTATATAGAACTGAGAATTTTCTGCTGCCTTGGTATTGCTAAATCAATAAGAGAGACAATTTATTCCTGGAACTGCTACAGATATTTCTGAATGATAATTTTGTTCCATTTTGGAGGAAGCAAAGTGCACCAAATCTTGTGTATTTCCAATATCCTTTCTGGGGCATAAGACTTCAGGAACTGAACACAGGTGCAATTACAATTTTTTTTTTACTCCAGTCTCTTTTACTACAATGAAACCCAAACGTAAAACACCTCTAGTTTCACTGGATGTTATAGTCTCACAGTCCATGAAAATTGCACGCTCTATGACAATTTTCAGGATTTTGCCACTGGATTTCCTGTGGCTGTTCAGGTGTGTTGGCAGCACAGCATGAAGAAAGCCACCACAGCCCACCCATCCTTGCTGTTCTGTGAGCCATGCAATCCTCAGGCCCATTGAATTTCCTCACTGCTTCTACTTAAAGGGGAGAGAGCTGGAAACACAGCTGCTCACTGCTCAAACGGAGTTAAATCCTTCTGGACATGTGTGTAGGGCAAGACATAATGTGGCATTAAGAGGTGGCATTAAGAACTGGCATTTGCCTTCCTCCGGTATGTCTTGGAGCTGGGGACTGAGGTGCATCAGCATGGAATTTCTCATTAGCTGCCACACTGCTGCTGTTGTGTTTGGGCTTACAGCGTTGCAGGGAAACATGTTTGATTTAATATTTTTTTAATAAGGTTTTTACCTGCAATATTTAACAGACTCTCTTCACATCAGTCATTCAAGGGGAGCATGGCAGGCTGCTGTAAAGGTGGGTTTGAGCTGAGGAGACCAGAAGTGGGTCAGTTTGCTGATGTGAGCTGGAGGGGCTTTGGGGGGAATTTGGCTTGAATGAATTTGTGATTTCCAAGTGAACTTTGCAAATCAAACTAAAAGACTAGACAATCAGATTACCTGATACACCTATTTCTCTGAAAAGAATGCTGCAGTCATTCAGCTGTGTGCTGGCCATCTGTGTGTGGCTGTTCAGAGAACTTTTTCTCAGGAATACTGTCAAATATATTTGAATGGAGAATATAAAATAAGCATTTTATATCAAGCTGCTATAACTTTTCTTGTACTGTGGTAGGTTTCAAGAAAAATAACAAAAAGTGGGTGGAAAAGCAGAACCCTGCAGTTTTATTAAGCATGAATGACATTAAGTGTTGGCGTAAACCACAGGGTGAGTCAGTGCAGTTACAGAGAAGCATTATGTCCATCTCCTAGTCATATGATAGAGAAGGAATGCTCCTCACAGCACACACAGAAATTACTTGTCTTGGCAGCACCAGCAAACACACAGCCCCAAGACATTACTGTGTAATAATTTCCCTAGCAAAGGAACACAAACTATGACTGAAGCTTTTCCTGACCTTAGAAGTTGTGTCAGTTGGTTAAAGCTGACCTACTTTGGACTTCCATTTTCAACTTCTTTCACTAATATTTTGGGTAATTTTGTTCTGTGACATTGTTTTTTGGTTTGTTTTGTGGGGCATTTTTGATCCAGGGTGGAGCAGTAGATCAAGGATAAGGTTTTCAAGTATGGAGGGAGATAACCAGAGAAGAATTTTCCTTTGCAGATTACATGTTTTCTAATAGTATGTTTATTTGCTGCTGAATTTACCCTAAATCTGGCAGACAACGTATTTCCTTTATTACCCATCATAGATTTTGATGAGTCCTAATATCTATGAGTGATTCCTTAAGTAAAGTATTACCTTGATTGCTTGTGTCATAAAGTGCCTTAGTCACCAACAAAGCATTATACGAACACCAAAGTAGGAATCTATTTTTTTTTCTGTAGATTTTAAACATGCTGAGAAGAAATGAAGATTTTATTATTTACTTTTTACAAAAGGTAAGATTCAGTGTAGCCTACTCTGTACAGTACAAAGTAGAGTTAACCTACTTTTTCTTTTGCTAACCACCCAAGGCAGCTGCAGGCAGTCAGCTTAGCTACAACAACAGGGATTTTCACAGCACTACAAAACTCCCTCCCTGGCTAGAGACAGAAGACAGAGCTGAATTCCTCATCCTTATGCGTGGAACCGCCACAATTATCCAAGGGAATTTCTATGCAACACTACCATTTTGCCTTTGGAAATAAGAATATTTATGCTTTGGGTATGAGGCTTGTTCACTATCCCCTTGCCTCTCACACATCCACTCTGGAACTTCATTTATCAAAGGTCAGTGTTCCTCTAACTAGCTGCAACTGGAGCTGAAGGATACTACAGGGATATGCTGCATAGTGACCAAGGTGCAAGTTTCCTAGGAACTTTGGATCCTGTTTAAAGGGCACATCCTTCAGCCTCATGCCAATGAATCTCTTCTTTTAAAAATTTACCACTTTCCCCAACCAACCTAGTCAACCGTGACTGAATAATTTCTTTCCCATTCTTCCTCCATAGTTTTTGATAATCAGAAGTCACTCCAGAAATTGAGACATATTTTTCACAATTAGGCATACATCCTCCTGCTTAGCAGTGACTTGATTTTCCCAAATACAGAGCAGAGCCAGACATAAAGCCCAACACCTTCCTACCACCATAAATGCCGGGCAAGTATTGCTTGTTTTAGTGCAAGCAGACTATTACATATTATGTATATAAGCCTGGCATCTGAGCATGCAAATCACATGGACTGCCAAAATACAGGGAGGGCTGCCATCTAGTACAGGCATAGAAACACTGCAGAAAATGAACACCACTGGTCTCCTTTCTGTGGCAATCTCAGTTACCTTGAGCAGCACTGGAAGACACTGTACAAGCATTTCTGTTTGCAGTGCACTTTGTACATGCTAGAAGGCTGAGAAGGACTTGGATCCTGGCCATCAGGGCAGAAACTCCATGCCATAAATGAAGCAAAAGTGGCATTAAAGGTGCATAACTCCCCAAATGATGGTTTCTCTTCATCCTTACCATCCACCTTGCAATTGCTGCCAGGGAGACAAGGATATTATTGAGTGCTGTTAGCAGCTCAAGGTGGAGCAATCTCTGCACAAGTGTACCAGCTCTCCCCAAAGGTGGATTTCTGCAAAGAAAGTAAATCCACTTTTATTCACAGGGAGCTGCAGTAAGCACAGGCAAGCTAGGGCTGTGCTTCAGGCCCAGAAGACAGTTTTGTTATAATTCTGGATTACATTACATTGGATACTTAGGCAAGATACCTTCAGAGTGTACGGTGGTGCTAAATTAGATAGTTATCTTGCACTTTCCTGTGGGACTATTTGATAGCACTACACCCATGTGCAATTTTAAAACCCATTTTAACAGGTATAAATTCAGAAATTAAGGGATGCAGACCAATTTACACCAGTTAAAGAAAACTGGTGTAAACACCTTTTCCAAAAATCTTTGCTTTTCTCTAAATTATGCATAAAGTTATAAAACAATAATTGCTTTTGCTTTATCCTTCTGGAGACAGAGACATTTCAGCAAGTCTGAACAAATCTAGGATCTTTAGAATAGCGTGGAAAGGAATCTTAAGGGCTTGATTTAGAAACACTTTATTTCTAGTGTTTCCTTTGCAGGGATGGAGAAAATGGTAAAGAAAAGAGTGCAAAGCTTCCCAAAATACGATTTTTTTTACTGGTTCTGGCTTTATTTAGCATGGATACTATGTCAGACATCCACCAGATGACACCAATGCAGCATTCACCATGCTAGCAGAGACTGATTTCTTTCTATTGTAGAAAGAATTGAGATCTTTCCAAAAGAATCATTGTTTTACAACTAAATTAATTTCCCGATTGCATTAAAGATATGTGTTCTCACTTTCTGCATTATCACAAATCTCACTGATTTAGAAAACCTAAACTGTTGTGCAATTTTGTGGGGTTTTTAAATTTATAAACAAGTAACACTTGAAATGTTTCTGCAATCTTTTTGTTCTGTGCAGGCTTAATGCATTTTATGTCCCAAGCTTCCTCAGCCTTCACTCCTGTGGGTCATGACATCAGTGATGTTCCTCAAATGAATTAGCCTTTGTGTGCCCCAGAGCCTGCTCTAATATTGTATATCCTGTATCTCATGAAAGAAATTATAAAAAATAGGAAGTAACAAAATACAGTTGTAGTTTTTGTAAAATAACACAAAAAATTGTTTGACTACATAAAAAAAAAAAGACCTGCTGTGGTTTATTTTCTGTCTTCTTAGGCACAAGTATCTTCACTGCATAGATATAGTTTTATTTCTTAAGGTATAATTTTTTTGTAAATCTGAAATACGTACTGAAATAGCCAGAATAACTCCTCTGAATCACTGGGATAAATTCTACTCTTGTTTAGTTTGATATTAACTCAGAAATGTACATTGTTGTTGCAGAGGTTTCTCAGAATTTGCCTGAGAATTCTATATTTTGTCACTCTACGAAAAAATATAGGTTAACATATTAATATAGATGCTAAATTCATTAATATAGTAATTAAAATCTGTATAGGAAATCAATTCAAAGCCCAATATTAAGCAATACTGTTTTAAAACCATATATAAGTTACATTACCTCAGCAGTTTTTGAACCTCTTATACAGACAAAACTGCTTTTCTTTTCATGTGCAGCCTACCTTTGCAATAAGAATAATAACAATAAGGATTATAAATAAGAATTATGTGATCATGATGTATGTTGTCTTCTTGTAACCTTTGAGAGCCTTTTGCCAAAGTTGACCCAATTCAGTGGCATATAGGTGCAGCAGAGCAGCTCAACAAAAATAGATGGGAACATATAAACAAGACTCCATTGCTTATGTAGAAACAACAAATAATTTAGATTAGAAATTACCTCTGGAGACCACTTGGGCAAAGCCCTTCTCAAAATGGGCCACCAAGGCTTGCTCAGGAACTTTTCCAGTGCAAAGCACATCTCTGTGAACTGATACTTCATAGCTCCTCTGGGCTACCTGTTCCAGTCTTGCACAATTGTCTCTGTGGAAACATTTTTCTGGTAAGGCAAAGGATGGTTAAGAGCTTTTTAAACATTAAAAAGTCTACGGTAGAAATGGGAGAGCCCTCTTATGAATAATCTTAGTATGGAAAAAAGCTTTGAGTCTGTTAGGTCCCTGAAGATGGAGTTGCACAAGTCTTCATAAATCCAGTGTCATTAATTTGAGTTTTCACAGTAAAATTTGGTTTTTTAAGGAGTTTTAAAATTTAGCAGAAGTATTTGCCTACATTATAAAAGTCCTTGAGCAAGAAGAACAGGACTTAATAATTTAAAATAAGACATAGAGAATGCTGGGCAGGAAGTATCCCCCTAGTATCCTGCTAATGCATAATAACTTAATGAGGACAGAGGGTACCAGGTATCCACGTGTTCTTCAGCACACAGTAAAACAGGGGATGCAGATCCTGCTGACACAGTATGCATTCTCCTCATGCAGGCAGGCAAGAGCAGGCAGATAGAGATTTAGGCTGGAGAAAGCTTTGCCAGAATGCCAGCACATTGCTGGGTTTTTGCATAGAGTTGTTTACCCTTTTCCTGAGCTGCACGGGAGCTGGAAGGGGTTTTCCGAGTGGAACACAGCAGGACTTTTCTTCTTGCCCCGAATGCTCTCTGAAGCCCAAAGTGCTGCACGTATATTGTGTTGTCTCCCCAGCTGGTGGGGGCAAACTTGTGCTGCAGTCACATCCCAACCCTGTCTAGACTGAGACCACAATTCCTACTCACAAAATCACAGAAGGGGTCAGACTGGAAGGGACTACAGTGGCTCATCTGACCCAAGCTCCCTGCTCAGGCAGGGTCATCCCAGAGCATATGGCACAGGATCGTGTCCAGGCAATTCTTGAATATCTCCAGCGAAGGAGAATCTACAACCTCTCTGGGCAATCTGTTGCATTTTTGTCCTTTCAGCTTTGTCTTTGTGGAAATGAAAGCACAGTATGTGGCCTGGAGGTTGTGGGGGAAGGCAATTACCAGCTTGTTCTCCAATTTGGTGCACGGGGACAAGCACAACTTCCACACAACTTGGATGCCACTCGTGTAACCCTGAGCTTGCTCTGACAATAAGCAACACCTATACATTTCACTGATCATTTACGCTTTATTTAAATTATCTCTTCCTTTTTTTCATTGAAATGCATATATCTACACACATAAAAGGAAATGGAAATGTAGAGAGGGTATTTATGCAGCATTACAGGGATGCAGGGATACAAAATGAAGAACTTACTGCTACATTGTAAAACAAGGGGGTTTTTTATTGAAAAAAAAAATCAGTTACTTTATCTCTCTTCAGTACTATATATACATGTTTCACATGCCAAATATAATTTTTAGTATATTATTGTATAATAACCTTAAAATAGATATCTGGTGTGGAAAATTTAATGTGGTTGGGAAAAGAAATTCCTTTTAGGATCTTCTAACCAAGTAAGTGTGTGGCCTTACATGTCCAATTTTACACTACCACTAATTTTTCACATGCAAGACATTTGCAGATACACTGCATAAAGGCTGACAAGTAATACTTTGTTTTTGCTTTTCAGCAACAAGTGCTTTCTTTATTGCCAAAGCACATTTCAGAGAGTCACTTCAGAGAATGCAAATGAAATCACAGAGTAAATGTCTTTCATCTTACTTCATGTTGGAGGAAAAGTGAGGTCTTTTTAGAAAATATTCTATTTTGGCATCATTTGAAAAGAAAGCTTTAATTAATACTATGTTCAGTTTTCTGATGTTGAGTACTATTCAGAAATGTGGGCATCTGCAGCCAGCTAGAGGCCATTAAACATGCTTTTGCACTCTGTTGACAGGATTTTGCCTCAGTACAAAAAAAAAAAAGCTTCGACAAAAGTCTCTCCAGCAGCTACAGAAAAGCAAAAGAGTAGAAGGAGCCTAGGAAAGCATGTTAATCCATCAGATAATGCACAGAAGCCAGAAAATGAAATTTTGAATCTGTGTATACATGGAGCGAAATGTTCATGAGAAATGGGAGCTGAGTGACTCATTTCTTGGTTTCCTGAATGAGCAACAAGTTTGCTCCAAAATAAATGTTACAGGGTTGTTACGTGTGGGATGCAAAGGCAGAAAGCGAAGTGAAAAACTAAAAATTCACCTCCTCTTGTAAGCCAGCTAAAGTTGCTGATACGTAATGGCATTTTTCTGAAACAGTATTGAGGGGAAAAAAATAGTGTACACTACTACATGTTCAATCCTTGCTGACCTTTTTCACTGGCCACTATTGAAGCAGAAATGTGAAATATACTGTAAATCTGATCTGTAAGGTCCTATTGTCCCTAAATTTGAAGTGACCCATGTAATCTATCAAAGAGTGAGAGTATTCTGAGCATCTGCTGCAGGCGCTTATACAGTTGCATAATCCTCAGGAACAGGATCTTGAAGGGAAGGGAAAAATCTCCCAAGCTATGCATTCAGAGCTATGACTTCTAACTGTTAGGTTGTTTTTTTTTTTTTAAGAACCCCAAAGATGAATGCAGTCCTGGAGCTACACTTAACCTTGGTATCCCTGTTTGCCAGGTGTTTCACTCTGTCCCGGTGAAATGCTTTATGCAGCAGCCACTGGAAAACTCCCCTGCAGTTCGATTGATGCTGCTAATGCTCGTGCCTTTGCACGGTGCAGGGCCAGCACACAGTTGCTAGGACGCCTCAGCAGAGGTTCGGGAGCAGCCAGGGATGCATTCACAGGACAGCTGATTGCGTTGCTATGCCTGCCAACTAGTGGACAGATCAACAGTGAGCCCCTTATTTAGGAGGATCCGTGTTAAGGGTACATTTTCTACATCTTCTTTCTGCACAAGCCTCAGGCTGATACAAGACTGGTTAAAATTGCCTTTTCTTTGTATCTTCTGTCTTCAAGTACGCTGCCCTGCTCCTTGCTACAACTCTTCTATTGACTTTGATGGCAGCTGCAAGTACTTAATTATTTAAAAACCTGGCCATTTATTTAAGTGCCTGAAGGCAGACTTAAGAGTATAACTTGGAATAGTAATATATATTCCAATATTTTAATTTTAAATTTATATAGCAAAAAATGGACATGTCGTGCAAGATCCAAGCTTAGAAATAAACTCAAGGCACTCTGATCTCCATAGCAATCGTAAACAATTACTCTAAAAGAGATCAAGTGTCATAACATCAGTCAGCATGACTGTGTCTACAGATGTCCTACAGTAATCCTGCTCATGCCATCTATTCTTCCCAAAATATCTATTTGGAAGCATTAAAGCAGAAACACTGGGGTCGGAAATGAGACTTCTATTCAGAAATGAGACTGGTTCCAGAAGGAGGCCAGTGATGCTGGGGTCATTGACTCACAGGCTTTGCAAAACTTGCCATGACCTGCAAATATGATTGCAATGACCACGAAGAAGAATAAAGAGGCCTCCAATCATAGAAAATGTGAGTTTCTCTACTTGAACCCAAAGCTTCCTTCTTTTTGAGGCTGCCACAGCTTTTAACGCACAGTAAGTGAAAGAAAAAACTCTCAAAGCTGAGTTTTTGTTGTGGCGAACGTTAACAAAAGTGCAGGGGATACTGAAGAAAGCAAGAGATGTCTACTCAGTCTACCACGTGGAAGCCACCACCAAGACTTGCAGAGTGCAAATAATGACACTATGAACAATTTGGAGAGAACAATTCCACTGACTGAACCAGAACACACAGTCCTGATTGTGTCCTGAGGGGCAGCTTAAAAACATGGATCTCTCAAACTCCTTCCATGGAGCAGAGGCTGCATCCATCCAACTCCCTGCAGTTCTGACAGTTCAGAGCACTGGAGAGCACAAGGTTCTTCTGGTCTTTCTTCTCCACAGATAGAGCCAGCCCTGCTGGCTGCTGGCATGTAGCACACACCTGCAGTATTCCAGGGAAAGATTAAAAAAAATGTAGGAAGTACAGAGCAAATCCACCATGGCCAACAGTGATGAAATTCTGATATATCACCACACCTGTTTGGAATAGTTGAAGGATGTGGAAAAGGTGTTTAGGACAGTTTTATGAGCATGTCTGACTGTGTGAAAACTGAGAAAGTGGCCAGATAAGTACAGATGAGGTGACTTACTTGGAATGTAGGATGAGAAGTGGCTAGATCAGACAGCAACTGGCTACACTGGAAGCTGACCTACCTAACAAATACCAGATGATGACTTCTTGAGGATAATATTGCATCTCTTGGTAACTATCTACCATCTAATTTCCAAAAACATAGACTAAAAGATCAGTGTTGGGGATTTGTCATTCCTGTATGGGAGGATGCATACAATGAGCACAGATACCATGCCTTGCTGGGGATATTTCATTACCTGTGGTGTGAGTACCAAGTCTCTGGTAATTTTCATTTCAGGTTGACAGTTAAAGTTGTTTGAAATATAATCTAATTTGCCTCAAGTAAAAAGAAGATTCTTAGTGTGAGCATTAAAATTAGGTGTCTATGGCAGACGCCTTGTGCTTAATTCTGTCACTGCAAAAAAATTACTTCAGTTAATGCAGGACTATTTTTTTTTTTTCTTTCTATCATATCTACTAATTTTTGCTTTCTCTCCTCTGGACAAAATATTGTCACCTAAACATATTGGATAATGTTATTGTACTTTGGTTGGACAAAAAACTAGAGTTCATAAACTAATACCTATTTTCCTGGATCCATTTGAAGCAGCACTCCATTCAAATATGTGTTGAATGTCCCTAGCCAAGGAAAGTGTCAGAATTCTCTTCCTGTGATCATACATTCATTTTTCTTGGATAGCTAACTCCTGAAGCCCTTATTTCAAGTCAACAGGAATTTTCCTTGGGAAAAAAAAAAAAAAAAAAGAAAACAAAATTAGCCCAAAGCAATTTTGTTTTTTAACACAGAAAGTTTTCAAAAATCCAACAAGCAGCCCAATCTTTATTCAAGCAAAATGTTTAGTAACATCACAAGAGAACATAAAAGCCATGCAAAGAACAGCAATAAAAATAAGAAAACTGACTTATCACAAAGGCACTTATCTGCCACATGAATTCAAGCGAGCTAAGCGTGCTGCTCCTGATAACACAGACGACACGGCACCTTCTCATTAAATATTCTTTTAGTGAATCTGCTACTGGGCGCAGGTGAGGACGGATTTCTCCGGGAATTTCAAACATTTGCAAAAGCTCGAGAGATAAACAGAAGAATTTGGGGAAGAGCATGACTATAAGAATTTGTATAGCTGGGGGGTTTCGCTGCTGATCTGCATTTAGAGCAGATTAAAGTGGCTTCCATAGCAGAAGGAAGCAGTGCCTTCAGCTGACTTGCTTGGAGAAGCATAAAGCACCCTGGAATGGTCTCATCCTGATGGACAGAGGACCCTATACCCACACTCAGATGGAGACAGACCCCCGGAACACACACCCCGTGTTTCTTTTCCTCTTGGAATTTTGGATGGAATTTCATTCTGATAAAGTGAGATTTATGCCGATGTAAATTACACGTGCAAATCTTCCATATGTCCTTATATTTCTTTCTCCTGACTAAAGTAATTTTATCAACATAATACAGGCAGAGGGGCAACACTTCATAAGCCAGATGTTTATTGACCTATGTGACCCTCCAAGTGTTTTCCCCCTGATTATTTGTGGTATGAACATAACAGACAACATCTGAAGTAATGTGGGAAAATGGGCCTATAAAACCAGTCACTTTTGATTTTTGTTTCAGCTAGTTTTGATTTCATTTGATTTTGTTTCCTCCAGGTAAGGAATTTAAGGTGATAAAAACCAAGAAAACAATTGAGCTGGCTCTCAGAAAGTTTCTAATTTCCACCGTCAAATGCTGTAAGGCAGCTCTGAAAATAGGATTAAATAAGAAAAAAGTCAGTAATTTGATTCTACAAGAGAATTTCAACAGCGGAATAGATGCTATTTTTATAATTAACATTTTAGTACTATCTATGAGGGGCACTACATTGTCATAGTCATTAAAAACATTATATGAAAATAATTATTCTGAACTAAAAAAAATGGAATGTTAATTGGTACAGTGCATCTGAAGTTAAAGATATTACAGAAGAATTTAAGGTATACTGGGGGCTAAAGATGTGTAAACAAACAGGATAATGCTTTGGAGAACATTTTGCCAAAAAGTAATTAACTACGACCAGATAATTTTATTTTTCTTTCGGGATGGCGTCTGGATCCTTGAAGTTCCCTTATATTACACAACCCCAACAGAAAGCATAATGAAGAGAAGGGCTCAGGCTCTTCTCTTTTTTTCTAAAAAAGCAGTATGCAGCCTTTGGCTAGGAGTTTCCTAGTTGTGAAGAGCACTTGTAGAAATCACTGTAGCACCCACTCCTCTTCCTCTGTCCACAGGTATTTTAATGAGCCTTCAGCAGAAGCCTATTGGCCATGGAGCTGATTTAATGAAACAATTTGGGTATGCCCCTCATTCTCGTCATGTCAAGTCACCTGGGTGCCATGAACTGTCACTGATGCCTTGGGAGGCTACCTGGAACAGAGGCTAGACAGAGCTAAAGGAATCAAGTAGGTATTTATCAAAAAGCCCCTCAGAGGATACACCTTGGGCGGTACAAGAGCCTGACTGAGGCTACGCCTCAGATGGAAGATGGGTCATGATTTTTCATGTTAACAATGCCCACTAAAATAAAAAACCTATAATTGTCACGAGTTAATTGTCCAATTACAGCTAGGAGCCCAGCTGTTTTTTTCTGAAATGTTCAAGGTAGTGATTTAACAGACTTGATTCATCTGTCTCAGCTGAGGAGGGAGTAATAATCAGCAAAAAGATGGTGAAACTTAAGCATTTCCAGTCATGATAGTTATTTCTGAATTTTGTCTGGCGTCACTCTTCTTTCTCTCAAGGACAGAGAAGGAGACTGAGGACAGCTCAATGTTATTTGGGTGATGGTTGGTTGCAGGACAGAAGTGCCTAATGCAATTACCCTTATGCTCTTTGTTCCTAATACTATTTACAGAAAAGGAACTTCTGCATAATCTTTCAATGTTCAAATAACATTAGATAAATAACTGACTTGTCACTAATTTCTGTTTCATATGAAAAACTCAATTCCAAAGCTCTCAATTTTGTTACTACTCAGCAAAAGGAGACTGCTCTAGATGCTTGCCACAGATTCAGAATACTTCGTCATCATCACTGAAGCAAAGTGTCCTCAAACACTCAAACATTTTCATTACTAGAAAACCAAGGATTAGACTGAACAATTTCATTTGTCCTAGGTCTCATGGAAAACTTGTAAACTGATAGTGGACAAACTGTCCTGAATGTTATATTCCCTTGATCAGAAAAGATACAGATGATTACTTTCAAACTGTATATGAAGAATACCTCCAGATTTACAAAAGCTGTTTCCAATGTAGGATTCCCTGAACCTAATGCTTTTCTTTGAATGCCACAGGTTCCATGATTGAACTACTGTCTTTCATTAAAGACAGTGATTATGATTGTTGTTCCATTATATTTTGACTGCTAGTGGGATTTTCTGAGAACTGATTTTCCAGGTCAACATCAAAATGTATTATCAGGTTTGTCAAGCTGCCAGAGCAGAAACTGTCCACTTTTAAGCAGTGGCTCAGAGTCCTCACCCAAAATGTGCTTCTGGGTTTGGTGCCACGTGCTTCAAACAGCAAGAGAGAGCCATTCTGATGTAAGGGAGAACTTGAATAGGTTACACAAGGTGAAGCAGGGGAAATAGAGCACTGGAGGAAGACTCATGCTCAAGCAGCCCCCAGAAGGGATGCTTAGGCAGGTGGTGCAAGAGGAGTCAGAAGATCTAAACCAAGTTTACATGCTTATAAATAGGGTACCTGAGTCAGTTACAGGGACCAACAGCACTGGCTCCCTTATCCTTATTTACTAAAACTTTGGTTTAAATTGTTGTTCTGGACAGATCAGGCTTTAAACCATGTAAACTCATCCGCTTTATCAGTAGCTGTTTCTTATTTCATCTTCAAATGCTTCAGACATATTACCAGTGCTTGAGTCTTTGATACCTCAATTGGATAGAAAGAAGCTGAGTTTAAAAGGCAACAATTTTTCTCGGTTAATTTCCACAGATCGCAGCTCCTAATGTTTCTTAAATGAAGCGTTAGAGAACTTTGCCTGGGATTTGTTATCTATAAACTTTTTTTCAGCCAATAAAGCTAGGATCAAGAAAGCCTGAAGTGTATAAATAGAATTAGTAGTTGGAAGTCTTATTTTAGCACTAATGTGCTTGAAATTAGATTCTAGATAACTTGTGGAGGAGTATAAACAGAAAGCACTTCTGTTGCTGTGTGGATGTAAGAGCGCAGCGGCCTCTCGCAGCTCACAGCACACCCCAGCAGTGCAGTGGCCTCGTAACAGGGGTCTGAAAATGCCAGATGGACTCCAGAAAACTGATCTTAGAAAGGATTTAAGTAGCTGTGGGGGAGGGGGAGTGTCTAGTGGACAATAACAAAGCCTGCAGTGCTGCTTGGAACTGGACAAAGCGGCAGCGAGCTCAGCAAGCACAACTTTACCTGCCAAAATCCAAATGTAGGATGCAGTGTGCAAGCAAGAGATGAACAATAATTGTATTCATATGGAAAATGTAAAACACTGCTGTGGTTCTTCGTGTAGAGAAAACAACCTTTTCTTCTCTCTTTCATGTTTCAGTTTGATGTCAATTGTTTTCAACAACAAAAGAGAAAGGAATCAAAATTTGGACTGAAGCCCATTTACTGAAATGTATGTGTAGGAAAGTACCAAAGATGCCATACGGGAAGGTTTGGACTGTGCTTTAACAAAGCTGCAATGACAGAAACTGAAAAGAACAAATGACAAGGAAAAAGCGTATTTTGATTTCTTTCAAAACTTTATTAAAATGCAGTGGGATTTAGATGTCTATATGACATATATATTACCTATCTGAATGACAAGCCCCTCCTTATTTATATTCTACTTGGGTGTTTAGTTTAGAAAAAGAACATACAATATTATTGAATGGCAATATGCAAAATAGATAAGCAAGTAATTAACTATTCATTTGTACAAGCTGGTATGGTAGTTATAAATTAAGTATTTGTGGATTCCCATCTGTGTCTGTGTTTATTACAAGTCCTGAACAGGGAATACAATATTTTGTCCATCCCATAAATAATCTACTGGGATATTTGTCTTCATGTAACATCAGTGGATTGAACTCAGCTCTGATAATGATTTCAGTCTTTTCAAAAGAGTTACATCTGTTATATGAGGTTTGAACATGTGATACTCTTCTAAACTTCTCTGAATTTTCCTCTTTGCCCTCTACTCTTCCCTTCTTAGAGCAATATGTATGCAATGTTTACTTTTATTCTTGATACAGTTTGCCTCAACTGCTTAGCTAAAAGCAATGTGAAGAGTTGTAAAAATATCAGGATTTTTTTTTAATTGTAGCAATAAGACATAGTTTAAACAGATGTAAATATGGCAAAATGTTAGGGTGCCAGGTTGCTTTAGCTCTTTTTCTCCTTTAGTGAGAGATTCCTAAAGCAGATGAAAGAAAGCAACTTGCCTCAAGCCACATTTCTGATTTCCCGTTATTTTACTCAGCTTGTCTAGTTTCAGATGTTGGGTATGTACATTTATGGCATACTAGATTGGATACATCATTTATGACCATTATTTTAGTCCAATGCTTATATTCAACCCACATTTACACACTATCTTCATCACCAAGTCTGTCTCACATATTTCAAGTTCAGAGGTTGCAAGAAGAAGACTCTTATGTGTTTCATTATAGCAGCTTAAATATATACTTCATACCCTTCCTTTCCTGAACAATGTAAAGAATTCCCATAATATCTGTAGGCAGACGAACCTAATTTGCAAAGAGTGGAGGTCTCACGCTCTCCCTCCACCAGCATCTAAAGATAGTGGTGGGCTTCAGTCCCTAAGTGCCTTTGCATGTAGAAAATGAAAATGTCAACTGCATTCTTTGAGATGCAGGGCAGTCTGTAGCACCCCACTTCTTCTGGCCCTATAAAACAGTGATGCCCAGAAAGTGAGCTGTAGTGACTGACTGCTGGGTGGTGACACGTGGAACACAGTGCCAAGTCACCTTGAGCCCATGCTCAACGCCTCTCTCAGTTTGCCTGAAATGCTCCTTTTGTACATGCTAGGATCATTTTTGTGTGAGTAGCAAAATGAACAGATTTCTAGAAGCAATTAGTCTTTTTGTGCATTGAACAAATGTGCTTTCTCTTTAAACAAGATTCTCTTTTCCCACAACTTCAGAGGTAATATTTATTCCCCACAATTTAGAGGAACTCTATTTAGGCTCACCACTGCTACAGATTTTTACTTGCAGATGCCTGTTTTCATATTAGTGCATTTAGCTTTATCTGTGGCCTCTCTCTAGGCATTGTATTTTATTTTTAATCAACCATAAATTTCATTGCTATTAATCATGTTTGCCCCTGTAATTGCATGAAACATGCCAAGAGCAACTATATTTGATTCACCTCCCATTTATATCTCTTTTACAAAATAAGAGTCTTCAACTGCTCGTTATGATCCTTAGAGTGAAAACCATTTAAGAATCACCTACTCAACAGGCTAACTCCACCTGAAAGAAGACATTATCTCATGTTTTAACATATTTTGACCTAACTTACAATAACATCAAATTTTCAATAAACACCCACTTTGTATGTTCCTCATTCATGTTTATCACAGGCTTCACATGTCACAGTTATTTATTTCCCTAGGACTCTAAACAGGCATACAAAACCAAAATATGTAAAGTTGCCTTTCTCAGAACTGGATACATGGTGGTCCCTGTAATTATTCGACATGTCAGAATCATTTAGTAGGAGAATATAATTAACCCTGTGCTGCTTAAATTTGTCTTCTTATTAAATTTGTGCTCAGCAAAGCCCTTTCTAAACTGTGTAATTTGGGCTACAATTTATTTGGTATCTTCAGCTTGGCATCAGAGTCTTCTTAAAGTGTCTTCTTTATAGTGTCTTTCAGACTATTTTTCTTAAGCAACTTTTATTTCTTAAGCATCCATTTACACTATTATTCATTGGTTCTTTGTTTGTGGTGGAAAGAAGCCTCACCTCCTCCAACCTCCTACCCTCCTTCCCCCAAAGCAGGGACAACGAGAACAAGTTATTCAGGACAGTGTCCCATTGGCTTCTGAGTATCTTAAAATACAACAACTCTTCAACCTTTCTGGGAAATCACTTCCAAGGTTCCACTACTCTCACAGTAAAAAGAAATTTTCTTATGTTCAAGGGAAGTTTCCTTTATTTCATCTTGTTCCATTCCCTCTTGTCCTTTTATTAGGCACCACTGAGAAGACTCTGGCTCCATATTATTTGATCCAAATCATCAGCTATTTATGCACATTGATATGATATCCCTGAGCCGTCTTTTCAACTGGTTAAACATTCCCAGCTCTCTCAGTCTCTCTTTCTGTGTCAGAGGCTCCAATTCCTTAACTGTTTTTGTAGTACTTCACTGGATTCCTTAATCATTTTCACAGGCCTTCACTGCACTCACTCTCATGCATCCATGTCTCTCTGTACTGGGGGGTCTGAGACTGGATACAGCACTCCAGGTGTGTTTTCACTGATGCTCAGCAGAGCCAAATGATCAGCTCTCCTGACCTGCTAACAGCGCTCTCAGGGCATCCCAGGATGCTGCTGGCCTTCTCTGCTGCAGAAGCACTTTACTGGCTCATGATTTTTTTGTCCACCAGTATTCCCAAAACCTCTGAAAAGTTGCTTCTCAGGCAGTCTACCCCCAGGGTGCACCAATGCATGGGTTGCTCTTCCCCCAGGTCAGGATTTTGCATTTCTTTTTGTTGCACTTCATTATGTTCGTGTCGGCCCAGCTCTCCAGACTGTCAAGGTCCCCCTGGTGCTCTGTCCCTCAGGACCTTCCCAAGATTCAACAATATTGTGTTAGTCAGTAGTAAGAAGTGGCTTTGCAGTGACAAGGGGCCAGTGAGTCCTTGTGTCAAGCCTGTTGGGCAGCCCTTTTCCTGGGCTACTGCTGGCTGATCCATCCATACACAGAATCCTGTGTTTGCTCCATGCTCGTTTTCTCCTGCTGAGGTGTCTTTGCAGCTTCTATCTGAGTCTGTAGATTTTTTTCTGCTCTCTTGATTATTTTGTTAGAAACATGAACTACAGTAAAAGACAAAAGTTTGCTATTTTATATCATGATCTTCACCACTAAGTGGTCAGTCACTCCTCCTGACACTATTTAATGAAAGTGCTCTTAATTCATTGCCTTCATTCCTGCACTTGATATAAGCATAAAGTAAAAATTATATTAAAATGTGTGCCAGGGGTGTTATTTATGGCAATGTTAACTTGACAATGGTAGGATTTGGGGGCTGAGGATGTGTAAACTTCCTGTTTAATCAGGAACTTAGATATGAGTGCTACTTTGATCACCTATAAAATAATCATTGCTTTGGCATGATAGTGTCACTTGAGTACCTTCTGCCTGGAAGCTTTCATTACAAATATTTATGCTCAGCAGCATCAACTTTTACTTCGAAATGTTTCAAACATGAACTTCCTGTGACCATGACTAATTTGGTGCATTATATTTGCAGGGTGCTGAAAAAAAAATTTAGGCAAAACCAAAGCTGGATAAAAATGCAGCTAAGTAGAGAGCTAAATACATGCTAGCATTGGTGGACACAAGATTTACAGAAATTAAACTTTGTAATTATTCTTCCAGCAGTCAAAATTGCAAGATGTCATAATTTTATTTTTCTCTCTCCATGATTTCAAGAAACAAATATATGGCTCAATGCAGAGAATTAATGAGTAATATGTAAGAAAATATCAGTTTGAAGCCATAAGGCTTTGACACACCAAGAAGGTACCATTGGGTAATGAATTGCTGTGTGTCAGCTCTTGTGAGGTAACCATATACACATCCCTCCTCTCCTCCTATTATCTTAGGTGCTTTCTCTCTCAATTAAAGGACAGGCTGCTTCACTTTTACTTGAAGTAAGAGAATGCACACAGAGAATTCAACATGGCAATTTCCTATGTCCCAATAATTTGTTCATATTCCCTATGTATCTGTAACAGAGTTCAAATGCAAAGGTAGATGCTAATAGGATTACCTAATTAATATCCTGCAGAACATTAGACAGGAAGTTTCGTTCATTTTCAAAGACAGCAATTGCCAGAGTGATCTCAACCATTTTTTGTAATCTAGACTACATAACTAGAAAGACATGGCACCATCAAGCACACCCCTTAAAGACAATTAATTTGAAACCTCTCCTAACATGTCATTGACTGTACATTAAAAACTTCAGTATTTTTGCTGAACTGAACCTCCAAACTGCAGGGGATGAAGAATAATAATATTTTCTCATAAGCAATTTCAAAGGTTAGTTCACCTGCTTTCTACTTTGAGTTCATCTGATATTGTCTTCCAGGTGCAATCCACCCTATTTTCCTGCTCCTAAATGAATACTGGGACTGACATAACAAGACAGATCAAGAATCCATTGAGCCCCATGACAGAAGATCAGCATGGCTGCTTAAGAGCATATCATCAGAAACTGATCAAGGGTAGGGCAAAGTTTCATGGGAATATTCTCAATATTTCCAGGTACATCCTGCATCAGAGCCTTCTCTGGGCTGCTTCAGTTGAGACCTCAATGGACCCATCCTTCCCAGGTGTGTCCAGTCCCTTTTCTTTAACTTCCTCATCCTTCCTGGCAAATGCTCAGTTATTGCTGTGGCTGGTAAGGAAAGCTCCATAGCTGTGGAGCTGGCGTACTCACCACACAGCCCAGTGAGTCAGCAGGACAGCACTGACACAAACAGGGAAAGAGTGAGCGCTCTGCCACCATCCTGCTCCAGTGCTTACTTAGGACTGGGCTAACAATTACTCCAGGCAAATATGACAACCATATTATGGAACCACAATAGGTCACATAATAGTTTTAAAAAATGCAAAGTTTTGGCACTTTGGATGCTGAAAAGAGATGCTTTCGCTAACTTGGAGGCAAAGTAAAATCAAAAGGGCAGTAGAAACTGGCTTTTCAGCAGCCTAACTGGAAGGAGCAAGTAAGGGCCCCTCTGGGGAGTGGTAACTAAGTAACTAACTAAAGAGGTTGCAATTCAAGAAGATGAGAGAGATGGAGGAGGTCCCTGGAGTGCTGTGAGACTGATTACCAATGCATACATATGAGGCGAGTAGAAACCCAGAAGAAAGCCAGAGATGTCAAGGGCATACCTCTGCGAGCAAGGCGTGCAGAGCTGTTTGGGGAAAAATTTCTCAAAAGTCAGGCAGATTTTGATTTTGGAACAAAGATGCTGTCTCCTAGTGCTTATTTTGACTATTTCCTAGAAAACGGGATGCTGCATGCATTCCCATAAATTACCAGGATTGTCACCATTGGGCTATTCTCATTTCTCTTGCTAATGAGGACAGGCTCTTAATATTGGCTAACCACTTGCTACCAAAGGCAATGAATTTCTTCTTTGTGTCCAAAACTGAGAAACTTACCTTTCAAACATTTATAGAACAGCAATCTCAGTAATATTTGCATGTTTTACAGCACAATATAACAGATTTTTTTGACATGAGGTTCCAAAGTGTGATGTAACACAAAAGATTTATTTATATGGAGATGTTAAACCCTGAAGGTTCACTGAGTTTTATTAAAAAGAGGACCATGATTCAGTTTTCCCAGTGCACTGTTTAAAAATCAATGACACAACTATATGTGTAAAGTGATAAAAGATCATACTACTATGACTATATATTAACAGTTTCAACTCATATAATAGTTTCCTTTTGTAGTAATTTAATTCTATGCCTTTTAAGAAAGTGTCATACTAACTACTGTCAGGAAAAATTGGCCCCAGTCTGGATACCTTTGGGCAATTTACCCAAATGGCTTGCTCTGAAAAATGAGTAATAATCTGATTAGCTTTTCCCTAAACACAATTTTCTTTGGAAAGGAACAACCATGCTGTGTCTGAGACAGATGTGGAAAAATACTCATCCTTTTCCCAGAGAAAATAAAGATTGTTGTAAGCCCACCTTGCCTACCCCCTTTCATGAATTAAACTAAAATTTATTATTTTAAGATGAAAACCAGTCAGTTTTAAGGAGGTAGTTTATATTTGATTTTATACCAAGTAAAACTGATGTAGAAATGCCAAAAAGCTTTTCTTCAAGTGCCTTTTGTGTTACACTAAGTCCAGAATTCTACCACATGAACAGAACAGTATCATTTGAAATGCAGTTGTGGTTTTTTTCACACTTTGTTACTTCAGCTGAAATGCAGGTCCAAAATAATACCCTTCCAACAGTCAGAACCCTGGCTTTAGATTCCCATATTAAATTTAATTATGGTCATTTCCCAAGTATTTGTTATTCTGCCAGCACTGTCCCTTAGCTGAACAGCCATTTTATTCCCTCATATTTTTCTCCCCCTTATAGATGTATGGTTCAGGAGGTAAAACATCAGTACTGAGGCAGACTCCATCAGTGCCTGTGCTTCCCATCCGTTTGAGTTACTATTTTTCTTTAATGATCATGACACAAGCAGCATGAAATATGTTGATGTCCCATATTTGAGAGCATCAAGAATGCAAACCAGGATTAGAATGTCATTGAATCATAGAATAGATTGGGTTGGAAAGGACCTTAAAGATCATCTAGTTTCAACTCCAGGGCAGTGGAAAAATACCCACCAATAAAGTGCAACAGTCTAAAATTCAAGATGCTCTGCTTAAAGTCCAATGGCAGATTCTTTTACTCTGAGAACTTTTGCTCTTTGTACTTGGCTGAACACAAGATTTTGCACATATTCACCATACATGAACCAACAGGCAAAGGGAGCCCACAACAATCGGGAAAGGCACTGCAGTGATACTGAGTGTCGCTGTACTCCACAGTGGAACTCAAATGTTTCAAATATGACAGAAGTGCAGAAAAGGACTGGGGCATAACAAAGCACACATTTTGTGAGGCATTTTTTTGTTAACCTCAATCTGTTTTATTTTTTAATTCCCCATGCAATTACAGTGTTACATCAACATGTTAAATACTTTAAATCTGCTAAAAAAGAATGGAAGGAGATTAGACGAGATGTTGTGATTTAAATTTAGCTCTTCTCACCACTACAGCGCTTTTATTTTACTAATTTTCCTTCTTCCTCTGTACCTTTGCCAAGTGTGGAAATTAACATGAATCTCCATGTCAGTCTTCCCCTGCTGTGCAAGCAATTTCTAAACATCAGGTTGAACTGCATAAGCAAAGCAACCTTGTGCTGCAGCCAGGCTGCTTCCAAAATGTGAAGTAATTTATGTACAGCTGCACTACATTTTAAACAATGCTGTAAATATGAGAACAGCTTAAAGCTTGTATTTTAAAGCTCCTCTTAGAAGGGCAGAAGAACAGCCCTCCAACACTTAAGTGCAGTCCATTTCCAGTTTCCTCATAAAAAATTCTCAGTGACTCCCAACCCCCAGAACCAAAACCTTCCTCAAAACCAGCCCTTAGATTCTGTTTTATTTTTGTTGTTTGTGGTGGGGGCATTCCACACCACACCATTCCATACCATGTCATGCTCAGCACATAAAGTGGGAGTAAGAAGAAAGGAGGGGGACTTTCAGAGCGATACATTTCCCATTACTTGTGATGGAGTCCTGTGCTCCTGGGAGTGGCTGAACACCTGCCTGCCCATGGGAAATGGTGAATGAATCCTTTGCTTGCACGCATGGCTTTTGCTTTATCTATTAAACCTTTATCTCAACCCACAAGTTTTCCTCACTTATACCCTTCTAATTCTCTTCCCACTCTCTTCCACGGGGGAGTAGAGTGAGTGGCTGCATGGGGTTTCACTGCCAGCTGGGATTAAACCATGACAGCTGTATTGGGAAAAGTGTAGTCAGCAAATCAAATTAAGTGTGTTTTTCTCTTTTATGTTGTAATTAAGAGGCCACAGCTGATGTTCATTTTAGGGCTTTTCAGTAAAACATGGATATGGTCATACAGAACGAACCCACTGTAGGGCCACCAAGATGACTAGGGGGCTGGAACATGTCCCACCAAAGAGGTGATATAGCTCTGTTTGTTCAGCCTACACAAAGGAAGTTTAATAGGGGCTATTCTGCTGTTGTCACAGGGGAAGATTCTTCCTTATATACCATAAAAAAAAGAACAAGGCAATGGTCCTGAATGGCAGCAAGAGAAATTTCTATTGAAACTTATAAAAAGTGTTTTCACTGGGAGTGTGGTCAAACACTGAACCAAGCTGCCCATTCAAGTTGTGGAATTCCATCTTGGAAGCTATTCCAAACTTGACTGGACAAGCTACAGGCATAGCTCCTCACATAGGTGAGAAGAAATTTGTTTGGATCGGTGAAGAAGAAAAATACGGTGTGAGTCAACAGTGGCCTGCAACTACCTCAAGTGGCAATACTAATTTTTCACGGTAGTTGCAGACAGCTTTGCAAGATGCAATAGCAGCAATGTGCAGTGAGAGAAATTCCAACAGGACATTACAAAAAATGATTTTTGCTAAGTGTGGTACAGCACCAGGACGGAGACACTAACTTCACCTTTGGAGGTTTTCAAGACTGAGCTAGACAAAGCCATTGCTGACCTGTTCATCTGTTGGGAAATCCTCATTCAACTAACTATGCAGGTGGACTAGATAATTTTCAGAAGTCCCTCCAACCAATAAGTTTATATTCCTGTAATTCACAGTCTCCTGTATTACACTGTTATCTCTCTTGCTCTGTTCCCTGGCTATCTCCATTCTCCCACTTTCCTAGAGGTAACTTCTGTTCTTTCCAGAAAATAAGTCTTCTCTTTCTGTCTGTTCCTTGCCCACTCTTTTCAGTGATTTACACCTGGTTTTTGGCTCATCTCCTCCCCCCTTATTGATCTCTTCCTTCATTTTGACCTATCCCATATGGGGTTTTAGGTCATACAATCCATTCACGCATCTCTCCTCTATATCATCTCATTTAATAGGTGTCTGTAAATTTCAAATGCCTGCACAGCCTCCTCTCTCCTTTCCTCTGCCCTCTATTTTCATATCACTCTTTCACCAATCCTCCAGCTGCAGTGCTAACCCTCAGATCTTTTCTTCTGTCTGGCAACACTCCACCAGTAGGCAATTTCCATCAGGTACCTCTTCAAGATTAGGAAGTATCCTACAGCTTCTGCATCAAGTCCTTTTCATGCCTATTCTATTTTTACTTGGATTTTTCTGTATTAAATAAACTCTACTTCTCTGTCCCTTGCCTGGTTTTAATAGACTGTGGAGGTTTTTTCGAATGTGTCATACTGAGTCAACAACAATCTGTGCGGACATGAAAATACATAGTAACTTATGAGAACTATCAAGTTTGCAAAAGACGATTTTGCCTGGCCTTTTAGAGACATGTGGTGTATGAATTACTTCTGTGAGTAAGAGATCAATTCAGATCGAATTTCCCTGAATTTAAAGAGAAAATTGTACTTCCATCATCTCACTCTATAAAAAGATCTTTTTAAATGCTCTTTATGTCTTTGCTTTTATAGTCCCTGGACTTTCCTCAACATTGGCTACTTCCACTGTTCGATCTCTGCAGTTAACTGTCCATCAGCTGTGATTAAAAGCAGAAAGCTGCAGCTGGCTCAGATGCACATTGTCTGTGTCACTCAGCTCCCCTGGAGAAGGCTGTAAACTACAAACTGCAGCAAACCACAGATCCCACACACTGTAACCCAGCCAACTAGCACCAACCACTGCAACTTTCTCTTGCATTTGAAATTAAGCGGGAATCTGAGAGAACACTCCACAACTTTTTGGAATTCGTTGAAGTTCCCTAGACTGAGGAGATTGCAACAGGACTAAGTAGCTACAATGGATATAGCAGGTTTGAGATATGGCAACACACAAGTAAGTGACCTGAATTTCTAATGCTGAGAACCTATCTCTGTGTCATGATTTCCATACATTTGGTGATTTTCTTTAACATACCAGTTCCTAGGGTCAGAAGACTACAAGAAAACACCAAACTTCACAGGTTTTACACATAGAGGACAGTGACTGCAGTCTTCTGCTCGTGGCATACATTAAACAAATCTATTTATCTTGAGTCACTCTCAGTCCTAAACATTTATTACTGAACTGCTTTGCTCATGAAAACTGGCAATCACAGTATTTTATTTATGCATGTTTAATGCAATAAAATAACACAGGAAAAGTTTATGCACATTGTGTCAACCCACAGTTACAGACATTTATTTTAGAATAGGAGCTTCAATGACAATTCAAATCTAGATAAAACAACTAAAACATTACTCTTCTAACCATCATTCCTGGTTTTGTTTGCTATGTATTTTTATGTCCCTTTCAATACCTTTATATCAATAGTCTCACAATATTTTGGAATAGGACTAGAATATCCTGTCACAGCACAGAGACTATGCTGCTTGTAGAAGAAGGGAGGATTTCAATGATTTAGTGATGCTGAAACAAAGCAAAAGGAAAGAGTTCTAAGATCACATTTTTTCAGCTGATGGTAAGATATAGCACATCAGAAGAATAATGCTTTTACTGCTTGCTTATTTAGTTTTATTTTTTCTTTTATAATGAAAATGCTTGTATTAATTCAAATTTACTACATCCTTTCTGTTAGTATATGCAACCCTGTGTAAACAATGACACCATCTAATACTGCAGATCTGTTCTATCAGCTGGATACCAGAAGGCCTTTTAAGGGTATGCTGTAGTATGAGCTGCCATTTTCTTTGTGTTCTGATTTCTTTATGCTGCCTCACCACAGTTTTATGTGCTAATTTTCTGCAAATCTTTTTCTTTGAAATATGCAAGCATAACTCATCACAAAAAAGTGAGATAACATACCGACCACGGGATTCTCAGAGTGATCCTCTAAGGGCCTTGCTCCTTTACCATCATGATTTGAAAAATCTCACATAAAGTACAAAGAGACTCATGAAGGGCATTAGGGCTGTGACAGAAGCTTTTGTCTGACCTTTTGTGGAATCAGGGGGTTTAAATTAGTTCTGTAAATAACAAGCAATGCAGATAAAGATACTTCAATGAATAAATAACTTGTAGAAAAAGGGAGCCATTTTATTCAGGTTAAAGCTAAATTCTTTATGTGTTCTTTTTGCTGAGTTGATTTTCTTTTCCAAGAGAAGAGAATATACGATGGGGTAAAAACCTCAAATTTTTTTTCTCTCATACAAAATTTGCAATCAGAAGACTGAAGGAGTTGGTAAAATTAGTTAAATTCAATGTAAAGGCTAAATAGTTATTTTTCACGTGTTGTGTGCTTACAAGTATGTTTTTAAATTCAGAGTGGTTTATTTATTCCTTCTTAGCTAATGCACAAAAAGTTTAATGGACAGCAGATGATGCCTTGAGAGGCGACCTGGAACAGAGGCTAGACAGAGTTAAAGGAATCAAGTAGGTATTTATTAAAAAGGCATTCAAAGAATACACAATATACCTTGGGCAGTACAAAACCCCAGGGCTACACCCAAGACAGACGATGGGTCACACGTTTTCACACTTTTATAAGTTTTGGGCCATTTGCATATTGGGGTCACTTGTCCAATTACAGCTTCAGGTTATGAAGTCTCATCCTCCCAGTTTGCTCTCCTCAATTCGCTGTTGTTTGTACTTTTGGGGCCTGAAGCTGCAACGGTGTCCTTGCTTCTCAGGCTGGAAATGGACTGTTTTGTCTAACTAAACTGTGAAGAGAACTTGCTAACACTTTAAATGAAGTTCAGAGTTATATACTGATGCAGTACAGAATCTGGAAAATACGAAAGCTAAAACTTAAGGCATAAGAGGAAGTAGGAATTAGAAGATTTAAAAATGTGATAACAAACAGATTAAGATAATTCAAATAGGCAGTCAGTTCACACCGAACCATTGCTTTACTTTTTTTCTATCAAGTTATTAATGTGCAACACAATTATAATTTTATTCAATTCCTACACAATAAGCATAGTTAATTGAACAAGAAAATTAAGCAGTGTTTTGCAAAACCTGAAAGTCTTTTAAAGGAATCTGTTTTCTGGAATGATAGTTTTAAAATTATAACATCTTCTAAATAAGTAACTGCTCTCAAAGAGAACAATAGATGTTGGAGAGCGAAAACGGCACAGAAGACTGCTTTTATATATCCAGAATCACACAAAGCATTTCAAATGTAGGAGTTGTTGACTCCTAAATTTGCCTTAAAGGCCACACAAAATAAATTCTAAAACTTGTAGATATCTTCAAGCTATTTTATATTACTATGAGACAATAGGTTTGCTACACTAATAAGATAAATACTACAAGACCAAAAATCCAGAACTAAACTATAAATTTATATTTCTCAAAAGTAAAAAGATTCACAACAAAGCAGGCATTCAAGCCAAGATTTAATTTTTAATATTTCCTCACCAATAATCACCAGTCTTTATCATCTTTGAGCAGTTGGAAAGAATTTGTGGAATACACCAGTGAACCTAAGGCTATGTCTATGCCAGTGAATTAAACAGTACCTGTGACTGTTCCCAGACACTGGAATATGACTGGTCTGAAATTCTTAGAGCATTCTCTGACATGTTTTTGGCCTGTACCAACTAGCTGTCTCCCAGGCAATTCCCAGGTATGGAATTACAACATCCCACAGACCATTAGCACCCAAGGATTTGCATCCAGTCAGCCTGTTCTGGAGGCTGGCTGTGCTTGTTTACTGGGGTATTTGTGAGTCAGTCCATGCCAGTTGGCTCCTGGGCCTGGGGCAAGTAGGATGCTTAAGGAAGGTAAAGACCAAGTCAATAAAATTTCATTCAGTTAGAATAACTTTTTGTAACCAAATCCATATAGTTGAGGTTTTCTCCATTTTTTTTAACAAGCCACCTTCCCCTTTTATTTTAAACCCACTGCAACAGATGCAACATAAAATTCAAGTAAACTTAGAAACTGTTTGAGGTGCAGCTTGTTTTTTATGTAAATTGATTAATCCCATGCAGTTTGGGATAAATCTTACTGGTAGCAGAGATGAGTGCCTGCCACCTCAAGTCCTGGAAGCAAAGAGAGCAGAGCATTAATTTGTGCTTCTGCAGAATTCCTCTCTTGTTTTGGACAAACTGTTGACAGCCCAGTCCAATAATGTCTAACCTGCTTCCTCTCTGCCTCCAGTACAATTCATTTAAGCAGACCACCAGCTACCCTAATGGCAAAGGCAGCCCCAAACAGATGATGATTTTAAGTACTTCCAGCTAAAGGGAGACAAATTTGAGGGGCCAGAGGTTCCCATTTGCAGGCTGAATGCTCTAGCCATTGGGATAGATGGTACAGTACTTTGCTCCCTTCCTACCTGCAAGCACTTACTTTCAGAGGAAATCTAGATTCTTACCTTGTAGTCTTGGTATAGACACGCAAGTCTCAAACAGAATGAGTTTCCAGACAAATCTTTTACTGGTAGCTTTGAGATAATTCCAAATGACTCCTCAGAACATGAGGTTTCTGGGTTATCTGAACTTTGTCTACTCCCCAAAAACTGGGCTTTGGATTCCTCTCTAGAGTCCAAATCTCATAAAATTTAGTTGTGCTGCGCTGAAGTTATGGATGCCTAATTACTGTAAGAGCTCTGTTTTTTAAATCCCTGCTCCATTTATACTGCCTTGTCACCTGGGCCCAGGGGCAAAATTCTATGGGGACTGCCTGCAGGTTGACTATCACTTTGCTTCTCATCTGGAACATCAAGATGCCTCTCCAAAAAAGAAATCTGAGGCAGAGAGCAGGACTGGCTCATACCTGAGCTCCTCCAGGCCATACAGACTTAGCCAATTTGGTTCTTTGAATTCAAGCACAGATTTCAGAGTCAGTAGAAACACAGAGTGGTCTTAAGTCTCCACATGCAATATGAGGAGTATAACAGCTTTTGTACCTTACAGCAATCTGGAAGATAATACATTCCCTTTCTGGGGTCACTCAAGCAGTACACCACGGGAGCCACGCAAAACATGAGGCCAAAAATACAGAAAGTTTTTGGGGGTGTAGAGGAAGCCGAATGATGGAGGTAATTATGGATCACTGATTCTCATGACAGACTCACACTGTTCTATATCCCATGCACTGACTGAGCACAGCTGAAGGACAAGGTAGTTGCAGCTCTGTGACACAGGAGCAGAGTGTGGTAGGTGCCTGCCAAAGCAGGCAGCCAGGGGAATTCTCAGCTGGGAGAACCTGGCTGCCTTCCAGCCTTGCTCATCTGCATATATATATATGTATATATGTATTTATGCATACATATATGTGTGTATATATATATGTATGAGTGTATATAAAAAATACACACACACAGACACAGACACAGACACACACATATATGTATATCAGAACTTTTGAAAGAATCATTATCTTAAATATGTCTTCTAGATTGGCTGAGTTTTTCATCTTATATCTAGTCATAGAATAAACCTATAGACACCTCACCTGTGATTATCCTCAGCTTTCACATAGACCACGCTGTTAAGCACTCACTTGATGGAAATTTCTATGTCTCTCTTCTCGGGAAAAAACCAAAAAAATAGAGCAAATATCCCAACAGTGCAGTAGCTGGAATATCTGTACTGGAGAAGAAACATAGGTAGGCACTCCAAAGATCTTCAAAAATACAAAATATCTTTTCACACCTAGCACAGATATGGGTGATCAAAGGTATTGGCTAAAGGCAGAAGGGAAGAAGAAATACCTAAATGGATTTCATGATAAAAGTGTTCATTTCTTCTGCCTTAACCCCCCCACTTTACTAGTTTCCAGGTAATTCTAACTTAATTCCTTTCATTAATGTCTTACAGCTTGTTCAGCTAGCTCTGCAGACAATTGATTTTTATTACTACATGCCTCAGTGACTAGGCTGTTTTTTTCTTTACTGACAATACCTTTCTTGAAATCTCTTCAAAATTGTATTTTGTTTGTCTTTTCATAGTTCAGTCTGTCTTTTCAATCAACCTTATCACTTATTTATGACATCCTTCTATAAAACAAATTCAATAGATATTAAATAACAGGAAATATTTACTATTATGGTTGCTGCTTTCAGAGGTGTGATATCAAGGGTTTCATTATGGTGCTGCTGCTAGTGAAAATTGATTAAAAGATACAAAAAATAGCCTGATTATGACATGGTAACTATTTGACATGTGAAAGAACAATATTTGGAAACTACTTTGAATAATAAAAGCTTTAAGATCCACAACTGAGAGTATTATGTGATGGTGCTGAAACCTCTTAATCAGATTGGTTTCACCCTTAATTAGAAAGGCAGAGTTCACACTGACACCTGCTGTTAAGACTGCCTAACTTTTTTCATCATAAGACCATTTTCAGCTTGATTGTGTGGGCTGATATTTTCTGGAGTAAGTGTCATCTTCAGAATTAAATCAAAGGATAAAAAGAGAGAGTCAGTGTTTCAGAGGAACTTGTGATTTTCAAGAATTACATGGGGGATAACAGCTTGCTTACTTCATATGGACTCTCAGTTATTTCATTTTTAAAAATCAGTTATCTACATCCTTTGAAAAAAGAACTTGAAAATCAGCACTTTCACTCACTGAAGTTCCCTAGAGAGGCATTCATACTTTGGCAAGGTACAAGCCCCAGAAAAATCAGACAATACACACTGACTTAAATGGAAAAGTATTACAACTTTGTATCCAACGTCTTTGAAGATTCTACTTTCTTTTACCTCTGACAAATCACCAGGAGTGAAAAAAGACAGCTAGGGAACTCAAACACTGACAAAGTATGTAGGATGATAAGGACAGAGGTGTTGCAATGTGATGTATAAAACAGAAGAAGAATAGACAACTTTGGTAGGACATGCAATGCCAGTGAAAAGAACAAATATTAACAAGAAAAAAGAGAAGGAAACAAAAGGAAAAGCATAGGAGGCAACGGGCATTTTAATGATGAAGCATTAAATCACAACTCTAATGTCTTGACACTTCTCTGATCTTTAAAAACTGCCATAATTTTCCATTTCCTTTTACTTATGTGTCCACAAAAAGGATAACACATTTTCTTTCTTCTTTGTTACTAAAATAATGATGAAGTTCAGTGCCAATGACCTAGGTAGACCAGGAGATAACTCATGTGGAAGACGAGCCTGCAGTTGTTCTAACCTTCCCCACACAAAGTCAGCATCAGGTTTATGTGAAGGTGACTGCATACCTGGAAACTGAGTCTAGACATGTGCTATTACAAAATCATTTGTTCTTCTCATGGAAGTGATATTACTCCAACCATGTTACATAGGAAATATTCTCCATAAAATAAATGTTCAAAATTACTGGCATCCTTAAAATTGCAATTGCTGACTGCTCAACTGCTAAGACCTACATATGAAAATATTATTTGTTTTTTTAATTGGGATGATTTTACACCTTCTCTTCATCACCTCTGATGAGAATTTGGAATCATAAAACTTGGGGGTTTGACTCTGAATTTGCCCCTGGCTTTCTAAATTCAATCAACCCACCGGCCTTTGCTGTTACAATATCTATAAAATAAATGAGTGACCTACAAGCACTATACAGAGCTTTCCACATGTACATGGGCAACTACATTTTGGCCCAGGTCAATAGATGCTGAACGTAGCAAAGACTACAGATTACAAGGGAAATCCTCGATATCCTTCTTTCAGGGCACACAGCTCCACATTTATGCATTTCTTCTCCTGTACTGATGACTCACATCATGGTCATCTGCCACCTAATTAACACTTCACTAACTAGAACGCCTGCAGTGATTGCAAGCACAGCTCACCATCATTTAGCCACTACTGGTCTATATTAGACCAGCACCCATGAACTGCTTGAGAATTACCTGGTTGTCTCAGCCCTATGGGGTTTTAAGATAGAAAATAGATTAATTGGTTCCTTTTTATTATTTAAATAATGAAGAATATTACAATAAAGATTTGTTAATTTGTTATGATGCTGACTGATGTATTTTTGAGCTGGTATATTCTTCAAGTACTGATAAAAATAATAGAGAAAATTATTTCAAATAGCTGTCCTTCTGATTTAAATTGGAAAGTTTGGGGTTTGTTTAGTTTAGAGTCCCAGAAGGGCATCTGAAAGCTCGATGTGGAGCTGGCCTCTGAAATACGTTAAAAGATATGTGCTTATCATTTACAATTCGACAAAACAGTTAAATGAGATAAAACATACAATAGCTGAAAAATTGCAAATGTAAATGAGTATCAAACTAACTGTATTTGATTCAGAAAATTCTTCAGTATTTAGTGTTGTGGTCACACACATTGCTAAGCCTCTGTGCACAGAATGGCTAAACAGCATTCACCATGTCCTTGGATGTCCTCAATGTGCTATCAAGAAGTATTCTGCTTACTACTTTAGAATCTCTATTTCCCTGGTTTTATGTGTTTTGCCCTCTGACTTTTCCTTCAACTCTCTCTTTTTTTATTGTGATTATTTGTTGCCCCTAATAATTTAGTTTCTTCCTGGTTCATTTTCCAACAGTTTTCTCCTTGCCATTGAGAATATCTCCTTTCAACAGTTGTAGCTTAAGTGATTTCTAATATGGAAATTAATCTATATCTCTACCATCCTTGTTGAACTTGACTTAATGTTCTTTGGCCCCTTGCACTTTTTTAGGTGGGACAAGACCAGAACTGCACTACATATTACAAATAGGCCAGAACCACAGATTTGCATTGTGGCAGAGCACCAGTCTCTCCTCTGTTCTTCATTCCTTTCCAATGGCTCCTGATATTAGATTTACTCTTTTGAATACTACTGAACACTGATGTTTCTGTGTGACTATTGATCATAACTCCCAACTCTTGTTCCAGGCAGCTCATGGAAAGGGAAATTAGTATTTCTTCTCTTTATGTGCATCACTGAACATTTATCTACACTGAATTTCAGCTGCCATTTTATTGCTCAGTCACCAAGTTTTACTACCCTGAATAAATTAGTATCATCAAACTTGATTACCTCAGTGCTAACATGCTTTTTAAAGTAATTTATAACCATGTTGAACAGCGAAGGCTCTAGCATAGATCATACAGAACCTCATCTGTCATTACCTTCTACCGTGAAAATTGACCATTTACTCCTGTCTTCTAAGCATTTAAACATACAAGGGCCTTTCCTCTCCTGACATGGTGTGAAGTTTCCCTGAAAGCCTCTTGTAAGACATTTCTCAAAAGCCTTTTGGAAAAACCAAGTAAGCCATATCAACCACATCACAGTTATCCACGTAACTGTTGATAAGACTTCAGAAAGGCAAAAAAAAAATCACCATTTTATCAAGATATTAAGTAACTCTGTTCTTGATAGTTATTCTGCATGGTACAGATATCATGCTTTAAAAACTGCTTAAGAATTTTGTACTTCCCCAGGTCTCCTCTGTTTCTCCTGTAAGAAGTTTGTAAAAAGTTGCCTTCAGATTTTCAGTTGTCCTTGGGTCCCAAGGCAGCTTTGAGAAAGTTACCGCTGTCATGTTTTAGGAGTCATTAAATTATTTTAGGTTCAAATCCCCCCTAAACTCTATAATGAACACCACCTTGTCCTGGCAACGCACTGCTCTTTGTGTGCTCTGTTTGCTCCATGTGTGGTCTTCTGTAGCCACTTCCTTTCCATGTGGGTCCTCTGAGGAGTCTCTCACAAAGACAACTCTAGATCAGAATCTGCCCTGTTTCTTGTGCAGTGAGTGCTGATGAAAATAATTAATGCAACTCCTCTGCAATAGCCTAACCCTCCTGAGTGCTCTCTCCATACCATGATTACCATCCTTGCCCTTCAAATTTTGGCTTAATTCCTACTTTTGATGTATTGGAAAAAGGTTTTGTTGCTATTTGTGAATTCCTCTGCTAGATGCTCCTCAAAATTCTTCACGTCTTCTTGTGCTTTTATGTGTTACCTACCAGAATACACAATTCTTTCTATTCTTTTAATATGGACAGCAGTTTTTTGCAGAGCTTCTCCTTGCTTTTGTTATGTTTGTCACTTGCTCCTTAGTATGTGGGTTTTCTTTTGCCATTTCTCACACTTTTCTTCATAAACAGGGTGTATAGGCCCAATGCTTCCAGTGTGGTAGTGACCAAAAAAAACTCCAAGTGAACTAAGAGGGTTCTATTCTCTTAGCTGACCTTTTCAATTAAACAAGGTGCTTCTTTCCCACAGTTCCCCTTTTTGAGGAGCCCAACTGCGGTTGCTCCCAGAAGAACACTGAAGCCGAGTGTGATGCAGCAGCTGCTGCAGAGCAATCCCTCAGCTGTGAGGCTCTGGGGCAGCCCCTGGAAGCTGCTCTGACCCAGCTCACAGGCTGCAGACCCTCCTGGGCTCTGCCCAACCAGCTGCCCCAGACCCATCTACTGAGCGTTCTCCGTGTTACAGTCTCATGGTGCTCCACCTGTCGCTGTAGGCAAATAAGGCAGCCCATGGTTATCCTATTGCCTGACTTGGCTGCTTCCTTGATGGTCTTAGGATACTGAAACCAGTGTTACCATCTTTGCTGGGCAATTACCAACCAAATGATGCATTTCTTTGATTTAGGCTTTGAATTTCTGGCCATGTGGATTCGCAAGGTTGTTTGATGAAGCAGGGAGTTTCTTCGTTATATTGTAACTTTTAAGAAGAAAGTAACACCACATCACCACCATGAAGGCCTACTTAATTTTCACCTCCATCAACAAGGTTTTTGTTTTGGTATTATAATCTGTGGACAGCTTTTTTCTGTCAAGCTTCTGGTAAGTGTACTATGCCACTTTTTTGATTTTTCTCTGCTTTGAATGATGTATCTGAAATCCCATAGCATTACCAGTGCCACAATTTCCACTTCAAAACACATGTTCTTCTGAACATACTGGCTTTCTCAACACTTCTTTGTTTACAAGCTCATGATACTCCTGATTTTAAGTGCCAGAAGCCCAGTTCCCTAATGACCCCCTCTCATATGTCTTCCTTGTATGAAGCAATGTTTCTAAATCCTAGTAGATCTGTATCCCTGATTTTTGCAGCTTTAATATCTGGCTGAGGGGGATGTAATTTGTGTTTGGCACCAGTGTATTGTGCTTGCCAAAAACATACAAATCCCCTAAAACGGGGACAGTTCCAACTTTCAAGTATGGTGTACCCTCTTGGACCATCACGCCAGCCCAGCCCAGGGTGACAAGCTGTGGAGAAAAGAAAAATCAGTGTGAGAATGGTAGGGAGGGAATTGCTAAGTGAGAACAGCCACCAACTATTTCACAATGTGCAGCTACATCCCCAGAAGGGCTCTGTCTAAGCAACGCTTCTTCACATGAATTAACACTGTGAAAACACAAAACAATTAATTATATTGCATTGTTTGCTATTGCACAAGTTTTCAAAATTACAAGACTATGAACATGAACATTCAGATACTTACATTGATCTAGAAAAGTTCAGGCTTAAGTTGAAGACAGAAACATTTCTGTCAGATTTTTCTAATAAATATTTATAAGAAAATGGCATCATTCTAATAATATTTCTGTTTTCAAGGAAGTATAATTGCTTACTTTCTTACTCTCACATTCCCTGCAAGCACATACTGACTTCATTTTGTGTTTTTTCACTCACTCTGAGCTCATTTATATTAATATCTCTGTGTGTGATACAGAGTGAGAGACTCCCATCAACAAGTAGGAAAAATATGGGCTTATGAAATTATAAAAATTCCTTAGTTATCTATCTAAAGAATGGATTAGCACTGGTTTCAGCAGCTAAGATCTTTGCCCTTCAAGAATAAAGCTGGAAAACTTAATATTTTCTTCCTTGAGATCAAAGTATTTAGCCTCCATTGCTGCTTCAGGGTAAGTCCTATGCATAGTCTAACTCTGAAGTCTGTAAGCTTGTTACCACTGAAACTTTTGGGAGAAAAAGGTCTCTTGTGCACTTGAGTTGTTCAAGCTTCTGGGATCTATGCAGCATCCAGACACAAGGGCTCTGTAGCCCTTTTCCAAATATGGAAAAATACCATAGATTTAAGGAGATAAAAGTCATGTCCAAGTACAAAGATTTTATTTCTATTAAAAAATCCTTCACGTGAAAAGACCAATGGTTCAGACACAGTCTTCATAGTGAAATAAACATGTAAAGTGTAATTTCCATGAAAGGAAAGCCTTATTTCTGAAACTGGTCTGCAGGAGGGGTCTTAATCTGTAAAGGGCAGAATGATGTCCTGAGACTGTACTTGTTACTTGTAAAGGTTACTGTGTATTCCAATGGCACCTTGATAAATGAAGACAAGACCACTGCAGTTCATGCTTTTAGAGGACTTCTAGGATTCTACATTCTCTCAAGAATTAATGAAAGAGTTTTTTTTAAAAAACAGAAAAACAACTGTGGTCAAGCATCTGGGCAAGATCAATATTGAATCATATAAGAAAGCTGAATTCTAGGATTGACGGATTAAAATTCTCATCATTTAGAAATTGGAATGAAGCTGTGGGAGATTGAACAAAAATGTGCAAGAGCTTCAAATTAACCTTACGAGGAGATACTGACAAGCACAATATGGACAGCAACTCTCTAACAGAGCAGTCTCAGGGACAATTTGGCATTTAAGAGAGGAAAAGAAAAAAAAGACAGCAAAAAGCCTGCCCAAGAACCCACTGCTACCACCAAAACCATGCAAAAGCAATACAGAGCAGAAAAGATAAACAAATTAAAAGATTAGATAAAATTGCTTATGTACTAATGTACTAAGCAAAAATAAGGTGATCGATAGACCTTCTGTTTGGGGTCATACATTTGCAGCAGAATAAATTATCGTGACAACACTTGTAGGCAAGGGAAAAGGAAATAGGAGAAGGAAGAGGAGAGGAAGAAGGAGGAAGGGAATAAAAAGGCAACATAAAACAGAAAACATAAGCCTCAGCCTATCATAAGACATCAAGACAAGGCAGCCTACAAACAGGAAATTAAATGCCAAGTTCACAGTAAGGCATCAGTGAACCTAGTAGGTTATGAGGACTCCTACATTATTACTTGTGAATAGAAAACAAAATTGAAACTGCAACAAGATAGATTAAAATTATAAAATGCATGACCATAAAAACACAAAGACCATGCAATAAACCCCCCAAAAGAGGCACACAAAGAAAACATACAGAGAAGGTTTACAGGGTGAGATTTCAGATAGTACAGACAGCATGGAAACTAGTGTCTCTGATTAGGGGTTTCTGACAAATGATTTAAAATAGATTCAAAAATTTAAAAAAATCAAGACCCCATACTATCCAGAGCATAAATAATGCATACACTGGCATCTCTGCAGCAAAGCTGCTGAAAGATTAGCAGATTGTACCTGAAGGATTGGAACATCTTCCAGGCACATCAGACCCAAACCAGAAATTAAAGCTCAGCTGATGGAGAACCTGCATGACAGGGTATACATTACATAAACAGAAGAAAAATAGGAGAATCAAATGCAACAGAAAATAGACAGCTCTGGTCATAGAGCCTCAGACTGACAAATACGACAGCAAAAACTGCACCCTTAGGAAAGCTGCACAAAAAAATGGTGACATCTGTGCTTGGTTTTAAACGTGGAAGGAGACATTAAATCCCAGTGTAGGAGCCAACCTAGGTGTAACATGGTTCTGTAGGAATTCATAGGAATCCAATTAGAACTCTGACACTGACAACAAATGTAATGTCTATCCTTTAGATGATCAGTTTGAGTTAATGTCCAGCTGGCAGAAGGTGAAAGTCAAACAGACGTAAAATATCTAGAGTTCAGTGACATATGTTAAAAGAAGCTGCTAGACTCAGTCCTGTTCTTATTTGATTAGTCATCCTGGTCTCAAAATACATTTCACCTTTAGAAGAGCTCTACTATCACAATATATTACAGTACAACCCTGCCTTACTATACCAAATTTTCTCTTAAAACACTGAACTGTACATGCAGCCTCATGGCTGCCAATGAGATTTTTATGGATATTTTTCAAGGGGCATTTAGCTTTTCAATCTTCATTAAAAATGTGGGGGTTTGTAACAAGTGTAAACACTAGATTTTCACAGGGAATTAGTTTTTCATCAAAATACTATTTTCCACTGGAATAGCACCTTTAGAAGCAAGATAGTTGACCGTGCTGGAAGCCCAAGTCCTTTAGCCACACAAAAGGAAATCACGAAAGTGTAGGAGGCGCCATTTCTTCGAGAAATGAACAAACCAACCCAACAAAGCAGGAACGTGTACTTTTCCTTGGAAGTTAATATGTTTATGTTGGAAAGCTACCTCTTTAGTGAAATCCCTCATAAACAATGCATACTGCAATTCTCACACTGCAAAACGTTAACAATTTCATACATTCTGAACATACACCGTGCCTATTCTAGCTTTTGCTATTATAGCAATATGACAGAAAACTGTTGCTTTTATTGAAATTTCCAGATTACTGCAGGTTCCAGTCCGGGCTATGCACTATAACTATAAAGTTCCTATTTCCAGGACAGCTTATTTCATTTTGGCAAGAGCACTAAGCCAGTCTTAAGTTTATTTACTGTTTTGTGCCAACTGTTGGCAGATACAGTTTTCAGACCAAGCTGGATGGAGCTGGGAACAAACCTGGTTTAGTGGAAGGTTCCCCACCTATGGCAGAGAGGTTGGAAGTCAATGACCTGTAAGCCCCTTCCAACCCAAAGCATTCTAGGAAATTTGATGGTATAGCTCTCAAAATACCCTTCTATGGAGGCCTGGCTGCACTGTGTATCTAGAATATTGAGATTGCCTCTCTATCTCTCACTACTGGCTGAACACAGAACTACAGAACTACTTTGGTATATCAGTATTTTCATCACACTGGGAAAATTGCAATGCTTTTTTCTTAAAATGCCATTGTCTGAAGCCAAACCAAGACACAAAAATGCATTCACTAGAAGTATGTTTGTTTCTACTTCACAAGCATTCAGACATGCAAAAGCCAAAACATAAGAGGTCAAAAGGTGTTTTACTTATCTAAATGTCATGATTTTAAAATAATTGTAGAGGGATTTTCTAGTCTGGAATGCTACACATCTACAGCCTTAACTCAGGAAAAGTACCATGCTGCCTCTCCCAGCTTGGGAAACATGGACAGAGAGATGTCACATGACACTTAAAATGAAAAATAAAAATTAAAAAAAAAAAAATTGAGCACATTCTAGTAATTTGAAACACACAGAAAAAGAATAAATTTGAAGTCTTACTGGAATGGACTCCTTCTGAATTAAAATTCATGCTAACATCAAAATTTTCAACCACTGGTTTCACTGGTTAGTGCAGCAAAAGATTTAATGTGCCTTCTTAAATTAAAAAAAAAAAGCCAAAAACCCCCAAGGTTGATACATAATCTGACATACAGAAGCAGACTGTTCAAATCAACAGCAGTGAGACAGCTGGCATGGAAATTTTGGTCCAAATATTTCAAGTATGGCAAAGCCATGAGCAACTGAAAAGAATACTTCCCATAGTAAAACAGTATCTGACAACTGCAAATAGTACCCTACTTAGTAATTAGCTTTACTGAATTGGTTCACAGAATTTCATTAGCTTGCCTTAAAATTCAGCAGCACATCCAGTACTACTGGTTGGTAGTAAAACCTACAACTCACTTTGTTCTGTGGCCTTGTGTTAACCTTACTCTCCATTGCTATAGTTAATCTTTAGGTATGAAATAAGCACAACTTTTAATGTTGCATATTTTAAGGGATGCTTTTATTTTAAGGCTTTTCTGCCTAGAAATTAGTGATACCCAATAAAATTAATCATAGAAAGAGTTAAAGGCTAACCGCCTCGCACTCTCTGTAGTACATTACAGAATCCATCTGGGAAACAGACCCATGTTTTCTTTGGATGGACAGCAGAGCATAAGGAATGGTCTGCTAGGCTCTCACCTGAGAAGGCACTGGGTTAGAATGCTGGGAACACCCTAAAACCTAGACTGTCCTGCCTAGCATTTCTGAAGTAATGCCAGAGACTTTAGAGAGAGACTGTAATTGGTGATTTTATTATTTACAAAATACAAAAAAATTTGAAATATTTTGAAATATGAGTACTTCTGCAAAAGCAGAGAAGAGAATCACCAACAAGTAGCACAGAAGTTACAGCAATGCATGCAGTACATTTCTTCCAGGAGCTGCAAAGTGCAGGGGAAAAATATCGTGTCAATCACGCAGACAAAGAAGGAAAATTACACAGAGTTTAGACAGCTTGAAAATGTCTGTAAAGTTAGGCATATGATATACCAATGAATTTCCTTATTAATAAAAAATTTCATATGCTCTTCAACATGTGTTCCATACACTCTGCATAAACTACTTGTCTCCCAGTACCACAAGCTTCTAAGGGCTCTGAAGAAAAAAATTATGTCCATTCTGTTTCTGTGCAGAGCTAGTTTTATACAGAATGAGAGTGATGCAGAAGTGTTAGAAGACTAACAGGCAACGACAAACATACCACTTAAATTTGGAAGAGATAATGAACAGACGTTTGCAGTACAAAATTAAACACAATTGTATGTACTGCTGTTGAACACTGAAAGACATGCAGGGAACAATAATGTTGAAAAGCTAAAATAGAAGTGAAAGTTGGCTTTTGCATCAGACAATTTTCATTACTATCTGTACAGATGGAAGTTGCCTGCACATACAATCTCATTTACATTCCTGTAAAGTGCACATCAGGTCTTTTAAAACTGAAAATAAACTTAAGATTGAAGGTTCTTAATCCTAAAGCAGACAACCTCAACAAAAAATACAGACAATCTTGATAACAAAGTTAGAATAAAATCAGAAGTATGTAAAATGAGGTTGTACAAAGTTTTTCCAGATACTGATTCAGTTCGATCTCTTTAGCTTTTTCCCCTGTCCCTGGGGCCTCTCTGAAATCAGGCAAAAAGCTGTCACTTTGCTTCATATACTTGTAGGTTGTAGTTCACTGCTAGAACGACCAGCGATCTTTGCATTTTAGCACAGAACTATCCTACAGCCACCAGAGGCCACTGCTGTTCTTCGCTCTTTTCCTGCCTGCAGCTGGGCTGCAGCGAGCAGTGAGCTCACAGAAGCCCCAGGCAATGGTCACACCAGCTTCAGTCCTCCTTCCCGTTTTATATGCCAATGCTGCACTTCTGCAGAGAAAATTAAATACAGTACTCTTTTTATTGGCAGGCAGAATGTGAAATTATCTAAACATTGCTTACCCAACCTTAGCCTTCAGGAAGAAATGAAACCTTGCATTCCAAAAACCTGAATTCATTCTTCGATATGATTAAATTGGGTTGCTTAAGGCAAGTTTTTAGATGTAATTTAATTAGGCGTCTGAAAGGCTTTAACTTAAGAAAAAACCCCAACACCCATTTGCAACGGAACAAGATAAATGAATGAACAAAATGATAATTAACATTTAACCATGAGAAAACTATTAAGTAATGCTCTGCTACTATAGTTTACAGGTATCAGTACTCAACCCACCCTATTTTTTTATCAGTGATCTGCAGTACCTGACTAATACTACTTGCAGGGACTACAGAAAGTGACATTAAAGCAATAAATGTAACAAACGAGGACAGGATCATCCAGCCTGGTTAATGCATCATATTAAATGTGTTTTAATACAGGCTATTGAAACACTATGTAGTTTGTAATAAAGAAACTGTACATACATTGGCATATGGGATGGAGGGAGGAAAAAGGACATCCTGGAAGGCAGTGAGAAGAACTGGAGCATTTTATCAGTTTAGCAAATAAGCAGCAGCAAGCCAGTTCAGTGGCAATGGGCTTTGGATCCATTTTGGCTGTAAGACTTGAGTAGCCAAAATAACTTAAAAAAAGGTAGTTTGATCACTGCAGGCAGTATTCTCATTCCAGTTCCCTCTGTACAGAAATATACTCCATTTAAAAAGGTATTTAAAAATCAAAAGTTGCAGAAAACCCCCATAACTCACAAGAAAGCTTTAAATAGGTCAAACTATAGAGATAATGGAAGAAGAGGAATCAAGTCATTCATCAAAAGTAAGTGTTTTGTATTAAGTTTTATTTAGCAAGAAAGAGGTGTGATAAACATCTAATTTTAGAAGCTGAACCCTTGTGTATTTAAGGATGACATACAGCAGTGTCTTTGGAGTCAATGAAATCTATGAAGTGCTGAACATGCTGTCAAGAAAAGCATATGCAACTTTATTGGTACCTTTCCAGAGAGCACAGTGCTATTCACACAAGGGGAATACAGGGACAGAATCAAACACTATGGCTTATGATACCAAGAAATTGCTATTAAATGATCCAGTGACCTTTTATGACAACTCACATCAAGATCTGGAGAAGGATTTCTGACAAGGCTCACTCACAAGGAGTGATAGGATAAGTGGGAATGACTTTAACCTGAAGGAAGGTATACCCTATACTAGAAACAAATTATTTACTGTGAAGGTACTGAGACACTGGCACAAGCTGCCCAGAGAAGCTGTAGATGCTCCACTCTTGGAAGTGTTCAAGGCCAGGTTGGATAGGGCTTGAACAACCTGGTCTAGCCAAAGGTGCCACCACTCATGGGCAGGGATGTTGGAACAAGATGATCTTTAGGGTCCCTTCCAACCCAAACCACCCTGCGATTCTAAGATCTCCTAGGGCAGCAATTTGGTTCAGGCAGCAAAGCTTGGTCTGGGCACAGCCAGGCCAAACAATTCCAGCAAGTTCAGTCAGCTTCAGCAGCAAACCCTGTCCACCAAGGCAGCCCTCTGGGCGGGAGGCTGCTGCTTTCTTGGGCACCGGGTGAGTCCCATGTGCCCTTGTTTTGTGCCCCTCAGCCTAAAACGAGAATTTATGGAAGGTGTGCAAGGGGTAGGCAGGGAACAATTGCCCACACGGAACAGAATCACAGAATACCCACAGTTGGAAGGACTCATAAGGATCATAGAGTCGAACTCTGCCGCGCAGATGACAGCCCCAAGATCACACCATGTGCCTGAGAGCATTGTCCAAACACTCCCTGAGCTCTGTCAGGCTTCGTGCTGTGATCACTTCCCTGGGGGGCCCGTTCCAGCGCCCAAACACCCTCTGGGTGAAGAACCGCTTCCTAGTATTTAACATCCAAACTATTTTTCCCTGACACAACTTCAGGCCCTGCTCCGGCCGAGTCCTTTTAACTTTCAGGCTCTGGGACTCCCACCCTCACAGAATCATAGAACTGTCAGAGTTGGAAGGGACCCCAAGCCCAGCCTCTCTTCCAAGGCAGGGTCAGCTACAGCAGGGGACACAGGTACGCGCCCAGGTGGGAGCCAGAGGCAGGCAGATGCACTGCGCCAAACCCCGACGGGCCGCGTTCCCGTTCCCGGGCCTGCTCCACCAGCCCGGCCCGCGGGCCCCGCCCGCTGCCGCACCCGGATGTACCGAGCTCCCCCCACCCCGGCACGGGCCGGCGCATGCGCACCGGGGGCCGCCGCCGCCGCCCCTCGCCCGCCGTGCGCCCCCCGCCCGCCCGGCCCTGCCGTGAGTTCCCCGCTGCCCCGCTCGCCCTCCCGGGAACGCCGGCGCCCGCCCCCCGCAGCCCGTGTGTAGGGCCGGGCCCGCCCGCTCGTCCCCGCCCCTCCGTCCCCCCTCCGCCGTTGCCAAGAGTGTGTGTGTGGTGTGTCTGTGTGTGCGTGCGCCGGGGGGGGGCGGGAGGGACGGGTTGGGGGCGGCCATGCCGAGGGGGCGGCCCCCCGAGCCCGGCGGGGAGAGTGGCGAGGCCGGCGCCGAGGCAGGTAACGAGCGCGGCCGGGCGGGCGCGATCCGCGCCCGGGGGTGGGAGGCGAGAAGCCTCCGCGGGCTCCGCATATAGTCCCCGGATATGGGGGAGGAAGGCCGGGTCTATTGTGCGAGGGTACAGGCGAGAGGGCGGAGGAGAGGAGAGCGGAGGGAGCCGGGCCCGGCCCTGCGGAATGATACCGAGCGGGCAGCGGCGGAACGGGCCGGGGCGGCCTCGCCGCCTCCCCGCAGCCTCTCGCCGGGGGAGCGGCGGCCGTGGCTGTGATGGCCGGCGGAGGAGGGTTCCTCGGGCCTGGCCCTTCTCCTCCTCCCGCCGCGCTGCGGGCCCCGGGGCCGGAGGAAGAGCTCGGGCCAGCTTGCGGTGGGCAGCACGGGAAGGCTCCGGCTCCTTCCGCTGCTCCTCTCCCTCCCCTCCTTCTCCCCGGCCAAATTAACGAGATCTTCGAATAAAGCGTGATAAACAAATGGAAAATGAGGTTCAACTCGTCCATCTTTCTGATTTGCAAGGACGACGGTTTTTTTAAGTTTGTTGTTGTTTTCCTTTAAAAACATCTTTGCAGTTCTTTTTCTTTGTGAATATTTGTGTAAAAAACCCCAAACGAAACTGCTTTTCTCCCCCAACATGCATTAGTCTCACGCTTAAATTTTAAATTTTTTGATTGTATTTTATTGCCGTTGGTGTCTGGAGAGTGCTTTCAGGGCAGGATTATTTTGATGGACTGGGGCGCTTTTCTTTTTGACAGCATTTCCTAGCTAGTGAGTTTTATGTCTCTCTTATGTAGTTTGTTCCTGCTGATGTTACTGTAGTTCTGTGAGCAATATCAGAATAAGGCCTACAAACAAAATGCTGTGGTTCAGGTAGGCCTGAAACCCTCATAAGTGACTTCTCCTTCAGCACAAGCATGTAGCAGTAGGTGTTCCTTTCAAATATGTGCTTTTTAACAGATAGAATGGAGAGAGATTTCATAAAGCATTTGAATACCATGCCTATTTCAGTCATGAAAAGTCAGCCAATTAATATTTTCAGTATATACTTAGAATATTTTGTTTTCTTAATGCTTGCAGATGAGCTCTGGCTCTGTAAGGGGAATGTGTAGGTGAGCCTCTTGTGGAATACTTTTCTGTAGAATTGAAATGTGCTGACAGGCAAAGAAAGAGCTGTACTGTTACGTGAGCATTGGGAAGTTGGGCACAATTTTTTCTACAGTATGGAAAGCCAGATGGGCCACAGGTTCCTACCAGAAGTGGTTGGGTGTTTTTTTGATCTCAGCTTTTGATCACTAAGTGATAAGGATATAAAGAAGGTCACAAAGAACTTCTGCTATTGCCAGCTTTGGAGGTTGAGGTGGTTTTTGTTCGTTTGTTTTTATTACTTAAACTAAAAATCTACTTAAAGATCTACTTAGTTCTGTAGTAGTTTTTGAACGGGTATGCATGTGTCATACTGTGGTAATGGCACGATGTACGAATGAGAAAAGGATGAGAATTGAGACAAGCTGTCCAGACAACTGCAGCCTAGTGGCTGTATTCATTTTGCTTGTTGTTGGACCTTGATCTTAGGCTATTTCTATGGTGAGAGGTGTGTATGGCTGGCAAGATTTACTGTGAGTTTCATCACATTCTCTATTTTTCATATTTTCATACATTTTAAAAGAAATTGGCCAATATATTAATGTTACTATTTCATAGGGGGGGTTTGAATGCAGACAGCAGTTGAGAATTACGAAGTCTAGGGCTATCACAGGGGTTAAGAGACAACTGCAAGGATTGCCCGAAATAGGCAAATTTTGTGGATTCTGGTGATTTTGGTCCCTGAGATTTCAGCAGCTTGGGAAATCAGCAAAGTCAATGTTGGCAAGTGGCACATTTTTTTTTCTGCACTTCTCTGTGACAAAAAAAGGTCATGAATGAGGAAGCTCTGGCTGAACAGACAGCTTGAACCTGGGAAATTTATGTTCTCAGGACATTTGGCTGTTTGTCCTGTTCAATACAGACTTTGAAAACTGGTCGCTTTGCTTTTACCAGGAAGAATTTTATTTAGAAAATAGATGTTTACAAAAATAACTTTTAAAGTGTCATCCTTGGAATTCTTACGGTCATGCTATGCTGATGTCTTTCATGGAAGTGTTGCTCTCTGTAGTTGTACAGTCTGGATGTTTATGGTAGTTCTGCTTTGGGAGAAAATAAAGGTGAATCAGTAATGCTTTATGTAGCTTCCTTAGACTACTCTAATCACCACACAAATCAAAGACTAGAACAAGTTCTTTGTTCTAGGAAAATTAAATAAGTTGGATAAGAAAAATGAACTTTGGCAGCAGTAGTCAATCTTGACCTCAATAGCTGATATTTTAGAAGATCCTTTTTCTTTTTTGGCATTGTATTGTTTCTCCAAAACCATCTTGCAATTTTTTATTTTTTTTTTATACTCAATTGAACTGCTCAAATTAACTTCTCTGGTCAAAACTGACACATGGTAGGTGCTGTCTGAGCGTAAGGAAACACATCTTTACCGTGAGCGTGACTGAGCACAGGCAGCGCTTACGCAAGGGGGTTGTGGAGTCTGCTTCCGTAGAGAGGCCCTTTCTGTTTTTACCTGTGATGTTTGTCACTGACTAGCGGCAACATGAAATGAGCAGTTTTGACTTTTGCTATCTGATCATTTTCAAATAGCAGGAAAGGAATGCTTTGAACAGCAAAATGAAATATTTCAGGGTGTGCTGAAGCAGTTTTTAAGCCTAGAGTGTATGTCCTTTATTAAACCCAAGGGCTACTTTTAAACAAGTTTGAACACAATTCCTTTATGAGTGCAGTTAAAACTTGAATATTTCATGTCTTCAGAGGGCCTGAATTGTAACAGAATTCACACATGAAGAGTGATAAATATTAAATAGACAAAGCCAGGAAGCACAGAGATGACATAGCTTTAAGTCTGCCTATGTAGAACTGGCTGTGTTTTGTTAAATGCCTGTCAGTCCTCTAGCAGCATATAGGGTGTGAGTACATTGAATTAGGGGAAAATCAGTTTAGAGGCTTTACATTCCAATTTTATGTTACTGAAGAAAAATGAAACTTGAACGCACCACTTAAATCTTACCAAATTTTTGATGTGCAGATTATTTTAGTATTTGTGCCTTAGGGTTTTATGTGGTGACCCCTGACTGACAAGAGAAGAATTGGTGAGTGATGTCATGCAGGCAAGAATGAAGAGGTGGTACAGCTTGTGTGGTGTGCACTAAATGTCTTAAATACAATAGATTTAGGTAATTCTTTTTGAAAACGTGCAGGAGGAACAACTGCTCAAGCTTTTGCCCTAGAAAAAGTTTATATAGGCTTTAATGATGATACTCTGGTATCTCACTGTTCTGCAGTAAAAAAGAATAAAAAAATCCACATTTATGTACAAAGGGCATGTTATGAAGATGCTAAACTTGGATTACACTGGTGTGCTTTAATTCCACACTGGTTCCTCACTGTACTTGAAATGTCTGTGTCTTTTCCCAAGTAATTTATGCACTTGAATAACTTGGGTTCTGTCTGTGTGAAAGCTTCAGTCTTTGTTCTATCCCGTGGCCATAGCTTTATGCCAGTTGCAGAAATTTTATTTCTTATTGCGCCTGTGCTCATACCTTCATACCTCATTTATTTCCATGCATTAAGTGCTTCCAAATATAATTAAAATTTCTGTTTGAGATCTTTCGAGTTCTGTTGCTGCAGTTGGAATATGTTCACTCTCTGGAAGAGGGAAGACCATGTAGTAAATCATTTAGTTCATTCAGAAGTTTCTGTTAGCAGTGTAGTGGCTGGGCACAGGTAAAGGTCATGATTTCAAACATGAGAAATCTAAATCATGTGAAAACAAACAGCTGAAAAATGGTAGCTTGGTATATTCATATGCAGCTGTTAAAGAAAGTGTAACTCCTGGTTTGGAGTATTTAGCAATAAGTATGGCAATATTTACGTAAATGTCAAACGAAGCTGTCAGAGTTGGTTAGGGACATGCCAGTTTTCAGTTGTCTGTGTAGGTTAGGGTGGTGTGGATGGTGTATCTGTGTGGTGGGTTGACCTTGGCCAGCAGTGAAGCAACCTCCAACCACTCGTTCACTTTCTCCTGCAGTAGGGTGAGAGAAAGTGGGAATAGCAAGAGCAAGAAAAAGCTTGTAGACTAAGATGAAGGCAGTTGAGGAAAGTTAAAAAAAAAAAAAAGGTAAGAAACCTCTCAAAACCAAGCAAAAAAAAAAAAAACAACCCCAAACCAACCAAATTGCCAACCAACAAAAAAGCCCAACCAAGTGATTCAAAGGTAAATGTTTGCCGTCATTCACAGAGGTGCAGTCTGGTGCTCAGACTCTGAGCAAAGAACACTACCTTGAAAGAACTACCCCCAGTTTTATATTGCTGAGCATGATGGTTTATGGCTTGGAATATCCCTTTGTGTTAGCTCCAGCCTTTCTTCCACCCTCAGCCTACCCACTGTGGAGGCTAAGTGAGAAACAGAGGCGGCCTTCATGCTATGCAGCACTGTTCAGCAATAGCTTAGGCAGTGATGTTAGCAGCATTGTTTTAGTCAGGAATTTGAAACACAGCACCATATGGGCTGATAGGAAGGAAGTTAACTCTATCCCAGCCAGACCCAGAGCAACCCACTTAGCATCTAACTGGCTGTGATGGAGCTGTGAATTCTGTGTCCTCAGACAGTTAATTCAGGCTTCTCTGCAGCACTGGTGTAGCAGTGTGGCTGTGCTCTGTCTGGCCTCTGCTCCTGAAAGGAGTGCATCTACTTTGTGTTGGCACATGCCAAAGTGACTGGCCCCTGGATGTCCATCCCAGCAGTGTGTTCCAGATTAAGTGTTGACCAAAGCATAATAAAAATGCTTTGTCTTATATGGGCAAATCTTGATTGATTTCTGGATTTTGGCACAATACATGGGCTGAGAGCTGAGTCCTTCTCCTGCTCTTCCCATTAGAAGTCAGAAGGAATGCCTGCTGCTTTTGTTTAGAGTGCTGAGCTAGATTTAAACTAACCTGTTGCTTTTATTATTGCAGAACTAAGCAAAATGGTTTAATGATTCATTGTAATTTGTGTTCTACGAGTTCAAGTGTAGTATGAGGACATGTCAGTATTGCCATCCCTGTTTTGTTCTCTTGTCCTACAGCTTTCTTTCCACTGATAAATTAGTAAATAGGTTTTGATAGGGTCAGACCCTTTTGTCCCTAGGCTTGCCAGCTGCCATTTAACGTAAGTGACAAGTTTTCATCCATGAATTTCACAAGCTTGAGTGTTTATTTGCAATGTCCTCTCAGTCGGATTCGAGGAGGTTATTAGAGATCTAATAAGGCTGTGCTGCATTCACAGCTGAATGAGTCCATCTGCGCCTTGCAGAGAGGGCTGTGGGCTGCCATGAGGCACAGTGCTGCTTACATAAGGAAGGAATGGCTGGGAGTGCTCTAATTCTGTCTTCCTCCTTCCACAGTGAGTTGTCATCAGTGGTTGCTAGCAGAGAGCACCTGCTTGCTGACTCAACTCCTGAGGTCAAGTGTTGGTGAAGGCTGTATCACAGCTGAATTCACCCAAAGTGATTGCTGCTGCTCTGTGAGGGACAATAAATTCAGGAAAGACATTACAGGTTGTAACATTAAGAGTATTCAAGTAGGACTATCTTTAAACTGAGAGTTTGTTATCATTGATAGGTACTTTACAAATCTGATTCTTCTATTTTGGGCACTTTGGACAAACTGTAAGAATAGAGACAAAAATATGTTTGACAGTGCATCTTGACAAAAATGTGTGTGATGGTTACATAATGAGCTAAGTGTTCCCTGTTTAGTTTGATTGTATTAATACTTGACTGTCTGCCCCAAGCTCTGAAGGAATAAGGTTGATTTATGTTGCAGCTAGACTAACGTGCAAATTGAAAAAAAAGTAGAAAGTGACAGAAGCTTCTGCGGTGTTTCTATGCAGCTAATACTAATAAATGCAAATGTTTGAATTTTTTCTTCTGTTCAGCAAGGTTTATCATTTGTTGTAGTGTGCAGACCTGAAAGTATCACTAATTTTTCAGGAGTTTTGTTACTCTGATAGTCATTTTCTGTTTTCTCTCTCTGTATTTGTTTACGGATATCAGTAAGAAGCTGCTCTCTAGTAAGAGCATGCCAGTTTTTCATGTGATTGTGTTGATGTTATGTGCTTAATCAGTTAATGCCTTCTTGAACTAAAAACCTCAAACTTTTAATTCTGTCTTTTTGGTTTGAATGGCATTCTGAATTGCATTAATTCAGCATTAATCATTAAAAAAGCAGACGTGTCTTTTCATCTGCCTGAGTATACCTGACAATAAATAGATTGCTTAATTAGTGTTTTATATTTTTCTGAAAGCATAAGCATCATATTGGCTATTTATGAGATGGTAGGTAATATGATAAATTATAAATGTGTCTATGAAATGTTGTGTCAGTTATGTCAGTATTTTGATTTTTTTCACTCGGGTACCAGGGAATGTTTAGAGTTGTTGCATTTATTTTAATTGACAAAATTCTCAGTGCATTTAAAAATATAGGGTTCATGCCACACTGCCAACTTCGTGAACTTGCTTTTATCTGCATGGTTTTTTAGGTACTCAGAAGTATCGGTCTTTAAGATAGGTTTGGTATTTTGCAGCATTTGGTTTGTTTGATGATCCAAGCTGCACCAAAAGCGGGTTTTTTTCCCTTTGCTATAGAGAAAGATTATTTTATTGCTGGTTTATCTGAAATACAGTAATGTAGGTTATTAGTTTGACTTGTTATGAAAGAGGTATCAGTGTAAATAAAGTTTTCATTGGGATACTGGTTCTTCCAATAAAAAAATTGTGTCAAATGATTATTTCATTTTTGAAACTTTTTTTTATAACACTGAAATGAAAACAGATGTGAATCATACTTCACAAGGCTGTGACACCTGCGTGGAAAGTCAAAATATGGCTCACTTGCTTGTTACTTCTTTAATTGACAGTGTCTTTCCTGTTTTTACTAATTTACTAATTAATTGTCCTCCTAATTCTTAACACAGTGTATCTGTTTAGGCCGTGGTGTTACCCAGTTGTTTGATTTCAGGTGGGATATTTTTCTGAATACTCTCCTTGTTAGCAGATGGGTAAGCTATAAAGTCACTTCCTATGTCTTTAATAAAAAGGAGTTGTGCAACTCTCTGAAATATCCAGTATTTGGATAGAGGATAGATAGAGGACCAGACTGTTTCAGTGACAATACAAAGGAAAAATGACATTATAGTCTCATCTCTCCCATACAAGAACACTTCAGACGTAGTGTTAATGAATAAATGAACTTGTGTTTTCATTTAAGCCTGTATCAGGTAGTAGTCCTGACCTCTGAGTAAAAGTGAAGCAATTGAACTTTCAGGATTTTTTAATGTCGAAACTGGACTGTTTTTGTGGACATACTGGCTGTAACTACCTAAAACACACTTCAGCCTGATCTCCCAATAACTGAGCCTTTGGAGACTTCTGGAGTCTAACCTAAGCTTATATTCTGTGCCTTGTCCTTAAGGATTTCTGCACTGAGGGTCATCTGCCAAGAGAAGTTGGACTTTACAGTCCAGCTGGTGATTCTAGAGTCCAGTCCTGATTCCCCAATGTCTTCCCTTTTCTTTTTAGCAATATGAAAGACCCTGTAAAAAAACCCTGAAAGATTTGGCTTTGGAAAGAGTTACAAAAATTTTCTTTGAAAGAGTAATGCTTAAAATGTTACAGATGCAAGCGTTTTCTGTATGGGTGCCTTCTGTTTCTTCTTCCATGGGATCTGAGTGCCTTTGGGAAGGTGGAACAGCTTGGAGGCAGCTCAGGGCTTATGATCATCCATGAACTAGTCTTGAGAACCTTGTGATGCTTTGACATGGAATGTGGTATGTTCACCTCCTCATTTTTTGGAGTTCAGGCTGTTTTTCTGTTCTTTTCTATGAAACATTTTAAAATTATGCATTCATTGCGTCTTTTTGTTTATTTTAGTGGTGATCATTTTTGTCTTTTTACAGAAAAGCTGAAGTACTTTCAGTTACTGCATCAGGTGGTCAGATTTCATAGAATTATAGTAATCAAATTCTGTTGAAATATTACAAGATACTTGATTTTTCATTCTGTAGTTAAACTCCTTTTTAAATTGCAGAAGAAAACTCACGGCCTCTAGATTAATCAGTATTGTGGTCAATGCAGATATGGTACACATTTTAATAAAAATGATACATAGATATATTATTGACCCAAGACTGATGCCACTTCACAGTATTATTTAGAAACTAGTGAGCATGTTGGGATTTTGTTTCAAAGTGTAGGGAAGTTAGCATGTTTGATGGTGCCACTGCTACATTTTTGCTACTTCAGTTGCTTAGACATTGTTTTTGCGTATTGCCTTGTACCTTTGATCTCAAGAGTGAATGTTTGAAGATAATAATCTCTTTGGATCAAGGAGCAGGTTTGAAGGCCTTTGTAAAGTCACGGATTGGATCATTTTTCAGTTGTCAATTTAAAGTGAGAGGTCGGCGTACATGGCGTTGAACAATTACTCCTTTTTCTAGAGGAAAGGAAAGCCTTGTGCATTTTTTTCCACATAGCTCAAGTATAGAAGTAGATATTTCTTTCACTTCTCTTGTGATGCTGTTGTTTTCGGAAACTGATTTTGTGTCCCTTTTTCTACTCAAGCATATTTATCATATGATGGCTTAAAGGACTTGTAATTAAAGCTGTGGTTTTCAGCTTTTGAAGGAATGTGACCATTTCAGGGTTGTCATTGATAGTGTCTGCATATTATGAAATTATACTCTATTAAAGGGTGCAATAAGTGTAAGTTTACACATGATAAAGATTAGTGATATTTGCATCATTCTGTTACAGGGAAATACTTGATAACTAACTTTGCAAAGCAAAATTTACTTGGGTGACTTAGTCCAAAAATGGGAAGTGTAAGTCCATAGGGCATTGTTTTTCATTGTGATTTCTTGCCCAGAATATATTGTGCTGAACTGTTTCCTACAGCTTCCTCAACTACAAGCTTTTAAAGTTGGTTTATGAGAGTTTTAGCAGGAAAAAAAATGATCAGGACATAAGGTACTCATTTTTTTTTTTTCCTTTGTAAATGATGTGGTGGATGAGAGAGGACTTTGAAGTGGGTGCAGTAGAGTGGAAATACTGTATGAATTCTAATATTCAGTTTCCTCTGAGGAAATGTATACAGACAGGATGCTGTAAACTTCTACTTGTGTTGTTATTACTTCCTATGCCTCGATCTTACATACATGGAGAAAAGTACTGACTTAAAGAGAAACAGCAGAAACCTTGCGTTTCTAGATATTAAAATCAGTGTTCCCTTCTTTTTGTATTCTGTTGTTGATGCAGTTTTAAGTTGTGGCACTGTTTGAAACTGAATTCTATAGATTTTTTTCTCTTTCATGACCCTAACCTGCAGCACAAGCCAACCCCTCCTGCTAGTTGCTTTTCTTAACGTTTTTCTAAAATAAAGATAACTTCCTTCGTAATACAGTATCTTCTCAAATGTAAAATGTGTTTAACTTCCTCGGATTAATATTTTCCGTATATAAAGGTATTTATAGGATTGACTCACTCATTTGAGCAGGAGGATGCAGAAGCTTGCAACCTGTGTATCAAAAGTTGCATGACTAGGAGTTCAAAAGAAAACTTAGACTGGGTTAGACTATAGGCTTAGACTGGGTCTGTTTAAAGGAAAATACATCTCTTTCCATTGAATTAATATGTACACACTTAGACTTGCAGTTTATGGCATCTCTCTCAACTGTTTGAAACATTGGTGTTGGTTTTGCACCTCCAAAGGTTTTAAAATATGTTTTAATAAAGGTTTTATAATGCCAGAAGGAGAAGAAAGAAAATGTCTATATTTGTCTTCAGGAAAGAGAGAGAAAGAAGGGAGGAAGGGCAGAAAGCCTGTGTAGTCAGAACTGCTAACTATGTAATTTTAAAAAACTTTTTTAGAAACTTGTGGTGTAATACTATTAAAAGTAACCCCTGGCAGTATCTTATTCACACCTAGTGTTTTTTGCAACATTTTATTTTGTTTCAAACTTGATGGGTGTTTATGAAGCACAGAAACAATTTATTTCAAATTAGTGGGAGAAGGTGTTTATTTGTGTCTGTAGTGACTGGCAGTTTGAAGTATGGATATATTTGGTTGATCCTGTGTCAATGGAAGCAGTAATATTTATGCCTGAGATCTTGAAGATCCGTTGAAGTTACAGTGTTGGATAAGTCAAAAATCTTAGAGGAATTGGAATGGTTTCTGCTTCAAATTTTTCTGTTTTATACAATAAATTGTAAGTAGAAAAGATGTGACTTCATCCAAATGTTTTGTTGCTTGTTTTGTAGATGATGTTCTGACACCAAGTACAGAGAACAGTAATTTTCCTTACCAAGTACCCAACTTCCATAAGTGTGAGATTTGTTTGCTGTCTTTTCCGAGAGAGACCCAATTCCAGCGCCATATGAGGGATCATGAGCAGAATGACAAGGTATGAATTGTGGTAGATATAACAAGTGTGCATTGATATTTTCATACACTGTCAAGTGAACCTAACACAAGGCATCTTCTCCATTTCTTTTCAGTCACACCACTAATAATTATTACTTAGGGACCTCAGAGTTTTGTGACATTTTACTTTCATGTTTTCTCATGTTTCCTTTGAGACAGGACCTTCCTTTGATGCCCTTTAATTGGATTGTGGTTTCCAGATCAGTAATTTTTAATTTTAGCAGTTTTCTTTGATTTATAAAATACCCAGGTAGATGACAAAATGTATGGGTTTTTTTCAACAGAGTTTGCAAAGTGGTTCTATACATGAGCAATAAAAAGAAAATAATGCTAATATTTATTAACAGGACCCTACTAGTAAACTAATTTAGTGTGTATGTATTAGTCAGTAGATTAATGTCGTCACTTTAGTGGTGTACAAAACAAATTTGGGAAAGAATGAGAAGAATACAGATATGTGATTAAGACTGGACTGGCTTTTTAAATGAAGCTTTTGCCACAAGTTCATCTGTAATATGAGGGATTTATTTCCCTTGCTTTCTATTTCACAAAGCTAAAACTACTTATATGTGATAGGAAAATAATTTTATTACTTTTTGAGGTAGCCCTAAATACAGATTAATTTTTACAAAATGTAGCACTTGGAGATAATTCACGTGTACAAAAAAAAACTTACACAAGTTTCAGTGTTGTAAAGTTGCTAAAGTTAAACCCATGCTATTACACACTTATTATGTAAGAGCCTTTACATTTAAAAGTGAAAGTGCTCTTAAAGAGTGAAAACTGGTTTTGCAGATACCAAGTGAGGAGCAGTCAAGCTTAGTATAAACTAAGTGTTTTGCTGTTTTGATTATTAGTTTTACTTAAGGAGAGATCATGGAATCTCAGAATAATGCTGAGTTGAAAGGACCCACAAGGATCGTCAAGACCAACCCCTGGCCCTGTGCAGGACACCCCAAGACTCACACCATGTGCCTGAGAGCATTGTCTAAATCCTCCTTGAACTCTGTCAGGCCTGGTGCTGTGACCACTTCCCTGGGGAGCCTGTTCCAGTGCCCAACCACCCTCTGGGTGAATCTTGATCGCAGTTAAAGTAGGAAATATTTTTCTATCTCTTGCTCAATTCCTCTGTCCTACTAATTTCACTCTTTTCAGACCGTGTCAGTTTTGAGTCTCTGGTTTCCTTAGTTCCCCTGCTTTCTTTCCCTTTGTACTCTTGTAATGCTGTATTTGTGTTTTCCATGGTGAGATGCAAAGAAGATAATTAATATTGGTATTATTAAGCATCATTATCCTATGTAGGTACTTGAATTGCTGGTTTTTTAATGCTTAACATTTTGATTTGTATGGTTATATGTGTCACTCAGGGTATATGTAGCTTATGGGAAAACTGAATTTTGTCTTTATTTTTGTGATTTTAACAAACAGCCTCACCGGTGTGACCAGTGTCCAATGTCATTTAATGTTGAATTCAACTTGACACTTCACAAATGCACTCACAATGGCGAGGATCCTACGTGCCCTGTGTGCAACAAGAAGTTCTCCAGAGTAGCCAGTCTGAAAGCACATATAATGCTACATGAGAAAGAGGAGGTAATTCATTCAACTTTATAACTTAATTTTGAAAAGACTTGTCGTAGTGGCTTTATTTAATCCCTTACCTGTATGCTTTGGATTGGAGGATTGAATAAAAGATTTTGTTCAGAAGAAATATAAAACCTTGTGGGGAGTCTGTTTTAATATTAGTTACAAAAATTAATATCCTGAATATAAGTGAGTGTTCCCATTGTATCTTTACGAACAAAAGGAACTTGTGCATGTTCTATAGATTATCGTATCATACGATATAAACATTATCTGGTTGGTTACACATACTTTTATTTTGAAGATACTTCTGTGACTTAATCTACATTGATACACCCACACATAACTAATAACGTGTGATCGTGTTTGATGGCAGATGTCATGGTGAGGCACTCTCACCATCCATAGAAATAGATGAAGCTGTTCCCTTATCTACAGCTCCCACCTCTGTTTTTGAGTGGTTGGTTGTTTTACTTGAGAGCACTTTTTCCTTCCCCTATCAAAATTTCATTTTCTATTTTGATAGTGTTGGTTAAATTCTTAGCAAACAGTTAATACATAGTGGTGTATTTTGTACACTTTGTAGCCATTACTGCATTTACTACAATTGCCAGAGTTGATTGCACTGTCCAAAATGCCAAGTTTTCAGTCATGTAATTGCCGCTTCCTCCTGTTAAGGCTTTTTTAAAATTGCACTTTGTGTTGGAGAACTGAAGCTGAATAAAGAATGGACTTTCATTGGCAGACTTCTAATCATAAATGTAACAGTGGTGTGTTTCTCTGTGCCTATTGCCAACAGCTTACAGCAGTTTTGACCTGTAAGTTGGGGATCGTAGGCCTGTGTCCATTTTTCCCTCTATCAGATGCAGAGCATGTAGAGATTGTATTCCTTCTTCAATCATTTTAGCTCACATTTTGGCATGTACACAGTCAAGTAGGCAGCCAAGTTAAGTGGACTAGAGTACAATTATGCTGCATATTCATGTATCTATAATGATAAATGGCTTGATCGGTATTACTGTGGAAAGTTGATTTATGCATTGCTAAAAACATCAGAATAAGGAAACTAAGCATCAGGAAAGAGACCCGAGAGTGGGTTTTGGTATTTGTTTCACTACTAAGTGCTTTTTCATGCACTTCAGCAGTGCTGATTTTGTTGCTTTGGTGCAGATGTCAGAAGAATAGGCTGTGTGATGCCTTCCAATTTAAAATTCCATCTGGAGCTTGAAAATTAAATTTATAAAAATACAAACATATTTCAGTTGCTGATGAATGTGTTTCTTATAGTACCCAATAGTTTTGTGATAGAACAGAGATGAATGTAACAATTAAGTCACATAAAACTGCAGGAATACCTTTCACAGTAATTATGCACAGGACCTGTAGGAGAGCTGGAATTTGAACTTGAAGCAGAGGGTATTGGTGATGGCACTGGCTGTCACTGAGGAGTTTTCCACAATGTGCAGGTTGACAAGTTATTGCTGAAGTATGTTCTCCTCTCCTTCTTCCTTTTGCTGTTAGAAGGGTTAAAAATCTGAAATCAGAGCAAAGGTGCATAAGAGGGAACATACATTAAGGGACGTAACATAGAGGTTAAGGAGATGGTTTCACAAAATGAAATTTGGGGAACTTTACCCTTGTGTTGTGCTGCATCAGGCAGCTTTATGTGCAGATGAATGCAGATGGACTAGAACAAGAAATTAGAGTGATTAGCTTCATGGGAGCTCCAGTGAGGTTTTGGGAAAGTGGGTCTGTCTGTGAAACTTAGATTTTTGTGATTGATTGCTCCCTGTGAGAGGTTCTGGAAGGAATTTTCTGGACTATTGATACTGAGCTTGCAAGAGACTGTATTTTCTCCTCTCATTCTTTGGTGACTTGTGTGTGATAAACTGGTGTGAGGGAAAAACTTCACATTGGAAATTCCTCACTAACATGGGGTACCTTTCTCTTGAGAAGTCATAAAGAACATATCTTGTGTAAATATTCCCCATCTTGTCCATTTCCTCAGTGGAAATGCTCAATGGTTTTCATTGCTACATTTTGCCTAGGCAAGACAGAAATGGTGAATAAAAACCTGGAACACAAAATATTTATTGCATTAGAACTGCTACTGTATCTTCTTTTTTCATAAACATGAAGGGCTTTTGAGCTTTAGGAACACCTTAATATGTTGAAAAAGTTAAAACTGATATTTGGTGGGTATAAAATGAAAATTCCTTCATTATAAGATCCTCTTGGTTTGGATTTTTATGTTTTACTTTGTGTGATGTTGGGGTTTTGTTTGTTTTTTGGTTTGTTTTTTTTAGAAATATTCACTGTATTTGATTTGTACTGTCTAATAATTTGTGAGCAATGATCTTTTGAAAAAAGTGTAGATTAAAATCCTTTATAGATGCTGGGAGTCATAGATACTAAACAGGTGAAGATCATAGGTTCCAAGTGCTCTTCAGATGTTGCATCTGGTAAGATAGGGAGAACTAAAACAGACAGAATCCAATGAAGTAGGCTTTAAATTTTTTTTCTGAGTTTGGGAATTTTGCAGATGATCAGCCCTTTTGTTTAATGTTAAAATGTGGGTTTAACCATAGTAAGGTTACAGTATTCAATTACTTGTTCTGTGTGTGGTGGGGATTTTTTTTTGTTTGCTTGAGAAGCAAAAAAATACATCTGGTATTGCCTATAGCAGAGTCTGTTTGGCGTGATATATTGATGGGGTTTTTCTAGTTTTTCTGCTCTACTGTGATCTTGCTTTCCTGCAGCAAATTCCACAGTGCTGAATACAATAGTGAAGACTTCAATTGTCTCAAATACTTCATCTTAGGCTATTTTTTTGTTTGTAGAAGGTGCTTAATAGAATATGTATATTTGCAACTTAACATGATACATAGGCATGTCTGAAAAATGCTGAGACACGATTCAAAATCCCCCCAGTTCTGAAAGTTCATGAGCTTGGGATAGTAATTGTAAGATTCCCTTAATAAATTTTCCCCCCACTTTTAGAAATCTAAATTTATAAACTTCACTGTGTAAGAACAGTAGATGCCCATAAGAAGTATTCAGATTTGAATCTATGTCCTTGAAAAAAAGTATTATTTATTGTCTTACTCTCTAACTTGAATCCAGTAATAATGACATCTAGGTTAGATTAAACAAATAATTTTTCAGTAGGTAATTAATTTCATTAAGGGACCTCAGCTTTTTAAGCTTTTGTCTGGAAATGTGATACTGCAGAGTTGTTTTTTTTTCAGACATAAAGAACAAATTATTGTCAAAACAGTCCAAAAATTGCATACCTGTGTTCATCTCGATTAAAGCATTCTTGTCAATATCGTTCTTGAAATGAACACTGTTGTTTTCTGTTGTTTGTTTTTATTTTTCTTGTCGAACATTATGGGAGAATAAAAAAAGGGGTGGAGGATAAAAAACATTTCAATTTGCTGTGATAATCACAATTACTGAAAATTGAGCTGATCAGAAAACCTGTCTGAAGTTACTTGTGCACACCAGTGAAGGAGATTTAACAGAGATATTTTTTGACATTTAAAAATTAACTCTCAGCTTAGGTTTTCTAAAATAGACTGACAAATAAAATCAATGATTTCAAAAGGCAAGTCAAATAAATGCAGGGCTTTTAATTTTCACAGGAGCAGTATTTAATTCTTACTCTGAATTTCAGGGAAACAGCAACTCTTTTGCATTAAACATGGGAAGTATAACTTCCATTCTAGATATGGACTACTAACATAACTGGAAAATGGTTATAAATATATATATAAATATAACTGTTATAAATTTAGTGGTTTGAAGAAGTATCTGTTAAAAATATTGTGTCCCTCTTTATTTCGTTCTCTTTACTGTCAAGAAAACTTGAGAAAAGTCAGTGCTAACTGTGGTGGGATTACTGTTTAAAGGTGACAATCAATATAATTTTAACCTATATAAGTGTGAAATCCCTGAATCCACAGTTATGATGCTTTTGGTTAAAAAGTAATTATTTGTTACAGATGTTTCTGTAGACCACAGTGCGATGGCACTGAGGTGTGCTTCCATGTGTGTCTTGAACCAGCCCACCAAAGAATTGGGCAGTGGTGAGGATGGTACTGAACTGCTCGTTTCTGCTACTGTATGTAGTTTTTCAGAACTCAGTTCTAGTGGGGTTTCTTAAAATATAAATATTAATATAATCTTGTAGTGATTATCGTACATCATTTATATCACAGGGCTCGTAAACTTTTCTTGCTTGTATACTTCTCTTGCTGCTTGCTTCCAGCTGCCAATGTCCATAGAAGGATAAGTTAATCTGCTCGAGCAAAGCTTGTGCACTGCTGTTTTGAAAAATCAGTCTCTATTATCTCTTTCAGAATCTTATCTGTTCAGAGTGTGGAGATGAATTCACTTTACAGAGTCAGCTGTCCATACACATGGAAGAACATCGTCAAGAACTGGCAGGCAGTAGGATTCACAGCTGCAAGTCTTGCAAAAAAGAATTTGAAACTTCCTCACAGCTAAAGGAGCATATGAAAACTCACTATAAAATAAGGTGATAATCATGGGATTCTAACAAAATGAGCAGATGTTACTTTTATGGTGATAGCTGGGAAAAGCAAGGGTAGTATTTCCAGTCAGCAAAGTACCATGACTTATGCAGATAATTTCTTTTCTTTGGTATGCTGTTCTAAAATGACACTTGCTTTTTAAAATCTTGCTCAAGTGGGTGGTTATTTTTGGAGGCCTCTTTTTTCTCCCTGATTTTGTATTTAGGCACACATACTAAGCATAGTTCATCTGCCAGCTATTTGTAAACATGGGTTGAGTTTCTCTGATGCAAAGTGATTTTTGAAGTGTGTTTATGATTTTAAACACTAGTAGCCGTATATTGAAGCAAATGTATATTAATTTTACATAGCGTTTATTATAATGACAAAAGTTTTAATGCTTTCATTCTGCAAAGATGTAACTTGTTCTTTGCAGTTTAATCACCTTCCCCAAGAGGTCCTCTTTACAGCCTCCCATGAATTTCTTTTAAATCTGAAAAAGCACAAAATGAAAGGGGAAAAAAGAAGCGTGGTAAATGCTCTTCTTATTTTTGGTGAATATTTGTTTGGTTCTTTCTTTCACCTCTCTAGTTTACTTTTAAGAAGGTGAGAATTACTTTAAGTTAGAAAGAAGAAAAACTTCTCTTGGTTTACTTTATATATTAAAAAAGCCTAAAGTCCTGACAGGTGCTCTATCTTTTGATTTTCACTGTTTCTATAAAAAACAGATGAGGAAAATTGCATATTTAAAACCAGGAAATCCTGTCTATTCCCAGAGCTTAATAGTTATGTTGCAGGAGGTTTAAACAGGTGTAAATTTCAATCTGCAAACAGAAATTTAAAGCTTTGAAGTATCAAGTTAGATTTGTATTGGGTTATATAAAAGTATCACCTACAAAAACCATTCTTCTTGTGGACAACTCCTGTGTAGAGATGTTAGGATGAATAAAATAGTTAGTTTGATTTGTAGAGAAATGAATTTTTGGTATTTATATTCTCTGTTTCTGTGGTTCTGTGAAGAGTGTGATTTGTATTTGAGGGCCATCGGTGAATATTTGAGTTGTTAAATTTGTAGCTTGCCCTTACTGGACTTGAGCAAGTGCATTTGTACTCCAGTTTATGAGATTTGCGTATTCTAGTCCAGAATGAAGGACTTGGCTATGTTCAGGCAAAAGAAATAGAGTTGCACAGAGTTGAAAGTTCTCATCAAAATGTTTGTGAAGTCACTGTATACTTCTGGCAGAATTTACCCTGAAAATGTCTGAAGAGAACCTCTAAGATGTATCAGAGTTTTACTGCAGAAATAACTGAAATTCTTGGTGTATGTAGGTACTGAGAAAAGAGCTGTTTGCGTTGTTCTTTCAGTATCATTATGGAGTTTGGGTTTTCAGTGTCGCAGCTGATACTATGTTGCCTTCAAGCCAGCACTATGTTAAAAATGGTGGGGTAAAAGAAGCTTCTTCAAAATAACGTTTCATATTAAAATTATTTATTTTTTTATTTTAATCACAGGGTATCAAATACCAGATCTTACAACAGAAACATTGATAGAAGTGGATTTACCTATTCCTGTCCTCACTGTGGAAAGACGTTCCAGAAACCGAGTCAGTTAACACGACATGTTAGAATACACACAGGTAAGGCTGTGGAAATACTTATTTTAATTTGTTTTTGTTTTAAAAAATTAGTTAACTACTGAAATGATGTATATTCTTTCTCCCTCTTGGAACTTGAAAAATTATTAATACATTTGGCTCATTAGGTGTTGCTTCCTCTTGGTTTAAAATAAACTTTAAGTAATTAATTTGCTTATGAAAATTCATTTGCTTTTAAAATTTCCAGATTTATATCATTAGAAACAGCTAAAAATGTTGAAAACTCTATAGATTTCATTTGTTACCAAATATCAGTTTTGGTACTTAGAGTTTCAATGGGCCCTATCAGAATCCCTAGATAAGGGCCAGTCATCTCCTTTAAATTAGATCTTATGTACTCTAGAGAGTAGGTTCGAAAATTTACGGTTGCAAAAAGAGCAAAAGTGCATGAGAATGATAATTTATTATGATACTAAATAAAGTAGTAGTGGTGCATGTTTTAAATTGATTTATTTAAACTTACAAAGTGATCTTCTGAAGTGATAAGCCTAGGTTGTAATTTTAATAATTGAAGAAGTGCAGGTGACCAGATTTGCAGAAAGAGTAGGAAAATGTGTTTTCCTGCATTTCTGTCATAAATATGTGCATGTTTAAACCATAAGCAGTTAAAATAATTGAAAAATGCCAAGCATAAAATAAAACTTTTGAAGTGTACAGATGACTGTGAAAGAATAGTTCTTATGTTTTAACGAGGTATACGTATTATAGCAGGAGTTTGGCTTTAAACAAAGTTGCATTGAAGATGTTCCAGTGATGTTCAAAATGTATTTTTCATGCATACTGAATAAATTGCCATTTGTCTAGTTTTTAGCTAATTCAGGTATTCATTTATGTAAGTGTGCAATTCTGTTTGTAATATCCGTCAGTGATATTATCACTGTTCAGGTGCTGGTATGATGAGCTGCCATTTACAGGACTGGCCTTGTTTACCAAGAAATAAAAAGACCATTGTGTGTCACTTTCTTAATCTTTTGAAGTTTTGCAGATCTAGTTATAGAAAAGTAACACAAGAGGTCACCCTTGTACCTGCTTTAAAACAATTGCTTGAAAGTAATATCAAAAAGAGGTGACTGAACATTAACTTCAGTATTTTAGATTCTTGGCTCTATTTAATTCATTAGCTTATTCTAGTCAAAATTAAAGAAATAAGATTATAGTTGGATGTGGATGCTTTTTTGAAGCTTCAAAAAGTTCAAGGGCATTTATATATATTTTTTGAAGACTAAAAGAATTTGTCTGTTGGGAACCCAGAGATGAAAAATGCAGTCCCAATCTGCACATGCCAGGAGGTCATTTTAACTTCCAAGTAGCTTGCAAATACCCATTTAATTTGTGAAGTATGTTAGTACTCTAAATCTGCAGACAATCTGTCTGGCATTCAGCTGCTTGAGGTACTGTAAATATGTAGCAAAGAACAACTCTGCTTTAAAGAATGTAGAATGCCCAAGTCTTTAAGTGTTAAAATAGCAGGTCTGTGCACAATGTGCAGCATTATGTTAGCCTCTTGATTGCAGTACTTTTTTTGTTCTAGCTAGTAATTTCAAGCACTTACTACCTTCTGGGAAAAAAAATCATGTGTCAGGGACGTGATAATTAGTAACATTAATAAATAAGTAATGAAACCCCTCGTCCTCTCTCTCAAATCTGTATTTTATTAAGTTATACTTGAGAAATAAATAAATTTCACATTTCCACAATATAATTAAGATTTTGTTTTTATAATGAGATTTACTTACTTAGGCAAACTTAACCTGAAGCAATACTTCCATGTGTCCACCAGCAGCTCTTACTGGAAGCTAACATTTTGCCTATGAAAGCCCAAGGGGAATTTTGTATTTCCAGATGTGAATCATTGTTCTGTGTTTTAATCTTTTTTAAAAAATGTACAGTTAAAACCTACAATTCTTAAAGCACCTTCAAAACTCCTTAGTAGCAGAATAGAGGATAGACACTCCTTCAGTGAGTTATATGCCTGTAATCAATTTCAGAAAAATGGCTGTTTCTGAGAATGAGAATTTAATTAAGAATTAATAAGTTTAAAGTAGATATAATTACAGCTATAAAATTAGAAATCATATAAAAATATTTATTAAAACTGATTCAGCGTGCACATGGTAGTACTTACTGGTGTAGCAGACATAACATACTGCGTTCTTATCCTGGTCTTGGCTATGGAAATGTGCAAAGGCAAGGTGTTAAATATTTTCAAGGAAGGTCCTAGAGTTACCACAGCTGAGCTATTCCACACACACACAAAAAAAAAAAGAAAAAAGTTAGTACTAAGTTCACAGTGGAGGTTTCCAGAAGTTAATTAGGACACATGGTTGTAAGAAACTGAAATTTATTAATAGTATGTTTATGTAGCTTTCCAATCTGTTTATGCATTCCTCTTATGTTCTGTAACTTTAAGTTTCTGTGGGGTTTTTCATGCTTATCTGGTAATATACAAGAAGTGTAATTATGCTCAGTGCTGAGGACACCAAAATTGGGAAATCGGGACAGCATTTCTGTAACAATATTGGATAGTTTTTCTTTAAATATTCAATATGAACAGTTTTTAAAATTATTTTCTGAGCAGAACTGTCCAAAACATTATTTCGTTGCATATTTGCAATGGCTCATAGTACTTGTTGGGGAATGGGAACCATGTACCATCTTTTGCAGTGTTGCTATGAGACTTTCTGATTTTAATCAGACAAAAGGTTAAATTTTTGACTGTTAGTTACTTATTACTGTCCATTTATCCTCTGGGCCTGTTTGTTTTTGTGAAGGTATATGCATTTTATAGGATATGTGGGTTTCTTTTTTCCCTTTGTTTTTTTTTTCTCAAATGATTTTGCATAGCAGCTTCTGAGATCTTTTAAACCACAAGTTGAGGGAAGCGGTTTTAAATAATTGCTTCATCTAGATTTCCTTTATTTTACCCGTTTCAACTGAAAATCATCAGCTATGTCAAAACTTTTTCACGAGGCTACATTTTCATCTGAGGAGGTGCTGAGGTTGGTGGTCGAGGTAAATAATGTTATCGTCAGAACCTCCCAGTAACATATATAATGCCGTGTGTATTTTATTTTAGCGGATACAATTTTTCGTTTAAATGCAGGAAACTGCTGACATTCCCTTCAATCTCCTTACCGCTCCTGCTGCTGCTGTTTCCTTGCAGGTGAAAGACCTTTCAAGTGCAGCGAGTGTGGGAAGGCCTTTAACCAGAAGGGGGCTCTGCAGACCCACATGATCAAGCACACGGGGGAGAAGCCCCACGCCTGTGCCTTTTGTCCCGCCGCCTTTTCCCAGAAAGGCAACCTGCAGTCACACATACAGCGAGTTCACTCTGAGGTAAATGCAATGATTCAGCCGGTCCTGGGTGCTAACCTGCGTCTTAACTCAGTTTTGCTATTCCGATGTGTTCCAATCAGTAGTAGATTTACTGCTGTAGATTCTGGTTTGCTGCTTTTACCTGTGAGCTTTCCTTAGCTTGGTTTGAATAAATGTATACCTAGGAGAAGTAGCAAAACCTTCCTTTGCCAGTGGCTTTTCAGTACGTGGATAGATGAATAAATACTGGAGTTAGGTGTACAAAAATGTACCTATGTCAATCTTGCGAGAGCACGGTTTACAACCAGATGAAAGTAAGCCAAATGCAGCCAAGCAGAAAAGGGTGAAAAATTTCAAGGCCAAACAGCAACTCATTAATTCTATTGTAGAACATACTTATCATTTGTCTTTGAAGTCTTTGAAGTATGTCTTGCAGCCTTTTAAAGAGGTTTTTTTCTTTACAAGTAGAAGAAAATTCCAGAATAAGATTAAAAAAATTGTTGCAGACCTTTTTGTCTTTTTTCCTCTTTTTGACAGATAGTTTTTAAGACTGAAAGGGTACTGCTGTGATAAAGTAATACAGTCTTGTTAGCAATGTGAGCTGTGCAACTTTGTTCAGTAATTTCCTTGGAGACCTTAGTGATTTGTGGTTGGAAATACTATAGAAAGAGACCTAGTTTTGGTTTGGAAATTACAAAGTGATAGAGGTAGTGCTTTTTGGCTCTTTTTTTTCCCTGTGTGCACAGTATCATCTTTGTTCTCACTCTTCCCCTAACTCTGAGGTTTGCATTCTTGTTTTCCATTCTTGTATTACAATGGTAGATATTACTAAGGATCCTTTTAGCGTGTTACTTTCTTACTTTTAGTATATGCCTTAGTATATGGATACATCTTAATAGTTTGTGATAAACTTAATATAATTAAGTCATATAACTTTGAGTACTTGTGTCCACTTTGGGCCACTCAATTCAGGAAGGACATTGAGGTCCTGGAGTATGTCCAGAGAACAGCAGTGCAGCTGGTAAGGAGTCTTAAGCACAAGTTCTGTGAGGAGTGGCTGAGGGACCTGAGAATGTTTACCTTGGACAAGAGGAGACTCAGGGGGGACCTTATCACTCTCTACAACTCCCTGGAGGGAGGCTGTGGCCAGGTGGCCCTCTTCTCCCAAGCAACCAGTGACAGGAGAGTGACCAGGGGAGGCTTAGGTTGGACATCAGGAGGAATTCCTTCATGAACGGGTGATTAGACCTTAGAATTGTCTGCCCAGGGAAGTTGTGGGGTCACTGTCCCTGGATATTTTTAAGACTGGACTTGGCACTCAGTGCCATGGTCTAATTGACATGGAGGTGTTTGGTCATCAGTTGGACTTGAGGATCTCAAAGGTATTTTCCAACCTAACTGATTCTGTGTTTCTCTGGTGTGACTAGTCATCCTCAAGGTTAACAGCTTTCTATATGTGATAGCTTTTGCTACATAAAAAAATGCACCAACACTGGTTAACAATAATTTAAATTGATTAAATTCATTCAATATCAGTCAGGGGTGAAGTAAAAAAATACTTACTACTTTTTTCTCTGTTAGTCTGTTTTTCTGTAAAAAGAACAAGCCGTGGGATAAATACTTTAAATAAACGCTACCTCTTGATCACATCCTGTGCTGTGTTTTGCAGTCCTGAGCCTGCATTTGAGCTACTGCTTTGGATAATTTATTGATTTTTTTTTTTTCTTGCTGTTGCTGTGTTTTCTTCAACACAGCCTGCATGGAACTCTATGAATTCTTTGTTTCATTCTGAGACAGTTGATAATGAATTACAGGTTGATTCTCACTTTCTAAAGCACTGTTTAGTTGTAGCATATTTTATTGCTTAATACCTCTTTTTGAAAGTGTTGTTGGCAATTTAGTATCAGAAAATATTAAATACCAATACTATATTGCAAGTACTGCAGTGTGTTTTCTTTTGAATATCTCGTCGCTCCTTGCACATTGCAAGTACCACACTGGATGTTATTGTTATGTGATGGACTGAGGAGGAAAGGTGGAATCTGCAAATTTAGCTATTACCTTAACCCATTGGTCTGAAAGTCTCAAAGAAGTGGCTGCTGATCACTTTCTCATTCTGTGTGTTCAAATTCAGTTCAAACTAGACATTAAACTTCCATACCCTTCATGGTGTTGGTTTTGTCTGCATTTTTTTATCTCATACTTCCAGACTTTCATTTGTATTATGTATGATGTTTCATCTCTAGGCACATCTTAATTGACGAAGTTGCATTTCAGTTTTGCTTTTAAGCATGGAATGGTAGGAAGATAGTAAAGAGAGAAGGCCTCATTTGCCACAGGACATTTGTTTTGTTGTCTGGTGCTTCACGATGTTGAAAAGTAGTAGTAAGCAATTGTAGTCAAGCACATAAATTATAGTTCATTTATATCCAAGAGGTGTCAGCCTGATTCCATAACTGCATATCGGTAACTTGAAAAAATAAACCATTTTAGCTCTCATAATCCCATAGTATATTTGTTATATAGAAAAATAATGAAAAACATAATATTTGGTAGATGTAGGGAAAACTTACTTTTTTTTTTTTAAGGTGAAGAATGGTCCTACATACAACTGTACGGAATGTAGCTGTGTCTTCAAAAGCTTGGGTAGTTTAAATACACATATCAGCAAGATGCACATGGGTGGTCCACAGAATTCTGCAAGTGCTTCAACAGATGTATCTCATGTTACAGCGGTAAGCTCTGCTTGGTATATTATGAAAATGCCTTTGAGAGTTTAATTAGGTCTATATCTTAATTCCAGTAATCATTCAGATGGTTAGAATTTTTAGACCTGTAGCTATCTTTTGTCTTTTTCAAGTTCTGTGTGATTTTTGGTATTAATTTGCAGGATTAAATCTTGGGAAAATGTAAATTGGCCAACTATATGGAAAAAAGTTTACAGCTTGAGGGTTTGGTTGAAAATATAGCAGTTCAATTCTGCAACTAAGTAAAGTATAATTCTTCCTCTTACGGATTATGCTTGTCTCCTCTGATAAATTATGGGGAAGTTTTATATAAGTATTAGTTTCAACTCATTTTTAGAAATTGTTTGTATAATTCTAGTCCATATAAACACATAGTGGATTCTTTTGTGTATATCTGATAACTTTTTTAAAATGTGTTAGCTTCGTATTAGGCAGATTATAAAGGAAAAAAACATAGCTTTATTGGAAACAGTGAGTGTTTTTCTTTCTTTACCAAGATACAAAAAGGAGCTAACATTGAGAAAATGTCTCTGGTTTTGTAAGACTACGGTATTTTTTGAGCCGGTGCATAAATAATTCAGCACAGTACTCTTCTTCTTTCTTTGATTAGAACAACTTTTTCTACCTTTAGTCCCCTCTATTTTGCTTAATCTACAGCTCATCCGTTAATATTCAATGGGTGATGAGTAATATCTTTGAAAGACTTTGAAAGAGGAGGGTTAAAATTTGAAGTTTGAGCTTCACTTGCCAGCAGTGTCTTCTTGAAATAAACTGTCTAGTAATGTTGTTTGGAAAAGCTTTATTTTACATTTTCTGAAGTTGTTTTATAGGGCAGATGCTATTTGTTTCTTGATGTTAAATCATGAAGACTAATGTGTCTTACTTGTTTTTAAATACATATATTCTCTGTGTCTTTTCTTATATTTCTACATTCTCAAACCTAATCGTAAAAGCAGGATGGAAAAGAATTCGTTCATACTACCTCATGTTGGTTTTTTTTTCCCTGGCCAGCTCCGGTTTTATTTTATTGGTTTGCTTAAATAGTTCAGATTTGCTTAGCATATTGATTTTACAGCAGTGTGGTATTATCACTGCTTGCATGAGTACTTCACTGCATGCATGCAAGAGGGGAATAGAAAAAATGCCTTACAATAGTATACGCAAAGAGAGAGAAGGGAGAAAAAGATTCTTTCTAAAAATAGATGCCAAGAAGTTTAGCCAGGAGGAGCAGAGAGAAAAAAATGACATGTCAATTGCATATTAGAGGGGATTATGCTTTTTATTTGTATTTTATATCTGAATCTGCATATATATTTAATTATTCCTATTTTTTTCTGTTACTTTAGAAACTTAGTACATTATTAGATTAGCACTAACATTCTTAGATTAGAACTTTTCTTTATTCTGCTGAAAACTAGCAGAGCTGTTTTAACAGCAAATCTCCAGTATAATAATTCTATTCTGAAGTTTGCCATCGGTCTCTGTCATCCCTTGGTACATACCTGGGGATAAGCAATGATTATGTCCTTATTAAGTATCCATTCCAAAAGCTGAAGTTATCTGAAATGCTGTGCTACCAAAGAGTGTACTCTTTGTGTGATACATGAGAATATTTTCTAAATTACAGTGACTGTAAGGCTGTCATTTTCCTGTCATTTGCTGCATTAGCATTTATAGCTAAGATGATTTTGTGTATTTCTGTTTCTCACACCTAGTCTGATTTTTCTGTGTTACTTTTCTGCATTGTATCAGCCATGTTTTTCTGCTTTTTGATAAAGATCTAAAATATTTTTATTTCTTTGTAGGACTCTGTCACCCAGCCTTTAACAACATCCCCTACTAATCTTTTACAACCTGTTGATAACAAATGGAAGAATGTAAGTGTGACGTTTTTGTCATATTTTGGTGTCAAGACTGCAAGTGGGAGAAACTTTACATAATATTGTAAATTTTCATTTAACTGGTGAAAAAGGGTATGCTGTGATATTTTGTGATAAGTTGGATCAGCTAATATGTGAAGGGAAGCTCCATCGTGAATGCAGCTGGTTATTCAGAACAGGCCTTGAATGGATTATATTGCCTCATTTGTATACACTCTCATGATTTTGCATGTAAGTTTGTTCAACACCTTTTCAAAATGGAGGTACTTTTCTGGATTCCATTGTCTTCTCCTTCCAAAATTGCCTGAAACTGCCAGGCAGCTTTCCAGCCAATCTGCCCCTGTCTGCAATGCTGCCTGGGGTTGTTGTGACTGAAGTGCAGGACCCAGCACTTGGCCTTGTTGAACCTCATACAATTGAACTGTTAACCAAGTCTGTCCAGATCCAGGGTTGTATATGGTCTGTATTGCATTCTGGCAATTCTTAGGGTTTTTTCAGTTGTCTGTTCACTATTCATGAATTATATTCAATGATATGGGAGGAATCAGAGTTATCAGAATCCTTAAAATATGCTATGGTGTGTTTATTAGTGAAGAGATTCAAGGTACGGTAGCTGCCTTGTCCATCAGATGAAATACTTAGACATGATTTCATCTTCTGTTTTGAAGAGAAGATGAAGTCTATCATCTTAATAGGGAAGAGGAAAAAAGTTTGAGGGTCAAAGCTAGGCAAATTGACACTTGGAAATAAAGTATGAAATTTTAGTGAAGATCATTTACTCTTGGAGCCATGTATTGAAGTTGGATGGCAACAGAAAAAATTAATCGTAATAAACTATTTGATTTAAAGAATTGCTGTAATTTTTTACAGTTACTGTGACTTGAAGGAGTCATTGACTCAGAGCAGGCACACTGTGTTACACAGCAGATCAGAGAAACCAAGGGTCATCACAAGGTCCACTGTTCCAGTTGAGCAACAGTGGAATTACCAAGCAGACCTAGAAAGAGATCTCTGAAACTTTTTATAATTACCAATGTATCTTAAGAGTAATGGTAACAAACTTCTTATATGTGCCTGTGTGTACATTGTTGTTCAAAAAAGATAACCTCCATGAGGCTGTGTATAAACTGCTTTACAGTACACAGACACACTAAATGCATGTAATGCTGTAATTTTCATATCAAAGATGATGTTGGAAAGTTCCCTCATTAATAGTTTATTTTTCTCTTGCTAAAGCCTGGGAGAATTTTATTTATTTTCAGTGTAGGCATTCTGCCTCTACCTAAAAGCTTCCATACATTCTGTTTCCAGAAAAGAAATTATAAGGAGCTATTACACGCTTCAGCAAACTACTTTGCTTCAGTTCCTGTTTATGCCACTCTCATTGCAATATAGTGTGTCACCCACACACTATGGAGTCTTTCTGTGTCGCACTAGTGAGGTGAAAAAATGGCTAATTGTTAAATCAGCAAAGTAACAAGTGATATTCTCACATGCAAGAGAAACAAGATAAGGATTTGGTTTTTATCATCTCATGAGAAGGCATTAAGAATAGTTCATCAACTTCACAGGACAATCTGAGTCAAGCTAATGTTTCTTAATATAATTCTTTGTAACCATCCTTTATTTACTACAGTGACTGTCACCTTAACTATCTAGTGTGAAGTGTCACTATAAAGAAAATCTCAGGGAAGTTTTCAGATGCGAAGGAAATAGTACAAATGTGAAGCCTAAGATTATTCTTTGCTAAAAGTAAACTGAAAGAAGATAGCCTTTTATATCTTCATGTGGTTGCACATGCACCTGAAAGTGAATATTAGAAGCAAATAATCAGTGTGTTCTAGGATACCTAGCTGTGGGGCTAACCATTGTATAAATGCATATTTCTCTTTTCTGTAGTAAATTACAAATTACTGAAAGCAGTTGTTCCAGTAATGGTATACTTGTGCAGTCTATTTGCCATAAGAAGAGAAGTTTATAAATGTAGGCAAACAAGAATCTTTATTTCTGCTTTTAAAATAAATACCAAGGCTCCTTATCACTTTTTCCGTTGTATTTGTTACTAAGGTAGCCCAAGATACACAATTTCAAATTAAAGATGGAGAAATTAGATTTTTACACTTCTAATTTTTTTTAGTATTTTGATGGAGCCTGATGTGTATTTAAATTTTTAGAATATGAAGAGATTCCTCTAAAGCTAAATGGTTTCAAAGGTTCCAAATTGAAGGGGAAAAGTTAGTCGTTTGTTCTGAAAGGTTTTGTTACAAAAACACAGATAATTCACTAAAAAAAAATTTCTAATGAAAGATTGCTTTTTACCTTCCAAAGGACCTGCTTGAGATAAATGTGAACTCTAAAAAGATAGCCATGCCAGTTTATTTCTTTTGAGAATTACTTTTCATGTGGCCTTTACACATGGAGTTTTGTAGTTGATTCCTCCCTGTGTTTTCTAAATTGGTTGAAGGTTTAGCAGTTCACAGTAATTTAATTCAAGCTGTAAGCTTACAATTTCGAGCTTGGGAAGAACTGAAGAAAAAGGCACATATTTAAAAGCAATTTAAGCAAACTTTGAGGCACTGTATAATCATTATGCCTTGTACAAGTAGCCATCCTTGTAGTGGACAGTTACCAGATATTTCGGGTAAGGGAGCTGGACAGGTGAGTTCATAACACATACTTTTGATCTTCCTTGACAAACATACCACTGTATATTTCAGGCCACACATTTTCGGTCTCCACTTCTTCAACAGACAGAAAACCAGGTATCTCCAGCTGCTGCTCATCAGGGTCAGCAGACGGTCACTGATGTCATTCAGCAGCTTCTTGAGTTATCAGAACCAGGTCCTGTAGAAAATAACCAGCCTCAACAACCTGGTCAGCAGCTCAACATTGCAGTGGGTATCAGTAGAGATATTTTGCAGGTAAGAGCTCCATGTGAGAACATCTTTACATTTCAGCAGTTCCTTTCTCATTCTTCCTTATATTTTAATGGAATTCGTTCTCAATATTTTCAGTTACAGCATTCCTTATGGATTTCTAAACAGTCCATCCTTCAAGAAAGAATTGCAAGGATTTATTGAATGTGTATGGACCGCGCCAATATATCTTTGTATCACTTTAAGTGTACATGGATATTTTTACTGGTACCTTAAGCCCGTTTTTCCTGTTGCCTAGAAGCAACCTGTGGCATGTCCTTAGGTTATGCTGTGTGTAAAACATAGCATCATTCAAGAGGGAAAAATATTTTTATCTGGTTCAAAAATGAGAATGTGGCCTTTACCCTGCTCTAATTAGTAAGGGCTACCTGAATATTTCCTATTGTGCAAGAATTTGTTTTTTCCGAGGTCAGCCAGTGTTTTTCCTAAAAAAACTTACTTTATTTTGTCCTTGATAATGGCAGAAGGAGAGATGGTGTAACAGAAGAGATATAGGATGGTGAATTACTATCTGTGCTTGTTCTGCAGCCCGCATCACATAAAGGCACAAAGAGGATTGATCAGGGCAGAGAATAATATTCTTTAATGTTAGGGGTAGCCTGCTAACCTGTAAGGTACCTTTTTGTCTTTAGACTTTCAAGTACCATTTATATTTGGGGTTGGAAGACCCAAATGTTATATGCAGCTATGGGCAGGTTCACCCTTTTAGCTGTGCTGAGTTCTGTAATGTTCTGGAATGTGATGGAGAATTGGAAAGAGTAACTACATGATACATAACTATTACCCTGATAGCTATTAAAAAAAAAAAAAAAAGTTGTTTCCTGAAAGGCAGCTACTGAGAAATGTGTAAGTGCAGAAAATCCAACATAAGATTTCACAGACAATCAGAAATCAATGCTGTGTAATAATGTGTTTGCAGTTCTGAAATACAGCTGAAATTTTGTGAGAATGAGCCAATTTAATTCCTTTAATTGTATTTGCATTGTATCTTCTAAGAACTTGTTTGAGGGAAGTTGGGGATAACTGTGGAATGTTCCTCCCTTAATCCAGAAGTTTCTTTGTTCTTGTTTTAGCAAGCATTAGAGAACAGCGGGTTGTCGTCAATTCCTGTCTCTGCACATTCTGCCGACTGCAGCCAGGCTAAGGCTGCTGGGGCCCAGGATCAGAACCCAGATGTCCCGAGCCTCTCAAATCATCAGGCTGATTCTAATAGTGCTGAGCAAGATAAGGAGCAAGATAGCACAGATAAACTAGATAAAAAAGAAAAAAAGTTCATTAAGAAAAAATCACCGTTTTTGCCAGGTAATATTGCCAATGCTTTCTGCTTCTTGTGCTGTAAAAAATGTAGTAATTGTGGGTGTGTTTATAAGGGGATTTCCCAAAATGTGCTGTGGATTTGTTATGAACAGTATTTGTTTGTACCTAAAACACAGTGTAATGTATTATTATTTATAATTTTTATTATAAAATATATTTTCATTAAAAAAACATGTCAGGATGGCATGAAGTGAAATTATATTTCAAAAGCTTTTGGATTAAATCAGTGGAGTTATAGGAAAAGGATAAAAAAAGTATGTGAATCTAATATTCTCTCCATCATCCTTCTCTGACAAGGACTAGGTTTTCATTGTGTGTCCCAGAGTAAAGTGTTCTTGCAGGGACTATTCTTCCCCTTTGGAACTGAGGCCTTACAGAGGCATAAGGGCAGGACTGCAGATCTTGACTGATCCCATGTAGGGAAGGACGAAGGCTGGCATTATGAATAATTCTTCATGTCATCTGTCTCTGGAATCACAGTACTGATATGATATTGTCACCATAAATACATGTTGTTTTTCTGCCTCTATATTGTGTTGTGTATATGCAAGCCTGCGTTTTGTCTCTGCGTGCTTAAATACAACTTCAGTTTCAAGGTTGCTTGAACTTTCTGGCTGCTAGAAGTTGTTTGTTCCAAGTAAAGGCTTCATACTTTAGCAGCCATCCTGATATGTACAGTGCTATAGTGCAGCCTTTGATCTCTGTCTGTAGTATCTTCATAGGTACATTGATGTTGCTCTTTCTTTTGCAAGGTATGGAGAAATTGATCCAAAGTAAAAGCTTGCCTTCTTTAGTATAGCTGTGATAAAAATTAACATCAAATTTTTCCTCTGGTAATAATTATTTTGTTACTTAGGTTTGACAGTAACAACTCTCTAGCTGTGACTGCAAATAAAAATAAAAGGTCACTGCTGTACAGTCAAACACAGTGTTTAGTAAAGTAACATGACCTCAGTGTGTTGACAGGAAAAAAAAACAAAACACTAGGTTAACTGATTTAAATGCAAACAATCTGATATTGAGCAACTTATATTAGTAAAAAACTCAGATATGTTTTAGAAGGGTTTTTTAAAATTTTTTTTATGAGAAAAATAAGTCCTGTTGCCTTAGGACAGACCTTGGAGTTCTTGGATCATGAAACAATTTTTGTAAAAAAAGTAGTCTTAAATTGTTAATCTATCAAAAGGACTTGTGCCCTTTTTCTTTCTTTACAAGTTTACAAAATATAATTTAAGTCTGAATTTGCAAACGAGAGGGTTAAACAAAGTATCTCCTCCAGTTAGATAAGAATTAAGAACGTAAAATAATTTGGTGTTGTGATTGAGGATTAACAGTCATTGTTGGATAATTTTGTGTTAATATGGTATTTATAAGTTAAACTGGTATATTATACTGCACTTACAGCTGTATTCTACATTTCTAAGTGTCATAGAAATTATGTTATTTGAATTTCAACAGAATTCGCTTGTGTTTTTTTTTTTTTTTGTCAATCCAGCCCATCACCATTTTCATGAACTAGAATCCATGTGATAGAGAAGTTAATCTTCTATGAAACATGTTGTGATGGCATCTATTTCACAAAGTGTTTTTGTGGTCTGATTGCTTTGTACACTAGCATTAATCTAGTGGGATTTTTCAGGAATTGTTAGGAGTTGTAAAAAGCATTCATTTTGATATTCCTTGTTTTAGGTTCTATACGTGAAGAAAATGGAATCAGGTGGCATGTTTGTCCATATTGCTCTAAAGAATTTAAAAAACCAAGCGATTTAGTGCGCCACATTCGCATTCACACCCATGAGAAGCCATTCAAGTGTCCCCAGTGCTTCCGTGCCTTTGCCGTGAAGAGCACTCTGACAGCACACATAAAAACACACACTGGCATTAAAGCTTTCAAGTGCCAATTTTGTATGAAAAGCTTTTCCACCTCAGGGAGTTTAAAAGTTCACATTCGCCTGCATACAGGTAAGGCCTTGAAATTGCTTTGTGTATTCTAGGATGTGGGTGGGACCTTGAATGAGAAAAGACTGTGAAATGTGTAAGTTGTAGACATGTCTGCCATGTTATTGTTAATATCTATCAGAGAGTGTATCATCTTAGTGTTGTACATGTGTCAATAACTTTCTAAGTGTTTCATGGCTTTGAAACTTCGGGCTCTGACAAAAAGCATGGACATTCAATTTTCTGATGAAGAGTCAGCTGTTGTTCCTTTCTAATATCACTACTCAGAATGTATTTAATTGTGCTTTCTAGAGAGTCATACTCTTGCAATTTGAGTTCTGATTTTACTTATCCCCAGTCATCTTTAATATTTGCACTGCATCTTCGCTCTTCCTCCCCACGCTTTTTGATAATTGCACTGTAACACTCAAGAGTGGTTACTTCCCATTTTATATTCTACATTACAGTGTTGCTTCATGTTTTCAGCAACTTACCTGTTTTCAGCATCTTACACTTAATATCCTGTAATTCCTGTGATCATAAGGTCTCTGTTTACATAATATATGATGTCTTCAAAACCTTTTTATGTGATTGAACTGTCCTTTCCATAAAGAACAATTCATTTTCTACTTATGGTAGGCTGCCTGCTTGTTTTCCAAGTTCTTCCTTTGTTCTTACAGGTAAATAAAGTTGCAGCAAGATAAATGTGCTGCTCTTCCCTTTAATTCCTGTTCATGTAATTACCTTCTGCAAAAGTACCATTTATTGGCTTAGATGCATTTGGGATCCAACGTGTTTCATAGTTTGATGTATTTTATTCGTGAAATATCAATGTTGGATGCATCTGCAGAAAGTCTTCCACTTTTTTTTTGTAAACTTGTAAAATAGTATTTTTTTCCTGTTATTTTAAAGTCAGGCTTACTTCATACAAACATTCAGATTAATTCAGAGGGCAGAAGCACTAGGTGGCTTGGAAAACAGGTAGTCTAGTGTTCATGGAACTGCTCTGTTGTTTCAGATAATATTTCATTTATTGTATTGTGAAGAATGGTTCATTCTTGTGCATTTTTTCTGCCTGTGATTGAACTTGATAAGAGCTGTCTTCACAATACCCGGTCATGTTTCCTAGCCTTTTAAGTCTAAGATTTCCCCTTGAACAAAACCAGAAAGCTGTTCAGCTTTGCCTGCCTCTAACTCACCAAGTTCTCTAGGAAGTCTCTCCCAAGACGATGTTTCTACTGGATTTTGCATTACAAAAATGTTTCTTTGATATTTCTGTTGGCATGCTTTTTTGACTGCCATCAAACAGAGTTCATGTTTTCAGAGATGGATCTAGAATTTTTTCAACTTTGTTACATCCCTGTACCCTCTCTTTTATCCTATTATATAACATATTTGTCTGTGTGCTGATTGCTTTTTCTCATAGTTTTTTAAAAGTTGTTTTTAGAAGGACTTTACCCTGCTATGTGCAATTCTTAGGAGAGCTTCTGAAACACTTGAAAATTGCTGTCATTTTTGCATTATCCAGTTTCTTAATAAAAAACGTGCTTCAAGTGATGTGTTTCAGTCAGTTGGCCATTCAGCAGATTGGTTGTTACTTTGATGGGGTTTTAGGGATCCGTTTTGAAAGCCTCTGTTACAATAAACACCATGAAAGAAAGCAAAAAAAAAAATACAGGGAAGAGAACCAGTTTTCTAAAGCTACATTTCTAGGTTGATGGAAATAAAATTTTTAACTTTAGCTCTAATTTTTTTCTTAATCTTTTGCAGGTGTTAGGCCTTTTGCTTGTCCTCACTGCGACAAGAAGTTTAGAACATCGGGCCATCGGAAAACTCATATCACTTCACATTTTAAACATACGGAACTAAGAAAGCTGCGACACCAACGTAAACCTGCAAAAGTTCGAGTAGGAAAGTCAAGCGGTCCAGTACCAGACATTCCTTTGCAAGAGCCCATACTCATAACTGATTTAGGTAAAGAGCAAGTAAACCCATGCTCTCTTGAAATTTGGGTTTCAGTGGAATATAAAAGTTGCATTTTAATCAAGCAAAAGCATTCAGAGCTCACTCGTAAAGATGCACATTGAAATAAGTCAACAAAAACAAACTTCAGCAAAGTGCCATGTTTTATAGTTTGCTTGCACTAGAATTAATAAGAACAGTATTTTTTATTTACAGTGGAATTATATAAGCCTTACCAATAAGAAAGTGTGTGCATTTTTATATTAGGTATTTAATTTTAATATTATTAGACTGTTGGTATGGAAGAGATGACAGTTCATGACCTAGAGTCTTCTTAAGATGGTCATGTTTCAATAAACATTTGTAGTAAAGATTACAGATACTAATGAGACAGTCTGTTACATGATTTTAAAACATTTGTTATAATTTTGACCTCAACTGAATTAGTAGTAATTATTCGTAGTTGTATTTCAAAAATAAAAGGGCAGCTTAGTTCTAGAATCTGCTTTGGAGAATTCATCCAGTTATTTTAACTTCTCTTGTATAAATATTGTCACAAAATTATGTAAAACCACTTTTTGGAAGAAGTTGTACAAAATATTATGTTGTTGTCCTGTAGAGGTCATTGTAGTGGGTCAAGGTTGCAGTCTGCTAATCCCTGACTTGTCTATTGTGCAGTCATTTTTATGGTGGAATCTTACATTGGTAATACCTTTAGCTTATATCAATAAAATTATCACTCTTTAAAAATCCTTTTGCTTTCACTGCATCCTACTCTGAAACCAAGAGAAGGCGTTATTTTGGTATCAGATAGAAGAAACTTAAATTTTTGGGGTGCAATCAAAACTTAGCTGACATCTTCAGACAAATCACACGGTTGTTTTTTTTTTCTTGAGTGAATCACAGAAACACATATAATCCCATTTCTTGATTTTGAAGAGAAGCTTCACTTCAATACTATTCAGATGTGCTCAGTGGAAGTCCAATTTTTGGAAAAAGATTACTATTAACAAGAAATACTATAGAAGTTGTTTCCTATGGATGCTGATAACACATGAACTCTGCTGATACTAGAGTGTTCAATGTAAAAATAAGTTCTAATTGTTTATCTAGAAGGTGTCATGTTGTTTCAAACCCCTGAAAATATTTCCACATTATTACTCCTTCCCCCCACAAAAAATAATCATAGTTCTTTTAGAGGTGCCAAGAACCTAATAATGTTACTTTTTAATAATGTTAATCTTTGAGAGGCACTTCTGTTGATATATATTTCGCTTTCTAAAACAGTCTTAATTTTTCTAAAAGCCTATGAAAAAAGTCTGCAAATTATTCTCTGTTTCAATGCTTTTCACAAAAGGTATCTTAAATATTTGTCAAGTTGTATACCTGATAATACCTGATATACATTGATGAAATATCATTTGCTAAGGTAGAGGTTGGAAGAAGAAGATATGATTGGATCAGCAATAAATTCATAACTATCAACCTTTACTAAAGTTAATGCTTATTTTGGACAAGGCTACTGTAGTGAGGTGGACCTGTGGATAAAAGAACTCACCTCTAAAATACCATGTACAGTATAATATCTATAATGCTAAATAGATGGATGCATAATTTTAAGTAAATGCTGAAAACATTCGCATTTTCTTTATATTTTTGGGTACTACAAGTTTAGTCATGCTTCTTTTCAAATACTAGCTCTTCAGACTACTGTGTCTTTGGAATAACTTTACCAATCAACTTTTCTTTTTTGTGTGTGTGTGTTTGTATATGCAGGTCTTATCCAGCCAATCCCGAGGAATAGCCAGGTCTTCCAAAACTATTTTAACAGTAATTTTGTGAATAATGCAGAGAGACCATACAAATGCTATTATTGCCATCGAGCCTATAAAAAATCCTGTCATCTTAAACAACACATCAGGTAAAATAGACACAGTAAATAAAGGAAACCTATGCTGTAACAAATTTGTGGAAAGGCACAAAATTTGTATAGTAGTCACTGAAAAAGCTTTTTTTACCATCTTAAACACTGAACCAGTGATAATAGATTTTTTTTTTTTCTTGTAGAGTTGGAGGAGGCTTTGGACTAACTCATGCCTGTGTGCAGTTCTAGCAGTATAAGTGGTTGTGTTCAATATGCAGTTTAGTTTACTGACACTTGGATTCTTTTTTCCAAAACTATGTATAGAAAATAACAAGCATTGTTTGTGAACTCTTATGGTAATTTTGTAATTGTGTACTCCAGATTGCCTGCTTTGTATATAATTCCTATTTTATGAGAAGAAAAATTTGCCTTTTGTTGTGTATAGGAAACCTAAAAGAATTTGAGTTTACAGTGTAATTGAGTAAATATTGTTGGGGATCATTTTGTTGCTTGAAGCTCAGTTCAAGTTCTGTGTGGTCAGTGCTTGTTAGAACCACAAAGTCATGGAGTCACAGAAAAATTGCAGTTGTAGGAGAACCAGGGGAGGTAACTAATCTGATCTGGTTTTGAAAAGTAGCTTCAAGTTAGGGTCAGGTTGCGGTTTTACAGGCAATGAGATTTAACATTTAGTCAGGGTATGAAACAGTGCTGTCTGACTTACAAACTATAAATAATTAGAAGAAGAAGTATGAAAAAAAACCCCACCAAAGATGATTACTGGAATGTAAGGGAAGAATCTGTAGGAGCAGGTGGCAATCTGCTTTTTTCTGCAATGTAAGCTCTTTACAATGTAAGCCTTCTCACTCTCTCTAGCTCAGATCGTGGTGAGTTTCTCATACTCTCTTTACGGATCAAATTCTTTTTTTTTAAGTTCTTAGACTGCCTTGAAACAGTTCCTGGGTTTTATACGCTATTTTAAGAGAAGGAAGGGAAGCTTTACAATATCCCATCTTTCCTTTTGTAATATCCTACCTAGATTTCTCACTGTCTTCTCTAGACACATTCCAGATGGATTGATTTAAATGAAAAAATATTGAATTATACTGAAAATGAAAATACATGATGTGGGTACCAAACACCTGCTGCTGTGTTTCTTTGACTGATCTTTCAACAGAGTACTGAGTGAAGCATGGCTTTGTTTAAGGTTTTGTGGAGGAATTAAAAACTATTTTCCTTTTTACATGTTTGCTCTTTGTAAGTTGGCATTGCTATAATTAAATTGCTGTGCTTGATAATTGTGTGGACAGTGTGTCCTTATGGAGTAGTGCTAATCATTGCTTGCAAAGCTTGTTTCCCCCTCTGCAAAAGAGGAAAATTTGTAGTAGGTGTGTCAAATTAATCCCCCAGGCACACCAAGGAAGGTCAGGATATCCTACTGCTAATTTTTATCGAGTGTATTGATAGCAGAACAGTAATCTTAGTATCTCTCATATACATTGTTATGGCATCTGATGTGGTGGTCATAGGCTTCCAAGGTTACTGTAATCATTAGCTGTCCCTAACTTTTCCTGATTGTATTAAATTCTGCTTCATTTATCTTCCATTTCTTAACATTCCCATTGCCTTCTTCCTAGCTCTCTCCTGGGATGCTACAGTTGTAATCCTTAAAATTCTTGTGCATTCCATTTCATATCCTAACTTTTCCTTCCTTCCTGTTTTGTATCTCAGTGTAGTCTTAAAGGGAAACTCCTCTAGCGCCTCTGGAGGGAAGGATATAGCACGTGCCATGTGCTTTGATAATACAAGTGAGAGGCTTTTCCCACTGGAATATTTTTTTCACATAGCATTATGAGAGACAAGTTGTGCTTTGTTCAGCAGGTATTCAGGATGGACACAGTTCTTTTCCCAAGAGTTTTGTTGTTAAGTGTAGTGGTATTATATATAAGGAGAGCCATAATCTTTTTCTCCAAACTTTTGTGGACAGTTTTCTAGCTGAATTGAGAAAAATCCATGTCAGTGACAATATACCAGTATGAAGAACTACTATACCATCTGGAATGGAAAAGCTAAACCCAAGTAATGTAATGGAGACAAAGTATGATCAGAAAAGGAGGTTGGACTGTAGAACACAACTAAAACTATTCAGACAGTATTGTTTTTAGCCCTGCCAAGTTCTTTATAACTTCATAAAGTTTAATATCTGGATTTTCGTAATTGAAGCTTTTTCCATCTATACAGCTGTCACCTTAATCTGGTTTATTTCACTCATTTTAAAATTGAGTCCTTTAATAGCTTTGTAAATCAAACCATTAAATCTATTTTAAATTCTGCTTTCTCTTAAAAAGGTCTCATACAGGTGAAAAGCCATTTAAGTGCTCTCAGTGTGGAAGAGGTTTTGTGTCAGCTGGAGTTCTGAAAGCACACATTAGAACACACACTGGATTGAAAGCTTTCAAGTGTGTTGTGTGCAACGGGGCCTTCACTACTGGTGGTAGCCTCAGGCGACACATGGGGATCCATAATGACCTTCGACCATATATGTGTCCCTACTGTCAAAAAACATTCAAAACGTCACTCAACTGTAAAAAACACATGAAGACTCATAGGTATGCTTGCAATTTTTGCATTAATCTTTCAATGTAGTTCAGCAGCCATTCCTTAAAGATACTTGGGAAAGGCAGCTTTGCTTTGTAGCAACTGTGTATGTTTAAATAAGGATTTTTATTTATCGGTAGCAAACCTTAGGTACCTTTGCAGGTATAGTAAATTGTGGCACATAGTAAAAATAAAAAATTGTTCCTATAAATAGGATATATGTCTAAGTGAAGCCATAAAGACTTTCTCACTTTACTTTGTAGATATGAACTTGCACAGCAACTTCAGCAGAATCAGCAGTCTTCTTCAATAGATGATTCTACAGTAGATCAGCAGAGCATTCATGTTTCTACACAAATGCAAGTGGAGATTCAAAGTGATGAGCTACAGCAGTCAGAAACTGTTGCAACAGATCAGCAGGCTATTTTAGAATTAGACCAGCAGCCAGTGGTAGGCACAGAAGAAACAGCACTAGAACAAGAATTGGCTGATCAGCCTTTAGAGCAAGACGAGGGTGAGTATTTGAAATATGTGTACATTTGAAATGCATATGAAATAAAATGAGGTAAGTTTACAAGTTCTCAAATAGTTGTTTCTTGACAGGAACTAGAAAAATACAAGGAGTAAAGGCTACTTACAATATTCTTAAAGTATATACTACAGTTTCATTCATTGGTGTTTAGGTTAACTATTAAAATATAAAAAGATTAGGATGTGGACCCTTTAGTTGTAGCAAGCAAAACTACTAGACAAATATACAGAAAAATAATCCATCCAGAAAACTTTACTATGTCAGTTCTATTCCTATTAAAAAGCACTGCTTTATACTCTACTTAGAAAGTAATACCTGTGGTTTGAGGTTAATGTTCCATGTTCTTATTTTATTTGTAATAGTGGAACAAAGTATTTTGGTTTTGCTTTTGCTGTTTTTCATGATGCAGTGAGTTATCAAGTACAACAGGGGAAAATAAATAAAATGTACTAAAAACAAAGATTTAAATACCTGTCCAGCTAATAATGGTTTAATTTTTTTTAATGCAAAAATTCGGATGACTGTAAAATTTGGGGGTTTTGAAACAACTCAAATACACATTTAATTACCTCTTTTTTTCTTGATATTTTCCTCTTTTCTTTCTCCCTTTCCCCATCCTTCCTTTCCCCATTTCAGATAGATTTGTGACATCCCAGCATGCTTTACAGGAAAACATCACTCAGTTTGAGCAACAGACTATAACACAGCAGCCGTTTGATCAACAGAGCTTATCACAAGGTTAGTAATAAATAAAGGAGGTAAAAAGTATGACTTTACAGCATAGCTATGATAAAACATTTTTAAAGTGGGCATCTGCAGTCATAGTAACTGCAATGCAGAGAACTTGGAAAAAATTACTATTCTGAAACTATACTTGGTAGAGTATTATGAATACTTAATTTTTTTCTTTTGCTTTTATGAGCTGATGTCTAGTCATTACAGTATGGGTTTTATAGTCAAGCATTTCATATTCCTTCCTTGATTGTGTTTGAAATTGCCATGGCAGTAGGCAGTTTGCACAAGTTTCCCTCTCAATATATGTGCTCATAACCTGAGATGATCAGAAACACAGTCTTAAGATTTGAGTGAGTAGCTACGGGGACTCATTTTGGAAAAAGGCAGTGCAAAATATGGTCACGTAAGAATCATACTTTCACCTATCTGCAGCAGTTTCTTTTTATATTTTCTAGAGCAATGAAAGTAGCAAACTAAGAGGTTGTAAGCACTTGGAAACTATTTTTTTTCTTATGAAATACAGAGAAATATGTGTAGGCATGTGTAGCCTGCACATAGTGAAGAAATGACAGTTTTCCTTTGCTTTTCACAGCTGGAATTCTTGAATTGTTCCATAATAGGAGGCTTTGTTTTGGGGGTTTTTTTGGTGGTTGTTTTGGGTTTTGTGGCAGGGGGGCTGTTACTGAGGTGGGGAATGTTCCAGGGGTTTTCATTTTTTTGGTTTGGAAGCATGCATCACTGGCTTATCTGTTGATCTCCTTGTTTCTGACTCTAGGCAATAACTTAATGTAGCTGGTAACCAGTAATTGGTATTCTGTCTGCACAAATTTCTCTGTTCTTAGTTCATTCCCTTTAATTGTATAGTATCATTTTTAAAAACTTAATTGACTGTGGTAAGTTGCATCACACTGTGAAGAAATAGTATAATTTGCCAATTTTAATTCTCTAGGTTATGCTGCTTTGCACGTAAAGAAAAGAAAATTAAAGTCTCCACTTTTATTAAACAAGACTGATCCATGTCCTCTTAAAATATTATGATTATTTTCATTGGTTGACTTTTACAGTTTTTCAAATGAATGAGAAGACACTACGGAAAAAAAGCAGCCTTTTGTTCTACATTACTTCTGAAGAGTGGTGGTGGTTTTTGTTTGGTTTTTTTTTTTAAAGGTTCCTTAGAATTTGTAAGTTACTAATAAGTAACTCCTTTTTTGTTATTTAAACTTTAGTTTCTGTATATGTGTATCTTCTGTATTACATAAATAACAAATGATTTTTTTGGGGAGGGGAAAGACTCCTAGAACTCACAAAACCTTTCGTCATCAGAAATCTAGATTGATCATCAATATGTTATAAAATTGGTTCAGAGAAACAGAACGTGTGTGGTGTGGGCATTTTAAAGTCTCATTTGTATAAGATGTCTCCTATTCTACTTGGAATCTCATCCACAGATTCCCAACTCTTTGAAGTTTCCTTGAAGATCCTGGAGCCCTTCAAAATTTTTGAATTTCAGGTAGGTAAGCATTTGCGCGGATGCATGCGTTAAATTGGTCGACCCTCTCCCTATGTCTGCATCTGTGCTTCATGCTCCTAATTTCTTTTTTCTATCAGCTAGGCAGAACATTCAAGCTTAAAACACTGTCTTTTTTATTCTTGATACTTAAAGGCTGTATTCTTGTTAAAATATTTGCTTCAGTGTTTATTAATAAAATGACATAGGAGTTTAAAAAAAAAACTTTGAAAGGTGTTTTGATTTTTCTTTTTCCTTTTTTAAGGGAAAACTCTCAACTTTGCATTTTAGACAGATGAGGCTAATCTCTAGGTCTGCACAGACCTGGCAGAACTTTGTTTCTTCTTTCAGGTTTGTTCATAATACTTCTGTTGTATTTCTTGTTTGTTCAGATAGATTTTCTTCCTCATATGTTCAGACTTGAAAAGAAGTGCAGATCCTCTGAGGGTGCTTCAGTATCATAATTATGATTCATTTGAGCTAGATTTGAAGGGTGAGGAAAAGGACTTAATGTTCTTTGTAGTGCGTTCAGGCATCTTCATTTGAAGATTTCTAAGTGCAGTCAGAACAAACAAATCTGTCTTTATCTGAATTGTCTTTGGGTTATTGAATATCATCTGTCACCAAATGTGTTTTCATATAAATTATATCACCTTTACTTCCTTTAAAGTATCCTGGTAAGCATGGTTGAATGATAATTCAAATAGCGGTGATAGGCAAATGATCTTGAAAATCTAAGAAGTCCAAATGCTGGTGGTTCTGTAGCCGTACAAATATACCCTTGCCACCAGAATGCAATTTGCTTTCCTAAGAAGCTGATCTGTAATCTCAGGACTTAGAATTCTGATCTTTCAGTAACTGTTTACAAGTATTTGCAGTCAGTAATGTTCAGCTGGTTGGCTTTGCCTAAGAAGCAAACCTGCAGAACATGTAACTGATAGTCACCGATCCCTGCTGAGATGCACATGTTCATGTTGATGTTTATAATGTTGGAATTTAAAAGATCTGTCAGTAAAGATGTGAAATTTCTTCTAAATTAAATATTGTATTTAATACAAACTGTCATACTGTTGTTTTCTCATTCTCACATGCCAGGGCATACCTTTCTACTAGTAATATGATTTCCAGAGTATTCTATTTTTTTCTGTGTTTTGTTAATATAGAAGATAATATAGGTTGGATGATCTAAAGCTGAAAAAGCCCAAAGCAACACAAATGATTACTTGTACTGAAAAACACAAAATCCAATTCCAAGTTTAGAGGACTTTGTAGTAAGAGGCTCCCCTTATTATACAGAGCTTAAGATATTCTCTGTTCTTTTAAGAGCGATCAAAAACTTCTGGGTAACAACATACAGTGATGAAAACAAGAACAGAAAATAAGGATTGTGGAATTTCTCATGCTGAATGTCTGAGTTTTGGTGTTTGGTGGTATGGGGTTTTTCTTTAGTGCAGTTCTGTAGAAATAGCATGGTGGTAGCAAATGCCTTTAGAATGCTCACAACGGTCAAATCTTTAAATTTTGAGAAGTTGACCCTTAAGCTAGGAATTGAGCAAAATGGGGATGCATCATGTATATTCTTGTTAGAGCTTTGGTTTGTATTTATTCCAAAACTACTTTCAGAAGTGGCATTTCTTTCTTCAGTTTGTCCTCAAATACCTCTACATTCAGATCTTCTCTTCCTGAGCATTTTGTTGCATGATCCTGGGAAATTTTTCAGGATGACAGTAATTTATTCAAACATTGTGAAATGAAATAGGTCATAGTACAGTAACTTCTTTTTTTCCTTCTTAGCTAGTAAAATTTAACTACTGATTAAAAAAGAATTTTCAGATTTTTATATAGTATATTTAATAGTTTGGGTTTTTTTATGTAGGGCATGTAAGTAACATCACTTTGGTTCAGTTTCTTGAGTCTTGTCTTTTTGTTTTCTCATCCCATGTACTGGGAATGTAATTTTTCTATAAAGATATTCTAGAATTTGAGAAGTAGATATTAGCAAACCTCTTATTACTTCAGGACTTTTCATTGCTTTCTTCAGGATTCTTTTTGTCATTTCCCAAAGGGTAATTGAGGTGCGAAGTCCAGCTTTTAGGATCTTTTTTTCTTGTACTCTTGTGGTACTTCTAGGAGAGAAAATAATATACAAGTTTCACCATTAGGTTTGGTGACTAGTTATGACCTGATTATTAATGCTTTCAAGATGTATTTACATTTGTGAGTTTTCATTCTGTGGTGGAAGCAGTAGCATACAAATAGGGGTTTTTTTTCCTCTACTGATTACAATATTCTTCTGCTGGGGAAACTGTCTTTTGGGAAATTCTGCTTAAACTCAACACATCCAGATTTTTGTTTTACTGTTGCTCAAAAACATTCTTTAAGCATTGCTTTTTGGCCTTTGATGCTGTGATCATCTGATGTGGGTTTGTTTCTACCCTGTTTTCATAATCTTCACCCTTTTTGTCCACTAAAGGCAAACTGCACAGAGCTACTGAAATTGTTGCCCATACGTTAATTACTGATATCTGTGGTTTAATTTTTTTCCACATGACATTGTGGATTATTTTTTAATGCTGGAAGTATTACAACTTAAAAAGGTTGATAAAAGGATATCTCTAATAGCATTAAAAACCACTGCAATCTGAGCTATATTTTCCTGGCTCTCAATCATTGGTGCTATCATTTCAGTCATTCCTTTAGAGAAGGAGATAATTAAGATCTGCTATTTCAGGAGAACAAAACCAAATAAAAATTTCAGGGTTTTATACTGAAAATGTGAATAAAAATGTGTTTATTTTTAACTTTGCAGTTTGCCTTTGAGAGGCTCTACTTTACTATTATCTAAAGAGTGGGAATATGTGGAGGAGATCCAAAGTAGGAGAAAATGGGGTTACTTTGTCAGAAACTGGAGTTCTCCTATTGGGTCATCTCCTCCACTCACCCGCCATCCTCCCCACTGAGCTTTGCATCCTTGTGATCGGCTTCCAGTGTAGTTAAGGGAGCGTGGTACCAACGTGGATAAAGGGAGATGGGTCAACCTGTTTGACACATGCATGCTTACATACAAGAAATTCAAAATTTCAATGGCTCTAAGGTAATAGGGGCATCCTGAAGAAACTTCAAACAGTGTTTTTCTGTGGAGGAGATTTTCCAATAGAATTCCAGCTAACGGTAAGTAACCCTGTTATGCGTATTACGTGGATGCCAGAAACGTGTGGGTTTGATGCTCAAGAGTGAAGAGTACAACTATTACTACATGGTAATGCTACTATTCTCTTTTGAAGGTAGTCTTCAGAAAAGTGTGGTGTTATTCAAAGTCCAAATCAGTGTATTTTACAGGTTTATGACTGTTTGATTTCTGGCAGGTTTTACTGTGAATGATAGCTACAATCAACAGACTCAATTTCCAGCTGTACAACAGCTGCAGGATTCAAGCACACTTGAATCTCAAGCTCTTTCAACGAGTTATCATCCACCAGCTCTTCTTCAGGTTCCAAATACAGACACTATTAACGTAGTAAGTACTACTTGAAGGCAGGATTAATTGTTCTGTGTTCAGTCATGACTTTCCTTCACCGTTTCATTGGTGATTAGGTAAAATGAGAAGTCAGAAAAGTTTCAGGATTTCTTCTCTAGATTGCTTATGTTTACCAACTGGAAAACAGAAAGGTGAGGCGAGGATAAGTGACTTGACTTAAAAAATACTATGATGTTGGATTGTGAGTTTCTAACTAAGGAAAAGATGTAATACTACAAAATAATTTTACATTATTGCATTATATTCTCTCCTAATTACTGAATTTCTATAGATATACATGATCAAGCAATAAAAAAGCATTACAAATCTTTAGTGATCATTCATGGAGCTTGCATATTGCAGTGTATGATGTTTTTGCATGGTTCTCGTTTAGTTAAATTTGTAAAAGGGGTCAATTGCTAAAAACACAGTTTAAATGTAACTTTTTATGACAGTAGAAGTACCTGGCATGAATACAATTTGTTGTAATGTATTTACCATGATGATCTCTATGAGTTACAGTCCCTTCAGGCTTGTTTGTAAAGTGCAAATGTTGTCAGAGAACTGATATGGGTTTTAGGATCTGGAAGAGTTTGAGTTGTTTCAGCCTACAGGCTTTGGAATTTCCTGGCTTCGAATTTTGAAACATACTCTTGTTCTCAAGGTTTGTTCTGTTGTGGCTCTTACTTACAGGAATGTTCAGAAAGTAGTGAAGTCTGTCAGCAACACTGTGTTTTGCTCCTTACTCAGTGTTTAAAATGGCTGCTCTAGTTTTAAATTTAACTCCTCAAACACTAGAAAATCTAGACAATTTAGGTACATTTTTGTGGAGATTCAAAGAAGTGTAAGTACACTATGTTGTCTGTTTATTCCAGTTCAGTAGCTGAACATTTTGGTGCTTTCCTTCTCAGTATGGAAGAGTGAGGTATTATACTGCACTCTTAATTTCCTGTCAAAATGTATGAAAGCATAAATTTAATTCCTTTGTTGACTGTAAATACTGTGATTTTTTTTTCTTGCCTATTTGTGAGACTATCATTATTGTGTTCCTGAGATTCACTTGAGGCTTTAATTTTTAGACCACTCGCTTGATACAAGATCAGTCACCACAAGAGGAGCTTGAGTTGCACACCCAACGGCCTCATTTTCTTGAGGATAATGAAGATCAAAGTAGGCGTTCGTATAGGTATGTTACACTTTTAGCTTTTGTAACAGAATTTCCTGAATCTTTTATGGCTAATAGTTACAGAAAACTAAAGAAAACTATTTTCTTCTAATAGATGTGAATATTGCAACAAGGGTTTTAAGAAATCCAGCCATTTGAAACAACATGTACGATCACACACTGGTGAGAAACCTTACAAATGCCAACTCTGTGGCCGTGGTTTTGTTTCCTCAGGAGTTCTTAAGTCACATGAGAAGACTCATACAGGTAAACAGAGTATACCAGCTCTATATTAGCTTAACCCATGTTTGGGTTTTGTAAATGTCCCATGTGAGTAAACTTAAACAAACAGCATGCTACTTTTTTGTTTCTGTTATTTCAAGGAGTTAAAGCATTCAGCTGTAGTATTTGCAATACCTCCTTCACAACTAATGGCAGCCTTACCAGGCACATGGCAACTCACATGAGCATGAAGCCTTACAAGTGCCCGTTCTGTGATGAAAGCTTTCGAACAACTGTTCACTGCAAAAAACATATGAAAAAACATCAGGCAGTCTCCTCAGCTGCAGCTACAGATACAGGAGGGGGAGGTAAATTACTTCATTTTTACTTTTACAGTCCTTACTTACTACATAAGAAATACCAATGTTTTTGTGGATTACACGAATGCTGTAACAGTAGTGGTACAAAGTAGCCTTTCAGTATGGATAATGTCTGCTGTTCAGAGCTGCTGAAATCACTGTTGTCTGAACTGTTTAAACAAATTAGTTTTTCAGGATCTGTCCAGCACATTAAAGGTATTGTATGTGACATAGCTACTTCAGTATGTCACTAAAGTTGAAGATTTTTTGTCATGTATTACTTAACCTGTGTTATTTATTATAAAAATAAGAATCATAAATCCAGCCTTTTTATAGTTAAGTTCAGACATGAGTTGTTAGATCACTAAAAGAGATTAAAGTTCATAATAGTGCAAATCCAAGCACAAAATGTAGTGGCTGTGTATTTAATAACAAACTCTTCTATATTTTGTAATTTCATCTGGCAGATTAAACTAAACAGAAACGTGTTTTTTGTTTTGATTTTTATTTTAACTTAATAGTTGCATGTGTTGAAGATGATGATGAGAGCTCTGAAAGAACTTCCAGAAAATCTCGTCCTGGTGTCATAACTTTTACAGAAGAAGAGACAGCAGAACTGGCAAAGATTAGGCCTCAAGACAGTGCCACTGTTTCAGAAAAAGTTCTTGTCCAGTCAGCTGCAGAGAAAGACAGAATTAGTGAGATCAAAGATAAGCAAGCAGAACTGGAAGCAGAGCCCAAATACGCCAACTGTTGCAGTTATTGTCCCAAAAGCTTTAAAAAACCCAGTGATTTAGTCAGGTGAGGAATGAAAAATTTTCATATGTTTCTAATTTGCTGAATAGTTCACCAGAAACTTTAGCAATAACAGTTTCATATAACTCTTTATGCCCAAGCTGAAGTTTGACTAAATTTACATAAATTTTTCTTCTTCGCAGTGGTTTAAAAATGTGTCAAAATGCTACATATTCTGAATACAGCTAATCCAGCTTTTTCATGTTTATTTTCCTGCAATATTAAAATTATTATTATGGTGTTTTAGAATATTTTTTTCTTTCTCTAATACTTGCGAACAAAAACATGTAAAAATCTGTTGAAAAAATGCACATACTTCAATCTTGTTCTGACCAGTGTAATGCTAGTATATGTACTTAATGAATTCTAAAATTATTAAGATAGAAAATAAATATTTGTACAAACTGACATAAAAGTAGACATTCACTTATGTGTATATCCTGGAATTATTAGGCATGTTCGTATCCATACTGGAGAGAAGCCGTATAAGTGTGATGAATGTGGGAAGAGTTTCACGGTAAAATCCACTCTGGATTGTCATGTTAAAACACACACAGGTCAGTAAGGTTTTGCATGTCTTTGTTTAGAAGTTGTTTGCTTTCTTGACCAGCTGTTTATGTACAGATTTTGTGAGGAGTGCTGTGTTTCACTGTGATCTGCTATGTGGAACTGTGGATGGCAGCGTTAGGGGAAGTTTGGTACTTGTGACTCCATCAAATGAGTTGCATCAGAACATTCTGAATAAACCACCTTATTACAGCCTTCTGTATTAGTAGGCTTCTAAAGCATGGTCTTAGCTCATGCAAAAACTGTGTATGTAGATCTCCTGAATATGTTCACGTCAAATCTTCTGTAGCATTTGTCTTGGTTTGGAAAGACAGGAATCTGCCAGGGAAAGCTGGGGTTTCCCTTAGAATAGAGAATGTAAACCCCTCACCCCCTCCAAATTATAATTTTGCTATTAAGGACTTTCAGGCAAAGATTTGGGAATAGGAATAACAGTTCTTTACTAGAAATATTAACAATACAAATGTAGTAGAAAACAAAACCACCCAACCAAACCAGCAAACAAACAAACAACAATCCTGGAAAACCCTGATGGAGTCAGAGCTACAACCTTGACACCCTGTTGGTCAGGGTGTTGGAAGCAGTCCAAAAGTGAGTGCTCCTGGAGTGGCAGATGTGGTTCTGTTGGAGTAGAGATGATCCCTTAGAAAATGGTCCAGTGATGGTGAGAAGGGTCCAGTCTTCCTCCAGGAATTGGGTGAAGCCAGATACCTTGTGTTCCTGTGTCTCAGTTTTTATCCAGGTAGGAATGGTTGGCTCCCCCCACTGGGTGGAGCATCTCACAATGGGATGACTGCTTGGGGATGTCTGCATTGGGGATATCTGCTTTGGGGAAGTGTTAATGGCCCATTAGCAGAAAATATCCCCCTGGAGGGAAGACAGGTGGTGAAAGAGATAAGAAACACCGCCCCACCTGGTTTTAACAGTTGGCCCATTATCAGAAGGCATCTGCCCGCCCTCCTCCCAGAGTTACAAGAGATAAAGAAAAACATCTCCCCAACTGCTTTCAACAGATGAAATAGAATACACATTTTTGGTTCCATAACCCAAGACACATTTCGGTGATAAATGATTTTCCTGAGTAAGAAGATGGAGTCGAGGGAATATTATAAAATTAAGTTAGAGGAAAAAAAGACCTATAAATGTTAGTGTTCATGCTGCTATGTAAACTGGAAAATAAGAGTACAAAAATTTTGAGCATTCAGCTGTTTGAATCTTGCAAGTTGAATATAAACCTAATATCTGTAATATTTAGATTTTTAGAACAGGTTTTTGTATTACTGTGAGAGGTCTGACTTTAATAGTAGTATTTTTCAACTAATTCTGCACTAATTAAAAAAACCTTCCAAGTCTTTCATACTTGTTTTCTTCTTATGATCTAACTTCTGTAATAAACCCAGTCCTGAACTAATTACTTTCTAAATCTGTCTACAGTTTCATTATTATTTTTTTTTTTCAAAAATAAGAAAACAAGATAGAAAGCTTTAAATGCTGTAATGCATGATTATTTTGTTCATGGAAGCTCCCTCTTCATTTTATTTTATTGTGTTTGTACTTTCTACTGTTGTTTTGTAAGAAGTAGTACTTCTGTTACATGAAATGGTTGTGTAGATCAGGACAGACAGTAGCAGATAGTAAGGATAATGAAAGGGACAAAGCAGGGATTGTGCCATGTACCTCAGGTTCAAGCAGTTTACAAATTGTGGGACTCTGAATAAGAGATTGCATCTCTCTTCTCACTTGCTTTAATGGAATATTTTACATTAGTTTTAGCCAGTTGTTTTCTGAACACAGAAAAACTAGGTAAAAAGGCTTTCAGTACAATCAGTAGTAGTAAGTTCCTGGATTCAAGTTTGATTTTCAGTTTGCTGTCTTGATAATTTTGTTCCTAAGCCCACTCGTTTTTTGTTTGAGAAATAAAGAGAAATTGTTTCCCCTTCTTAATTTTTAAGCTCTTTATCGTTGTACAGACTTTTTGAGAATGTATAATGGAGCTTTTTAAATTATTATTTTAACATCCTTAAACAAACTTTCCCAACCTGCAGTTCATTCTTTCTTTCACATTACATCTGGTACAATTTTGACAGTTTGGGTCCTTGCTCGGGTGTTTAAGAACTCTTCTGCTGACTTCCAGCCTTGTGAAAATTGTCCATATAAACCATTTCTGTTCAGTCTTAGAAGTGTTTTTCTTCAGTTCATGAAAAGACTCTGTCCTTTCATCCTGTGACAGCGTTTTTATTGAGGTCTTTTTGTATAAAACCAGCGTAAAATCCCAAAAATCCAGGTACAGTGGAAATCTAATCTTCTTCAAAGAATGCTCACAGATTTGTGAGGTGTAATTTTCACTGCAAAAGCCCATATCACCTTTTCTTTATTGTAATTCATTTTATCTTATGGGAGTTTTTTTCCATGGTCTTTTATACTTGGGCCAGCTTGTGCTGGGTAAAATTTAGCTAATGTGCAGTTTTCTGCATTTGAGCCTGGATTGCTTTCTGGACTGCTGTCTTAATCTGTCGGCAGTACCTGCACCTAATAGGTCATTGGTTTCATACTGAGACATACATAATGTATTCAAATGAACAATAAAAAAAATTTCACAGTATTAATGCAACTTGCCTAAAAATAGGTCAGTTTGAAAAGCTGCTCTGTTCCTCACCTGTAAATGAAAGTTGCCTGGATAGGAACTTACCTGATACCGTCTGTAATCAGCATTGATCCAAAGAATTGGTTTGAAGTCACTTACTATTGGATTTCTGCCTTCATTACGTCTCCATTTTTCTGGTTATATAACAGTTCCTGTTAACATGTTAGTTGTGTAGCCAGTAGTGTGGCATGTCAGTGGCATAATTTAGTGTTCGCCGTGCCCCGATAACTTTTCATCTGAATTTGTGATCATTTTCCCTCCCAAGATTCCCTTGTGGGTGCTAACTAGAAACTACTAAACTACTGAAAACATAGTTTAATCGTCTTTCCTTTTTCTTTTCAGATTCCTAGCATTTACCCAAAAGGCCCAAGAGTCAGGTCCTAATCTCATTGCATATTTAAATAACGGGACTTCTTCCTACTTATCCTTTGTTGGTTTTCCTCTCTCTTTCTTTTATTTTCCCACTCCCCTTTCTCCCAGTGGGTGGAGGTTTTTATTTAGTGGGAAAGACTGCTGGATGGCTTCCTTTGAGGCACTGTGAATGTGGTAGATGACTTTGCTGGAGCCTAAATTCGCATTGTTTTACTGGTTCATGTTATTGGGCTCTTCTCCCTTTTTTGAAACAGAACAGTCAGAGGTTTACTTGGTTTTGTTGAACAAGAAGTGACAACAGTGTACCAGGATTTTGTAAATTGAAGTAGGTTGAATTGTGATTCAGGAAATTGGTGAGAGAGTCTTCTGTGTAAATGGAAACTAGCACTCAATAGCAGGAATCATAGGCATATATTGCTCTTGTGATTTCTTTACCAAATGCATTGGTTTTTTCCCCTTGTTTAGCTAGGAAGCAATATTGTGCTGGAAGGCCTGGGAATTTCAGGAGTTATAGTGGGTTTTCAGCTGCAGTGGCATGTTTTCTGCCAGATAGTTACATTATGCTTTTTGTGAATTGCACAGCTGTGCGTATGGCTAAAGGAATAAACTCTGTAGTTTGCTCTTACTTGCAGAACATTAAAAATTCTTTTTGAGACCAAGGATATTTTTCAGATGTTATGCACTCTGAAAGGAGAGAAAAAGAGGTCTGTATATGTATAGACCAGATTTCTGTACTTCTGGATTACTTTGTGGGGTTGATATTTTGTTTAAGAACGTTATCTCAATTTTAATAATTTCCTACTTGTAATCCATTAATACTGGTTAGTTGAGGCAGCTTTGAAACAAAAGAATAAAGCTGCTGGAATTAAAAAGGAAATGAGTGTCTAAGTAAGTAGGAACCAAATGCTGAAGAGGTTAAGATGAAACTTTTAATTCTTCAGTTTATGAGCTGTGTAGTTGAAATAACTGGATTAGTCAGGAAGATGAGATGAGGAGGACAACAGAGGCATGAAGGTGACCAAATAAGATTCTGCATTAAAGTTTAAAAAGCATATGGAGTTTTAGTAAAAGGAAAAAGTTAATATGCCTTTCACTGAGAACCGTAATTCATTTGAAAAGCAAATGATAAAGTCCAATTATTTCAAATTTATTCTGTTCAAATCAGGTTAGAATCTATTATGGGGTTTGTTAAATGGATGATTTTGTCCTGTCAATCTTTTTAGAGATTTAATCACTTATCTTTCTGGTTTTGAAACTTTTCCAGGCCAGAAGCTGTTCTGTTGTCATGTGTGCAGTAATTCTTTTTCTACAAAAGGCAGTCTAAAAGTCCACATGCGCCTGCATACAGGAGCAAAGCCCTTCAAATGCCCACACTGTGATCTGCGGTTTCGTACTTCAGGGCGCAGAAAAACCCACATACAGTGTCATTATAAACCAGATACAAAGAAAGTTAGAAAGCCTGTTGCCCGGACGTCAACTGAGGGACTACAACCAGTCAGTCTTCTTAATTCATCCTCAACAGACCCTAATGTTTTCATCATGAATAACTCTGTTTTGACGAATCAGTTTGATCAAAATTTGCTTCAACAAGGACTTGTGGGCCAGGCTATCCTGCCTGCTTCTGTGTCAGGTAAAAGTGGATGGGGTGGTGGTGTGGTGTGGAGATCAAGTTAAGAAATTTGCTTTTTATTAGAGTTTGGAGAGTTTTGCCAAGCACTGCTTGCCAAACAGGTAAGAATTGTACTGAATTCATGGTTTAATGCACGGTGGTGACATGAATAGAAATTTACTTATTTAAGAATGAAGGAAAAATATATGCTGTTCACCTCAAAGTCTCTTCAGTTCTGCTTGGTTATTGCACTGCAGAGAGGAAGAAAATGGAGATAACAAATAGCTGAAGTACTTGTATTCTTTATGGTAATACCTTATTGGTTTTATTTTTTAAAAAAAAGCAAAACGGTTATTCTGTTTGTGTACACTGGTTATTTATCTGAATTAGGAAGAGTGTCTTTTAAATGCGTATCCTCTGCTATATGTTTGTAGTTCTTTCTCCAAAATAAAAAAAAAAACAAACACACACACAAAAAGAAAACCAACCAAAAGACCCCCAACTGCAAAACAAAGCAACAAAATTCTTTAGAATACAAAAAACTAGTAGTATAGGTGTGTATGTTAGTTAACTGTCTAGGATATGAAGTCTCACCAATTGGCAGTGACTGCAGCTGCATTAGCATGTTAAATGTGCCACAGGCTATTCTTTGAGGCCAGCTGGCACAGAATACCCAACATGCTTCATGTTGCAAGAAAGTGACCTTTTGAGAATGATCCTTGCTAATTTCTAATATTTTTTCAGGTATTTTTTGTGTAAGTGCTCACTGACCCAATGTTTGTGTAAGTGCTCAGGTAAACTTGGGACAGGGACGATTTTAAGAGCAGAATAGTGTTAAGGTGTCTGGAGACTTGCCTTGATACTCTTAAATGTAGTACTTAAATTGTGGGTCTTGGACTGTCTGTCATTTCTGAAAGTGAGACTTTGTTTTTATGTGCTTTGACATTTTTTTCAGTACATGTCTGTGACTTTGCCGCTATGCCCACAAATTCAGAGTATTATATCAGTCTCATATCTAACTGTAGCCATTTCAGCTTATCTGATTTGACCTAAAGTGTTGAACAAAACGAACAAATTGTTGGTGTTCAGAAGATACTGACATTATTCGGCAAGCGCAGTTAGGGATAAACCTGTGATGCAAAAATCGATTGATGATTGCTTGGATTTTTGAACATAATAAGGAGGAGTGTTTAGCTTGTTCACATGTCTTAGAAAGAGGCTTTCTTAAATTGAGATTAGTAATGTGGGTTTTGGCCAGAGCAGGTATTTTTTGGGTGCATTGTAAACCAGATTTGTTATGGTAAAGAGTTGTGAAGAGGGAAGGATAGGTGTTTTTGAAGCATCAACCAAAGGAAACTGGTTGATCACACTCAAGGTGTTTGGAAAAGTCATCAAACACAAGATGACTTTTTCCATATATTCTCTCAAGACCTTTTGTAGAGATGGTCTATTCAACTTTTGAAATTAGAACCTTTCAAGTTCTAAAGACTTTTGGATTTCAATTGCGAATGCACCTTTTTTTTCATCATTGTAAATATGAAGGATGAACTTTCAGTTTGATACTGAACCATGTCTGTGCTGTGCAAAATGTGGCAGTAACTTTCATGTGTATGTTCTGAGTCAGAATGTAAATATCCTCTGTGTGTGCTGCTTTGTTTAGGTGCAGCACACTCTTCAAGGAAATCTAAACCAAATTTCTCCAGATTTCTAATGCTACTCTGGAGGGGTTCTTGTTATGTAAGTCACTAGCTAGTGCCTAAATAGCAATCCTTAAATCACATGGAATTTATAAAGCTTTACAACATAATCAAATTATACACTTGAAATTATCTTCCTTGTCATAGATAATTGTGTGTGTACGTACCTTTTATATTGATGTAATTTGTGAAAATAAGCACGCTAAAAGAGTTAGTCAGTAATGGTAAATAAAAACATTACAATATAACTGTTTTCTTTGATAGCTGGAGGTGACTTAACTGTGTCCTTGACAGATGGTAACTTGGCCACTCTTGAAGGAATACAGTTACAACTTGCTGCTAATCTGGTTGGACAAAATGTTCAGATTTCTGGAATAGATGCCACTGGTATTAACAACATAACATTACAGGTAGGTTGCTTACTGTTCCTTGCTTTTAATTCTGTAGATTCACTTTGAGGGCTGAAGAAAGTTTAAGGAGCCTACATAATTCTGGAAGAGTTCCCTTGGGTTGAGTGAGCTAGTAACATACTGTATCACTTGTATAATGTTAGAAGACTTAAATAATAGCTGCACAGTGGGATATTTTTCTGATTTGGTTTCTTTCATTTTCATTTTTTCCAGGTTTTTTACTACTCAGGGATTTTGACAGACTTCTTTAAAATATGGTTTTTTTTCTTTTAACTGTGTTTTATCTTTACACTTCAAAAGTACTTTAGGTTTCTACCTAACCCCCCAAAAGGCACCTACCCACCTCCCAAAACAAACCCAAATTATTGCAGAGTGTTCTTTTCTAAACATAAGGCACTGTGTTACTTTGCAAGCTTTTAATAGTTAAATTTACAATTTAAATTCCCATTGAGCTTGTAAAAGATACAACAGAAAGAGGTGAGATGATTGCTTTTAAAAGTTCTAGAGATGTGTGAAACAATGATTTTCTTGAACTTGGCTGTGTTTGATCAGTTGCCCAGAATTATTGATGTTGGAGGAGCTATCTGGAGGTCACCAGGTACAACGCCAAGGTCAAGGAACGGACATCTGCAGAGTTGTATCATAGTCCCTCTGCTCAAGGAGTTTTTAGCATAAAATGAAGACATTTTCTTTTTTTTTCTCAACTGCTAAACATCTCTGAAGAGGAAAATGTCTGATCTTTAAGTATAGAGAACAGCTGTTGGTTTGTGAAATGATACCTTAATGACCTCTAGGAGCTGAAAAATTAAATAATTTCTGGTATCAATCTTCTCTCTGCTATATGCCTTTTCACTTTCAAAGGCTCAGAGACAGTGATAAGCATTACATGCTTACAGACCAGTACAGAATACCAACAGTGTGTTTACCTGGAGCCAGGCACACTGATAAGTAACTGATCATGATTTCCCAAACATTTTGCTGAAGGAACGGAGGGAAAATGAATCTGAATAGACTGGTTACATAGTCATTTTAGAGCCTGACTGTATACAGACACATATAAACTAAATTTAAGTTTTAAATCGTTAATTATAAATTTTCAGTACTGTATATACTCTCTATGCAGTAAATATGTATTCTGGACTTATGTTAAGGCTATTCATTTAAACCAGTTTGTTAACTTCAGATTGATTGCTGAAAACTTGCTTTTTAGATCGATCCAAGTATCCTACAGCAGACATTACAGCAGAGCAATTTACTTACTCAGCAGCTGACTGGAGATCCCACCATGGCTTCACAGAATCCCTCCCTCCAGGCAACAGAAAATGCAGTGCCAGCTAATGTGGTTATTCAGCCCATATCAGGCTTGTCTTTGCAGCCCACAGTAACATCATCTGCTAACATGACAATAGGGTCCCTGTCTGAGCAGGAGTCTGTGCTGACAACCAGCGCAAGTGGTAAGCACTGTCAGTAGTTTTATTGTGCCTTCAATTTCTCAATTTTACTCAGGGTACTATCAAAGTGATAAAATGTCACTCCCCCTGCCTCCTCCCAGTCCCACCAAACACCTCATATTAATAAAATAAACTTGCAGTTCTTGCTTGAGCATCTTCAGCAGATTTTACAGCTTTGTGTTATTAGCGTTTCTTAATACATTTTTCCAGACAGTGAATTAGAGAGTAGGTTTAGATTAGATATTAGGAAGAAGTTCTTTACTGTGAAGGTGGTGAGGCACTGGAACAGGTTGCCCATAGAATCTGTGGATGCCCCATCCCTGGAAGTGTTCAAGGCCAGGTTGAATTTGGTGTTGAGCATCTTGGTGTAGTGGAAGTTGTCCCTGCCCATGACAGGGGAGTTGGAACCGTGTGATCTTTAGGGTCCCTTCCAGCCCAGGCCATTATATGATTCTATATAATGAAAATACTTAAGAATTTCCATAGTTTTGAGCCAAATGCAGAATCTTCCTTCTGAAAATCTTAACTGCAGAGGAATAAATTTGATGTGAAAAAAATTTATACTTTATACTGCAAGTTCTAGCATCTCCCCTTGGCTGCGTTGAGTATAGTAGCTCAGAAAATAATGTATAAATTGCTCTAAAAAGTTAGGTCAAAAATTCCACCAAAGGATATTCATGGAAATTTTTTTGTTCTACCACTTTCATTTAGGTGCACAAGACATTACTCAAGTCATGACTTCACAGGGTATGGTGTCATCTACAAATGGACAACATGAGATAATGTTGACCATAAATAATTCCAGTTTGAGTCAAGTTCTAGCTCATGCTTCAGGTTCTACTACTGCGACCTCATCAGGAAGTCCTCAAGAAATCACTCTTACGATATCTGGTTTGTGTTTTTAAAAATAATTTAATGGTACCAGATCTCATAAACTACCTATACAGTAGGATACAAGGATTTTCACAGTCTAAGTTTTCCCATGGGGAATTTTTTTTTATATTTATCAGTTTTAAGAGATACTCCCCAAATTCACATTTGAAACCCAAACATGTTTGCTTTGAGAACATGTTAGATTGGTTCACTGTTTTATTTATAGCTTCAGTTAACAGATGGATTGTATAGATTGATCAAGTTGGTGCTTTGAATCTAGATAAGACCCATACTTGTCTAAATATTTCTCATCTCAGGTATTTCTGTATATGTTAGTATCTGGATTTGCATAACCACATCTGTATTATTAAAACATGTCGAACCGCTGCATAAAAATCTGCATGTGTAGAAATTAATTCTACCTTTTGGTTGTATTTTCTACTTTTACTATTTTATGATCTTTTGTAAGAACAGTAGCAGAATAATGTTGAGATGGTTCCAGTTACAATAGAACTTACTTCTATTCAGGCCAAGATCTTATTCAGCATAATTCTGGAAGCACTGATCTGAACGCTGGCTTAAGGCTGACAGCACCAACCATCAGCAGTCAGACTACAGGTGCTACATTAACTATAAGCAATGACCAGCTTCTTTCTCAGGGCCCTTCACTAAATGCTCCAGGTATGCATACAGCGATTCTTCTCATTGAAAATAATACTTTGTTTAAAAAGTAAATACCAGAATGAAATGGTATAATCTTACATGACATGATTCAGGAACTTTGACCATTTTGTGTGTTTTCTCACAAGCTTTAAATTGCTATGTCAGTTTAAATGAACTTTTTTCCATACAGTAAGAAAAAAAATGAAAAGAAGATGTATTAAGTTAGTGCTTTGAGGCAGTTAGAGGAGTACTGAAGAATTATATCTATAAAATGGAGTACAACAAAATTTGGTACCTTCATTGCAGAAGTGAAAAAATACCAAATTTGCTCTAGTACTCAAATTTTAAGATTTTACATGTGTGTATCAATTTCTACCTAAATATGTTTGTATACACATGTGACCACCCGTGAGTGCAATACTGTGTTCATCAAGCTACATTTAAATGTAATTTTTCTAATTTTATTGTCTGACTGACAACTTTAGTTTCTTGATTAGCTGTTTAACTGATTTTGTTGATTCCACAATAGAAAATGCTAGCAGTGAGAAACAAAAATGACTAAGTTCACTTAAAATAAATTTGCAGTTTAGTGTTTATGTATGTAACGCATTTTTTTAACCATTTTGCATATTATCCAGAACTTAATTCAACAGGGGGAACGAACCTTCCTCCAGCAACACCCATATCTCAGTCTGCAGTTTCTGCACAGAATTTGGTAATGTCTTCATCAGGAGTTGGAGGAGATGGTAGTGTCACTTTGACTCTTGCTGACACTCAGGGAATGTTGTCAGGTGGTCTTGATGCAGTTACGCTTAATATCACTTCACAGGTAAGATGCTTTTCTGAACTGACAGATAAATTTGTTTCTGTCTTACAGAGCAGGAATTGGAGCTTTTGCTTAGAAAATAATTTTGTCCTGTAAATACACAGTATTTGAAAATTTAGTTAATTTTCCTTCTCTCTGCCAACTGTGCGTGTACAGCATCTAGAAACATGAACTGTTTGAACAGAAGTGCAGATAAATTTTGCTGAGTTGTTTGTTTTCTTAAATGAACAGATTGTACTGTTTTAAACATGGTTTGAGATCAGTTTTTGGTGTTAGACTATGTACTTAATTGCCACCATTCAGTAATACAGCTTAGTACTCCTAAATATATTATTTCTTACAGTAAATTTATCTTTTTGTACTTGTGAATGGGAGAGTTGAACAGCAATTGTGACAGTTCTTTTCACAGCAAGTAACAGCACAAAATTTCATTGACTATCTTTAATAACAGGTGGCATTATAAGAAATTTTAGAAAAATGATGCTGTATGGACTGCCATTTCCTCAGTAACCTTATTATTAGTTTCATTTATATCATAACTTAAGAATTTTGTGGTGTCATCAAGAGCCAAAGACATATTGGCAAATAGATTCTACAGAGTGGGGAGATAAAAAAAAATAATACTAAAAGATTACAAAGTGAAAATGGTTTGTGTGGTGAACATTTCAATGTACATCTTACATCTGAAAACTTAGGTTATTTCTTCTATTTTCTTGGCTTAACTAGGTTTAAATTGATTTTTATTTACTTTTTCACCTGAGTTAAAGTGTGTAAATGTATACAAATTAAATGCTATTTATCTTGCGTGTGCTGTGATTAAAAGCAGTGCAGTAAAGTTATGTTTCCCTCTGCAGTTTTGCTTTAGGGAAGGGAATAAAAGATTTCTTAAATAATTCTTTTGATATGTTTGTGTTTTCTGGTATCACAGAGTAACAATGCAGAACATGGTTGCATTTCAGGCTTTGTAATAATTTAACTAATTACGTTTGGCAGTGTTGTTGTTTATTAATAGGATCCCAAGCCTTCTGTTAAGACAAGCATAAATAAAATTGAAACATTGAATAATAATAATAATAATAGCTATGCAAGCACAGTTTATGTTGCAAGAAATCTTAGTAAATGGGCAGGTAGTACATAAAAGAACTGTGTTTCCTGGGGAAATTGCAAAGTCATTAAAAGTAGTATAGAAATAGAAGTAGTAAGCTCTTAGTAATCATGTGTTCTAAGTAGTGGTTTCACGGGGTTTGGAAGTATGTTTAATCAAGGCCATGCAGGAGAGCAGAATACAGCGGTTAAGGAAAGGCAGCAGAAGGCTAAAACATTCAGCATTTCATGCAAGGCTGGTAAAAATTAATTGCAACTGAATCCAGTCTTACAAACTTCTAGCTGTTGTTACCCTTAAATGGTTGGATGTAAATTTAAAGGAGAAAAGGACGGAAAACAGTTGCGTTTTCTCAGATAGGATTCTGAAATGTTTCTTTCTAAAGGAAAAAGAAAAGTACTATTAAGGTGTGGAAACTTATATTACACAGTTAGCTGTTTAAGTACAGCTTTTAAAATATAGTTACTTTATTTATTTATTTATTTATTTATTTATTTTCTTTTGTGCTCCCCTCTGACAGGGTCAGCAGTTCCCTGCTATACTCACAGATTCTAGTCTTGCTAGCCAAAGTGGATCAGGATCACAGCAAGTCATACTGGTGAGCCATACACCCCATTCAGAACCTGCAAACTCTGATGAAATAACATACCAGGTAGATACTATATATTTCTGTATCTTTTGTGGTAAAGGACTTTTATTTAATCAAAACACTGGAATAATTTTTTTTTTTATCTTGAATCATGAAGGCTGATGTCATTCCCAAACAAGAGTATTGGGAAGAGGTTCTCTGTGACTTCCTAGTCACCCAGATTATGTTTCAAGTTTTGAATTAAAAAACAGTTTCTTATATATATACATTCACATGAAAAAGAAATGTAATTAATAATGTGTTTCCATCTACAAATCACATGATCATGTGCTCAACACAGACTGCTCCAAAAATTTCCAAGTAAGTTGGCATTTAGAAAATAAAAACAGATAAATTTTGGAGCTGTGGGGAAAAAATAGCACCTACTGGTACACTTTTTCCATTCTCTTTCTGTGTCCAGGTTGTTTCAGTGATGGTGCAACATAAAGTCCTTGCAACTTCTTATGCCTTTGAATCACAATCGATACTCCTACATAAGTAATACAGTTTTGGTATTGGAAAAAGTGGTTCAGACTTGTTTTCTTGAAGGCAGAACCAATGTTTTCAACCAGCCTGGTAGGGCAAGCTCTAAAATAGGAGAAATGGGAGAGACAGATGGTGACTTTATTTGTTGCTTTCTGTGTTATTGTACTTAATATTCTTCTGTATCTATAAAGTTGAATTTGGTAATAAAAAGGAATTTGGTATTAAATTATCTAAAGAAAATAGTTTTTCTAGACAGTTGTCACTAATTAAAACAAAACAGTAATGCAGCACACCACCATCCCATTCTGTTAGTTTTTTTGTTGTGTTTCAGTACTTCTTGAGGTAGAGCTTTACTTCCTTATGAAAACAGAATCCCCAATAAAGAAGTTAAACAAATAGAAAATATTCTTCTTGTCTACAAAAGCAGCTTTTGGCTTTGAATGTTGGTGGCAAATTGAGGATCATCTGAGATGTTCAGGAGCATAAAACTGAATGTAGAACAATACGGATACACACATATTCTATTTATGATGTGTTAGGTCACATAGTTACTAATGTTGTTTTCTTAAAGTACATACATGTGTTGTTCTTTAGAGCAATGAAATAGAAGTTCATATTTACATATAACTGACTTCTTTTGTCTCTCGAAGTTGCTTGCAGATGCTCTCCAAAAATTTGTCATGCTGAGGTAGATTTTGGAAAATAAACCAATGTGGATGTGCCTATGAAATTACCTAACAGTGTGTTTGTAAATTGTTACAGGTGACAGAGGTTTCCCCTAATGTGACTAAAAGCAGTCAAGCAGAAAAGGAAACTCGTGGGCACCAGTGTTTTGAGTGTAGCCAAACCTTTTATTCTGTCACCATGCTGACACACCACTGCAAAGAGGTTCATGGCAAGGAGCGAATACACGTTTGCCACATCTGCAATAAGGCCTTTAAGCGGGCAACACATCTCAAGGTATTTGGTAATAACAGTTGATTGTTCTCTTAACTCCTTTTGTTTTGGACTTCCTGTGATATTAACAAAAGGTACCTATTAGCCCTTTGTCTTTGCTTTCCCTTTACAGTGTGAGAGGTGTGCATCTGAGAGAGGGAGTCTAAGTGATAATGTATGCACGGATAGAGAGCTCTCTTCTGGAGCATGGAAAGGATTTTAATGCGTATATTGACTACAGAATGAAAAATGTTAATGCCAGTCATGCAAGTAGTAGTGTCAGGAAAAGACTTCAATTACTTTATTTCCATATGAATATCATCAGTGCTAATCCTGATTTCCATATAATCTTTTGATATCCCAGGAAGTTACCTGCTTTACAGTCTTACCATTTCATTTGTAGATGCTGTGTCGTGTGAGTACAAGTGATAGAGGAAGTGTTTGTTTTAAAATGTTCTTAAATGATTGCTGTTGTCTAGTGATATTTTTTCTGTTTTCTCTAGATTATGAACAACCTAATACTTCCAAGTCTTTTAAAAAAATTAGTGATGTACCTAAGTTCTTAATTGAATTATAGAATGTTCCTGTTAGGAATATTGGGCTGTACTAGACAAGGGCTTTGTTCAGGCCAGTATCTTACCTCTGAGAGATACTTAAGGGAAGTAATTTGAAGAAGAGCTTTAAGAAAAGAGTAAACATATAAGTTGCCCGGAATTTTGCCAGCTTCCCAGAACTTATAGCCAGAAATTTTTGGAGCCAAAGGCAATGTATTTATATTAATTCATATTATCTTTATATTTATATTATCTTTTAGTAGAGCTCTTTAATATATTTTCTTTCACTTATGATGAAATATTTTAACGAAATATATTCTCTTTGAGAAGTTCACCCCCTTGGAGTGATCATGTCTGTCAACTAGACTATTAGAAACTCATAAAATATGTTGTTGTGAAACTCTTAACCTTTGAGTTAGAAGAAATTTTCCAGGAAAAAAAAAACGAGAATAGTCTTGATACTTGTTTTCCCTAAGTAATGATAACAAACTGCAAAAATCAGTCTCTCCTCAGTTTTTCTTAGAACTGGGCCCAGGTTAAAGATATGACAAGATAATGTCTTACCCTAGTATGTTCCTTGGATTATTATCCATAACTGATTTTTCTGGAAAGCAGCAATTCAAGGGCAGTCACAAGAGACTTCAGGGCCTTGGGACCACTTGTTAAGGGATCAGAAGCACAAGTAATCGTCTCCTCTATCCTTCCAGTTGCAGGGAGTGGTGTAGGAAGAGGCAGGAAGAGCTGGCAGATCAATAACTGTCTCTGGGACTGGCATCATCAGCAGAATTTTTAGATGGAAGATGTTTTAGATCATGGATTGGTCTACACAACAGCAGGCCTGCTGCAGATGGGTTACACTCGTCTCAAAGAGGGAAAAAGACCTTTGCTAAGGAGTTAGCAGGGCTCATTGAGAGAGATCATCTAAACTAGATTTGTAGGGAAGAGGGGATAAAACCAGACTCACTGGAGATAAGCTTGAGGGCAACATGCCCTCAAGGGCGTGTTTGAGGATTTGTGTGCCAGCACAAGACCCTTCAAGCTCTACCTCAATGGGCTGAGAACACTGTAGCACATTTGAAATGTCCCTGTGCTGGTGCTGCAGCAAAGTAGCCATCTCAGTGCAGGTAGGGGAAATGGTCAGTGACCTGCTACACAACTTAGATATGCACAAGTTGTCTATAAGACTGGATGGAATCCACCCAAGAGTACCAAGGGACCTGTCAGAAGAGCTTCCCATGCCATCATTTATGGTTTTAATCATCATTTATGAATTTGTTTTTCAATCATTTATGATGAGCAGTGCTGGCTAAGAAGGGAGGTCCCAGTTGCCTGCATCTTAGCACTTGTGATGCCCATCTACAAGGGCTGGAAGTGGGATCTGGGAAACTACAGGCCTTTCAGCCTGATCTCAGTGCCAGGAAAGGTTATGGAGCAGCTCATCTTGAGCAACATCATGTGGCACATGCAGGACAGCCAGGAGATCAGGCACAATCAGTATGGGTTCATGAAGAGCAGGTCCTGCTTGAGTAACATGATTTCCTGTGACAAAATTACTTGCTCAGTGGACGAGGGAAAGGCTGTGGATGTTGTCTACCTGGACTTCAGCAAAGCATTTGATACTGCCTCCACAGCATTCTTTCTCATGGAGAAACTAACCACCATGGCTTGGATGGGTTCACTGTTTGCTGGGAAAAAATTGGATATATGTCCAGGCTCAGAGAGTGGTGATGAATGGAATTATATCCAGCTCATGGTTGGTCACAAGTGGTGTTCCCCAGGGCTCAGTACTGGGACCGGTTCTATTTAATATCTTTATCAATGATCTGGACAAGAGGATCAAGTGCACTCTCAGTCATTTTGCAGACAACACCAAGTTGGATAGAATGTTGATCTGCTGGAGGGCAGGAAGGCTCTGCAGAGGGATCTGGACAGGCTGGATCAGTGGGTTGGGGCCAATTGTGTGAGGTTCAACAAGACCCAGTGCTGGGTCCTGCCCTTGGGTCACAACAAGCCCAGGCAGTGCTGGGGGCAGAGTGGCTGGAAAGCTGCTGGTGGAAAAGGACCTGGGGGTGCTGATTGACAGCAGCTGAACATGACAGTGTGTGCCCAGGTGGCCAAGGAGGCCAATGGTGACCTGGCCTGCATCAGCAAGGGTGTGGCCAGCAGGAGCAGGGCAGTGACTGTCCCTCTTTACTTTGTGCTGGCAAGGCTGCATCTCAAATCCTGTGTTCAGTTTTGGACCCTCAGTTCAAGAAGGACATTGAGGTTCTGGAGTGTGTCAAGAGAAGGGCAATGGGGCTGGTGAAAGGTGTGGAGCACAAATCTTAGGGAGGAGCATTTGAGGGAAGGAAGTTGGGGTTGTTTAGCCTGGAGAAAAGGAGCCTGGGGGTCACTTAATACTCTCTACAACTACCTGAAGGTTGTGGCCAGGTAGGGGTTGGCCACTTTTGCTGGGTCATGAGCAATAGGACAAGAGGAAATTACCTCAGTTTTGTTAGGGAAGGTTTAGATTGCAAATTAGAGAGCATTTCTTCACTGAAAGTCTTGTCAGGCTGGCACAGCCTGTAAAGGGAAGTTGTCAGTCACCGACTGCGAAGATATTTAGAAGATGTGTAGATGGGGTGCTATGGGCAGTGTCTTAGCAGGCATAGTTTAGTGGTAGACTTGTCAGTCACGGTTAAAGGTTGGCTTTGATCTTAAAGGACAGTTTCATTTACCACTGGACCATCATGTACTAAACCAAATTCCACCCCTCACCAGACTCTTTTCTTTATCAAGGTGTTATTAGCAGCTTCAGCTGTGAGCAGCCTTTAACAGCAAATTCAATGATAAATATTGGGGTTTGGCCTAGGATTTTGGGAAGCGTTCAGTGATCTGTTACTCATGGTCTTCATTTTATAGTGATAGAATTCTGGAGATCACCAAAATATTAAGGGCACTGCCAAACTTCAGGCTTTTTAGAAAAATCCAATAAGAGGTAAGGGTATCAGTGTTTAGATGCCAGTACTTAACTGTATGTGTTTTTTCCAAAGATGTCAGTACCAGCAGTTGCACAAGTTATCCACAAGAAAATCCTCTTTAGAGATGATGTACAAACACTTCCACCACCCACCCTTAACAGTATTAAGGCTTTTCAGTCCAGTGACTTCAGTTCCCCTTCTAATGTGGGTTACTGTCCTGTTCTGCAGCTTCAGAGAGGAGAATGTTAAAACATGTACAGTGACTAATTGTCCAATTTCATATGAATATGTAGTGGAACTGTCTGGAAGTTGGCTGTTGATAGTAAGTAAGGTACAGACATGATTCCAAGATGAAGGGAAAAAGGCCTTATTGAAATAATGGAATGCAACTTTTTATTGCCACACTTTCAGGGGTGGTTACAATTAATGTTTCAGGAGTGATGGGGTGTAAGAGTGGCATGAGACATGAGACATCTTGACTAATGCATGAGACATTTCAAAGATAGTTTCCTGGTCTTACTTTCTAGTTAGATAATTAATACACCAAGATAATTACTCTCTGAAGAATATAAGAATTACACAAATAAAGTTGCAAAATATCACATGAACAATCAGTGAAATACTATGTCTATAAAGAGATGATTGCACTTCAGAATGTTGCATTTCCATGAACTATTTTCAAAAATATATTTATTTTACAGGAAAAGTATAAAAGGTTCACGGATCAGTGGAACAGAATTGCATCGCAAACTGTTTCTTCAGACAGAGTTGACAGAAAGTTTTACAGGGCTATCTGGATGATATGTTGTTTGCTTTCAAGTAGAAGATGGGGTAGGGGTTGTTGGGATTTGGAGGTTTGGTTTTTTGTTTGGGTTTTGTGGTGGAAAAAAGAAGCAACAGGTTTCAGATAATTTTTCTGAAGTAGGTCATAGTATGTTTCCACCATTTCAGTGCTTGAGGGGGTAAGGAGCAAGATAAAACCAAAAGATTTTGTTTATTTCCACCTAAGCAAGGGTTTACAGATACCTGATTTTCTCAGAAGACCTTACATTATTTCCCTATAATACTCTATTATTATAATTACTGTGATAATAATATTCTTCCATGTAACTGTCTCGCTGATTTTCCAGTGTAAACAAACTCTGCAGACACAGTTTGCTTCAGTTCGTGGAGTGAGGAATAGAACTTCATAGACATCAAGAAGGCTTATTGTTTAGGTATAGTAAAGACTAATTAATAGTTTAGTCTGTAATCAAATAGACTAGAAAAGAATATCCACACACGTTTTAGAAAGTGGACAAGTATTTGCAGTACTGTTTCACAGACAGTTCTTGATTAGATTTTTTTTAGTTATATATATTTTTATTTATTTTCTTTTGTAATTTGAATTTTTTATTAGTATTAATAAATAAACTAAAAATTAAAAAATAATAACATAAGATAATCATCTAAGTTTGAAAAACATCTGGGCCCAGCATCAGTGTATTAATACCACTGAAATTAGAACTGTTATTGATGCTTCTTCACAAAGATACAACATCATGCTATCTTACCGTTAAGAACCTTAGTGATTTTACTTTCTGGTGTTTTTTTCGATTGAGAGTCCATTGTGAAGTGGTTCTGTTTGCATCTTGCTATCGTGCAGCTGTGTGTGTGTTTGTTGTGATAGTTGTCTCTTCGAGGCCTGTACAGTTTGAGAGTTACCAATTCAGGTGCTGAGGAATACCTGCATATCAGACAAGGAGGGAGATGGATGCTGGAGAAGAGAGGGGCAAAAAATTCTATGTTAGCTTACAATACGCAGTTGTCAAAATACCTTTTTGTAGATGAACAGAGCATTTAAAGAACTCTGGTTTCATTTTCTGTATTTTATTTTGCTTCAGATAATTAGTAAAGGGATTAATGTATGCCAATAAAGAAAGACATAAAGTTATTGATGGAGTTTTTCAGAAGTGTAAAGATACCGATGATTAGAGAGAGTTGATACACAAAAATAATCTCTCATTTAAAAGAAAAAGAAATGCAGGCTTCCATTTTCTTCCAGCTTGTCTGCTGATGACTAAGATCCTCTGCTTTTGTCTTCAAGGTGTGAATATATTTTTATTCAGTTAAGTACTGAAGTCTTTTTAAATGGTCTGAAATTTATTTTTTTTTCCTATGCTGGCTTAGGAACACATGCAAACCCATCAGGGTGGACCTTCACTGAGTTCCCAGAAGCCTAGAGTGTTTAAGTGTGATACTTGTGAAAAAGCTTTCGCTAAGCCAAGTCAGCTGGAGAGACACAGTCGCATCCACACAGGTGACGCCAGAAATTATTTTTATCTTGAGAGATTTTCTTATGAGTAGCTGGGTGTTATGTTTGAAGCCCTTGCCTATGCTTTCAGCTAACTGCTTTTAAATATCAGCTTAAGCTTAAAAAATTTCTTACCTCAAATGTTTGGAAATTAAAAGGAGAAACAGCAAATTTGAAAACTGATGTGCTTCTTTAAGCTGATCTGTACTTTGGAACTGGCAGTACTGCAGTGATAATGTGAGTGCATGAGCTTGTGTCTAAAGGTTTTTCAGCCTTTGAAACAGATTAATAAAAATATATTTTAAAGCACTGTTTGAAGATGTAAAGACACTGGTCATGATCATCCTCAAGCATATACAAGAATGTGCAAACGGGGGGGTTGTGCTCAATGATGTTAAACAAGGGATAGGCTTGACTGCTGATGCTGACTGCTGTATGCAGTGCTTTATTGTCACTGAGTTGCTTGCACAGGTCATCCGTTTTTAATGCCAGTGCTTTTAATTTGTTGTCTTCTTTTCACATATTCCACTTCTATTACTTCCTTCAACAGTTAATCTATAAGAAGTCTATACTGACTCCTCCTAGGGAGCCCTCATTTTCTGTAATGTAGGTGCTTTTCAGGTTGCAGCTTCTGCCCTGCTGTAAGTTGAAAGCTGTACATAGGGTGATAGCCCAGCTGCCCTCTCTTTTGCCTTTTGTGCCTGACAAACATTCTTCTTAAGAGCCTGAGTTCTAAATATAGGAGTCAGTTCTCTGAAACGAGTTCTTTCTTTTCCCTACCACTGCTACCAATAAAGAGCTGCCATGGCTGCTAAACTTAAAGACAACAGGGAAAGGTTATCTGTGTTGCTACTAAGCTGGAGGGGACCAATGAATTCGGCTGGATTTGCTGTAGAATAGGAAAATTCCCTCAAAAGGGCGACTCTCTCTTAGAATGAGTCAACCAGAGCTTTCTCTTTCCCCAGCATCAAGCTGATTTGTGGTTACTGTTTTAGAATGGAACATTCAGGTTCTACTGTGGGTAGGAAAAGAGAAGCAGGAGTTAAAATCTAAGGAGATTAAAATACAATCAGTAACTCGCTTTTTGCAAAACTGACTTAACACAGACTCTTGAAAAAGTTACTGTCTCCTAGTTTGAGGGTTCCACAAAATATGCAGGAAGCAGGAAAGACGACCAGTTGCCGTTTTCTGTGCTTAGTTTCATTTCATGCTGCTGTCCCATTGTAATAGACACAGAGCCGTTCAGGAAGGCTGAGAACAGAGCGGAGTCCCTTTATTGATCTGTTTCTTATAATCTTCATCATCATAGGAAGAGTTATTTCTGTTTTGGAATGACTTGTAATTAACTGATTTGCTGTAATTAACTCAGTAAATCCTTAGATATTTTTGGGTTTCTTGTACTAGGGGGCTCATGTCCTAGGCTGTAACAGACCTTGCTAAATTAATATTTATTTTTGTGTTTCAACAGTAAGTCAATCAATATGATTGTAATTCTTTCAGAAGAGAATGTTGTTTTAGAAATCACTTGAGACCAAAGGAGTGAAAATATGCTGCACAGAAGTGTTTAGATGGATGCACTTACATACACTATGATAGGAAAGGTTAATCTAAATCTAAACTGACTTGTTTCCATAAAGGTACTGTCCTTGTCTGTGAGAGAGTGTTTGTGATTTCTATCTTGACGAAACATTTTTAACCATTTCTAATGGATAACATCTACTGAATCACTGGCCAGAAGGAAAACCCATTATTTCTCTGAATGTCTCTAAATATCTGGTTATTTAAGATTTATCAGTGAAGAGTGATTTGCTGAAATTAGAGGGAAGCAGTTGCTTCCAGTTCTACCAAAAACCGTGTGGTAATCGGTTTCACAAAAAAGGCTGTTCACCTTCACTGAAATATAAAAAAATGGAATCAAAAGTATTTGAGGAAGCCTAGATTTCTCTTCAAACTAGTGAAAAAGTTGTTAACAAAAATAGAAAGAAAATGTGTGTGCTTTAAAGGACCTTCTGTTGATTGTCTGAGAAGTTGGATTTGGCATGCAGGTGGGAACATTAACATATAGGTAATGAAGACAGAGACATATTGGTCCTGTAAGGAAGAACTTGGGAAAGTGTTTTTACTCTTTCTTGTGCTTTATTGTGCTAACTAATAACAAGGAGTATCTTAGAAAGTGCTTTCAGAAGTCCTTAATGACATACCATGTGTTTGTCAGAGGCTGTAGCGTTGAGTGTTGAAGCAAAAGTCTGGTTTTGCAAATAGGTATTTTTAAATTTTAAAATATTGTTTAAGTTAGTATGTTCTTGTGTTTATAGTTAGAAATCAGAAGTATTCTGTCAGAACTAGAACAATAAGCCTCTTTTGGTGAGATATGAGAATCACTAGTTGCTGTTGGCATAGGAGGCCACAAGTCCCATGTAGAATTACACTTTTTTTGTTAACATATTTTACTTTTTAGTTTCTTAAAGGCATCAGCTTTGTTAATTCTAGTACGTTGCTTTATCTGCATTACTCTGCATGATGTAAAAAGGTGATGGTTTCCTTGAGTACAGAAAAGTCAAATTGGTAAATTGATTTTTTTTGTACCTCTGTTAAATAACTTACCTAGGTATAAATTGGATAGGAAAGATAATATCAGTGATTTAGTAATCATGTAGCTATTCTGACATTTGATTTGAGATTTTTTGCTGACAGTGTGGAGCTGTAGCACTGTTTGGAGAAAGTCTCAAGGAAAATGATGATGTCTATTTCATTTCTTGATCATCTTGATAATTTCTACTGAATTCCAAACTGTATTTCAGTCTTAAAAGGGATAATTATGGAATATGTTTTTCTTTCTTATAAAGGGGAACGGCCATTCCAGTGTACACTGTGCGAAAAGGCATTTAACCAGAAGAGTGCTCTTAAAGTCCACATGAAAAGGCACACAGGAGAGAGACCTTATAAATGTGATTACTGTGCAATGGGATTTACGCAGAAAAGCAATATGAAACTGCATATGAAACGAGCTCATGGTTACACTGGTACGTAGCATGGTGGTAATACTGCTGAGGGCAGGAATCCATATGTTTTGTTAGGCGAGCACAGAGCACTTCCCTTGAGTTATTGAGGAATCAAGTGCTAATAGCCAAAGACGGCAGTTGATGAGCTAACAGTTGCACATGCAGCCCGTAAATCAGGTTGAATTGCTTCCTGTGGTTCCTTGTTTTTTATGTGGACCTCTGTGTACAGAAATAGAGTTGAAAAATTATTCCAAGAAAGCAGTATATTGTATTAGATTTTTTTTTTATTTTTTCCAAGACCATCTAATGAATTTACAGTAGCTGAAGTAATTGTATAATACTGTTCCCATCATGATTCCTTTATTCCCAAGTGCTGTATTTGCATTTTTCTTACACCAAATCATACTCACTTGCCTTTTTCTCTTGTACCTTGGTAGGTCCTGTACAGGAGCCTGCAAGTCACCAGGAGCAAGAAGGGGAAGACATTAGTCGTGCTCTGAATTTAGAAGAAGTGGTACAAGAATCTTCAAATGAATGGCAAAGTATAGGCAATGTTTTTCGATAACACTTCGAAATTTAAAAGTTAAAAATATTTCTGGGACTTGAACTTTACAGTTAAACCTTCAACCGCTGAAGATACTAACAACAGAATAATGAATTAGAGGGGTTTTAATTATTTACAAAAGTTACCTAAAAGATAAATCCTTTTTTGTAAGCTTGTAGAAGAATATTGAGAAAACTTCATTTAATCTGTGCTAAGTTGTCTGTGAATCAATGAACTCAGGTAATAATGTATACAGTTTCACCTTTGAATTCACAGCCAGTATATCTATTTAAAAATAAACTGGAACTTTATGTCACAATAGAGTGATTCCCATTTTTAATGGAGATGAAGAATAACTTCACAAGAAAATCATGAAACAGTCAGTCAATTATTTTTTTATGTGTTTAAAGAAACAATTGAGATGAGAAATGAAGTGTTGCAGTTGATGATGCATGCAGTATAAAATAGTGGCGTTTTGCCCTTGGTGTTTTTTTTTTTCTTACAAAGCACAGGAAAAGGATGTGTTTCTTTTGAAAGCTTTTGTTTTTTAGTGCATTTTGAGAATTTGTTTAAAAAAAATAAAATACTGCGAGCTCATGGCTTTTCTTGAGTTAAACTCTTGAGAGGGAGCATGTTCATTTTCATTCCAACCACAGAGGCAGATAGATGTTAGTTTTTACAGTAAAAGTCTTGAGGTTTTGGACTTGGCAATAATTATTTTAAAATAATCCAAATTAGGAAAGGTTCCAGTAAAAGCCTCTGCTGTTGTTTGCTGTACTGGGTCAGCAGGTCCATATCTCAATATCTGTGGAAAACAGCCATATACTCAATCTGTGAGGTAAACAAGTTCAATTTTGTGGTAGCAGTGAGGAAATTAAATGCACACTAGGTCACCTATACTGTACAATGTTCCCCAGTGGTGTAACCAGTTATCATTTTGAATCTGTAAATTCCTTATTATTTTCTTCATGGATTTTGGAAATATGTTACATTTATTTGTTGTTTAAGTCATTGTTTCAGCAAAACTACCTAGCTGACTGAGTATTGCTTTTGAAGGTGCCACTTGTTAAGTATATTCATAGCAAAGAAACACTGGAGTAAAAGCATAGTTGTCTTTTAGACATTCCAAAGACAGAAGCTGTTTCCTTATTTTTGCCTTGTTCTTTTGAATTTTATTTATGTAACATATATATAGATATATATATATGTGTGCTTATATATGTATATATATATATTTAAAGTTTATGAGCCTCTGTGTGGCCAGTCAGTATATTTTGTAAATACTAATCCCAGTTGCAAGGAGTTCATCTGTTTGGTTGCCACAAGTACTTCTAAATCAGTGGTGGATATGTTGTACTATAATACAGACCTGGACTTTAACTTACTTTCTAAAAGATAATTGTTCTCAGATCCAAAAAGCCCTTTTCTGTAAATATTGTCTATACTCTGTCTATGATACAAACTAGTTATTTCAGATCGCTGAAGCAAGAAATGGCTGTTGGTTTTGATAGGGCATCTCTTAATTCTTTTGTTAACTGTTCAGCATATGTATATAAGTAATATAGTTGGTGACATGAAAATAACACTTTTGTTATGTGGAATATTTAATTGAAAAACATACTAAATAATATTACTTTTTTCCAAATTCTGTTTCGTGTATTTTTTAAGCATATGATTATGGATTCTATGAGATTGGAAAAACTCTGTTTACACAAATGCGTGTTTGAATATTAGATGTAAAGAGTAAACTCCTTCCAGCAGTGCCTTCCCTTCCAGGCAACCTATGAGTGTCTCAGCTGTTTAGGAAAGACATTATATTTTACAGTTTTCTGGCCTCATGGCATAGCATGCTGTTTATCTGTAATAGTATAGCAAAATGTGCTGTGTTGCATGTGCCATGTATGAACTTTTTTCCCTCTTATTTCAGGGAATACTGTATAAATGCACAGAGGGCTTGGAACTAGGTGATCTTTAAGGTCCCTTCCAACCCAGACCATTTAATGATTCTGTGATACTTGGTACACACAACCTAAAAGCTGATCTCTTGAGTATAAAGATGGCATTTTTAAAGGGTCACTTCTCAAAGTGTTATGCCTTGGTTTGAGACAGTGAGTCTGTAGCGAGTCTTGGAAGTGTTAAATATGAGTTATGGAGTCAGCTGACATTTTTCCTGAATTCAGTTTGCTACTCCTCCAGCACTTGGAAATCGTTTCAGCTACAGTAATAGACTTCTAAAAATTTTCTTTTATACATTGTATTTGATTTGCTTCCCTGCATCCTCTTCCCCCATGAACTTCAAGTGTCTTGACAGGGGGTTTTATAGCCTCGGTAAGATTGTGTTGGAGCTTTTCAGAGCAGTGTGTGTGTTGATGCTCAGAACAGATACAGACAAGATAACCAATATGTTGATATTTTCAAAAGCAGTATTAGTGTTAAAGCAGAGGCATTATTTAAGGAAGCAGAAGGACTCTTGTTCTGAGGGGTGCTTGAAGTGCCATGCGGTATAGTGGGTAAGTGAACAGTGCTTGGGACAGCCTCTGTTCTTTCTGGTCTAATGCAGGAGTAGGCTTTCGCTAGTCTTGGGGGTTTTGGCTTGTGTCTGCTCACAATTTCTTTTGGTTTATGTCCATTCCTTCAGTACATTAAGTTATGCACTCCTGGTGTTGGTTGTGCATTCCTGTTTCAGGAAAAATCCTTTGCTTACTAATCAAATGGCCATTTAAACTGCTGATTTTCATCAAAACTACTAGTGTGTAACTAAAAATACATTCCAAGCTAAGTTTTAATCTCTTTTGTTGGTAAAACAATGCTTTCAAAGTACTGTACCTATTCCTCTAAAGGAAGTAAATCCAAAAAACCCTCTGAGAGAGAAGGTTTCCTCTCTTCCTCTGATGGGAAGGAAGAGGGATGAAGGCAAGGAAGAAGTTTTGATTAAATTCTGTTACTCTGCAGTGCAGTATTTTGAAAGATGTGTTTCTCTGTGGTTTTTTACCTTAAATATTCTTTCACATTTTTGAGGGCTGTTTGCACCACAATTGCTCATGAGAAGGGGGCTGGTTTTTATTGCCTTTTCATAGACATTTTATGCCTTGCAATATCCCTCTGGCCTGTAGCTGACACTCTGTAGACACTGGCATTCCATAAGTCTTGTGTCCTATGTCGGCCTTCTGGGCCATGCAATGTCATTAGAAGCCTGTGTGCAGGGTCTGAACATTATTCATAAACTTCGTGGGGAGAAGGGGGGAATAAACCAAACAGACCTGAATATATATAAATATATATATATATCTCCTTTTCCTTTGTAAAAAACAAAACTGGCCCAAGTTTCATTTCAAGTTGATTACTTTATTTCAATAGTGACTATTTTTAAAAGCTGTGTTCCTATAAGAACAATATGTGTTCAAATTAAATCAACTATTACGTTGCAGAGTATACATCTGAATGAAGCTACAATAGAAAAATACACATAGCAACCAACGAAGGTAATAGGTGTAATATGTGGGTGTCTCCTTAATAATTTTGGCACTTTTGTTTTCTTTAGTCTCTATGTATTTTCTATCATCTCATCTTCCATTGCTTCATATTAATGGACACTGATTTAAACCTACAATAGACTTAGATGTAAAATGTAATTAACATATATATTTATCGGTAACTTTTACTGGGCACTTATTAGGAATGCTGTTTCAGCCTAGGAAGCACTAACTGTAATCTACAGTGCATAGGCTAAAACTAAAAAAATAAAATAATTAATCAGACACTTAGATGACAGTTTGAAGAAATGGTAAGTTTAAGTAATAAAACAGTGCAATTCAGAAGAGCCTTTTATTTCCCTAAGTGTGGTTGGAAATACTATCTCCACACATTCATTTTAGTAATTTGTGAACAATTCATCTCTAAATCTAACTAGGCTATAATTTATTTCTACGAGGCAACTACAATACAACAGTTAAATGTTCACAGTAGTTTACTACGAGTTTGCTTTGGTGCACTGCCCTGAATAGGCATCCAGGTGTTACTCAGGCAAAAGATGAGCCAATCAAATACAACACTGCTGCAATACCAAGAGAAAAATTTGAAATTCTAACGTGAGATGTGCAGGACTATCTGAGATACCAGTACTGAAGGGCTTTCTTTCAGAAATTAGACTTTTTTTCGTTTATATGCTTATTTGCTTATTGTACTGCAAAGTTAATGCTCTTGCAGCAGAGTTTATGTGAAGCACCAGTGACATCCAGTGGTCACGTGTGCAGTCTTAGATGTTTCTCCGGGAATATCCCCTTATTTTGTAACATTAGTCTAACTCAAATTTTAAATCCTCTTTCTCTCCCTCATCTGCTCTTTATTCTAATGGTTGGATGCAATGAGCAATTCATGGTATGGAAAGAATTTCCTTATTGCTATTGCTCCACATCGTATTGATTCTTCAACATCTGCCCCCTCCCACACTTCACATACTTTGAACTCCCAATGTTTGATAAACCTTTCCATGACTGCCTAATCCTGTTATGAAAATAAATTATTCTGTGAGTGAGAGAAGGAAGATTAAAACAAAACAAAACAAAAAAGAAAATTTGGATAAACAGTCCTTACAACTTCTGCACATGTTGGTGGGGTTTTTTGTTTGTTTTTAACAGCAGTGTCTCAAAAATTCATTAACAGCAGTGCTCAGTATCCAAGACATTATAGCTCTTTATTTGTAATTCTGATGTTCACTAAAACGAAACCAGAAGAGTTGAGCTTAAATTAGGTGCTTGGGAGAAATAAAGGAGTCCAGCATACAGTTAGGGCATCCTGAAGAAGAATGGGTAAAGTCAGAGATCTTGTTACTTCACATAAAATAAGGAAAACATCTAGCAAAGCTACTTTTTGTGTTCCTTTCATTCAACTGTTGCTCAGGGATTGCCAATAGAAGTTTGTGTCATCTACTGCATGCAGAACCTAATTGGCATTAAGTAATGGATTGCATCTATCTAGGTAATTGTGGCAGCTGTTACTAATTTTAAGGCAGTTATATTATGAAGCAGAGTGCATGATCCTTGGATGGCATCTTGGAGCTTCAGCGCCTAGCAATGGGGGAACCAGACCGCGATCCAGGTCGGGACCCAGAGCCTCCCTGTGGAGGGAAGAACAGAGTTTCATTGATTAGAAATTAATACATGTTTGAGGCTGTGCATTGAAGAACATCAATCTGTTGTAAGTATGAAAAAAATTTAAATACTGTCTAATGAAAACAGCTTGCAGTTGCCTCTAGTGTATCACTAAATATTACTGGGGTTTTCACTTCGGAAAGAAAATTGATTTTCATTGACTATATAAATAAATAGGAATGAATGCCTCCTGCTGTAAACAATGGGTCTAAATCAAATGGGACTGAATAAAACTTGTATCAAAGTTCCAGAAATTATAATGGCTGGGAAAAGGTTATCTAAAAAGTAAAACTGGAGTATGTATCTCTGATACATATATATATATATCTAAGCTAAAATAGCTGTGATGAGTATGTAAATAAAAGAACATTAAATTTCATGAGAGATGATTTATGTGTATTTTCAGATGTTGAAATGATGACATTTTACAAATAATGTCAGTATATAGCCAGTTGATGTACATGAACCCCACTAAAACTACCAAGTGCACAATGTGAAAAGAAGACTTAAAATGTGTGGTTTTTACCTGGGCCTCTGAAGAGATCATTCCTTTTCTTAAATTGCAACATAAGAATTCCTATTATTTCCTTGAAGTTTTTGTGCTGTAATTTGATGCTGCACATATTTGGAAAACAACTGTACAATGGGAGATGTAAAACCTAAACTGTTTAAGAGACAAAAATGTGGGTTTTGCTGCAAATGAAGGCACTGTTACATCTCCTGTTGCAGAGAAGAAGAGTAAGAGTCCGAAATTATCAGCTCTGCTAAGGATCTCAGATCTTCTGACTTGAAGTTAAGATGACTGTTGATGGCATCTCCATGTGTAAATAGTGCTCTGAGTGATTTGTTACGAGTGAATTCACTGCCATCATTGCTTTTGAGGGGAAATACAGTCTTCCTTAAATTATCTGCCAGTGGATATAGTGCACTTTTCATGTGTCTGCTTCCTGACATAGAATGTGAAAAATCCTGACAACTGATGTTTTTTTTCCTGTTCTGTTTTCATTTATTGCCTGTGTTGCAGCTGTGCCATGCCATGAAACGGGGAATTGAACTAGACTAAAGATAATCTGACCAAATGTTTATTTCTAATATGACAGTTTTCTAATTTGCCCCACTTTGTGGTTTTGTAGCTTGCTATACTGACATATTGTAGGAGTTCTCCCACTTGGGGTGGGAACAAGCAGGGATTGCTGGAGTAGTTAATGCATCCGAATATGTGTCCAGCACTGCCCTGTACTACCCTTCTGCAGTTCTCTAATTTTCACTATCCTAAATAATTTAGCAGCAATGAGCTGTGTCACCTCCTTTGTATTATACATTCCAGATCATTTTTGCATTCAGTAACAACACTGATCCTGGTGCATATCTTTGTGGGACATTGTGGACTTACCTTCTTTCCTGATGGCCACTAACCACTAACTGTATTTTTACCTTTGTGTCCCATCATGTAAGGGACACATCTCCTAAGCCACAAAATAACCTTCTGGTTTATCCATGCAAATCTAATTCAGTCAGAAGCTTTAAAAAAGTATGGTTGTTTCAAACATGGCAGGTTCTGGAGAGGTTTGGCTTCTCTTTTTCCCAGTTCAATTTTTTTCTACTTAAAGTTCAGTTGTACTTTACCAGTTTAAAGATTCTGGAAAGAGTGCCCTGGCCCTCATGATAGGATCCTTTGTGTCCCTTATGAGCAGATTTATGCTCATAGAATTTTCCGCTTCCGTATCCTGGCTTGTGTGCTTCACCACCCTGCAAAGAAAGATTTTAATGTATGTTGCAAATTATCACATTCAAATTATCATATGTCCATTGTAGTCTTTATTTGTGATCACTGAAATGTAGTACTCAAATGAAGAATTTGGAGGTTGTTTTAATAAACAAGGATGAAGGAAAATGTTAGGAAATCATCTGAATAGATTCAAATCTGAGGGACGCATCAATCTGTAAAAATGAATTTATATTCAAAAATTAAATACTCAGAAGGTTAACCTGTGTAACAAAGCTTAAAATGTTTTAATTTCATGAATTCTAAGATGTCAAACACATCAGCTAATATGTGGTGCTCTGATAGTGAAAGAAATGCTTAATGGCTTCCAGGCTTTGATATTTTGTCTTAAAATGCCAGTAATTTACATGCCATCTCATATAAAATCAAACCTGTTGTAGAGAAGTAGAATTTAATTAGTTGTGAGAGAACTGTGGGAAGAACCTGTCTAGAAATTTCTTAGGTAGATCATTTCTAACTGACAGGAAAGGTGGGACACAGTTAGTCACAGCATTAGTTTTGCAGACTGTGTAAAAGCAGTTGCAAAAGTGGAATAAGCATGTCTCATCCTAGCCCTCCCTCCCATTTTTGTCCATCCCAGGAGAAGAAAAATGCACCAGATGGGTCTTCCAGGAGCCTTTAAAGGAAAAAAGCTTTGCCATGCAGTGGATTTTGCTCCCTTTGTGCCGAAGCAAAAGAAATTATTGCTGCAAGGGCTGTCAAATTGCGGGATAAGAGCAAGCAACACAATTACCATCTTAAAGTGCTGTGGAAGGAGGAAGGAAAGTGGAACAGGAAAAGCAAAATAGCAAACTTGAGACAAAACAAAATTATCACGTTGCTGCTGCAGCTTGAGGCAATGGAGCAAGATATGCTTTGGCCTGGTAAATAAAAAGGCTGTTACAGAAAGCACATTCATCACCTACCCAGCTAAATCTGGTGAGGGATAATCCTCTTCCCTGTACATGCAAGAAAGAGAAACAATGACATGATGATCACTATGGAATACAGCATCTGGGTCTGCCATACACAGAAGAAGATGAAAAGAAAGCCAAGATTATGAAATAATGGCCAGATAATGAGGCAGGCAGGAGTTGAGAACAACAATCTGTACGGTTATTTCATGAAGCAAAAAAAGGCAAAATTGTTTATTGTAATTGCAATTAGCCATTGTCAGTATAAGGTGCTTCAAAAGCCAGCTGAGTTGAGTAAATGGAAGGACAGCTCCTAGTTGGTGAGGCTTGTTTGAAAGTATTACTTATTGTTAGTTCATTACACAAAGCAATCACACCATAAATTGAATATAAAAATCCCTGCAAGTGGTTTCAGTTAGTCATGCACAAACTCTGGAAGTGCATGAGGAAGAGAACCATGGCTTCTGTGTCTTAGGCTCTTGCTTTAAATTGTTCCCAGTGAAAACTTCTACTTAGTGCCATTAGAGACAGTGAATCAGGCTTGCAGTTGAATTAGTGTGAGTTAGCCCATTAATGCCTTGAGTCCCTGAAGCTGCTTACCTTTGCTTGCATTGGGGGAGGTGTACGGGGTGAGACCTAAAAACCAACACAAAGGAGTTGTCAAACGAAGGCAAAAATAAATGTCAGAAATCATCAGGCCTTTTGCCCATTATCCATGAGCTAAAAATGGCAATTGCATTGAGAAGCTCCTCTGCTGTATTAGGCTTGCCTGGAAGACACTGGATTTATGTCTGTCTTGAAAAAGAGTAGTAATTCCTGAATACTGCCAGTGTTAAGAACACAAGGACAAAACCTGTGTACGGTGAAGCTGTGTAACTGACATGGTTAGCATTTGACTAAGCTGATGGAGGTTCACATGCTTTTTTGGTAGCATTTCAATATTGTTTGTCTTCTATGTAAAAATTATTTTTGTATTTGAATGGCATAATGAGCTCAAAAGGCACAGTACAATTTGAGGCTCAAAATAAATGACAGTGATTGGGGAGTATTTGTTTACTGATGGATTCTAAAGGAAAAAAATAATTTTGGTGCGTAAGAGGAGGGAAGACTTACAATGTTCTTGAAGAAGTGGACTACAGGGTTGTCATCAACAGGCCGGCCATGCTGAGATCTTGGGGGGATGGACCCGACGTGGTGGCTGACCCTGGCTGCATGTATGTCCTGAAAAGCAGAACAGGCATGTTGCCCAGTCAGCTGGGAAGGACAGCTTAGCAGCCATGGCATGAAGAATCATTTCCAGGAGTGAAGACAGGAGGAATGTGCTTTGGAAATCTACAGAGATTGCCCCCTGCAGTTGTCAGTGCTGTGAAATGGCAAATACACAGTATGTATATGCACGTATGTTGTGCATATACATGGATGCACATGTTCATGATGTTACAGCCCAGTGTGGAATTAAGCCTCTTATTGGAAAGTTCAGATAACAGAAACTTTGTAATTTTCCTTAAATAGGAAATTTTTCTTAAGTAAGATCATAGACTGTGATTTTAGAAAATAAACCAAAATGGAAAAAAACTTAAAATTATTGGATCATTCTGCATGGGAAAGCAAGATCGTGCATCATTTTTAGTTCCCGAAGACTGTGTAATACTCATGATCTGCAAGAGCAATGGTTTTTTTTTTTAGAATGAGGGAATCAATTGAGGCTGACAATTTCTATTTCAGTAGGGCTTTCTATTTTCAGTAGAGCTTCCTGAGCAATAGTCCAACTGAAGTCAGATATGTGGTTTATGACATTGATTTCCGCTGGAAAAAAAATAACCAATGCAGAGAAGTTTGGCTGGTTTTTATCAGGGTTGTTTTTTGGCATGCTGATGGTATGTGGACACTTAACTGTTTTAGAAGCAGGAAAATAGGAATTTTGGTTCTGTGAAATCTCTACTGTCAGGCAGTCAGTCCTGCTTCTATTTCTGCAGCAGTTTCTACTTGGTTGCTGGTTCCAGTGTTGCCAAAATAGAGAGCCAGTAGTGTTTAGAATTACTTCAGCCATGGTTTTGTCTTGTTAATCTACGTTCAAATCACCCTATGAAACCTACTGACTGCTTGTCTTTAGGATAAATACCATGGTGTTGCAGATTGGATGGGCTATGGATTGCCACAGGAGAGGGAAGAAATTGGGATAATAAGGTTTTAGAATCTATATAGGGTTGAGTTTCTTGATTTTAGTGTTCTGATCAATTATTAGGTGCTAATAACTTGGCTTATTGGAAAGATTATTTGTACTTAAATACAAAGTTTCTTCTGCCTGCAGTGCCAAATGTCATCACAGGCTTTGTCTCCCCTTGTAATGTGTATGAAGCAGTAGCAAATCTGAAGTAATTTTTAATGACTGTTTTGAGTGAGTTTCCTGGTGTTCAAAATAAAGTGCTTTCCTTCATATTGTCATCAGCAAACTTCATCTGTCTTCAGAACCTTTGATATTATTCTTTATTTGTGACAGGTAATTTACATGTTTCCCCTCAATGCATTGTTGAAATTACTCTTTCACCTCTGGTTTGTTCTTTCAATTTTTGGACTCCTAGGGACAGAAAACAAAATCCAGTGATGTTTTTCAGACTGCTTATGTTTATGAAAGAACTGATATCTGTAGGTATTAAAAGGTAAATTCTAACGGATTTGAAATAAAAGAAAACAAATCTGATTTATACTGCTATGATGGGCTACTGAGATGGTGTTATATGAGTGGACTTTTTTGAATTAACTGCATTTAACAGTTACCGTGTGTTTCATTAATGCGTTCAGATCCTTATTTACCTTTAAAGATGTTTTAAGTGCTTGGCTTTAAATAATATTCTTGTTAAAATCTAATAGGTATAGAAAAGAGCAACTGTGTTTTAGGAAGGGATGTAATTTACTTCTTATTTCTTTGTGTTACTGGTCTCTTTTGCCCAGGGGTTGCAGTGAGTTCTCCCCACACCTCTTGCAATGTTGTTGGAATTTCAGTCTTGAGAGCATTACCAATAAAAGGCATACTTGGCTTCCATATCTCTGTATTTTGAAATGTACTTGCCAAGTATGAGCGTGAATTCAGAGCCCTTGGATATTGGTGGGGATGTTTAAAATAGAGGTGCCTCTTGTTTGTGCCCTTAAAGAAAGTTTAAACATATGTTTAAACATAAACATAATTCTTCAGTAACTGAACAGAAGAACGCATAGCTTTTCCTGTTCCCAGTTAAGATTAGTGAAATGCTTGATGTCAGTTAAGGATCTCAACTAAGTCAACTTTGCTGCGCATTCAAAAAAGCCAAAAAGAACCCTAAAGCTGAATGATTTTAATAAAAAAAAATTTGCCAGTACTGGAAGTTTAAGTTTATTTAATTTAATTTAAGTAAATTTAAACTGGGAGGTCTGATGACAAAAACATAATTTGCAACTTCACTGTGAAATCAATAGTTTTAAGGATTAATAATCTGAATAAGAATTCTTAAAATTCTTACAGTTATCCTGTAAGGGGAGGGATTTTTTGGTTTTTATACACTTTATGGTTCTTTTTGGTGATGCACGGGAAAGTTGCATTGTTTTACTGTGTCACCTACCTTATGGTGGTATGTTGGCCACTAAGACAAAGGAAAAAAAAAAGATAATTGTGAATGCAGTGCAAAGAAAACATGCAGGTATTTTAAGTTTCAACATTAGCTGTACTTTGGAATTGCATTCCCTGTGTTAGCCATGTACTTTCACATCAGACTAATTACATTTACTGGCACAACCTGTATTAGTATCTTGTAAGAGCTGTTAATAAAAAAAAATATATATAAAATTGCCACTTCTCTAACAGTATGAGCTCCATTTGTAACTGTAAGGTCATTACATTTCCAATTGATGTAAAGATACCCAAGTTTGTGTTAGTGTGTGGGTGTGTATATATTCATATATATATGCATACTTTTCAGTGTTGTGCAACAACTGGCTTTGGGTATAAAATGGATAAAAACTACAGTTAAACATTTACAGGCTTTTTTTTTTTTTTTTTTTTTTTTTTTTTTTTTTTTTTTTTTCTTTCTTTCTTTCTTTCTTTCCCTTTCTAGTCATGAAATCCCATGAAATCCATTCCTGGCTTTGCTTTGTATAAACAGGATATGGCAGATCTAGGGGGACTTTTAAATGCATATTATAATCTCTCTGAGGGCTCTCACCCTCCACTAGAGGATTGCTTGTAGCTGAAGATTCCATACACATGTAAATAGCTCTAACTCCTCATCGTTCAGTGATGTGCATTTGTGACCATAACAGTATTAAGATACTTTTGGAGTATTTTAATTTACAGCTTTTTACAGTTCCTTTCGGTATTGCTATTGTGTGCTTTTGTTGCCTACTTCAAGATGTGAAATGAAAATCTAAAGTTGTTGTTTCTCTACTGGCAAAATCCATACGTATGAAATACGGAAATAGCTGATTTAAGATGCAGTCAAACCAGTTAAAGATGGAAAACAAGACTTTTTCATGGCTTCAGTGGATTTCATGGTTTCCCAATGGCTTTTCTTCACAAGCCACCTAACAAGTTGTCGTGCATGAATTTAAAAGATATCATACAAAATCCACATATTTCAAATTCACATAGACATGAAAATTGCATTTAGATTGTCTTAGAAGACCAAACTGTTCCACAACCTGTGGGTTGTCCGTAATGCTTACCCACCTCCACTAAGACATTTGGAACTGTACTGGTAGACTAAAATTATCCTTTGAGGAAAATTATCCCGTGAGGAACACTGTTCTGTTCTGTGGGAAGAAAAAGCTGGAAGTTCAACAGGCAGTTTGTAAGCCACTCTGCTGATTTTGTGTTAGTCCTTGAAATGGACTCTGAATCCAAACTCGAATGAAACTCTTATCTAGGTTCAAACTGAGGTAGTCAGTATGGTTTCTAAAAATGTGTGCCAAACAGGAATTGAGATGCATCCTTTCAGTAAATATATATGCTTTCTTATTTTAGTAACGTGGAAATCTTTGATACAACTTAAGGAGAAATCTGACAGGCACTTGAATACAGAAGTTGCTTCATCTTGAGATTTGGAGGGGCTTTGTCCATGGGGCTTTGTGTTCTGGGCATGGCTGACACTTCATCAGAACAACCTTGCAGTGCTGCTACCGCAGCTCTCACCAGGCAGTGACAGAATACACAGCCCATGTGGGATGCATTTTTCCACGCTTTTTCTAGGAGTAGTGTAACTTCTGTGAGCATGCACTGCTAAATCAGAGCTGTGTGGTACTGGTGGTGTTGGTTTCTTCTTCATATCCAACCCAGGTAGCAGTTTGCTCTTGGTGGCAGTGTTTGTCCCAGTGTTTGTTCACGACTTGCTGATCTGTTACCAAAAGCAATGGGAATGCTGACGTCTTCCCCACTGGCTGATCTGGTGATGACATTATAGTTAATTACCTAATTCAGCAGGCTTTTTTAATCACTTTAGGAAGTATGAGCCACACATCCTTGTAATGGTACTGTTAATTTTTACTAATGTGGAAGTTAAGACAGAAATTAAATTACTTGCTCAAAGGTATAGAGGAGAATTGGCAGGAAGAGGAATGTAAAATGCAGGAGATTCTGCCTCTCAGGGTTGTGCTGAGATCAATCTGAGACCTTTGTCTAGAAAAAGGCAATGAACAAAAAGAGGAAGAATTTGTAGCAGAATGACAGGAATAACAAACATGGCAGTAAAGAGTAGGGATGACTGAAAAGTAAAAAACAAGGAAGAAGGAAACAATGGAGAACACTCCCCAATCAAGAGAGGTGCTAATCAATAATCCAGAACCACATTTCTCCATAAGCCTGTTACCCCTTAACGCCTTGATGATTATCATAAATTAGCAGGTAAAAGAATTATTGGGGAAAAGAAGAAGAATGGGGCCAGTTTTTCAGGAGAGTTCTGGTTTATGATGGGACTCAAATGAGAGACCAGTGCCATCATACCTTCTGAGTTTTTTCTCTGTGTCCAGTTTATTCCATTGTCGTGACACTTGATAAATGGTTTCAGAGGCACAACCCAGTGCTTTCATTTCACTTGGCTTTTCTGAAGAATTTTTTTTCTGCCTAGCATGAATAATTTTATTCAAATATTCTTCATGACAGAAGTTCCTTATCTGCTTGGACATAGTCTCTGATGCATACTCACTGTTATTCTGTTATTTTATCAAGTTGGTATCAATGACATAGCTGAAATGATCCATGGTTTGGGTGGGGGTTTTCTTGACTGTGGTTTTTTTGGATTTTCTTTGAGAATAACCACTACAGGAAAAAAAAAACCCAAAACCAACCAAACAAAAAAACACACACACACACAAAAACCCAAAAAACAAAAACAAAAACAAAACAAAAAACCACAAAACCCCCCCATACAACAATAACAAAACCATACACATTTGGCTAGTAGATATTTTCCAAGTAGCTTCTGCTACCATCAAATTTCACAGCCTTAAGGACTTTGCATAGGCAAGATGTGGAAGGCATCTTCCACTGGTATTCACCTTGATCAGTTTCTACTGATCAGCTGTGTATTTGATGGAGATGCATCTGTCTATTGGTGCTGCTACCAATATGTATAATATTGTAATATGTAAAATAATGTAATATTGTGGGTATGGCCATTGGTAAAAAGCAGAAATTTATACAATTTTTAAATTGTCCTGTTCCCCTAGTATTTTCATATAGTCAGGAATGTAATACAATAAGCAAGATGGGAATTATTTGGAAAACAAAGGTATAAATACCAGGTGTACACTATCACTTTACAGGTGCTGGCCAGAAAAAATATTACTACAGCCTTGGTTTCTGGAAATCTCAGATTGCATGCACTCACCACCCCCAAAATATTTGATCAGTTCTCATCTTTGAAGGATTGGCCCAATTCTATTTCTTCTCTGCCTTTAATAGGTAAGCAAGTGACAAACTGAACTCTCGTATAGGTTGGTAAAAGCACTATTATCTGTCTCAGCATAACTTGTAGAGAGAGTGTAATAGGAAGAGTTTACTACTGTAATAGGAAGAGTTTACTACTATGAAATATTTAAACATGGCATAGTTAATAACCTTAATTTCTTTGAAAGAAGTACCATGGTAAAATATCCAATATTGTTAGTATAAAGTGGGGAAGATGGACCACTCCAAACCTGAGGCTTGTACAGTTTCCAAGGCACATTGATTGTATGATGTATCAGAAATGTAGAAGTAGATGCATCATAAGCCAAAGGGGGAAAAGAGCTAAGGCTCATCTTGGGTCTGCAGCAGTAATTTGTGCTTTACCAACATTTTAAAATCGATTTGTAAAAAATTCAGTAAAATCACCTGCCAGCAGACAATTTCTCGTGCAGCTCAGAAATGAAACCAAGTGACTTGGGAGTGTAATGTGTAACTGAACTCATCTAACGAGACCATTTCAGGAACAGGGTGAGATATTTTGCATCAGTACAAAAGGAAAGCCAGCAATTGTTACTAAGGCTATGTGATGACAGAGATACAAACAAGGTCAGGAAAAAAAAAGTAGTAATTTTTGCTCTGGTTTTCTATCTGGCAGCATTTACCATTGTGTAATCTGAAAACAGCTGAAGAACAGTCATTTATTTTGGCATTCTAGGATGGAAAGTGCTAAGGATAATGCAGTTCTTCATTTGCAAGGAATGTGATAGAAAAAACCAATATAGCAGATTTTAATATAAAGCAATTCCTTACTTATCAAACTGCTTCAGCTGCAGAGTAGTAAACAGAATAAATGGTTCTCAGGCAGAGAAAATCCCTGTGCTAAATTTTTAATAGCCCATTTCACCATCTGTATGTACATTTTGGGGTCCCTGCCTGGCCCTCGAACTTCTTTAAACAAACACCCCCCTCTGACATATGGTTTTAAAATTAAATCCAGATCTTACTCTCAGCTGGGCTGTGGGGCCATGCAGGTGAACAAGAGAGGAATGGCTGAGAACAGCTAAAGCCAGTTCCCACCAAAAGATCCCAAAGCTACCATCTCTACCCCTCCAGCAGCTCTGCCATCAGGCCCAGGCAAAGGGCACCACAAACTTTGAACTTCACCAAGTGCTCAGAAGAATCCTTGGAGCTCTTCTGTAGAACTTAAATGCTCTTCTGCATGCAACTTACACATACTACTGTGATTATTATATCATATTAATGGATAGAAGACTCTAGAAATAGTCAAGCAAAGACTGAAATTTCCTGCTAGAAATTTAATGATAGGGGGAAACCTTTTGTTGTGGAGTGATTAGAAACCATGATCCTTCAAATGCTTCAGCTGATTAATTTGTATTTTAACCTGAACATGTTACTTACACGTTTCTGAATGTAAGAGACACAAGACCATATAAAAAACTAAAAGCAGCAAAGCACACAGGCATTCTCCCCAATCATGATTTCCTCTTTAACTTGTAATTCACGTCAGCAAGCCTCAAATACTTTGTTCCATTGCTGAACACACCCTGCCATGCAGCTGACGTCAAGTGAGCAAAAAGCATCACTAATACTTAACCAACATTTAGTGCATGCGCGTCAAAGTACCACTTAAAGAACATTTAACCTAGTCCAATTCCCAAACTGTAGTAGTAGCTCTAGTAGCTTGTAATAATTCAAGCAGTAACTTCCTTGAAATGCAAGTTCAGTGCATTAAATAATGTGTTAATTATTAGGCACAAGTAACACGTTTATGGTCATACATGTGTTAAATGAACATGTCAAAATCAATCCCATGTGATGTTGGCTCCCAGGCCTTTCACTTCTCACATGGTGTGTGAGAAGTGTACTCACCAGTTAATATTTCCTTTTTTTGTACAGGTGATAGTTTTTTAAACCAGGCAGATCTAACGTACTCTTCTACCACTGCACAAGCTAAATGAGCTTCAGACCCGCAGTTGTGTTACTCTAATTCATTTTTAGGTATTCATCATTCATTACTACCTGCCACAAATGAGAGGCCAGATTCAGTTCCCATTATCGTTAAGTGAGAACTTCACATTCAGGAGCTTTGGTTATTCAAAGCCTACCCTTTCCTTCCAGAAGGAAACCTCTCTATTCCCTTCTGTCCAATGCACTGTTCTAACTGAATTTTGCAGAAGGACACGCAGCCTCTTGGTGACCTGAAAACCTGTCACATACAAGTAGTAGGTTGTTGCAACTTCTGTTAATGGATTAAAGCATTTAAAACAAATTAAATCATTAGTACACTGGTTTTTGTGATGTAAACAGTTTAATGAATACATAAAGCACATAAAAAGCAAAAGATTAAAACAAAATTATTGTTACAACCACCATAAACTCTATAATTTTTTTACAAGCATACTGCTTGCACAGCAGGTTTTACAAAACGTGTATCACAAGCAATACCACTCCCTGAAAACTAAGATTTAGAAATTAAAATCACAGTAAGTATTTACTTAAACCACATCATATACTAGTCAGACTAGCACTGATTTAACTACTTTTCAAATTCTTCATGGTGCTGTAGTATACATTAAAGCTTCCACAGGAAATTTGAATAGAGTTCAAGTGCAAAAAAAAAAAAAAAAAAAAAAAAAAAAGTATTCTGATTAATTTATCCCTCCATGGCATTATTGAAAACTGTTGTTCCTAAACTTTTTGTCTGTGCATGGTTACCTACCACAGCCATTTTTATAGATCCCCACTCTAGCATCTGCTTAGCTCAGGAGTGGGTTTGGAACTGCTAATTTGGAAATGCTGATCCCAAGCCCTGGTTCTGCTCAAATTGAGAAGAACTTCAGCCCAGTACTGCTCCTGCCTCATATCTGTCTGTAGCATGGGCAAGCCCCATCTCTACCTTCCGTATTTCTTGCACCCAAACGCAGAGAAATGGGGAAGGAAATACAGGAGCAAGGCTTCTTTCAGGCAACAGGAGACTGTTACAAGATTGCATACAAAACTGAAGCAAAATGTAAAAGAGAAATTGATTTAATCTTTCACTAAGGCTTGCCTCGCCTATTGTTTACTGTCACTCACATAATTTTGGTTTGTTTGATCTGTGTCAAAAGTGTAGCTTAAAGTTTAGTACGTTAATGCAAAATGTTAAACCAGGAGAGAAAAGTTCTTGTTTCACAATCCAAACTTTAGTAGGAAAAAAAAAATAAAATCGTAACCAAAAGGATTACAAAAGCATAAACAACTGCATCAAAGAAACAAAATAGCAGTCAGTACATACTGAAGTTGAATACAGGCTCAGAATCTAGGAGGCACAAAGAACATTTGATTGTTTTAACAAACTTGCTTAGACAAATATTCTGTAAAGATTAGAAAGGAAGTAATTTATTATGCTACTCTCTCTTGCATGCTATTTAAAATGTCTGCACCACAGTTTCTTTCTGTCGCCATTTAAAATTCTTTTTTAATATGATTAAATTTGAGCTGTGCACAACAACAGTTTTGTTTCAAATATTCTACCTTAAAAGTTTTTCTTAAAAGTACTAAATTCAAGCTGGTTTTGATTGAGTTTCAGCTATCCAAAATCTTGATGGGATTGGGGTAAAAATGGCAAATGCACTTGCTGCTCCTTAGAGGAAAAGGAGTATTTCTGTACATTCCAGTATTTCTATTTTTATCTACTCCCATGCACTCCCAAATTAACTTCAGAATTGCAGGGCAAGGGAGAACCTGTTCCGCATGAGAAAAGGAGGCCACGAAACAGTCCCGGCATTGTTCCTGCCCCACCTTTCTGGACACAATAGTGAATGTTATTCATTAATGTACTTCTTAGCTATGGATGCAAGAAGAAAATGCCTCCACAAGGAATTTATAATGTGTTTTGCTTGAATGTCAGCCCTAAATCTGTACAAAGAGCGAGTGTTGTCTTTGCATTCCAGTGCTTGCTGGTGTGGGTAGTTGAGATGCTCCCACTGAGGCATGGGCTGGCTGAAAAAGGAAGACTGCAAGAAAGGAAGCTGCAGAATTGCTTTGAAATGCTTCAAAATAAATACAGAAAAAAGTGCAAGCAAATAAACAGTGCAGCTCTAGGAACTTTTCAAGCCTTTGAAATTCATCCTTTAAGGTGCTTTTAGTGGTATCTTATTTAGCAGAGACCTGTTTCCTTAGTGGAGTCTGGAAAACTGCCAAGGGAGTTCATTCTATTTCAGCTGGTCCATGAACACCTTCATCATCTATCAGTGATCCTCTACAAAATTCAGCAAATGGCAGCAACTATTTAGGGTTTAAACACAAATGAACCATCCAGATTTCCTCTGTCTATGCTTGTATAAATAAATGACACCACAAGCTTTTCTTGATACAAGAAACCAAAAAGGCATTGTTTCAGAGGCTAAATAAATAATAGTTGAAATGACTGTCTGTGCCATTAGCTCAATACTTTCCACACTGAAGCCCTCCCAGAGGTTCCTAGAAATGTTTCCTAGGAATGTTTCCTAGGACGTACATCAATATTATCATTGTGTGGAAGAGTGCTAGAGATGCTTTGGCACTGGAAGTCCTAATGTGACTGACTTGCCAAAATAATTCAATTTCTCTGTGCTTCCAGCTCAGATCTGCAAATCAGGACTCTGTAACACTATGAGTAGTCATTCTACAGGGAAAAAAATCCCAAACAACTCCTTCTGCTAGGTAAAAAAGTCAGAATTGTCCATAATTCTGTTTTGCAGACATTTAAGTTCTTCAAAATAGCATTTTACAGCAGAGATAAAAGAGATGATCTCCTGTCCTCTCATACATAATTACATCAAAATCTATAGAGAATCATTGCAATCATGTTCACGCCAAAGGATAAAATACAGAATTTGTACAGCTTGCAGGCATTTTTTAGTCATTACTCCTAAAAACTGAGTTGGTTTGATTTATTGCCAACCAGGAATGCAGATACTTCTGTATATTCTGTATGCAGAATCTAACTTTTTGGTATTGTCTCCTTGGTGTACAAAGAACATTTCATACACTATTTTCCATTGAGTAACACAGTACATGAACAAAACAGCAAGAGTTGAGCTGGCCAACTAGGTTCCAGAAAATAGCAGCTGGGAACAGTCTCTGCTATTTGCAGTAACAGTAAGAAAAAAGGTTTTCTTCATGCTCACAGCAACTGCTTGTTGCATTTATGAACATTACACACAGAAGTATTACCACAAAAAACCTGCCTGGCTGCTGAATCTTTGTCAATAGCATTACAGGTCCCAATTGGTAAAGGTGAGAAATAAAAAGAACAAAACACCCAGCTTGCTTAGTACTGCCCACCAAGTATGAGAAGCTTCTGGTTTTAAGTTTCTAGAGTATTTTTCATCCAGTGGTCTCTACATTACAACGCTTCAGGGAAGGGCTATTATATATCGTGCTTCCAGGTGTGGAGCTGTGAAGGACACTGACAGCCAGAGCTGTCGGACCACCACAGATCAGTTTTACACCACAGGGCAGCTTGTGTCCTGTCCCAGTGCAGCACTGAGAGGCAGCACAGATCACAAGTTGGAACACTGAATAGACCTCAAAGGCTGTCAAAGGATTTTCAAAAATTTGGGCCCAGCCAGCAACTATGAACGCTGCTTTTTGCGACACGCAACTTGAGCAACTACAACAAATTCAGCTAAAAGGAAAGTTTTACAGCCTTACAGCAGTTCTGTTGGAAAGCTTATGTAGTGTGTGGACACACAAACATAAGATTCTACCTATCATTTACATGGCAAAAAATACAGCGAAAACATCTTAAACTTTGCCACTTGAATAATACTGAACTAATATGCCAGTTACATGATTTATCAAAGGAGGCAGGTATCCTGGAAAAGGGAAGAATTTAATTAACAGCCTTTCATCAATGCCTTGTTTTTGAATTCATAGTGTAGAAATGGCTCATTATACAATTTCTAATATGAAATGCTTGGAATAAATCTCAACTTCTTGTCAGAATAAAGCAGCTGGATTATTTTATACACCTGGGGTTCAGGATAATATCCGTCAAGCCATCTCCCCAGCAATGCTGTCAACTGACCTTAAACATACTCTTGCACAAGCAGGTTGAGAATTTGGCCACAATTCCTTTTCTATCATCTATTTCCAAATTTGTCCCTCAGTTAGTGCCAAGATATGTAGAGATTGTCTTGCATTTAGTGCTCTCATCCAGCTCCCTTTTGCAAATACTTAAGAACAACACAAAAGCAGACTGAGGTTTCTCTAATTGGCACAGCACAGAAATGCATACAACACAGCACATTAAATGCTCATAAAAATTCCTCCTGGTAATGTTTCTAGAGCCCCCTGGATTTCTAATACTCCTTGTTACTACCCAGAGCAGCTCCTCCTGTTTCCCAGATCTTTGCTTGTTTTTGTTGTTGCTGTTTTCAGTTTAAAGCCAAGCATTATATTACAGGTACCATCCCGCTGGCTAGGTCAACTCTTGCTTTATAGCAGTGAGACCTTCCTTTCAGAGCCCCCCTTCCTCCTTAACTGTACTGTATTTTGCTGTAGCTTTGCAGTTCTCTATTCCTCAGAGCTCACCTTGCCCGAGCCCCGCCGGGGAACGTGTCTTTCACCTCCAAAGAATCTGCCCAGCGAGTCCAGCAGACCCGAGTCTCTGTGCCGCGGGGATCCATGTCTGGCATGGTCTATAGTGCTCGCAGATGCCAGTTTTGATCCGTGCCGGAAAGAGGAGCGTTTTTGTGAAGCCATCAAATCCGAATTCTCTGAAGCTGCTGCACTGTCCTCTTGGATGGTCTGTAGCTCGTCTGACTCTGAGGGCCGATCTTTGAAGGTGTTGTCTTCTCTTCCTGGGGCATCTCGGGAAAAGAGGCGGATCAAGTGGGGGCGACCAGTCCTGTCAGCTGGGTTGGCCTCAGGCCAGGCATTCTTCGGGTCTGCTGTGCCTTTGGAGTCTGTCACCGCTGGGCTCTTCGTGGAGGTCCCATTGTTCTGGTTCACATCTGCCTCTCCTGCAAACAACAAGGATGAGATATGAATACAGGCCTGTGAAAAACAGCCCTGGAACAACGCTGCTTTATTTCCCTTGCCTTGAGATGCTCATTTCATACAAAAGCTGTAATATGTGCGGTTGTAATGAAACTATGTTCTCTTCCAGCCTTAAAGAACATTAAGTTATCTTGGAAATGAAACCAGAATGATGTTCTCACACAAATTTGCAGTAGTTCTAGGTGATTTTTTGGTGTGGTTTTTTTTTGGTTTTGTTTTTTTTTAACACATTTATAAATAGATCAATAGATTACTTGAAGCAAAACTGAGATGAACCTTATTTATGTGGAAGGCTTGTGGATGAGGCTTTCACTGAGCAATCAGAATTCCTGTACTTTCCCTTAAAGACTGCAACTCTAATTATGCCATCTTTCTCCAAAACAGGGGGAAAAAAATGATTACAGTGACATTGCAGATCTGTGCCTTCAGAAGTGCACGTTCCCTCTCCACAATGTCAGAGTTTATGGCCTCATCTGGAATCCCTCACTGTAACTTCAATACAGAATAAACAAGCACAGTGATGAGAAGGGGTTTTTTGGCCCACTATTGAAATTGTCCTCACTTCAAAAAAGAGAGCACTAAACTGCAATTTCTGCTTGGCCTCTCATGACAGTTTTCATCCATGATGATCCTGGCACTCCAGGTACAATGTCCTAGCACTGATGCTGAAGGCCTAAATCAAAATTGTCCAATTTGCATTTAGTGCCTGTGAGAAGTGACAAAAACAATTACCAGCAACTGACAAGCTTTGTTTTTAAGCCAAGAAAGGTGCCAAGACAGACCCTGTGGTAAGTGGAATGTCTGGTGCCTTCTCCACAGTTGTGTTCTGATGCATCCAGTAAAGTATGTAAGAAGCATCAGCTGTGGCACACTTAGCCCTTCCTTCACCTGTAGTAGCTCCTTCTACCAGTGCCAAAAAGATTTATGGAGTTTTTTATGGTCTATATTATGACTCCTATTGTTCTAAAGGAAACTGCACCCACTGAAGAATATGACTTCTCTCCAAGGAACACCAGAAGTGTATTAGTAGGTCATTGCTTAAGGAGCAACCTTCAGCACAGACACCTCCCACACTGTGTCAGAAATGTCTTTTGGAGTTAAGGGGGCTCAGAAATTCAGAAATAAGTTAGTCATGTGTTACCTTTAGGGTGTCCTAATTACCTTTTTACATTCTCATTTGATTTGGTCCTTGTTGCCTTGGGAGGGATAGTATCTGGCAAACACAGCAGTGTTTTCAAAGTACTCTGGGCTCACAAGTACTTTGCTGATTCAGCAAAGCAATTTTAGCTTTGACACAGTCATCTCACATGGTTTCACCCACCCACAGGGCACTAAAGAAACCTTTTCTCAGGCTGAGAATAATTCTGAAATAATTGTATAGGTAACAACACAAGACAGTAATGATGGTTCCTGCAAAACCTGTGTGTAAGTTACAGTGGTTGTAATCAGCCTGCTACAGTTTTCTATAAAAAATATAAAGTGCAGTTTTGCTATGCATTTTTTTTTTATTTCTTTTGTGAAAACTAGCTAGAAAATGTTGGGGAACCTCAAGGAAAATTTCTTTGGTTAAAACATCTGAAAGTCTCTCAGGAATACAGTTATTTAACCAATGCCAAACTGCCACTGAAGACTCCATTAGTGGTGAAAATATTTGCTGGCAACTTTGGAATTTGAGTTTTCCTTAAAAGACACTCTCAAACTTACTAGAAATTACTAACATAGCCAAATGATTTTCTTAACAGAACAAAAGAAAAGTAGCTAACTTGGATGTGTGACACGTTCTGAAACTGCAAAACATTTTAAACAGCAACTCTAAGCCTAGGTTCTATACCATAATACAAATCCATTCAAGGACAGAAAAAGAAAAGCAAACAAAAGAGTTATTGTATTTAATTAAATGCATTAACAAAACACCAGAGCATCTGCATACTAATATTTTTTACAACAGTTGTTCTTTGTGCCACTGAATACGGGTATTGGTAAGCAACAAAGAAGGGTATTTGTGCCACAAAAGTAGCTTCTCCCAATGCATACGCAGTGAGCTATAAAGTGTAAATCTTTCTGGAGGCCTTATTTCAGCAGTGAAAGCACACATTTAAGTTTGCCTCTAAATTTTCTTCATGCTTGTGTCTTCCCTGTGTGTAAAAACACGTAAGAGTGATACTGTTAATATTTTTGCTAACTAATCAAAGTCTTCCAGTGCATTTGGAGAGAGAGACCACTTTAATAATATCCTAAGGACATCCAGAATTAATGGACTATATAAATGTGTGCTTATTTGTTCATTTAAAAACAAATATTTAGACTTCTATTAAAACCTATTGTTTTACACAGATGCTGTGTATGGCTACTATTTTTTAAGTTGTTTTTCTTTGGAAGATGAAGATTTTCTTTCTTAAAATAGTGCACACGACCTGTACCACATCACTTGTACAAGGGAAAGTTGCCCAGGGAGGAAGAGATCTTAGGCACTTTTTGCCAACCCTTGTAAAATGAAATACAGCAGGATGCATTGCCATAGGCATTAATTAGAAGGCTATGGAAGTGTCTTCTATTTATATGTAAGTGAACATGGCCCTTGAGAGCTGCACAAATGAGAGCACAAGAAAAGCACCCCCTCCCATTAGCCCAAAAACAGCAGGAGGGACCAGACTCCAAGCAGGGATGAGGCACTCCAGGTGTGGCCAAGGACCACTCCCAAAGGCAATGCCACCTCTCCCCTTCCCCTCACCTCACAGTGCTCTGAGCCTGCCTCTGGCACAATGTTCCCTGGGCATGCTGGTCAGAGGGAACAGAGCCATTTCTTCCCTGTACACACAGTGACTTCCAAAATGAGAAATATCGATGGGCAAAAAAAATTCTTAGCAGTCTGTTAATAAAATCAAGGAGAAAGTCCAAAGGTGCTTTCAATGAGAAAATAATAAATCCAATCCTTCACTGTCCTTAAGAGGAGTTAGATCCCATATGAGTATTTTTGAAACTCCTGTGGCTTTGGTGCTTCATTAGACATTGATACTTTATCCAATTTCTTGAGAATCAAAATAACTCTTTTCCCTAAGCTGCTAATTGGCTGGACCTCTCAGCCCAATGCTTCAAACAACTCCTCCCAACAACCACAGAAATCTGTTCTACGTGAAGGACAATTTCCAGTCAAGAGACCTCAGGTACAAATATCCTTCTCACTTGGAAAGGCTGTTCCACGACAGTCCCTCCTTGTGTGCACAGCAGTCTGTAGTCTTCTTCCATACAGGAAGGACAGCCTGGAAAGATGTTGTTTAGCTAAGAGTTTTTAAAAAGATTACAAGTTTTTAATCTCCTCCTACTCCTTTCCAGTCTTGCTTTCTTGCAGATACTTGTAATTCCTCTCACATTCCTACTGCTGCTCCCTCTACAAATGCTGTAAAACAAATGAGGAAGATGAAGCTGATAAAAGCTGAAGTACATTACCTTACTTTGGGTTCTCAAGAGAGGCTTAGATCAACAGTCACAGCATATGGCAAATATTGATTATACATGACAGCAGCTTAAATATTTGTATGAAATCTTAAAAATTAAGTATTATTTGCTAATTACAAGTGCCAGAAAGTACATTAATCAACTCTGTAACACTGAATATTCAATACACTTTATCATTACTACAGGCTGCTGTGATCAGATTATACTTCCTTTTTCTCAGCCTTCTTTTCTCAGGGTATGAAGATGGAAATTACTGAACTTTAAATCAACTTTTCATTTTAGCTTAAGTCACCTATATATATATAAAACACTGTTTTTCAGTATATTAAATATAATCTGTATTTGCCCTTTTCTACTATTTATGTCCTCTCTTTTCTGGAGAGGTCAGCTGGATAGTGAAATACAATGCAGTATAGTCCTCAATTCTGAGTTAAGTTTATTTCAGTATGTTTACTGAAATGCTGACAACAAAATATTGGCTAGAACATCTGACTTCTTGTTCTGATCCATCTATGTTTAGTCACTTGAACAACAAAATGTAACACCTAGAAATTAATCAACTTTGTCACAGATGAGATTTCAAGAACTCTGGTAAGCTACAGCATAAGGCAAATGTATTAGTAATAGGTTGCCTTGCATTATTTAAGAGGCTGGGACCACTGTTTTGGAACATGTGGCTTCTAATAACACTTGTGGTAATATCAGGCACTTGACACAATAAAAGGCCAGAGATAACACATCCATCACCACTACATACATGCTGCAGCTGAGGATATCTGGGTTCCAACTCTGTGCTGAGACAATCTCACAACAATCCAGCTCCTGGTCTGGACAGTTACTGCAGCACAGCCCACAGTAGAATAGCATGCCTACCACCATTAGGCTTCACCACAGAAGTATTTGAGGAGACAGAGGAAAGAATTATATCTGCATTGTTAAATCTGAACTGCAAAGTCTTGATTCATCCTCATTATGCTAAGAAACTGGAGACAAAAAAATGGCTCTTAGCCTAACTTCACTAATATAGTTAGAAAGCAATATGCCATCAGACATTTAAATTTGCAGACCTAATTACTGGGTTTGTCTGATGCTTGTCAAACATTGGGAATCAATTTTGGACAAATATTTCTGTTTGAAATGGATGGTATACAGTATAACTGTGAAATAAACACTTCTCATAGCTCTGAACACAACCAGAGGAGATGTGCTGGTGCATTTAGCCTTTACACAAACATTCTCCCCATTTTCTAGCACAGTGAATGCAGAGAGAAGTGCCCATGTGTCTCACGATACAGATGCACATGAGTTTAACACTCCTACTGCATTTAGCCAAGAGATCACTTCCATTACAGCTTGCTCTCTTCCCTCCCTCTTTGCCAAAGCTTATCACTTTCAGGGAAAAAGACTTCCACCCAAAGGCGAATTTTCTCTATAGCTTCAGCATAACTGAAGGAATGATATTTTTCTGCAGAAGAAATCTGGCTTTTTCTATGGGCTAACCAAGCTGCAGACTAAACCACCACAAAATGAGAAGCCACCTGCTAAGCGTAACATGCACTCCTTTGACTTTACTCCCTTACTTCTTTCATTCTTTCATTTCACAGCATATAAAGCTCTTACCAGACTAGAAAAAAAAATTTTGTGAGGATGTTTCCATTCCACTGACAAGTTGAGCACATTTCTACACTGATCTGCTGAAGTGGTGAATAAGAGGTCTGCTGTGGCATAGTTTTCCTTATAATAAAACTTAGTACTAAAAATACAGTAAACAGTGAAAAACCTCACTGGGTCCAGTATTTACTGCTATTGAACTAAATTTAAAAGAAGACCAAGTTTAGCTCTATACTACATCTTGGGTCAAGATGGATCAGTGGCTGAGCCTGCTGAAAGTTATTGCACTGTTGTTGGTAAAGGCACAACATAGGTTTAGACATTCAGACTAGACTGTTGTGTCTGGGTGAATGGAACTTCCACTTAACATTTTACAAGAAGTGCCTGACAAATGCTGCTTTTCCTGAATCCCTGGTACCTCATGGAATACCAGTTCTTAGGTGTTCTCTGCAGAAAGCATTATGCCCCCTAAGAGCTGATGCCAGACTGAAAATTATTAGGTCAAACAGGATTTATTAATTGCTAGACCTTCGCTAATACCCAAGTCTTGGCACAATTTCTTTCAGACTCATGAAAGATGTCATTTCTCCAAGCCCTCCCTGGTCCTCTCCTGCTGAAGAAGAGCTGCTGAGGTAGCAGAGTTTGGCCTTAAAGCAGAGCTCACATGAAAACACAAAAACATTTGACAAAGAGAGGGGAAAATGTAGTATGCATCCTATTATGGAATCAACTGTCTTTGCAGTTGACACTTCAGCTATATTATTTATGCTCATATTTCAAAGAAAAATACTGCATTCACTCAGGCAGAATAGGAATATGTACTTTTTAGCATAAAATTATTAGGGAAAAAACCTGAAAATTGCATAGGAGAATGTGAATTCTGTCAGACACTAACCACTACAGGATGAAAACATAAGTTTATTTCTGATACTAACATAAGCGTACTCCAGATCTGCTGAAAAAAAACCAAAAACCCCTTGAACATTTGACATACTTTGGCATCAATTTACAAGTAATACCTATTTTACTAGGTAAAAGAGTAAAGTCTGTCCTGAAATGACTAGCAACCTTCTTCCTAAAAGGCCAGTCAATGAAAAACTTGCTGGCTGCCAAAGGTGCTTCCAACAGTAGGGCTGGGATAAATAAATCTCTTGAGCTGACTTGACAAGTTTCTTCTCAGTACCCTCAGTGCACCAGACAGCCAGCCTTGCCATCATCCTGAGATGTACCACTTTCAGCACTTCCCTCAGCTACTTGAAAGGTAGTTCTCAGAGCCCAGGAAGCAGAGCTGGGAAAACAAACCTGTGAAGTCATTCATCGCAGAGGTGGCTGGTTTGAGGACGGGATTCCCCAGAAGCTTTCAATAATACAAAAAGTCACTGATCACCTGCATAAGGATAATCAAAATCATCAACTCCCTGTTCAGGGGGACAAGAAAGGACTTTAGGATTTCGATCCTGGGCCCAGTGTATGTATAGTTTGGACAAGCAGTACCAAACCCACAGAATCTGGTTAAAATAAATACACTTCTTTAACAAGGCAGCAACTGTTTAAAGGCTGTATTTATAATAAGGCAAGCTGTAAAATTATATGCAATGCAACCAGTAAATTATGTCCTTTAACAGCAAACATCCTCTACTTTCTTAAGTTTGCATCTTTCATTTCAGGGGGCCAATGCTTAAAAGCCAAATGATGAAGACAGCATAGATGTCAATATACACTTTAGTCTATAAAAGTAGTGCTGGATTATGTGGATTATGGAGTGATAAACAAGAAGTCGTATTAATTTTGCAAGTTCAGTAGGTTAATCAATAGCCTGATTTTTTTTTCTTTCCCCTTAATTCTGCTAGACTTCATCATCCCAAAGTGTTTAATATGTAACTCTGAACCACTGCTTGTTACAAGAGTACCAGTTTCATGATAACTACATCCCTTAAGCATGGCTCTGCAGTAAAGCCAACACTTGCTGGCAGAAGGATCCCTGTAAGGTGGTACTGGCACTGTGGGGAATTGTTGCTGTGGTATCTTTTTTGGTAGGGTAATTATACTGACCTTTTAAACTTCCCCAGTAAAACCATAATGCAACCAATCAATGCCTAGGTGAAAACACACAGCAATGTGACATCTAGCTGGAATGGTGACACTGATAAACATGCCTAAATCTTACTTTGTGAATCAGCAAACAGCACATAATTTTTAGTTCTGCTGACAACTTTCTGGCTTGCGAGAGCTGGTTCTGTGAAATGACTACAAAATAAAAATTACAAATTAAAAATATGCTGTATATTCATTACAGCTTATGTTTAGCGTTATCATTCTGCTGATGGCAATTACATGGTATCAGTATGTAAAAAGTAGCAATACTGTCTGAGTCAGAGATTTTTGATATATCAGAAGTCCTCTTGCTGGAAAGCTTTTCTGTATTTTCACCAAGGCACACACAACTCCTAGCATCTGCATGTCAGAGACGTGGAATCACTTCCAAGTCTGTGCAGTAATAACCACAGTCCATGCCCAAAGTCTGGATATTATGGGAAGCATGTGTGGTTACTGTGGGCTGAAACGCATTAACATCCCATTGCCCACTGGGAGGGACTGCACTCCAGGAGCCAGATTTTGGACTTGATGGAGGAAAAAGAACACCATACTTTCCCCAGACTTGTACACCCTGTATTTTTTATGCCTTTAAGAACTCTCCTCTGCATTCTTACTGAAGAAATTTAGCCAGTTCATTCTGCCCCTGTCAAAGAAAGAGATGAAAGCAAACCAGTCAGCAAGGCGTTTCAAACCACAGGAACCAGAGCAGCAGTTGGATACCAACTCTGTGTGTTCTCTTCTTACTGATGATGCTGAGGCTTAAAACCAGGGCAACAGACCTTCTTTTTCTTAAACCTACTGTGGAAGTCGTATCAGAGTCAACATGCAAGAAATTAGCTGGGAGGCCTGAGTTACACATCATCTGTCATTGCATGGCGCTTAATTTCCCCTCCATCATCTTTTTTAATGGGCTATGTATGTGTTTCAGCAATTCAGTGGTAAGCCTTCGTAAGAAATTACCAGTGATTGAGCATTGAATTGGACTGCCCAGGGAAGTGATGGAGTCACTGTTCCTGGAAGTGTTCAAGGAACTGGCTCTTAGTGCTGTGGTTTAATTCAGTCAAAGGTGGGACTCAGTCTTGGAGGTCTTTTCCAACTTTCCAACTTTAATGACTATGAAAGAGAAAGTGGCTCAGGACTCTTACGAGCCTTGTGGGTGTGTGAAGGTACTGTTTGCTTGTGAGGACAGGTAAAGAAACCTGCAAGTAAAAAGAGGCATTCAAAAAAGCTAAAAGCATCCCCTGAGTGAGAACAACTTTTGATCTCCAGATTGTAATTAAAACCAATCTACTTGGCTGCAGAAACCGCCTTGCACTCTGCGTGCTTTCCCAGAGTTGGGCACTTGGTTATCCACGCTCTGGTTGACAATGAAGAGCTGAAACAAAGCCCACACGGTGGCCTACCATTGCAGAGGAATGCAGCAGTGTAGGCCTGGCTCGAACCCTCTCGCTCTTGTTTTCCACAACTCCTGGCATTGCCTCCCCTTGCTGAGGGTTACAAAGGCGAGTACAGAAAACAAAAGAGCCTGTGGTTGAAACCAGTGGGACTTGCTATGGCAGAAATTTGGAATCTATGAGAAGCATGTGGCAATTCTCCACACAGCCTGCAGAGAGGTTTTTAAAAACTTCAACCAAGAATTTTATCCACCCACCAGTTTCAAAGAAAAATGTTCCTTTGTGTTACTGGAACATATAGGTTTGTTTTAATCTTGAATATCCCACAAAAGATCCTCCCACAGCAAAGCGAGCTGGAGCATCATTTGTAACAAACAATTTCATGTACTTGAGGAGAAATTAAATCACCTGCTGACCCATCAGCACTTGTATTCTTTAAAACTTGTGCAACTGAGTAGTATTAGACAAAGATTGATTATTCATCTTCTCTGCTTGAGTTGCACTGAGTATGAGTTAATTGTTAGGTTGTAAAACTTGGATATATCCTCCCCCACCAAAGTATGGCAAAATGAGTAGTGCTTCACATCAGACCTCACAACTTCCACTATCTTTTGTTTTTTCCACATCAGTTAGGTTTTACTGCAAAATAACCTATTTCCAGCAGTACAACTGGGTACCCAATATTACAGTTATTTTATTTTTTTCATAATACCGTAGAGAAACAGGGCCTTGAAAGCAGCAGAAAAAGCAATGTTGGTGAAATGAGTGAGGTGAGGACAGTGACAGAACTAGCTGGTTCAAAGAAGTTGCTCAGATCATGGTAAGCAGCACAAAAAGCCCCTCTAGCTGTAGAATATTTCCTGTTAAAACCCATCATGTAGCACCTCCAAAGAGGGCCTGGTAACACTACTGTGTTTTTCTTGACCAAGATTTATTTGTCTGAGTGGTATTTCATTGTTTAGAAAGTGTAAACAGCAGAATAAAACACACTTGTAAAAAGTTAACCAAACAAGCTACCTTTAAAAAACATGGTTTGATTGTGACCACTACTTACAGCATGAGGTTATAAACTCCAATTCCTGTAATCTGCATTTTAGTCCTACAGAATAACAGTGTTCATGTGTGTTAACTTTTCCTGAGACCAACTAAGCCAACTAAACCCAGAGCCCAAAGTACCGTAGAGGAGTTTTTCATACATTAAAATAAAGAGAGAATATGAATGTTTTTAACTCCCCCCAAAATAAAGCACTGATTTGCTGGTTTGAGGACGTAACTTCAATTTTTTTTTTCCAATACAGCCTTGCATAGGGCAGGTCCAGCTAAAAAGCAAATTACAGGAGTATGGCAGTTCTAGAGAGAAGAGCACACAACGCAAGCCAGGTTTCTGGAAGCTGTGAATCACCTGCAGGATGATTTAATCAAGAAGCTTGACATTTTCATGCATCCCTCAGGTGTACACTGCCCTATCTCTGGATTTCTCTGCTTTGCCCTGTTAATGTATTCTGAACTGAAGCTTTTAATAGCACAAGTGATCCCAGAGAGTCACGGTTACAGAATTTGCAGTGAGGGGAATTACACTGGCAGTTTTTAGAAGCCTTTTTTTTTTTTTTTTTCCCCAGAAAATTCTGCAGTACACCACAATGGTATAAAGGACACATTCTGAGTATGACACACATATTTATCAGTATTTCTAAAAATATCTAAAAATTATCTGTAGGCACAAGTACGCCTACAGACCATTTACCTTTGCATTGAATCCTTGTATATGTAAAACAAAATTGAAGATGTGGCTCTTCAGAAGCTGACAAAACATACCTCCCTAACAAACAAACAAAAGCAGAAAATATGGGGTAGGGTTGTTCAAGTCTGCCTAAATCGCAGTTCTTAACAATCAGAACAAGTCTACAGCCATGAGCTGCTGTCTGACAATATCTTCATTTTGGAACTGATTTTCACCTTAACACCTATGGTGAAAGGTCAGAGGAGCAGAAGTGAGCAGGAGTTTCTCTCAGTCACACAGAGTTTGTTCGCAGAGATTGTCACATCTCAGAAACTGATGAATTACTCTGAGTGCCCCTGAGCCCTGTGGGAGGCAGAAGCCCAGGTGGGCAGCTCCCTGCCCTGGGAGGATGCAGAGCTGTGACCTGCATATCCAGCTGTGCCCAGGAGGTGGGAGATGAGCCCTCTGTGTCCTGGGGCAATGCACTGACACACCTCCAGCTTGACCCAGACATCTGAAGTGGAAGAAGCTCACATCCCAAGAGCCACACCACCAGCTGCATCCGTGAGGTGGAAGGCAGGCACCTCTGTAACCCTTTGGGGAAGCAGAGGACCATGTCTTCAGCTTCACCTCCAGTTCAAGATGCTGGCATTAAGAGGAGGTCCCTTTCTCTCATGGACACTGTAGCAGCCATGTGCAGCTCCAGCTCTGCCTTTGGTATGGATGGTGAGAAAGTTATTCTGCCTAAAAGATCAGCAGCTGACTGTTAATTTTAAAAAACACAGTAAATGCTTCACAAATGTGTCACTTTGGGGATGTTCAGCACTCCAGATCTCAGTTTTTGTCTGCCTGGCCATGCTTACTCTAACTAGATTTTAAAACGTTTTCATGTAATAATACAGGATTTTAGAAGGTGACAATCAAGGTGATAACTCTGAACTCTGAGGAGAAACCTGAACGCCAGATTACTCAAAAGACAAATTCCCCATGCCATATCCAAAGTCAGCAGAGAAATCACAGCTGAGCACATTTATGGCAGGGATGCTGCTGGGGCACAGACTCCCAAGGCTGTGTTTGGCCACTCTCAGTTTGAAGTCTCTCTGCAGGCTCTGGCACAGGAGCACAGCACTCAAGGATGCTGCACCCTGATCACTGCTGTGAACAGAGGGAACGGGATTTTTGCTACCATGCTCTGTCCTGCTTGTCAGAACAGCTTTGTCTGGGAGCTGCACAATGGAGAATGTCAGCACAGACCGAGGAGCAGAGCCATGGGACTGCTGTGGCAGAATGAGAGGAGGGTATAAAAATATTGCAATGCATGCAATGAAAGGTGGGCAGTTTGCTAAAATACTAGCAAAAATTATTTCAAATCCTTTACACTTTTAGAATCAATACAGTTAAACTCCTAATAGTTTTAGAGGTAGTTTGGATTAAACACCAAAAATAAACTGTTCAGAGACTTCTGAGTGATTTCCTCAGTGAAGAAATTAGATAATCAAAGAAATATTTTTCTGAAGGGAACTCTATCATAAATTAATATGAGATTTGATTAAAATATCCGCCTGCCTGGCAGACAGATCAAAATAAAACATTACTCCAGAACTTAACATAGGGTTTACAGGTTTTCCTTCTTCATAACTGCCTCAAGTGCAGCCCTAAAACAGGAAAATAAGAATACTTGAAACCAAGCAAATAAAACAATGAATCCAAAGGACTAAAGCAGTCTGCACTGACTGGCACAGGGCCTAACAGCAGAGATGATATTCCATAGAAATACTGGCAGAAAGCTGAGAATAAGATGTTCAGAAGAAAGATAATAGGGGGAAAAAAAATCAGGGTTCTTTTTTTTTTTTTGATGATGAACTGAAGACATTTAAAGCTGGATTCAAAACACCTTGTCTGTCTATCCTGCAAGCAATGTCTGGCATTTACAAGAGAATAAAGAAACATTACCAGCAATCACATGGAAAGACTTTACACTCCAAGGTGAACCACAGAACCCACAGCCTTACATGTCTAGATGTAAGAAAGGAAATTCTGAAGGATTTCTGACCCTGAAGGAAAGGACAGTATTTGCACTGGTCACACCATTCTGCTGTTCTCTCTTGTCAAGCACTGTCTCCCTCTCTGGCCCCCAGTAGTTTCCTCCCACCTTCCCTTCCCAAGGCTCCTGTCTTCCCAAGGCTTCCCTTCCAAAGCTGCTGTCCAAACCACTCTGCTGCGCTGCCTATCTGACTCCTGTGAGCTCCACCTCCACAAAGATCATGATCCCTCGCCCTGGCAGGCTTCTTGTGGAGCAAATTCCAAATTATCTCTGCACAGGAATTCACCTCTGGAATGTCTCCTTGTTGTAAGGCCTGCCTATGCAATACCAGTCAAAGCTGTCAGAAGCTAGTACAAGCAGACAACAAATGTGTACCTCTAAACCAACTACAAGAGTCACAAGATTGAAGTGCTACCTCTCCTAACATAATCTGTCAAATGCTTACAACCCACACATGTTCTTACAACGCTAACACCAAACATCTAAATTCAAAGGGTCCCCACTTGGAAAATAACTATTGCACGGCCTTTTGCCCTTTCTCACTTGCTTCAGCTGCTCTGGATTACTGACATTTGTCCACGTTAGGTGAGAGCTTTCAAAGTCATGTCAGGATACATTCACAAACACCTTTCCAGCAGCAACCCTCCACAGCTCTGCTGGATCAGCCTCTGCCCACAGTTCCCTAAAACCAGCGTTACGTGTCGTGTGGTTGGTGCCACAGATAGATTTGGTTTGGGGAGCTCGTCCTTTCTACACTGAAAGAAGAAATATTCCATTTCTCACCCTTCCCAATGAAATTTCAATGGCTGGGCTAACACGAAGATGATACACTGCTGCCTCCTCCATGTCCCAGTTACAAACAGGGTTCTCCCCATTTCGTTCTACAAGCTCATCTATACAGATAGTGCATGAAAGGAAAACAAAACCTTTCTATATTGGCTGAATAAGGCAGCAAAATTACAGGATTTCAAAAGTAGCCTCGGTCACTGGTACAATTTGTACAGCATGAAATCCCACATTTCTAAAAGATGTATTTACATGGTGGTTGATAGACTGAGAGAAAATGTGATCTGCTCACACATCAATTTAAAATCATCTATTATTTCAGTGGGATTTTACCTGAGATACAGTATGCTTTTAGTCAGAAAAAAACCCCCAAGGAAATTATTAGGGAATCCCAAAGCTGTTCATGTAAAACCAGGTATAAAAGTCCATTTCTGCCTCTGAGCTAAGCATCTGTCAGAACAGCCTTATAGATATCTGTTCTAATAGTTTTAATCTCAGCTATTCTAGGTCTTTAGAAACTCCAGTCCCCTCTCCATCATTATAAATGACATCCTACACTTCTAAACATATTAATAAATCTGTTCTCATCTCTACTAGGCCACATCAGACATATCTGCTATACAACAACAAACCAATGATATCAGATTATAAATAATTGAGAGTTTTTTTCAATTAAAATAACCCAAGACTTTTTTCCCCATGCTGAACACTTGTGAGCTGTACCATAGTTCTAAAAGTGACTCAATGCTATATGAAGAACAATGGTGACAAACTGTATAAAACCGTGGCAGTGATCGATGGTACTTTACACAATATCTGCTTTTCAGTAGCAGCATTCTAGGAGTGAGAAACTGCTTGCACAGTACCAAGCCTTGTACCAGTTCGTGGGAGTTACTGCTATTAAAAAAGGAAAGAAAGAAAATAAAAGAATTCATAAACTTTATTTTGCTATTTGAGTATGTATAAAGTCACTTTTCATGTGATGAAGAAAGCACACTCAGCATAAGGAGCTGTTAATTCTGAAGACTAAAATGATAGTATGATCGAGCTACACAATATTTTAACAAGCAAGAAAGGCTATAAACATGTTTTATTCCTAAGTGTACTTGGGGTATGTTTCTTTCAATCCACCCAGCGAGCATGAGAATGAGTAAAACCACCACTTCTAGGGAGGTTTACAAAGAGCCTGAGAGCAACTCAGTGGGTTACACCAGAAGGACTATCACAGGGCAGCATTGCATTCAGAAGATGCACGCAGCACACAGCCCTGGTTAGGATGCAGCCCTGGGGAGGCAGGTGGTACCATGCCTGCTTTTTGCAGGCAGAGATTGCTCCACTGTGCCCAAGGCCAGCAGAAGTTGTGTTGGAGCCCGCAGCACCACGCTCATCCCAGCAAACCTGGCTAACGCCTGGCAGGGGCTGGGTGCTGCACTGAGCTGCTACTGGCAGCCTCCAGCTGGCACTTTCCTGGGTGGTGCAGCAGCCCTGTGCCTGATGGCAAAAGGCTCAACAGTTCCTGGTTCTGGGCCCGTGTTTGCAGAAGCACTATCCACAAGCCATTTCAGAAATAAACAAAACAACTCCACCTTGGTTTTCTCAGTGGGAAGTTTTCATTTTTCCTGCTTCCTAGGGAGTTGTCACAGAAGGTAGAAAGTGCTCCACAGAAAATAGCTGTGTTCATCTTATCTCTGAAAATAAAAAGTCATTTATTTCCTAGGTAAGAGCATTTCTGCAGCCACAGATTGTGACTGGCAAAATGAGAAGTCTTTCATATTCACAGTCTGTGGTTTCCCAGAAAGTTACCTAGCATCCCTTTGAAATAAGTAAATAATACAATCTGTTTATAAAGTCCCTCCACCTTGGTTCAGTTCCCAATTTAGGATGCAGTCCATTGTAGAGAATCATGGGCATTGCTAATCCTGAGAAAATAGGATAACCAGGACAGTCTGACAAAGGGGTGCCACAGACTGTAGAAGTCAAATGTGATGGAAGTAGCAGGAAAATTGCCACGTACTTCCAGATTTGTGTTCATGGCCTACTAGGAATTTTTTTTCTCCTCACTGAAAGCCTGAAGTACTGGAATCAAGGATAAAAACAAAACAAAACAAAACAAAACAAAACAAGACAAAACAAAACAAAACAAAACAAAAAAAAAAACAAAAAAAAAAAAAAAAGGGAAAAAAATCTAATTCCATCTCTAGTAACTGTGAGGAATAGTTGGAAAAGCACATGGCTTGAGGACACATTTCCAGGTGCCAAGTGCACCAGCAGGCTCTGCAGCCTCTTCCCACTCACTCATCACTTGCTCACTCATCTGGGAGTTCCCTGTCCCTGCTCAATGTCAGCTCCAGCCCAGGTTCAGCCTGCCAGGACACAGCTGGGATGAGACAAAGGCCTGTGAAGACGCTCTTGGGTGGCTGGCACGCCGCCCCTGTCCCTGCCCAGCCTTGTGTCTGCCCACGGTGGGACCTGCCAGGGCTCTGGCAGCCCTTGCTGCTCCTGCTCCCCTGGCCCAACCCTGCCTGCCTGGTCACAGCTCATCCCCACACTGGGCAGGCCACTCCTGCTGCTCCCCAGGAGCATGAGATCATCAAGCTGTGAAAAGCAAGTGCATTAATTTTGAGCTCTCATTTATTACCTTTGGCCTATTACAGGAAAGACTGAACCTCAAGGGTATCCCTTTCAGCAGCAAAATGCCCACTGTGGACAGTACTGCCTGAGAAACAGAAATAAAAAAAACCCAAAAACCTGCAAATGCATGCAGATTAACAGACCAAGATACATTTCATAAAAGTAAAAAAATAAGTAGTTCATAATCACGTCAAAAACTTGCACTTGAAAAAGTCTCCAACCCTGACTGTTTGCCTTTCAGAAAGCATCATAAGGAGGCATTTACTGGAACAAATTCCCTTCTTCCCACCCACATCTCCTGACAATTCTTTCTGTGACAATAAATAAGACAGGTCTATCACTCACCCCATTTTCGATTTCCCAATTTTCCATTCTGGCAAGGAAAATATTTCTAACATACCTGAAAGGAATAAAATTAAGGCCCATATTTTTTGTAGGTGGCTGACACAACTTAGTTGAAATCAGCAATTGTCAAATTATCCTACACTTCTACTGATGGCACAAGCAGCATGTTGCAATCCATATTAAAAAAAAAAAAAAAAAAAAAAAAAAAAAAAAAAAAAAAGAGAGAGAGAGAGAAAAAACATAGAGGATAACTTGATTCACTTGATGTGGAGCTATACCATGAGATTATCAGAGCATCTATTCTTTTTCATACAAGTCTAATTTATAACTTGATACAGTTTGACTAGATGATTGCAAGTTGAAGTCATGCTGCTTACATCTTTCTCTCATTGCCAGGCCTGTCACACATAATAAAAGGTGTCAAGATTTCCAAATGCAGTAAAAGTTAACTTACAGAGTAGTTCACACTTAATTACTGCACACTTTGTATGGTCCCTAGAAGCTGCATGGGGCTAGCTAAAGGATAACTACCATGGTCATCATCACAACAGCAGATAAAACTGCATCACCTTCAGCCATTATTCTTCCACTTGCACTGCAGTATAGATTTGCTACCTTTTAAAAGATCATTTTGACTGGTATTCAAGTCAGCAGGAGCCACTTTGCAGGTATGTGAGTGGCAGGACACCCAGCCCAGTTCACAGGAACTTTAGCATAACTGGGTGGATGTACAACCTGTATATTAAAGATGCATATCCAAGATTATCCAAAAAACCCCAGCATCTGTATAGCTCTAAGTCAGCATGGATTCATGGACAACTGAGACCCACTTAATGGAACAACCTACTAAGTTTTGTAAGCAGAATGCTTTTGTTAGCACTATCCTGCATATACACGTACACAAATCTGATGTAATTAGCAAAAGCCAGCTTACCTGGTGACAGGAAAAAAGGAAGTTCCCATAATAAACATAACCCCTTAACAAATGAATAATTGCCAGCAAAAGGTAAGGGTGGATGTACTACAACACAGAGGCACCACATCCCTGGGGAGTGCACCAGGTTACCTTCTGACAGCAAAGTTTCTCATGGGGCCATACACAGTTTCTCCAGCAACATCTACACAAACATGAGCATTAATAACTCAGAGGTACCAGCAGCCTTAGGCCTGCAGAAGGGCTTGCTAACTAGATCAAATATGCTTTAAATGGCAGCCAGAAAAGGAATGAGCATGAAAATAAAATCTGTTTTAAAGGATCAATGATTCTATGAAAATAAATTTATTCAGAGACTGTCTTTTCATGTTTTGCAACACAAAATAGATCAAACAAGGCTCTGCTTCTGAAAAACACAACATTTAATGAATACCATGGCACTTAAATGCTGACTGGAGAGATGCCAGAGAAACAATGTCTTTTCCTCCTCTACTGAAACACTGTTTGCCCTATACAATAGCTAAAAAGTATTTAAAAAATGGCTGAGTGGAACTCTTTTACCTCTGACTAAGCATACCTATCAGGGACTATGTGCTTCATCCCTCTTACAGGAATTACACAGTATCATGATTCAGAACTAAGCTGATCAATTCCTGGGAAATATTCATTGTATTGTCAATTCCTTAGTACTTCCTGCATCTGTTTTACACAAATTGAAAATTTATGTAACACAAAATCTCCAGGGAACTAAGAGGCAGCCTTAGCCCTACTCAAAACGGCCTAAAAAAGTCTGTTCTCTTTATTTGTTCATACCAGATGCATTCTAGTGGTATAGCTGTGCCTATGCTATCTGTCAGGATGTGAATTCTGACATCCTCAGTCGCCCAGCCTGCTCACTAAGGGTGTTTGTTTGTTTGTTCGTTGTTTTGTGGGGTTTTTTGGTGTGGGGGTTTTTCTGGTTTTTCTGTTGTTGTTGTTGTTTTTGTTTTGCTTTGTTTTGGTTTTTTGTTTTAGTTTGTTTGGTTTTTTTTACATGGGAACATAGATACAAAGGTGTGGAAGGGGAAAGTAAAGGCATTTTAAGCACATGACTACAGGAAAGAAACAGGACCTAGCCCTAGGAGAGATGGAAAATGTTGCTGGGGTCCTGCAATTTAGAGGGCTCCTTTCTATCTTGTTATTCCTCAACTTTAAAAGAAAGGAGAAGGAATTGTTTGTTTTAAAAGATGCACATATAAAAATAAACCACTCGCCGAGAAAGAATTCAAAATAAAGAAATAAATCTTTAGACTCCAGCATCAGTTATGTGCTTGATCAGCCAAATTTTCAATCCCACTTAGTATGTGAACACTCTAGTACTGTATGTGTGCAAAACAGACCAACAAGCCAAATAATAAAAGCTTTCAACCCATGATCATGGCCAGTGCGAGACACATGCCATGACCCTCAGATCAAGATCCAGGTGCAGAAGAAGGAAATATCCTGTTCCCCTACCAGCAGAAGTGTACTCTCCACACTGCACATTTCTCTTGCTTCTCTTGCCTTGCTGCCCCATGAAGATGTAACAAATCAATTGTTAATGTCTCTTCTTTCAGCATACAAAGGAATGTGCTCACCCAGAGCAATTTAAAAATTAGGGGCCTCCAAAAGTGAAGTGTTTTCATTGTGTAATTACTGCCCCCAAACAGTTTTTGAAGAAAACTTTCACATCAAATTGCTTTTTACGGCCAACATTGACAAGTTACTAGGAAAACAAATTCAGCCTTGTGACTGCTATAACCAGGTTGTTTTGGCAGTAAAATCTAATGGAAATCAAAAGCAAATAAGCCAAATGTGTAGCCACTCTACCTTGGAATTAGGCTTTGTTTGAAAGGGGGTGGAGAGAGGAGGTGGCAATAAAGCAGTGGCTGTAAATTCTGCTTTTGGACTACTGACTTCAAATCCAACAAAGCTACCCAAACAGATTACAGTGAGCTCAAAATGAATTAAAAAGTAGAAGCAAAAATCAAGTTAGTGCTTAGCCAAGTGAACTGGACGCTACAGACGGCTGCTGTTTAAGAGTGTGTCCATTTATCCGTCTTGCTTGGCTGTCCCCAGTGTGCTCTTACAAAACACACACAGCTAGGGGCACTACTGCCAGGCAACCTTTCCTACTGGAAAGGTTTAGTGCTGTCAGTGTTTTGCCTGCCAGGTTAAAGCTCATGTGCAGTCTGGCATCAGGTATTTTGACCTTCAACTCTTCCAAAAAATCCCCCAAACCCTGTCCAAACTTCCAAACGCCAACAGTTGTTTTGCACCTCAGAGCTCTCAAAACATTGTATTGACAGTGTTCATTACTAACACTTGCATGGACCAGATTTTTCTAGTCCTTGCCTTCCATTTACAATTTTTCCTTTGAGACTGAGCTCTGAATGTGAAAATGCTTAAGCATATTCTGCAGAGCTCACCACTGTGCTTAATGTTTTTCAGTACTTACAACACATTCAGGTTATGATATTTTTGATAATTTTTCCAGAGTATTTAAAATTCCCTTCAGGTATTTCAGAAATTCCACCCACAACATGCAAATTGCCTGCTTAAGAATTTCATGTTGCTTTTTGTTTTCTGCCAGTTTCGTCCTCTTAACAGAGAGGGTAACATGCTGTCAACGTATCGTGCACATTCATCTGGCTTTTGTTTTGGTAGGTTGTTTTTTAAATCTGAAGCAACATACTAATCCACAGTACTTAAAATAATTAAGAGAAAGGAAAAAAAGCTCAGCAGTAGATTTAGACATTCAAAATACTTGTCCCCATAAACAAAATCTCAGTGGGAGAGACCCTGAGAAAACTGGCTGTACTAAATACCCTCTGCAAGAGGAAATAAAACCAGCACAGCTTCCCCACCTTTCCATTCTTCCTTGGGACCACAGCTATGCAGCAATTTGTTGTCATCTAAATAACCACTTGCTTTTGGACTCATTACCGTATTTTTTCTGCTCCACCAGGAGAAAAGAGGAGTGCAAAGGGAGAAACACATGTGTCTTTTACTCAGCAGGAATATCAAATCAAGTGTCAAATTTATACCTTCCCATTTCCAGCCTCTGGCCCTCCAACAATGCAAAATCTAACAAACTGAGTGTGCTTCCTGACTACAAGCAGCTTAAAGTCAGCCACCACAGCCTATTCTACTGGGATAGGCTGAAAGCAGTAGGAAGAGCTAGTGAGATTCTAGACACAGTAATTGGTCATAGCTGAGATGTAGGGCTAAGATGAAATTCATTCCCTTTCCTAAAACGTACAGACAAACCTGAAGTTATCGATAAATACTACAAATACAAAAGTAAAAATGTGTTTCTTATGCAGCATTAAACTGGGAGAAAAGGGGAAAAAGAAACCTAATAACAAACCAGTAGAACTGGATGAGAATATAAATACTACATTGAGGCCTATTTCAGTAGCTGAGAACAAGCAATTTTGCTAAAGAGCATATGTTTTTTTCCCTTGAGATTTTCATAAGGCATGGGTACTGCACCAGCAAAAAATGTGAACACCGGATCTTAATTTTAAACTAATGCCATTTATAATCTTCAACTTTTCTTCTTCTTCATCTAGATTGAAAAGGTTAGGTAATAGGAATATCCCAGAGAACACAGAATAGGTGTACTTTTATTTATTCTACTGCTGTGCAACACTTGTGTGTCATACAAATACTTGTTTGCACAAACACATGCACTACATAAGAAAACCTCAGCTTTGTTACTAGTTTTCAAATTCAAATTCAAAAAAATAAAAGACATCCTTTTGCAGAATATGTCTCAGTCTTGACTAAAATCTGTTATTACAGCAGAATGGCCTCAACAGCCCTGAGCAGTGCTATTATCCCAGGTCATCTCATCAGTATTCATTTCTGCAAGGCTGGAATATTCAATGGTATGTGGCTTGCAGTGTCCCACATTCAACATTTAAAAATCAAAAAGGGAAACATCTGAATCACTTCAAATTGACCCTTAGCATAGGGCTCCCCCCAAATTTTCCCCTCTTTTTTCCTTTTTCTGATGATCAGGGCTGCAAAAAAAGAGATAGATCAGCTAATTTGGTTTAGAATGTTTGTAGGAACAACCAGGTTAATCATTAAGAAGCTCACCAGAAGGAGAACTCTGTGTGTTTGTTGGTAGAGAAGATGCTGAAGCAGTGACCCCTGGCAGTAAGGGAAGACCACGAAGAGAAGAGGATAAGGAAGAGAAGGAAGGAACCAGCCAGATGGAAGGATGCGAATGCAGCTCAAGAAGGTCTGGCAGAAAGAAATTAATCAGCAGGTGGGAAGAAAATGTGGTGAGAAAAACACAGGGAAAGAAGACTGGTGGTAAGCAAAAGCAGACAAGAGCAGCAAAATAGTGTAGGCACACAGAAGGAAACAGCCACAGTAAAAAGGAAGACCGCTGGGCTGGAGAAATGACCCGGAGCATAAAAGCACAGTCCGTGGTACAGGTTCTATTTAGAGCAGAAGGATCTTTAAACTGCTTTAAGGAAAAGCAGGAACACCAGACAGGAGTTTGGAGACACGGCAGGGGGGGAGGTATTAAAAACAAAACAAAACAAAACAAAACAAAACAAAACAAACAAACAAAAAAGCACCAGGCAGGTTAAAACACAAAAAATCTCCAATATTTATTTCTGCAGCACCCTATTCCACTAAAACCAGGGATCTGGTAACACATCAGGCTGCATTCCTCAACTGCCAAACCGGTTTAGTTTGAGATAGTAACAACAAGGTAACATAAACTCTGACTTTCCTCCTCAGAAAGAAATCATGGCAACCAGTGACCCTATTGTGCTTTGTTGTTGCATAATTGTTAAAGAAATGCTTTCCGATGCCCTGTGAGAGGGGGTACTATCTCGAAAGCTCAAAGGGATTGTTCATTTGATCACTAAGCACAGTGTTATTCCAACCACTCATGCATGCAGAGAATGCCTCTATTCTTATGTTCCCCTGAGAGCTGAGGTCATCTGAGATATGTTGGCTATCACATATAAAGGCTGAGGTAGAACAGCTGGCAGGACGTTTTAAGTGAAGTATTTTCACAGACCTGGAACTTCTCTTCTGCCTTTTCGGACGAACTCGCCGACCACCGGGCTAATTTAAAAGGTGTCAGGATATAAGCAATCCTTGAGTTAAGAGTTCCAGGCTTGAGACCCTGTGTGCTGAAGGGTGAAGCAGTTTTAAGAATGACAAAACAGATACAGATGTGTTTCTAATCCCGGATCCATCTCTCTGTCCCCAAAGCCTTAGGGAGAAACGTAAAAGTGAATTTGATCTAACGCTGTTAGCACAAGCAGATACTAACACATGAGGAAAAATAAAGAAAAGGAAACAAAAAAAACACCCAAAATACCCAAACAAATCTTCCAAGAAACTACACTCCAAAACACAAGGAAAATCCCTACACTCAACCCCCAAACACTAGGCTAATAAACGGCACACAAAGATAATGTAATTAGGAAAGAATAAGGTTATTCCATCCTGCCCAGTTCCACAATCTCTCATACAAGGTTTATTTCTTACCTCTTAAATTTTGTTTTATAATATTTCATTCAAGTCACATTCTTGTGATGCACTTTAATGATTCTTGAATTGTTTTGTTGAAAACATTAAGTTGTTTACCAGTAGTCTCAAAAATGAGATGTTCAGCCTCTTACCGACACATGTGTTAACTTAAAAAAAAACAAAAACAAACCCAAACAACAAAACAAACCACTTCTGATTCACTCCACTTTAGCACAAGAAGCATACAGGCAAGAACTCCAATTGGTACTATGTGCTAAAATCTACAGAAAATTATACACTTTCCAACTTACACTTCAGAGAGACAAGGAAATTGCCTGTGCATCTCCACTGTGTGCACATTACTGTTCTCTGAATTAACACACAAACCAGCCTAGAAATTAAACAGATGAATGTACAGAGCAAGAAATGACATAAATATGCCTTATCAAATCCCTCCCCCAAATCCAAGTTGTAATTTTATCTTCTCCCCATAGCTTACTAGCATGGTTCCTTATTTCTGTGTATAATTATTAACCTTAAAATACATGCACTATTGCAACCACAACATTTTAAGGAGATCTGAAATGTTATAAAACCCTACACTTAATGCAAATTGACTGCAATTTTCAGAAAGACGTGACCTCATTAGCAATTCTAAAAAGAAGAAATGTTAGGATATTTCACTCAGATGAAAATGTCACTATTTGCACAGTGACAACTTTCCAATATTCTGAGAACCTCCAGATCCCTTTTTATTCTCTAATTAAAACAGCAAATAAAACAACTAAATAAAAATACCAGAAGTATCAAGTATTTATATACTTTCTAAATGAAAACGAATCAGCTAAATTAGAGGGGTTATATTTTTTGTTAAATCAGGATATTTGAACTATGAACCTTGCTTTTAAAAAATACATGTCTTTATGTTACAATGCTGCATCACAGTTATGTCAACACAAGCACACTAACAGAGATGGAGGAGAAATGCTCTAAATTCTAAATGGTTCCCTATGTCAAACTATCTTTTATTCTGACTTTTCACACAATTCATTCCTGATAAGGAACATGATTATAATACTCTGAAAATACACAGGGAGTTGACTAGAAAAGACAGGTATTTGAACATTCCAGTAGTGGTTTGGTGTCACAATGACTAAACAAAGTAGTGTGTGCTTTTAAATAACATGCCAATTTCAAGACACTCACTCCTGTTTTCTCAAGGGGCCAGCTCCACAGCTTTCTTTTTCTTATTTTCTTTTTTAATGGAATCTTGAAATTAATTTGCAAGAACATTTCAGTCTCAGAAATCCTCTAATTGGTACCTTTAGGTAGAGCTAAAAAGGGTCTTTTTACATGAGAACTAAGAAAATACAGTAGAAAAGGCCTCATATTTTCACTGCAGGAGACATTTTTAATCAGCACACAGATTAAACAAAAATAACCTGTGGGTGGCAAACGTGTATATCGGAAACTAGAAAGACATTTGTCCTTCCTCATAATTATTCAAAATTGAACAACAAATTACAAGTCAATGTAAAAAGATTGTTGGGCTGAAGAGAGGAATAATTTAAATGCCTGCCTTCAGGGAGCAGCCACTAGCAGAGCTGTATTGCCAGAGGTGTGACATTGCAGCTGTAACCCTGGTCAAGAGCAGCAACAGCACTTGGAGAGGCTGCTCATGAAGTACACATCCACAGAGAATAATTGTGCTGTGGAGCTTCTGCTGCTGAGTTTACCCAAACAGAACAGGTTTTATCATGAAGCTGAAGTTAGTCTGCAAAATCTAGAGCAATCTGGTTCTTGTTTTACTGTTAAGAGCAAAATACTGCTTGGTGTAAAGCAGTCTGACTGGGAAATACCTGCTCTCAGAAATGGGAACCAGCAGTAACAGGTGCAGAGCAACCTTGCTATGGTCTAATGTTTACAGATCAATAGGCTCAGCGAGGTCCAGTCCTCCACTGGGTGCTCCTGAAGGATGAATAGTGACTGAAATAATACTGGGAGTGAGTATGCATTTGAATTGTGGTGCTTTAGTAACAGAGGAAAAAAAAAAAAAAAGACCCCTGTGCACCATGAAAATAATGAGAGCAGCTGAAGAGGAAAAAGAAAAAACCCAAGCATGAATTAAGTCTTAACTTCTGGCCTTCTCACTTTCAGAAAATTCCTCAATTTAATCTCACTGATCACACCAACCCATGTCCTGTAAAAACAGGCCACTAAATATAAATTACTGCAACCAGGTGAGCACTGATTTTAAAACAGATGCCTGATTTATTGTTGCTGGCAAATGGAAGCAGAAGTCACATCTCTGCTGGAGCCTGGGAGAATTTATCACAGAGGGGTGGCAAATAGTTATTTTGCCCAATCTTCTGTTTCTCACAGTAAGTCCAGATCCACCAAAATACCTCGGTCAAAATCTGGATAGTATTTTGAAGTGTTAAAGCATGTTCCTAATTCTGCTGAAATTTAGTGAAGTTCCTCAATTAAATCTCACTTATTCTCCCTCTGTAGGCTGTGCAGCTCATGATGATGTTGGCCAGTCACTGATCCCTCAAAGCAATGGTGGAAAAGGAAGAGGGAAGCTCTCCTTTTTCAGGGGTCTAACAGTTTGTGGTTTTGGGTTTTATTTCAAGTATGAATCTTGAAACAAATTTGCCTTCAGATCTTCATATCAGAATTCTATATTCTGAAATAGAGCAGTAAAATTATTTCAAGATTTTTTTTGCAAATAAATCATAATAAACACATTTTCAGAATTATTATTTAATGCTGACTAGGGCATTCAGGCTTGTTGCATAATTGGAATCCACACATCTATTGCCTAATTTGTAACAGATTTCCTATGTTGACAAATGCAGAAGGAATGTGATACTACAGCAATAAAATCTGGAGACCAAACAAGAGGGTCTTGTGATCATTTTAAGGATGGCCAGTTTATACACAAGATTGAACATGATACACAAAACAAAGGACAGCCTGAAAGTAAGTAAAAGGGAACAGAATAACACTACTTCCTGCTCCTGCCATAGCTTTCCCTTAAAAAATGACACTTGCACATTTTAGACCTGATGAATAGCTGAAGCAAAAGGTGGCAAAAATTTATCATGTCAAAAGGCCTTCCAAAAAATTCAGTTCACTCATGGCAATAAACATCAAAACTGCAATTAAAACTTGGCCCATCCATTTTGGAATAAAATTATCTGCTACTCATGTTTGGCTTTGGGCTGCCAAGACATTGGTAGACCAGAAAATGCCTGCCTGAAGCTGCCCCAGTGGCGCTCTCAGTATCTGATGTGAAAGGCACCTCAAGCCTGCTGGCTGAGCTGATGACTTCAGGTACCACAGATCAGCATCCTCCTCAGCAGAAACTCGGGCATAACCCTAACCATGGTAGGAACTCAGGCATAACCACTGCATGGCTCTGTTCAAATCAGGCAGAGTTGCTGTGCTGAAGAAGCAGGAGGTCCCATCAAGGTAAACAGAGTCACCACATCCTGATAAACATTCAGGGAAGCAGGCTTATTTCAAAGAAGGAACCATTTGTCAAATGTCGAGTATTTATTTTAGAAGCATCAATATTTTCATTTTGTCTCCACTGAGTCCAATGAAATGAAGTCTATTTATTGTAGCATAACATGGTGGCTTAGTTAAGTGTCCAAAGCCTATCATCACTTTTGTTTCAAGAGCCCATTCATTCACTTTTCCACATGCAAAGGTTGAAGGAAAATCCTATTACAGGTATTTCAGAACAGAAGTGAGAACTCTGAATTTACCTGTAGACTGTTTCTGTTGAAGTCACTTCAGATAAAAATATTTAGAATTATTTTTTGCAGTCCATGCATGTGTCTAAACAACTGAATTTGGTCTTTAGAATGCTGATTTTTACTGCAGTCTTCCTGTAGCAGATTAATATGATGCACAGCAGAAATTTTAAGATGCTACAGCAAGAACCACCAAAAAGGAAAACAAAAATTCAAAATGCATGACAACTACTAGAAATCACTCAAACTAATTTAAAGTTGCTGTTTTGATGGAAATATTTGTATCCAGTATAAAAATGGATCCTTCTAATCAAGTAGGACTATTAAAAGGACTAGAGAAGGCCAAGCTTTTCATTGGCAACAGGGAAGGGAAGCATAGGGAAGGCTCTAGAGAGGGAGCCTGCTCTGAACAGCACTGGAAATAAAGAGCAGCATTATCATGGCTGTTCTCTGCTCCTTGCAAGGCTTGTGAGCGACTGCAGTCTTGTCGCCACCAGGATGTTTCTGTACAAGTACCAGTGTGTGCGCACCAGTAAATACTAGTCCTTTTCACTTCTATTTTCCTCATCAAAAATGGATTATCTCAGACGTGAATTTCTGCTCTGTTCCTCCTTGTCAGCACTTAAAGGGCCACTGTCCCACCCCTAAAACAGACCTATTGCACAAGTGCTGCCGAGCTATGCATTGGAAAGAGTTAAGCCAAACCACAGTCAGCCTTCTCCAACAAATGCGTAACAGAAAGCCACAGCTTCAAGCATGGGTTGGATTTCCTGCCTGACACGGTGCTGGAGCCCTGGAGTTTCACAGAGCTCCAGGGCACAGCAATGGGAGTGCCAAGGGGAAACTGACAGATGCCAATTCCTGCAAATTTTCATTCACTCATTCAAATGCTCTGTATTCCTTCTTGTTTTCACTCTCCACCACCATCAGGTTCATTTTCATTCTTGTGGACACAGTTGCAAATGCCATACATGGGGCTGGAGCACCATTTAGATTAATCTAGCATAGGAATAAAAATATTTTGTCAGGGTCACCACCAAAACAGCTTGCATGGGATGTTTACAATTGCTGTTGTTTTCTACTTTCATAATCCTTTCACAGTGGGCTTTCTGCTGCTTGGCTCTCCTTCCAGAGCTACACCCATCACACATCCAAGCTGATATTTTTGCAGAACCGCTGCTGGACAAGAGGATGCAGCTACAGTGGGTCTCTCCCTGCCCTTCCATACTCTTTGGGCATCAACCTGAACATAAGAAAATCCACACTTCAGCCCAACTCTTTAATCCATTGACTTGGAAGGACAAGTCAATTCATTTTTGATTTTTCAAGCTCAATTCACTATATAGTTTTGGCAAAGGCAGTAGAGCTAATTGCAGTATCATGAGTGAACATGACTTAAAGGAGGTGTGAGTGGGAAATATCATTAAGAAAACCAACCCAGAATTTCTTAGGCCCACCAGATCCTGGCAAGGAATTGGAATTTCGCCCACTCAGCAGCACACTGGATGGGAAGCATCAACTTAACACTGACACACTGTTTTATGAGGGCAAGATGTTTAGCCTTTTTCCCCTTAGTTTTTGTCTTCTGCATTCAGATGAAAAAAAAAATCTGGCTTTAGGCATGTCTTTCATGATGTGTGCTATGGGCAGCCTAATGGAGGCCAGACACACAACCAGAGGTAATTATGGGGTCCAGACCATCAGCAAAGTGTTTCTAACCAGGGTAACTGACTGCTGAAAGTCTGAGGAGAATCCACTGTTTTAGTACAATTTCTGCAATAGGACATTATTCTGGCTCAAATCAGTTATTAAGGATTTTATCTAGAATTACATAATGAAATTCTATAATTTGCATTATGCAGGAAGCCCAAGTTGATGGCTTTTTTTAATACTTTTTTTTAAGACACAGAAGCATTATCAATCTTAGCTGCTGTTTTCATATTCTCCTAACATATGGTACAAAAATTTCTTCTAGTTCCCTTCTAGCCACTGCATTAAAAAGTGAGCCATTAAGGTTTAATGACAACATCTGTTTCAGCTAACCCGACAGAAGAGTGGTTGGCCCACAGAGAAGTAGTCTGCTTCTTCTTTCACTCAAACCAGAAACTGAGTGGTTATTCATCCTCAACAAAACTGGAAATGGGACAACAGCAACGTTTCAACTTCTTTCCCCAAAATAAGGATCTTTCAGAAGCACTTTTAATTCATTTACAGATAAGATCCTGCCTTAACCCAGCAGGATGGCACATAAGAATCAGTGTCAGAGAACACTAAGGACTTCTGTGCACACAGAATACTCTCTTGGGCTGCAGCCTGCTAACAGGACAAAGATGACAAAATACACTGGGAAAAGGAGTAATTTGCTTCATGGCTAGCTCATTAGCCAAAAGCCTGGTATCACCACCCAGCAACATGTGACATTTAGACCACCCTTGGCCATCCTCACTTTTACATTCGGACACAATGCCTGTTCTGGATAACAATAGGATGGTAAATGCCCATTGTGGTTCCCCCATCTTGCATACAGACTCACTCATTGAATAAACAAGGGGGGGAAAATCACCAGCTCCTGTACACTGCATAGAAAGCATTAAAATACTGAATAAGTCATTTATTGTTTATGTGCTGATTAATTAGAGCAAGCACAACCCACCAGTGCTAAAAATACAGCAGGCATCACTGTCTCAGCTCCATGCCTATGCTAAGGACCCAAGTAACAAATGCAGTCCCTATGATATTAGAAAAACCTAGACCTCTGTTATGAATGTTGCTTACATGTGGTAGACACAAGAAAAAAAAAAAGAAAAATCCTACCAAATCAGAGTTGTCAAAATGCCCTTAAGTGCTTCTGCACTAATTTTGCAGCAAACATCAATGGCATGCCAAAAGTAATCTTAAAGATTTAGATGATGCTACTGTAAAACACTACATTAATTAATGGCCTATTAACTAGTTAGATGTCCAAGAGCTACCATTACTGTTTAAAGCATCAGATTGCTGCCAGGAAATAAATAATGTTTGAATGCAACTTTGAAGTAAAGAAAAACCATAAAAATGAACCATAACCAAACCAACCACAGAACTAATAAAGGAGTTGCAAATACCTATACTTTATAAAAACCTTCAAACTTTAAAATTACAAAAAATCCTACCAGCGCTGGCCAGCTGCTGCCTCTGGACCCCTACAGGTCTCTTTCTTTCCACCACAGTACTTCTCCAGTATTCAGCTTCACTTGTCCATATATAAAAACTACAGGCAGTTTGCAAAAACCACTTAATGATATGTAAGATACATAAGATTCAGCCCTTGCCCTAAAAAAAAAAAAAGGATCTGCAGGTAGGCATAAAATACCACACCAAAAAGGGAAAGCTGTGAGCCGTACCTCAGACCCAACAACTTGCACAAAAAATAGCAAGTGGGTTTTTTTTATTAAAATATAAGTCTATTCTTTCCACCTTAGAAAGCTAATCTGGGGTTAGTGTTGTAATTTTGATAAACCAGTGGTCTCTGGATGAAAGCAGACAGACCAAGTCTTAAAAGAAACTAGGGAAAGGAAAGGAGGTTAAGGAAAGTGGAATTATGTGGATAGCTGAAAAACCAGAATCATTACTTAGCTTATAATGAAAACCGACAGGACACTAAATTCTCCCATTTGCCTCTCAGGCAAGAGGAAATAACTGCACCACAGTAATAACACCTATTTTAGGACCATTTGCTGTCTCACCAGATTGATTTTTTTTGTGTAAGCTTGCCATTATTTTGCATTAAAGTCATAGCTTGTGTTCCACAATTGATTGTGTTTATAATGAAAGAAGCTTCCCAGTAAGGTCACTGAACTGCAATAACCCTCAGCTTTTAGCCAGCTCCTGACAGGACTGCATCACCTCCTGATAAAGGCCTTGTGCCTCCAGCTCCTCCCTTCACATTCTGCCTTCTCCCTTTTTTAAGCAAGAATCAAAAAGCAAAGATGGGTACAAGAAAAGAGTGACATCCATACAGATACAACATACAATCATTTACCTTCCCGACCTTTTAAGCATATCCTGTAAGACCAGAATACAAATGCCCTCATTTTCCAAGACAAACTTTAAAAACCACAACCAAAAAACCTGAATTGTGCTGTGCATTCAATACACAGCAAACAAAAATTCCTGTTTGGATGCAGGGGAACCAGATTAAGGAAGACCCTCAGTAAGCGTGACTGCATCTGTCAAACCACTACAGATGGAAACCTCCTGGAGAGAGAAGTTCCTCATCCTGTGTGGGTTCACACAACTCCCCACAGGACATTCTGCGTGGGACACAGCAGCAGGCATCAGCATAAGCAAGAACCAGGGTGAGTCAGGGTCACTATGGAATTGTGCTGAATGTACATTTTCTTGCTGTATCTCTGAGCTCTGCACACAAAAGGACACCTCAGTACTGCAATTGAAAACGGCAGAATGGCGGATGGTGCTGAAAAAGCTCTACAAGAGGATCTCTCCTTTTAGAGGGGGAAAAAAAAACGTTCATTTTGCCTCTTTTTAGTAAAAAACCCCCAAGAACAAACAAACCAAAAAACCAAAACCAACCAACCCCCACCAACAACAAATAACCAAAGCACAAAACCCCACCACCAAACCCAAATAACAAAAACCCAACACCTCACAATACAACCCCAGGCACACAGCATGAATCCCTGGAAAGCTCTAAGCCAGAAGAAAAATGGCCACATCCAGACAAAACCTTCTGGTTTGAAAAGGTAAAACCTTACTCTGTTTTCCCAAGGAAGATTTTTTTTACCATGAGGGTGGTAAAACACTGGAGCAGGTCACCCATAGAGATGGTGGATGCCCCATCCCTAGAAACAGTCAAGGTGACGTTGGACAGGGATCTGAGCAACCTGATTGACTTGAAGGGGTCCCTGCCCATGGCAGGGGGTTAGAACTAGATGGCCTTCAAAGGTCCCTTCCAATTCAAAATATTCTGTCATGAAAAGTTAGCACACTTTGACTTGCATTGCCATCAGAAAGGGAAATACACAATATCTAACAGTTTCCCCTACAAAAGATCTTGTGTGTAACGTTATGCTAAATCAACCCTACGGAAAAAAAAATAAAGTGTAATTAAAAATCTGCATTTGTCATTTTCCAGGTTAATGTAATAGGGGTTCCACCAAAGAAAGGAAGGTCCAATCCTTCCAGTGGTCAGAATGACAGGCTGTTTTCCCCCCTGCTTCTGCCTGATCGTTGTAGAGTAGCATTGGATCAAATAAACTTCTGAAAATATTCTCTGGAAGTAAGGCCAGGAGTCCCCTCCTAATCCATTTCTTTAAATACACAGCACCATAGCCAGCAATGTTCTTCTCTTCCTTGGGCTGAGATGTAATTCACAATCCTTTTCTGTACTGGTTGCAACAGGGACCATGTTGACTACGTGCAAGTCCAACAGAAGTTTGCAGCGAGCAAGACATTCTAGCTCAACATCACAGATGCATATTCAGTATATACCAGACAACAGAACTCTGTTGGGTGCCACAAGAAAATCCTTTCAAAGGGCAAACAAAACTAACTCTTGTCAATTCAGAATTTCATAGTTGCAAATGCCATCACTGGGATGTCTTTTCTCTCCCAATACCCTTAGCCTTCTGCTCCATTTCTCCACTCCATCCTCCTGTATAAAAAGAGCATTGCCTTTGAGAATTAGCTCTCTGAAACATAAGGCACACCTGACTTTTTTGTTTAATAAAGCAGCTTCAACACAGCAGTGATGTGGCTTCATCAGTGGCAAGTTAATTTCATCTACACCCCAGTCTAAAAATAAATATTAAAGAGAAATGCAAAAGGGCTTTCTGGAACGGTAATTCCCAAATCTAGCCCATACAGAGAAGAACAACAGGAAAACTGAGACATTTATGTGTGTTCACAAGTGTCCCTTGACAGCAGTGGATCAAACCTTGCTCGAATCTACAAAGAATGGTACCAGGTTCTAGTGGATTTGAAAGAGAACCCCACACTCGGTTCCTTACCATCATGATATTTTCAATCAATAATAATATGTTTGCCTCGAAAACTGGACCCAGCTGACAGGGACAGCAGAAACCACATTTACTCTGAAAGGAAGTATTTGCAAAAAAACCCCGCCGAATTCAAATGGTACAGCTCATCAGGTATCTTCTGTATAACAATCCTTAGCAACTGCATCTATTCCACGCTGCCCACAGCAGAGAAAGTGAAAAAGTCATTTTTGCCACCTGGTCCACGCCAACACTAACCAAGGAGAGTGAGGAGATAAGCACAAATCGAGAGATTCCTGTCTCCTTTGCTGAAGAGCCTTGGACCTGGCAGACCCAGCTGCCCTGGTGGCTGCCAGGGGCTGGCAGCTGCTGCCACCGGGTGGCTCAGCGACGAGGGACAGCGGGGACACGGCTGCTGCCAGCGCCTGCTGGCACCCACGCACCGCCACAGAGAAGGCAGGCGGCTCTCACCGGGGGCTGCCCCCTTCAAAGGGCGCCCAGAGGCTGTGTCAGGCTCCTCTGCTGCCCGAGCCAACCCTGCTGTAGGGGGTGGCATTGCCCAGAGAAAGCTGAGGAAGGGATCTCTGGGGAAAATAAGAGGATAGTGATCAGATATCCTCAGTCACAGAGGATCGTGATCTCCGCGAAAAGGGAAGGCTGTGCCGCACTCCCTCAAAGAGACTGGAGGCTATTAAAAATCCTTCAGAAGAGGGATTCTAGTCAAAGCTGGAGCTATAAATTAACCAACTATTGGTGCATACTTGATGCTTGATATAATTAGCATCACTGGGGAAAAAGAAAGAAGAAAGAAATGAGGGATAGCTTGAAATAAATCAAGCCAGAGGGAGAATAACTGAGCAGGGTCTGTAATCATTTAAGTCACAGAACAACAAATAACTCACCTAGGGAAAACTTCAAGCTTACACTTTATCCCTATAAGATGTAAGAGTATTTTAAGAAATTGTCCAGAACTACAAGGAAAGGCATATACAGCAGTCATTCTAAAGACTATAGGAAACTTGTATCTGTCGAAATATTCTCCTTGATTCTTACTACATGGTTTCATTTGCACCTTCAGTCCTCTTTGATTTCCTCACTTGACCAGAGTGAAAGAAGATTACAGACTCCATTTGCACCATACGTCCTCTTTTTTTACCCCCATTTTGACCTAATCTTAAAAAAAACCAACCCTCCTCCCCACAAAAAAAAAAAAAAAAAAACAAACCAAAAAAAACCCCATCAACAACAAAAACAAAGCTGACTGTCATTTGCAAAGTGGTAGGAGGGTTGATATAAGATACTGTAGTATGACTGGTTTTGGAGGTGGAAAGAAATTTTCCTCCTTGTCGTGTAGAGTTATCAAAGGCTGATCAGTGTCTTATGTTAGATAACCAGCTCAGTTCACAGATTTGGAACATGGAAGTATTTAGCAGTTTGTTAGTAAATCATCAGCTTTAAAGACCACATAGCACACTGCATGTTGACTTCAATTAGTTAAAGAATTTGTTGATGCAGGGTATGGATCACTGGATGGTGAGTTTAAACCTACCAACAGTGAACTTCATGCTTAATTCTCAACTTCCCAAATTCTCAACTATGGGTCCCAGTTCCCATATGGACCACAGGCTTCACTAACTACTGGGTTAGCTCACTGGTACATGGGAGCAGTGATCAAAATATACAGAAGGTTTAAATGCCTGAGATTTTGCTGGAAGAAAGAGGGCAGATGGAGATCTCCTTGCTTTGATGACTCCTCCCTTCTCACAGAAAGAAAACAAGCAATCTCTGAGAAAGGACACAGTATGAGATGCACATTACACCATGCCATGGGGCTTCATAACCAGTAATACTGGATCTACTGCAAATAACTGGCAGAGCAAATGGCAAGGAAATGAGGTAATAGCCTCAGTACCCATGTGATAAAGTTGCAAGCTAGTTCTAAAGTCCACTTGTGGATTCATCAGACACTGGCACTATATGACCAGTGTTGGAAATATTCATACCAAGAATTCAGGTTCATGTGCCAATCACACTATATTATCTCACTGAGAAAAGATGATTTTAAACAAAACCAGCTTAAATGGTTTCCATATATAGTAAGAAAGGCTAATTATTAATTATTCATGCTCCATTCCTTTTCTACCTTGAAAGAAAAAAAATCCTTACTGTATTCAAAAATATTTCAGTCATCCAAAAGTTTTCAGGCTAGTCAGCTTGAGTAACATTCACATGATCAGCCTTGCCCTAACCTCTCCTGCTTTAATGTTAAAATACTGCTTCTTTATAGAAGAATTCTTTATTTTATGCTAATAGAACTTTAGAGTTCTATTAGCATAAAATCAAGGTAAAGTTGTAATAATAAGGTTTTCCTTATCAGGAAAAGGTTCTTCACCCAGTGGGCGATGGGCCACTGGAACAGGCTCCACAGGGAAGTGCTCACAGCACCAAGCCTGACAGAGTTCAAGAACGGTCTGCACAATAATCTTGGGCACATGCTGTGATTTTTGGGGTGCTCTGTGCAGGCCCAGGGGTTGGACTCAATGATCCTGATGGGTTCCTTCCAACTCAGCATGTTCTATGATTCTATGATTTTCTGTCTGTTTTCCAAACTCAATGCAGAAGAAAAGGTCAAATGTGACTTTCAGATCAAATAATAAAAATATCAGCAAGACCTATATGGAAAGCAGGGAAGGGATTCACAGAAAAATACCAAGAGAAGCTCATTTAAAATCAAGACCTCCAAGAATTCTCAAAGGTCATCCAGTCTATCCTTCTGGCACAAGATGATTACATCAGTTTAGACAGTTACTTGTCTAACCTGTTTTTCAAGGCTTGCAATGATGAATCTGCACACTTTCCAGATGATGTATCACAATGCTTTAGTATTTGTTTCTGTATTTCCCTCTTGACACTTGATCACATCTTTCTGCAGTTTTAAGAATTCACTGCTTATCTTCTCCACTATGCATGGAGAAAAGTTTATTTTCTCTCTCTTCTGCATAAACCTTTAGTTTTGCTGAACACTTGGATTCAATCTTTCTTCTCCTCAGAGGTGATTTGTTTAGACTGCTGATCCCTATTTGTTTTCTTCTTGGTCCTTTCCTCCATCTTTCCAGGTCTCTGTGGGACTGTACCGCCTGCACACAAATGCTGTGCATAAACATTAAGTAGATCACCACGTCTTTGTGGGAATTCCCTTTGTACTAACACATCAAATAACCTTTTCTACTTTTCATAGTAACTCACCAAATACTTCATTATCCTCTGATGACTGCTGTGTTAGTCTGGCTGCTTTTGGACTCTCCTTAGCTGCTTCCTCCACCTTGGTTTCAGCATTCTGTAAAACAAACATTAACTGAGATTAGCCCTTTTACAGCTCTCAAATAGAAACTCTTCAAACTTCTTAATTACATTCTTAATGAATACAAGTCGGTTTGTTATCTTTGCTACACATACATGGTTTTGCAAAATATTAAAACTCTCAGAAAACCCTGATTTTTTGAGTCTGTTTTAACCTGACTAGACTACGTAAGTTGGAGAGCTAAAAAAGACATTTAAACAAGAGAGAGATCTTAAACCATAACAGACTTGTAAGTTTCCACCTTTCCTCCTCATATTTAATTTTATTTCTATTGACATATTCCATGTTGACTTAATGAACCAAGAGATCAGAAGATAGTACACAAGTATTTCTCCTTATACAGCAAAGGCAAGTGAGATAGAGCTTCAAGTCTTTAACCAATTCATGTACTTGACTGTTTAAAGTACAAGGACTTCTGTATTTCTGAAAGAAGTCTGCCAGTCAGCTACCTGATGTTAGACTGGGCCCAGAGATAAATCAACAGCTTCAGCGCTTAACTTGCCAGAAGTTAAAACATTTCATTCCCTAGCTAGGAAAGTCTGAGGAAAACATAAGCTGTGAAACATTGAGTTTTAAATATTTATATTGCTACTAAAGAAAAAATGACTCATGTTTTAAAAGTGTTTTACTTTGGTACTCAAGAGAAACATATACAGAAGCTTACAGCAATACAGACAGTAAACTGCATTAGCAGCTGTTGAATGATGGATATGAAATGACTGATACAATATTAAATATTACTGGAAAAAGTTGACTAGAAGTTGAGGAAGGAATAAAAGAGAAATGCTATATATCTATGATTTTTAAAGAATACATACTGCTCTATTCAAGTATGTGCTCATTTAGAAGACTTTGTGTGATGTTTTGAGAAATACAATTTTTAAACTGACATATATTTGAAAAGGCTGCTATGCAATCTGTTCATGAAAAATTACCATCTCTGCTCTCAAACACAGCACACTTTCAAATTTCTCTTATTTCCCCTTATTATTGACAATAAAGAAGGTGTCAGAAGACAGGTAGATTAAGTCTGTTAACCTCCCTATAGAACAGAGGAGTGCAAGAGACTTTGAAGCAAGACAGCAAGAATTTTCAGAAAGAAATGAAAAACAGACCTAGCAAGCCCACTGGTGTCACACAGCAGCTGACAAGAGCTGGGAAAAGCAGAGACAGAGAAACTGTCTCAGAGAAACAGTGCAGGTCCTTCCTGAGGCAGGAAGGACATGCAACAGTGAAAGGGTTCTGCACTCCCTCGAGGCACCAACCCGAGTGTGTTCCATGCAGAAAACCCATCAGCTCAGTATCTCTCAGAGCTGAGGAGGGAAGTCAGTTTTAGCAGATGCTCACCTCAGACTGGCTTAACTAGTCTCCCTTGTGAAGAGGGAGGGACCCAGTAGTGGCTATACTGGGAGACAACTTGCTTTGGGTGAACAACTTGATGATCAGCACAATTAAGTCCTGTCCCCAGAGATATAATCTGTCAGCTGTGCAGCCAAACAGTTTGCAATGCTCACCACTCAGACAAGGGGCACATGCTAAGGTCTGTGCTGGTTGACAGGATCACCTGCACTTAGAGGCCACTGATTCTGTAAGCTGCATGTTGGACTTGGGTTCTCCATCCTATTTTAGTTGCTCTATAGTGAGCAGCAAATCAACTGCATCTTTGTTGTACAGAGTGATGGAGAATAGCAGTTAACTCTGAAAAAAAGCAGAAGGTGACATCTGCTACAGCAAGGTAAGTCAATCCCACAGGCAAAGAAACACACTAAAAACTGTGTCATCATGGATGAGACAAAATTAAGACATTGAGATGATCAAAAGTTCAGGGCTTTCCCAAATGAAGGGGACAGCTGAACTCCTGATTTATTGAGCTGATTTCCTTAAGGTTTACTATAATCTGAACATCAGACATACATTTTATGAATATTAAATGAAAGGTAGCTTTGCATGGTAGAGTTCAGGGGAACTCTATGAAAGCTAGGCTTGGTAAAGATGGTGCTTGTAAGCTCTATCTTTAACTGTACTTCATCATATTTAGTGCACGGTAAAGCTGGTGGCACAGGAGGAGAGGGATTTCTGCTCTTTATGCTCTTGTTCCTCTTGGGAAACAGTTCAAAGTCTGTAACCTGCTGCAAGGCATCAAGAGCAGCAGCAACAGAACACTATCCAGGAGCTGCGTCTGTGAAATGCTTTGTCACTCCAAGCTCTTACCGGCGAGATGTTTGCATCCCTTACTTTGAAAACACAGTTTTGGCAGTTTCAGGGAAGTTAAAAAGACTGAACCCTGAGAATTTTGGTTTGACTTAAATCACTGGAAAGAACTACACAGCAGCTGTGCTGTCTGCTCCCTGCATAAGGCACAATGTTGGTATTGACGGATGCAGGCTCCAAGATGTTGACGGCAAAGTTGTGTGATGACGTATCAGCCTAAAACATGACAGTGTATGGCTGGATATAATTCTGCTTGGCATGCCTTCTCAAGTAAATGCAAACTTTCAAAAGACTTCTTTTGCTTTGTTTTTGCATGGAAGAATATACTCAACACATTATTGCTGGCATACATAATACTTGTACCAAAACCAATACAAGACATATCACTGCAAAAGAACAATCAATGATCCAGATGCTCCAAACCAAGCTGTATAGAAAAAAAAAAAAATCAAGACATGGTCAGTTGGTTGATTGGGTCCTAAAAAAAAATTAAGTGTCTCTGTCCTTGCAGTCAATGAAGAGAAAATGTGAAAACACATTGTTACACTGCCTGAACTGTGCCAGAAGAGATTCTTTACCTACAGCTATAGCATGTTTTAGGCTGGTTATAAAATAAAGGCCCTTTGTACATGACAGAGTAAAAATCATTCTACCTAGCTCCTTCAGGTCGAGTACCCAATACAACTTCAGAAGTGATGGGGAAAATAGATTTATTTTACAGAATCAGTTCCCAGGAGACTAGATAATACCTGATTCTAGCATGAAATAAATATTATATAGGCCTAAAATCACAAGAAACCATCTCCTCCAAAAAGCATCTTCTTGACTACCCATGTTCCAAAATACCATAAAATACCTAAGGAGCAAGCCTACTGCATCATAACTGCTGGTGACAGACTAGAACCACTTCTACTATTTATTTCAAAAAGTGTTTCAAAATGAGATGTGCATATACACTGCAACTCTGTATATGTGAATATGTACATATACAGCTGCTCTTGATTCAGACCTGATAAAAAATTAGAATTGCATCATAACCTGCTTCAGTTTTATAAGATATTTGTGGCCCAGCTTTCCACTGTAGCTGTCCCCTGGTGCCTTATGACTCACTTCACCTGTTTTTCCATTATCCACCATGTGCACACCACAGTGTCCATATTACACAAGATTTTAAAACTTTGATAGGTAAATATACAAATAACCAGTAGCTATCAAAATATTTGCAGGAAATGAACAGCAATATCAAAAATGTTATATATTCACCGATTAGTGCAAGAAGAGGCTACTTTTTTTGTTGCTATCCATGCCTATTTAGATGATCTTTACTTACATGAAAAATATTAAGAAATCTTGAGTTACAGTGAGCTGTATTCTGCAGGTACTACAGTATCAGTCCAGGTTAAAAAGTGAAGAACTCTGCAAAACTTTCTTGTTTTTCTACTTCTGCAATGGTATTTCCCTGAACTCTACCAAGGCTACCTTTCATTTAATATTCATAAAATGTATGTAGGATGTTCAGGCTATAGTAAATCTTCAGGACAATCTATAAATTGTCTCTTCTCAGAGATAACTGATTTTCTACAGAGTTCCATGGGGAAACAGTAAGAAAATTCTTTAAAAGATGAATATATGCTCCTTCAAAATTGTGACAGTAACAGGATTTCTCAATCTGACAAGTATGAGTAAGTCGGTCAAATGCATGGATGTTTCTCTAAATACCAAATACTGCTGCAATGAGCAGGGCACAATGTAAGTCAATTTTAAGAGTCATAACTTTCCAGTAATGTTTGTATTCTGCATCCCTATATTAAGTTTTAACAATGTTGCTTTCATAAAAGCTGGAGAAATTCCTTGTTAGTTCGTATCAAAATAGCTCAATCAGTATCAGAATTTTTAGTTCCTGTTCATTGAGAGGATGGCTTAACATAGTCAAACAGATGAGATGCTGTGGACAACATTTATTAGCAGCAGGAATTCATGGAATAGTAGCTGGCCCTCTTCAGGTGAGCAGAGATCTCCTGGACTTGCATTACCAAGTATGTTCAAACATATTCTTGAACTCAACCATTAATTCTTCTTAAATGTGCAGATTTCCCAAACATCTTTCTGTTGATACAGAAACTCATACACACACTAGCAAGCACCAGGCCTCTTTTACTGAGGGTGAACAGTCAATTTTTAACTGTGTCATACTGGCAGATTTGTACCCCTCAAACAAGACTACTGCCATCATTCAGAACAAGGTTATGCCAGACTGAAGCTGGGCTCATGCTATCTATACAGCTCCAAGCTCTTGGAAACATTCCAAGAACTTCTACACCAGTTCGTTCTTTAGTCCTCACAAGCCAAGAAACGGATGAAAATTTTATCATTAATTTTCAGTTAAATAAAATAACTCCATTAAACATCAAGCAAATCACAATCATTATCTCCAGCTTTCTATTACACCTTGTTTTCTCAGTTTAATTTTCATTTCTATAGATTTTTTTACATGCATTTTCTAAAATGCAAGACTCACAATATCCTCTACTTCATAGTTTCTACAAAATTCTGTATGTAATTATTTTTACATTCTCATGCATGTGTCAAAATCTTATTTAAGGTATAAGAAAGGAGAAAAAAAAAATGACAGGGTGATGGAAGAAGAGAGGGCTAGAGTTTCCAAGGACAGTTTTCTGTTCCTCTCAGCTTCAACAGCACAGTGCTACTGCTGCTGTCACAAAAGGAGACCTTCAAAAGAAGTTGCAAACAAAGGATTCTCATCACTAACCCCCAAGGCAGACCAAGGCACTTTGAAAAAGGTCTGAGATGCCTCAAACACATTATCCAGGTCTTTGAAGAAACTAATTCAGTCTATTTTGACACTTTTAAATACCAAGGGGTTGAAGTAAAAAACACTGAATCCCAACTCAAAAATTCGCTGCATTCCGCATTACGGTTCCGCGCTATTTTGCTGTGTGCTTCCCTTTTATGAAAGGCATTTGGGGGGAAAAAAAAACAGGTCAGACAACCCTGTGCAAGATTCAAGAGTTTTGCATTAATACTGTGAACTGAAAAAAAATTATCTCAGGTGCCCTGTGCATGGGGGCAGAGGGAGAGGAAAAGCTTTGTGAGTGACCTGTTACTTTGTAGGTACTCTAAGATACTGCCAGTACCAGGAATCCTCCTAGAACCGCAAGGAATTTGCAGAACAAGTAAAGACAAGATACAGAAATACGCTCTGGGTCAATATTTTCAATTTCAAGAAACTGTCTGTCACTCTGTGCACATTAACCCCGAAACCATACATAGAAAACCCGGATGTGAATCACATCAAATTCAGACAAGTACTGGCAGGGCTATGACTTCTTTCTTCCTCTGCCAATTCCACCCTGGTGCTACAGAGCAGAGCAACCATCACCACACAGCTGCACAAGCAATGCAGTGGCACAGAGGATGAAATTGTGAAGACCACTACAAGGACCTACACGCACACTTGGGAACACAGTGAGGTTCAACAGCCTCCAGAACACCCAACCTGGAACTAATGTTATTAAAGAACATGTGATACCTGCCTTGAACCCAGGCAGGTTTTCTACAGCTCCACTGCAAACAGCATCTGGCACATTGATGGATGCAGCTCTTGACCTCACAAATCAAAGAGGAACCATAATGACACTGAAGGGACAAAACCAAAAACAGGTACTTTGGACACCAAGCAATAGTCTGAAAAGTGACAGCTGTCAATATCAGTGCCTTCACACCGCACTCATCATCTTTATCTCATCTAAACTAGGTGCAAATTTACTTTTCTTTAGGCTCTTATTTTAGCTACATGCTGAAGAAGTGCAAATATTTCACTCTCTCTGTTTTTAAAGAAAAGGATGTGGTTTAAGTCATAGACACAGTGTTGATGCTGCAGCCTCAACCCTCTGTGTACCTCCCTAAAAGCTTCATAAATCCATTGAACAATGTCAGTGTCTGGCCCCAGCAGACTGGTAATTTTCAAATGTCACCACATGAGGTTTTTCTGAAGGGTTATAACAAAAGTGTACAACAGCAATCCTGTTTTCTCCACAGCTCATGAGAGCACTTCTATATTCTAGCATTGTGATAAAATCTGAATTCATATATATATATATATCCAATATACCAGAAAAAGATACTAAACATCTGACTATCTATTGTAAAAGCACAACAGAGATGCAAAAACTAGCAGCTAGGTACAGAATGATGCCCAGTAGTTAACAGGTGGAAAAAGAACAAACCAAAGCCATTTTTAAAAATGTGCAAAATTACAATCCACTAGCCAGGGAGAAATATTTTTGGCTTTTTTCAGGTAAAAAAAGCCTTTCAACCTCATACATTGAAGTTCTCATATCAGACGTCTCAGTTTGGCAGTTTGTAATGAATAAAGATCAAAATGATTGCCGCATAATTAGAAATCCTCAGTCCTGAATCCTCCTCAGGAGCCTATAGAGGACTAAGCATGGCAGTAAACCTGGTGATTTGCACCTTTTATCCACAGGAAGAAATGCAGAAGGGGTGGCAGCTGTCTGTGGGGAGCAGAAGGTGGTGGCCTAGCAGGGCACTGAGCAGCACTAAAATCCTGGCTGGGAGCAGTGCTGAGGGTTCCTGCAGGGCTCCTGTGCTGTGCTGCATCTGCACAACGCAGCACTGAGCAGCAAAAAAAGCAAAGGCACCCTCAGCTCTTCCACACTGCCCTGAAGGCAACCTAGAAACAGCTGGGCACAAAGGAGCACATCTGGGAGACTGCATGGTTCCACACCGTGACTCAGGGCAGAAGTTACCTGATGTCATGATACACAGAGGAAAGGCTCCAGTCCTTTTGCAGAGTCCCACCAACCATGGCTATGTGAGGCTGCATCGCTGCACTTGCATAATGCTTTGTTGTTTAAAAAAAAGATAAGAAATTAGGCCTGAAGCAGTGTCCAAATCTGGTTCATCAAACACAAGGATGGATGTCTGCAGTAACCCAGGAACAAGAAGACACTCAGAGTGTCTTAGATATGTAAAAAAAAAAAAATTTAAAAAAATCATTTAAATCCTATTTACCTTCTTCCATTGTCTTGAAGGCATTTTGAGTGAAATATATTATAACATGGAAGCTATTACAGAGCATCTCAGACATATTCACTTAAAAAAGTGCCAAACCTAAGAACAGTAAACAACCATTAGAGATGAACCTTTCTGCTTCATTACCAGAAAAACATCTTTTCTTGGCCCCTAGGTGTGAATATGTTCTGGCTTTTGCAGTACTCCAATTGACAGTGGACAGGTGTTTTTGACAAAAACCCAACACAGCCAATATCTGGACTCTGCAGCCAGAGTTAACGCTGTTAAGAGAAAACACATGAGGTTCCCCTTGTCAGCATAAATTGTTGACTCCACTGGCCTGCAGGAGCGAAGTGGAACACGCGACCACGGGGGCTACAGAGAGCTGAAGCACAACTCTGCCAAATAAATATGCACAGCAGGAACTCAGCACCTAACACGAGAGGTTAGCTCTGCCCAGTTCCCCTGCAGCAAACCAGGCTGCAGGGAAGCCAGAATTTCACTTCTGGTATTTTATTCCTAATTCCATTGCGTGCATGAACCAGTCCTTCAGTATGCAAAGTAATTACACAGAATGTGTGTCTGGGTCATTTCCTCAACACGAATGCAGACTGGTTTTCTTGAATAATAAAAATATCTTTTGAATGCTTTCTCTAAGGCTACAGAAAGAAGACAAAAACAGGAGGCAACTTTAGAACACTTTCTCGCTGTTCTACTCACCGTGGGCAAGAGATACAACAGAATAATTCAAACCCCCTTTGAGCTTAATGAGTATGAAACACACTCTGAAACAACTGCCAGTGCACACCAAACATGAACCTTCAACTTCTTGAATTTAATTTTCACTTCTAAGTCTCTAACTCATGAGGAAAGAAAGCTCAAAAGTGGCTATGTAAAAAGCATTCAAAAACATTCAAAATTACATCCCTTCAACTCCCCAAAAATTACCAAGACATTTTCAGCATTTATAGGGAAAGTCTACTTTTATTTGCCAAGAATTAAAATAAGAATTAAATTTAACATCAAGCAGTTAATTTTAGAAGGGAGATTTTTCAGGAAGTGCTTTAGGTCACTTGGCAGTCTCTAGCCTCATGAAGCAAATTTCTAGGCCAAAGCTAAGAAAAACTGCACATACAAATTGCCTGATGCTAAAATACATTACATTTCCCTGCAAGATTTATAGGTTCAAAGAACATTCTGACCACAGTGCTCATCAATGTTTCTGAACTGTGATAAAAGAAAATTAACAGATCTTTCTTAAATTTTGTACAAAAAGGGTTTTTTTTGGGCTGGTGGGTTGTTGGGAAAAAGAACCACAGTGGCAAGGTATTTTGACACAGACATTTCAGCTCATCATTAGCATGCACACCTGCCAAGATCCCAACCTTGTCCCATCTCCAAGGAATGTGTCCTTCCCTCCTGACCATACCTACAAGCTGGGCTGCTCCCAAAACTTTTTGGGCCCTCATGGAAACGGACAAGGGGCAAAAGAGGGGCTAAAAATAATCCATCTTAGTAACTTGAGGGGGGAGAAAGGGAGGAAACAGAACCAAACCAGCTCTTGGGTCCAATCCCCCAGAGAGCCCCTCCCTCACTCCAGTCTATATGGGAAAAGAAGGTTTGCTATGTAACACTTGGTTAAGCAGGAAGCTCCCATGACCCCGCCACCATAGAAAACGAGGCCTCGGTGTGCACGTACCTGTCTATCCACCCAAGACAGAAAATTACTTTTCCATTTCCCTGTTCGATTTAAATAGGCCAATGTTAAATGCGTGATCTTGGAAGAAAATGAGTTTTATTTCTCTGTACTCCCAGAATGTGCACAGCTCCTCTGTGTAGTGTAAATAAACGCACAAACACCACTTAGAAGGAAATGCTTTCAAAACGTCAAGACTTACAGGGTCAATATTTACAAGATAATCAGCACAACTGCCTTTTTCAAAATGTAAATAAAGATTTCTTTTCAGATAAGAATTTTGAAATGCAGTTGGCGTGGAAGCAAGGCTTTTTTTTAGTTAAGGGAAACTGATAAAGGCACGGAACAGTTTGTGTAATTGCAAAACAGTGGTATGACATCTTTTAACTCCCATGTAAGTAAATTTAAAAAAAAATCAAGCATACAATATATGAAGATAAGGAAAAACATTGATCATGTTATCAAGGATCACTATCAATACACTACCGTGTCAAAAATAGCTCCCCACTATAAGACTATATGAAAAAAAAAAGGAAAAAAAAGAAAGACTCTATTAAAAAAAATCGTTGCAAACGTTAAGATGCTAAGTTTTACCAAAAGTTTGAGTCTAAGGCAGACCCACCAGGAAAGTTAAGACACTAGGCAAAACTGAGTATTTGCTTGACAGTTCACAGAACTAACCTCTGCCTTCGACTCTGTTGCATTTTTTCCAAGGTTCTTCTTGTTTGCATCACCCTGTGCCCTTTTTTGGGGGTTTGCCAACCCATTCCATCACTTCCTCACGTGTCTGTGGGTTTTCATCTCTCTGTCCCTTATTTTTCTTCATTTAAAGCTCTCCTCACTAGTTTGTCTAGCCTATTGGCAAAGATGCTTTTGCCTGATTTGGTCAATTCAGGTAGATTCAATCTCTTCTGAGCAGTCCTTGACCCTCAGAAAAGGTCTCCATGGTTATAAAAGCCAAATGCCTGTTGTCAACATCAGCTGTACAACCAGTTGTTGACCTCCAGGATCCATTCACTTCTTTCCAAGCCCTATGCCCTGTCTGGGAGCACCAGGGAGAAAACCTTGGCTCCTGTGCCCTTGTTGCTCAGACCCAGAGCCTCAGATGCAAAAAGACAGGAAAGAGGCACCATTGTGAAGTATATATTAGTTTTTGTTTGTCTGTTTGCTGTCCAACTACAGGCTCAAATCAGGCTGACCTCTCTTCCAGCAGCAACTATAAGCCTTTCAAGTATAAATCAACTGCTAACTAATAGACAGCTATGAATGGTACATAAATAAAACTATTTACTAGAAGAGAGAGAAATAACCTAAGAGACAAAGAATATACACTGAAATGTATGCAATACTTACCTGAATATTTTTAAAGAGCAACTTCAGAACACCTACTAAAATTAATTTACAGTTTTGCTTAAGACACTTGAAGAAAGCACAATGAGGACCCCTTTCCTCATTTTTCCTAGTTACCTTAACAACCACAAAATGCAAAGAGGAGATTAACTGATTTCAGAAATATTCTAGCTGTCAGTCATTTTTCAAGAAACTGTCTAAACTGAACCAGAAAAAGCGTCATAAAGCAAATAACTCAAAACAATGCACCTCATTAACACTAAAGGAACAGTGTCAGGAGACACTAACGTAAGTCAGGAGAATGTCACAAAATCTAACCAAACTTAATCCACTCCAACAACAAGAAATTCCACAGCAATAGAACATAAATCCCTCAATTTCTCACAACACAAATAGAAACTGCTCCCATTCACTGTTTGCTTTGACTTTTGCATCCTTCATCAGGAACAGAGGAGCAGAACCCTTACTGGCATGACCATTTCCCTTTCACGATGTCCACATGCACTAAACATGTGATAGAGCAGCTCTGGTGGGCACCGGGAGTCCAGCCAGGGACAACCCACCACATTTTCTGAAAACAAACAAGAGTACAGTGCTTCCCTCCACGCCAACACAGAGGCACTCTCACAAAAACTACTGTGCAGACTTACAACTGCACCAATATTAGAAGAAAAATTGACCTTTGTAACACATGCATGAAGCTGCACACTGAAATACTAACCTGCATATTCAACAGGTGAACTTTCCCATTTCAGAAGGGAATAATGAAGTCTAAGAGGTAAAAAAAAATTGGAAAAAAGTACAACAAACCCGATTGTTTGCCCAAAAATGCTGAGACAACATCTTAATTGTTTATTTTCAGCCTGTTTAAAATATCTAAATTAGCACTCAAAGTGTATTGACCTCTGTGAGGAGGAAAACAACAACAAATCCTGAAGATCTGGATGTTAATGAATGGCAGAAGCCAATTTCATTCGTTGCTCCACAGCTGGTATGGTGAAAACTTAGTCAGAGCATCTGATCACACTGGGGCTTCCAGGCATTTTAAGGGCTGTCACTCAGAGCCTGACCTCATCGAGTTCTGGCTACCAGGCCACCAACTGGTTTGTTATGCCAGTTGCATTAACACCTCCAGATTTCAGTGCCCTCCTCTGGAGCACCCTTACAATCTAATGCAGCCCAGACTGCAACATGCAGATGTGGGTATGTCAGATATGCAATCTGATCAATGTTTTTCCAAATTTCCATAAAATGATGTGGTGAGTTTCCAGCAGATAATGGAGATTTCATATGCAATGAGTACAGCTAAAATGTTACATTTTCCTTCATGTATCTGTAATTTAACATGTTCCTGACTTTCAGAAATAGTCATCTCAAGTTAATTATTGCTGCTTACCACACTGAACTAGTGGTGAGACAAACCTTGAGAGCCCAAGGAAATGACTCACTCAGATCTCACACTCAGTGCTTCTTCAGTTCCAGGTGACACCTGATTCATCAGCAAACACCTACTATTACTCACCTGGAACTGGGGAAGGTTTCCTGTGGAGTTAATTGTTGCCATTTCTGTACACCACACACACAAAAAAGACTGCGGTCAGTAAGCATCTATCCAAAGTGTCTTCAGATGGCCAATATGATATGTGCTCTATAACATAAATGATTCATAAGCCTGTTCTCACACCTTTTGCAAAGCATGAGCAGCTAATCTAATAACTGAATAAGAAAGACCCCATCTGCACAATACACAATCCTGTTCCTGTTCCAAAAGGAACATTTCTTGTTTTCTTGCAGGGACAGTATAGTTTAAAACAGCTGTAGCTACCATTTTCCAAATGCATGAAGTTAAACAAAGAAACTAAGCCTGAGAAAGATCAAACAATATAAATCTCATACTGGCTGAGATAGATGTCCATTTCCTCTAATACCAATGTAAATAAGTATCAGAAGCAATGACATTGAAACATTCGTGTGCATGTACAGACATGGGAAATGGTTAAGACCAGAAATACAATTTGTGAGCAGCCGGCTTATCATTCAGTAAGCCAAAAACCAAATAGAAATTGTCATTTTAAAAGATCACAGAATCATCCAATATGCTGAGTTGGAAGGGACCCACAAAGATCATCACATCCAGCTCCTGGCCCAGAATCACACCATGTGCCCGAGAGCAAACACTCCTTGAACTCTCAGGCTTGGTGCCATGATCACTTCCCTGAGGAGCCTGTTCCAGTGCCCAAACACCCTCTGGGTGAGGAACCTTTTTCTAAAATCCAACCTAAACCTCCCCAGACACAACTTCAGACCATTACCTTGGGTCCTGTCATACTACAGAGATGTTTCATTTTACCACAGTTTGATTCATTAGCGTGGTCCTAGTAAGAATTCTACATCTTCAGGAGAAATATTGCGTTGAAATTCAAGAGCTATGTGTTAAAAAGAAAAAGAAAAGAAGGTGATTTAAATAAGTGCTACTTTGTACTATTTATAGTCATCATCTGTGCAAACCCCAGGCTCTGGGGGGGAGCATGAAGCTCTACCAGCAAGCATACCTATTCACTGCCTGGGAATGTCTCCAACTCCAGGCAGGAACACTTGTTCTTTTCTTTGACTTCCACCTTTTCCTCCAGTGCCTAATTTTTAGATCTTTCCTCTTTTATAGCTATTTAACAAAAAAAAAAAATCCTAAAACCCAACAACAACAACCACCAAACAAAAACTCAACTGAGTGCTCAGCCAGACAGCATTGCCTTTTTTTCTGTGGCCATTCAACATTAACTTTGTGCTGTTATATTACGCATGCTGCTATCAATCTGTCAAGACTTGGTAACTGTGACAACTGTCCATGGTTCTAGAAAGGTTTCAAGAAATCAAGGATCATCATATAATCCTGTTCTGTCCACTAGAAAGAGCACTTCACATCTCTTCTCTCTTATGTGGACTTGTTCTGAAAGAAGGAAGGCCTTGGTTTTTGGTTTTTTGTGGTGGTTTTTTGTGGGTTTTGTTTGTTTGTTTGTTTGGTTTTTTTTTTGTTTTTGGTTTTTTTTGGGGTTTTTTTTGGTCAATAATTTGAAAGTGCAATACTTTACTAAAGAATAAAAGACTGTCAAAGGTAGGTACATTCTGTACTCAACAGAAACCTCTGCATTAACACTGAAGGAGTGATAATGCATTGGTAAAATGAGACATGCTTTCTACACAGTATTTCAAATGCTTAGCTGTTTTTCTTTTTTTAGAGGACAGAACATTTTAAGCCCCCATGGATATAAGGTGTGTAGGAACAGCCTGCTTGAATTTATCAAGGGCAAATGGTGTCTGACTAACCCCCTGACAGCCTCCTGTGATGAAATGAATGCTTTTGTGGAGGAGGGGAAAAACATGACATCCCCTGACTTCGGCATGGCCTATGACACAGCCTCCCACAGTCTGCCACTCTACCCTTCTAGTCAAACCAAGAAGATAAAGTCTGGGGAGGTGGAATACAAAGGGTGGCTAACTGGTTGGACCACCAAGCTCAAAGGATGGCAACCAGTGGCAGTCAGCCAGCAGCAGCATCCCTCAGGAATCAACACTAAGGCCAATATCATTTAATGTCTTTATTAAAAACCCAGGTAATAATAAACTGGGGCACTGGCCAGTACACAGAGGCAGAGGTGCTCTTCAGACAGGGACCTTGACAGGCTACAGAGGTAAACAGACAAAAATCTCATGAAGTCCAATAAAGGCACATGCAAAACTCTGCAGCTGAAATGGGTTAACTCCATTCACAAGGATCAACAGGGGTCAAATGGCCTGAAAATAGCTTTGCAGAAAAGGTTCCATTTGTCTTTTGCATCCATTTTAGTTAAGTAACTATAAATGGTTGTGTTATGGGTGTTTGGTACTGATGAGCAGCTCCTATATGGCAAAGGCAGGTGCTATTGGCAAATCAGTTTAACTCCAGTTCTCCTGAACTTGGTCATTTGAGAGAAAAGAGACACATAAGCCCGCATGGAGCAACAAGAAAAGGCTTTTGAAGAATAGATGTGTCAATTGTGTGACAATTTTTCTCCCCTTGTTCTGTTTTGCTTCTTCTGTAGACTCTAAAGATCCTTTGCTCAGAGTCAGTACTCCCACTAGAGAGGACAGCTTCCTGAGGGAAAAGCTGTGGCCGATACACCAGTTTAAAACCACTAGAGCAGTCACAGCTGATCACAAAGAGTTACAGAACAACAGGAGCTTGACTGAACAAATGAAGAATTCAGGATCAATTTCTCTCCAGAGGGAAGAGTTTCTGGCCTCAAAACCAAAATGAGTGAACTGCATGAAACACTAGAAAACCCCTCAGATACTACACTCTCTCAAATACAGGCAAAAAATCCAGTCAGACAGTACTTGAGAATGATACCCCATCAAAAATGCGAAGAGACTTTACAATGCCAGGAACAGAAAACACACACTTTTACAGAGATGGTATCACTAGGTTTGCTTTTTGCTTGGTTTGCTGGTTGTTTTTTTTTTTTAATTTGCATAGAAAGAGCAAGAAAATAAACTGAAAAAAAAACTGTCATAATTAAATGAAGCAAATTTTGCACAGCTGACAAATTACAATACTATTTCCATGACAGTGACAATGCTCGTCAATAATATGAGATAAATTCCAGGTAAATAACGTAAGATCAACTTCTGGCCATAATGCATTTCTGTGATCAACAAGTAACATCCTTGGATTCAGCTGAAACAACATCATTAACATCCAATAAAATAATGACTAGATATGCCTAATAGATATTTATGACACTTTTATAAAAAGACTGTGATAGTACTTCATTATAAAAATTTATTTCTGCCCATCTTTTATGTACTCTGACATAATGACATCATTAACATAAGAACCTGACTGAAATGAAGATCTCCTTAAGCCACAGTGAGCAAATCACACAGCCTGAGAAACTCATGTTACCTTCCCACTCAATAATTATTTACATACATGCACACTTCTCCCTATCCTCCAAGTATTTTCAGACAAAAAGGAGCCCGGTAATAGAGAAATTAGTCAAAAGCTGTAAGACTTCATGAAAGTTCAACAAATCATCTTTATCAGCAAATAAAGGTCTTCGGTTCAGAGCCCTACTGTGAGTCATACTAGATGTGATTTAACAGAAAGGTTGATCATTTAAGTAGAATCTTTTCCAATACAAAAGCTAATTATCAAGGCTAGACACATGACCTTTCCCAAGTAACATTTATTGCAAAAAAAATCCTTAGAAAAAACAAATGCTCTGATAGACCGTGAAAAATTACAAGCAGAGTTAACAGAAGAGACACTTGAGAAACAGCTCAAGGGAAATTTCTCTTTGTATTATCAACACCCAATCTATCCCCAACTCTTTTTGGTTTTTTGTCATTCAACTTTCCTGCCCCTGAAGGAAGGTACACACGCAAAACAATCTGATTACACGTGGAATCCTTTTTATCTATAGATGGATATAGATATAAATACAAATACGCACACAAGTATCAAATAAATATTAAAATACACAAAAATACACACAAATATTTAAAATAGAGCCTCCATATCCGTGGACTGGAGGACCACTAGTGCGAGAATTATAAATTTCCAGCCAACCTGAACCTGTGGGGGACTTGCTTCTTCAGCTGGATCCCTTCAAGTTTATGGTGCCTGATGGGATTCATCCCAGGATACTCAAGGAGCTGCCCAATATCACTGTGAGACCTCCCTCAATGATTTTTCAACAGTCTTGGGAATCTGGAAGGTCCCAGTTGACTGGAAGCTGGCAAATGAAGCAAACACTGATCCCTTCTCTGGTGATCAGTGACAGGACTGAAGGGAATTACCTGTAGTTGTGTCAGGGCAGGTTTAGGCTCAGTATTAGGAGAAGGTTCTTCACTTAGGCAGGTGGCTAGGCACTGGACAGAACCAAGCCTGAGAGAGTTCAAGAAATGTCTGGACAATGCTTTCAGACACGTGATATTCTTGGGGATGTCCTGTGCAGGGCCAGGAGCTGTATATTCTATGATCTAGAAAATATATCAGGGTCCTTAATTATGGTGTGGTATGGAGAGGATGAGGTAGAAGGGCAAAATCTGGGTTTCACCTCCTGTCCACAGGATTGGGCTGCAGAGACTATAGTTCCTCAAACTACACTGTTGTTTCCCCAAGGTTTTGCTCACACTGCCCACAGCAAATCCCATTACATTAATGTGCAAAATCTATGCTAATGCACTACTTGGCTGGGAATTTTAAGTGCACAGACGTCACACAGTTAAAGACTGCATTTCCCTCAGCAACTGTTACTTAGTAACCCTCTGCACATAAATAGAATTTTACATCACTGCATATGTGTTGTGAAGGCTAAAATCCATGCCTCAATTCTATAGGCTGGCAGGAAGGAAAGGAGTCATGTGGGCAACTGTAAAACAAAGTTGCACCAACTATTTTCAACTCCTTCTCTAGGCAGAGAACTTAACTGGAGAGAAACCCGTGGGTAAACAAGAAGCTATTTCCATTGCCCTTCCTTCGGTGGTATTTCATCACAAAAAAGGAGCAGGTAGACCTTGGACAGACTTTCTGGTATTGTTCATGTGCTGGGCAATGGAGACTGCAGACATAAGCACAACAGACCATGTAAAGCTCTTCACCTTCTCCCCTGGAGGTAGTATAATCCACAGGCTAGGTAACTTCTGGGTAAAATTGGTACTGCTAGAGCCACAGTCAAAACAATACTGAAAAAAGCTGTGTGAATCAGATCCAGGACTGAACAACACAGGTGGAGTATGATGAATAAAAAAAAACCTTAAATGCAGATTAGAATCCATCAACTCTAAATACAAAAGCTTAAATAGCTGTATTTTATTAACATATATATTAGATCCCTTCCATATATAGGCTACTTGTGATTTGACTGACAGTCTGACTCAAGTAGCTTGAATCAACATGGTACTTCTTAATCACTGTAGACCCCGAGACTGCCTTTTTAGCACTGAACGAAAGAGGTGGCCTGCTGGAAATACCTAGACATCTTTTTAATTCAATTCCCTAGCACTGCAAATAACACTATCATTGCTCTGCTTAGTCCCATCCTTTGCCTCTAACAGCCCTCAGCTGTAGCTTCTCAAATGATTTACTATAATTAAGTGTATTATCTTGACAAAACCCCAACTGATTAAGTTACATATAAGCAGCAAATATATTCATTTGAAGAGGTTACAGATAAACAATATTTGCAGTTATTAAACCAAGTGAATAAGTATAAGCATATAGATAAGCAAACACATTGAATTTGTGTCTATTTAGTAAGTTTACAAGCCCCAAAGTCTAGCAGTTCCCCTTAAGTGCAGCATTCAAGTAGTAATTTCTTACTTCTTCTGAACAATGCAATTTTTTTATTCTGAAACAGGATTTTGAAAACTTTAGCAAACCAAAATTTTCTTAACCCTTGGAATTCTTCCCCTCAGCTCTTGTCCCAGTAAGAGGTAACTCAACAAAGATTCTCCTTGCAAAATCCCAGGAATCAACCCTTTGAAATAAGGGCTCCTACTTAAAGCTTTTTTCCTGTCACCTCAATATTAATTGTAACAAGCAAGATATGCCAGCTCAAATCAGAAATCTTTACTCCAGGAAAGCATCAAGCCATTTCTTTCTTTTAAGAAAACAACGTTAGGATAGGAACCATTTTGGGGTTTGAAACTAATCACATTGTATAATGACTAAGAGAAGTCCAGATGCTCAGAGTTGTCTCTGAAGTACTCATTTTCTTAAGGCTACAAGACCCAACTTGGCAGTGCAGCAGCAGAATTGAGAACTGAGCAAGAGACTTGCCCAAGCCTCATTCAGCGACTGGGACAATTAAATGGCCATCTGGCTCCAGCACAAAGACAGCAGCTCTGCACCTGTTTCACCAGCCCATCGTTTGCAGCCTAATTGGTTAAAGCCCATGGGGCAAAACCCAGAACAACCTGTCATCTGCTGAGACCAGAGCTCAAGGCTGGGACTGAAGCCAAGGGCTCCTGCTCCTGGCGGAGACATTTCCCTCAGGGGCTACATGCAAGACATGTTCAGAGGGTCCCTCCTGTTCTTTACATACAGCAGCAAGAGACAATCATCAGAAATTATCAAAGACATGCAATTTAGTTGATACAAAAGTCTCTGTGCCAAGCCCTGCAGGCTTCTAAAATGCCATAAACCCTTCATTCTCCCATAATCAGGTGACTCAACAGCTGCAATACAGTATTACAGCATTAACTGCATTATGCTATGGTATTATGAACTCTGCAAAATCCCAGAGCTGAATCTGATGCCTGGAAGATCTCAGCATCCCTTGCCAAAGGCAGATATATCCCTTGCTCCACTGGTTGTTCTTGTACTTGGAGTTAAAGCCAGGACACCCATACAATCTGTTGGGAGGGTAATAGAACGCAGAGCTCACCATCCCAACTGAACACATCCAATCACAGGGATCTTGTGGCCTCCTTTCCCCCAGGCTCCATAAGACTTTCATTTTTATATGGTCTTATCAATCCTTATAAGGACTATATAGCACAGTATAATATAATAATAATAAAAAATTTAAAAATGGACAAAATGCCAATGGAAAGGAAAAGAAGGTGACAGAAAAGGCAGACTGTAGAGACTCCTTAATGTAGTTCTGTTCCTTCCCTTCCTGAGAACATGGCAGGAAAGTAGAACACAACACTGAGGTCAAAACAAGAGGGAAAAGTGTCAAAGCTTAATTTTTATTAGGTGTGTCACCTATTTTTTTTTTCTTCTTGCCAATACCTTTACTTGTACGGCAACAAATTAGTTGAAGCACATATAAAGAAAAATCTTTTATTTTGATTTTTTTTTAAAGTGTTGTATTACAGAAACAAAATACCAACATTAAAATTAATTTGTCAAGTAAAAGAATCCTAAGGCTGAATGTTCAGGACATGTTGTCAGCACCTACAAATGAACATGCTTCACTTAAGCCATTCCGAATGTAACGGATTACAGTGGTTCAGACCCATCTCAAATAAAATATACAACACAGGTTTTCTCCAAACAGAGATTTGATTCTGAAGGAAACAGAAGATCAACACCTCACCATAGGAGAAGACCTCCTCTCAGCAAGTTTCTATCAGCAAGTATCCTGCAGCATATGACAAGTTATTTATTTCAGCACAAAAATATAACATTGTGCACAGCCTTGACCTAGAATCTCATCTCATGGGACCAAGCTCCAGAAACAATGTCAATCGTCCCAAACACATTGAATTTTTTGTGCAGTAGTTCAGCAAAGACAAAACAATTGTTATTTTATGCAGTGGGTTTCACCTACGGTGAGCTCCAAAGCCTCTCCTAGAACATGAAGATATATTTATTTATAGTAGTACTATGGATTTTTTAAATATATTAAAGATACTTCATTTTAAATCAATACATATTAAGTATTGAAATATAATCAATACATTGTATGATATATATCTCAACTGTAACAGGCACTGACTTGAGATTCTGAGTCTCGCATGCACCAATCTTTCATCTTCCAAGTTTCAAAAACCCGGGACTGTCTGGAATTTCAGACAAGAGTCCAAAAGAAAAAAAGCACTGATTATTCAGGCTTTATCACTGTGCACCATAAAGCAAGTTTCATCTACACTAGAAAGCTCTGGCTTAACATTAAGAAAACATTTAGTCTGTAGTTCACAGGGAAGATCAGAATGAACAGACAGACTCCCCAGGGTGAAAAGCTATATTGGTCTTGCCTTTTGAAACCAACACAGGGAGCACATCTGCAGCCACACAGGGAGAGAAGCACGGTATCAATACTTGAATATACACTTGCATTTATCTAAAATATATATATTTTAAATATACACACTTGTACTTTTTTCAATATGGATATGTGCATACTTACATGGATGTGCACAAAAGAGACAGAAGTGCGGTTTAAAGTTTTTGCACAGTTCCACTTCACACTGACAAATTTTAGCCACATTTCCCCCAAAGGACTACACACAAGTTCTTGCATTTGCTGCATATCACAAATTCTTTAGCAGGTACAAGGTACAACTTCATGACAAGATAGTATATAAGTGACAATGATAGTTGGCCATAAATATAAGAGAATATTGCTTTGATTTTCAGCTTTCAAACCTTGACAATGGCACTACGGGATTGCTTTGTAAAGCAATGTACTGTGGTAGGCTTGGAAGGTTGCAGGAAGTCATATTATAACATGAAGAGAGAGTACAGGCTTGAAGAGAAGGTAATTATTCCAGTGGATATGTGTTGTCAGAAAAGTGCAAATTTTCTCTGTTTTCTTCCACGGTGTTCACACCTTCCTGATCAGACTGCCTGTTAGCTGGCCATCTCTTCACTGTTTCTGAGCACTGTTAGCAACTAAATATTATTTCTAATTTCTCAGAAAAATCAAAGCAATGCATTTAGACTGCATCAGAGGTGCTGGCAGAAAATAGTATGCAGGAAGAAACTGGGTGAAAGAAGTAGAAGAATGATAAAGGAAGGAGCTAGATGGATAAGTTAGCTATGACCACAATGCCAAAACAAGAAAAACTCCAAATGACTCAGCCTTCAACGTCACAGTCTCAATTTTATTTTAATCAAAACGTCTCTAGTATGTTGGTATTTCCATAATTCAACTGAAAACGTCTGCACCACCAAACAGTGAATCCATCCCTGAAGCTCTTACACCTAACAGGAAAATCTGAGGACCCCAAAATGGTGACTGTTGTTTAAAGATCTATCTCACAGGTGACAGATTTCCAAGATTTCTGGGTCTCTTGGGTCTTTTCAGTGTTTTTGGAGCTGCCCAGGGTTCCAAGCAAGCTGAGTGCCCACAGGCCTCTGTAAATTCAGCTTTCAATTCTAAGTCCAGCCATGCCAGCCCGAATATTACTCTGTGGCACTGTGATATAAATGCAAGATTTCCATTATTGTGTCTTCTTAAATGCAACTGATGCTCAGAAGTCTCCTTAACCATCCAAGGTAACTGGCATGTATCTTGTGGCTTACAGCTCTGTGTAAATTTTGATATCTTTAGAGCCACATCCACTGAATGCTGCACTGAAAGATCAGATTGGTTTCAAGAGTGAATCTTATCGCAGCAATCAAGAGTAACATTATATTATTCTGCTTAAAAGTTTTTCAATTTCCTTTTACAAAAACCGTTTTTTTTCTCCCTCAGCAAATGCTACAAAAGTATGTCCATCAACTTCAAGCAGACGGCCTGAAAAAGTTAAATAAAAAGGAAAAGCATTCCGTAGCATTTCTGCTCAAAGTGGAAAAATCAATTTCTGAACTGTAGCTGCAGACAAGTTAAATTTATTCACTGTACAAATAGCTCCAATTACTCAAGAAATTCAACTTCTGAACTGCAAAAACAAGTTACTGTCAGCAATATTTTGCATGGGAAAGCCCTACAGCTTTTTCCTTCCAATGTCCATTACACACTTGCTGAATTTACAAATGAGAACAAAATTCAACTCAGCTTAATGTAGAACCCCTCTTTTCTCATGGCAGAATATTTAGCATCAGATCTGAGAGTGTTCTGACTTTGTACTCATGCATAGTGTGAAACTACCCTATGTGCACAGCCAGTTGCACTATCAGAAATACAATTGTGAGAAATGAGAAATAAAATTAAACACGGATTTGCTGCCCAGGAGCATCAAACATGACTGAATTAGCACTAGGAGGAAAAAGATGAGAACAAACTTTAAAATGCACTTCTAACAGGTTTTAACACTTTAGTAAGTGCTACAGGGCAGGTTTGCCAGTCACTGTCTTAGACACTGGAGATTCCACTGTGGTTTGACACCGGATGCCCAGAGGTAAGCCTTGGCCATTTCTCTAAAAGGTGAATATATTTCACCACAACTTATTTTACAGATATAACTGCAGCTTAAGGTAACAGTACTGCAGAAGATTTTTTTTAAGCTCTTCTCAAATATAACCAAGGTCAAAGTAACAAACTAGAATTTTCATCTGACCCAGTTTCAGACCAGGTGATACAACATTACTGCTGTATGCTGATCCACAACAGTACAAAAGCACAAAAGGTTATGTAGGAGAGGAAGATAATTGTTCCCTTTCATGTCACTTAACTGCTTCCTCAAGATTAAAAATACCAACAACTTTCCCTTCATTTTCCATGGCATGAAGGTGCCAAAACACTGAACAACATGTTCTCAGGCTGAAGTATGGGTTGATTTACTAGAAAAGTCATCTCAGCAGCTAGAACAGTTCACAGAGAGTTCACAAAGAGTGCCTACTGCATTACACCCCCTGTTCTTCCAGCTCCTTGCTAATTTAAGTGGCACTGGCATTAAACTCATTTGACAGGACATTTATCTAGTTCTGCATCAAAGCTAACAAGGAGGGAACTGTAGAAAACTACCACAAAAACATGGCATCTGAAGCACAAGACCTTAAAAAAGCACAGAGTGCACTTCCCTCTTTTAGTCAGTTCTGCAGGCTGAGGGTGGGAGAACAAAGCCTAAGACCCTACCTCCTCCCCAGCCAAAACCACAGCAACTGCACCTCTTCCTTTTACACCCATGCAGGCTTAATAAGCCCAACACCCAAACCAAGATGCACTAGGACTTAGCCATTGCATGCAAAACAGAAAAACATACTTGCAACTTATTTTATGCAACCATTGCCCACACATTCACTCACTTTTTCACTGAAACACAGATCTAGCGACATACTGCCATGGTTATACAATTCAGGCAACTCTTTAAACATCAGCATTGGGCACTGTGGCTGGGCCAGAACTTGCACCTGCCTTGCTTCTCACCTTTTAACTTTTCCACCCATTCCCTGCACAGCAGAACACTGTACTTTCAGTCGCCTTCACATGCAACAAAGGGAAACATGGAAGTGCTGGAGTATCAGCTTCACTTCAGGGACAATTTACCTTCCTTACAAAATTTCTACGAGCTGGCCATATTTTAGACATGAGAAAGATTAATTACTGGAACTACAATTGACTATACTAAATTCAGCACCCAAAGAGTTTAACAAACAGTCAAGTATTGAAACACATTACTTGGGTTTAGACACAAGTTGATCCTTTAAACTTCACAGAACTATTTGCCTACTGAAACATTAAGACAAGACTTCTGATACCATACTGAGTGCTGGTGTTAAGGTTAATTTTTGAGGACAGATGTCACAGCTACTTCATGCCTGGCATTCTCGGAGGTTTCAAAGAGTACAGTCATTTCTCTCACTACGATATCATCTCACCAGCAGAAGCACATTAGTGCCTGAAGGCCCCACTCAAGGTCTCCAAGCAGTACTATTAATACAGAATGACATTGCATCTGTCCCAACAAACCATCCAGTCAGACAGCACAAAGGTTAAGAAATGAAATAGGAAGACAGAGCGAGCACACAAGGATTTGCTCAAGGGCAATGCTAGGTTGATGGTAGAAAATGTGGAAAATGGACATCTATCAAATTCAACTGGTATTACTGAACCTGACTGCCCAGAACTTCCCTTCACACCCTTGAAGATTTGCCTCTTCCAATGTACAAGGTACCAGCATAAGCAGACACCGATTGGTCATAAGGATTCTACAGAGCACATCTAACTTGTGAAACTGACTGGTGAAAATGCTCGTCAGATCTCTCACAGAAAACACTGGCACTCTCAACATTTTCAAGTTTTTTCTCCTTTTCACTTGCCTTCAGAAAACACTGGCTCAAGGGTGAGTGTTTTCATCAATCCACCAAATTGTAAAGAATGTACCATAATAGTTCCTGTGCTCTTTATTGCTTTACAGGAAAGAGTAAAACTCTGAGAAAACACACAATTACACTGGAAAATAAAAATAGTGCTATACAACTTTTCTAGGGGGGGGAAAGGTGAAAAGGCTTTATGATTAATTTTGTATGGTAGTAAGATTATTTTTTTGTTTACTCTTTACAGAAAAGTATAGCCCTTCAGTAAAGACTTCAGCCCTGAAGTAAAGACTTCAAAATCCATATAATCTGTATGTCACTTGTCTCTCAAACTGTAGGTTCTAAAAAAATAATAAACTTTCATCTTATGAAAATAACACATCCGAGCAATTAACTAAGCAAATAAAAAGTATTTCATCTGTTGGGTTTTTTTCTTTTTTTGATAATTTATGATGCATACCAAGAGGAAGCACCTGGCAAAAACCACACACACAGCTCAGGTCTGTAAACAGCCTAATGCATGAGAGGTAGTGAAAGCTTTTATGCTTGCAGATCAATGAGCATATATGAGATGAACAGTTCAAATACCATCATATGCCAGTCATCTTAAGAATTTCAACTCCCTTTCACCATGAAGAGACAAAAAAATTTTCTGTCAGTATTACCAGACTGCAGTCTTAGACAGGGTGCAAATTTCAGAACATTAGTCAGGCAACAGGGGGAAAAAAAAAGAGGAGAGAAAATAGAATCTCCTCTAAAGCAGCACAGAAACCATCTGATTTACTGATACATGCTCACTGAAGCAATTTAGCGTGAACTAGTTACACTGAGCTCTTCTTAAACACTGAGAACCAGTCAGTTTATTAAAGTTACATCAAATCAACCACTGCAAAACACATTATAGAATCTAGGTATATAGCAAAGGGCAATTATAGGCAAGGCTTTTCACAAGTTCATTACCCAGCAAGACTTGGTCATTATTAAAAGATTATTTTTAGTTCAAAGGAAACATTAAATTGCAGACTGAATGCCTATTACCATTATGTCTGTTTTCAGTTTTGGCCTCCAATTACATTTCCCAAGGCTTTTCAGAGCTGGGTACCAGAAGTGGCAATTGGCTTTGGTTCCTTGCTGTTTTCTTACAGCACACCCCAACTACATAAAGGACATGAACTAGGTAGATAATCCAGCATTTCCCATAATCTAACATGTCCCAGGCCTGTATAAATTTCTTGAGCTATTCCTTGACATGGCAGTGCAGTGGGTTTTGATCTTTTGTTATAGGTCACAGGCTTGGTTTCCAGCTCCCCAGAGTACTATGCGACCATGGAAACCAGGCTACTTGGACCAGGTGCGTCTGGAAGTTGTTGTGGAGCAACTGGGACAGTGCCAGAAACCTTCCTTCCAAACCTCTCTGACCAAACAATCAATGACATTAAGGGCCAGTTTTGACAGACAGCCAGAAAGTTCAAAGATTTTGGGATGGCAATAATGTGCTGTGCAGAATTCTCCAACGAGGAATAGCAGAGAACTGTGCCTGTTGTAACAGGCAGCTTTAGTCATTGCAAAAAGAGATTGTGGCACTTTGTAGCATAATGATGACAAATTAGCACACACCAACTAGAATGCTGAACCAGTAAAACTCCACTCTCTATTCTTTTCACTCCTCTACATTTAGCTCTGTGAGAAGTTAAAGAAACTCAGGGCAAGAAGCTCAGGATAGCCCATTCTTTTTGTTATTGTTTTTCTTAGATATACTTACGTAAAGTTCAAACTCAAGTATTAACACTAAGAAAAAAAGTAAACAAAATAAATACATAAACATTTACCAACACATTTATCTGATGCAGTCTAGTATCACTCGAAGTAAAAAGAAAAGATAAAATGCTGGGTTCATTGAGGAATTTTTTTGTATCTTACAAAACTCTAAAAAATGCAGATCCATAAGACATAGAAGAAAGAAATCCCACAGAAATGAGGTGGTGTATGCTATTGCTGTGAGTAAAACAGAAGGGTTTTGTAACTACTCCTCCACATTATTTAGGCCAAATATTTTTCAAAGCATTCACTTTATTTCACAGTATCTCACTATTTATTAAATAATCACTGTAGCTTGGCATATTTATATATTAAGAAGAGAACAGTACTTTGAAGGAGGTGTTACAGCATGGGAAACCATCTTAATGTCTTCTTTAAGTTTCCTAATATGAAAGCATGTTAATGTCATCTTAGACATTTCATTGCTTTCCAGAAGTCAATTTCTAATTTTGTAATTCAAATACACAGATTTACTAAAAGTAAAGTGAAGCTAGATGTCAACTCAAAAAACCACCAAACCAACCTCATCATAATTGCTGGATTAAAGGACATTTACTGGACGAACAAGAACTGTGATTGCTGCAGTTGGCAACAGACTCTTCAATGTCACTACACATAAAATAGCTCTGTGCAGAAATGGTCTACCAGTCCAGGAGCAGTGCAGTGGCTGTAAATCTGACCTCAAAGGTTCAAAGAAGCTGACTAAAATTGTGTGTTTCCTTTGGACCTACAGTTTTGGGAAAGGACTTACAGTAAATAGCCTGGAGAGTGAAAGTAATGAAATTTAGAAAGACCCTTGGTGAGATGTTCACCTCTTTGCTGCAGTTCTACTACTATGAGTGAGGAGAGGCAGTTCAGCATTTCCACTGTGGTCTCTGCAAGCCTTCAGCAGGCCTGGAAGATTAGTGGGAAAACAGTTCTAATCTACAGCAATATTGAACTACAACAACAAAAAAAATCTAATTCAACTTTGAAAAAAGAGAAAAAAAAAGCCCAAACAAACTGTTTTGGTTAATGCAACCATTAAGAAATGTAATGCTGCCTGAAAGAACTGAATCAAGAATGAGTAACTGTATGGAATCCATAGCAGTGCCTTAACCATGTATTTCCTGGTTTTAAATCTACGTCCTTATAATTTTTTGTGGCATGGCTACTGTTTTAGATAAAGGGAGATCACGCACATTTCTGTGCATAAAGGGAGATTTTCATCAAGCACTGCCAATTTGCAAATTTAGGCGCTTGGTGTTTTGTTTTTCTGACCCTCTACAAGGATGAGCGAAGGACAGAAGATACTGCTACAGTAGTTAAGTTCCTGCTTCACAAAACAATTTTGGTAAATGAATTGTATTTTGATTGCAGAATAAAGTATTCTCCATGAACTGATTATGAAAAAGAAGGATTTTTAAAGAATTGCAGCAATCCATTTCCTTGTAGTTCTGTCCTATATACCAAGTGCAGACTCATAGTGACCTGACTCTCACTCACCACCACAGGATTTGCACCTCTTGCATAGGCTGCTACAATTTGAAGAATTTTTAGCTTTTTGATGCCAGATGTGCCCCACAACTCACCCACCTGCCATCCAGATGCATCATACACATGTGATCCCACAGCAGGAGAGAAGATACAATGTGGTTTTTTGAACAAAATTTTATCCTCAAAGACCAAAGCAGCGGTTACTTGGTGCACTGCCGCCCATCAAGCTCTGTAAACTTAATGTATCACACCTGCAGGATCTCACATGCTTACTCAGAAAGGATCAAAATATTTGGATAAAGGTATCTGTTTGGTGCATTTGACTTCACTGCACAACTGAGTTTTCTAAGGGGTGAGTCTGCAAGACCAGCCACCACAGGACAGCAACTTGGGATTCATGTCATTGTTTGTACTCAAACCGAAACTTCGGGCCACAAAAACATTTTGCAAAATGCTGCACCAACACAAAACAAAACTGTACATAGCCAGCTGTCCTCTGCTTCTGCTGCTTTCTCCCTATTCCTTCCAGTGTGACTATGCATTTTCCTAAAGGAGATGGCAAGGAACTAAAAACTGTATGAGTTCTAGTTTGTATACCTTTTGGGGATAGTTACTTATCTGCCACAGCAAAGCAAAATATCCACATTGCTCCAGATAAAGGCAAGAACTATCTGTTTACATCTTATGTCCAATGCAAAGGGCAATAGCTTTATAAAGCATGGGCTTAGACTGTAAACTGTTATTTTTGGATGAGGATGTGTGGAGGGAAAATAGCAATAGCTTGCAAAAAGCAGTGGGTTTTTTTTTTCTACATATAAATATATATAGAAAGATGTTCTCTTTTAAGATGTGTGAAATCTCTTCTGGTACAGCACAGAAAACAAATAAACAAGATATTATCACAAGGCAAACAGAACACCACATTATGTGCAGAATACACAACAGTGTCAGCAGATGCTTAGGAATAAAATACTAACTTTTAATGAACATTTTGACAGTTCTCATTTTTTTTTCCTAGGGAGGAGATTTTTAAAGCTGTATCTCCTTGCATTGACAATCTTGTCCTTTAAAATCCTCTTATTTTACCTGTTTCTTCATAGTGTCTTTCTTATGGATGAAGCCCAATTTATTGCCCAAATGAAAAAATGTCAACACACAGACCATAACTGCTCACTGACTGTTAAAAAATTCTACAGTATCATGATTCTAAGTCCATTTCATTCATTTCCACCATGACTGAGAAGATTATTATCAGCTATGGATTGAATATCCTATCTCTTACTAAATCCAGCACAACAAACCCTTCATTCAGCCACATCTCATAGGACACCCTTTCAAAAATGTGGTCATTTTACAGTGTAAACTACAAAACAGTAAGGGTAACAGTGATCTGGTAAACAACTATTGTCCTAAAAATCCCCTGTATGTCACAAAATACGTATTTCCCAAGTGGTGCTCTCTCTTCAGTTTTCTATACTTACCTTGGCTGACTTCTCAGTGCTATGCTCTCGTTTTCCTACATGGTTCCCCATGATTGATCACCAAAATTTAAATTCTGAAAAGATAAAAACAAAACAACATTTTTGAAACCAATACATTTGTAAAGGAATACAAATTAATTTTTACTCTGACACATGACAAAGAAATTTTTCACATACAATGAGGATTTTTACAATCCAAGATCTGTGAAAGATCCTAAGGGAAAAAAAACCCCATGCTTATCTGGTCTATTTTGCATGTTTAAGCAATATCAGAAAGCTTTCCTACTTCTATTAAAAAAAAAAGATATAAAAGAGAAGTAAAAAATAAAATGTTCTTTTTGAAATTTCCACAAAAACCAAAACTAGATTAGAAATTAGGTAGAGGCCCTGTATTTCAATGTTACATTTTTAATAACAGTGTGGTACATATCAAATAACTTGTAACTATAAACTTCCATAAAAGTTCAAGTAAGTTCCTTTGAATTCACATTTACCATTATATAAACAGCAATTAGTGAAAAAAGCACCACACTAACTGCTGACAATTTGCTGTGGAGGTTAGAATGTGTGAACTGTTTTCAGCTCCCTCTTTCATGATGAGCACTTAAGGAAGCAATGCCAACTCTTTCTTTGTATTTTCTGGCTCATCTGTTCGTATCTCAGCTCTAACAGAGCTTATGTAGGTTAAACCACAACACTCAAATTTCAGCTTTTAGAGCACCCTTATGGTTGTTCCACATATTTCTTGTCACAGAAGCAGGTGTCTGCATAGGACCTTACAGCTGCTGCCTTGACAAGATTTGAATGCAGTGCATCACAGCATTTGAAGTCATGAAACTTAAAATTACATGCATGAACTAAAGCAATAGGCTATATAAACTCTCATGTTGTTATAACCCCAGCTACACGCACTGACTTCTGTACAAAACAATTCTAAAACCAGAAACTTTGCATTTGACAAAGCACACATCTGTGATGGACAGTCACAAGGAATCAATCTTATTTTGTATCTCTACTTCAACTTTTGGAGTTATTTACACACACACACTTCACCACCCCACCCAACCCCCAGTGATAAATTTCAAATTTTGAGGGTCTACAGCGCTCAGTTGGCAATTCACTGAATTCAATTTGCTCTAAATACCATGTTGTCACTGTATCCAATTAAATAATTCCTCACAAAAATCCATTTCCAAGGTCTCACAAAATAAAAAATTAAAAACCCAAACTCAGTAAATGCACTCAAGATATTTATTGCTAAAACAGATTTTTTTAAACCAGCACTATCTATTGCATACAATATTGCAATCATTTTGCAAGATAAAATTAAAAAAAAAAAAGAAACAAAACAAAACAAAAAACCCCTGTACTTTCCAACTGTGATATTAGCACAACCAATTCATACACTTCTTACATTCTGAAATTTTTCTAGGAAAAATACAAATAAATTCATATACATTGGGTTTCAGACCTGAACTTCCTCAAACTGGCCTCTGCTCTACAAATTACGAGCAGCAGCTCATTCCTCATCACCTACTTCCCAACATAAGGAAAGCAGAGTGGAATACAAAACTGCAAGAGATGTCTACAGCAGAATATAAAGGTAAATGTTCTAGGTGTTATTCTTCCACTTATTTATCAAATAATTAACTATCAGATTTAGTCTATAACACACATATGTCTAAGTACGCAGACAATGAAGCCAACATAACACTTGCAGACCAGATCTGGGATCCTGTCCTCCTGCCTCCCCTTAGTCTCCCTACTATCTTTGGAGTAACATTCCAGGAATAACCATCCTGTACCCATAAAACATTCACAACTAGATTTTTTTTTTTTAACATGCATAAATGAATGCAGATGCTTGAACTGAAGAGAAATTAGCTACAGGTAACTGCTATTAATTCCTCATGTAGTAATAAAACTACTTTTCAGCCAAAGGGACAAAAGCAACCTGCCACTAGCAAGGGTATCCTAAAAGTTACAGATTTCTTCATGCTACCTATTAAAATTATTATAGATTAGAGAAATCTAAGTAATCCTTTGGCAAAGAAGGGCTTCTAAGAATCTGACATGAATTATGAAAGAAACTGTATAGTGCCAACTGTTCTGTAGATATCTGAGTAGGAAGCAAAACCATACATACATCCAAGCCTGTAAATACTAAAAACATTTATAGCAACAAAGGCTTGGTTTTTCACTTCAGCCTCAAGCAGAAATCCACCTTACTTGCCTAAAAACTGAGCACACAGGTGGTTTCCACTTCAGGATGAAAGTACACCCTGCAACACTAAGACTTAAACACAGACTTTGGTTGTTACTGTCCGGAAGGAGATCATACTGCACAGTTTCTACCTGCGCCAATCTTTATGCAATGAGCTGAGTCACTGACTTCAGTTGAGTCACTGACTTCAGCTCATTTTACAATCTTTGTAGGAACTTGCAGCCAACTATTCCAAACAGCTCAAAAAAGGTTCATATTTTCTTTTTAGTCACCTCCGTAATGTACAGGTTGCCAGACTAAGCAGCCCTGTATGAAGTGAAGAAACAGCTTCTTACACTTCCTAACAATGTCCATCAACTGAACAACACTCTTCTTTTCAGAGGAATCCATGAATGATTCAGCACTGATGAACAGCCACAAGAACAGTGCTCCAAGCAATGAAGAAACAGAAGTACTGCAATACCTTCTTTGAATCTCACATGAATCACACCTAACAATAAGCTGCCAAAACAGGCCTGCACATGAGATAGAGCTTATGACCTCAACAGCATTTGCCAGAAACCTTCCTAGTGAAACCCTGCAAGTTTTGTAAATCCTGTGTGATGACAAATTTTACACATGAGCTTGAGTAACAAATGAGAGGGCACACTCTGCATGCCTGCAGTGAATGGAGTTACATCACCAGCTCCCCCGTAGAACTCCCCATCAAGAGCTGCTGGTTCCATATTAAAACCATCTGAGAGACTCAGAAAACTAAAGGCCACATGAGTAAACTGATTTAACAGGACCAAAAGCTGAAAAACACTTCTGCTACCTAAAAACATTTTAGGGTGAGGTGAGTGAATTGGGGCAGGAAGTTGTGAACTACCACTGCAGGTGCCACCAGCAGAGCCATCCGGCTGCCTCAGCACTATTCCACTACCACCTACTGAGCTGAATCAGCTCTGCTGCCATGACCTGGCACTTCCCAATCCATGACTGATACTGCAGTAACCTCCTATGTCAGCTACTTTGAGTAATTCCAAAAACAGCCAAGGGATTTTGCCTGGGGAAATGAAATTAAGTGTCTCCTCCCATCAATTCACCTTCTTACGGAGTTAGTCTAACAGATAACCTGATGGAAGCCTAGACCAAGCAGCTTTCCCACTTGCTTCACAACACAAACCCATACTCCAACTAGCAACAACTACAGAAATGCCAGTGCCTTACCCAAGGAGAAAAATTTCTATTATTAACACTCAAAATAAAAGAAAAAGAGATAGAAAAACTCTGTTCTACACAACGCATACCTATAAAAATACACTTACATTGGCATCATGTAATTTGTCTTCATCTGAACAGTTTATTAAAAATAGGAGTTTAGAAACATACATCCTTGTAGTGGTTTTCTAGCCCATTCTAGTCTGCCTGTCGATATTTGCAGCTAAACAACTGCTTCTAATCATCTACCTATACACCCCTATTGTCCTATAAAGAAGTTTATGATTTAGGATTTTCACTGAAAGGCACAAAAGTGCTTCTCTAAACCTTCTGAATATAACAAGAAATGCAATGGCATTACTTTCTGCAGGTGATGCAGTTTTAAGTGCAAAAGAGCATTTTCCTATTCACAGGAGCCAAAAAAACGTTCACCCATGTAGTCATCAGACTTTAAGTGATACTGTAATTCAGGAGTCAAAACAGTCTGTAAGCCAATCCACATGGAGCACTTTTATTGAACATTAATGGTTACTTCAAATTAAAAAGCATAAACTACTGAATGCGTATCACACGATGCTGAAAATGGATTGTTAAATATGATCTTACCTCTTCCCACACGTTAATTATGACTCAACAGAACTACATGTAATAATAAAGGTATGCAAGGACTTACATATTTACAAGTATCAGAACATAATTACTACCTTGTCTAGGAATATGTATTCATCACAGACTGATGTTGGGTAATAGTGCAGAGCTACAAGTTCTCCTAGCCTTACTCACACATGGGAAGGGCAACCACAGAATATAAAAATATTTGAGGAATTCACTTAAAACTTCCTGCTAAATTCATATCTATTCTTATCCAAGTAAATATGGCATTTTACTACTATTTACAGATCTTATTAGGAAAAAGAAAAAAGTTAAATTTATTTTAAGAAATGTGCAAGTTCTCTGATTCAAGAAATGTGCAAGTTCTCTGATTCTGGTAGCCCCCTAATGTAAACTTTTAATTACAAATTTACCCAAGTTTTTGTGATTTTCTGTTTTTGTTTTAATTTTTGTGTTAGGTTTTTGTTTGTTTTTGGCAGTGTCAGGCCCTGGTTACACAGCTTCCTGGGAAGCAAGCTGACACACTGCACAGCAGTGGCTGCCAGCTAGATGGAAATCTTTGAGTAGATTTTTTTAGGCTCTCAGTGTGATACACATCTTTGCAAGGAAGCCTTTCACTTTGTCTTCTTTCCAAACAGGACTGAGACACTGGGCACGCCTCTTCGGTTTCTTCAGAATTCCCTCATCATGGTAACCTTCCATGTGGTAATATTCCAGCTCACCAAGAAAGAAAACCTCCAGCAGGCACAAATGAGTGACTCGCAGCTAAATCCATCAGCAGCCACAGTCAGATGCTTCATACACAGATGTGAGCAACCATGTAACAAAAGTAATCTGCCTCATGGACAAACTGCTCCCCAGGAATCCCACCCTCTTCATTCAATTGTCAAATTACTTAATAAAATGTAGTGCCTTAAATCCCTTACAAGTTTCATTGTTATTCAATGCAGATTTAATTTTTCATTATTGCGAAAGAGTGCAATACTTCCTAAATCAAACTTTATTTCACTTTTGACTTCCACAATTACATTTCTCTAAAAGGAAAACACATTATTCCAGACAAATTTCCATCATGAATTATCAAAATCAAGATTTCAGGGACGACCATAGCCTATAAATCAGAGAAATCAACAGGAGTTTAATACTTACAGATGTATTTAATCATACTTGTACAGTGCCTTGCATATCACAGTCCTGACCTATCTAGATATTACAGCAATTTCCATGTTTACAGATAACTGCATGTACCTTAGCAAGGACAAATCTGCCCTAGAAAACCACCCCTCTGAGGGATTGGCCAAGACCTGAAACATTATTTACCTGAGAAAGTACTACCCCCAGTGCTAGCTCTGTTGCTCAGTAATTTACACACACTTCATATACCATTTCAAAGGATACCTAATTTATTTACTTTTCTCCAAAATCTTCTGCAACACTACGGCACATAAGAAAGGCTAAAACAGTGAGAGAGAATATATTCTGTGAAAAAACTTTGTTGCAAACTATTTCCTAAAATTGCCATAGAGTAAAGCAGGATCCAAGGTTTAAGATGCTTCCTGACTGTTTTGATTACCATTTTCCTCTACTGCCAACAAGAAGGATATTGCACATTATTTTTTTATAAAAGCATGTGATTTCCAGGAATCTCTCCTCAGCACGCTGAGCATAGTCCAAACTTGATTCTAGACAAAAGAATCTAGACTTGAAATTACAATGAAATTGCTAAGCCACATACATTTATTTTTTGTAGCTTAGGTTTCTTTTGCTTTTCTCTTCTTTCTTCCTTCAACCCACTCTGCTCTCCTTGCTAGAACACCATCAGGCCTGTCCCACCCATTAAGAAAAAGAAAAGATGCAATTTTAAAACAAATTTCTCAACAGGGCATTTCTGCTTCCCAAATGGAAGAACACTCCCCTAAGGTCATGTAGCACATGCTGGTACCTACACTCCTTTACACAAACAGATATCATCGATGACCACAACCATTTGGCATTAGCCACATGTTTACTGTTTGTCTTCAAAACATTAAGATTAGCAAAGCCCTGTGAACTCTGTGCCAATCCACCTGCAGGGTTGTGAGGAAATTTCCTTAATCACCTCCAGTGCATCTGAAGAGGGAGCCAGGTAGGACCCCAAAGGCCAAGGGGCAAGGTACAGATGCACCCAGCACGTCTGAGCTCCATCCCTTCTGCTTGCTGCACTTCTACCACTGTACTTACAACTGAGTCTTGACTAAATGTGGATTTCCTTGTAAGTACTCTATGACTCTGCTGAGATACTTGTGCCTCTCAGGTATCCCCAGTCTAGGGAACAGAGAGGGCCACACATACACCTCCCCTGAATGTATATATCAAAAGGAGAATGGTGCCCTCCTACAAAACTAAGACTGACTTGTCTGTTTTTATCTCAGTCACTAATACGAACAGGTTCACTTAATTTGCAACATACTGTCTTTTCTGCCCAACAGCACAACAAAATAGGCTGGGTGTTATTATTTTCTTTTTCATATAGGTTTAGGTCTGCATGACATACAACACATTGGAGCCAGGACCAATCTTTCTGAGTTTTTTGAAAAGGATCAGACACATATTCATTGGGGTTTTTTTTCCAGCACCTATGTGCTCCAGAGCCAAAATAATTTGATACTACAGTAAAAGAAATAATCTCATTAAAAAAAAAAAAAAAAAAAAAAAAAGAAAAGAGATAGATAAAGGTATAAAGTTTAAGAACAGAGACATATCATAGCCTCATTCTATGTATTTGCAAGATACATTAGACTCCTAAGACCAGTACTTTCAACCATCATGGCTTCTAAAGTACCATATTTCCTTTACAAATACACTTCTACAGCTGTGAACCTCAACACTCGGCCCCAGTGAGTCAACAACTGAAAGTAAGACATTTGTCCTATATTCCTAAGTAGTATTGAAAAATGGGAAACACCACACAAGAATATATAAGCCAAGTGCAATATTAACCAGGAGAATGAAAAAAGAACAAATTCATATTCAAATCATGGAGAATTTCAGGCCAAAGTAATAATCTTACCAGTACCAGAGGTCAAAAAGAAAGCAATTGAGAAATGATACAGAAAATTGTAATTGCTTGTTACTTGAAGACTTTCAGTTTCTAATATTAAGGTACTCTGAAAACAGACAAGATCTAGCACCTCTTTTCAAATAAAAATTTAAAAATGCCAAGAGAATAAAACCAAGGTATATTTGATAACTCACTTTTTCCCCCCCGTTCTCTGCTTAGAAAAACCAGCCCTCTCCAAATGTTGAGCAGTATATTCTCCCTTTCAAAGTGAGGTAGGTTACCTAAGCTTCCCAGAGAACACAGGCACTTTGATGATCAGTATTTCATTAACACTTTGTAGAGACTGAAGATAAAGTGCACACCTGCAGTTCTAAACACACATGAATTAAAGGCACCGTATGCCTGCTCTTCTCATATTCAACAGACTGACAGATGGGACAAGGAGATGATTCACCCCCTTCAGACAGCATTAACTGTGCTGTGAGATAACACTGAATCACTATATCCTTCTCAATTAAAGGAAAAAAAGTATCCCTCTCTCCCCGATCTTTCTCTCTTCCTCTCGCCTGATTTCATAAATGTTATCTATACTGCAAACATACCAAGCAACAGATGGATTTCCTGTAGCTTCTCCTCTGTAACATTTGGCATAAATATTGATATTGCGAAAGGATCTGACTTTCACCATACCCCGAGCCGGCTCCCTTTGGCCCAATCTACTTCTCCACAGTCATGGCCCTCCCTTCCTTCCCCATAAACACACTGCCAAAGGGGCAAAAAACCCCGTGTTTCTTCTGTGACATGGAAAAAATGCTTCCTTAACTCTATGCTTGTATTTCTCTCTTCTTGTGCATTGTGTTTCTCACTTCTTTTGGCCCTCTTTTGCCTGGCCTTATTTTCTGAGCGCTCATACATGAAATCATGCCCCTGAAGTACTTTTTAAAGTAATCTGATGAAGACTCAATCCTCAGTATTTTAATTTTTAAGCATGCTGAAGACATGCAAGAACGTTCAAAGGTCATGTGGCAGCCTCCTAAAATTTATTATCTAGAGTCCATTAACACAAAGAAGACATTTCACCAGTCAGAAATGGTTAGCTATGCAAGCTGCAAGTGACACCTCATGAAGCTTAAATAACGATCTATAAACTCCTCAGAAATCAATAAATAAATTCAAGAACAAAGTAACTGAGAAAGCTGTAGAGAAGCAATTTTTCTGGGCTCATAAATGATTATCTGGAAACACAGATACTATGACCCCAGTCTGGGACTTTCTCTGGCCATGACACACTGATTTGCTTTTCCTTCTGAGGAGAGAAAGCAAAATTAGTTTTTTGCTAAGGATAATTGCATAGCTGTGAAATAAATAAATAAATCAATTTATCTTTTTCTCAAATGGAATTTTAATCCAGATGTTTTGGTTTTAATTGTTTTGGTCAGAGGCTCAGCAGGTTACAGTCACTAAGCTGTAAGTTGGTGCATTTGGAATTTTAAATAATTAATGAGTAACAGCAGCTGAAATCTGCATGAGAAACATCACCCTGACATAATTATTGTACTTGTGTGCTTCTTTAAATATGCTTTCAAGAACTCGTGGCTCGTACTTGAACATTGTCTCATTTTATCTAAATCTTAAATGTCATGTACTAATGTTGTTTTCCCAATCTTTATCAGGGGTACATTCAAAGCCAACATAGAAACAGTCATTACTGAATAACTGCTGAAGAGAACAATGACAGACACAGGGGAAAATTTCCATTTGAACATGAGAATGTTCTAAATGTACACAAGACCATTATCTCTCCTTCTTTCATTAATAAGAAAACCGGATTGTTTATTCCATGTTAAAAGGAAGACAAAAGCATGTGACAGGCCATACACTCATTTCTTCAGCACGGTTTTCAAATGCAGTTCACCATTTGTCAGTGTACAAAAGATAAAGATAACAAAATCTGGCAACATATCAAAATAATGGAGTGAGAAAATATGTTTCAATAAGAAGACTAGCAGCGTATTCACTTTCAATCATGATTACCAGAATATATATCTCAAATCCACTCTATGATTAAAAGTAAGCTTGCATATAATATTTCTATCACAAGAATGTCTTGTTCTTGGTTGTATTTGTAGACTATTTTATTGTTAACTAAATATTTTTTTAAAAAAAGAAATGTTGCAAATGCCATCATTTGTGACAGGGTCTACAGCCTCCAGCCAAGAGGGGTTTTCCAGACAGTACACAAAGATAGCAAGGAAGTTCCTTCCCTAAAGGTCTTGCAACATAAGTAGACAAAACACATGACCAGAAGGTAAACCTTTCTCCCATATTACAGATATAGAGCACAGGCAGAGATAAGTTAAGGACAACACATAAAAAAACTTACAGCCCACTTGAGAAGCTTTGGCAGACATTAGAAAATTAAATCCAGAGTTGTTCTGAAAACCCATTCTCAGCTACTACATAATGCCAGGGTTTGTAATCACAACACACACCTCCCTTCTTATTCTACAAGTGCTTCATGGCTTTCAAATTCTGCCATCAGTCACACAAAATAACATTCCAGCTACCATGTCACAGCCAAGCAGCTTCACATGATCTTACACCAGAACCCCATCAATACACAATGAGGTTATTTCTCTGACATCCTAGGTCTTCATTCAGCCGACTTTGTCTCCAACACAGAAAATGTGAACTATCAGGCTCAAGATTATCACAAGACAGAGCAGGAAACACTGCAACAACCCACTCCCCACCTTTTTTTTTTCCTAAGCAGCTATAGCAGAAGGTCACCCATACCATGAGATAATAAGCTTGTGATTATAACACTCACACAGGATGTGGGAAACCAGGGATCGTTTTAGACGATACTGAAAGGAAAGATCAGTCTGGCTTGATCACAGGATAACTGTGAGTCACCAATGTGATCTGGCAAGGGGAAAATAGATTAAAAAAAAAAGACAGACAAACAGAGGGAATTGTATCATGAGGGAATATTTCCAGCTAAGACAAGGAAAAATTAAAGTCATCACACAAGCCACTAGCATAACATCAGCTGAATACAAGGTACAATTCTGGTCAGCCGTATCTAACAGCATGAATTTTTTACTAGAACAGATGCGAAGATGAGGGGAGCAATAGGAACCTATCAGGCAGAGATAAGGCTAAAAGCTCATGACGTGTCAAGCCTAAGCAAAGCAAAGCTAAATAAGTGTTGGAGGAAGAGAAAATACACACTGCCACATATAGATGTAAACTGAAAGTCAGAATATTTCTGAACATCAGGAGAGCAGGGCTCTGGGAGAGCCAGAGGAGAATAGAAAGCCTTGCTGTGTTGAAGACAGAAAGCAAGAGTCTGACCACTGTATTTCAGGGACTGCATGAATGGTGTGTTTCTTACCATGGCAGGACAGCCCCAAATGACACAGGCCACTCCTTTGGCCTGGGAATATTTCAATCCATATTTAGGAAGAGTGTACCTGGAGCACTGGGGTGGGAAGCAGTGGAGGGGCAGAGAGGCCCTGCTTTTTTCTGAATCTGTTCATACACTGACAACTGACTGTAAAAAAGGATAAAATAATCAAAGCCCCAAACGAAACAAAACCATAAAACCAGCAATACTCTGGAAAGGGGGAACAGAAACTAATCCAGAAAAGGATTTCACTGGCATGTAGGATACTAGACAAACAGACTTTATTTCCTACTCTGAGCTCATGCACTTTATAAGGGATCAGTGTAATTATGAGAGAGCTGTAACTCTCTCTGCACCAAGACACACATTTACTGAAGAAAGGGAACATGACTCCTGTTCAATGGCCTCTACCTTGGCAGCCTGCTCCTCGCAGCAGGAAACACAGGTCCGAACCCTTTGGGAAAGAGCTGGAGCTGATCTCCATCCCAACCACAGCATGGCAGGGGCTTGGCTAACCAGCTCTTCTGCAAGCTTGTGAGCAGTGGCCTCAGGAAACAGTTGTGAGACACACAAATTCCACCTCTGCCCCCCGCAGCTCCAGGAACCAGAACAGCTACAAAACACACTTTGTTTGGATGGATACCAGCTTTCAGGAGCCTTTGCTCATTGGCTATACACTAGATAGACCTTATACAAGGCTCTTCAAATCTCTCTCACTCCTAGTTGCCAAACCATTTACAAATTGACTGCTCTTTCCATAAATTCTCCTAAGACTATATTCCAAAATAGTACTTAAAATCCCCTCCTCAAACACTGCAGTAAGCACTCTTCCATGGAAATGCAATAATGAGTAATATTTCCACAATCTGTGACTGAAACTTCATATCACATATGCATAGAAAAAACTGTACAAGAAACTCTTCCAGCAATTTGTGCATCTCATCACTGACTCAATCCATAAAAGTGCTTCTCATTCCACTCCTTAAGGAGTTAAAACCTTTCAGAAAAGCGATACTTAGCTGTTGGTTTGGCCAAATTCTTTACTTCTTACTTCAAACAATATCTCCACCCAGATGCTACCATCCAGCTCTTAATTCACCTACAGCACTTTCCAACAACAACTACTCATGGCATAAATACAGTCATTAATACAGATTACTATACCTGAATCAAGACCTGTCATTTAACATTCACATGAGTTAGCTATGAGCGAAAGCAATAGGTCTTTTATTAAACATAGCATCACACTTAAACCAGATTTTATTGAATTGAGAGCAATTAAGTTATACTAATAGGTTTTAGCTGATTTATAATTCACTTTTAAGTGGAAACTCAGCTATTTAACAGTTATGATAAGTTTGAGATGTTACACCTAGAGTCTTTCACTCCCAAATGAATAATCCCTTCTTTATTTCAACATTGCCCCACTGTGGTCCCTAATATTTAGTCTGTGGCATTTTAAGACCTTAAAATAATTCTGAATGACCAAACCTGCTTTTACTATCTAATGCTGCTGTTTTCATCACTACCTTCTTTTGGTTCATCCAGTATGCATTACTGTTTATAGGTAAGTATCTATTAGCAAATCCATTCCCAATTTGGTATCTGAGCATTTGCCAAAATTAATGCCAATTTCCAAAACAAAAATACACCAACGCTAGGGACAAAACAAACAAAACAAACAAAACAAAAAGTGTTTTCCCCATTCACTATCTTGGAACACACAATATTCACTCAGAAAAAAAAAATACAGCTCCACCCCCAAAACCAAAGGCTTCATAGCATCTAGCAAGGATGTTTAAAAACACGAGCTAAAAGACTCTATGTTTGAAGCTAAGCAAAGTGGAAAGCAATTATCACCAGAACTGTTTTGGGGTTTTTTTTAACATAGTTGCATATAAACATTTCATCAGTTTGGATACATCAGAGTGCACTTTTTTCACTCTTATATTCTGTTAGTCATACACAGAAGTTTCCCTTATCTTGCCAACTACATAGTATGAATAGTCAGTCCTAAAGCACTTAAAATGTCACCAGATATTGGTGATCTGCTAAAATGATCTGCAGGAGGACTGCAGACCATACCACAAATGCTCTCTCAAATCCCACATGGGGAAAAGGTGTAAGCAGATGATAACAGAGTCAGATGCACAGTGATGCCAGGTTCAGTGGGACTGGAACATGCACAAGTTGAACAAGAGGTGTCACAACATCACAGAAACAAAGGCACTTCATGATTTTGGTACCAATTACTATTTTGCTGATTTCACATCATAACACTCTGGCAATACAATTATCTTGCCCATCACTTGTGTACCATCTGCCCACTGAAAATTGTCCACACCCAAAACATAATCCAGAATATATAATTTTTTACAAAAGAGTTTTTCATGCTCCACCCCCACAACCTGCCTGACTTTATATTGCAAATACAGAACTTGCAAGCAGAAGGAGACCTTCTCTCTTGGCCAGAAACTCCCCACCACAATTCTACTCAGCATTCTCTTCAGTCTGAACTGAATTTCTTGCCTCCGAACAAAATACAAATAAGAATAACTTCAAACGTTTCTGATTTGGAGCAACCTTTAAATAGAGAAAACTTAAAATGCTTAAGAAGTAATAGGATAGGCAACTGACACAAGAGGAGTTTTTATCCAAACAAAATAAGCTGGAATTGAGTCAAGATACTCTAAGCCAACGCCTCCCTCAATCAATTTTAAAAAATCACGAAATGACTCAATGCTATGAAAGGATATATACAGAATAACTTTTTTATCTGTTTATTATCTATTTTAAATCAGTGTGCCAACAAACCTTAATGTCTTAAAATACTGCTTTCATTTGATCTTACTTATTTCAGTGGTCTTTTCTTATACAGGAAAGCCTACTGAAGACTGTTGTATTTGTTTGTATCAGGAAGACACTGCAAAACCAGTTTTTATGCTCTGTGTGCCAGTATTATTGCTGTAATGCATGAATGATTATGAAATTACTTACCTGCCTTCTTCCTAAAGCCCTGATTATTCCTCTCAGGTTAAAGTACAGAGCTAGCTGATTGTGAAATACATTTCTAAATGTAATATTCTACAAATACTGTATTTTTAAGTTAATCTTTTATTTGCAAAAATAAAATATTTACTAAACTGAACAAGAGGAAAATGTGATTTTACACTTCACAAGTAAAACATAAACCCAGAGAGACAGGCATTGTAGATAAAAGTAAGAACTTAGATATCTAAAATTTACAATATAGGTACCATTTACTATTTTTCATTTAGCATTTGACTTTTTCCCCTACATGCCTTTTTCAGTCTCAGTTTAGAAAATGCCAGTATGATTCTGGAATACATGTAAGATTGAGTTAAAATACTGACAATGATTTGCCAACTATTAGGATCATTTTCCTAAAGTATTAAAGTCTTACTGCAATTAAACACTTTGGAAGCATTAAAATAATGAACTAATTATACCTGCCATTCAAAACATTTTATGAATACTGTATTTCTGATTAATACACTGCTGATTAGATGATTACTAGAATATTTCTAAATTGTAGAATGTAATTATTACAGTCAGTTCAGCTCCTGCTCCTTTAGAAATATTTTATTAAATATATTTGTAACTTACCCTGAAGGGACTTTTCAGACCCTAAAAATAACTCAGTTAATAAAACAAATATCTAAATGTATAGTTCCATACAAGACAAAACTAAGGACAACTATCATCACGTGACAACATTATTTTGGTACCTGATGAACTACGCAGAGTAGTAACTATTCATCAGTAACAGAAGTTGGAAAATTATGCATGTGAACCAGTAAGGCAAATAATGCTAATGATAAGATTTGAGAAACACTGAATTCCCCAAGAAGTCATTGTGAACTCACTGTTCAGCATCATACAATCAGGTTAAATTTCTTCGTTTCTTACTATGTGCAAATCAAGCAACTCTCAGTTTTACTGTGGATCCTACTGCATTTGACAGGTGCTGGTGTTTTCTAAAGACCACCTAAAGTTATAAGTAATAAGGGAATATCAAAATCATAATTAGCAGAAAAAAAGCCACGACATAGAGAAGTTGTAAAAGCAGATTAACAGTAGCAACAAAACAAAACAAAAAGCAAATAACTATAAAAAAAAAAGCTTAAAATGCATCTCAGAAGGCAAATACAGATTTTTCACACACCCTGACACCTGCATATGCATTACTTTTACTGTCAAGCTAATGGCAAGATAATGGAACTAAATCAATACAAAAGAAAACCCAGGGCAAAGCCCACTGGCTTTAAAAAGATCACCAATATAATCACTTACATGCATTAGATCAAGCCAAAATAATTATTAAACTTACTATCACTTTTGCTGTCACCTTCTTATCTTGTAAATTCCTTACACACACACACACACACACGGAGGGAGCAGGAATCACTCTAGAAGCAACATCCTGTTCCTGACAAACTCATTACCCCAGGTCACATGAAGTCCCAGCTTATTCATCACCACATTCCCAAAGATGCAGGTGCTCCATCCTGTGACCAGCATGCACTCATCACCTACAGATGGACAGCAACTGGGCGTCCAGAAAAGAAGAGCAGGAGAGGGATTATGCACAGGTTGGTTACCAGTTACCAAGTCTGAGGGATCACTAGGAAAGAAAACACCAGAGTCCAGCCTACTTTCATTATTTGTTAATCGAGTTCCACAGTATGTTAAGACATATGCCTGCCTGCCTGCCTGCCTGGATGTCATTTCTGGGCATATTAAGGAGAAGCTGGTCACTGGGAATCACCAGGATGCACTTACAGAGGTTAAATCATGCCTGACCAGTATGATTGCCTTCTGCCACAAAATGACAGGATTTGTGGATGAGAGATCATTAGTGTCACCCACCTTCATTTTAGGAATACTCAAAAATCTCTCCCACAGCATCTTTGCACCTAACCTGATCCAAGTTACAGCATGGATGGGTAAACTACTAGCTGATAAAAAAGCCCAAACATCTCTATCATTAGTCTCAAACAGCAGCTCTTAATGGCTCACAATCTGCCCATGGTTCCAAAGTGAATAGGTTAGGGACCCTGTTTGATTTCTTTTACAGTGACCTGGCAGAACACACAGTAAATCTGCAAACACTACATTTACAGGTGTAAAAGACACCCTGGAGGGCAGGGTTGCCATTCAGATTAACTTAGATATGGCCAACAAAAATATCATGAGAGCATAGCCTGAAGACCAACTTACTGGGGAGCAGCTCCCCTGAAAACAAGCTGGAGGTCCTGGCAAGACATGAATCAGGCCTCCACCTGGCAGCAAGGAGAGCTAGCAGCTTCCCAGACTCTGGAAATTGAAGCACAGCCAGTGGACCAAGGGAAGCAATTGTTCTGCTTCCTGCATAATCCACTTCTCTGGTATCTGCACTACCAGCTCTGCTTCTGGATCCCCATTATGAAATGTCAACAGGAGCAAGCTCCTGTGGAAGGCCACAAAGACAGCTGTCAGCTGGAACACACGTCCTGTGAGGAGAGGCTGAAGACACTGGGATTGTTCACCCTGGAGAAAGCTTTGGAGCACCTAGTATCACATTTTCAATACTTAAAAGTAAATGATAAAAATGATGAGGCCAGGCTTTTCCCCAAGGTGCACAGTGGCAGAACAACATCAACTGTGATCTGGGAAGCTGTAAATCTGTATTAGGTAAGGGGGAAAAAAACACAGTCCCTAATGGGAGAACATAAACTGCAGTTAAGAATTCTGAATATGATGCTACTCAGTGCTTTACCACGTAACTTCATTAAGGCAAGGAGCATACTTTTGTTGTTGCTGTATGCTGTTTGTGGCCTCACTAAGGCCTAATGGACAAAATATTACTCACAGAGATGAAACATGCAAGCCATTTATAATAAAAGGCCAATTATGTTGCAAAGTAGTTTTCATTACTTCTTTCTCACTCTTTCCAGGGGCACAAAAAATTATTACTTGTGGCTATAATTTCAGCCCTCAGTTGGAACCAAATATCTTCCTACAGTGTTTTCATTAAGCAAGAAGGTAGTGGCGTTCGGGAGTTAGAATTAAAAGGGGGGAAAAAAACAACCAACCAAAAAAACCCCCAAACCAAATAACCAAACCACATACAAAGTATTTTACCACTGGAGGAGGAGAAGAATGGAGTATTTAACAACCCACTCCACACGCTGGCCAAAGTTTGAGATTAGCTTTTCAACACCAACAGCCCTGCGCTCAGTTGAAAAGCACCTACTACAATTTCCATTAAAGCAACAATTTTTCCATGTGAGCCTATTATGGGTTATTTCCTATTTGACAAGAGTCTTCTTTCTGAAGAACAAAACCAAAGCCAAATTACTGTCTATCTTCCAGGTGAACAGCACTGAGTCAGACAATACTGATAAAAGCTGTGCAGAAACTTACGTGCATCTCTTCTCCAAGAACAAGTCAGGGCAAAGTAATAGTACAGATAAAAGATAACACAAAATACAAGTCAGGGAGTTTCTATTTGCAGAAGCTCCACACTTCAGTGAGAAGTCCCTCAGTAACTTCCAACATTTGAGGAAAGAATCTAATAGTAAAAGACTCAACAAGAGCCAAAGCACAAGATAATTACAATTGTTCTCCTTTAAGTCAGTCCCAATTATCTGAGCAGGTATATTAAGCTAAGAAACAGCTATGAAAAAAAAAAAATCCATCTTCTTTCTACTTTCAGAAAAATAAAAGGAGAATTAACACCAAGGCTGACTTAAGAAATGTGGAAAGGTTCTATTCATATCACCAATTTTGTTAATACATGAAGCACAACAGGCAATCACTTTCACAACAGTTTGCCACTGTTCTTCAGTCAGCCTTCCAGGCACTGTGTTTTTTTTCTCTTAAGCTAAGCAGTGTAGAGATGAAAATGTCTGGAATCAAACTGCTGACTATTATTCAGTGACCATTTCAGTGAAGAGACAAATTAAAATGGGATCACTGTGTAACTTGACAGTGGATTTTAGTAATTCAGGGGATTATGAGGTTTACTCCAATTTTAGCTCCCTAGAATGGTGTGAGCTATCAAAACATTACAAATGCAACACAGTAGGGGCCCAAAAGTTTCCTATTACAATGATTATATCATTCTTTATGGATAAATCTCCAAGGCACACACCAATCCCCAAAGTTACTGTTCTGTATTGTTTCATCAGTATTTTATCCCATACCACAGAACCACTGGAATGATAGGTCAGGTTTTTTCCTTCATTTGGTTTCAGACTTTGCTGTTATAATTTTCAGTGTAACAGGTTCTTTCTGGACACAAACTTGTACAGCCGTCCTCCACAAAACAAAACCAAAACCAAAACCAAAAACCAAAACCAAAAACAAACAAACAAAAAACCACAAACGAACAAAAAACCGCAAAACAACAACAAAAAAACCCACCACCCAGCATATGCACAAATCTGCCATAATTTCTTCTGTACTTTCTTAACGCTCTAAGGGACAAAGGATAGTATTTTATTTTAACCACTGTAAATTCTGTCAGATAATATTCCAACACTACTTTTCATCCAGAGAACTAAAAAGATCTGACAAGAGGGTTTAACTAAGGACTCATGTTTTCAGAATTAGAAGAGAAGAGCAATGCTGACATCCAGGAAACAACAATGTTGGAGAAGGATAACTGAAAAGCATTACAATACATTAGACAACATCACAAAACAATGTTTTGCTATTAACTGTGAAGTATTGTGAATGATATGGAACTGCCACCACCAGAAGCTGATGAGTCTTTTCCGAGATGAACTGAAAGTCTAGGTAATTGAAGAATTTCTCACAAACTACAGGAATACTTCCTGGGAGTGGGTACTGTAGGAAGCCAATACAAGTTCTAAATATGTATATATATATACAATTACATATATTAGGAGAAAATGGCAACAAGCTAGGGGATATGTTGATGAAACACAGGTGTAGGTACAGATTTGAAGGGCAGAGGACAGTAACAGCTGTCACTGGGATCTCCAGAATTGCTGCATTAAAAAAAAAAAAAAATAGTCCAGGCTTTATCTTGAAGGCACTAACACAGCCTGAGGAATGAGAGATTTGGCCAGCTGTGTGGACAAGGTGAAAGTGATACAAAGTGATACTGTTAGGTTGGTGAGGAAGAAGATCTGAGGAGACAGCAAAGACCATCTCTACAACTCTCCAACCAACCAGCACTGCCAACCTGAGGCTACCCTACCTCACTTCAATTTATCCATCTGAAATCTATCAAAGGAATCTAGGGAAGTCAATGATAAACAAAAATTGCAGGACAACTCTCCTTAGGGCTCCAAGGCTATTGCTCTATCAGAAACTATGATTTCACTATGGCAGTTTGAACACCTTAAGTCCAAAGATGAACAAAGCTCATGACTGGCCTTTGACCACCGTACCACACTTCAGCAAGATCATACCCAGAACACCTGAAGCAGCTGTACACTGTCCCCCAGAAGACCCTTGAAAAACCAGAATACAACTGCTTTCTAATCTGGAAACTATCACAGCCCAATTTATAACTGAATATAACTCCAAAAAACTGGCAGGGCACTGACAACGACACAACAGCTGTATTTCAGGACTTTCCCAACCTTCAGAGAAAAAATATATGCCATTGAGATGACAGGCTGTTATTGCACTATAAGAGTCCTTCTTCTAGCTTAATCCATTACATATAACCATTGTTTTTCATTGTCTTTCACATATTCACAAGACCAATCAGAAAAACTGGTTCAAAAATGCAGCCAGAATGGTTTTATGTGTGTCTGGTAGTACTGATCTCTCACACTGACAAGCCTCTTTTATAAGTGTCTGAATTCCAAGGATAGCTCTGAATTGTCCAACTGCATCGTTTTACCTGCATTTTGTGACTTCCAAGTAAGAAGTACGCTAAAAACAAACAGATTTTCACTTGTGATCCAGTGATTCCAACACTTTAGCAGAAACCAAAGATAATGCAACAGATAAATATGTTTAAAAAAATACACTACATGCCTGAATTAATTTTAGAAATATAACTTGGATTGTATTTCATTTTCCTTTCCCTCTCACTTTCCACATGTAATAGTTAGATCCCCTCAGCTGTTAACTTCACCAAACTGGAAAGACCTGAATTTAAACACTTCCAAATGTTTAAACTTTCCCAAGTTTAAAAAAATAAATATTAAGGATTTCAATTACACACTAAGAAATTTTAAAAGTGTTGGAACAAAATACAAAAAAAAAAAATCAAGATTTAAAAAATATCTTTCCTTCCAACATCCAAAACAAACCTAGTACAGCTGATATGTTGCTCAAAAACTGCCCAAATTTTAAGAAAAATTAATATAAAACCCACTATTTTACCTTCAGTCATTGTATATTTAAAAAAAAAAAAAATCTCTCATTTGATCTTTTCAGGTTCATTAATTTCCTTGTTTCTCCCCTTTGAAAGGCATTCCAAAAGCTCTGGGAGGGGAGAAGTAAAATAAAAAGCAATATTTAAGTAAATATTTTGAAAACTAACTTCCTCACTGAATTACTTCAAAACCACTTCAGGACAGAAGCAAAAAAAAAAAAAAAAAAAACTGTTTGAAAATTTCATGTTATTTCTTGTTTTTCTCTCACGTGCCTTTTGTGTGGGCTTTCATGGGTTATGTCCAAGATTTACAGCTATTCCAAGCAACAGAACTGGGATTTCACAGTTACTGCAACTGATGCAAGAGATCTCATAGGAATGATCTCACTCTATATTAACTAGAGTTCTCTACTTATTTTTAACAGAGCATTTTGAGAAGCATAAAGCTTCTTTCAGAACATGAAAGCCCAAAAACATTAAAATCTGAATTCTGTTGCCAGGAACTGTTTAAGTGTCTTCTATTTAGAAATTCTTTAGCTACTAATAAATGTTCATAAGAGATTCTGAATCCTTTAAAGAAAATAGTAGTAAGCTGTATGCCAATCTCTACAACAAAAAGTCAAACCCAGGATGATCAATCTTTTACAGAAGAGTGAGTCTCTGGAAATGTCCCAAGTAAGAAGATGAGGTATAGAAAATGGATGAGAGTGACTGATACATTTCCCAAACATCTAGAAAAAGTGTTTTAAAAAACCCAAAGGCCAAACTATGAAAACAGCTGGCAAAGCAAGAAAACATGTGTACAATTTCATCTTCAAAGAAGTTAATAGGATTGTTAATCATAAACATAACATCAAAAATTATTTAATACTATATCCAGAAGTTCATGTCGTGGCCCTGATATTTCTGAGTCTGAGAGGTTTTCAGCCTGCCAGTGGCTGATTTCTTCCCAGGGGAAGATTTCTCAGGAGAGTTTTTGTTTCAAGGACAATTTCTGTAAATAACTTATGTTCTCAAAATAATTCTCTACAGCTGTGCTGATTGTGTTTCTCTTGTTCCACCAATGGGACTAGAGAGGTGTTGTTCCCTTTCACCAATCATGTTAAGTCTGTATTGGAACACCTTATAAAAGGTACTAAAAATTAGACAATAAAGCCTTCTGATTTTCTTCTGCTTCGAACTGGAGTCAAGCATCTTTGTTTCGTGTCCAAGTGCAACACATGTGACACAAGGATTCAAACAGGACTATGTCTGATATGTGGTGATCAGACTGAAGAAAACATTTCTTCATGTGGTACTAATACAAGAAAACAACCAGAGAAATGAACATAGAAAGTCCACAGTCATCTGAGTGAAATTATTAAGTAAAGAAAATCTAAAACTGATTGTGACATAGCCTTTATTTAATGCCACTGAGTACGTAAGATTAGGCACTATCACTGTCTCCCTAGGGGAAAGCCATCACCCAAGTTTTGTGCAACTCTTTCCAACCACAGCTTAGCATAACTAAGAATATTTTTTCTAAATTCTCACGATGGCAAAACCCTTAGAGAACTACATTTCAATTGCGACATCTTAACTCAGGGCTTAGTCAGCACCAGCATATTGTGCTCCTTTAGCTCAAACGCAGCCCTCACAGGTTGTCTCCTCAGGCTGAGAACAACCTGCCTGCAGAATGATCAACACAGCCAGAGCCAGGACTGTGACTGAAGGCTACAGCAACACAGCTCTAATGTCATCTCCACTGCAGCCAGCCACTGCCTTGGGCAACTGGATTGGTCTCTTGGAGACCAACTTGTTCATTTTATATTGATTATTTAATTAGGTCCAAATCAAGCACTCGGTGCAGAAGGCTGGATGCCCTGGAAAATGGATATTAACACAAGAAATATGCAAATAAAGTACTGGAGCCTACAGTTATCTGTCTGAAATTCCAGCTGTACAAGTGATTTGAGCAGTCAAGCTCTAAGGCATACATCCTTTTTCTGATTCTTCTTTTGTTGGCTGCTAACTTTTCTTTTTAATACATAAAAACTCAGCCTTCTTCAGAAATTGCAATGTCCCACTGATTTTTTCTTGGAAGCCTCCAACAATTCTGGACACCTTTCCATCTTCAACAGAGTATTTTAAACAATCCAGAAAAATTCCTGTTTTATAAAATGTTATCAGCTATCTGTATTTAAAACAGCAGTTCCTGACCTGCTGCCCTTCATCACTGCTGTCCTTTATTTAAGAGCCTTACCTTAGAAAACACAGATAACAGTTTCAACCTGACATCTTGCCTGAAAGAAAAATTATTCAGGTAACTAAATACCACAGGACGGGGCACTTTACCAAAGATCCAGAAGAGTCTGCTGTCCTTTAATCCATGGCAGAGTTTATACTTTAAACCTGTATGCAAGGTCAGAGTCTTACACTGCAAACCTTCCAACCTTCTCCTCATTAAACACTAGCTATGCTTTTAGTGTTTTAGCAAAAAAAAAATTAGACTTCATCCACATTAGTCCAATACCAATGCTGACTGTCAAAAATTGATATGTTCTCACATAAATCAAATTCATTTATTTCTGGTAAGTAAAAGTTTGAGCCAAATGGCCCAGATTCTAATACATGAACACCAATTTATTTTCACAGCTCTCCCTTCTAACAGGTAAGAAGCTAACAGAAAACAGCAGCATTTGAACACTGAACAACTTCTGGTACTTATGCTTCAAGTAACTATGAGATGCATATTTCAGCTTATTTGGCCTTCTCTCAACAGTTTATAATGTGTTTCCTCCGTCACAAAAATCATGTAGCAAAGCAATTAGAACCTAAATTATATGTTCTATTTGATGGAATAAATAACCAAAGTGGCTATTTCAACCATATGGGTAATTTATATCAAGTACTGAATAAACCATCACGAAAAGAACAAAGAAGAGATTTTTGGGTACACAACAGCAGGGACACTCACTTGGGTTGCTCTCTTGCCTCATCCCACCATTACTGTTCCATGTACCTTCATTTGTAATCTAACACACCACTAACACTCATCTTCTCAAACTTTCAGAACTGGATGCATGCCCCAGTTATGCTATCGATTCATGGGGTGAACAACGTAATCTTGGCTGTTCTCAAGACTTGAAAACAGATATAATCCTGCTCTGCATGTGCAGGATACTCTGAGCTGATGGTTTCCAGAATTCTGACAAGCTTGTCTTTAACGAGGCTGTAAAGCTCTAGGTGTCATAAGGGAGCTGGCATCATGAGAAACAAATCCCAATGTAAGAACAATTCTGTCATTAAATTTTTCATAAATGGACAAAATTAAGCAATTATAAATATGAAACTATTTTTAAGTAACATGCTTCAATTTCTATCACTAGGAGTCTGTGGTGAACTAAAACTTATCACCACAATAGTGACTGTAACATCACTACCTTATTCATATTAACTATTGTGATAGAACAGGGGCTTTGAAAGTCTGTGAACATTCCTCAGCTGTACAGAATGGCATAAACTTGATTTCTGTTCTTAATTCTCTACTTACAAATCCAGTGAGGCTGACTATATGTTGTATTCATGGCTTTCTCCCAACTCAGTGAAAATTAATTTGAATCCATTTCATTAAGATATCACTCTTTGCCTATTATCTCAGAGCCTAATGCACGAACACCACTTGGAAAATTAATATCTCTCAATATAACTCCCGTGCATGGGTCTTTGCAAACAAGAACTTGCCCTCTGACCATCTTATCAGTGATTAATAATGTCTATAGAATGCTTTATCTGGTTACCTATTTCCTCAGGGACTGAAAAAACTACTGTATAGGATCAAAGAAAGAACAACAAACTTTGTATTGGTCAAGGACAAAGGCAACACTTCCACCCATGCTTGAGCCACAGCTGCCTGGAGAGAGTATTCTAAGCAAGCATCAACGCAAGCTTTTCCTTTCCTGGTCCTCTCTAGGCTCTTGCCCATAGAATCTTGGATACAGCCTGGCATGGCATTTGTAATGTTCTCGTTGGTGCTCTTTAGAATGATTCAGAATGCAACCTGTGACAGACAGAGTGATGTAACCCACAATTCATGATGCTCAAGAGCTTTGATGGACCCATACCAGTTATCACTAACTGCTCTAGGGCCGTTTAAAGATTTTAGAGAACTGTTTCCTACTTGACTGCCAAGAATTAACATAAACCAAGACTGTTCTCTTACTCTGCTCTTATTTACCTTGACTGACAGGGAGCACTTCATCATCCTTCCAGCCAGGTATTTCAAGCCTTTACACACAATCACCCACGATCTATAGGTGAACTTGTTTGTATCTCTGAACTGGCAGTACTCCAAACCAACAAAATTATATTAGTCTCAGCTCTTTAAACATGATTAGTGGATAGAGCAGAAATAAAACAGTGCAATATACATGCTACCATTACTGATCACCTGAGACTCAATTCTGGTTCCACTGAAGAGGGGGAAAACTTCAGTTTCTTTGCAAGAATTCGTTATTGTCCTGGTGTCTTCATATTGTTTCAATCTTTACTTCAAACACAGCATCTGATATACTGAAGGGCAAAGGTGATGCACACAGGAAACACTACCAGGATAGACTTACTTAAAATTTCAAAAATACACGTTTACATTCTTCCCAAGGCAAACCACGCAGCGATTTTTCTAAAAGTCCCCACAAGCGTACGAAGGCACTAGAAGTACAGCCTTTGCTATCGCCACAGCTCATCCCACACGGGGACAGAGTTACCTCAAGCACCGCCAAACCCTCCCGAGCAGGCGCTCAGCCCTGTGGCGTGCATCACAAGCACGGCAACTTGCAGCCGGGCCGCCGAGGGCGGAGAAGGTGGCGGCTCCCGGGGCGCTTGACAGGAGCGTCCCAGCGGCACCTCGGAGGCGCCGCAGCCCCGCGCACACCCTCCCCACGGAAAGCCAAGGAAATGCCAGCAGGAGCCGGGGAGAGCCCAGCCGCGCAGGGGGCAGCGGTGCGATCACGGCGAGGACAGCACCTGCCCCGCTCCTCAGCTCTCCGCCAGCGCCTCTCCTGCGCCTTGGCCCCGTGAAGGCGAGGGGGGGAGGGATCAACAAAACAAAAAAAAGGAGAAGTTGTCCGTTTCGGTGTAAGGCTCCGTGCACGGCCGAGATGTGAAACCGGAAGGCACGGTACGGACTCGGGGCCTCCCGCCCGGTTATGTAAGGCACGGCCGCCCCGACGGAGGGGGAGCCCCGCGCCCCTGGCAGACACCTGCGGGGGCCGGGCAGCAGCGCCTGTCCTGCCCGCCCTGGCCAGCACCGCTCGCCGCTCCGCGGGCACCTGTCCTGCCAGCGGGATCCCTGCCCGGAGGGAGCCCGGGGCCACCTACCGCTGCCCGGCTGCCACCTGCCCCGGGTGTCCCGCAGCGCCGCACGTCCTCCGCCGAGCCCCCCGCGGCTGCCCCGCCGAGGACGGGACGCGGGCTCACACGGCCGAGAGGAAGAGAAACAAGCCGAAAGGCTGCCCGCCCTCCGCCGCCCCGGGGGAGCCGCTCGCTCTGCCGCCTCTTTCCCGAAGCACAACAACAACAAACACGGCGGAGCGGAGCGGAGCGTGCGGGGCGGGCACAGCCCCGGAGCCGCCGGTGGCGGGGAGGCCCCGGCTGCCCCCTCCCCTCCGCGATGCCGCCCGCAGAGAAGGAAAAAAAACCAAACCCACAAACAACTATAATAATAATAATAATAATAATAATAATAATAATAATAATAATAAAGAAATTAGTAAATCCCAACGCACCCGGCGTATCCTCCTGAGCTGCGGCGCTCCGGGGGCTGCATGCAGCGGGCGGGGGCAGCCAAGGTGCGAGGGGGCAGCGCTCACAAGCACCCGCCGCCCACTGGGAGCGGCGGCCAGGTGAGGGGAGAGGCAGGGATGGAGCAAGAAGGGGGAAGCGCCGCTCCGCGCTCAGGAGCGCGCGTGGGTCCCTCCCGCCGCCACACAGCCGCGCCTCCTCGGGCGGGCGAGCCGGGAGCGGCGCCCACTCGGTGTCGGCGCCGTGTGGCTTCTTCCCTTGCTCCTTCCTGACCCCAGCCCTCCCCTTGGAAGCCCGGCGGCTGTGCCCCGGTACCTGCGCGGGAGGTGCTCCCGGCAGCCGCGCCCCGCCGCCCGCCCGCCCCTCGGCAGCCGCCGGCAACCAGGAAGGAGCAGCGGGCGAGAGCTCCCGCCGGCGGAGGCGGGCAGGGAGGGCGAGGAAGGGCAGGGTCCCCGGGGGCGAAGGAGGGACGGCGGCCCGTTACCCCCGCGGGGCTCCAGCTGGGAAAGGGACCCAAGTGGCTCTGGGCCACTGGGAGCTGCGTTTGGCCACGGCCTCAGCGAGGCGAGCGGTGGCAACCCGCCTGCCTGCCCTGCTCGCCCGGGGCTGGCCGCCGCCTCGGGCTGGCTGCCGCGGGCCGGGAACTTCCTCCCGTCCCGCACCGGGCTTACTGGGATCCTGATACATCTGATTCCCGAGGGGTGGCGGGAGGGGTAGGCAAAGGGACCTGCAGTTTTAGACTCAAAATCACACACCCGCAACAGGCCCACGGCACATCGCTCTGTTCCAACGGGAATCCCACGCTGTCCGATGGCATCCTGGAGCCCAGGACCCGGTGCCACCTTAGCGCTAGGCACGGGCGAACTTCAGCCACCTTCGTGGAATGAAGCTCCAGAGCACGACCCCCGGGGGTCGGGCTGTTTGGAGTTCAGAGCGATGAGAAACTGCCTTTTGCATTTCATCCAGCATTTGGGGACAGTTCACTTGGTTGGATACTTTAGGCAGCGTTTCCATTCAGGTCAAAAATGCAAAAGTAGAAAGTAATTTTTTTTTTTTAAGTTCATTGGTGATTACTGTATCTGTTGTACCTGCACCACGTTTAAACCTCTATAAATAGAGACTTACTAAGCAAGCTATACACCAATTTCTCATCATGTAAACCATTTTTTGCTATTCATCTCCAAAGATGGAGGAGATCTTAGAAAAGTATTTTGGGCCAGATTAGAAACTCTACGGTCTCATGAATAAATAGTTATTTACATAAATATTTCCATTGTACGAAATGTACATCCTAGCTTCCTAATTCCTTACGGTGCAAAGTGAGAAGTTTACAACAGTAGTCTTTATTGAATGTGTGAAGACTACTGTGCAGATAAAATGCTGGGGTGTGAGTGAGCTAGAAAAGGCCACAGAAGGAAGGAAGTTTTGCAGAGGAAACGAAGAGGTGGAGTATTACCATCATGAGCAATTCAAAGTCTGAGAATTTTATATTAAGGATACATAAAATATTGCTTTGAATCATCTCTTTCTTCACACTTCTTCACTAGCAAAAAGGTATTGCTTCTTTTCTTGGAAATTTGAGGAAGTTACTGAATGAGTTTTAGCTCTGTGTACTTTTAAATAGTAACTTTGTTAAAAACATGAAAAAAAGAAACCAATATTTAACAACTTTAAGAGACAACAATCCATTTCAGATTTTGGGTGGTCATCTCTTTTCTTGCATAAAGTTTTCAGGGGAAATTTAGATCCAAACATATCATCTGATCACACCCTCAGAAGGCAGATGAATAAACTATGGTAATGAGATTAGAACCCAAATCTCGCATTCTTTCATATTATATGTAGGTTTGAGCTAGAATAATTACCGTTCGGGCAGTGGGTCATGTATCTTTGCATACAGATGTGCATACAAAAAATACACATTTTTATACATGTGTGTGTGTTTCTACATACAGTTATGCATGCTTACTCTTATGAGGCCTAAATTGTCTATGAAGGTATGAGGAGACTCACAACTGTCATACAGTATACTGCATTGTCACACAGTATATGGGAAAAAGATTTGAAGAAATTCCTGCCTTTGTACAGCTCTGTTACCTGGCATAGCTGCAACATCTCTCTCTTAGTGTGTTGAACATCTCCCTGCTGTTCAGTTTGTAGTTTCCCCTGTTGTTGCAGGATTTTTGTGTGTAAGCAGATGCCAGTATGCACAATTACACAGACAAACTTCTGTAAAAAACACTAGAATCAGTGAACAGCATTGGTAGCTAGAAATGTAGACATTCTGATTTGTCCCTTGTAACTCTGCTGCTAATGAATGCTGGCTCCTGGAAACACTTAATGATGAAGGCAAGTGTTTATGTTCAGCAGCAATGTACCCACATTTACAAAGCTGGTATTATTTCATCTTTTGTTTGCTTCCTTTTGCAGGGAGAAAAGAAAAATGTAATCTTCTTTTTAAATACTCCACACACTGTTTCACCCTTTGGGCCACTGTAAAGAACTCTACCTGAATGAAAAACAGTATGAAAACAAATGACACAGTCAAATTATTTTGATTTTTTTTTTTTTTTAATTTACAGTCCATGAAAAAATTGCTTAAGTCAGGTATGAAATGTTCCTCTGTGCAAATCAGAGAAAGGCAGTGGAAGGAGAGCAGAATTTGCACAGTATTTCATATGTACTTTTATACTAGAATTGACATTTATTATTCCTAATGAGAAGCAATTGACCTTGTTGGCCAATGGATTAGATTTATTAGGAAAACTATAGTTTGTGTGCGATAGCCTCATAATGGGTAACCAGACCAACGTCATATAAACTCAGAGAAGGATTTAATTAAAATTCATGGAACGCTATTGAATTAAGATGAAAGAACTACTATTTGCTTTCAAGAATTGAAAATGGCAAATGGCAAATGTTGTAATGAGGAACCATCACCGAGACAGTGGAGATTGCCAATGCAAGATTAACGATATCAAGCCCTACATGCAGAGGAAACATAATCTAGACCTAATAAGGAACTCATTTGAAATTTTTCATGAATGGACCATCAATGAATTCCAGATGATAATAGTTTCATTTAAGTCTTAAAATCAAGTCTGGATTATAAAGACTTAGGAGGTTGCTGTATTTTCAAAAAACCTTTTATTATGTGTGAGTCCTTAAAACTAACAATACAGTGCTTAACCTATGTTTATGAGAACAATCACACAAGTTCTTGATACTTGTTTCCCAAGAACTCTGATTCAAGAGAATTGTCTCAGCAAGTATTTTTTTGAGCAACGTCAGACTGTTTATGTAGGCAAAGAGAACATCCTTACCTGCAGATGCTGAGAACTGTCACAGACAGGCAGCTATGTGTTAGCAGTCAATATATTTCAAAGTTAAACTAGAATTCCTAGTTAGGAATTTTCTGTATGGTCAGGGTGGCTAAACTTTAGAAGGTCTCTGACAAATATTTAGAAAAATGGCTCACCATGTGTCTTTCTTCAGCAAATACCTGTGAAAGGGGCAGCTAAAAAGCTACCATGTCTGAAGCCTTTGAGTCTTAAAAAAATTACAGTTTTATTTTCTCAATGAACCTTGAAAATCGGGGTGGTGTTCTGCAGCCACAAGGGGACAGACCCTCTTCAGAAATCTTGTCAGAACTCATGGTTTCATACTAGCTTGGGTATTAAGGCATTTGACCTCATTGTAAGTATGCATTATAAAGAAAATATTTCTGCTGGTAAATTATGATTACCAACTGGATGGATTAGCCGTGGGTGAATGACAATATGATAGATATTGACAGTCCTTGCAAATATGATATATTGAGAAAGAAAACCAATTGTTTACAGAAATACTGGCATTGAAATATCTGAGTGATTGCATTTTAGAACAAAAATAGCCTATCCGTGATCAAACAAGAATTTTTGTTCCAAATTGTTGACCTAAATATTTGTCTTCAGATTCTAAAGCATTTTTCAAGAGGTGAGCATTATTTTTATGACACCACCAATATCCTGTTTGCAGGAAAACATTGAAAAGCAGTTGTTGTAGCACAGGATCGTGAGGATGACTGTAGCAGGCTTTCAAACTTATTTTCTCCATTTTCTATTTTTTTGTCTCTGTCTAATCACTGTCTTTGACAACCCAGTTTTCTGTGAAACTGATCATCTCACAAGTTATTTCAAACACATCTCATGTACTGCTGCAATATAGGTCAAGGAAATCCTATGATAAAAGGAGATTTTACTCTTCTTTTTCTTGTAACGTGAGCATTCTTGCTAATGGAAAAAGTTCATCAAAATATTTGATGTGTTTAAGTGCTGTTAAGAACATTACCATGTTTCTGCTTTTCACTTAATCAGTAGAGAAAACATGCCTGCTGTGTACACTTAATTTACAAATGAGTGAGTAGGAAACAAGCCTATGTATAAATACCTCTACACTTACACAAATTAAAGTGTCTGTGTTCTCAGTACTTACTTACTGATACATGCACACCCAGAGATATACATAAATTTGATCCATTTCTATCCCTGTTTTTTTAAGCCATGATATAATGTTTTAAAGGTTCCTGTTGGCAGATGGAAAATTAACTTCAAGAGAGACAGAAATTAATATGTACAAGACTACCTACTACGAACCTCTGTTCTTCCCACCTTCCCTTTTTTATTTATTACACCTTGGCTCTTACATCACTTGTGCTTGAGAACTGGGACTTCTCTTTGGGATGACCAGCACACAACTCTATTTCAGTATGGATGCTTTTAAAATAACAGTCCTCACTCAGCTCAGTGCCAGAGGAAGTTCTGCCCGTCTGTGTCTCCATCCGTTTTCTCAATCCATTATCTGCAGTGTGTTGAAGTCCTGGTTTGTTTCTAATGCCAGTTCTCCAGACATTTGGAGAAATCATCTTTATTCCAGAGATGTGAAATATCTAACTTCCTGTCACACTGAACTTGGAAACAGGCAGGGCTGTCCAGCTCAAAGTCCTTCTACTTATTTGTCATGAAAGAAAAAGAGAAAATCTTTTGTTCAGCTTCAAAAATGAAGACTTACAAGTCCCCAGGTGAAAGTGCCCCAAAGGGGTGGTTGGAAAAGAAACCAGGCTTAGAACATAAAGACAGATTTAGTGTACTTACTAATAAGAATGATCACCCGCCATGAGATAACTTTTTTGTTATTCTTTATGAAATCATAAGATTCTGACATTTAATCTTCCAAGTTAATTTTTGTAAGGGAAATAAAAGGGGTATTAAAATACATGATAAAACTTAATGACAATATGATTTTGTTTACTATAGTATAATCCTTGAAGTGAAAATCTGTAAAAGGCTAAGATTTGTATTACATGCAACTTGTGACCACCTAGCTCTTGAATTCAGTGCAACTTGAGAATAAACCACAGAATGTAGGTATGTCTCTACAAGAGAATCTAATGTGTGCTCAGATCAGTTTTACATTAAGTAAAACAAACCCCTTAAAACTCAAACATGACAGCCATCATTATAGCTTCTCCTGCTGCGAAAGAGAGAAGCTGTAGTCACTGTGTGGGCAGACATCTACAAAGCTCTGCTTTATTGCTATTCAATGCCTTTCCCACAAGAGGAAGTCAACCAGCCTCACACATAAAACTCACTCCAGAATGCCTCAGCGCAGCTGCGGCAGTATCAGCAGAGAAAGAGCAGAAAATATTTTTGATAACTGAACTGGGGCCCTCCCCTTCACACTACAAAAGCAATCCCCTACTACAAAAAGAAATCCCATTTTGCAGCTGCCTAGGGGGGGTTAGCTTAGTAGGATAGGAAATCATGCCATTTTTCGGGTTTGCTATTGCATAATCTAGAGGGATCTGAAAACAAGCAGTTTTCGGTACAAATCTACGCAAAGTGTACAATTATAGGGCATGTAGTTGCTTGCACTGATTTCTGTTTTCCCAGCTGGGAAATAATTTTCTCTTTCATACATGGCGCTGTGCTAACCAGTCTCTTATCTTTTCTTTCAGCTGAGCAGATTAAATAGCTAGTGCAGTAAACATAAGAAAGAATTTTATCAACTATGCTTACAGTGCTTGTTAATGGACTGCACATAACTTTGTTCTGCTATTGACTTGAGCTTGAGTTGTCAGTGTCTAACATTCCCTCCCCATAATTCTACATTTGCAAAGTGGGCAAGTTAGCCAACTGAAGATGAACAACAAAAGGATGTTATTTGCAGCTGTGATGTTTGTTTTTAGAAAGGAGGATACAGTATCCTTGCAGGGTGTTGTGTCACTACAATGGAAGAGGTCTCGAAAACAAGGATGTCAGTGGCATTTTTAAGGATTAGCACAATAGTACCCCAATTTGTGCTGGAGAATGCTGATTCTTGGTGATCTCTTCTGACTGGCAGGTATGGATTGACTTATGCTATGGGGTAAGCAAACAGTCAATTCAAAAGAGAGAGGCTTTCAGTAGCAGTTCATTCCTTCACTGTTTGTGCTGCACTGCATTGCTTAGTACTAGAGTTTACCGAGATTCAGACATGGTGTATAGAAGGATGAATCAAAGTTTAATCAGAAAAGTGCTTCACTTTTATGTGCAGATTTATGCACCTTATAAGGTTAACCATAACAAAAGATTGTTATTTTGACTGGCTGTAAAAAAAAACCTGTAAAAATCAAAATGATGGAGAAATCTAAATCTATCAAAACGGATACAATATTCAGTAATCACTGTCAATAAAGTTCTGATCTTGGGTTCCTGAACAGTTGTAGATTGAACAGTATTGTTTTCAATTCCCTTCCTCTTTACAGTCACAATGCAACAATTCTCAACTCTGAAAATCCACAGCCCCCGAACATTCAGACAATACATGACTATCCTGGAAGTTTCAAATGTGCTTGAGCAGGGTAATTGTTATCTTATGCCTCCACAGTCATTACTGAAAACTTCACCTCAGATAACTCTATAATTGACTATGCCAAGCTTTCTATTTCTTGGCCAAAACAAATGAAATATATGATAGGACAGTAATTTAATCTAATTAATATTAGATTAAAATCTAATTTTAATTGTAACCTGCATGGTAGATCTAAACTCTAAATATTAACAAGCCATGTGGATTTTTAGACATACATTGCAAAATATAAATTTGCTTGCTTTTTTTTTTTTTACATGAAGAAAACAACTTTCTGTGTAATCCTAGTATATGAAAGAGATTAAACAATGTTTTTGAGGTTTTAGGGAGAGGCAGAGACTAAATAAACTGTTTTCCCAAATCATTGAAATTCGACAAAATTTTAAGTGTCCAAAGCTGAGTCTTCCAATGGGTGGTGGTAACCACCTATCTCTAATTCCAGGTGAATCTATGTTCTGTTGTGTTGGTAATTATTAGGTGTTTCATAATATATTTGATATAAATGTCTTGTTAAAAAACTATATGCACTTATAAAATGGGTAAATATATCCATTTCCCAAAATACACTACTATATACTACTGTAAAAATCTATAAATCTATAAATCTACTGTATAGATTTTAAAATGTCCTCTGATCTCTGTCATAATGAAAATGATGCTGCTTCTTTGTGTTTAGTTGTTTAAAATCTTAGAGCTTTCTCTTGAGGGTAAAAGAATAGGCAGCTCAGAGACAGCAATAGTCACCACATTCCTGGTTTTTCTATTTCTGATAAGCTCTAGTTACTACTATAAAACTTCAGTTTCATTAACAGAAAAAAAATTAATAAATGGGAAATTAAAAAAAAAAAAGCTGGGCAGTATGAAAGAAGATGGCAGTAAGAGGAGGTACAGGAAAGGAAAATTTGGGCCTCTGATGCATTTCAACAGGGACACACCCTACAGTTGTCCACATTCCTTCCTCTTTGATATGAGTTAGAGAAAGACCATAAAATGGGTGGAAGGAGCCAGCTGAGAAAGGATGCAAGTAATTTGATAGGACAAGATGAAAATTAAAATATTGAAGAAATGAAACTTTACATCTTTCCTGGGTTGTGCCTTTATGAAAGGGCAGAAAAACAAAACAAAACAAAACAAAAAAAGCATTAGTACTAATAAGAATAGGCAGCAGTACTCTAGGAAATGGCTGGGGCATACAAGTATAACATTATTAGACAAGGGCTGAACCTATAAATCTTCCAGTGTATAAAAGACTGTTAGAAGCAGGTCAGATAAGAGCAGAAAGAAGATAGTTTCATTTGTAGCAAAAACATTTAGAGTTGACAAACACTAAATAAAAGCATTGGGTGAAGAACCAGAAGGAGCTCCAGCAATTATGGCCTGGGACATGTTCTGTCTGCAGCAGTGTGAGGTACAGTCAGTGCCCTCTCCTGGGGCTGCTTCTCAATGCCTCTGTAGTTCTCAAAATGTGTCCTCTGCCCTGCTGATGGCATGCATGCCACTGAAGTCACACATCTTCCTGGCAGTCCCAAATATCCTGATGAGGACTAAGCAATTGGCATGATGGCACCCACTGGGTTAAGGAATGCCACCACCATGCCAGACCACAACAGATGTCACCTGCAGCTGTGGCAGTTTTGTGGAGGCCACATAAAGTGGCCCAAAGGGCTGGGAAAGTTTTCCATAAGATTAAATGTTGGGAAGAAATTTTTGTGTTCAATTTCTTGTGCAAGTCCAGTGTAAGGACTTACTGATGGTAGCTGAAAGAGCTACTTGTCAGATTCAGTGTCTTCTTTCTGTCATTTTTTTTCTGAGTAGACCAAATTTTTTAATGAATTAGTATTAGTAAAACTGGTAATCAAAATACTGTGTACAGTTATGCTATTTCTGCTCCAGCTGGAACAGGAATGTTTGTTTGTGTGTGTTAATGATGCCACTAAGTAGAGAGGTAACAACAAGGTTAAAGAGAAAAAAATTATCTTCTTAAATATTGCATAAATAACTGACTTTTTACAATTTTTGGTTAGTGGGATGAAACATGCAGTGTTCAATGCTTTAGAGGAATACCCTTTTTCTAAACTAACGAAAGTGTGAATTATACTCTATTGTTGTACAGCTTACACAGCTGTGGAAGGAATGGAATCTGATGCATCACAGAGAGAAATGATGTAAACTGAAAACATGACATTTCAAGGGAAAAAAATACTTAAAATGGAAAACAGAAAAAAAAAAAGCTAGTTAATTGTCTGCAGGAAGTTGAATTTCCAAGAAGAAACAAAGCAAAAAAAAGCCCAGCAGGTGTTTTTGTGAATGCTTTTTAAACTTACTGTCAGCACCTTCTTTGGGAAACACCCAAATTCAATGAGTGAATGAGTTTGGAATTAAAGTGAGTATATTCATACATTTTAGTGTATTTTAATAATTTCATAAAAATAGTCAAATCATAAAGTTTCAGTCCAGAACATTGACTGCTATGTAACTGTTTGGAAAAGTCTTTATAAATTAAGAAACCTATGAAGGCAAACATTTATGGCTATAAATTGTAATTATATAGTGATAGGTGTAAATTATTGGAAAAAATTATCAGAGCTGAACAGCTGCCAGTGGCTGAAACTGACCCAGTAAAAATGCCACTGTAAGGAGATTTTTGTAGACTGGGCTTATCTGTGGTTCAGCTTTAGCCCAAGGAAGTCTTTCACTGAAAATAGCTCCATTTTAGGCATACTTACTCTGAGAATTGTACATATGTTGTTTTCAACTTTGTGTGTAAGCTTTTCTTCACATGTCATAAACCCTTGCATCTCTTTCATTGAACCTGGTGTTTGTTACAAGAGTAATTGTAGGCCCTGGCTAGGTTTCTCTTTCACCAGCTCTCTTCCACCAGCTGCAAAAAACTCCAGCTATTTTCCTTCATTTTTCCTACTATTAATTTTCCATCAAGCCCATTGAAAACCTGAAAAAAATTCAAAAAGTCCTTAGAAGTTAATAAAACAAGGAGTGTTTTTCTAGATACGTTTTAAACGATATTCAAATCAATACATTTAACGATAAACTCCTAAAATAATTTTTAAGCAGCAATTTTAAGATGGTAATAAAAAGAAAATATTCTCTATATTTGGAAATTCACATTAGTTTTGTTCAAAGTTTTGTGAAAGTATTTCTGTAAATTAGCCTGTGCTGGAGCACGTTTTGGTGTGTCTGCATGTCCAAAATAGCAGAAGACAGTTGTGGTTTTTTTATTGATAATGTGGCTGGTGCATAATTTTTCCATCAAGTGTCAGCATCTCACAGCACGAGAAAACAATGTATTCGAAAAGGACGTGACAGAGGGAAGAATATTAGAGAGTTCTACTGTAGCAAGACTACTAAGGGAAAATGTGATTCTTCATGACAGTAATAGCCCATCAATCGTTGTTAAATCAGGTACATGTTTAATACTGCAAGGATTGAATACCTCTTTACATAACAACATTTGGTTTTACAGGTAACATACAGTTCACCCCCATTACCAAAATCTCACGCCATAAAATCCTCTGAGAGTTGAACTTCACCAAAATGTAGGTAGACTGAACGTATGAGGTGAAAAGGTTATTTTGTTCCTGAGTGTATATATAACCCACTAAAACTGGCACAAATCTTTACAGGGGAAGGCAGAAATGACACTGTCAGATTATCTGCGCCCTCAATTTTCCCTGTAAGCATCTGCAGAGCTCTGTCTTTATCCTCCCTCCACTTGCTTTAATACCTTCAATTGTAATGATGCATATGTTAAAAAACAAAACAAAACAAAACAAAACAAAAACAAAAACAACACAACAAGCAAAATGTTCCCACCCCCTCCCCAAATGAAAACAGCCACCTGCAGCATGACTGCAGTTAAGCTTTCAGTGGACAGAGAGAAGTGCCAGGCAAGCTGACCGATAGTATTTGCCTTGTTACACTGCTTCCCATCTGCCTGTGTCCATCTGCTGCCTTGTCCATTATTCAAGGTCCTTACCACAGTCACCATCTTTTGCTTCCACGTTGGAAGCAGTGTTTAGCACGAAAAGGCCTCAGGTGCACCATAACATTAATAAACATAATTGCAGCTAAACCGCTCTTCATGTCTGTGGGGTTGTTTGTTTGTTTTTAATTTGACCACATCAGATTCTCATGCTGTGTAGTTGCTGTTCATGACAATCTTTGAATAATTTGTACTACCTATTTTTTAATGAAAACTCCTACCTCCTGCTGGTTTGGCACAAACTAAGGGCCCCAATACAATCTAATTTGCAGACAGATGGGGAAAAATATGTGTCTTTTCAATGACCAAACATGTTTAGTTCATGACTATTAATTAGGTCCTGGTTTTCCCATCAAATGGGAAAGAAATTACTTAAATCGCTGTTTCCAAATCATGTGCATCTCTTCAAAAACTGTCAAAAGGCATAAGAAGGATTACATTTCTAAAATTAGGATTGCTTTGTTGAAACTAAACTGCAAAAATTAAAGGATCCCCTTCAGCATCAGGCCTCTTGCTGATCCTGAAGGTCAACAGGCTGAGCACAGTCTCTCCTGCCTCACGACACCTTGTGTTTTGCTCTGCTCGTGCTGAGTGCTGGGAGTGGCACTTAAAATCATCCATTTTTTTTCAGCAGAAAGCATCTTTTAAATGGGGAGAAAAAAGTGCTTTCAATGGGTGTTCCACTTGCAAAGAACAGCTTGCTGAATGTCATCTTGCACTTACAATCACTGAAGCTGCCTATTCAAAGCAGAATGTGTCTGCTATCCTTAACTCCAAATCTGGGCCAATGCAATCAGCCCCTTTCCCTTAACTTAATGGGCAGATCTACATCGACTTTAATGTCAGCTTAATCAGACTCTAAGCTCTTCAGGGAGAGGAATTGAATGTCCTGTGATATGTGGAAGCTAGCTTGCTGTCAGAGATTTAATTCAGGGTGATAGAAGATAGCACTACCACCCCCCGGAATTTATTTTATCAAGTAGAGAAGAGAGTATTTTAATTATAGCTTCTGTCATAAGGCCACAGTTTAAGTGGAATATTTAGGTTAAAATAAAATATCTCAAGCATAAACTGGTATTTATACCAGTTGTGGATACTTGTGGATACTCCACAAGTTTGTCGCTCAGCACTGCATATAAATCAAGTCTGTTTCCTCAGTAATAGGTTGTTACTTACCAATTTCACATTCTCTGTTATTTCCCTTGAAAAGGAATGTATTTAGAAGAAAATTATTTTTGTGTTGTCAATTTCTCTGTCTCTGTATCTGTGTCTTGAATATTACATCACTAAGTAAATAAATAATTCTGCTTTATCCAGTAATATTGAGAATGGTGACACAGTGCACCATTATTACATAGCTGTACTGGGAAAAAAAAGTCTCACTTTAGGGTTAGACCTTGCAAATTCTTATTGTGGCGTGAAGTACATATTTTCTTTTACAAGGACTATTTTTAAAAAAACAGTGACATTAGTTGCAAAGTTTTTTACTATATGAAATGTCAGAGGGGGTGAATTTGCCTTTTATACAATGACCTGTTTTATCAGGAACCTTAATGCATGTGGATGTTCTGCTCAAGGGAGGTGCTGTGCTCTAAGGTCTGTAAAAGTGTCATTGTCTGTAGGCATGATTAAGAAAATATCGACTATAGATGTGCTGCCACCTGTCTTTTTTCCAAAGAAACTGTCACAGCCAATCCATTTTAAGGCTGGCAGTTAAGTTCCCAGCTGTTGTGACCCAATTCAGTGTCTAGCTTATGTTTACACTGGTAATTAACCTTTCAGCTACCTTGCAGAGTCATAAAAGGCCTCAGATTGAACTACTGTGAAAAGAGGTAAAAATAGTGGATGTTACACTTCTCTGGGGCAAACAGGCTTTGATTTATCATAAGATCATGGAATCACAGAATGCTTTGGGTTGGCAAGGACTTAGAGATGATCTGTTTATTCTGGCCTTTTTTTTTTTTTTCCAATTTGACAAAATATATAAGTTGCTTTTTGCTCTTGAAAAATTAGTCTCATTGAGAAAAGACTCCAGCTATTTTCCTTCATTTTTCCTACTATTAATCAAAGAGAAAAAGGCTGTAATAGTGAAATAAATGCAAATTATTTAGGAAAGGAAAATATAATAATCCTGACACCTGATACAAAGTTAATGCATAAGTCTTAGCCCCTGATAAGCCCATTAGCTATATTGATGTAGAAGATCAGTTTTATCTATTACAAAACTGTTTTCCCCCCTTCAGATTAATGAAATTGCTAAATTTGATCTCTGTGCAGATTAAGATGAAAAAATAGCAGTAGAATTGTGTAAATAGTGCCAATGCTTTCTAAATGCATTCCATCAAGCTAAAAAACCCCATTAATTTTTCCATATTTCTCTGCCATGAAGACAAAGAAATTGTTGGTTGAAACTTTCCATCAAGTGTTTGGGAAAAGTATCCCAAGGAGCCAAGAACCCTGAAGTGAAACTACTCACTTTTGAGGTAGCATATTTATTAGATGGAGACCTTTCAGGGTCCTAGAAAAGCGAAGAGGGCTCTTTAAGCCTTGTCATAGCCCTGGCACAGAGTTCAATTAACAAATCCAGCCACTGAGCACACCTCTCTCTTCATTACTGGAAATGATCATGCATGTACAGTGTCACTCAGCAGGATAAAATCAAAATTTTCAGTCAGCCACTGTCAGGAGTTTAATTCTTCTAGGAATTATTCTTCAATTAGAGGACTTACATTCCCAGACAAGCAAATATTATCTGCAAGACAGAATCTTCTGGAACTCTCTAACCCTTTCAGAAATGAAGCAGCCATAGGGATTTTAATTTTTGGAGGACGGAAAAAAGGCACAAGGTCTAGAATGTAGATCTACAAGGTTTCTGCCCATCTTTACTCATAAAAGACACTCAAGCAGATGCCTACAGCAACTCCAGTGGGATTCAGTCATGTGTTTTAAGCTGGATATCAGTAGTGTTTTGAATCAAGGTTAATAAGCATATATACTCAGTGATCACACAACTAGTTCTAATTTAACCAACAGGTTTAATTTTGGGATGCTACTGACTAGGTAGAAAAAGGCCTTTTCAATTATTTTTAAAAAGAAATACATTTACAGCTTTAAGACATATCAAATTGAGTGCTTTGGAGTAGGAGGTTGGAGATCAGTCACCAAAATTCATTGTCAGCCCAGGCAGTACTCAGCCAATAATTGTCTGAGAGGCAGACAAGCACCTAAGTGTAATTATCTCAGTTATGGTTTCAATGTACAGATTGGTATAGAATAGAAGTGCAGTGAAAGCTACATCCCACACTGAAACATGGGAAGCAGTCAGTAAAGAGGGGAGCAGAAAACTTTTACTAACCAAAGGAAAGTTTTCTCTACTAGCTAGTTATATATAGGCCTAGGCCAAAGGGTTGCTGAAAGCAATATATACATACTGAATGAGGGGAAACAGTCCTGGTTTTCATTAAGAATGGGCTGATTATTTCCTGTATAACATGGATTAACACCAGTTTTGGAGCAAAAGAATAGGTTCCTGTGGATGTCCTTGGGGGACTGAAGGGAAAGAGAGCTAGTATTCCAACAAAGGATAAGAAGGGGACAAGCAGAGATCTAAGCCTAGCTGAAGATGCACTGTGAAGGTGCTTCCCCATAAGAAGCTAAAAACAGCTTAGTGATGGGCAAGATTTTAAGTGAAGGTTACTGAGCAGGTGCAATATGAGACAGGAGGGAAAGACCCAAGCCACAAATGAAAAACAGACATAGTATTTGCATTAGTAAGGGTGAAAGATTTTTCTTACATAACCTTGCCTAAGGTACACTAGCAAGGTTTTCTTTCACTTCTGCAAGTGTATCTCTTTTTTGGCAATGATTTGTAACCATGCTGCTTTGGGATGTTGTGAATGAATGCTTGTATTTGCATTCTCCTGTAGCTGAGGTTGGATGAGATTTAACTCAACTGGAACTGCATGACACTGGTAACCCAAAAAAAGTCCATGTACTGGGTTACCTCAGTGAATCCCTGCCTCCTGAGTACTTATTCCTATACTCAGAGGGTGACAGAACAGACAACATTTCAGTAACACCAGTCACCACAGACATCAGGAGAAAGTCATGGTTAAATGTGAGGCTTGCAGGGAAAATGTCAGTGTCATTATTGGTTTCCACTGCATTAAAGGCTGAAAGAATCTTTTAGGAAATAGAACAAAGCCACATGCTCTACAAGCTGCTCTGCAACTTTAGAGCGAAAACTATATAGGAGATGAGGCATACATATTTAATGAACCAGGAAAACTACAATATGAGTTTCCAATGCAAGCTCTTTCCAAAAAGCTATGCAATGCATTGCCCTTAAAGCCCCCAGGGGTTTTCTCTTTTTTGAACAATAGAATGACATGAATTTCAAAAGCAGGAGATTATGTAAAAAGAAACCAAAATGGGAGTTTAGCTGACATTTAGAATTCATATTTATCTGTAATATGAGAGTCCATAATCTGGAACTGCTCTTCCCTCCTGTTACTCTACTTTCATTTCTGTACCTCCCTGAAATTGTAGGCTTTAATGTAGATCTCTGATGCTCAGAGAAGGCCTCAAAGAAAAGGCTTTTTGTTTAACACTTCTGTGTTCTTCAATCATTAAAAAAATACATTTGTTAATTACATTTTTAATTATTATTACAGTATTTCTTGCAAGATGCTGCTAAGACTGTAACACCGAGTTGAAAAACACACTAAGGGTCATTGTGCAGAAGACAAACTAGCCAAAATAAGGAATAAATGGATGCAAAGACAGATGAAATTGCTTGCTTAAATAAGCAGTTTATTTGTGATAGTGGCTTCAGAGAATGTGGATCTTCCTGAAAAAAAAATAAATATTAGACCTAACAGTCTACCAAGTTTTGAAAAAGTTTAGTCACAAATCTGAAATCTGCAGTTAATCTCACCCAAATTTCACAAATCAAAGTCCCACACAAACATTATCTAGGGAAAAACTAAAACCATGAAACAACCCATGTTCATCTGCTTTATTTGTTTTATTAAACTACTTCCTTGTTCCTCACTAGTTCCCTTCAGCCCAGTGATATCAGTCCCCAGATCGTGAATCTGTAATAATTTTCTGTAAAGAAATGAGCTTACAGATAAAATCATGTGTGAATCAGATGACCCTCTATGAGGAAATTGTCCCTGAGGGACATAGTCTGTGGTAAAGAGAAAGCATCATGTGTTACATAATCCCTAAGTGTTAGTTGATGCCTTGAGTCATGAGTAAGGCACTAGCAGACTCTGGATGAAATGCACTAAGGAACTTACTACTTTGTGTGGGTAGGGAACATTAAATACTCTCAGTAAATAATAGAAAAATTAACCAAGACAATTCCTAGATCCATCTTGTACCTGCTGAAGATATGTCATCTGAAACACCAGATCATACAGCTGAAGTCCCTACACAGTGTTCTAGCATATGAACAAAGCAGATCATTAAATTCAACAGGGTTTCAAAAAAATTGTTTCCCCACTTAATTTTGAATGCTATGCAACAGAGGGAGGGCCAAGATACATTTCACCAAGAAGCCGTCAAAACCTAGCATATTTGTCTTGGTATGTGGCTTGTACATCTATACAAGGAGTAAAAGGATTGAGCCTGCCACCAACAGGGAGTAGCTCACTCCATTCCTTACACTCTATGAACTGGAAAATACAGTATAAGGCACTCCTGCCTACTTATTTTGTGAAAAAAATCTAGTGGGCTAGTGCAGAGTGTTAACTGGGAAATGTGGTGCAGTTTCTTTTTAAAAATTCCAATAATACTGTTAGAAAAGTGGGAGTAAAGGTAAAGAAAAAATTTAAAGACAAAATCTGTCACAGGTTTTCATTAACAAAAAAAAAAAAAACAAAAACAAAGCAACCCACAGAAATTGTACACTCTGCTGTCTGGCATACAATATCTGGTTTTAGTTTTCAAAGCAGATCAACAGGAAAAGAAGTTGTTGTTGTGGGTTTTTTTCTGCTGGGTGGATATGCATAATCTACTTTTTTTTTTCTAAAGTTAACACACTACTATTGCTGCATCTGATGACATCCAACAGTGTCAGGTTACAAAACCTTTAGCCAAAGACATCTAGCCAAACCAATCTGGCAAAACAAATCTCCTAAAAGACCTGGGAACAAACTGGGACTCTGAGACTTTCACTTTAGGAAACTTTTCCAGTATGTTGTTTTGAAGCATGTGATGACCACGCTGAGAGTCACTATCCGCTTTGGTAACTTTGGAATTGCTCTTACATGCATGGTAACATGTTCAGCTTTCACCACTCTTGGGTGCAACACAAGAACACAGCTGACAGTGGTATGTTGGAATTACAAAATGTTAACCCTATTAACCTAAAATCAGTGTAAGATCTGCATACAACGAGCACAGAATTGGCAGGGTGAAGAATGCTTGCCTTGTCTGAATTATTTGCACTTCCGTGCTGTTGCCTGTAACACAGTGGGGCTGCTACTGGCAGGAACCAAGAAAAGTTACAGTTGGCCAAATCTCTTCTTCCTGTGGAGATTCACCTATGTTTTAACACGTTCCTTTCACTCTAATGGAGGGTTCTGCCAGAAACAGGCCCTTCTGCAATGTTAAGAGAGAATAGTCCCACCTTTCTGTGCTCCACAACTGGCAGGTGGCGATGCACTCTCCCATCTCACCACAGGGGTTACCTGTAGTTGAACTTCTCCAGCAATGCAAGCAACTTCTTGGTCTTATGTACACCCACAGTGTTTTCCTCTTGGTGCAGATCAAGCTGGAACAATACATTTGTTTTTAACGCCAGTGTTGTGGGCCAATGCCATGACATGCTGCCACCTTGGCAGTTCCTGTCTAGCCCAGGAAAAATAGAATGGGAAGTCAAGCTGCTCTTGCTGGGTAGAGGGATGGGTGTGCATTTTCTAAGGCTCTTGGTCCAGCTTAGACACAGAGAATGGGTCAGTGTGAAACCCAATGTGTCCCATCTGAAATACATCCACAATTTAGACTTCTAGTTTATTTGTGTCCATTTTCTACATCAAGGGCCTTACTTGCTTGTGATACTCTGAAATGTTGAATGGGAAGGGTGGAGAGAAAATACTGACTGCAATGGACAGTAGGTGAAGAAAGGACCCTGTAAATAACTACACCAGAGCACAAAACATTCTGCCCTTCCTGCCCCAAACAAGAAAAGCAAAATCCCTTCCAAATGCAAGGAATTAAACAGTGTTAAAGGGAACACCATCCAGGCCTGTCAACTATCCTTTCCTTAGATACAAGAGTGATACTCACCAGAAGACATTTCATTCTTTCTCTAATGTTTGTTCATTAACCAAGCGTGCTCATTAATTACATGTGTCCCAGAATTCTTGCTGGGATTTGCAGTCACTCAGAGATGAACAATATGAGAACAGAATAGGAGTAACTGTCATTAGCAACTCTTGCCAAAGTACATTTAAAATTAATGGGTCTAAGCAATTATTTCTTTTCCAATGAGAATCATTAAACATGAGATTGAATTTTAGAAACAGGCATAGCAGACTGTCAATGGTTTCAAAGCATAAGCAGCAATTTGAGCAGTTATTCTCTAAGGTGAAAAAAATTTATGGGGAAAAAGTCTTAAAAATGTTCAGCTGAGTATTTTGCAAATAAGTTAAGTCTACAGGTGAAAATGATAAAAGTTCTTGTCTTGTGATTAGCAATTAAAATACATTTAAAATTTAAAATACATTAAAATTGTGTCACTTTGCAATATGAAATGGTGGTGTTCAGTCAAAGGTTAGATTTGATCCTGGAGTTCTTCTTCAACCTTAATTCTGTGATTCTAAAGTGTATCTAGGGAAAATGAACCAAGCAAATGTATGAAAAAATATAATGCTTTCACCTGGAAGAACTTACAATCTAAAGATGCCATAAAAAGGCCAGAAATGGATGATAAAAGCAAACAAAACCAAGTGAAAGGCAACTGTACTTACCATGTTCTGTGAACTCCTGTCATTCATTATAAAGTCAAAAAGGTAAACCCTATGCATTAGAATAGTATTCAACAGTTATAGAAAAACAGAAATAGAAAGCTTGGGGAAGATTGAGCAGTCAGTGGCACTTAACAAAAGTTGAATGTCTGAACACAATGAAATCTCTAGCCAGCTTCTAATTCCCTTGCTAGTTCCTTTAGCTTACAGCCTTAATTTGACACCCTCGAAGTGATATAATGTACAATAAATACTAGTAAATAAGCTTAGGATTTCAGAATATGTTTCAGAATATCAATTACCATCACTTCTATTTTATTCTATTTTCTATTACCTACCTCCAAATATTTTAGTGGGAGATGCAAACGTTTTTGAAATACAATATAAATCTTTACAGATAGGAGGGATAGCTCATTTTGATGGAGGTCTTGTTGGGACACTGATAGTTACCTGACACAGTAGTTTAGGTGCACCAGGCTCTAAATATAGTTGTTTTTAATAGCCACATGAGTTTTTGTTTCCTTGGTGCCTGTGTAAGCAACCCGTTGCTAAGAACAAAATACAAACCCAATCCTCCATACACCCAGTATTTATCATCTCTAAGGAAGTTTCACACTTCAAAAATCTTTGTTCATACAAGATTTTAACATTTTGAAAATAAGAAATTAAAAAAAGCTTTCATCTAGCGCCAGAGTTATAAAATTACCTTTTCTATTTACTTACTGAGAGAATGAGCACCACAAGATTTGATGAGTCTTTCCTGAACCAAACTAGTAACTATAAATTGAATATATCTGTTTTTCACTATTCTGTCTACAGTACTACAAGAATATGGGGGATGATTCTGTCTGGGTTTCCCTTCAGTTTTGCTCTGAGTTAACTAAAGCCACGACAATGATACACAGTGATAAAGTTGTGTTTCTCACAAGAAGTAGAAACTATTGGTGTTGATATTTAACAATGGGAAATCCTACTTAGATTTCTGAGTGTGAACAATGTTCTAATGGAACAAATTCTGACAAAATCTGGGAGTGTCATGAGATATTGCAGCTAGAACACAGCCTGAAAGCAGATCCAGAGATCTTGGCTGTCATTTTCTAGTGCATTAATTAGCGTGTTAATCTTCCCTTCTGAACTCTTAATGAGGCCCAGCTTCCTCTGCCCACACCAAGGGAGAATCTTTAATATGACTTAATCATTAACAGAAGTGTGAGTCAGTACATTCATTATCCTTAATGTCAGTCCCTTTCCCAGAGAGGAAACTAAGAGAGCCATAGCAAAAAGGAGGAGCTTCTGGAGAGAGGAGCCTGGAGACATGTGGCCTTTCCCCCAATAGCTGATTTAGAAATGAATTATGAAGACAATGCCATTTTGCTACAGTAATCTTTAGCAACTGTTTTGTGTCAGAGTTACACCTTAGGCAGACTGTAGGTTTTCTCCAAGGCATCTGTGCTTCATTAGCAGATGTAACTCCAAAAGGTTCAGGTAATTCCTGTAAAAGGTTGAGAAGGCAAAGTCTGAGCAGAAAGAACGAGAAATACAAGTGGAAATTCACAAGTCCCTGTGGTTTGTCAAGGCAGTGAATTAATTTCATATAATCCTAACCCTTTCAAGATTAAAAGTGGTGGGCAATATTCTTCTGCTACAGCAGAACTGCAATTTTAAATGTCTGCAATGACAAATTACATAAAAAGGATTAGTTGACATTGCTACTAAGCACTGCTGTTTTATGAAGCCTCTGAGGTCTCCTACCACTCTCTGCACTGCCCTAAATAATTATCTCTGTGCCATCTAGTGCCTTTCCTGGATGTGGTCTTCGATCTGATACCCACTGAATCCTTTCTCCACTGGCTTAAGCAGTTCTTTGGTATTTGGTGGTACATGATGACAAATGAGACATCAGTTCTGCAAAACATTTAAATGCTGTTATACTCTTACTCTCCTGAAAAGTGAACCTGAACATAATGCAGGTGTAGATACTGTCCTCCCTGAATGAAAGAAAGGAAACTGGCAATCTATGCAGGTATTATTGTACTATCTTCCTCCTAAATTCTTCATCTTGCACTGATGATCATGCACTTAACTACATTACACTTGCAGAATAGTTTAAATGTGTGTTAGATGATGATCTTTTGCAGATATGGCATATGTTTGTCCAAAGCTAGGCAATTATTTATTAGCTTTAAACAACTTCAACTTCAACTAATTGAATATTTATGCAGCTCTACACTTTGTCTTTTATCTTTGCAATTTATAGCAACTAGGACACCATAGAAATAAAAGGAATTTTGCCTACAATCAGATGACTTACATTTATGATGTTGTCAGGTTGGCTGTCAAAGATTTTCTGTGTGAAGCTCAGAAAAGTTATTGCTATTGTATCTGAATGGTAAAGTACAGTATTAAAATTTAAAGTGGGAACTGGCTTGAAACCAAGCATAAGTTAGAGAGAAATTACTGATTTTTTTTAGGATCTAAACAATTTTACAAAATATATTTACATAGATTTGATTTACATAAAGAATTCAGCTAACAATTCAATCCTGAGAGCAATACTCACAGCCATTTCTGAATTTGAAAAATTCAAAATCTTGTCACTATGGATAAAAGTTTATTTTATATATTTTTTCATGTCTAGAGGTAGTAAACTTTAACCTAACGCTTCATACTGTATTTGATTTACAGTTTCATCTATTTTATTGCAGACACACAATTATCTGGCCAGGAATTTATGCATTATTTTAGCACAGATTTGAAGGAAAAAGAAAGGCACTTTTAGAATGAAAATTGCTAAAATGCTAGTAAATGCTAGTACAGTATAATTTTTAACAGTGTTTTAATTTTCGTTATTTTATTTTTATTTGTGAAGGTTTTTTCACTCATTTTATATAGTGAAAACCGGAGTTGTGATGTTGCAAATCACTTGCATTTTTATTGTATTTTATTTTTATTGGCTCATTGTATTTCTATTCCAATATCTAAATATAAAAGGGATCTGGAAATAGTTGTTCTCATCCATATTTTCAGCAGGTTCTGTGCTGAAGTGCAGATGACAGCACAGGATAGAGAAGCAGAGTCTGAAGAAATGCTGACAGAAGCTAAGAAAAGATTAAAAAAGTGGAAATAATTATACAAAACTGCAAAGTTATTAAATTTTGCCGTAGCATTTATGAGGCTTTATCCATCTTCTCTGTCAGTATTTTATGATTGCTAGTTAAGGAAATACAAACCCTCTTGGCTGCTGTTTACCACATTCCAAAAACTTTCATACTCCTTGAATACACAATACTTACAAAACAAACCTGCCACAGACAGAAAACATAGTAAGTCAAGCTTTCTAAAGTTAAGAAATGTAAACATAAGGGCCATCACTGTCCATCACTACGTACCTGAATGACACTTTCCAGTGGTCCCCCTGCCTCATTCAGCACACAGCTGGGTAGTGCTCTGCAGACAGACAGCAATTCAGTATTTTGGCAATGTTTTTACCCACAGTGTCCAGGAAATGCATTATGATGCGTTATTTATCACATTTTCACCAGAAACACCGTTGTAGAGACAGAATGGTTTATTTTCTCATGGCCTTTTAGGCTGCTTGCGAACACAGTGCTAGAATGTGTCACAGCTCACTTGATAAATGAAGAGGAGAATAGACTCAGAAACCAAAGAGAGATGTTTCTATTCATTTAGGTATCCAGCCTGAATCATCTATAGCTTGTTTTCAAAGTATTTAATAGCTGCTGGAATGTCACATTTTGAATGCAAAAAAAGCCAAGGTCTCTTTGGCTTAGCTTGTGCTTGTGGAGCAGCGTAAGTGAATTCAACTTAGCCCATAGCATTTAACGGTCTCACTTAGCAAAACTACACTTCAGTGAACAAACACAGTGTGATTATATAAACTATCATACTATGTAACTAGCACACTGAGTGCCCACAAGAAAAACAGTCAAGACCGGTACAGCCTTCTACCAAAATTGCAAGAATGACAGTGACAGCTGCAAGAGCCTTTCATGGCCACAGGTATTAGCTTCCTGCAAAAACTCTGAGGTTGCTGCTGCTTTTTTCTGTCACTCAACCCACAGAGTAAAGTGCAGGGCCTTCATTGTGTTGTACTTCAGGGCAGATACAATTGGAGATTATTCTCGCAGCCTTTTTTTTGTTTTCTGGCTTTATTTGTTAACGTTAGTAAGAAAGATCCACATTTTCATTTTTCCAGTCTCTGCACAACTGATCTTACTCAAGCCCTCTGAAAAAAAAAATGTTACAAAGGCAAGGAATGGAAATTTCTAGCCTGAATGCCTTGCTTTCCTAAAAGTGAGAAAGAATTACAGTAAACATTGTAGACAAGCCTGAAAGGACAAGTTGCAGGCCTTTTCCATTCTCATTTTGGAAATTTCCATTGCCATTTGATCATCAGCATGCATGTGTGCTGCCACAGCACAAAGGAGGATGGGCTTAGAATTGTCCTTCTAATTTTTCTCATGTAAACTTGCTAAGTTGCAAGATACAAACATACAATTTGTTTTTATACGTAGTTTTACTGCATTGAGATTTTAGCAGCTCTGTTGTATAACACTTAAATTTAAACAAACAGTTCTTCTGCGAGACAGCCAGTTAGATATTTGGTTCTGCTCTCATAGCAACTTATTCTTGGGAATTGGTGTTTGTATGGATCTTACATTGTGACAAAAGGAGCTGTCAACAAGATGCGATCACTCTACAACACAAAGTCTGAAACATTTTTGGGATTTTAAATGTAACACAATACAAAATCAAACAAATACAATTCACTTCATTAGTCAAGAGAAGTAGCAGAGACTTTTTGTTCACCAGAGGAATTTTTACTTGTGTCAAAATGCAGAGAAGTCCAACACAGGTAGTTCAAATGATGTTGCCTCTAAAGTAGTATGTTCAAATTTTGTAACAAGTACTGCACTATTTCATGTTTACCACCTGCAGCTGGCAGCCTCTAAGTTTAGGAGAAAGACCTGTCTACACTTGAAGAATGTGTGTGAATATTGAAATTAGGACTTATAGATTGAACCTAATCAAACAGCCAGGCCTGGTATGTTCTATAATTTTGTCTCAACCAACATCTTCTTCCACTAATCTTTTTATGCTACTAGCACAGCATATAAATATGTTTTAAATCAGGAACTGAAGCATGTTGAAACTTCTTCACCAGGGTATTGTACCTGCTTCTCACATTTTCATGTTTTAGCCATTATATCTAACTAGAAAAGCATATAGTTTCTGATAAATAGGTAAAAAAAAACAGTTTAAAAAAAAAGAAAAAAATTGACTTCCATACATATTACTCAACTTCCAATTGAGTATAGAAAAAATTCTTTCACTTTTTTTAAAACACAGATCTCTGAAATTCTCCTTCTTTTAGCTGAGGAAAATGCTTCTTTCCCTATAACTTTGCTGATCTATGGGCTGGTCAGCATCCATTTTGATTGTAAAGGATTGTTTAGAGGACTTAGTGATAACCTTTTTAGGGGGAGAGAAAGTATATTTCTTTATATTATAGAGGATGGTTGCAGCTGTGCTCCTGAATTTCAAAACATTTGAATTGCTTACAGAGAAATTGAACTACTTACTGTGAATACGACTTTTAAAACTCAGCAGTTTTACCCTACTCCAGTTTTCCTTTGATCTGCTGAATGCCCAACCTGCAGTATTTTTAAATATTCGTTGACGAACTTTCAAATTCCAGTCCAATTAATTCCTTGCCTCACTTTGACAAAGCTTCTCATATAACTGCATCTGTCTCACTATGAATGAAAGATTAATTTTCTAGACTAAGACTGAAAAGAACTATCATAACAATCTTTTTTTTTTTTTTTTTTTTTTTTTTTTTTTTTTTTTTTTTTTTTTTTTTTTTTTTACCTACTGCAGATGATTCGGTCTCAAGCATTAGTTCCAGCACTTAAAACCACTTAAAATCTCTCTATACATCTTTCTAGAAGCTTGTCTTCCATGAATAGAGTTTTAATACAATGACAATATTTCTCCATAGTTTCAGTTAAGCCAACCTTGAATCAACAAATATTGTAATGGTTAACTCAACTGAATTATTCAAGCTAGGAATGAAGTCTATTCTAATTCAAATTTCTGAAGGTGATGTAAGTTGCAAAAGGTCCAGCTTAACAGCCATTATTAAATCAATCAAAGGACAAGCCCCATGTACTGAGAAATGGGAATTTGAATGAACAACGTCAGACTGAAACAGTAACTGGTGATGTTGGCAAAACAAGAAGACTTGGATTTGTACGTGTAACACTTTTTATTTAAGAGCAGTGAATTAGCATATTCTGGAAAGTAACAGAGCCATATACAAACTTCTCTTCATTCTTCCAGCAGTACCATAAACATCAAATATACATTTTCACTAGACTGAAACAACCTGGTCGTTCAGCAGTCTTGTGCATGGCAGGCAATGCTTTAAAATTCCTTGCTCTGGGACCAGATAGGAACATTTCAAAGTGCAGACTGGCCATGAAGCAGTGCAACCTCCTTCAGTCTCTCTGTTTGCCAACAACAGCTTAATGAGGCAATTACTTCTCATCTCACTCCATCATGTTGGAAGCTAAATGTCACTTCTGGTCTAAGTTAGGCAAAAAAGAGGGATTGTCAGAAAACACGCACAACACAAGTCATGTTAGATAACTGCATAACAGAAAGGATGAGAATTTTAGGTTATCTAAGGTGCATAAATACACAAACTTAATCTCACCAGTGGGTAGTACTTATCCAAGTTGTTCTTTCTCATTATTGTATTACCAGCCCTTGCAACTGTCTGAAGTCATTAAGAGCCATTCCAGACCATGTGTGAACATACAAACTTACTCTGATTAGAGGCTAAAAAATCTAACAAGAACAGATGTTGCCAGTCCAACCTAAACACACGACATTGATTTTAAATGGTTACAATAGTGTATGACTTTTCCCTGCATTCTGACTGAATCAGCTGCAAAGGAAACAATGACTCTGTGAGGTTGCAGTCAAGTGACACAAACCATTGATGACTTCTAGGAAAAAAAACACAGTAGTATCTGAAAGGTCACAGTAGAGGACTGAGACTTTGAAACTTTAACAAGAATTATAAATAATTTCTATTTCCTCTTGAGCACAGCACCACCACAAATCCCGCCTTACTGATGTTGTCATTGGACTATTTCTCTGGCAGAGGAATTCTGTTTAGTGAGAAGAAACATTTCTGCCCATGGTAAATGTTACATTTTGAAGCATCAGTTTTAGCTTTCAGGAAAATAATAAGATTAGAGGGAATTGAAGATCTGCAGATGTTTCTGGTAACATTGTGCAGATCCAATGGCAGTACTGTGTAATATTTACTTTAAAAAAACATACCACAGCCCCAAAGATATGTGTATCCTCAAAAGTACAGTACATCACTCAAAAGGCACGTAGTACAAGAAGTAAGATCCAGAAATGAATGTGAGATCTCTCAGTACTTCTTCTTGCTAAAGAAAGGTTTAAATCTGAACCCCCTGACAACCAAGATTTTGTTTCCTGTGATAGTGGAGCTAGTGCTTTTTACCAGATCTTATAAAATTCTGCATAGATACATGCATTTGTGTGCAAATAGTGGAGGGTTGTGAAACATCATTATAAAAAATAAGACCAATATGGGTCACTTATTACCAAGATAATATTAACCAGATTAAAATATTTAGTTGCTGTGTTTTGAAACACAGGAGAAAAAGAAGGCTGTTTCCTTGCAAAAGATCACCCTGTGATTTTCTCCCAGCCCCTTTTCCTCATCAGTCCTAAATCCCACAGGGCTGTTTTCTTCAAGTTTGAGGATAATCAGAAAAATTCTCAGTGAAAGCTCCTACACAGGGGCTCAAATGCATGAGAAGTCTATGTCACATATAAACATTAGAAAAATATGTACAGAAACATATGAAAGCAAATATTACCAGTTATCTCCAGAATCACACATTGACTCCACTGTGCTATGTTGCCATCACATGTCAACATTTATTAACACAGAATGACAAAGAAAGTTTTTAGTAAGATTTCTGAAGCTGGTTGGAACAGAGTCCACTTCCTCCAGTGCAGGAGGCTCTTCCAACACATAACAAAATAAAGGAATGTACACAGGAAGGAGTATTATCTTGGAACAAGAAATGCAGCTCCACTGGAGCCCATGAAGTTGTCAGATGTGTGGTCAACCATGAAATGTGGCATTAGTGAAGAAGTCAGGCTGATGGAGTTGAAGGCTGGAGCTAGTGTAATGTTTCCTCTGCTGGGTGCTTCATCCTGAAAAAATTATTTGTTCTACTGGACCCTAGATTTGGAATTTAATGCAATGTTATCAGGGAATGAAATTGCATGGCCAGTCAGGAATTTTTCCATTAGTTTGTCCTTCTGCAGGATATTTTGTCTTTCACTGTGCATCTTGTGTGTTGGGCAAGTGAGAGATGGAAGCAAGTTGGATTAGGAGAAGGAATAACCACTGAGTGAGGGGAAAACTTGTAACTGATCCTGTGGGAGAGATTGTCTTACCAGCCAAGGCAAATTGGATTTGTCTTTTGGCTGAGATATAAAATCATGTTCCTATCCAGCTACTCCCAGTAAAGAGCATAGTTCTTTACTGAGCAGGTTATAGAAGGAGTTTAAGAAGTTGTAACATGGCTTTACACAGAACATGTTAGTGAAGGACTTGACCAGAAACTGCTACGTGCAGCTGGCACAGAATGACTGATTCCTGCTCTCTGGGCTGCTCCAGTGGGAAGTTAGAGAGGGATCTGGTAAGACCCACATGGCTGTGGGGACCTGCTCCATAGCAGAGTTGTCCCACTGCATAAATTTAGATGCTTGATGAAAGTACAACTGTACACCATTTACTTCTGGTGTTTCTGCAAAGCTGAAACATGGATGAACCATGTGTACCAAACACATCTGGTGCTTCAGGCTTTTTAACATGTGAGTCTACTTGCTTAGGCTGCTGTGGACTCATTCAGGAGTCTAGCACCAGGCTTCTAGGGAACACCCAAAAGAGAGATTTAATTTTCAAAAAAGACGTTCCTTTGGATTTACAGTAGTCATACCTCTTTTTGTCAGACATACTATCTGCTCCAGGGACTGTATACATATAGTGTACATGCTGTAATCTTTCCATTTTCCCCGAGAAGTCACCCCCTTGGCTTCATAAGCCAGTATTTCTGCACCATTATTCTACCTGGGAGCAGAAATCCTGGCCATCTCCTGATATGTATTATGTCATTGCAAGCACCTCTTCCTCCTCAGTTTAAGAGGCTGAGGTGAGTCAGGTAACAGAGTACCCCTCAAAGGCTGTGGCTTTATTGTTGTTTTCTCTAAGCAATCAAATAATAAAAAAATGTTCCTCCTATTTCCCTGCCTTAGCAGTGTGGCTGAGTGGCCACTTACATCTCTGACAGCAAAGTCTGGTTAGGTAACTTTCAAAATAATATGTACAGCCATAGTGTAAGAAAAGACAGAATTTTCCGAATTTTTTTCATTACTAACCTCTGGATACCCTGACCTTGCAGGATGTAGCATTAGAATTAAACTAAGCAGAATGCCAAAATACCTGCTAATTAACTTTACTTAACTTCCCTTAATATCAGTCTATGAACAGGATATGATTTCAAATAATTAGGCATATAAGATCTTTAAAACTTCCTTAATTGTTTTATTTTCTAACTGCATTAGCCAAATGATTTTTGACCCCTTTAGATTTTTACCTTGTTAGGGCTGATGCAGTGGAGAGGTGCTCTGTGGCTTCCCTTCTGTAGGCAGGAGGAATCTAACATTCACATGACATTCTTAGCTCAGTTTAAAAGGAGGTATGCTGAGCTTCAGAGAGCAACTGCACAAAAAATTCTGCATAGTAGAAATGTAAATCAAGAGACTGAGCAGATTTCTTTCAATTCAGGGAATGCAGGCAGATGTATGTACAAATACAGACAAAACCCCCACTTTTCATACTAAATTAGGAAAGGAGTACAGCAATACTCCCTCTCTGCTACTTACTGAACCATCTGCCTATTTATGATACTGCTGATTCTGCCAAGAACTGTTCTCTAATTTCACAGAAATCAAGGAGAACCTTAGTGGTTTTTATAGACCATTACACAGGTTGGACTTCTATCTTTGCTGGGGGAATTGTGCATTTAAAGACAGCTGTACTGTCACTGTACAGCTGCAGTCATTTCCCTTTCCAGAGAGAGGAACTGCTGAAATGCAGTCTCCCTTTGACAGGACACCATATAAGCCTGTCTAAATCACTCATCAGTGCCTCTGAGGATAGTGACCACTAAAAACACACAAAATAACATTCGCCAGGTGAGATGCTTCTGGTTCTATCCCCTTTCCTCTGGGTTTCTGATGTTTTCTTTTGCCCTTGCAGTTTTATTTTAGGTGCATTGGTTGACCTGCATCCCTGAAGTGTTGAAACTGGACAAAATCCATTATATCTGGGTTCTTCATTACATCACTGCCAAAAGAATGCTTCCTGCCCTTGCTCTCATGTGCCACACTTGATGGCAATGAAAGGATGTGTGCAATTGCTAAGCACACTGCAGGAGGGAACTGAATGTAGTAACCAGCCCTTAAATTGTCCCTCTTGTTTTTGTGTCCTTACTAGGTGTGACTAGTAGACATAGAGAATTAGAACAGTCTTTCCATAAGGCTATAAAACCCCCTATCAGCCACCTCAACAGAAGAAAAGAATAATGTTTCACTAGAAGCTAGTTAGAGTGGAGCATCCTCAGGGGCAACTCTTAACACATTTTGTCTGGTGAAGCTCTCAGCAGGAAACACAAGAGTAGATTTATGCACAACTGCAAATCTGTGCAAGTGCAACACTGTTGATGAACAGCAGAGCACAAAGCAAGAACAGTGTGTGCTATTCTTAACAATAATACAATAAGAAGACAAAACAACTTCAGTGTTAAACTTTTCTCTGGTTTTGGAAACCAGAGAAAAGAGCCGTAACCTTGTAAAAGGCCTTGTACTTTTCTTCTGCAATGTTTTTGCACTGACTGAATTGCTGCAGGCACATCTCTGAAAGCCTGAGCATAGTCAGAAAATTTCTGGAATTTCTGGAATAGAGATATTGTGCAACTGAATATTTATCCATGAGAACTTTATGATGCATTGAAACACCAATGTAAAAAAATACATATATACATATATATGCGTGTGTGTGTGGAAAGTGCATGTTGGACACTCTGTAACACCTGCAATCTTGTATTTATTGTGGCATATTGCCTCCTACTTACAACTTGTGTTGTGCTATGCACATGTTGCCATTAAGATAGAATGAAAAAAAAAGGCATTTAGTAAGAAGTATGAGGTTTTGATGGGATGGACACCACTATTCCCAAGACAAGAGCTGCTCCTCTTCTCTTCATCTGGCTGAGAACCATTCTCTTTCTCTAGATCACTTCCCTATAACAGTAATAGCCCACCTGGGCATACTAGCAAAAGAAGGTGCTGGGTCTTCACTGAGGCTGATCAATGATTTATGAACATGTTGTAGTTCCTTCCTGGCCTGAGCATGCCTTTATGATTGCCATAAAGCAAAACCCACGAAAATTTAGCACTAGTGTGTGTTTGTTCATATCCACACATAAACACTCCCGGCGATTTGGCACACCGTTAGCATATGAATCAAAAATAGTTGTGATTCCATCAGTTTAGATGTAAAATTCACACTTTGATCCATGTTATTTTTGACTCCGTAACACTCCTGCAAACATTATTTTTAAAGAATAGAAGGGGGGGTTGGGGGGGATTTTTTGCTTAGAAAACCATAGAATATTAGAAACCTCTCTATTGACTGATAGCAATATCATTCTTCACATGTTCATGGGATATTGGATAGCTCAGGCAGAAGAGTTAGTGCAGTTGTACAGCACATGGGGTTTATTTAGAGGCAGTGAAGGAACTGTGGCAGCAGTAGTAGCAATAATGGGAAGTTCATGTTGTACCAATCCTTCTATTCTCAGTTATTGAAGGAGACATACCAAGAGACACTGTTTATATCACCCTATGAATGAGGATAATTTTGCAGCTGGCAGGAAGAAATTGCCCTTTTATTAAGAGCAGGTCAAAAGTTCTCTGATAAAAGAGTTCTGCATAAGTAACCCCCGTAAATGGGTTGTGTCAGGGTTGTTAGCTATGGCTGCAGAGTACCCAGGAATGTTCAGTGGATGAACCTTCAACATAGCTAGAGGAGATTTGTTTTCATTAGATAAAGTCCTGTATGGGAGTAGGATAGATCTATGAAGCAGGTGCTGCAAATGAACTGACTTGTGAACATTCTAGGAAAATCACTGGAAAATGATTTTCTATTGGAAGAGAAATTAATCATCACCATTTATCTCCAGTGTGTGCCCGTGACTACCCTGCAAAATAAATCCGCATGCATTTGTCATGTCAGATGCTGAGTGTTTATCCCACCCCTTTGGTGTTTTCCCTCTCATGTGATACCAGGCTTGATCCGTCTTCTGTGACAATCATGAAGCTGGATAAGAACTCCCTTGCAACTGGTACAGGCTATTTTAAAGAACGTGAGAACAGTCTTCATTACAGCAGAGTTTAAAGGATTTTTGTTGGGTATCAAGCACATGAATAAGATTATGTGAGCTATCTTCAGGATGCTGTTAAAAGAGCTTCCCCTCCGAAGAAATTCTTACTGTTTTATGTTCTAGTACAAGCAGTAGATTCACACTGCACAGAGAACATGCTGTTCTCTGTGATGATGTACTCTGAAGAGGGATGTTGCCCTTTGTGCTGAGAGAACGTGTGAATTCAGATGACTTCTTTCAAACAAAGCTCAATATGTGGAAAAAGCTTGGCGTCTTTGCTTGGAAACAGGCTAAATTGTAATAGCAACCTTTACTTGACACTGCACCATGGTGCCAACATGCTAAATAAACAGAAATACAGTGTAGCAAAAGAGGCATAAGAAAAATAAACTAAAGAGTTTGGCACCATAAATGATAGCATTTGCTGTGTACTTGACAAACAAGGGGGGAAAGAGTCCTGCTGTTAGCAGGCATGCAGGGCCCTGCCACGCTCTGTGCCTGCTGTGCTGCATCAGACACTTCCTCTGTACCATAATCGGTATAAAATATTATAATAAAAGAGGCAGATCAAAAGTAAAATGCTCCTTTCTTTATTTTTTTTTTAAATTAACCATTAGGTGAAAGTATGTTATCCTTTCTGTGAGAAAGATGTTTTAAAAATTGGCTTTGCTTCCATTTACAAAAAAAATGACAATGTGAAAAAAATTAATGACATAAAAAGTCAATGTTTTAACTGATAACAAATAATCCTTAAAAACAGAGTATTCATGAATAACTGTTTAGAAAATTCAAATTAAGGCTTACAATATTATGTTAAAACTATCACCTTGATTTGAAAGCAAAGGAAACTAAAACATGGGAAAATGTTTTTATCAAACAAGCATGAGCAACCCCTCTGATTTCCTCAAATAAAGAAGAAATTTGGTGTAAACAGCTCAGGAAAAATGAAGATCCCAGATTACACATTGATATGATATGTTGGTGGCTCTCAAATTTATAGTAATAACACTAATTGATGCTTGCTTTAACTGTAAGAGTTTATATCTAGCATCAAGTATTATTCTTAGAGAAAAATTATTCTTCCTAAAGAAAAGACAGTCCACATTTGTATATGTACACAAAAAAAACATTCATGGACTGCTAGTTTGTGTGAAAATTATTATTTCTGTTGGAATATTTTTAAATAGTGTCAGCATGAAGAATGATTTCCATTATCCCAGGTTTTTTAACATTTCTTTTAAATCTCCCCAGTCATATATTATTGATTTCCTTATAATAGCTCTGAAACTAAAGAAAAAAGATTTCTTTTACTGCAATTCCCATCAAGACTTCAGAGGAAGTGTTCTTATTTTAGGCACTTTGAATGAGTGTGTAGTCTTCTAATGTACTTGGGAGTTTGATAAACCCTCTGACTGTTTCCAAAATGTTCTCTTCAATGAACAAGGTTTTAAACCCCAAAGATTTAAGGCTCTCTGGGGGCAAGGCAGGTTACTGCAGGTATTTTGAATTATAAACAAGACTAAATTAAAAGCTGTAAACCATACGAGATAACTCCAATATTTGAATTGGAGTCCTGCTGTTCCTTATAAAACCAACTCCTCTACAAGAGCAAGTTTCTTTCCATGAACTTCTCTAGAAAACAGCATTATCCCTGCACTTCAACTTTGACAATGCTGCAATTAACCAATTGCATATTAACTGCTTACATATCATAAAGATTTTTTTCAAAGTACTCTCTTTATACAAAAGTTGCCACTGTTGAAGACAAGACTCAACCAATGCTACCAGAGAAACAGACTCCATGTGCACTCTGTTAAATAGTACCTGGTAAGACTACTTTTCTTGCTGATTTGATCTGCAGTAGACCCAACCCACCAAGAGAAATAATGAAAATTTTATCAGGCATATGATTCAGGGATTGCTTTTCAGCTGGGTTTTCATGATGACAAATATACAAAGGAAGAAGGATCCGATATCAGGTAAATTCGCACTAAGCAGCAAAAGGGATAAAATCCTCCTTTGATGCCCATGGATAAGTTTTAGTGCAAGGACCTTTAAGCAATATCTTGCTTATCGAAATAAATAAATAAATAAATAGCACACTAAGATGGATTTTCCTGCAACATAATTCCTCCATACACTTGCCACATCTCTGTATCATTACCATCTAGTCTTCATTTATATTTGCTGCTTGGTAGAAAGCAAGCAGTCAAGATCCCATCTGTCTTTGAAGGTAATAGCAAAATGTTCACTGCTGAAATATAGAAGGAATACATTTCCAGAAAGGAATGCTTTGTCTGTGAGCATTGACAGTAGTTGTCTTGACTCACACAATGCATATGTATATTTAAAGAATGTTTGAAGAATCTCACATTGATAAAAATATGAGTCAGGTTTCAAACTGAGATAGACAAAACAGTAGGAGGAAGTACAGCCTTCTGTCTCTATGACTTTTGAAGACACAGGATACTTTATTAGACTATATGTTAGATATACAATTCCTCTGTCTATCTATCTGTCTATCTATCTATCTATCTATCTGACCTGCAACTGTTCACATAGCCTATTGATCTGTGGTTAACACTTGAGCCAGTTCTCACTTCAAGAGAAAATAAAGCAGGCTGGTGGCCCTGGGAATTCTGAGATGAAAACCAGAATTGGCTCCAAAGTGATCAAGCTGTAGGAAACCACATCCATAACAGCGTTCCTTCATCGTGTTGTAAAAACAAGATACATCTGAAATTAACAGGTGAAGAACACACTGATATCAAGTTGGTTTGGGGGCCTTTTCTGATATGCTGAGTGTTCATATTATTTGATTCTGCAGCTTGCTCCTGTCAGTAAATAAGGATTGAAAAAACCCACATATAATTGTATGATTTGTCATTGGTTGCAAAGGCTCAGAGAATGGTTCAGTGTAGACAAGAGCACAGATTTGTGTGAATGTGTAAAAAAAGGGAACTGTATTTGGTTAAAAATAAACTCCTTTGGAATAGTTCTGCCAATTAAACAGTATCAATAAAGGATTATTTTCCTGAATTTCTAGGGAAAAAAGGCTGACAAAAACCCCTGAAATTCACTGTCTAGCTATTTAATCCATTTCACTCTCATGCTTTAAAAGTGGTCATCACTACAGCTCCTGCAAGGACCTCCCTCTCCCTCTCCTACTCCACTAGGAATGCTTCTGCTGGTCCTGAAGGAGATCTTGGAAAGCCTCACAAGGAAAATGACAAATAGCTGCTCCTCTGTCTCTAGAAGCTAGGCTACTTCTGCCTGTCTACCTACATCCCCCTCTTCTCTCTCCCTACACACCCATCCTTCACACATCCAGCCAAGGAGGGCACATTTACAGTACCAATTAGCATGGACCACAATGTTCAGGTGGGGGGGAAATAGTGATGCTAGCTTTACAGCTGAGCCTCTCCCTTCCCTCACCCAAGCCCCAAGGCAGACCAAATGTTGGGCTGTAAAATATTGGGGAAAAATATTTGCTCTGCTCCCCTGTGTAACAATGGAACTTCACTGGGAGTTGTTGCATTATTAGACCAGACAGTTTTCAAAATAAATTGAGTCAATATGGAGTATGAAACACATTTTTAAGCCAGACCAGAGGGTGAGATTTGCTCAGTAGGCCTTTTTTAACTAAATCATACCAAAGTGTTTTTTTACCATCGTGGAGATTTTTGGAAATGGATAATTAATAAAGAAGAAATGCATTATCGCTTTTTTTCAGGTGACTATGAAGATAATGACCTTATCTCCTATGAATAATTGTGCAAAATTTCTTCAAAGGTGCTGCACAATCTTTGATCATACAAGCTATGCAAGAACATTCAGCTAAGTAACAAAAAAATGTTATCATGCCTTTTTCATGTCTCTAGCAGATAACTAAAATGTGCAGAACTCTAAAAATATTTGGTGGTAGGATATATATCTTTTCAACTTCTTTCTTTAGATGTGCAATGAAATTTAATTAAATGAATCACTGTATAGAGCTTCACACTTTGAAAAGCTCAGGTATAAAGGGACATTTCTGGTATCTATAAACCAGAGCAGAAATAACTCATATAATGAGCATTCCTTAAATGATATTAGCTTAATAGGTGGTTACAGATTTTTCAGATCAATCAAATCGTATCCTCTCCACAGGGAGTGAGATTAAAGAGAGGGCTCATCGTGACCAACTTTAAATGCAGTAAACTGATCCTTGTAAACTCACTCTCCAGCCCTTCTTTTCTTTTCCTTTTCCTTTCCTCTTCCTCTTTCCCCTTCCCCCTTCTCTCCCTGCTCCTTAAAGAGCCTTTTTACAGCAGGTTCAGTAAAATTGTTTTAAGAATACCTCCCACATTCCCCCATGCAGTTCACCAGAAAAGTCAAATCAAGAGATTAAGAAACTCTCAGGGCAATAGACTTCTAGCAAACTCAAGTACTCCTAGTTGGAATGTATTGCCAAAAGTACCTTGCTTGCTAAAATGAGTGGCTCTGTGTAAGCAGCTCTCTGGGAGCAGTTCTACTGATTGCTGTATTATGACACAGAGAGGGAAGGGGAAGATGCTTACTTAGATAACTGATCCAAGACCCCACTATAGTCAGTGCAATCACTTGGAGGTCAGGAGAATTTAAAAGGAACCGAGTTTCTAAAGTACATAGACATTCCTAGATGTAATTAGTATTTCCTCAATGGTTATACATTTGTCTTAAGTGCCCTTTTCAAAGATTATAACAGGAAGTCGACTACATCTTCAAAAATATCCTTTCCAACTGCCTGGTTCTCCAATCACTCCCTACCATGCAAATTTATCAAGAGCTGCCTTGACAGATCTTGAGACACCACTTCTAGCAAGAAGGAGCCACAAGTGTTTTGATTAAAACAGGTTCTCAACACTACAGGCATCATAGATCTGTTGTATTTTCAGCTTCTTTTGAAGTTACCATTGGAATTAAAATGTATTATTAGGTTCCAAAATCGACAATCCTATGCTGGACTGCTGGCACTTTTTATGCTGAGCAATGCCTTCAAACCCTGTGAGCCCTTTTACACAAGGAGAAGAAGCTTACCGAAAAAAAGCTCAAACTAAAAACAACCTAAAAACCAATGGTGACCTTTGTCTCAGTTGAGTTATTATTGAAGTTTAACAAATGGAGACAAAACTTTGAGAAGAACGAGTGTTCTGTTTCAGGAGAACAACTTCTCCTGCTTATGCAGCATCTTTGAGGAATTGTCTCCCTAGTGCCACAGTTTTCTGAAGTGCACCTAAAACACTAGGTGTGTTAGCATGATCATTGTATTTGAATTTCAGATAAGAAATTTGTCTTTTCCAGTCTGAGGGGAATACTTTGACTTTTATGAAGTAGCACAGAGGATCTGCATCAGCATAATAGTAATGTGATTATTATATCCCAACAAACAAGACAGAGTGAGAAAAATAATTATCAAGTTGAGATCGAGCTGAAACTAGTGTGTTGCAGCAGGAACTGGAAGCTGCAGAGGAAAATTAGATATGAGTCCTTAAAAAATGTAACCCTTTACTACCTGAGAAGATGATGTGATGTGAAGAACATCATCAAAATACCGTCTTTGGTCCAATTTTGTTTTCAGTTGGGCAGGTGAAAGTCAGCTAAACCAGAGGTGCCAGAAGACAGCACTAATATGAAGAAGAAATAAGTCCAGTGTCTTCTACAAACTGCTACTGACACCACTGAACTCACGAGTAGCAGTCACACTCCTGCTCACAGGGCTGCAGTTGGTGAATCGGCACCACAAGCAAACGCTGAAGTTAGACATGTATGCAGCAATGTTTTACACACACAAATGTTTTGCTTGAATGAAATAGAAAATTCATCATTAAGGGGAAAAAAAAAATGGAACAATATAAGCTAATCACAAATTTTCTTGGAGGAATTTTTACTGTTTTTTCTAGTGCTCCAAACACTACACTGGAAATTTTGTGAAATAAAAAATACACACACCTCGGCATAGCTCTGCTAGGGCAGACTGAAAAATGTAAAGACAATTCCTTTCATAAATACACTGACAGGAAGATGGACTTCTCACAGTTATAAAAATGAATCCTTCTGGAGCTGTCCTCCAGAAATACATTTTGCTGGTAAACAACCTGAAAAGACTCATCTGAAAGATAGCTCCATTACTTTTCAGACATCACGTTACAGGAGCCAAGCACAGGGAGAAGGTAAGTGCCTGGAATCCATCCACGTAACACGCTCTAATTATAACTTGTGTGTCATCTTTCCGATGGGCCGTGTGTTTACGAGAAACTGTCACTGACGTTTGACATATGGGAGAGCAATTGGGTTGATCAGGGGTTTTAACCTATGGGATCTTGAGAGGGTCTTATTTCTATTTATGTTTTTACTTCTCAGTACAGTGGCGTACCGTCAGGTGCTGTAGAGCTCCGACATGGGTGAGTAGTCTAGTTTTCCTTGGTAGTCAGCAGAGAGAGTTGACCTCTGGAGGCCATTTTAGAGCACTTGAATTCATCATTGTTGTTTACTTGTGGAGCTTAGATTCCTGAGAGAAGGCACATAAATCAGGTCATTTCCGAGCATTAAAAAATGCCTCATCATTAAAATTTCAATAGTGTGTATCGATCTCGTAAGTAAGTGCAGAGATTGATCAGAATTTGCTTTTATTCTTCTCCTGCCAAGATGAGCAGGTGAGCAAGAGCTTTAAAGCAGCTTTATCTGGTGACCTTATTTTTAATGACTGATTCCTATAAAATGAGTAGAATGAGCAGCAGGACATAGCCCTGTGAGTGTACTTTAAGAGAACACCCCCATTCACACAAATTACTGGAAAGCTCTTTTAAATCAGTGTCTTGAAAGGGCTTGGTTTTTTTCACCCATTTTACCTGTTAGATTGACTCATACGAGTAATGAGGTGGTATATAAAGAATGGCATCCTTTGCTGCTGGTTTTTGCCCTTTGTGCAGATCCAAAGAATGCTCATAATGGGTCAGTATTTAAATTCCTTGAGAAAGAAAGTCAACATGATGTGACAATTTGAAAGAATCATATGAAAGAGAATCTTGCAGTTAGCAGATTGGGTGCCCGAACTGATCAAATTTTGATTCTCTAGTCTTATATTTTTAAAACTAAATTAATAAACCAGAACTTCTTTATTAATTAATGGGGAAATTACACAGGTGATGTCTAGCCTGGTGAGCAGCTGCCAAGTAAGGTTAAGTATTTAGTGTACTTTTCACTTGGGGATTGAGTATTAGATAAGGATCTTGGAAATCCAGCCAGACCTCTGTTGTTATTGGTTACTCAGATTTATTTTTCAAAGGCTTTTTTTACATGAATTTGATTTTATATTGCCTAGAAACTTATTAACATATTTTTGTCACGGTTCCAAATTTGATCTGAAACATTTCTGTTTTCCTGGACTGAAGAATAAGGGCATGCAAGTGTGCCCACGCACACAAATATACAGAAACAGCTCTCCACCTACGAAATACCAGTAAGGAAAATAACCATATCAAACCAGAAATGTCAAAGTCTAGGTAGAGAGTCACAGAACGGATTTAACACATGTTATTTAGATTCTTCAGGTGTTCTTCAAGATTAAAAGTGTCTTGGGTTTTTGGTTTTTTTAATCACCATTCTCTTAGGAAAACGGACTTGCCAAAAGGCAAATAAAATTGGGTGTTTTCAAGGAAGCAGTGCTTCAATAATAATGATGAAATTCCTGCTGCTTCACAGCACTAAGGGGACTGAACCTTATCTTTCTACAGTGATTGCCTGCAATTCACTGACATTTCTGGACCTGTACTTCTTTATGTAGCTGACAAAGAAACTAATTTGAATAATTTTCAATTCTGTTTGTTATTTCTAAATATCTTTACAAATTTATGGGTTTCATGTGAAAGAAAGAGGGAAATTACTGGACATTTTTTAATGAGCAAACACACAGCTTCAGCTGATTATTAATTTTCAGAGAACAAAGCTTATTGTGAGCCACTACGAGTTTGAACTGAATAATATTGTTGTGATTCAACCCCAGACAACAACTAAGTACTCCCCCGCCCCTGATGGGGAGAGGAATTGGGGGAAAAAAAGCAAACCTTGTGGGATGAGATAAGAACAGTTTAATGACTGAAACAAACCCAAATATACTAATAATACTAATTAGAACAATAACAACAATCATATTCTTTTTATTTTAAAAGAGAGAGAGAAAGTCATAAAACCCAAGAGAAACAAGTGATGCATGATTTAATTTCTCAGCACCCACTGACCAACGCCCAGCCCATTCCTGAGCAGCGATTAGCAGGACCTGACCAACTTCCCCCTGTTTCTTGACTGAAAACAACATTCTATGGTTCTTTGCCCAGTTTGGATCAGCAGTCCTGGCTGTGCTCCTCCAGCCTCTTGTGCACCTGCTCACTGGCAGAGAGAGCATGGGACACTGAAAAGTCCTTGACTCAGGGTAAGCACCACATAGCAACAACCAAAACATGAGTGTGTTATCAACATTATTATCACACTAGATCCAGAACACAGCACTGTACCACTGACTAAGAAAATGAACTCTATCCTAGGCAACACATGTCTCGGTTTATTAATATATTTTATGTGGTTAGTAAAGCTCAGTATAAAAGGCTCTGACTTGTAACAGCTTTTGAGGAAAAGAGAATCTTGCAATGCAAGAACTTAAACACCTTTCCCCCCCCCCCCCCCATTCAGCTGCATTTCTTTAGCACAAACTCTTAAGCAAATTTCAGGGATGATTAATCAAAGGAGTCAGTCAAGACCTGTTCAAATCTGTTGTTCTTATGAATTCCCTTCTAAACCCCACTTCAAATCTGTAAGATTACTATTATGCAACTGCATGTATTATGAAAGATTAGAATGAGCTAAGGTGGCTATCTATTATTATTTTCATGTCAAACAGGAGTGTCACAGACTGAATAAGAAAGTTACAAATTACTTGTGCAAATGCTTCTTTATTTTTCAATTTTTTTTCACTGTTGTTAGTCTCAGTAAAAGAATTACTAGGGCAGATCCACTGCCAAATGTAACACTCATTACCCCAAGCAAACCCATTGAGAAGGGATAGTCAGGCCACTGAAATTTCAGCTGTAAACCACTGCTGCTTGAGTGACTGACTTAATACTTATTCACACCAAGCACAGCAAGAAAACCTCTTCCATTTATTCTGCTTGGTATAAAACGTCCCCACACTTACAGTAAGAGACTGAACTTTGGCCCAAATTTAACAAATTATTTAACCTGTGATTACAGCTCTAAAAAGGTGATTTTCATCCTTCCTTCAGGCAAGAGCTGCATTTTTTGCTGTGCTATGGGACAAAGTAGCACTGCACAAGAGGAGCTGGTTGTTCAAACCACACAGTTGATTCTGGGAACCCAAACCCCGTAATAAATACATTTCCAGCAGTTTTACCCTAACCCCACTCAGTCTGCTTGAGGCACTGGACATCCACCTGCTGCTGCAGCACACGGTGTGCACTCTGAAGTGTATCATATCCCCAGCTCAGCTGTAAGGCAGCCTCCAGGCTCAGCCTGAGTGGGAAGAACTGAATTATAGGAACAAGTGTCAGCTGGGGATTTGTTTCAAAAACACACTCCTGAACAAAATGAATACGCTAATGTAGATATAGCCTAAGTGAATCTCTGCATTTCACTGCATTCAGCCTTAAATAATGTGTTTTCTATGTCCTTCACGTCTGTCCTTGAAAAGAATTTAGGCAAGATTTATTGGGAATAAATCTCCAGAGCCTAATTTATGTAGGCTTAAATCTGTGGCTGAATAGCAGTGGTAACTTCAGGGGAGGTGACTTTATCCAAAGCTGTTTGGATACACTACATTCCACTAATACAGGGATTGCTCTTTGTCCATAATAATTTAATCAGTTCCTTATTATATTTAAACTTGCTCTTTTGCCCTTCCAGCAGATTAGCTCCTCATTGTCATTCAAGGGAATATCAGCCTTTAAAATAAACACAAATCCAGTTTATTCGCAGGGATTTAACAATTCCGTGTGGATCTGTACTTCTGATCCTGCTCAAGTCAATGACTATTTCTTTCTTGGTGTGTGTGAGAAAAATATGAAATCTGAATCTAGACAGCAAATTTGAATCCAGATATCTTACATCAAAATATTGTTGATTGACCAGCATGAAAAGTAGGGAATATTTGGTGCTTAAAAAACACATTTAAAAGGGGAAGCTGTTCAGTGATCATCTTTTAATCCATGGTGAAAATAAATCCATGTCAGTTAAAGATGATTAATCAAGAAGGGTCATTTTACCCTTCAACCATTTCTTCACTGACCTGAACCTGGCAGAGTTCAGTATCATTTAGCTTAGCTTTATTCCAAAACTGAATCTAGTTTTTAAATGAAAAATGCACAAACTCAGGAGACAGACGAAGCAAGACACATTAATTGTGGGGTATTTCTTAGACTCTTAATGTTAAATCTAATAAATTTTATGAATAAAAAAGTCAAGTTATTCTTAGCACAGTTTGTGATAAGAATGAATGTTTCTAACACAAGTTTTAATGACCAGTCTGGTACCTAGTTCAGTAGGTTGGCATTACTCTGAAAGTAGAATCTGACTCATTACCTAAAACTATATGAGACACTGTCAACTTTTGCATATAGCTACAGTATGATGGCACTTCCCATGATGCCTTATCTGCAGGATGCCTTTCTGTGCATTTTGCATCCAGCCTTGATGGGATACAAAATATTAGAGAGGGAATCAAGGCATAGGGATGCTACCCTTGAAACAACAGGTGTCTGATGGAATAACCCATGGGGCAGGGCTGGTCCTGAGGCCTTGGTGTGAACTGCTGCATACACAGCCCACAGGCAAAGCACAGCTTAGATCTCTGTGAACCACTACTATACCTTGGCCAGTCACCGATGGGGAAGCAGGTGGGTTCTTCAAATGGAAAGGATCTTGTCCTGAAAGCACAAGGGTTTGATCCTGATCGTGAGTTTGAGTGATGTGAAGGATCCAAAGAGGGGGGTGTCACTGAGGGTGCAAAATGCCTCTAAACTCAGTTTCTCATACATCTGATGTTGCAGCTCACAGCCTCGTTTCATCTGCTGCCGTCACAGATCTTACTCCTGCCTCTCCATACATCCCTACATTACACCAAGTAATTAAAACCAGTGAAGTGTTTAATATCATTATAGGATAAATAACTTTAAGAATAATTTCCTTCATCTTTTTAGAGTTCTTGCTGCTTTTTCATAAGATCTAATGTTGTCTTTGAAATCATAATCAATGATGCTTCTTTTTCAACATAAACATAATCTCTTTTGAGTAATAAGTAATTAGAAAAACTTTATCCCAGAAAACCAGCATATTAATTTTATTTATACCAGTGAAGGAAATCCCTGAAGAAAAAGGTATTTACAGAAATATTACCCTAAAATTAGAATTTTCTCAGGAAGCTACATCTTATTACACTATGCTTTTCTTGATCAGCATATCATATGGGTTTGAGCATAAAGTTGATAGCTCAAGTATAAAAATCACTTGCTACAAATCTATCAGCTTTACCAGTTCTACCAAACATCATCCCTGTCTAGTACCATTTAGGCTTATTTGCAGAAAAGTGGAAGCCATGATGAACCAAATTTGGCATTTGAGTCTTTCGCCAAGCTACTTGATGGTAAATTTTTCCTCAGACTTCAATACTGCAGAATTGCATTTTCTTTTTTGCAGTGACAATGCCTTATTTATACAGGCAATATCCACTGTAAGGACCTTACAAAGAGGTTCAAGATAATTGATAAACTGGAGAACACTCTAATAATGAAGTTTTGTCCAACTTCCTTGAAAATCACTTTTGAGATGCTAGTTTTTTTCCTTACAAGGCTATTTTCTATTATTTGTATGGTCCTTGAGTTAAACCAAGTTTATTGTATTGCCATTTCATATTTGTATTTGAATATCTGCCACAAGACAGCCTTATTAAAGGGATTTGTATTGTACTAAATATATAATTCAATCCTAATTTTTCCCTAGGCTGAAAGATTTCAGGCAGTGGGTGCACAGCCATCATGAGGGAGTTGTCCCCTGGTCTCTCCCACTTCTAATCACATTTCTATGCTCTGTTTTTTTTCTATTCCTTTTTCTCTCTCTCTTTTTTTTTTTTTTTTTTTCTCTGACAGGTCATATGCAATGCAGGGAGCTAATGCTTTCTGCTGTAAGAGTTGACCTCAGCACAGTCTTCATCTGTGAAGTGGGATGTAATGCTCTTGCTTTTCCAATCATGGAAAGTAACAAGTGCTCTTTTATAAATCTTCCCAAGCAGACAAGAAATCCAGTTCCAGTGGTTTAACTGTCATTAGGGATAAAAGTGTATTGATTGAAAGGAATTTTTTTCTCTTTTATGGTAGCAGTAACATCCTATTCCTAGTAAATTGTTAGGAAGGGAAGGAAAAAGAGAATTAAGACCTTTTGATCTTAAGAACTGGTTATCTGGCTTTAGATCTGAAAACGCTTTAACAAAACGCCATTCAAGGTTTTGGTGGTACTACTGTTTAAGCACATGAGTAGCTATTCTGCTAGTCCTAAAAAAATCATTAAGGCATCCTGTGGTATTCCTAGCTGTACACGCCATATAGCTACTTACATACAGGTGTTTTCCATATGGTTGTCTTAGTAGCACCTGAGTTTTTGCACTTCCTTTAAATACAAATATGAAAATAATTAGATCCTGTTTGATCATGGACACTTGTCAAAATGTTAGGAATATTAATATTAATTAGAAGTTGAAGGATTTTTTACTGCTTTAGGACAAAACAAAACAAACAAACAAACAAACAAAAACCCTACAAACAAACAACAAAAAAAAACCCAGAAGAATTTTCTGAATAGCTGTTTAGAGGTTGTTGTTTAGGAAGATCAAACAGCTGCATGTCTGAATTGGAGCACAGGGTTTCTATTCTTATCACTAATTGACTCACTTTCAGTTTGTGGGAACAGATAAGAAAATGATTCTTCTTGCTGGGTTGTCTTTAGAGAAATGATAAGACACAAACATAAACAAAGGGATACACAGTTTACTTCACCTGTGTCCATCAGGTCCAGACAGGAAAATTATATTGAGACTGGTTTCTCATTAGGTATTCATACATCTCTGGCCAGTAATGTACCTGAGCAATTGAAAAACTCCCTGGGAATTTACTAATGACAAGGGAGGGAAAAAAATTTAATCTGATTACTTGCTTGGTAAATAGCATTAAAAATGACCATGGAAAGAACTGAGCCTGCAGCTCTCAGACCCAGTCTTCCAGCTGTAAGCTTTTCCCCAGAGATTGCTGATTTCTTTTTTGGGGGGTTTACAAATATAATCGAAGCTGAAGAATCAATCTATAGTGCTAAAATATGACAGAGGCTGCTTTTTTTCTTTTCTGTCCAGTTTAAAAATCTAGTCAGGAACAGCAACTTCAAACAAAGAGAATTTCTACCATTTCCTCCTATTTTTTAGTGGAAGTGCAGAAAGTCTGACTTCAGAGAAACACTTCTGCTCCTGTGACAATCTGCCATCCTTCATGACTGGATCTTGTCACATTGTGAAACAACTTGTGAATCAGAGAGTCTGTACCATAACACAGAGAGTGGGAGGCTTAGCAAACAGAAGCTGGGTTCCTGCCCACAAATTTTGAGCCTTGTTTCAGCATGTTACTCTTTATTCAATACCCACTATCACTTAGAGAAATTGCCAGAGAGAAACTACCACACAGGTTAAACTATTTATTGTACCTTTACGTACATTTCAGAGCATAAGGTGTGAACATTCAATCAGATGTTAGGGATTGAGGACAAAGTGTCACAAAAAAGCCAACTTTCACCTCTGAGAGGAAGCAAGTATGATTCTGCTGATGATTTTCCCACATCATGCAAGTATTGTGAAATCCAGCTACTGAGTAGCAATCAAAAGGTCAGCACATCAATTTATTAATGATTGGATGCTCTTGTGGGGCATTTTCACTGAATTAGCTACATCTACAATTACAATAGTACTTTATCTGATGTTAAGTCATATTATATTCAAATTCTTCAATCATCTTGAATACTGACTTGATTGCATGAGCTACCGTGCAATCAAAAGATTATTTAATACCACATCCACAATGCAACCATGGATGACTGAAACAAAAAAAAAAACAAAAATATTTTTGTGCAACTTCCACTACCAGTGATAGTTCAGTAAGAAAGTTAAAGAATCCTCATATTTCCTTACAAATATTTTAAGTTTAAAAACTTGATTCACTTTATACTGTGTGAAAGTAGAGAAAGGATCAGCACTTAATTTATGAAGTGGTGGTAAAACTCATCTTGGTGGAAAGTGAACCCATGCCTTTCCACAGAAGAATCTGGACCTGCCAATGATATTGCTGAATTCTTTAGACCGTCGCCTTAAGAAATCACCTCTTACAAGGAACATTCATTCCAACTGTAATCCCATACTTCTCTATTACTATAAGAAAAGGCTAAGATAATACAGTGGTCGGTTCACTGCCATTTAGGTTTAGAAATATATATCCCATCAAGCACATTCAGACCCAGCTTTTCAAAACACAGACATTCACATACAATGATGAAAACTTCAGATTCCAAATTTAGTACAGGTGTTTCATTTAAGTGCTTTCAAAAGCCACATTATTTTTCTCCTTGTTCTGGTAAACATTTCACTATTAGCAGTCAATTAAAACTGCTTACCCAAACTTTATTTTAAATGCATGTCACCCCAGCAGTATAAAGCATCTTCTGCTTCCCATTAAATCAATCAAATAGTAGGATCTTAGTATTTAACTTCTTCTAGTAACTAGATTTTCAATAGTTCACAAAGTGTACTGTCAAATTAAATAACATCTTTTCTTGTTTGAGCCAAGAATTTCAGGAGATTTTTATTTTTATTTTCCAGTGTGCATTTGCTTTTTTTGTAATACCATCGTGTTGTTCAGCCATGGTCCAGCCTAAAATGCACTATGATCCTGAGATCTTTTTCTACAACACCTCTGCCTCACCTGTTGTTCCTCACTTGAATGTGGCATTGGTGTTCAGTTTTTCTCAGCTCTTTTTAATTTCTAAGCTTGATTTCAACACTTGAATGCGTTGACAACAACAGTGTCTTCAAATTTATTGAGCGTAGTATTTATCCCATTAGTCAAGTAACTAATGAAATTACTGAGAAGGACATCTCTAACTTTTTTCAATGATCTCATTTGATACATGAGTTGGTTTTGACTTTGAATCATTGTTAACCTTGAAAACTGTATTAAGAAAGAATATGAATTTTCTAATTTCATTTATAAAGCAGCAATACCTCGGTTTTTCCAGTTACCACTGTGATATCAGAGAGTTATTACCAGTACCAAGAGAAGATAACACATTCCTGAGTCTTCAAATCTAATGTTCTTACTTTGTTTGGTTTGTTGAATTAAAGACAGCCCTTAGAAGAAGTTGGGGCATTTTTTTTTAAGCACTTCAGCTACTGTGTACACAAATCCCCACTAACTACTTAATTTAAAAAAATCATCTCTAGATGTGGTTTAAAGAAATACAGATGCATCATTTAGTCTTCATTCTCCTCCTGCAGGATTTCAGTCAGGAAACCATTCAGGCATACAGATTTCATTACTGAAATAGATGGAAACGTCAGCCTGTGTAAAAGCTTCGAGCACAGGAACAGAAAGGCAAGATCAGTTTTTCTTTGTCCATTTTTTTTCCCCCCACCCGGCGCTATTTCTGCTTTGTCCCTTTTCCCCATCGCTTGTCTGCGCAGCTTCGCGGGCTCCCTCTGCCGGGTACCGGCCGCGCCTCGCCTCCCCTGCGCCCGCGCAACAAAACACACAGGACTGATTTCAGCAGCGTTTAATAACTAAGAAACCATCAGTTTATCAAAGGATAAAGCTTCGTGTAGCCTCAGTGTGCAATCCAGATCATAATATGCTTCCTGAGCTAAAAAAATATTTGAAAAGTCTACAATGGTTCCTTTTTCTTCCCCTTCAATTTCTTTCGGGGTTTGAAAAGGGAGAAATAAAAGATGCAGCTAACCAGTAGATTAATATCCCATAGTATCCATTCTAAGAATCCAAATAAAACACTGAAATATAAATTTTCAGGTAAGCAGCTTTTAATATCTCTCTTTACTCAGGCAAAATTCCGCAATAATCTGGATGCGTCATACTTTCTCTTAGCTGGCAGTCTTTCCTCCTAACTCAGGAGAGGATGTGCATTTTCTCTTGCTCCCCAGGATATTGCAAACTAGCACGGGAGAATTTCTAGATCGAATCCCAGATCGAATCTAGATCGATTATGGCCCTCTTTTCAGTAGATATACAGACAGTTACAACATTATTATATAGACTTCTAAAAATATTTCCATAATCAATATAATGAAAAGCCTCCTCTAAAGGCTTGAGAAAATGAAGCTAGTTTTTGTTGGTTTTTCTTTTAATTAGAGTAAGAATATTAATAATTTTATATGGTGATTCCTTGTATTAATCCAGAGTGATTTGAAAGTGGAAGAAGCACTGGAAAGTTTGCACAAGGCAGACCCAAATCACAGGTCATATGCTTGACAAGACTATTTTACCTGGATTGTATTTGCAGATTAAGACTTCTAACAATTATTGCCTTTTCAGAATTTCTTATGGTTTAAATACCTGTATTTCATTTCCAAGAACTAGCTAAGTACAGAGATAATGAGAAACAGATACTGAGTGATAAATACATATTTCTATGATCATGTCTTCCACACATGAATGTGTTGAAGATGTATCCAGAAAAAAAACGGTCTCAGGTAAATTTTGACTGTTGGAACAAACCTGTGGAACAGCTTTAGGCAGCTCAACACATCACTGCTAATGATGCACCCCTGTCCAGGGATAAGATTTGCTGGTGTACCCTCTCCCTTCCTGAAGTTTGTGATGGTCAGTCGAGGTTGTGTGTATGGATGCAAAACTGTTTTACCAAGAGAAACTTATGAATGACACCTGATGTAATGACTATATGGAATGCCTTGAGAGAATGTCAGCTTCATTTTAAGTCCTTGCCAATTGTGCATTGTGCTCTACTTTGTATAAATATTGCCAAACTGTTGAAGAAAATATGTAATTTATTATACAATTTTAGTGATGACTAATAAATAAAAACATAAGCTATTTATATGACTTATATATTCTTATATACCTATAAACACTATTTATGTCCAAGTGGCCATGGCTTAGTTTGGTATTGGTCGATTCAAGTTTGTCTACATTAGGTTTTCCATAGTGTTTTAAGGAACATTTGCTGGTTTCCTTTCTGTAACCTAATGTAGCAAGAATTTCAAGCATTGAAAAAAAAAATTTTTGTAAGGAAAAGGAAAAGGAAATTTTCCTTCAGAATTTTTATAAAGAAATGTGTACCCTAAGAGTCTAGTACAGAATTGTCCTAAGACAATTTAAACACAAACCCATTCCCTTCAGTCATTACTATGTAATATTGTCCCTCTCTTTGACACATGTGCTTCCTATGGTGTTGCAAAGAAAAATTGTGTAATTGCAAACATCTTGCTCTTAGAAAAGATCACAGTATAAAATAATAGGAAGAAAGGCAGCAAGCTTTTATAAAATAATAGGAAGAAAGGCAGCTGAAACAAAATCCCTGAAGTACTTCAATTTTGTTAAATTCAATTTGGATAAGCTCTGATGAGGATTTAACAACACTACTCCGGGCTCTCTGCATCTCAGAAGAAATGTTTTATCTGTTGATTATTTTTCCTACATGGAAAAAAATCTGAGGAGCTAATTCTATCTCCAGGAAACAAGTGATAGATACAACTGATGGGTAGTGGTCTTGACATAATATTTTTGGGTAAGAATAACAAAAGATCATATTCATGAATAAAGTCATCCTTTCACAACTGAAACGGCTTTTTGAAAATTCTCAGATAGATAAAATGAGCTAGCTATCGATTCACTACAGATGTCTCTTTTGAATATTTTTATTTCAAAAGTCTTTAATAGAAGTGTATAAAAATAATCTGAGAAATATGACTAAAGTAATTGAAAAGTGGTTTTACTCCTTAGTTTCTGTGGCCATACTTTTTCCCTTCAGTGTTTCAGTTTCTCCTTATAAAAACTGAATCAAACACAGGCCACCATAACAAAACTAAAAAGTTTGTATTTTAATTTATGTTACTGCATTAAATTCTTAAATGACTATGTGAATATAGGCTGAGGATTTCTTTAGTAAATTAGTTTTTTATAAAATGTCAAAACCCAATGCAAAATTGATCAAACTGACAAGGTTCCAACGGAGACAAATTTTATCAGTGATAGATTTCAAACTCAGTGAACCTAAGAGTTCACTCTAACTTAATTTTTTTAAAAAATAGAAACAGATTCACAAAGTTATGCCAGTTCTATAATCTACTAAATTCATGCTGTGATTGATTTATTTCTGGACAATTATACGTGGGATATCAGTGGAAGACTAACATAATTAGAACTCAGAAAATAAACTTTTTATTAAAAAATTGTAGTTTCAAAGGGTGGTTTCTGGAGTTATTTTAAAAGGGGAAAAAATAAAAGATATAGCAATAATCCAGTCAAGATGAAATGAGTTAGTGTGTCTTTTTTGTTTCACACCAAATCCAAACTATAACTAAAAATCCATTTCTTAAAAATATCCAAGAAAACACAGGAATTATTTATCTTCTGACACTCAGTTTGTCACTATGTTAATTACAAAACCACCCTATTTGCATGTTGATTTATATGGGTTACTCCAGGATTCCTTGGAATGAAACACCTCAAAAATAATGTCGTGAAGGCATTTGATGACCAAAAGCAAACACAGCTTCTCATGGCTGAGCTGTTGGCACAAAGGACTGGGCTGCACACAGGACTGACACGAAAAGTTGGATATGTAAAGGCACAAAGTATGGATGCTCTGCCATCTACTTACCATGCTTCTTCAGGATAGTTTATATAATCCTCTGGATTCACTAAAAACGATCATTGCACACCAAGGCACATTGCAATTTTCCTTCCAGGAGGAAAAGCCAAGGAATCTTTGTGTATTGGATCAATTTTTTACCTCAAGTTCCTCCACCAGCGGGCACAAAACACAGCTGTGTTTTTATGCACAGGCAGGTTGGTTCTGCAGCCAACATTAAAAATCAAGGAAATCAAGGAAAATGAATCTGAACTGTCTCCAGCAAGGGCTGCTTGTCTCCAAATATTGAAAAGTGTCTGCAAAAGCAAAGAGAGTACACCGTTTTCCACATTCATAGGTAAGAGAGGAGTATACTTAAATTGCTGCACTAGGAGTGTCAGTAAACAATATCAGAGATTTCTGGTTGTAAGTGATAGCTGAGCACTAGGAGTGCCTACAAAGGTGGTGGGGTTCCATCAGTGCTGTTGTTGTAGGATCAACAGGTATTTATGAAGATTGGTTGCACATAATCAATTGTTCTTCTTTCTGATTCTTCTTTGCCTTCGGAGTTGCGGGGCAGACAGATTAGGAACTCCTCCCACAGAACCTTCTTCCATGGAGCTCTGCATACGCCCAGTGAGCCTTGAGTGATGAGGGAAGGGAAGGCAACCACATCTATAATTTTGGTGAACTTCAAATAAACCCTGAGTAATAACATCTCCCGTGAAATGTCAGAAAATGAAAAATAGGATTAGTTTAATGATCTGTACTCTGAATGAAGCCCTCTCCCAGAGCAAATTAAAACACTGCACAACTGGGCCTGAATCCATAAGCCACAACTCAGGCAGTTACAAAAACCAATAAAAAAGAAAATTCTAGCTCAAACAAGACCAAACTTAACCTACCTTCATCCACTGCAACAAAGTATTTCAGTAATTACCTGAAAGTAAAACTGGTCTCTGCTCTGTCAGGAAAAAAAAAAAAAATTGCAAGAGCTGGGGGAAGGATTCACTAAAACCCAGAGAGATGGCAGCAGCACTGAAATCGGCTTCTGCAAGACCTAAAGTTGAGACCTCTGGCAACTATGGAATTAATTTGCTGTGCTGAATTTGTCTTTTTGATCTCTATATGTTAATTCCCTCTCCTTGAATTCTGATGCAGCCAAAGTCCTAACAGCAGTAAATTGATGTGCAGCATACAGACCTGTAAAAGGAAATAACCTTTTAGTCATCCCCAGAACTTTGTAACTGAAATTAATTTTGTCAGGCAATTTAACTGGAAGATAGGAGATGTATTTTTTAAAGCAGACAGTATCTGATAGTAATTCTATATAGTAGTTCTAATAGTACTTCTAATGAGGACTATTAAATCTTCATTAGGGCTTTGTTTCCTGACTCACAATTTGTATGATGACAGTCTGACATACAAAATTAAAACAAATGGTGAACTCGTAGATTTGTCTAGGAAAATCCTGGTTTTCTTTTCTACATCTTTGCATGGCCTTTGCACAGCTATAGAGGTATATTATTACCATTTTCCTACACACTATAAATCTCTGCTTACATAGGTATCTGCTTACATATATATTTTTTAAAAAAGGTCAATATTCCAAGAAAAATCAAAATTATGATTAACACACTTTTTCAGACAGGATGCCTCCAGGAAAACAGCAACTTGCTCACTTTTTTTTTTTCCTTTATAGGAAAAATGAGCTGTATTTGGAGCCATCTCCATGCTCTTTGGCAAGGTGTATATATCAGATTTTTCTTCTCTTGAAAGAGGAAGACAGGTGTCAAGCCAAGTCCAGGACACTGCTGACACACAAGCCCTTTCTGATCTCTGTGGAGAGGCTGAAGGAGCCAAGGTTGCTGCTGCTGCTGCTGCCAGGATGGAGGAGAGTGTGGAGCAGCAGTAATTGCTGGGAAAGGTGCCCATCATGTCCATCCACTGTCACTGCCCACCTGTTTTCTCCCTTTGCCAAAAGAAATGCCCCAGTGACCAAGGTCTCCAAGGCCGGACAGTGAAATCCTGGCCTTTTCCCTTACATCAGATGTTCACTGCCTCTGCCTGTGCCTGGAGCTGACCCCAGACAAAGCAACCTGAAAACTCCTGGTTGCTTTGCCAGCAGCAAACCCCTGCTTCAGCTGGACTCACGCTTTCCAAGTTACTCCCTTCTACTCTTACCTCTTTCAGCCTTGATAATTTTGATGTTTGCCAACTTCATGGCTAAGGTAACTTCTTGAGCCCATATTTCTGTTTTTCCTATATAAAAACATGATGCTCATTTTACAGAATTTAAGCCTCTCCTGAGCCCTATGCCCTCACTCCAGTCAGTTGTACATTTTACGAAGCAGTTTGAAGGTAGAATAATTGTCCATTTAAAAGACTTCTGCAGCTGCTGTGCCCATGACCTGGACACCTGCTGCATTCTCCTGAGTTTAGTAAGACCTGATCTATTGTGTTATATTGTATTAGAAGTGTTCATCAAAATACACTTGATTCTGTTTTAGACAAAACACAGCTGTGTTTTTAAGCACAGGCAGGTTGCTTCTGCAGCCAACATTAAAAAGCATCCCATGGGGTAATTGTCACAAATCAAGGAAAATGAAACAAGCAACTTTCCTCAACAACTATAATGCAAGTTCATGTTGTTAGACCATGGGGTTTAGCTTTTGGCATTTTTTACAGAGAATATTTCTGGGAGTTGAATAAAGTATAGATACATGTTTCTTTGTACAATTTTTAAGCCCAAAACATATTGCTTTAAAGCACTAAATAGTGATACAAAGTATGAATAGGATTTTGGAAACTTAGCTTCAAATTTACTTTTGATTGCCTGCATTTTAAGGCTTTTTTAGAACTGATTTTTAAGAACTGGAATAGAGAGCTAGGAGGAAAAAATCATCAGCACAGACTCAGGGATGGAATGACAATGGCTCTCAAATGTGTATGGGCAGATGTTCACTTCTTTTTAAATGTCAGCAAGAAGCAATAAACCTCAATTTATTGGTGACACTTCTCCACTATGAAAATCTGTATGTAGTGACAACTGTGACCTGTGGGTTACATTATTCCCAAGAATATAGAGAGACAGGGAGTTAATGCTTATAAATGCTTGACTTTTACATACTAGTAACTTTATAGAGGGGGAATCTAATGTGGGTTATGAATCATGGACTTTTTTCATTTGACTTTTGAATTTTACTTAAAGTTCACATCCACCTTTAAAATGCAAATTTCTACTCCAGGAACTTGTCACAAAGAAAAATAACGGGGTATGATTGATGTGACTGCTGCATCTTATCTTCTTTCACAAATAAATTTAAAAAGTCAGTCTTGAAAATAAATGTGTTTTCAGTCTTGTGTTTTATAAACAAAATATGCCCAAACTGGAGAATGTTCTTTGCAGCAAAGAAAAGTGGTCAATCAGCTAAGGGCTGAACTGTCAAAAGATTTCTAAAGGTTAAGGTTACTCATATGCTTTAGCATAAATACACTTTGAATGGTTTTTCTTTATTGATACTGTGGTGCAGTTGGGAGCCTTGAACCTCAACTCCAGCTTCAGCTTCACTATGGAAAAAAGCCTGAAAACACTCCCAAAAGGCCACAAAAGAGCTTATACAGGACTTTACTAAAACTCTTCTCTGAAGAAGTTGTGTATCTTATTATTTTATTATTGTGGGATGATGAAATGCATAAAGACAACTATGTATGTATTTGTATAATCAGATGATGATTTTTTGTGCCTCAGTTATTCCATGTAACCAAAAGTGGGACAGTAGCTAAAAACTGCATTGTTTATTGCTTCTGGGGTGCTAATTAAATGTTCATTTTAAAATACAAAAACATTTTACTGACATTATATTGACTATATGTTTATTATACCTATATACCTGCATTAAATAGGAACAAGACCTTAGTAGTAATTAATATTTTAAATCATTGCATTGGAATCCTCATTCCTGATATAAAATTGCACCAGTGTAAGTCAAATACTTTTATCATTGGAAGAACATGAAAATAACATAACCAATAATTGGAGTGAGCAAAAAGAAGGACATCCTTGTATATTCTTACAATAATATCTTCTGGATTTACCCACTGAGGAGTAAATATGAAGGCCTAGACTTAGCAGGGTATGTAGGTTCCCATCCCTTTTAGACATTTTTACTGCTTCCTCGATTGATTGCTAAGGGAAATTTTGGAGCCAAACAAATTTTTGGAGGTGAGTTATCTGATAAAGACAATTGTGGATTCTAGTCACAGAAAGAAGAACATTGCATGCAGTTTCTTGCACTTCCTGAAGTTCCTAGGCTATTTTAGTTTTAATAGATCTTTTCATGTCAAAAAGTATTCAGGAAAACAATAAAATTAATTCAGTAAAACCAGATTCAAGGAAATGTGTGAGGCACATACTTAAGAGATCTCTTTTGCAAAGACATGAAATTTATTTTCTTGAAGCGCAATGAAATATTTTTACTGCTTTTTTTTCTCATAGTTTTTCAACTAGTTCCTGTATTTAACTATATATTTATTTGTACTGTATTCGTAACAGCTTTTCCATCTCAACTTTCTTTTGCATTAAAATTTTACTCAGTCTAGATAAGAAGAACAGTGGTTTAACATAATCTGTTAACAATACCTGTTTGGTTATGACAGTCTTAATAGCAACCATGAGTGTTGTCAGTGTGGGAACTTTCCTTCACTCATGTAAAAGCTGGTGCCTGAAGGTCTGAGAGAAAAGCTGCAATATAGTTGTATTCTTGGGATTTTTCCCCCCTAAAACTACCCCTAAAGGTAGTTTTGTAGGAACTGTATGCTTTACAATAGATATGTAGCAGTAAAGCAAAGCTTGAACCACAAAACTGTCAATTAAATATCCAAAGGAAACCAATAGTCAACTCTCCATCCAAATCACTAATGTGATTTTCAGGTTGATTCCTGGTAAAATTGATTTTGTTTCTATACACACTTCTCCCGCTTACTTTTCTATTAAGTGTAATATCCTTTGTTCTAACCTTTCAGGCTATTCTGTACAAAAGATATTTTGCAAGAAAACAGAAGTGTGAGTGGTGAGGACCAGCAGTGTATCAGATGGAGGATTGCATTAGCTTCATCAAAACCAGGGCTGCACTCCAGACATCCTGGAAAATGAGTGGTGTCTGGCAACATGACATGATTCAAAAGCAAACCATCAGTCATATTCAAAACGTTTCTTGTATCTCCTTCACCACATTCATAGGCAAACATAGGCATCAGCAACACTAGGAAAGCCTGTAGACTTCTGTTCATTTTCACAATATATTCAGAGAATTTCCAAAAGGTGTGTGGTACCTGATATATCGTAGAAAGATTTAAGAGTGCTCTTTCTCACATCCCTGGCAGAAGTAGAGGCTAACAGATTTGTATGATAATCAAACATGTCAACAAAACTATTAAGAATGCACATTACAAATAATTACAAACCCAAGTCTTTGAGGAATCCCTACTAGTTTATTTTTGCTTGATATATTTATAAATTCTTAAATGAGTTACAACAGCTGTAGAAACCAGCTCAATCCAAATAAGTTTCTTAGATCTATACAAACTGAATTGTGCTCTCCCATGATGTGTTCCTTTGGATGTAATGGGGCAGACCATAAATTACTTTAATCAAAATCTAGATGTGCAGAAGTGGATGGCTTTGCAGTCAGCTGATGTGCAGCTGCTGAGATGCTTCAATATAAGTAGCAAAAAGAAAGGTAGAAAAAACCCCGCCAAACTGCAGACTGAAAAACAGGCAAACAAAAGCTCGCTGCCTCCAAGAGCACATCTGGGCGCTTCTGTTGGTCACTGCTGCTGCCAGCTGCAGCTCACTGACTGGTAACTCGGAAACAAAGGGATAAAACCCCTCAGGCAAATCCGCTTCATTCACAAGGTATATGTGCCGGAGAGAACATCCTCATGAACTCGCATCCGTGTGCTGGGGCAAGTTTTATGTTTCGCCCCGTTCTGAAAGGGCTGGCTTTCCAGGAGCTCCCGTTTCGGCCCCGTGTAGCGCTGCCCGCGGCTGCCGGGCTCCAAGGAGCCCGCGGGCCCTCAGCAGGGATGCGCTCCTGCCGCGGAGGAGCTCTCGAATGCCGAGATTTGGCACTGAAAAGCGCCTAGACTTCCTATTCCATTTCTTTTGCTTTGCGGTGTTGCTTGGTTTGGTTTTGGGTGTGTTTGTTTGTTTGTTTGTTGGGTTTTTGTTTGTTTGTTTGGTTTTGGTTTTTTGTGGTGGTTTTTTTTTGTTTGTTTTGTTTTGTTTTGGTTTTTTTGTTGTTTTTTTTTTTTGTTGTTTTTTTTTTTTTGATTCTTTAATAGGAAGGGGTGACAGTGTCTGCCGCCTTTTGTCCTTTGAGATTCTGAGTGATTAATGGAAATCTGTGAAGGGGGTGAGAAGAGTGAGCATAGGCGGCGCTTAGTCCGGAGTAACTCTTGCTGCCGGCTACCTGTTGAGGTGGGTTCACGCAGGCGCTTCATTATTTCTGTCTTTCCGAGCGAGTTCACTGAAGCCGGGCCGGACCAGCCGAGCGCCGCCTTGCCCTGCTGAGAGACGCGGCTCCCGAGCCGAGAGAAGTTTTCTGGGGAGAGGACCGGGATCCCGGCTGCCGCCCTGCGAGGGGGGCTGGGGGGCACCTGCAAGCTGAAGGGAGGGAAGAAAAGGCGGGGGGAAATAAAGAGGGCAAGAAAACCCCACCTCCCCTTCCTCCGGGGAGCTCAGTCTCCCGAGGCGGCGCGGGGGCTCCGCGGGCGGGGCGGGGCGGGCGCGGCCGGAGCGCCTCCCCGGCGGCGGGGGCGCGGGGCCCAGGCGGGCGGAGCGGAGCGGAGAACAGAGGAGAGCAGCGGAGAACAGCGGAGAGCAGCGGGGAGCAGCGCTGCTGCCGAGGGCGGCGTGGCCGCCGCGCCGGCTCCGCTCCTGGCAGCGCAAGCTGCGCCCAGCGCGGCGGCACCTCCGCCCTTCCCTCCCCGCCGCCCGGTGCCGCTGGGGCGGCTGCCCCGGGCTCGCCGCGGTCCGGGGAAGCGGAGGCTTCCGCGTTCCGCCCGCGGAAACTTTGCCCGGTGCGCAAAGGGAAGGATGGAGCCAGGAGAGCCCGCGGCGGCGCCCTTCAACCTGTCCCGAGCCGTGGCAGAGAAGCCCCGCGGGGAGTTCAACCTGTCCGGGCTGCCGGAAGCCGAGGGGAGCCCCCTCTTCGGCATCGGCATCGAGAACTTCATCACCTTGATCGTCTTCGGTTTAATCTTCACCCTGGGGGTGCTGGGCAACACCCTGGTGATCACGGTGCTGGCGAGGAGCAAACCAGGCAAGCGCCGAAGCACCACCAACATCTTCATCCTCAACCTGAGCATCGCTGACCTGGCCTACCTGCTCTTCTGCATCCCCTTCCAGTCCACGGTCTATGTGCTTCCCACCTGGGTGCTGGGAGCCTTCATCTGCAAGTTCATCCACTACTTCTTCACCATCTCCATGCTGGTGAGCATCTTCACGCTCTCGGCCATGTCTGTGGACCGGTACGTGGCCATCGTGCACTCGCGGCGCTCCTCGGCCTTGCGCGTTCCCCGCAACGCAATGCTGGGTGTGGGGCTGATCTGGGCACTCTCCTTCGCCATGGCTTCGCCTGTGGCTCACCACCAGCGCATCTTCCACCGCGAGACCAGCAACCAGACCTTCTGCTGGGAGTTCTGGCCCAACCCACGCCACAAGAAGGTCTACGTGATTTGCACATTCGTCTTCGGGTATCTGCTCCCGCTGCTGCTCATCTCCTTCTGCTATGCCAAGGTGGGGCAAATGTAAAAGGATGAGGGGGGACACAGCAGTGGAAAAGGTGCCCATGGGCCGTAGGGTCGTTTCTGGGCATGTGGTGGGACTTGGCACTGTTGGGAGAAAAAGGGGCAGGAGTGAGTTTGTGCCACGAAGGGAGAGGGCAGGTTTTGTAGCTGAGGGATATCTGAGGGGGAACAATACATGTTCAGTGTCACAGAAAAGTCAGAACATGGGGTGAGTGGGGGGATGTTCTGGCAATTACTGGAGTCTCTCTGTCAGATTTCCTTGTTGCAGAATGCTAAGGAGCCCCAGTGGTCTGCTGCTTTCTCAGTCACCATAACTCTTAATTTCTTGCAGTGCTGTGTGAGGAGTTTGACTCAATAAAGTGCAACAAAGCAACAAGTTGTTCAGGCTTCAGATGAAGCATTGTCGTTCTTGAAAATACACAGTGCACTTGAAAGTGACAAAAATCATGTTTGGTGTTAAGAGTGAAATGTGCATCATGCAGCCTGGTCCTTGTGCCATATCTTGACCCAGCTGAACCTGATGAGAGAGTTACCTTTGACTTCAGTAAAGGCAGCTGGTTCTAGGGAGCAGGGCATGAGAACCCAGGTAGGAAATAGCAATACTAAGGGCTGCCTGAATATGGGTATTTAAGTACTTTTCTGCTTAAGCAAAGTGTCACATTTTTCTGGTGTAAGAATTGCAGCCTTCAGCCTTCTGCAGCAGAATGATCCTCTGCTTGCTGCTGGACAGGATCTGGAGCACCAGTACCTGCTGAGTTAGGCAGAGATCCTGCAATTTCTGTGCCAGCTGCCTTCAGTTGCAGGATTTCTCCTTAGGCAGTGATTTACATTTGAGAGGATAGGACTGCTCTTGCAAATAAGGACTACTTAAGTCAGTTCTTCAACTGGCAAGTTCAGTAGATGTACCTTGAACAAGTAATTTTATATTGTGCTCAGTTTTATATGTATTACATCCACTTGACTGTGATGTGCAAATTGAGGCTATAACTCTGTCCAACTCTGATGAAACCGAGCCATGTAGAACACAAAGGACAACATTTCTTAATGGCTGTTCATAGTGGGACAAATCCAACCTGGTAAATGAAGAGCAAACACAAGTTTTGTACGTAAACCGAATCCTGCTTTCCCTGAATGAATGCACTGGTATTTCATCTACTGTGGTGAATATGACTGAGCTGTAGCGATAGATCATCAGTTTGAAAAAAGTATTACACACCGCAGGGAGAACGTTACAGAATGTGTGCACAGGGGGCTTTCAGCTACTAATTCTTCCCTTTTTCAAAGCCAAAGCATCTTCAGTTCCAGCATAAAGTACTGGCCTTCAAAGTCTAATTATATGAGAGAAGATTAAAAAGAAATCTTTCAAAATTGGCATAGTCCTGTGCAGTGTGGGCATGAAAAAAGCAGCTGTGCTTAACCAAAATATATGCCCACTCTGTTTAACAAAAAACAAAAGCACCTCTACAGAACTAAATCTCTCAGTATTAGTGTTAATATGTAGTTAAAAAAAGGTGCCAACAAAAAACCCTCCAAGCCAACAACAGCAACTCCATGTGAAAAATATGCCCACTTGAAATTACAATAAAATCTTGTGCCTAAACTATTGCCTGGCTAGAGCCTCACCCTGGCTTTGTGATGTGTTTTGATCCTGTCTGTGTGGTCCTGCTTGCCATGGTGTCAGGCTGGGGGGAGCTAACCTGAAGGGGTGAATTTTAGAAGATAGCTAGGAGGTAGCTGGTATCCCCATCAGTTTACAAGCTGAAAAGTGCCGTAACCTGTTTGTTGTACAGAGCTATCCAAGGTGTTTGTACCCTGCAGCTAAAGACTCACTCCTGCCCTCTTTAGGAGCCACTGACAAACCTCCAACAGCAGTATTTGGGACAGGGAGAGCCTTCTCAGGCTGAGCAACCCCAACTCTCTCAGCCTGTTTTGGTAGGAGACATTAATCTCTGCATCAGTTTCTTTATGGACTTCACTGGTTTTCATGAACTGTGGATCAGCGAGATAACACAATCTTCTGCTATGGTAAATTAAGACAAAGGAGACTCATTTCTCTATTTGAATATTTTGCCTTTTCCAGACTCCTTTAAGGCAGTTCTGTTTCTTTCATAAACAAATTGCAATTGAACTTTCAGTTTTGAAAGTCTCATTTTTGGGCACTCTAATAGGGAGCCAAGTTCTTTCTCTCTCTCACATTTATATCATATTAGCAGAGGTTTGTACTTTTTTTCCAATGGATAACAATGTACAGAAGTGCTAAAGTAGTGCCAGGTATTTGGAAGCAGTGTCTTCCCAAAATATCTCATGTGATGCATGCTCTTCAGGCAGAGATTTATGAGATCATGCTCTGTCTTTTGTGTACAAATACCTCTTTTCTCTCTTCCACAAGTAACATTGTTTCAATGCAAATTTTTGATAGAGGAGTGAAAATATCAGAATTAAGGATACTTCCCTAGTTTTTTGAGAACAACAGACAATGAAGAAAATGGAGAGTCTCCATTATCCTCTTTTTTTTTAAGGGGTCACTTTGCATTCAACTGTTAAACACCAGACAACCCATAAGGAAAGAGGTCTTACCAACTTACAGACAAGCCACATCTGTTTGAGAACACAGTAAAGAAGTCACAAATCCATAGGAAAACAGCTTTTGTTGCCTCACAGAACTACTCCTGAAAGAAGCTTACTATGTCTGGGGGAGGAGCAGTGATTATGTGGTGATCAGCTGAGTCTCACCACTGCATACTTACAGACACGTTGTGTTCTGACTCTTCTATTGCTTATCATTTTACTTCTACTTGCTACATTTTTGTAATACTGACTTTTTGTATGTGTTCTGTAACAGTGCTACAACACTACCCTTAAAGGGTAAAGTGATGAATGATTCCCATCAGCTTCTAACAGTTGACATCTGCCAGGGTTGTGCAATGTTACAACTAATTTTGGGTACCTCCATTTTTCAGGGATTCACTCCTTGAAAGTCAGACCTCTTTCAATCAAACCTTTAGGTTGGACACCTATAATTATTAGCAAACATTTCCTTTTATAGATGTGTAATGTTAAAAGCTTTCTTTAAAACAAATATGTCTTGCCTCAAGAATGTTTCCATTATTATCTATCATTCTGAACATTCTGAATTCATGTCATGTATGATTTACAGACTTGGTTAAAACTAAGCCATAAAAAGTAACAGCCTCAACATAAAATACAAGCTTATCTGGATTTGGATATTATATCCTAAATTTTGCTGAGCAGCAAGGGGAAAGCTTTATTAAACTGCACTGAAAGAGAAAAATAAAAGGTATGACACATTAGTCACACACTCTTAATTGAAGGAGGGTAAAGGATCTCTCGTGACAAGAGAAGTAGCAACATTACTTTAAAACACAGACTGCAGGCAATGGCACTTGAATTTCAATCAGGTTCATACTACAAACATGGTTCAGAATGTAATGCTTACATTATCTGTAAAACAAGCGGTTCATCCTTACTAGATAGTGATCTTGTGCAGGCTTTCCTTCTGCATGATTTTCAGTGCCTGATAATGAGGGTGCACTCAGTGAGATGCCAGACAGCAAACATGGTTTTTAACAGTGTAGACTTCAAGCTTTCACAATGTTTGATAGACTTACGTGAATGGGCACAGATAATTGACATTATTTTCTTCACTCCTGTGTTGGAAAAAATCTCTTTATCAACTTGATTTGGTCAAAATCCTCAGTCAGGGCTCTCAAGCCGTCTTGAATGTAGTTTCTGAAACAAGCAGTGGAAAAGAATAATTTAAAAAATTAAAAAGAAAGAAACAGAGAGAGAGAGAGAGAGAGAGAAAGAGAGAAAGAGAGAGAGAGAGAGAGAGAGAAAGAAAGAAAGAAAGAAAGAAAGAAAGAAAGAAAGAAAGAAAGAAAGAAAGAAAGAAAGAAAGAAAGAGAGGGAGGAGGGAAGGAAGGAGAGGAGGGAGGGAGGGAGGAAGGGAGGGAGGGAGGAAGGGAGGGAGGATCTGTTGGCAAAACCAAGGGCCTACCAAATGTCATGAGCGTTGCTTGTGGTCATACGGTCTGGACCAGACTAGATCCTACAAGTTTCCTTACAGTCTCTCACACAACAACATAATTTTCTTACCACAGCACCCCACCCTCATCTCCCCAAAAGAGGGAAGTTAATCTCTGAGCAGCAGGTACATGAAAACTGGAGTTGAAAATATTACATCTTATGAGACAAGGTTGGGACCTAACTTCTAGCAAGCTGAGTATTTCATTCCACGGGTTAAAAATGCACATGCAAGTGTATTAGTGGATATTTTAAAATAATTTCTTAAGAGAAATAGCCTGAGACAAATTGAGAGGCACATTGTAGAATTGTTGTTCATTCAGGCTGTTAGAGGAGCAATTGATTGATTATTTGTTGGCCCAGAGAAGAGGCAGTTTGAACAGGGAAGTGGGGAGAGTGTCTTTGGTTTGCCTTGTAGTGTTTGTGCATAAACGTGGCTCTTTTTTAATACTCAGTGGCACTCTATGTTGGTCTTTGAGAGCTGTTCCACTGCTGTTGATAAGTAATTGCAGTTTGCCTATTTCTCTTGCTGCTACTTTTCATGCCATCTGGTAGAATACCATGAGGAGCCAATATGTTTTCACTGCAAATACTTACTTTATGAAATGTGTATGTAATCCAAAAGAGGGGAAGCTGAGAAGGTTCATCTGAAGGTAGTAACCTAAACTGACAACAGTACCCTCCACCACCTCCCAACCCCCTCAAGTTCACCTGTTTTGTCTCCTGCATCTTTCTTTGAACTGGATAGAGATACAGTACAAAACTTTGGGCTAAAAGTTTCAGAAGAGAAGAAAAAAAAAATGTTTGTAACTTTAAAAAATATTTTGCAGTTCTGATCTCTGGGAAGAGTTTATCTGACTTCAGTTTTGGGCTGTGAGGGAGAATCACAGAACAGTGCAGTCACTGGGTGGCACATGATGGGATTTGCAAAGGCCCACTAGAAACAGCCCATCACTGTAAGTTTTGTGGAGGGGCTGTGCTAGATGAAAGAGCAGGGACAGGACATGAACTTAAATATGTTCCTTCCATGCCCTTTTTTTTCAGTTTTATGGTTTTCACTGATGGACTCAGCAATTCTACTGGTCTGTACAGGGTGATGGGAGGTAAATAAAAGGTCTGTGAGCCAGACTGTCATCTCCTTATCCTTCTGCTGGGGTTCTGTCCTTTCCTTTGGGTCTGCTTCATACTGAAGAAGAAAGAAATGAAGTCAAAATGGGACTTTCTCAGGGAAAGCCCATTTTTTTTTCTCCTGCTTTTTCTTAGCTCGGGTCAGCCCCCAGGAGTGGCCTGGGTAGTGTTTCCAAAGAGGAAGTGCATGCAGGGTGAGTCAGGTGGTAGTACACAGACAGGGACAAATGAAGTGCACTTGTAAGTGCACTTAAGTGGTTGTAAGTGATTTCTTATTTTTATTGTTGTTGGTGGTTCTCTGGTAGCTAAGAGTAGATACCTAAAAAATAAAGTCTGCTGATGAGTTCTGGATGTTCACAAATACCATCTTACTTCTTTTAATTCAATGTATGTCTATAAAACTCAAATGCCAGAGTGGGATTAAGTCTCTAGATCATCTTGACTGATGTGTGTCCTGATAATGGCTAGGTGTGCACCCCAGAGAACACAGAGAAAATGTCCCCAGGTGATATGAAAGAATCTGAATTTGGACCCTTTTCTCCACCTCAAGATCTCTGCATCCTGTATCCAAAACCTTTTGTGTAAATGATTATGTTAAAATTTGGAGCCTGCTCTTGGACAATGAGCCTTTTTTTGACATGTTTTTAAAATTTGCTTATGAAACACACATGGTAAGTATCATCACATTGTTGTTAAAGGTCATGCCTCATGTGTCACGCCTCGTGTGTCATGCCTCATTTTAGTATAAATTATTTTTGAAAGCCTAAGCTTCTTTCAAAGATCAAATAGTGCCAGCATCTTTATTATATTAATCAAGCATCCATCTGAAGGAAGCAAATTATGCAGGTGACTCAGAAAAGCTCTGACTCCAAACATACACTTTTCTTATGTTGCACACACTAAAGGTCATTCTAAACCAACAATCTTTGACTTTTTATGGAAGAAGAGGGATTGCTAATTCTATGTACAAGATAGGTTTCCATCTGTTAGATTTCTGTGTTAACTTGTGATTTGTGTTTGTTATGCAGTCCATCTGAATATAAGAATGAAGTTGTGGTCTGCTTTGTATTTGTTGGTTCACACAGACTCCCATATCTAATCCTTTTGGTTTTCCTACTGTGCATGTTTGAAATGTGTAAGCTGCTTCAGTGATGTTTGTTAGTGAATCGTGCAGTACTGGAGAGCACAAGAATACTCTTAGATACACGGGTTGGAATTTTGTTTGAATAGAAATTGGGGAAATATGATAAAGAGATGCAAATTAATCTTTTCAGGTTCTTAATCATCTACATAAGAAATTGAGAAACATGTCGAAGAAGTCAGAAGCATCCAAGAAAAAGGTATGTTGCATTCGCTACTAATACTCATTTTTGTGTATTTTAGTTTTATGGCTAAGCTAATTTGGTACTTGTTGCTAAAGATGTAATGGCAGGAAGAAATTAAAATTAAGTATTTAATGAAATATTCAGTGTCCCTCTGAACTTAGCAGATTGGAATCTTTTCTGATCCAAGTTTTGCATCACATTGCATCAAGCCATTACCTGAGAGCCTCATATTTGAAACTTCAGAGCATCTGAAATTTAGGCACAGGGAGACAACCTGTCATTTGTGTTAATTTTCTTTTCTTTTTTTTTTTTTTTTTTTTTTTTCCACAGGTATTTTCCCCTGACTTGTAAATCATGGGATTTTTTTTTTTTTAACTAGCTGGTTTTTTAATGTTTCAGTGAATAATTCCTAGGTTGCATGAGGAACCTTTAAAATGAAATTTATTCTGCTTCCCAATAGGAGTCTAAGAAGAGACTTTTAATGATTCTCCAATTCTCCTATTGATTTTCCACACAATGTTTTCTTCTCTTACATTCAAGACATAAGTTATGCACTGGATACAAATAGAATCATGAAGGGTCTTTAAAGAAGAATGTAAGCATCATGATTTAGAACAATATTTGAAAGATGGGTTTAAACAGAGAATTTGTCAGTTTATATAAAGTGGTTGTGATTTTTGAGCAGATTTGACCACAGTGATAATTTGACTAACTTCTCATTTTATGAATGTGGAGGAAAAACCCCTTAAGCTATAGCTCTTCATTTGATCTGATCACTGTTTTCATATGGGCATGGACAGTGCCTGCAGTGCAAATGGGATATACATGGACTCAACAGGAAATTAGTACTCTCTTCTTTATGCACGCTCTATTTTTTTTGAAAAATATCCTACTCAATAGATTTTGATTCCTAGAATTAAAGGCATTATGGCCCAGTAAAATACTTAACATATATACTTTTGCATTTAATGTGGTCAAGGCCAAAGTTATAACTTTCAAAGACATTTTGTACATTGCCCTCTCTCATCTAAATTATTCTCAAACTACAACTATATCTGCACTTCCTCTAACCACTGACTCCCAGAAATTGCAGATCTGACTAGGAATTAACTTTCATAGCTTCAGGATAAAGCATTACAGATATGATCAAGACTGATTGAATGTATCTGGGTTCAGTAGCCGAAGCAGAAAAAAACCAAAAAGCAGTCCAGAACTTTTTTTTTTTTTTTTTTCCTTAGAAAATGAGTTTCTAAACCTAAGGCCTAACTCATGTTTTTCAAAGCAACCCTGTCTTTGTTAGTGTGTTAGTTCTCTCTCTGGTTACCTATCTTTCTTATTTTCCTTCTACTGTTTTGTGAAGAATGCATTTCAGGTGTAATTATACATTTTTAGCTTTATTCAAACCTTTATGAACATTCTAGTAGGAGGACCTTAAAATCACTTTGCTGTATGTGTGGAAAAAATAACAAAAAATATTAATTTGCCTAAATTCTATTTTTCATGCTTTTTGGTCACAAAGCATCAATATTAACATCATATACTTGAAGTGGGTTTTATTTACCAGAAAGAAACCCTAAGCAAGCTCCTGGTAGGTAAAAAGCAGCTTTAGTGATACCTTGCTTGCAAGACAAAGTGATGATTTTGGAAGAGTAAGCTCTGAAGTTAGGCTTAGGAGGAGCAATGGGATAAAGCAGATGTTGTGAGGTTTCCTAATACAAAATTGCTTCTTCTGCAGATATGAAATACCTTAAGTAAAAGTTACAAGAGACACGTTGTCACCCTCTGTTTTCAGGTGCATCAGTAGCCTATTGAAAGTCAGTGATTTTCCTGGTTAATTTTTCTTAGAATTTGGAACAAGCTGAAGTAATATTCTTCTTTTGAAGTAATTCTGCATGTGGTATCCTGAAAATTTGTTTTCACTTGTAACATTAACCCATTGAACACATCAATCAGAGCATAAACTGCTCTTAATTGATGCAGTCTTGTTAGAACACATTCTCCTGATGAGACCTGAAAATGAGAATATCTCTGTGGCTGTTTTAGTGGCAACTGTTTTAAACTCCAAAGGGCTAAGTAGAGGAATGGCATCTGTGAAAACAGATGATTTCTTTTGAGTAAACAAATTATATTAACTACAGATATAATGTCCTTTGGTTTCTGTTGTGAGATTATACTGACCAAGAACAGCATCTATCATAAGTCATTTTGGCCTGTTGCCACAGAAATCAAAACATTTTTCCTGTAAGTTTTTCTAAGCTAACTCATGTTCTGATTAGGTAGGTCAGTTTAATTATTACTGAGCATTAATCTGTTGAAGAAATATAGACCAGGTTCAATAAACTAGCAAAAAATATAGATATTTTCTATGATGCAATTTTTATCACTCTGTGGCCACTGGGTTAGTTTTGGGTGCAAAGAGGTTACCCAAAAAATTATGTTATAAAATGTTAAGAGAGTAATTATAGCTCATGACATAACATGCTTTGGAATTATTATTAGACTTCTATTCAGAGATTTATTTAATTGAAAGAGGTACTTGGTAGAGGAATAGACATTAATTAGTTAGGCCACTGCAAAACATGAACTGCTGTTTGTGAAGTAGGTGAAAGCTAAAGAAAATATTGACAGTCAGATTCCACTGTGCCCCAACAGAACTCCTTCAGCACCTGAGGGGTCCCTACAAGCTGATTCTGGAGCTCAGAATGGATCTAATGAAATTGATGGTCCTCCCATAAATAGTGGAATTGGAGTGTGAAAGCAACACTGAGGATATTTTTTGTTCCGTTTTTAATTTAGTGTTTGGTGGTGAACTCTAATTTCCAGATTGGTTTTGATAATGCACAATCACCAGAAATTCAGAAATTTCAAGCCCTTACTTTTTTTTTTTTTTTTTTTTTTTCACTAATTGTATCCTAGAATGTTGTTTGTTGTATGACTCTCCCTGTGGAAATTCTGTGTTTAAAGGAGATACTTTCAAAAAGCTTACTTTAGTAAGCATTTGAGCAAGCTCCAAGCTCTTCCACCAGCTGCCTTCATGTATAATAAATCTCTCTTGAAACTTTCATCAGAAATTCTTGTGCACTGTACTAAAATATTAGTAATCTTTAGATGACTAATTTAGTAATCTTTAGTAATCTAAATATTACTAAATAATACTAAATATTACTATGTTATGTACTAAATATTATGAAATATTACTAAATATTACTCAAATATTAGTAATCATTAGATCTGGATGAGATTTCCCAAAGACCCCTGTTGTCACCATTTTACAACAGCCTCAGGTCCACTTCAGAAAAGGTATAGCTTTTGTGTAGGGACTTAAAAACATCATTCTTTACCTTTGAGGGAAGTTGTGCATTTGCTGTTTACTGTAACATTTTCCAAGGCTGGGGTTCTCCTTGCAGTAGTTCACTATGCAAAATGAAGCCATATAGGTAATGGGGTGAAATCAGTAACAAATATTGCAGTGTGTTCCCTCTCAGTATACTTTTTGGTGTGGGTTTTGTTTTTCTTTTTGCCTCTAAATAGTAGTTTTAAGTAGGTTTAAAGCAGATTCTTTGAGTGCTCATCAGGCATATGTGTTTTCTTTTCCTTGTCTCAGACAGCACAGACTGTGTTGGTGGTGGTAGTGGTTTTTGGCATCTCCTGGCTGCCTCATCATGTGATCCATCTCTGGGCTGAATTTGGAGTTTTCCCACTGACTCAAGCCTCCTTTCTCTTCAGAGTAACTGCACACTGCCTGGCTTACAGCAACTCTTCTGTGAACCCAATCATATATGCATTTCTATCTGAAAATTTTAGGAAGGCCTACAAACAAGTCTTCAAATGCCAGATTGGTAATGAGACACTTCTGAATGAGGCTAAGGAAAATAAAAGTCGGATAGATACACCACCCTCTACCAATTGTACCCACGTGTGAATGTTGAGAAGTCCTGTATGTTGGCTCTTCCTTTATGTAAACTAAACACCAAGAAAAAAAAAAAAAAAAAAAAGCACAACGAGATTTATCCTGGGTTTATCTTGGTAAAGCTAATTGCTATTTAATGTACTGAAGTTGCATTTGTAACCAAAGTTTGTGAAACTCCTATGAAAGAAACCTGGGCTGATCCTTTGCATCTTAGATAGCTTTGTTGAATAAACCTCTTGGACTTTCATAGATATTTGAGAAAAAAATTGTTGAGATGATTTTTCTGTATTCTTACTCACTAAGCATACAAAGGTACAAGAAGAAGATGTTGATGGGGACAGGTAACTTTGTGAAAGAAGGATAAATTTTCTGTCCTACAGATAATAAATATTGGACTACTTTGATTTCAAAGAGGAAAGCTTTTGTTCTCTCTTCAGATTGTTTTGGTGATGCCTTTTTTCTTTTTAAACATGGGCTCTGATTTGGAGTTGGAGTGAGTTGTGTACACCTTGAGGCAATTGCTTTAGAGAGGAAATGCTGTTTTTATCTGTTAAGCTGGTTTTAATGTGTCTTACTGAGCAAGGGTGGATTGGTTTTCCACTTTGTTTGGCTGCCTTACTGTATACACAGAAATTTTGGGTACAATTAATAGGGGGTTTTTTATGGCCTGTATGTCATTGTAGCAAAATGAGGATTTGTGTCTAACTGAGGGAAGCTTTTCTTTGTGTGCTGCATATGCACGTGTATGTATGTTTCCTTAATTTCATAGGCTTTGAGATGGAGATACAGTTTTAAATGCTCAATGTATACATATGTTTTAAATATTATGTTTCCTAAAGAAGCTCCACACAATGGTTAAGGATTTAAAGATAGCATTCCCTTAAAAGTTGTAGGTGGAGCTTGATATAATATAGTTTTAAACTTGAAATATAAAGAAGGCTGCATTTAAATTAATGCCAAGTACATGAGGTAAATGGTACAATTCTGCAAATTCTTAAATAAAATCAGTAGTTTCTGCAATTTTATAAATTTACTGAAAATGTCTTTAGGTGGTAAATCACTAAAGAAATAATGGAAAAACATTCCTTTAAAAACATTCTTTTATCTGGAGTAAGATATGATTTTTACCTTTTTTTATTAATGACCCACAGACTCATAGAGCAAATCAAATTAAAGGAACCTCTGGACATCCTCTCAAGGCAGGGATACCCTCAGAGTTGTATCACTTCCTTGTCTGGGCAAAATCTGAAAATTTCTAAGGATGGCAATTCAACAATATTTTTGGAGCAACCTGTGCTAGTGCCTAATCACCCTCACTAAAATATATTTTCTTATCCACAGCTGGGATTTCCCTTGATGTATCTTGTGACCATTGCTTTCTACGCTTTCACTGTGTACTGAAGTCTTTTCTCTAACTGAGTAAAAGATGGCCATTGAATTTCCCATCAGCTTTCTCTTCTGAAACCAAGTGCTGCTCTCAGCCTCTCCTCAGGTCCCTGGCTGGGTCAGTGGCCTTCCACTGCCCTTCCTCCAGTGAATCCATCCCTCTCATGAACTGAGGTGCTCAGAACTGAGGAGTGTGCTCCAGGTGTGGCCTCACAAGCACTGGGCAGAATAATTGCTTCCCTTGACCCATTGGCTGGTTCTTGCTAAATACAGCCCAATGTTATCATAATTTATGGCTGCAAGGATACACTGCTTATTTGTATTTAATTTCTGCTTTACAAGCCCTTCTGCAGATTTTCATTGAGTCCCAGTCCAAGTGTCAGGACATGACTTTTGGCATTCTTGATCTTCATGCATTTGATAGTTGTTACTTCCACATTTCCAGCTTACCAAGGGCCCTTTGAAAGGCATGCCTGCTCTCCAGAATATCCACCACTCCCCCACATTTGGTATTGTTTGTAAAATTGCAGAGAGTCCTGCAACCCTCTCCTAGTCTTTGAAGATGCTAAATGGTGTTGGTCAGATGCTCTTTCACGTTCCTTTTTCTCCACAGACTTCCTTTAGAAAAAATAATAATTCAGAGTGGTGGAATATCAACTATGGAGAGTTAGCTCACATAAAAATATCTTTGTTTATATGTCAGTATTGTCTGCTTGAAACCAGTAAAATAGTATCAAAGACATGCTATTGCATGCATGGTGTTTGTGTCCATTCTTTCAAACAAAGAGACCATTTGATGATATTTCTACGAACAAAAAATATAAATATACACAAATATATATTTTAAAAAAACCTCTCAATTAGAAAATAAAGATTTATCTATGCAGGAAATGATTTCCTGGGCTGGGATTGAGGTTCAAAAACACCTTGAGATACTCATCACCTAAAATACTCAAATTATTAAGGCATTATCAAACTTCAGCTTAATTTACAACATTTTAGAAAATTCTACGTTTTTGAAAACTGTGGGGTTTATTTTGAAAAAACTTCTATTTTATGATTTTTAATAAAAATTGCAATGTAAACATATAATTGTAAAAACAATTATAATAACAAGCTGGGTATATTGTCTCATCTAGTGAAGAATTTTTTTCCCTTGATTGTACATTATTTTAAACCTGGGTGCTTGATAGTAATGGAGCTACATCTGTCTGAAATTTTTAGGATGAGGGAGTGGGAAGGTAGGGACTTCTGTAACAACTAGTTAGAAAAGTCCCACCTTGTTCCTGGTGAATATCAGTAAAACTTCCACTTGACTTTTCAGGGAAACCTTGGGAAGCAGCTGACACTCTGAGGCTCAGTTTCCTGCCTGAAACATGCCTTTGTTGGTCTCTCTCTAGTGTGACCTCGTCATATCAGCTGTGACACGAAGGTTATGAGTATAGAAGCAGTGTTAATGTGTGCTGTGAACTGTGTCCAACCCTTGAGCAGCTGGACACTTGGTCAGGAAGGTGTCCTGCCACAGAAATGGCTGATTTGGGTAGAAAATCCAGCAATGGGTGCTAAGATCCCCCACAACTGAGTATTTGCTTCCAAGTTCTGAGCTTGTTGGCAGGGATTGTTGTTTCTGGTGGATAGCAAAAGTTTCACCTAAATGACCAGCTTAGTATGCTTTTTTACATCTTTTTCTAACCAGAAAGGTTGATTTCAGTGTACCTGAAGCAAAGGCAAGAGCAAAAAAAAAAAGATTTCTCTGGCTAGGCTTGAAGAAACAATCTCACTGAATTCCACCCTGTGATGTGAATCTGAAAATATCACATTGTACAAAACAAAATAGGCAACAGGAATATTTGCTCCAATTTTTCTCAAACTAAGACTCTGCAGCAGGTTTCTAACCAAGTTTGCATTGTACACATTACATTTTCAGCTTTGCATCACTTTTGCCTTTAACAGATACAGGAGTCTCATTAAAAGAAATAAAGAAATTATTCCACCAGGGTTCTTAGTGCCATGTTTGCCCTGCCTGATTTTGAGAGTAGGGTGTTTAAGGTATAATACAAAAGGTTACAGCAGTGCTCCTCTTCCACTAATAAAGACTAAAATAAAATTCCAGGATATGTGTGGACCCAGAAGCATGCTGCGCACTGCTATATAAAAAACAGATTTAACATCTATAGCCAAACCCCCCCAATTAAATGTCACTTGGCCAACATACTGTTGAATATGTGCAAACATGCAGAAAAATGAAGGAATGTGCTTAACTTTATGCTCAGCTGTCCTACTTCACAGGTTATTGTGTTGCCCACTTAACTGATTTTGAAGGAAGGAATCTCATTTGTTGCAAGTGAAGCTGGCACTTAATTGCTGCTTGTGACTCATTAAACTACACTGTTCTCAGTCACAGGTGTGTACTAAACATGATATGTAATAATGTAATCATTCATAATTGCCCAAAATTCTTACATCAAAAAATGTAGAATTTCTTCAAAATTTTCATATGTCTAAGGTTGGTAACAAAGTTGCATGCCGTAATAGATCACAAAAATATGCCAAAACTGAAATTATACGTAAAAACCATTATGACTGTATATAAGGAGCAAACTGAAATTTTGTAGAGTTCCCATCTACAATCCTAAAATTCTTTCAGTGTTTTGTATGATGAAATTAGTTGGCTCTGTGAGTATTTTAAAATTCTTTAGAAATATTTTTTTCTAAATTTAACATTGAAAATACAGTATTTTAAAAACTATTTAATCTTTGGCAAGATAGGGCATTTAAATGACATGTTTTAAGTTATGGCCCTTTGAGCTTTGTATTGCCTTTTATTTTTTGTGCATGCAACTCTTCCTTCAGACCTTAACTTTATTATTTTCATAATTGATTATATCTCCATTTTCAAAAATTAACGTCACTACCTCCAAGAGAGAAACATTAAGCTTTATACATTTCATTTTGCAGTGAAATAAATTTTGCTTTAAATTCCACATGCTAGGGAAGGAGATTACAAAATTATTTTGTGAATACATTATCTTAGACATTGTTATCTTCATGCTTTCTTCACAGTGTAATGTGGCACATTGAATCTAATGATATTTGTGGTATTTTGAGAAAAGAGGACAGCAGAGAAAAGAACAGCTTGTACCTTACAGAGCTTGTGCTAGTGTTCTGTATTCAGTACATGGGCAAAAGTCAAAGACTAAAAAATCAAGAATTTGTGTTTGTTTCAATATATCGTGCATGTAAAGTCGTGTGCAGTTGTTCTGAGATATATTGTACTTTGCATGAATTTTCAAGGGATTCTTCTCTCCCTTCTTGGCTCTATCATATGAGATACAAACTGCTTTCCTTACAAAGTGTTTACATAATAATTAAAAACAAGCATCACCTTCGGGAAAACTTCCAGAAAAAAAATGGTGTAGAAGTAAAACTGGATAGAGTTTGATGGCTAGATGTCATTAGGTGTTGAAAATTTAACTGATATAACAAATACTCTGATTTCAAGTATTTGCATGCAGGAGGCTGGTAAGAAGTCTATTGAAATTTATGGAATTCATTGAAATTTCTTATTGAAGTGTGGTTTTAATCTCTCTATGTATAGTTTAAGAGACAGAAAAAATAGATCCAGATTCATATGTTTGAATATGAGGAAAAACTATGAGATGATCAATGAATTGAAGTCCAAACCTATTTTATGAAAGCCTGCATGTGGCTCCAGTTTTGGAAAAAGGCAACCAGCTCGGTGCATATTTGTGTGTATATTTGCTTTAACATTGATCAAAGGCAGTTTCAATACAGTAAAAATAGCTGGTTGAGCATGAAACCAAAATATAGTCAGTTTTACACCTAATGAAAACCTTTTAAACCAAAAGTAAATGCTACAGCATGTATTTAAAATTGTGTGCACTTGATCCATTTTTCTGTGCAGTACTCAAGAATTCTTTGTGTATGACATTTGTAGAAACATTGGTGTACCTTGACCAGGTACATTTTCTGGGTGAAGGCTGAGGTCTCATTTTATAGAAGTATTTCCCTAATGGCAGCATTCTCTTACTGGAAAACTGTACAATTTCCATTGCATGGTCATTCCATTCCTCTACAAGCATCTAACCACCTCTAAAATTTGCTGAGAAAAATAAAACCTCTCCTCTAGGAATATATCATCTGAGCTACATAGATGTTTCTAGCAACACCTGTCAAGAACTTATCAACTTGTTGAAGTTTAGCATTAAGATTTTGAAAGAAAATACAAAATGACTGCTAATGCCTTGTAGTTGTGACATTTACAGTAGAGGTGATGGTGTGACAATTCCTTTACATTGAATTTCACAATTTAGCACAAGCAAACGGGTACTTTTAATATAGCAAAATCAAAAGTTGTGCATTTAGGAATGAAGAACATGAGGCGAACTTTAAAAATGTATTATCATACTGGAAAATGATGAGTCTGAAATTGCCAGTGAACTAAACACGACCTTCAACTCTGTGTAAGTGAATTGGCCTGCACAGCTCCTGGAATCCTCAATTCAGAGGATATTGGTACTGGAGCTGAGCCACGGGAAGCACCTCTGCAAAGTGCGAGCTTTTGCAAAGACATTCCCTAGAACTCTCTATAAAAACTGAAATACCCCAGCTGAAATCTGTTAGCAGTTCAGCACACTCCACTCCTAACTAGGCACAGGAGAGAAAATATAAGGAAAGGCTCATTGATCAAGATAAAGACAGGGAGAGATCACTCACCAGTAACTGTCATGAGCAAAGTAGATTCAACTTGGGGAAATTAGTTTAATTCATTACCAATCAAATCAGAATAGGATAATGAGAAATAATCCCAAATTTCAAAACTGCACTCTCCCCACCCTTCCCTTCTTCCTGGGCTCAACTTAACTCCTATTTTCTTTACCTCTGCACCCTGATCAGCACAGGGGCACAGGGAGGGGGGGGCTGCAGTCAGTTCATCACGCTCCCTCTGCCACTTCTTCCTCCTCAGGAGGAAGACTCCTCACACTCTTCTCTTTTTCCAGTGTGGAGTCCCTCCCACCAGTGACAGAATCTCTCCAATGTGAGTCCTTCTCACTGGCTGCAGTTCTTCACAATCTGCTCCAGTGTGGGTCACTCCCATGGGATGCAGTCCCTCAGGAGCAGGCTGCTCCACCATGGGGTCACTATCCTGCCAGCAAACCTGCTCCAGTGTGGGCTCCTCTCTCAACAGGGCCACAGATCCTGCTGGGAGCCTGCTCCAGCATGGGCTTCCCAGCCTCCTTCAGGCATCCACCTGCTCCAGCTTGGGGTCCTCTGGGGGCTGCAGGTGGATCTCTGCTCCACCATGGATTTCCATGGGCTGCAAGGGCACAGCTGCCTCTCCAAGGTCTGCACCATGGGCTGCAGGTGAATCTCTGCTCCAGCACCTGGAGCACCTCCTGCCCCTCCTTCACTGACCTTGGTGTCTGCAGGGCTGTTTCTCTCACATGTCCTCACTTCTTTCACCCACTGCAGTGTTCATAGCCCATCCCACCCCCCTTAGCTATCCCAGAGGCACTGCTACTGTCACTGCTGCGCTCGGCCTTGGCCCACAGCAGGACCACCGTGGAGCTGGCTGGCACTGGCTCTGTCACACAGCTTCTGGCACCTTCTCTCTGCAGCCCCAAAGCCAGGTGGAATAAACTCCGTGCAGGGGGCTCTTGTTAAGAAGTGCCCTAATATCTTTGCATTGCTCTGTATAGAGACAGAGAAATACCTGATGCTCTGCATCTCTGTAACTAGTGGAGGAGTTCACAAGGTCACATACAGTGAAAATAGGCTGTAACAGTTGAATCTTAATTAAGAGGAAGGCTTAACATTAAGCCATGGGTACAATTAACCTTAGAATGCCTAATGAGCAAGTGTAATATATTCATCTTGCTTCAAATCACATCTGGCTACTTCTTGAAGGATTTTATGTATTTAAATCTCAAAATACAGACTAGGTGATGGCACTGAGGAAGAAAATGCATCTTATGTAACAGAGTATGTAGACCTGATGATCAGTGGCCCTTCTGGCCTTAGTCAGTTTGCACTCATATTTCTGTAATTAACAGTATGATTGTTATTCACATATGAAAGAAGAAAAAAAAAAAAGAAAAAAAAAAAAAACACAACAAAACTCAGCTATTATTCAGTCAATTCATGATCATCTAAAGATGTATAAAGAATGACTCCACAAGTGGGCTAAAGCTGGAAAGGTCTTATGATGATTAAGAAATCTGATTGAAAACAGGCAAGTGGATTGCCATCGGTAGAGGAAGAAGGCAAATGATGCTGTATGTTCTTCTCATCTTGCTTAATTACTTTTTGCCATAATTACTCTAAATGTAATCACTCTCCATTACCCATGCATAGCAATTTATTGTTTCCATGGGAACTATGAGCTGATGGTTGCCAGCCCATTACAAACACCTGCATTTCCCCCCATAAATTGATGTCAAAGTTTTTACCAACCTGTTGTGAAAATATTGGTAATCTTTACAAGCTAAAGCCTCTGACAGTTAAGTTTTCAATTCCCTCTTGCTTATATGAAACATTATAAAAGCTAATACTTTACTGAACGAACATAATCTGCCATAGTGTTTCTGATAGAGCAGTCAACATTTTGGGCAGATTTGTACAGGTGGTGTGATAGATCAACCTGTCTAATTACGGGTCTCCTATATGAGTTTTAGTAATAATAGTTACAAAATTGCTCCTGTCATGAATTCTGCTCACTTGCAATACTTGTACAACACTCTGATCATGCCATCCTGTCCCTTTGGAAGGGTGGCCCCCTAACCTGCTCTCAGCAGTCAGTCTTTGTTGAGGATGCTACAGGGTCAGACCAGCACCTCCTCCCATTTATAGCTGCTTCCCAGCTTGCCTCCATGCCATGCAAGGCTTCCAACAGAGTTGTAGGTGGGAAGGCTGATGTGAATGATGTGGGCTTTGCTCTTTTCAAGCCTTTGCTTTCTCCATACTAAAATATACACAGAGCAAGGTTTATTCTGTGTTGTGTTTTGGGGTTTTTTGTCTCCTACTCTCAGAAATGAGGATCAGAGAGACTTGTTTGTCCTTCATAAATAAGCCTAACTGGAATGAACTGAATCTCATGAACAGAAAGAAAACCTCTTCTGTACTTTCAACCCTGAAATCTGTGGTAATGCAGTATCACAGTGGCCACAGGAAACACCTTTGCTTCCTTCTCCTTATCTTCTGTCATTTGCCACCTTAAGTGAAATTAATCTTGTTCTAGTTATACAAATAAGCTACTCCCACAGTTCTGTATCTGTGAAGACAAAATGAATTGCTGTTGATTTACGGATATCCTGATAGTATGGCCTGATGCACTAATTGAAAACTGGCATCTAATTATTAACATCAGACGCGGAGAAGGAAGCGTAGGAGGAAAGGGAGTAAATGTGTGTGACTGGAATTATTTATGGTCCCAACTTTTAACCTCTACCTGGGCAATGCTTAGTAGTTTGTAGGCAGTTTGTTACGATAAGGAACACAGAATCCTCTGGACCTGAGTAATGTAATTTTTTTTTTTTTAATGTGTTTATCTTTGCATGCCTGTAATAAACCTTGCAGGATCGTGTTTCTATTATGTTTCCTTGTTGCTCTAGTGCTATCCTGAGATGTGTTTTCAGATTTCCTTGCATTCATATGGATGAAGATTTAAATATTCTTTTTAACTCCTGTGATGATAAAAGAGTTTATTTTACCTCCATTTCTGCAGACACCTGGCGAAAAGGCACAATTTATGTATAAATCACTACTAAATATCCAGAGAGATAACCTAGTGGCAGTTGAAATTGTTCTCATGGCAAAATGAGGCACAGCAAGGATGTTCAAACATGGACTTAATTTTCACTGCAATATTACAGCTCATAATAATGTGTGAAACACGATTGCAAAGAATATTTATATTATGATCCCATGCTGGAAAAATTATTTGTGTAAAAGTGATGCACCATGAATAAGACTTAAAATATGGTTCATAAAAAGGGCTCATGATCATTTTGCTATGGATGAAATAATAGGTATTTAGGATCTTTTTAATCACAGACACCTCATTAAAATGTGGAGGTTCTGGTGTTATGCTAATTTTGCCAAACCCGAAAGCTTTCTATAATGTCAATTGAACTAGAACTTTATATTTAAATTATTTTTTCAGTAGATTTAGTTAATTTATAGGGACAAGAGTTTCTTTCTCTTTATATAAGATAGCACTATTGTCAATGTTTAGTTGAGTGCAAATGGAAATAAATGGTCTTTCTTACTTCTACTCTGTATCTTGTAGTATTCCCAACTCCTAAATATACTATTTAGAGACTTTTCCTACTTTTCATTTGTGAATACTCCTTTTCTTGTCATTTGAAATCTCTTCCATCAGTGCAAAAGAACTTGGTGATAAAATGGCTGCTTCGTGGCTGATAAAAAAAGAAATTTTATGGGAGGAAGTATGTTGTGCACTTTAATTTGCTTATCGAATTTGACTTAAACCTTGTAATTGGAATCCTTTTCTTGTGTATCAATATTATTTGCTGTATTTCATTCTGCCTAACTAAAATGATGAAAACAGATCACACTATCTCTTTGGTGACTCAAATTTCTAAAAAAGGGTGGGTACTAATCAAATTAAAGCTCATGACACTGAATGATGAATGTTCATATCCTGCATTTTTTATCTGTAAAAACCTCTCGCTGTTACTGAAAAATATACTGCTTTTAAATTATTTTTATCATTCTGACAATTAATGCTTGAGAGAAAGAAGAGGGAGAGTATTTGTAAGACTGTATTTCTAAAGCCAAGAGCTGTATTACATATTATTTTATGAGGCAAAAGGTTAAGTTAGGGAAGTGCAAGTAAGGGTGAAACCGATATATTCCTGCTCCATATTTGTGTAGATGATGAAGTCAAGTACATCCCTTGTGCACCCATTAGGAGAAACAATGGAAACTATTCCTATTGCCCAAAGTCCATTCTGTTACCATTCTTTTTGTATTGTAACTCTCTATGTACTCCACCTCAGCAAAATCAAAGTGACTGCTAAATTAATCAGCTGGGCTTTGCTGGAGGAAAGCAAAATATAAAACCATGAAAATGTAACAGTAAAGTCTTGAAAGAAATAATTGGGAGACTGGGGATGCAGCTGCCATTGGGCATTTGGAATGTTCTCCAGCATGCAATTTTTGGGGATGGATCACTACATGATTTAGCAGGTCAGTAAGCCTTCCCATCAGCCATAATTCTGTTATGATGTGTAATTTATTTTGCTTTTATTTTTTAATCTGATTTAACTTTCCAGGAAGTTAGGGAGTCTTTCTAATTATTTTGGTGGAAATCAGATCTGACTTTCTCCCACTACAAAACAGTGTTCAAATTGCTGTTTCTGCAGTCTTTCTCCATGCCACAGAACAGTGTTCTTGTGAAGACAGAAAATGAAGTATCCTCTAAGGAAGAAGAAAATCTCCTGATTAGCCTTTAAAATCATGAAATCTGACCTTTATGTCAGGAAAGCTGCCATGTCTATCAGGGTGAGACTTGACCCCTTTTGCTACTTCTTAAACAATACAAAATAGGGGGCTGAAGTTCATCCCTGAAAACCCTTACTGCAAAAAGAAAAACTAAAAGAAAAGTCTCATTTTTTCCACTGGTTTGTGGAACAATTCAGAAATATCTAGATGATTCATAAACATTCTATACCATTGTTTAATATACACTGCATATAGAATTCTAAAAAAACAGATAAAATGATTCCTCAAACAAACTCATCCTTGGACATTACCATAAGCAGTTCAATTAAGGAATTACAGAAAAGCCCCTTAGAGTGGCAGCCAATACATATTAATCAGACTTTTTGGTCTAGTTGCAGAAAGTAGAGGACATATGTTCTCGTCTTTCTGTTTTCTGTATTTTATCTTAGTATTGCTCCAGATTTACTTTGTATTTTCTGCTTACTTTGCTTTCCCTGTGTGAATCATAATTTATTTAAAAAGCCAAAATCACGATTCTACAGAACCAGTCATTTGCAGGCCTGATATAATTATTTTGTATTAGAGGCACTCTTTTGTGCGTACCATTATTAGCAATAGCCACAATTTCTTGCACCTGCCCCTAAGTTCTGTTGAAGTGGTCATGAGCTCTAGCACTGTGTAAGCAAGAGAAACTGTCAGTTTACCCAAATTTAAGTGAGCAGCCTGAGGCAAATAAAGTTTCCACAGAGACGTCAAACAGATGTTGCCAGAACACTCACTGTGCGAGTGTTATCATCTCATTAGGAGCTCTGGGATACTCTGTTCCATTAAAGCAGGAGCAGGGGGGCTGGACTAGGTGTCTAAAACACGATGTGGCTCTGTGCATTTGTTTACTGTGCTTGGTCATGCATAACCCTCACTGCTTCTAATGAGGTTTTTTCGGGAAGTTAATTGCATTACAAGGTTTTGCCTCTAAGAGCTCTGTGACTTCAGTTGCAAGTCTGCTTCGGTTGAATCACTGAAAGCAGATGCCTGCTGCATTCTAAAAGCTTCTTTTGGTATAGATTTCTTCAGAGGTTTTTCTTTTGTTATTGTTTTGTATTTTAACTGCTTATTGTTTGTCAAAATCTGCTTTTATTGATGTTCAAGAGAGTATTCTTTCTAATGGTGGGTGTTAGACAACATTCAGTGTTGGGCTGGGCAGATCTCTATTACAACCTGATCAAGTTGAAGATGCTCATTGCAGGGATGTCCAACCTAGATGACCTCTAAAGCTCCCTTCCATCCCAAACCATTCTGTTGAAGTGTTCCCCTTCCCTCTGCCCCCCGAGGCCAGCTGCTAGCTCAGATTTAGGGAGGTTAGGGTGAGGGGAATCTTCAGGACAGGGACATAAAACCAAAAGAGGCTCTTACCCTGAGATGTGTTCCAAGGTTTATTTCCAAGAAGGGATCCCAAGGCGAAAGAGGCCCAACCCCGGAGGGAAAGGGGGTTTTATGCATTTCAGGGTAGGGGGCGGGGTTACCTATGGCCAAAGGCCATAGGTCAGAGTCAAGGGACAGGTAGGGTTTCACAGGGAGGGGATACCAGAGAGATACAACATTCTGTAATTGCTTTCAGTAGGATTAATAACAGGAAGAAAATGGTGGTCCTTGGATATGACATTCCCTGACATCATCCAACATTTGTAACTGAGACACGGGGCTGCTATCCTCTAAGAGACTCATAAGGAGTGTTTCTCCTTCTTCCCAGGCTCCTGGAGACAGAGCTCTGACAATACCAACTATTATTGGTGTTCTGCATAATCTTATGTGCCCAGTGCTGCAATGGTGTCTTCTGATGCAGCAGCTTTGGGAGACTTTTGTGAGTGACTGATCACAAGTACCTGATGCAGGCCAGCTCTTCATCAGTCCCATTATTTTTGACATACCTTGAAAATTTTTGCCTTGATTTTTGTCCTTCTGTTCAAGTTCAGCTCATAGAACATCCTAAATCTAATGTATTTTGTTAATTTTTATTGGAGTGGTGCTCCTGAAATCCAAAAGCAGGTTTCCACAGTCCTTAATGCTGTCCTTACAGAGGAAAACATGTCCTCCCATACACTTCTTAAATCAGGGCCATCAAGCTCAAGGATGTTGGGTAAGAAAGAATGGAAAGGATTAGCAGTACAACTGTTATTTCATACATTAACAAGTCATTTGGTATTTTCAACAAACTCAAAGTTATTTATCATCTTGCTAGGCTAGCTGCTAAGGTTTATGAGCTTAGCAACTAAGCTACAGGGTCAGATGACTAAAAATATGTTTTGGAGGGAAATATTTTGGGGACTTGTAAAGAGAAAACACACAATGAGATCAGGATTGATTAGGTTAGGGTAGAGAGAAGAATGCTTGAAGAATACAGTATCTCTGTGGTGAAAATATCAGGTCAGTGTGGAAAAGATATTCATGGCTTTCTAACAATTCTCTGGGCCAAAAAATTATTTTGTGATAATTTCTGTGAAATCCTCAACAGTTAAATTAGACCCGTTCCTACTTGAGTCTAATTGACTCATTTCTTTTGCTCTCCCAAATACTGTATGTTCAGTCTTAATTCACTCTTTCTTTCCTCTGCCAAATGAAGACATCCAAAGGCTTCTATGACCCAAATTGTAGTAGCTCTAGAATCAGAGAAGACAATAAAACGATGGCCTGTTAATCATGGAAATAAATATTAGAGTTGTCCCAAACAATACTGGGGTCAGGTGTATCTCAAAATGTAAATTTTTTCACTTTTTCCTTTAAATAAGACCTCTGCTGAAGCCATTCCCTGGGTCACCTGTGAAAGCACCTTTTTCCTCCCATGGAGGAGAGTGCTGCTCCTCCAAGGTCCTTGGGTTAGCAGAAACACCCCAGCAGTGTGGGAGACCCCAGGGGAACCTGCCTGTGTCACCTGCCAGGCACAGACACCTCCTGGGCAGCAGCTCTGGCTGTCAGCCATGGCCAGGCAGGGCTGTAGGGACAGGGCCAAGCTCAGTCTGGCTGATCCTGGCTCAGAGTCCACAGCCAGGCAGGATCAGGCGACGGGGATCTGGCCCTGGTGCAGCATCCCTGGGGCAGGGGCTGACAGCCCTGGGGGGTGAGATGGGCCCCTGGTCCATGGACAGGTGAGGGCAGCCCCTGCACTTGGGCAGGGAGAGGCAGGGCTGTGGATGCTCTTGGGACCCTGAGATGAATAATCAGCTTTTTCATTTACAAACTCATCAACACTTTAACCAGAAGATGGAGCCTGGAATTAGCTTGTGCTAATGATACAGAGCTGACTGGAAAACTTTGGAGGAAGGCTGTATAAACCCCATGCAGTGGTGACAGAGCAGGTAAGTCTGGTGCATTCAGACAGATATTATTATGCATTTATTCCATGTAAAATTTCCAAATATTCATTGTTTACTAGGAGTTGAGAAATATTTTTTAGGTATTTGAATACATAAGACAAAAATATTTCACAGCTGTAGCTGTGTAATAGACAAATAAATATGTAATAGAGAAATAAAAAATGTAGTAGAGAAAATATGCTATATCATACAAGGTAATATTTTCCATGTAGACATATAGGGATACTGTACAATTATGCCTGTTTTTGCACAATGTACCAGACTAATAATTAGCCACTAGATCAGCCTAAGGGCATGGTTCTGAAGAAAGCATTTGCCTAATCATCTTGGCAAGGTTTTTTGCTTGTTTCTAAGCAGGAGCATAGGAAGTAATAAAAGTTAAATAAGGTTAACATGAGACCATTATGGATCATTCATATTTTATCAATCTGGGTGGAAAATAATAAGATTATTAGTAGAGTTTGAGCTCTAAAGAGTCAATAGATTGCTAAGTATCTACTTTTTCTACTATTGTGTAGATAATAATAAGAACTTGGATTTCATATTGTGTTATATTTATCTGCAATGATGACCTACACATAATGTAAAAACAGCAAATGTGCTTTTATAACAGCAGTGATTTGAATTTCTATTCTCTACATATATATATTTTATCTTGGGAATTTTGGTTGCAATTGGAATGAGCTCTTTGGAATGCTACACGTTATTGTAAGCAAAAAATAAATGTAAATGAGGCCAGCTGATGAGATAGCTGCAGGTCCCAATGACCAAATCTGTTGCTAGGCTCATAGTCCCAAAATCAGACAGTCCACAGCCCCAGAGTACAAATCATTGATATGCCATAAACTCATTTTTCAGCTCAGCTTCAGCTGTTAACCTGTTGCCAGAAAGCTTTGTGCTGGATAACATTCTGCAAACTATGTAAATGACATACAAAATTACAAGCTGACACAAACTCCATATTGTGTACTACAACAGATTTGCAGTAGTATATTCACATCTAACAGGGATCAAACTGTGTTGCTGAGTGATTGAGTGGTGCCCAGAGGTAAAGGGTAACAGTCACACATCCAGGGAGTGCCTTAATAGAAAGCAAGAACCAGAAATATTGCCTCTTCAAAACAGAAAAGCTCACAGCAATAATTTTTTTTTGCAAATTCTACTGGTGGAAATAGCTACTCAACTAACAAAGAAAACTTAAAGTAAAACCATGGCTAAAGCTCTTGTGGTTTGCACACTGAAACTATTGAAACCTTGCTGTAGTAGTTGATGGACATGGCAATTCACCAAACAAAAATTTGAATGATGTGAGAGTTAAATCTTCCATAAATTGCAGAAGTATTGCCTAATGATGCCCTAAGCTTGTATGTTATATTTAATTAATGTTAATGCCAGTCCTAGTGAATTCAAATGCTGTGTGGGCAACCTATGAAGGGACAAAATGTTGCATTCTTAATTAAATAAGTGGCTTGCATACTGTAATTTTTTCATTGCCTGTTTGCATGTCTCTCTCCAAGATTACAGATACTACCTTGCAAAATGACATTTAACATGTAGGAAAATAAAAAAGCACCATTATAGATCTAATTAAAAAAAAAAAAAAGAAAATCCAGCTAGATATGTCAAGTTTTTAAATCAACTTAATGGAAAATATGAGAATCTGGTACATTCCCAAGCTGTTGATATTGAAGTTTTGGTATTTGAAACTGGTTTTGTTTTGACAGATCTCCTTATTTTCTCTCTTTCCTTGCCAGGATGCTATCACAACCAAACACTCTTCATTATTCTATTGCATGAGAATGACAGGTTCTTGAAAGGAAATGAGCAGCTTTGTTTACTACTAAAATGTTAATATCAATCTACAGATATTTATAGGAAGAAAGAAGGTACCAGCATTTTAATAATGGCTAAAATCATGCATTTGTTATTAGATAAAACATTATTAGATAATTTGGTTTTGATTGAATAGAATATTTGTTATTGTGTACAATTTGAAAAGCTTATGCTAATTATAGTTGGATACATTTTGAGCTCAGAGAGGAACTATTATTTTCTTTTGATGAATCTCCCTAAATTACACCACTCGTAAAATTTCATCCACCTCAGCTACAGGTTAGTCATGAAAAGGGCAAGAACTTTCTACAGGCACATACACATTTCATGTTCCTATTTGCTCCCAGTCAAAACTGTAATGGGAGTTTTAAACTAGCATATCCTTAATCAGATTCTCTGTGAGCTTCAGGATATAGGTCCCTGAATGGAACTTGTGACAGTAGAAACATGGGGTGATGATAGAGGCAGAGGCTGAGCACTTGCAGGCAGGAGATAGATCAGGTTTTTTGACAGCTGTGCCTGCTTTATGTCATTGTAAAGCAGTTGTGAAATTACAGCTTGTCATTAGATTTCAGACGTATCTTAGAAATATCCACTAGCAAAGGCAATAATGATTAACATTAAATCTCCCTTGCTCATGATGATTTTTCTTACATTTCTTGTCTACATTAGAGAGAAAATATGTTTACCCCTTGTTTAACCCAAGAGCATCCTTTGCATATATCCTCAGACCTTAAAATTCTACATGAAAATTGCCCATCTCATTCCCATTCCACTCCAGCACCAATCAGTTCTGTGCCGGTTCACTCCTCTCTCCTCTGTGCCACAGAAAGAGCAATTTCTCTCCATTTCCAATCCATTTCCCTACTGACATTTCTCTGTATTCAGACCAAGTGTTCCTGAACCTTCAGCAAGAACATTTCTGGCCTTTTTTTGCATTTTCATATCCCTGCAAAAGGATGAAAGGGTCTAATCAAACCTTTCTTCTTACCTGGGGGCAAGCCATCAGTATAGCAATGAGCTCGTGGCAGAGTTTGGTTTGTCAGGTTTCTCTGAGAGACTGAAAATACTCACACCTTGCTCCTAGATCAGTTCAGAAGAAAGTACTGGCATCGAGTGTACTGCAAATCCACTAACTAGTGTGCTGCTGTTGTGGATATTTGAAGATAATCACAGCTGATGGAAAGTGCTTCATGCAGGTATGATTTCTCATGGGCATGTAGTATTTTTCCATTATTTCATATTCTGTTGGAAAAGGCCTTAGTTCATCTCCCCTTTCTGCCTGCTTTTTGTTTGACCATAGGAAAACAAAGTAGCCTAGCTATTGAGTTATTTGACTAGTGGAAGTGCTATTTTTGACAAACCTGGAATAGCCTGTGGAACAGAATGTTCTTAATGTCTTCAAAGGGGCAAGTCTGAAACATGAAAAACACACTGAAAATGTGGGCAGGTGTAAAGATGGATTACACTTAGGGGCTGGAGTTGTTGCAGAGACTTGCCAGGGATAGCTGGTTGGTGCAAGGTGAGAATGCAATTTGCTGTCTGCCATGTCTTGGAGTGCACCATGAGTATTTAAACACCTTTCCACTTTCCATGGAAAATTTGCTAAAATGATTTTATGTTACTCCCAAACATTGTTTAGATCCTGTCACAATCCGGATTATAAAACCAAAAAAAATGTAGGTACAATTAAGGTACTAAGTAGTCTCCTAACTTCAAACACCTATAGCATATTACAAAATCCTGTCACTCAAATATAATGACTTTACTTGCCCATATTTCCAAAAACACATCACTGGGCCATTTCACCACTCTACCTCTTGTCGGTCAGTCTTAATTTTGAGCAATATACATACAATTAAATAAAGAAAATATAGGCATTCATACTGGAATTTAAATGTTTTTTTAGAGCTTATTGAAAGTTAAAACAGAAGTGATGATTTATTAAGTTTTGAGTGGTTTGCAGTTAAGTTAAAATAAGATAAAATTCCTGGTAATTTTAAAGTTATTTCTTCCTGATACATGATTAACACTAAAGTTTTAAAGAAAGTCTAACCTCCAAACTAGAGACTGTCTCTGTTTAGACTGCTGAAAGAAAATTGTAATAAAATTTTACAACATGTATTTTTGAGTAGCAGCTAGGACTAGATTTAAAAACCCTAAACTTGTGCTGATTGCATTGAATTAAATAAATGTATTTATGTTAAAATAGGTACTACTGATAGTTTATATTTTTCTTGATGTGTTATATATTTGGTAGTTTCATATTACTAATGAAGAATTTTAAATTATTAATATGAAGTTAATTTGGATTCCAGTTTCTACACGCATTCAACATTATATAAATATTAAATAATGGTATCAACTCCATAAAGAAAATATTTTAATATATCACTAATTTAAATTTGCATTATGATTTCATGCCTCTATATAATTAGTTAACGTTTTACTAGAATTTTAACATGATCCTTAAGTTGTTCAAAGCATAATTTTATATAACCCTATGATATTCAACGAGGCTGAGCACAAGGTCCTGCCCTTGTTCAAGGCCACATTGAACGGGGCTTTAAGAAACCTGGGCTAGTGGGAGATATCTCTGATCATGGCAGGAGGGTTGGACTACATGATATTTAGATGTCCTTTACAACCCTGGTTGTTCTCTGAATCTATATAATTCCAAATTTTCGAGGATTTTTCAGGGAGTTTCATACAGAAATTTAAGATCACAAAAGAATATTTGGGGTTTTTGCTGTTTATAGATTTAAATAACCATCTGAATTTTTCTGTCTTTTCAGGTATATTTTGTGTATTTTACTAGTTTCCATCCTCTGCTATCAGAAGCTAAGATATTATCATACCACTGCTGGATTCTGAGGTTGCTGTGGTGTTCTGATTTTCAGAGAGGAAATGGGTTAATGCCATCACACTGTTATAGGCAGCTTGAGTCTGCCTATTTCTACTAGAAAAGGAGACATGCAGTGCCTTTTTACCAGCTTATCGACTGCAGGCTTTCAGCTTGAAATCTTTTTCCACAGTTCACAGTTTTCAGTCAGGCAGGAGTCACTCAGTCACTCAGTCAGGGACTCTCTTCTCCTTTTCCCTTCCCCAGGTCACTCTCACACTCTTTTTGTTTGCATAATCTGAAAGGGTTTTTTTTTCTCTCATCCACTGTATTATTTAGATCTTAAATATTTTCTTCTGACTGACACTGTGTTTGGGTAGTTGGATTTTTTACAATCTCATGTTTAACTTGATTGTATTACTCTGCAATCATCTTGGAGCATATTAGAGATATACTAAAAGAAAAGACATATGTACATTCTTGATGTATTTTATACATTTAAATGATATTTTTTTTAATCTGTCTCTTTATTTCAGCACACTGAAGACATATTAAAGGTTATTAAGCATTCAGGGATGGCTGAAGTGCCACAGTAATTGCAGAAGTGGTGCAAGAAGCAAAGGGATACTCCAAGCAGTTAACAAACACTTATGGCAAGTATCTTGTAATGATCAGGCTCTGCCTTTATTGGAGTTTCAGAAACAACTGGGGATAAATAAATCACATAAATGTATTCAGGAGCACAAATCTTCTAGAGTAAGTGTCAAAGAAATTGTAAACTGCAGCATCTTTAAAATTAACAACTAGTACAAAAAAGCATGTGTCAGATGCGTGGAGGACCAGTTGATTGCTTTTCAGATATAGATCTGGGGGAAGAAAAGTGGATCTTTAAATGTCACTTGGGGAAGGGCAGAATAGGAAGGAAAAACTAACAAAAGACATCCATGAAGCTGAAGAGTCTTTAGTGTATTTTGAGATCTTGACAGATGTACTTGTGATTAAGCTTGGTTGTGAAAAATAGAGATACCACTGCTGTTTTACTAGTATGAGACAATAAAACGTCAGCAACTCACAAGTAACTGCAATGAGGACAACAATGTTGCTAAGATCCACTAGTAAGTGTATGTGCACAGGGAGCAATTTTAACTTGCTCCTGCAGAATGCAATAAAAACATAAATCTGAAATTTAATCCTCTAAACTTACTGTTACTTAATGCCTGCTCATAACACGTATCTTAGAATTTAGGTCTGTGTTTGAACAGTTTGTTGCATAGTGACAGAAGAGTCTACAATATAAATTGCAAAGCTCTGGAATAACATCAAAATGAGTTTCAAACGAGACAGTCCCACAAAACAGAGGCAGCATAAGCATCTGGACTATTTGCATGGCTTGAACAAGGCTGAAGAATGTACTGTCCTATGTATGCATAAAGTATACAGCTGGGAATTTAAATTAATTGTTTTAATACAGGTACAAACCACTGCTTTTCATTGTTACCACTGATCACTGAATGTTTCCATTAACTCAGTAAGGCTAAATGAAATACTGAAGACCTAGTAAACATTGTTTGTAAGCTCAATGTTTCCTGAACGGAGGAAAAACATCTCTGTAGTAGTATGTATTGTCTGTTACTATGAACATACAAATAGATCTAGAGTTCCTGAATAGCAATAAATGGGTGTATTGTGCAGAGATAAATTGGAGCCTGTCTTCTGTCTTCCTATAAAATAGTTACGTAAGATGCCTTTGAAGAAGATGTTGTCCACAGAGATAAATGTTGCCTTTGTGATAGCAGAGGGAGTGGAAAAGTAATATTGAGTTTATCAACTTGACATCCATGATAATGAAAACCTAGGAAATACAAGAAGGAAGAAAAATGTATGCTGTCAGTTCTTTCATACTTCACAGCTAAGGATAAAACTACTTTTAGAAATGTAACTACTTAGATTTTTCACTACTGATTAAATAAAGCAAAATATCTAGGCAATGATAAGTTTTATATGTGAGGAATCTGAGACTCTAAAATCAAACACTTTTGTTGAATTCCTGATCCCTTAAGCGTGCTGTGAAAAGCAGCTGAATTAGTAGCAACTGTGGGAGCTGGAGAGACACAAAAATTTCTGAACCCCACCTGACCAACTGTAAGCTTTTTAATTAGCCACAGCAGCTATCAAACTGTTGCCTGTCAGAATAGTTGAAAGATTCCCTTAGTAGTACCTTGCTCAGTACAAATGTACTGGGTTTGGAGAAGTGTTTGCTTCTGTGGGCTGACCTGACAAACAAATGCCCCAGTAGCACCAGTACCTAGGGTGGGGCTGGAAAAGTCACTGTCCTTTTTGAGACCAAAGGCAGCTTTAGCCTGGTGTCCCATTTTCAACAGTGATCAAAAGTGAAGGCTTAATAAATAACGAAACTGTCAAGACAGATTATATGGTAGTTCCTTCTGATAGTCTTGCACCTTTGTCCTATTTTCAGTTTGGGGTCTCAAGAGTTTGATGGGATTTCCAAACACTTTGTAATGCACAATGACTTTTCCTTCAGCATATTCATTGGATTGCAAAGGCTACTGAATCTTCAGTTCAGTCTTTGGTCCTCCGGAGATCTCCAGATTGCAGATTACCAGAAATAGGGACAATAAACCAGGGGTGCATTGCTGTCTTTTTCTCCAGGACAGTAGGGAAATGCAGAGCTCAGTGTGCTGTAGCAGTGCAGACTTGGTAAAGTTCAGAAGGTGCTCAAAAGCAGAAGGGGTGGTGCTGTGTCACAGAGCTGTGTACTGCAGGCTTTCTTCATCTTGAAATAGCACAGTGCATGACTGGAGATGACAAATACAGCAGAAAGCCCTTAGTTTAGGCTACACCAAAGACACAATCCCAGAAGCTGCTGTCAGTGAGTGCTGGGGAGCATCAATGGGAAGAAGCTGCTGTGTTCTTGTTTCAGAGATCTGTGAAGAAGGAGCTGCATGAATGTACTGTACTGTGGAAAAGGAAAAGACAGAGGCTTTTGAGGAAAAGGTTGTGTATGGTTCACAGCATCTTCCCCTGTGTCACTGTCTTTTCTATACACTCCTGAGTCATGAAAAAGTTGCTGTTACTTAAACACCTCAAAGTGTTAGCTTGTGATTTTTCTGGCCTTAAAATTCCATCCAAGCCTACCTCATTTCCTGAGTCATTTGCCCTGCTTCTTCTGACTGCTGCTCTCTTTAAAAAAAAAAAAAAAAGAGTCCTCTTTTCTGTATTTTTAACCCACTCCACTTCACCACCACTGAAATTACAGAGACAGTTTAACAGTTTTCTACTAAAAGACTCTCTTAAGTGCAGATCCAGCTGAAGTTAAAAAAAAAAAGGCACATTTAGTTAATACTTCCGTTTCCATGGCAGTGAAGAATTCTGATTTTTTCTCTCATGTTTTGACAAGCTGTCTTTGTACTGAGAGACCATAGAAATCACAAGTGAGTTTTATGCTGAATCCTTTTGTGATATCAGCTGCTTTTTAATCAGGAAATGGCAAATACATGGATAGTAGGGTTGCCAGACATAAGGGTCTGGTAGTCTGTCACTCTTCTTCGTACCACAGAAGTGGTCTCAGAGAAATTTTGACTGTATGAATGACAGGAAGATGCAGAGCTGAAGACAGGCAGGTAATTACTGTGTCTCTCTGTGATCTGGAAGTGAGCACTTGGTTAAGAATCCTGATAGGAGTGCTGCAAAGTAATAATTTATGCCATTCTTTAGAAAGTATCTCCCTTGAGCTTTGCTGAGTACGTAAGTGCCAGATGGACCAAGACAGCTCTATGAGATATGAATTATTTCCCATGTCCTGCCAAGATACAGCTACTCTGTGTTTCATATGGGCTGCATAGCTTTGGGGGCTAGCACAACCTTCTCTCTCCCCCACTTTACTTACTGTCTATCTGCGCTGTATATCCAAAATATTCTATTAACTTCTGAAAAGTAAAGCTTTTGAGAGGGAAAAAATGCTGAACTGAATTCTTTGTATTTTTTTTTCATTCAGTTATTAAACGCCACAGAATATCCTTCACTAATGAATCTATTTCAGAGAGGTAGTATATGATTTGTACAATTAAAATGTTTTCAGACTCTGAGACAGATAATTTAGTTGATATGTATTACTACAATTACTACAAAGTTTTATTTGAGTCTTGGACATGGTGAAGTAATGAAACTCAGTTATTTTGAAAAGCTGATGGCCTAACTAGATTGCTTTGGAGAGTGATTGTGCTGAGATTGCAAATGGGAATAAAAGAAGAAACCCTTGTGGTACATGCTAAATCCATCAGCTGTTAGTGTCTCAAACTTTGCAAACATCATCACCCCTTTAGGACAACCAGACTGCTGCTGTGTGAAGACAAAGGTGTGGTTTTTCAAGTAACTGTGAGGCAACTTCCCTTTTCCCTACCCCTTTGTACTGCTGGTTTCAAGAGGAGTCTGGATAGGATCTTACATCTGACCAGCACAATCAGCACTGAAAATGGTGAGATCGGTAGTAGTGCATGTAGTAGAGTTTAAGATAAAACCAAAAGTATTCCAAAGCAGATATGTGTTCTCCACACTGCACATTCAGGTGTTCATCAATCTCTCATCTTCTGCCTTTGGGAATAGTCTCTCTGTGTCAGCAATTTGTCTGCCTCTGTCTCTTTGGGAAATTTCACTGTGGAGAAAGTCAGATTTGTCAGCATTTGTTTTTCACCCAGAAGCAGAAACATTTTTCAGGATGTATTTAAAAGCAGTATTTCAAAGGATGGACAGCCACATTTTACTCTTTCTTGTTTTTCTAATCAGATTTTGAAAAGGAAAACACAGCTATTAATTCAATGGAATGCTTGCTTTTGTGAAACTGATCTTTGCCACAAATGACCAAAGGATACTATTACCTTGGGTATTTAAGGATGTATTTCCTCAGCTGGAAATGTATTTCCTTATAAATTAGGCAATAAATTATTTTATCAGAGAAACAGTTTTCTTGTATGTTTCAATATTGCTGCTCATATCAGCGTTGCATTTTATTTCCTAGGGTGGTTAGATAAAGCCTGAAAAGAGAGAAAGCACTGTTTTACTTTACCGAGGGTGTTACTGCTTAATTAGCATGTTTAATTTTTTATGTGTATGTTGTCATTGATCTTTAATAGGAGGTTACACAATTAAAATAGGGCAATTTTTGAGACACTTCTGTTTGTCATCTTCATAACCTGAGGATTATTTGAGTATTCAAGGTCTCCTCAGTAAATTTCAGAACTGATCTTGTGGCTGTGTCGCCTTCCCCTTTCCTTTTTCCTTTCTTTTCCCTTTCCTTTTATATTTTGTTTTAATAAAACATAGATATGTATTCAAAACTAAGTTAATGAAGCAATTCAAACTCTTTTTCTGCTCAGAGTAGGTATAAGGCAGATTATAGAGTTTTTCCATTGGCTTTCAGTTCAGAAATTAACCTTCAGTCTCTGTAAGAATGGATTTCATTGTGTACAAACTTATGTGATGATTTCAGGGGGCTATGAGTGTACAGGTTAATAATGAACAGATATATCTGATTCCTTTTAGCTCTAGGTGTAAAGTACAGTGAAGCTTACCCTTTTTCAAGAGGTAGAATACTCCTTTGCAGTTCATTTTTGCATTTGAATTCAATGTTTAGAGCTTTGGCCTTATTCAATGTTTAGAGCTGCACACGTTTTCTTCTACTTGGATAAGATCTTCTTATATTGGCACAATTAATTTCTGATTCCCATATGTTGGTATAAAAAGCTCAGGGTTTTTTTGTCACAGTACCACAATTTCTTCTGGAATAGTTGGTTATGGATTCTTTCAGTTACTTTTTACAGAGATGAACCGAAAGTGTTAAAGGAAGAAAGGGAGTAAGGACAGAAGAAGAAAAAGGGTGGGGTAGAAGAAGTTGCTATAATTAGTTCCAAAAGGAAGAATTTGTTACATTTCCAACTCAGCATGCTCATCAACACCACTGGAGAATGTGCAGTACATGTTAAACAGTTCCTTTCTGCTCTGTAAACATAGGCATGATTCCCTGCAGTGCACAAGAAAAACAATTCCACTACCAATAATCTACAGAAACACTTCTACCAGCCACCTCTGTTTCATAAAAAATTCCATCTGTCTAACACCTCTGACCTTCTAGGACCTTACACATCATTTTTATCAGTTTCGGTTTTTAAGTTGATCACGATCAAAGACCTAAATAATTTTTAGGTTTTGTTCAGTTACTTTCTTCCTAACCCTTCCTTGAAATACTGTCTATATAAATGTCATAATCTGTATTTTTATATCTATATAATATCTGTAGCAATCTATATGCTTGATTTATATTGATACAGTGATGCCTATATGATTGAACGTTGGGATATAATTTCTGGTAACAACAAATCTACAAGTTTGTGATTCACATCCGTTCCTTTCCCACCTATTCCAACATCTGCTTTGAAAAGTTCTTTCTTGCTCTAGCAGTAATGTAAAAAAATTCATGGATCAAAGGCAGATGTAGCTGTGCAGAAAGAATGTCAGCCCCTGTTCTTTTAGCCACAAAAGTAGATGGTAGAAGCCAGTATGAAGGCAGACAGGATATACTGCACCCTAAGACTGCTGAAAATGGTATCCTTTGGGAGGCTTGTGGAGCTTCAGATAGTGAATGAAGCTACATTTTGAAATGTAATAAAAAACCCTGCTGACATAGGAGTGCATCACTGCAAAAGAGAAAGTGGAAACTTCAGACCTGGAACTCAAAGACATGGTTTGCTCTTTCTTGGCTTTTGGAGAATCATCTCCTTCCCTAATGAATGCTTCTGTGCTTTGGCTGGTACTGAGCTTTTGCTGTGGGAGAACCAGATGATCCCAAAAAATGAAACCATGTTGCAACAGGCATAAAAGTCTCTGAAGAGGAGACCTTCTCTGCCAAGGACTGAACACATATATTTAACTTGTAGGCTAAACTCCTTTCAGCAAACTGAGATATACTCAGGCTTTCTCAGAAGACTAATCTTCGTGGTTTATTTAGCAACAAGAAGGGCTGATGTCCATCACTCCTTTTTAAAAGGCATGGTAACAATGAAATATTTGCCTTTTCCTCCTTCTACACAAAAAGTGGTTCCTTTGAGGAAAAAAAAATACGAAATTGGGACAGGTGGCATTGCTGAAGATGACTAACTGTGACTCTCTCCAGAGTCTGTTAAAATGACTCCTGCAGAAGGGAGCTGTCTATCATCAGAAGTGATGCAAATGGCCCCCTTGCTCCTAAGTAAGGCAAGGTATTATAATATTTGAGGTAATTTCCTCCTCTCCTTTAACACTGCTGTTGCAGGCAGCAAGCATTCAGCTTCCATTAGAGTTACTTAGTCAGCCTCTTTGAGAGCGTGTTTGCTAGGCAGTGACCCACTCTTTGGTGCTCCTCCAGGGGAGGTGCCTGGCATCTGTTAGAAACTACAAGGTTATGAGGCCTATGAAAGCCCTGCTCTGCACAGATAAATGCCTTGCAGCAAGTACCACATTTCAACACACCATTCTCCAGTTCAATACCTAGGCTGCAACATCACACAAATAAGACAATGCTCAGTGAATATTCACTCTTCTGCTTGTCCTGGCTGTTGCAATTATTTAATTTTTTTTCTCTCAGGGTGAAAGTTACTGTTCAGCCAGCAAAGGATTTTTGCATAATCTTTAAGATTTTTTTTTTTTTTTAATCTCTGCTACATGTCTAGGAGAGATTAAAAGTGTATTTTTATCATTAAGTGCATTTTACTGTCTGGGATGTTACCCCTTCTTTCCTACTCTACAGTTAAAGTAGGCATAGAGGGAACAAGGTTGCTGACCCTTGCCCTGAAAGAGGAACAGAAGATCATGCCCTTCACACATGAATTCAAGCTCTGGATTAAGGTTTAGGCACTGTCTTTGTAGTCTTGGACTTATTTATTGATATATTTCTCTTTAGGAGGAGAATATATTTGATGTGAACACTCTGTTCTGTCCACAAGTACTGATCTCTTCTGGTAAATTCACTCAAAAGGCTTGAATTTTGTATCAACTCTAAATACTTATTTCATGTTTATTGTATTTTACAATAGCACAAAACATACTTCCACTTAGTTTGAGTCATTGTACTGCTTAAGACAATGTGATGATGGTCACTGAAAAACTCATTTCTGAAGTGTAGGGAGAAAAAATGCATATGTATTTTTTAGGCATGACATTTCAATAAACTGACCTTTGCAACACTGTTTGAATGACAAGAACATAAAAAACCTCATTGGAGACAGGACATTTACTTTCAAATATTACTGCTCATCCAGCCAGTGGGGGTTTTTAATGGGATTATTTTTCAAAGTTTGATCTTCTATTAGTTTTTCTTTACATTTCTGTTTGAACTTGGGCATTTATTTGAGTTTGCTGTCAGTAGGAAAATGAAGTGTCTGTTGAAAGGCAGTCCATAAGACTGGTATTCCCGCACAAGCTGAAAAACAGAGCTTCCAAAATTTTGTTCTTCTTCACAGCCAAACTAACACCTTTTTTTTTTTTTTTTCTATCATCTTTCAAATTAAAGTGCTCTTATGAATTTTGAACACTGAATAAATTGCATCTTAGCCAAGGTGAACATTTTTACAAGGATCCCTACCTCAAGAACTGGTGGCTACCTTAAATTCCATTTTTGTAAATGTATAAGTTCTGCAGTTCCAGTATTAATATTGTTATAAATCTGTAGAAGCTTGTTCTAGTTAACTACTTAGCTAATCTTGTTCTTAATAAAATTTTATTCTTGGCACAATTAAGACTAATTTGTGTTCTGATTTTTATGAACAATGTTAAAAGCTGGATTATTGGAGTGGCTTAGTAGGAGGATGTTCTCTGTACTGATCAAAAGGGTATCCTTATCAGTGAGCACAGTGCTGCCATGTATATAGATTGTGTTTTGACATCATAAATATGAAAGCATTTAAAAATTTAAATTTCACAGCATTAAAAGTCTAAGTTATTAATTAGAGGTATTATGTTCAGTTTACAATGTGAATAACTCACACATGAATATATATTGCCTTATCAAGTATTTTGGGAAGCTAATTTGAATGTAACCTTTGCAATATGAAAATGCATTGAAGCATTTTATTCTATTATCTGGCTATCCTATCCCACTTTATCTATTATTCTATTTCAGTCTTTTGTCTTCACATTAGTTTGCTTTTCCAGGTTTCATTAAAATTTAATTAATTACAATTTTCTATGCACTTTTTCACCGTACTTTCTACTTTGATTCAATATACTTAGTACATAACAAAAATCTTTCAAGCTACTGAGACAGAATTGCTGTTTCCATCTGCTTTTTAAGGCATTAGAGGGAATTTCCCTTCACATCTACTTCTTCTTTCAAACATTATATTCTTCTGTACGTTCCGTTCCGTTTGTGAGGCCAAAATTTTTTTCCCACTTAAGATTAGTAGTCATTCATAACACTGGGAGTAGAATCTGGCCACAAGTAACTACTGCAACTGTAAATAGCATTCCCTTTGTCAAAAAACTACTTCATTCAGTTTTCCATTAAACAATTTGTGGATTTTTATAAATCTTAAAAAACCGTTTATTTATTATATTATTTCTAAAGACACTTTTTTCAGAAGACTATTGAGCTCATTTAAATGTTTTTCATTTCAAGATTTAGGCAGATTTTAATTGAATTATTTAATTACCTTCAATATGAATGTTCAAATAATTGGTAGAAACAATTTACTGAAAGCTGTTTCCAAAGTCACATCAAGTGGAAATAAGTTTGCCTTGGTATGATTAATCTTTCACAGGTAGTAAAACCAGATTTCTAGCACATCAAGGACTTTCTCAGAACAGGAGCTGCACCACTATGCCTCTGATGTATTCTAAACTTTGATAGGTTAGCACTTGGCAGAACAATCTCTTTGTTGTTTTGTCTATAATGTCCTGAAATCAGCCCTGACAAAACTCTTTCAAATTTAACATGCTGAGTAGGTTTTCTTAAAAACAACCTTTTTAAGTTAAAAGGTTTCAGCTATAGACAAACTCTTCTTAGCTGTATCTTTGTTATTTGTAAGACAGTGTCAATATGACAGATGAAGTAGCAGTACAAAATCTATTTATTAATTACTACCCTTTCTGTGTAGTTTCATTCTATACTGAAATTTCAAGTAACTGATGGAAATTGTATTCAACTTTTTGTCTTTCATTGGATGTGGGGAAAAATACTACAAGCTATGGACAGAAAGAATCTAGACGAAATCTCTTTTTATCCACTAGAAGTGAAAAGTTTTAATGTGACTGATGTTATAATTGTTGAATAGTAATTGAATCAAGGAGAGGAAAATTGTCAAACATGAAAAAATGCAATTTTTTTCAGAACAATTGGCATATTTCAGTGTCCGTAATCCAAGACATTCAGAAAGAGGCTACTCAGATTTATGGGTTTATTTCACCCTCCAAAAATTTCACACTACTAGGGACAGTTTATTCAATTCATTTTTTTAATTTTAATTTTTTTATTTGATTTTGTCTTTTCTAGATGATGCTGTTAAGTATTTAATGAAAATAATTTCTTCAGGCTAAAAATTTCAATTAGTTTTTGTTCTGCAAAACAATTTCAGTTGTGGCTTAATTTTTCCTTCCCCTAATTTACAAAGAAACATAAAATGCTTGCAAGTACCAGTGCTGTGCAAATCAATTCAGCTTTCTTTGCTGTTATTGCTACACAACCACCATTCGTATTGTTTTCCCAATAATTAGAATGGTGGATTCTCACATGATTTTCTAAGAGATTTTTTATTTTTTTCCTAGTCCACCATGACTCATTTCAACAGATAGAAGAAATTTAATAATCTGATAGGAACACGTGGGAACTACTTAAATGTTTGCAAAATGCAAAGAATGTATATATTTCAGACATCATCATTACAGCACAAATTGCTCTAAAAGGTTCTGAAGCATCTTAAAAATATATATCTTTTGTTGACAAATTGACTGATAAACTTTTACCTGTGGAAAAATTCTTGCTCATACTTGCTCATAATACTGGCACTGTACTGTTGACGTATCTGTCATGCTTTGTTTGACAATTTAGTAAAAGAAGTCTTGCAGTTTTCTTGAAAATCAGTTTTAAATACCCTACAGAGTAGTTTCCCTAAACTATTTTATGCATAGATTAAAATTTCAGACCTAAAGACCACAGGCTAGATCAATGACACTGAATTCACTTGCTTCAAAGGGAGCTTTCTTTTGAATACGAGTGGTCAAAACTTTCCCACTTCAATGTTATTTCTGCTTGGTAGGAACTGAATAAAATCTATGTAAAAGCCTGATGACTTTGTCTACATTGCCTTAAATATAGTCGAATTTTTTGTAAAATTAACATGACTTTGATGCCTCAATTTTTATTTGCTCAAGCTGAGGTGTTTCAATGAAGTGTTGACCCCAATCAGGCAACTCAGCATTTCCTGAAAACACTTCACTGAAATATTTTTGCACTTCTGTGCCAATATAAGGCAGTGTTTCCAGTACTTTTATATCAGCAAAGTTAATTTGGGGAGCATTGAAATGTCAATGTGATAAATAGAATTATTTTTGCAAAATTACTGTGAAAACAGCTGTTGGAACCTTTTTTTGGAATGGTAAATTTAATTCTGCTACTGTAAATATCAAAGACTGCAGAGGTAAGTCAAAGCCCCAGGATCACCTGAGTAACTGACTTTCCAAATCATGTTTATCTTCCACATCACTGGAAGTCTGCTCCTTGTTTTGTGTACTTTGTACTATTGCATCTAATTCTGCCAGACATTGGCCAAATATCAGCAAAGTCCTGGACTCTTGGGAAAGCAAATAAAGACAGCCTAGTGAAACCTGCTTTTCTCTCTGTTTCTGGGAGTAAGACTATGAAATTGACTACTCACCTGATAAATGAATATATTTGATTTATTAGATTAATTATTAGTTAAAAAATTCACCTCAAAATTTAAAAATATCTAGAATGAAGTTTTTAAGGTGGTGGTTTTCTTCACAAGCCAGATGAAAATGGATGAGGTTGCTAACTGACAATGTGGTTATCATTCACTAGCAAAATGGCATGAAAGACAAAGACACACAAGTTCTACACATATGATAAATAAACAAGGTGATGTTAATTGTCATGCAGAAAGCAAGACTTAGTGTGAGATTTAATGTTGTTTAAAGTAGCTCCTACCAGAGGAGGTATAGGTGGCTGGTGAAACACCACCAGGAGATGTGACATTTAACATTAATAATTAAGTATTGAGCAGTGTTTTAAAAGCAGGTTTAGACATGATATGATTAATTCACCAGAAACTCTCCTTCACTTTGTCTTACCTTCTAAATTTTTGTTCATGTCTGTTTTGCCAACACATTTCTTAAGTGATTACCCACAGAAGGAAATAAACCTCACTTAAAATGAAGCCTGACTATAATAAACATTTTATCCTTATTGATCTAATTATGAAAAGGCCTTTCTACTGAAACATTTTCTCTCTGTTGCTGAGTTAAATATAGAGAAATTCTAAACTTCTCCTATAGTTACTGAAACATGTTTTGAATTATTAGCCTTGCTGAATAATTCCTTTGTTAGTTCATTATGGATTTTCCCATGATAAGGTCTCTTGAAAAGTAGTATAGCATGTTTCCATCTATTGACATTGAAACTCTTTGGTCAGTGGTTCAGAAAAAAAAGTGGATTAATGAATTTTTTTTTCTTCTTTTCCCTATTCAGCAAATGACCAACAATGATCCTAATAATGTTGTCTGGATCTGACAGAAGAAGAAATATTGATTTTTAAAATTACAGTGTGGGCTGGGTACATATAAGAGCAGAAGCAGGACCTCCAAAAGACCTTTTGGGTTCATTATTACCTTGAACCATAAATTTGTGACTGCTCATCTAGAAACAATCTCCCTGCATTGGGGGGTTTGGTACAATTAATTTTTCCATGGTCTTTTTCAATCAAGGCAAACATTATCTTCACACTTTCCATTCTGTCCCTGTAAAGTATCAGAATTTTTCTTTTCACATTCAGATATGATAAAACCACAGTTTCAAAGGCACTGTGTAAATTTGAAGCCACTGAACTTCAGCCAAAGAGTATGACTAAATGTGCTGCAGTATGTACTTCTGAATCACCCATGGTGCTCCTTCCAGTTATATACTGGGAAATTTTCTCTACAGTGCTTCTTGAATGCATGTAAATACCTAAGCTTCTTGGCTGCTGCTGCAAACAAATACTGTGCCTAACCAGAAGTATATTAACATTTAGAAAGGTAATATTGATGCTGTGACAGGTTATAGAAAAATGTGTAAATAGAGATAGGAGATAAGGAGAAAAACTAGGGTTCCACATTGATTCTGAAATTCTATGTCCACTGAATAAGTGTTCAATATTATTAGAGCCTTGAGCATAAAGGATCTTGTCTCTGCAATGGTATTACAGTACTGGATTTCTGTAGTACCAGACGCATTCATGCAAAAATGCAACACAGCAGACAGGCTTTATTAAATTCAGCACTCCCTCCCTCTGCCTTCCTGGACAACTGTATATAATTTATTTGTGTTAATTGCATTAGACTGCAAATGTTTGATTCATGGGCACCGGAAATTTCTTGCCTTTTCCTACAGGACAATCAATGTTTACTGCCAAAATTAATTCAGCAAATGTCCTTTGCAACATACAGAATATTCATCATTTTTGTAGGTAAATACAGAATTTATGGTTAATTTACTGTATTTGCCATCAGCACAAATAAGTTTTGAAGTTCATTATCCAGTCTTACCCCGTTCAAATGAGTGTGACCACTTAAAGGAGGGTAGATTAGGGTTTCTTCTTAGACAGACAAATTGCATACTTATTGAGAAATTAAGGATGAGAAAGGCATAGCTTAGCTTACCCCCCAAGCAGGTTGTTATGTTCCATAACAGTGACTTTTGTTGTATAACAGCTTTGAGCATAGAAAATTGCCATAGTGTTTCTGACCATGGCCACAGACACAGGCAAAGAGGAATTCTTTGCATGTAACCACAAATTCTAGCCAGCAATGGAATGTGGAAATGGATCAGCATTTGTCTCTCAATGTATGTGAGACAGCAAAACAATCACTTTTTAGTCATCACTGGTAAATTACTGACAAATGAAATGGCTGTATCAGACCCAGCCATTGGTATTATATATTATTATGATAATTTTTATTGGAAAGAAAAGGAAAATGCAGCTACAAATTCATTGAGAGATTTTGGATTGTTCGGTATTTTCTAACCATTGACATACACACTCATAGATGCAGGATTGATGTAACCATACATAACATAGTTATATATGCAGGGTTGATGAGAGATAATAAAAGTGCAAGAGGATGTATTCTTTTTTTTTTTTTCTCTAGTAGCTTTCCTGTGTTACGCAAAGTCAGGCTTGAAACTCTTCTGAGAGAAAAAAATTAAGAAACGTGCAGAGCAAGAAAGTAGCTACGAAGCAAGTGATTTCTTTCAAAGTAGGCTATGACACAAATTGTGACTCTAAAATAATTAATTTGCAAATTACAAAGGTGTTTTGATGATGTTTTGATATTCTCCATTTCTTATGTTCAACTCTGTATAATAAATGAATTATTCTCAGCCACCTTGTCTTGTTATAAAAATCAGGAAAAGGCATAGAAAGTATCCAGCAATACAGGTTTGGAGCTTATTTGGCAGAGAAAGTAACACATAAGCAGTTAATAATAAAATCTAATAAAATCTGTTATTTTTCTATATATTCCCAGTAATTCCAAATTGCAATCTACTTACAGTGTGTCCCACACCAATGGAAAAATAATTTCAAGTTTGTGTAGAGGCATGAATACTATTTTTTACTTAAAGTAATGCTCATACATCTCAAAAAAATTGAAACTCCTCTGTTTGTGGAAACCAAGGGGAAAAAAAAAAAAAAAAAAGTAGGAGAGTTTTGTCCTTTCAAAAGCTTGTCCCTTGAAGAGAGAAACCCATCAAGCAGTGTCCAGCAAAATTTGTTATTCCTCTGACATGACTACAGGAAATCCTGTCTCCCTGAGATAATCACAACTCAAGGCTCAAGGTAACAGAAGACCTTAAGCATTAAATTATTCCATGGTTATAAAAATGTATTGAAATAAACAGACAAAAAGTACTAAATACTTTATAAACTGTGGAGCATTGCAGGACTGGCAATCCAAGAATCAAGTTCCCTTATCCTGAAATCTTGTGGCCTTCAGATGCAGGGGGTATGAATTTGTGTCTTTATCAGGTAAAAAAAGTACTGCACAAATACTCAGCCAGCTTTAGAACCGAAAATTGTGTTTTCCTGGCAGTGCTCCCACCTGGGACTGTCTGTGCAGGAACATTTGTTTGCTGACCAAGGCTAAGGCAACTCTATTATGGAGGTGAGACCCTGGTGTTTTTTACTGCTGTAATGATATCTATTTTAATTCTGCTGTCTAGAAAGGTCTTAATGGACTAAACAAACAATATGGTTTTAAAGACTAAAGCTGATGTTTTAACTGTTTGCTTTCCGTGAAATATATGTTTGACATGTCATTGTGGTAATTTTTGCAATTAAATGAAATTAAATTGTTGTTTGTCCATCTATTGGAGCAGCAGCACTTTGCAAACATTACTGGATTGAGACATGACAAACATTTGCTTAAATAGTTAATCATTGGAAGTGTACAGAGATCATAATAATGGGAAAAAAAATCAGAACCTTGCAGCATAGTTTTATTAAGGGGCAAAGAGAAACCTTTTAAAAAATCTGCTGTGTTTTGTTTAGATGGAGATAAGAACTCAACCCCTTGTCATGACCTTAAATGAAATTAGAGTCTGCACGCTGCTAATAGGTATTTTATTTTATATAGAGAAAAACTAAACCAAGATTCTTCATTTTTAAAATTTCTTCACTTTGGGAAGAAATAGAGAAAGGACAATGACTCCATGTTTTACCTGAATTCTGCTGATGCAAGCATGATTTTCCAGTTTCAGGAAGCTTGGTACTTAATCCTACAACAAATTGAAATTCTGAACATCAACACTCCTAAACTTAGGAAAACAGGGTCATTATTGGCATATCTAGTTTATTTTTAAGAAGCTTTTTATGGAGTCAGTGTTTGTTACATGCTGAAATAAAACAAAGGAAACAGCATTTTTTACACAGGGTTCAGTCCAATCAACTTAACACTTTAATGTTCCAAATCACTTTAAGGGGTGGTGTGGGGGAAATAAGTGAATTGAATATCAGATTCTTCCTGTAAAGACATAAAGTCAAGGGAGTACTTCCTGTTAATACTCTGTGTGGTCCAATTTGTAATATGCCAGCACATTCAAAAAACAACAAAAAAAGTGGATACAGTATGGCAAAGTAAGAAACTACGAGAGAGGTTAAACCCACATACTTTTTTCTTATCAGCATTTGCTTTACAAGTCTGAGAAAACATAAGACCACTTCGAAATATAAAAAAAATAAATAAAAAAACCAAAACAACAACCACCCCAAATACCCTCTCTTCCACTGGTATGTTTGATAGTTTTCCATAAAAAGCGATATGTATCTTAGGATTTTATGAGCTTTCAGTTATTTGGGAACATAACTGAATAAATCAAGTGGTAAATCTTCTGGCTTAGCCTCATGAGAGTTCATGCTGATGTTCCTAAGCCCAGTGTTACTGCTGATAAGCTTTCTGGGCATGCTGAGAATAGTTCCTTTAAACTATTATGGCAATATTTTAAGATGCTGTCATATCATGCTGGCCCTTCAAACAGTCAGCAGCAATGAAGATCTGGGTTTAAATATATTTTTTCTTTCTGCTTGTTGAGGCCAGGAGAGAAGATGGGTGCCTGATGTAAGAGCACTTCACTCTTCAAGTCAAAGTTGCTTCACTTTGACGAAGTTTTATACTGTTTATAGTTACAGGGAGTGATGGAGGGCCCAGAAAAAATACCACACAAGCTATCTGCAATTAACCAGAGTTACCTGCAGAGTTTCAGGTGGTTTTGTATCTCACAGTACAAATTCATCTTGAGCAGAATATTTCGTGTCAAACTCCTTGCCCCTTCTTATGTTGGAGAGCTCCTTATTAGAACTGAATTTCAAATATTTCTTACCTAAGTGCTGTCAAAAGAAAAGTTGGGCTGTTATAGTATCTTGTCCCATATAGTTGCCAAGAGCAGATGGCCAGGGAAAAGTATGTGTTATATTTGCCTTAATATTCACCTGGCTTTGAGGCATGTTTGGACCAGGGTTTATGAGCTGATTGGTCTCTGTGTATTTATAGCAGTGTGGGCTCTTTGTTTCCAGACCATCCATTGGTAAGAAGGTAAAAAGCCTAATAGCAGGGAACTCACACAAACTGATAGCTGATAGAGAGCCCAGGGAGGGTGAAGTTTCAAAGAAATAGCTCAGAAAAGGCATGAGAAATGTCTGATTTCTTAAAAATCACAGCATGAAAAATAGCTCAGAAAAAGCCTTTAAAAAGACAGATTTCTTAAACATCACACCATGAACAGTGGAGAATTTTCCTGTTTCATACAATTTTCCACCATGTTGCTGAATTTTTGCAGTATCTGATGCTTATTGTTTATTGTTATTTATTTATGCAGCTATTTTCTGTGCAACAAAACACGTGTCATGAAAGAGAGAGCAACTCCTCTATAAAGCTGGTTCCAGGCGGCTCTTGAATAATGGGACACAACAAAATTCTGGTCTTAAAAGCAACCTAGTGTAGTCCTAACATTATTAAACATCTAGATGTGGTTTTCACATCCTGGGCAGCCTTAGAGATAGCAAAGATTTTAACACTGTAGGGTTACCAGACTATTTTCTGCTTGGCTTGTGGCGTGCTGGGGAGCCAGCTCCCACAGGTATGTTGCAATTGTCTAATGAATTCCAAATGTTTTAATGTCTCAGGCTCAAAGGCTGCACTGGGAGTTTAAGAAGTCAGTCCCCAGCTACAGTTAATAGAATATTACGAATGCATATATTTCAACTGAAAATAAATTCAGTCCTAGATGAAGTATTATGACTATAAATTTGCAGATCTTTTCATGCAGTTCTGGAATCAGCTGGCCACTGGCATTTTTAACTGACTAATGAACTGAAAATGTGAACCGAGATTTAAATAAACTCTCCTATAAAGGTGATAAAGAGATACCCACTGAGAAGCACAGCCTGAAAAAAAAGCTCCAGCCAGAACAGAAACAGCTCAGGATTTTACTTTAGATACTTGATATTCAGCATTTCTAGAAGAACATTTCTTTGTGAAAGCATTTAAAAAAATAAGAAGTTTTTCTTCCATGGTAGGTAACCAAAGTTTTATTATTCCTGAGAAATGTGATCTGTTGTTTTGGACAACAATTGCATTTATGTGCCTGCTCATTAAGTATATAGTCTATAAGCATATTTCCCTTTGTCTTTTTAAAAATAAATATTATAGGTACTAGATCTGTATTATGTGTTGTATCACATTGCAGAAATCACTTAGTCTTTACACAATATGAAATTATTTCAGCAAGTTTTTTGTTTGGCAAGTCGTATTGTGTTACATGTGTCTAAAACGTAAAGCTATTCTCTTATTTCACTTCTAAATTAGTTTAAAAACTACATTTTAGGTATCACTTGTTCTAATGAAAAGGCAGGATTTCATTTTTTAATACATTGAAGCAAAAAATTAGAAATAACTGGCATATATTTTTTGCATATAATCCAATACAGATCCTTAAGGCTTTCTCTTTCAGAGCACTGTTTGGTTATAGCAGCCTTCCAGCATCTAAGGGGGGCCTGTGAGAGATCTGGAGAGGGACTTTTCACGAGAGCATGCAGTGGTAGGAGAAGGGTTAACGGCTTTAAACTGAAAGAGGATGGGTTTAGATTCGACATTAAGAAGACATTTTTTATGTTGGTGATGGTCAGGCACTGGAACAAGTGGCCCAGAGAAGCTGTGGATGCCCCACCCTTGACAGTCTTCAAGGCAAGGCTGGAGAGGGCTTTGGGCAGCCTCTTGTTGGAAGGTGTCCCCACCTGTGGCAGAGAGGTTGGAACTGGGTAATCTCTAAGGTCCCTTCCAACCCAAACTGTTCTATGAATAAATGATTCTACAATTTTCATTTCTTATTTTAATCTTAGTATCTTGATTAATCCAAAGAGGAATGCTGCTGAGAACACCTTCTGGACCGAAGTGCTGCATCAAATGAGATTTACTATGAATGCAGGACTACACCCCTGCAATCAGGGTTTGTAACTGCTGTGTTTTTTAAGGACTTGTTGTATTCTTGGCAACCAATAATGGTGTTGAAGAATAATGATAGCATTACCTGTGTAACCATGGAAACCAAAAAAATGTTTATGGGTTATTGGATAAGCTGAACTACCTACATGGCATAAGAGACGCTTTATATTTAATAGTATCTTGATGTTAATAATTGTAACAAGTGATAGCACTATAAAGCATAAGGCAAAAAGCTACATAGAAGGAGTACAGCAAAAAAATGATAAGATCACTCTTCTCAGTAATAAACAAATTTAATAGGATTTTTATTAGCATTAGTTCGGAGGTATTTTTTATACTTCTTATTGATAGCCAGAGAGACTTCATTTGAGTCATACAATCAACAGAATTATTCTTCATATTTCCTGATATCAATATTTGGTCACAATATTGAGCAGATGGAACTGAAAGTAGGGTGCTCAGTTGTAAATGAAACCACTCACAATTCCAGCATTTCATATTAGACTATTCTGCCTGCACATTCAATAACCAAAAAAACTCAGCCCTCCTTTCTTTTTTTATCAAATTGATGTAGTGCTCCTGTAAAATTCCTTATTAAATATTTGAGAGATTTACTGAATCTCAATGTGGTATTGCTCTAGCTTAGTAATTGACTATTTTTTCTCTTTGAAATTAGCTGTTCCATCCTATGTGATGACATCCAAGGAAAATGTTCCTGAAGGAGCAAGAGTAATCAAAACATGTAAAGGACTTTCAAAATCAGTTGATTAGGTTTCAAGAAAGTAGCTCAGACCCTGAGTTTTGCTTGAGAAATGGGTGAGGAGTGTCTGAGAGCAGAAACCTGAATACCCCCTGACCCTTCCTGTCTCAGCTGCTTGCTTGCAATCTTTCTCCATTGCTCCATTGCAGCACTGTCCCAAAAGATCACAAAGCTGAGAACTGTCTCAGGCTTAATAAATCATCCCTCAGAGTGCTGAGGGAGAGTCAGTAAATATGTTTGGTTTGTTAAAGTCTTCCTGCAGAAAATATTTTTCCTTTGCTGGGCAGTGAGACACTGTGCATCTCCTCAATCCTTCATAACTCACCCAGTGCTCATATGTTCCTCCCCCTGGAGTCTGGGCATGCTGCTTGTTTGCCTGGGGAGGTTCTGTACACAGGCAGGGAAAGGGCAATTTTGGAATGTAATTTAATATCCTAGCAATGGTAAATCATTTGTGAAAACAGGCAATCTGTTAGAAAAACAGATGCAGTTCTCTGTTTCAATATCTACTGATATTGAAAGTCTGAAACAAGTAGAGTTCTTGTCCATACCATCAGAATTTTTTTCCTTTTGCAGTGCTAACTTATTTCTCTTTACTGTTAACACCTGTGAATTAAAAGAATCACAGAAGAGAAATAACAAATAACAATCTCCTCTCCTCTCCTCTCCTCTCCTCTCCTCTCCTCTCCTCTCCTCTCCTCTCCTCTCCTCTCCTCTCCTCTCCTCTCCTCTCCTCTCCTCTCCTCTCCTCTCCTCTCCTCTCTCCTTCCTCCTCCTTTCATAGGAAAAGGCTTTAATAGATCTTGAAAGAACCATGTCAAATAATAAAATTTATTTACAGTTCACTAAATTCATGTTACACTGCAAAGTATATAAGCAAAGCGTGTGCAAAGGCTTGGAATTTTTTATCCGTGTCTTGGAAAGTAAACTCTATTTATCATTTACCTCAGCCATACAGTGTATTTTGGTATGATAAAAGTATTAAATAATAAAAAGTGTAGAAAACTTTAACTGCACTGTGGGGACAGCTACAGGAAAAAACAGAGTGAAATCTCATTAAAGCAGACCAGATCAAAGTAGACTGTAAAAATGAAGTAAAAATGGGAAAAAAACCCCATTGTTTGCGGATAAATATGTTTTTGAAGAGAGGAGATCTAAGACTTCATGTGGGTGGCTTGACCCTCTGTTTCTTCACCTGAAATCCTCAAGCTGAATCTTTGTATGCACCTAACATCTTTCCTGTGACCTTGGCGAGAAAACATGTCAAAGGACAAAGCAGAGGGGACTTAGCATTACCTCAGGGAGATAATTAAACTTGCAAATGAAGTTTTCTATAAAGAGAACTGCCTTTGCCTCATGTGGCTTCTGCAACCAAACGGGAAGCGCAATGCACATTTGCATGAGCCTGGGATGTTGGCAAGCAGTCCACAGAGGGCATCTGATGAAATATTTCTCTTTAATCAGGGCAATCAAAAGATCACTGAGGGCAGATATTCACTGAGGAGATGCTTGAATCCAGTTGTAAAGGAGAGGGTGTTGGAATAAATGTCAACTGTACATAATGTCATCAAGCTTACTGCAGGAAAAATCACCAGTAGAGATTTAGGGTACAAACATATCTGCTTTAAGACAAAGGAAAGAAAGATAATTGCAGACAGAGATTTTACAACAAAAGGTTGAATACCTGAAGTCTAATTAACTGCTAAAAAAGGGATGTTTATTGACATGTAAGACAAGTCAGAAAGCAGAAGGGAAGGTGACCAGTCGGCTGATGTGGGCTGGGGGTCAGGTGACCACCAAAGCTGTTCTGTCACTCCCTTCCTCAGCTGGACAGGGAAAATATAATGAAAGGCTCCTGGTACAAGATAAGAGCAGGGAGAGATCCCTCACCAGTTCCTGTTACGGACAAAACAGACTGGACTTGGGGAAATTAGTTTAATTTATTGCCAATAAAATCAGAGTAGGATAAAGAGAAATAAGCATAAATCTTAAAAGTGCCTTTCCCCCACCCTTCTCTTCTTTCTTGGCTCCACTTCTGGTTTTCACTGTCTCCTTGCCTCCAGCAGCACAGGATGAACAAGGAATGGTGGCTGTAGTCAGTTCATCATATGTTGTCTCTGGCTCTCCTTCCTTCCCAGAGGGAGGGCTCCTCACACTCTTCCCCTGCGACGGTGTGGGGTCCCTCCCATTGGAGACAGTCCTCCACGAGCTGCTCAGTGCAGGTCCCTCCCACAGGAATGGGCTGCTCCAGCATGGGTGATCCATGGGTCCACAGGTCCTGCAAGGAGTCTGTTCCAGTGTTGGCTCCCCATGGGATCACAGCCTCCTTCCCTCTGGGCTCTCACCTGCTCTGGCATGGGTCTCCTCCCCGGGCTGCAGGAGGATCTCTGCTCCGCTGTGCTTACCCATGCACAGCTGCCTCACCATGCTCTGCACATGGGCTGCAGGGGAATCTCAGCTCAGGCACCTGGAGCACCTCCTGGCCCTCCTTCTGCACTGACACTGGTGTCTGCAGAGGTGTTTCTGTCACACATTCTCACACCTCTCTCCATCCACAGTTGTGTTGTGCAGTAGATTCCCCTCGTCTTAACTATGTTATCCCACAGGCCCTACTACCATCACTGATGGGCTCAGCCTTGGACAGCTGTAGATCCAGCTTGGAACTGGCTGACATAGTCTCCACTTGACATGGGGAACCTTCTGGCAGCTTCTGACAAAAGCCCCCCCAGAAGCCTCCCCACTACCAAAACCTTGCCATGCAAACTCAATACAAACATCAGTATCAAGCTGAGAGAAATGTCTGAAGAATGAAAGAAAAGAGAACAATAAAGTTTGTCTGAGTTATAATTCACAGGAGACAAAGAACAGTTTAATTATCCGTGGGATGAAGGTGAGTTTTACAGAATGTTTCAGAAAATAAGTGTAGGAACACTAAGGAATAAATCAATGAAAACATTTGAAAACTGGAAAAGCTTAGTCATGTGGAAGGATGGCTCTTGAAAAGAGAATTGATTGGTAGAATAAACAAAATATGTCAGTAGTGAAAGGAACAGAGGAAATAATACAAGGATGATGATCTAATGGAGTTATCACATCACAAAAGATTGAAATCTGACCTGCTGAGCTATTTAGAAGATATTAACTGAAGCTGATGTGTGCAAAACTATGGCACATAAACTGATTACTAATAGAAAAGCATGACAGTAAACAGCTGCTGTGCTGTAAGAGTTTATCTGGAATCTTGTAAATTGAGGAAAACATAAGGTACACCACCTGTCCTTTTTTACAACCTTCTTTAATTTAGTTGTATGATAAATTGCACCAAAAGTTATTTTGTGAAATATTCAACTGCTATTTCACACGTGATGATTTTCTAATTTAATGCTTCAGGTGAATAAAGAGACCTTGAAGTACATAAAAACCCCTAGAAAGCTAAATAATTGTCTTTCAGAAAGAGTGAAAAATAAAAATTTAAATTAACTGCCAGATTTTTCTTTTAGTGTCAAAGAAGCTAAAAGCATTTTTAAATACGATGCAGAAGTAGCTATGGATTTGTGGACTATTTTTCCTTCTGTAGCTTTTGTATCATTACTGGTGGATGGAAGCACTTATTTTTAAGACTGGCAATCACTCTCCCCTGTAAGAGATTTGTGATTTTGGCAGATGTTGAACATTTGGGCTGTTGGGTTTTTTTTTCTGAGCTCTTTCCAAGCTAAATTACTTGGTAAACCAAATTTTAAGATGGGTCAATTGTCACTAAAACCCTCTGGACTTATCTTGTTTTAATTGAATTTAATGGAATTGGAAGATAAATGTAACTGAACTCTAACTTTAGCTCCTCCAATTACCCCTCTCCCATACTGCTAGCTGTAAACCTTTGAAAAAACTTTAATAGTTTATTATTTCACCTTCTCTGGTGAGATACTGCTCTGTGTACTTACATGGGCTTTTCCCCTGTCTTTTCAGTGGCATCCTTGAAATGATGCAGGCTGTTACACATTAAATACTTTTTTTGAGAATAATTTTACTTTATTTATTTAGAATCATAGAAGGGTTTGAGTTGGAAGGAACCTTAATATCTTTTATGTCCAATGCCATGCAATGGACAGGGACAACTTCCACCAGACCAGGCTTTCCAATGTCCCATCCAACCTGGCCTTGAACACTTCCAGGAATGGGATATTCACAGCTTTTCCGGGAAACCTGTTGCAGTGTCTCGCCACCATCACACTAAAGAATTTGTTTCACACATTTAAATTTCCCCTCTTTCAGTTTGAACCCATTAGTCCTTGCCTTATCACTACAGTTCCTGATGGAGTCCCTCTCCCTTCCCTGCAGGGCCCCTTCAGGTACTGCAAGGTTGCTGTGAGGTGTTCAGGTAACCTTCTCTTCTCCAGGCTGAACAGACACATCTTTCTCAGCCTTTCCTCATGGGGGAAAGACTTCAGTCATCATACCAACTTTGTGGCCCTCCTCTGGACTTGCTCCAACAGTTCCATGTCATTCTTATGTTGGAAGCACCAGGACTGTACCCAGTGTTCCAGGTGGGGTCTGACAAGAGCAGGGGGAGGAGCAGAAACCCCTCCCTCGACCTTCTGGCCACGTTTCTTTCTGTGCAGCCCAGGATACAGGTGGTTTTCTGGGCTGTGAGTGAACACTGCTGTCTCATGAGTGACTCTTGAGTGAGTCATTTGTGTCCTCTGCACTCATTCTGATGTAGAGCACCAGCCAAGCCAAGAGAGAGAAAAAAGAGACTAAGAAAAAGCCTAGGAAACTGGGCGTAAATAAATAGTGGGCGTAACCACTGGCCATTGTTGTACCTGTGTGCTACCCGTGTAAAGAGCTCCTGAATCCATTTGTGCCTGCAGTGAGATTGCAAAATCTGGCACTGTGTAACCACTAAAAATTAACAGCAGTAGAAGCAGCATCAGCTAAATCAATTTCCTGTGGAGCAAGGATGCTTTGGCAGAGTGAGCAGGGAAAGAAAGCCAAGGAGTTAGAAAGGTGTTTAGGAGCATGGTAGCTGTGGCCTGCTGTGTTTGTGGTGAAAATTACAATTAATACAGAATAAGCAGAATAATCTGAAACAGTAGTAAAAATACCTGCACTGCTAAAAAAAAAAAAAAAAATAAAAATAAAAAAAAAAAAGGATTAATATGGCTGTCAACAGGGCTGAAATAATGTTACTCACTATTCCTTCAGCAAAAGTCATTATCCCCCCCAGTCTGTTACATCATCAAATAAGAAAATATTGACTATTATATTTGACAAAGAACTTCCCTACCTCCTACAACTGTGTATCAACAGGTAATGAAAACAAATACATTAAAAACAGTAGAGGAATGCATTAACTGCTTGAAATGGTTACAGTACCATGTATAAACCAATAATTTATTCCAGTATCAGGATAGGTCAGCAGCAGATGTGAAAAAAATAATGTAGCCTAAATCAGTAAACACTATCCATCATCTGTAGCAAATGCTCCAGGGAAATGAGATAGGGATGGGAAGAGTTCCTCTCCTGCAACTTTCCAGCTTATGATAACAAGCATGCTAAAAAATAACTTTTTAAGAAATATCCTGAAAACTGGGATAAGCTGCTATAGAGGAGAAAGACATAACAATTACATGTGGTTATGACAAAGACATCTCACTGCACTTACATGTTCAAAGTAGAGAATAGGAAGAGTTTTTTCCTTTATTCCCCCAAATATCTTCTCTATTATCCACATTGTTATTACCTTCTAGCTTAGAACTGTACATCGCTCTGGTTTTAACCATTATATTTTGAAATTTTAAGTAGATAGGCAAGATTCTGGGAGCAAGTAAATGCTTAACTGGTATACAGAGACACATAAGGGCATATATACTTGAATTCAGAGCATGGAGAGAACAAAAATCTGCTCTGATATGAATTATTCATGCAACAGTTTTGCATTTTTTGCTTCTTTTAAATAGACAAGGAGTGCCAAAAGGAAAAATATGTTCTGTCTAAAATCCTCTCTTTTATTTAATTTTCTATAGGCAAAGGTTGAAATTTACATGTGCTATTGCCTAAAAGTTTTACTCTTAGGTCTTTACTTGTCAAGAATGTGAAGAAACAGAATGTATTGTTCTGTTTGACACAGGCTAAACAATATAGAAAAACAGATCTTTTAAACATCAACCTGAAAAAGAAATTTGTGTACTATAATGCTTTTAACTCCCTAGTTAGGACATTCTGACTTACTAGAAATTTGTTAAATATGATTTTTCTCTTCAGGTAATTCTATAAGTGTCATAAGCATTCCCAAAATGCTGAAGGAAACAGTGCAAAGTTCGAACATTTTCTGCAGTTTCAGTCAAGTAAGTAAGTCATTGAAAGTAAGTCAATTTTATGTATTTATTTATATTAACCTGTTACTATGCATGACAGAGTGTGGCTAGAAACTGTGTCATACACTTCTGAACAGAGGTGAAAGATGCAAATGCTGATACTTCCTCAGAAAGGTAGATCTAATCCTGCATATGTTAGCCTGAACTACGTTTCTCCCAGAAGTAGCAAATCTTCTTCTTCTTCTTCTATTGCCCTGCAGTTAAAAAAGGGGGGAAAATGCTTGCTGCTGCTTTGGGGATGAAATTATCCTGTCAAAGGTTAGAAAAGCTGTATATTCATGTAACTATTTGTTTAGAAAGCTATTAGAAATCTATGTGTTAATCTATTGCAGGGCGAAAAAAAGTCTTATGTCTTGTTAAAATAAGTTTTATGTCTTGTTTGTTATCTCTTGTTCCAGCTGTTCACGTGGAAGTTTGTTCTTCCCTGGCCAATGCGCACAGCACACATGGACCATCTGAGGTGGCTCCTCACTGGTGGGGAACTTATTTGAATTTCTCAGACTCCTTGGTCCTTTTTCAGCATGGCAGCATCTGGCAGAGATTTTCTTTACCCAGTGTCCAAGCCTGAGCTCCTTCCTCATGGCAGAAACTCATGAAGCACAGGCTAAATAGCTACTGCCACCAGTTTTAGATGGATCCCACAAAATGTTCTTTTTTTTTGCAATATACTAGGGGTAATTTTCCAGTGATGAATCCTTACTCCTGGAAGGCAGACAATGTGGGGCTTTTTATTCCAAAACAAGTTGAAAAAATGATATTAAATGAAATATGCTTGTCATTTCCACTGCCAAAGTTATTCATTATCCTTTTTTGCCGGAGATACTGTAAATGGCAGAAAGCTGGATGACCAGCAGTCTGTAATTTATAAAATATTTTGGGATAGTTCAGTATAAAAAGCTCTTCAAAAATGCAAGAGATTAATAATGAGCTTGACAGTCCTAAACTGCTCATATTTAAGGACAAATTACCATCAAAGGCAAAAATTGATTTCAGATTTAACCTATTTTTCATGCCAACATCATTCAAATAACTGATCTTTAAACAAAATTACACTTTATCTACTGTTGGAGTCAAAACAGACTCAACTTGGGAAATTTAACTTAATTCCTTGCCTGTAAATTTAATTACTGATTTGGATATTGAGAAAGAAAGATGACAAATATTGAAGTACTTGAGGAGATCATCTGCAGAGACAGCACCAGCTCCTCTCAGCTCCTGCACTGAGCTCCTTGGGGCCAGCTGGAATCAGCACTTCAACACCTGCATCCAGTACATCTGTTTGGTCTATTTTCCTGGTTTTCATATTCAGAGTGCATTTTTGTACTCTCTATATTGTGACTCTGCAAAAATAATGTGCAGGCCTTGGCTGTGAATACAGCATGAAGGGTTTTATTGTTAAGTATTAGCATAGCTTGCACAACTCTAGAAAGCCCTTTTGTTTTAGAATGTATTTCTTGTGTTATTCTTGTAGTTCGATAAGGGTTTCTAGGACAGCTTTAGCCCCTGTTTAGAATCTTTCTTTTATTGGTTCTCCCCTGTCTCACCCCCTCTGTCATGCATAATTTCCCTCTTGTCCATCTTGCATCCTTATCTTTGAAGTACAGTAATATTAGCCACTAACTTTGCTGGACCACCCTCAGCCCATCCCAGAACCTGTGTTGGATTTGTTAGAACTTAAATTACTTAGTTTGGCATGATGTATTTAGATTGTTTTATTGTTATCTGTAACTTAGAACCCACCCCAGAATTGTAGTATTAAACCACCCACCACCCCAGGCTCGGGGTCTCTCTCCAGAGGCACCAGCCTGGTGGCTGGGGGGATCACCCTGACCCCCTTTCCCCCCCCGAATAAAGCCTCTGTTCCCTGGAAACTTCGAGAGAGTCCCCTCTTTCTTCGATCCAGCCTTAGCAGTGTTACCCAGCTGTGTGAACCGAGCCCCCACAAAGTGACTTGCTGAGGCGTGCTGGAGCTGCCGGGAGGCCCAGGCTGGACACCGAGCTGGGGCTGGGGCAAGCACGCACTGCAACACTATATAGGCCAGCACTAATTTTTTTCTGAGAATTTGTGATTTCCCAGCTTAACTAACAACTCAGACCTCTGCTGTTCCCCCCTGAAGCACTCATACTGTGTCAAAACAGAGTCCGTATTTTGTGGGATGGAAACTTTTACCTAAAACAAAATGACAAAGTTTTGCTAATGGGTGATTTTAAGTCCTCAAGCTGTTTGTTTGCAAGATTAAAGGGTCTTACCCTGTTTTTGCCCTCTGGTGGTTTTGCAATTCTGGCAGTGCACGTGCGAAACTCCAGGAATTTTCCAGATTTTCTACTTTCTGTTACCTATAAAAGATCTAAAATTTGTCAGCTATGACTTTTCTTTTGATTTGATGTGTCAGAAAGTCTCCTAACATAAGCTGTACTAGTCATGTCAAGTGAATCTGTGTAAGTTATGGTTATACAATCGCAGAACAGCACAGGTTGAAAGAGATCTGGTTCAAACTTGCACAGGAATGGGAGCCTATGGAAGACCACCTGGCACCCTGTGCATTGCATCTGGAAAACCTCCAGCAATTAAGATTATTCCACATCTCTGGGAAGGCTGTTCCAGTGCATGGTTTTACTCACCATAAATAATCATTTCTTATATCAGGGTGAAACCACTCCTGGTGCAACCTTACATGTTGCTCCTTGACTTTTCCACGTGGATCTTCATGAGAAGTTCCATCCTCTTTGTATCTACACTTTAATTACTGGAATACTGTGATGAGGTCCCCTGTGAGCCATCTTTTGGCAGATTAAAAGGCTTAACTCCTCCCATCTTTCCTCAGAGGACAGGTTCTACAGCCTTTTGTTTATCTTCATGGCCCTTCTTTGGACTCCCTCCCATCAGTCCATGTGGGGACTGATTTGAATTTGAATTGTGGGGACCAGAACTGGACACAGTACTACAGATGTGGCCTGACAAGCAGTATGTAGAACTGGATAATCTACCAGATCTCTACCTCTCTGCTAATAATGTCCCTGTAGGTGCAGCCCAGGATCAAAAATAAATCCTGTGCTTGCAGTCAGGTACAAGATGAAAGAAGCAACTTGATGTTTCCCAGAAAGCAAACAGTGTAACTAATCAGCTTGGTATTTGGGTTAAACACATCTAGATGTGGCAAATAGTATTTGTCAATAACTTTGCAGGACAAATGGTGATGTGGGATTCCACATTGTAATTATGTGAGCACCTTACTAAAATATGCACTTTCCAAACATTGTATCTAATATTAACATTTGGAAAATATGACTTTTTTTTTTTTTAAATGACAGCAACCAAAATCTGTGCAAAGGAAATGCTACTTTAAAGAGTGTGTAAAAGTAAGCTTCAACAGATGGAAATCTTTCTTTTAAACCAAAAACAATGTCAGTATCTGAAGAGGTACTTAAGTATCATCTTTTACCTAACTCATGATTTTCCTAATTTCATATGTAAACACGGAAGATCACATCTTATTTTTGTTCTATTTTAAAGAACAAATGTTATTTTGAAAGTTCAACTTTTCTTGTCCAAAGATTAAATGTGGAAGCGAATTGAAATATGTCCAGGAAACCCCAAATGGAAAAATTTAAATAAACTTCTGGCTTCCACAGTAAATAAATTAATTATCTTGGATTAAACCAAAGCAGAGATTTTTTGGGGGAGATACATACCCTCACAGTAATGCCCAGTATCTAATTTGTAACTGAAATATTTGAAAGTATGGACTAAAATACGTATCAGTGGAGCCAAAATAAAGGGAAAAAAAAAAAAAGTCTGTCAAATTTTGTCCTTTTCCCATTGGTGGGAAAGAAAATGCTGCAGTTTGCATTTCTCACATTCTCTTGAAAGACTTGCTTTGTATGTGATTTCATTTGTTGGAACATTGTTCTTCTTCCTTGCTGTTCCTTGTCCACCTGACAATGTCCAGAAGTGTTTGAGTCTCCAGAATCTTGTGTCAAAGGTCTGGTACAGACAGATGCCATGCCAAAAGCAGATGATCCCTTTTCTGTGCATGGATCCTGACAACTTACACAGAGCACAGGTTTGTTCCAGCAGCACTGCACTTCATCTCTCTCCTTCCTCTTGTGGCACAGTGTTCCAGCAGGGATGTTTTTCTCCTTCACCTTTCAATCCATGTCTTAAAATTTGGCAATGACACTGTTGGTGTTGCAGGTAAAAGGGAGGATTTTCAGAGGGCTTCTGACAACTTATTGCTTTATGGAATATTGAATAGTTTCCCCAGAAGAGAGCTATTTCTCTCTCAGATTTAAATTTTCTGACTCTTTTCTTCAAGATATTTGAGCACTTCAGTAATTACTATAATTTCTTATAATGACAATAATATTTTGTTGCTAGGTCCTCTCTTACTAAAATGTCAAAAATTATGGTGTTAAGACTTGTCAGAGACCTTTCCTGAGTGCAGATACCAAAGCTGGTGTCCCACACCCCTATCTTCAAAGGCCAGGAGATGAAGGACAAGGAAAGTATAAACATGACGAGGGAAACGCTTAAGCAACAATAAATACTGTTAACAAAGCCAAGCATCAGTTCTGGTTTTGGCTGGAGTAGAATTAATTTTATTCTCCTGCAGGTGTCTGAATACCTGCCTGCCTATGGGAAGCAGCAAATTAATTCCTTGTTTCCTTTTGATTGTGTGGTTTTCTCTTTTCCTATTAAACTGTCGTTGTCTCAATCCTTGAGTATTTTTCCAGCTTTTACCCTCTGATCTCTCCCTGAGGAGTGAGCTGCGTGGTCTGTAGTTGCTGGCTGGGGTTAAATGACATGACAGCATCTGACTATAAACAGTGTACAAAAAAAAGAAAGCAGTGTACAAAACCTTTAAGAACTATCTTTTTTTTATTTTTTAAACATCCTCAGTCATACTTAGATTTCTGTGGATATGTGCATAACCCACTTGACATTCAGTTTCAGACACAGTCAGTCCCAGCTGTAGAGAATCCCACATTTTGTTTTAAAGATCCTTGGTTAAAAGTCAAGTTTAGCATGAAGATTTTTCTTCAAATTCAATCTCTTTGAAGCTTACACAAGAGTGTTAGAGCAGGGTGGTTCTTTTCAAATGGTGTGTATTCATGTTCAGCTGGCATTTTATTGTTCTTTTTGCCCTGCTGGAAGTGTAAGCCAAGCTCTTTGCTATAGAACTAATTTATTAGCTCAGATCATAAAGGATTATGTTATAGCAGGTTCTGAGCCAAACAGTGTGCACATGCTGATCTGGTGCCTAGGTTTTTTTCCCTCCTAACAACATGATTGAGCCTATTTTATCTGGAAATGCTTTTTGGTCTGGAATCATGAATAATGACCATTTGGTGAGAGACCTCTTTCAGTGAAATACAATAAAAATAATTTTGTGCAGATCTATCTAAGCAACAATCTTCTATGTCCAATTCAGTAGAGTATGACTTTTTTTACCATTGTAGGAGAAAAACCATGATCATTTTAATTCATAAATAGGGGTTAAATAGAAATAGATTATGTTTTACTTATAACTTGTCAAGCCACAAGGAACTTGCCTAGTGACAGAAAAGATAATGAGGTTTTTTTCTTTCCCTTTGAAATGGTCTGGTATTGGTAACAATGTGACATCCATGGAAAGGGAAGTTGCTCAGAGTTCCATCAGGATTTGGCTTTTCTCTCACTCAGTGCATACCAGCCTTACATCACTGATACTTCATTGTCTGAAATACTTTACTCTGTAAAGGGTATTCTAAATTAAAGTACATTAATCTAGAGAGAAGGAATTCTGTATTCAGAAGTGTATTTTTTCCTTCTGTGCCCCCCAGGTTTTTTAAGTCTTTAACCATTTCTATGTTCTTACAATATTACAAAATTCACTTAGTTCACTGCTTTTATTTTTTCTCTAGATGCATAGAGTGGAGAGATTTTACAAACTACAAATGGAAAGTTTCAGAACTTCTGGTTGTGGATTTTTAAGCAGAGTGAAACCAACCTATTTAAATCTATGTACACAATTTAATTCTTTTCAGTGGCCTTAAGTAGTAAAAAGGAATGATGAAATTCCAGCTCACAAAATGAATTTGATGCAAATTTATGTCCTGTCATTGAAAATTAGATAGCTTTTTATCTCTCCCTCTCCCATTAATCTCAAAGAAAATTTGAGAAGTATTCTATTACACTTAGCATCTATATACCTAGGGACATGAGTGCCACAACAGCACTCTAATGATTTATATAGCTAATGGTGTTGTGTATAAGAGAAAACAAGCTGAAGAATGTTTTAGCTAATTGTTTGTTTATATTTATTGATTTTTTTTAAGAGAAGCAATTAAAATATCAACATAATTCATTCTTTTCCTTGTAGCTGAAAAAGAAAACTAGGAAGAAGAAAATTGATTTCCATGCCAGTCCTTGCCTTTGGAATGAGTGAATGTTTGCTGCCTATGGAGTTTTTGTGTAATGTTTTTAAAACTGACATGTCTCTTACTTTTCTCTATGACATAGTAAATAAAGTATATATTGACTTTTTGTGAGGCAAATATATTGATTATACACAGAAGTAATGCTCCCTTACCAACTCATAAGTTTTACTGGGAGAATGTTATGCTGAACACAAGATAAAAATTAGTTTCCTTATGAAAACTTTTAAGAGGTAAATTGTTAAAAAGAAAACATTCTATTTCCTGCTTTCTGGTTTTATCTATTCACCATCAGAGTTCTTTTCTTGTACATTCATTGTTAGGTGTACAAAACTATAAATGAGCAACTAAGTCTATAAGAACTATAGCAGATATATTGTGGATTATGAGTCCCTGCAGAAATTTACGGGCATTTAACAATAACAACAACAACAAATTAATCAGCAATTTAGTAGAAAATAAAATGCACATTAGTACCATTCAATATTGTTATTCAAAATTAAGAAGAAAAAATTTTGTGATGAATACCAACAAGAGATAATCCAATCTGACACTGATGGACTATGAATTGGTGCTAAAGAAGTATATATCTTCTTTCATCACTTTCTTTTATCCACTCAAGGAGTTATTTGTGTATCTGTCATGCTTTCATAAGCATTTTCTATTTCCCCACAATATCACTTGTGCCTGGAGCGGTAGGCAAACCCTTACTGGTACCTCCTAAGTGCTGAAGTAGATTTTCCATTTCATAGAAGCAGCACAATCTATTAGAGCAAACTTTGAGAAAAATTTGCTATAAATCTACCTGCACCTTCATTTCAATTATTTTAATGTCTGTTCCTACAAGCTCATTCATCATAAAATAAAATATTGTCTAAACCAGATAAGATGCAGAACCCTTTCCCAGTATTTTTGCCTTTTAACAGAGAGCCGTCACCAATTTAAAGTAGCCTGTGATCTCAGCCTGTGGGCTGTTCTCCATGAAGGTGTCTAGATGAGTGTGGTGGCAGGTACATTGTCACAGCTGTGACAGGGAGCTGCAGTGGGTGAGGACTTGTCAGAGACCCTCTCAAGACGTGGGAGAAGAGTCAGCCATAGAGTCAACAACACCTCAGAATTTCCTTGTGACCATCACGACTCAGAGTCCCTGTTGTATTCCTCTGGGGAAATGGTTTTTCCCCAGAACCCCTTAAAGCCTGTAACCTATTAGTTTGACCCTGTTCTTCCCTTATCTCTGACCTATGGCTCAGTGCCAGCTATCTGTCCTGAGACAGAGAGTCTAGATAAAAACCCATGCTCTTCCTTGTTCAGTCTCTTTGCCCCTGGAATCCTTCAAGAATAAAGCCTTGGAATCAACCCTGAGGTAAGAGCCTCTTTTGAATCTTTTACCCTATCCCCTGAGGTATTTCCCCCAAAGCCCCCCAGAAGACTGAGCTACCACAGGAGCCCAGGGGGGCAGGCAAGGGAGGGTTACATCAAGTCCCCTTCCCAGGTATGATCTCTTGGGGCAGACTCCCACGAGGTCACTGGAAACAGCCATGCTGTTTTTTATCTGTCTTCATCTATTTTGCATGAGAGCTTGGGGATGGGACCAGGGTGGCAGCAGTGCAGACGAACACTCTGCCTGGCTTTCATCCTGCTCAAAAACGATGTCAAGGTCTGGTGCGTCACCAGCCACAGTCTGATAACAAAAACAAAAAGAGAAAAGCAAAACCCCAGCACTGATTACAAGAATGGGGTTTAAATTTTCCTAGACATTCATTTCTGCAGGAAGAAAGATCACAACTGGAAGACATTGAAATTTCTCTTTATTCTGAGTCTGAAACCGGAGCGCCAGCAGACAAATGAAGAAGGGGTGACTGTATTCTCTTGATTTCTGTTAACCTGAGCAGATGAGGCTTGCTGTGAAGCACAGCTTCACAGGCTAAAGGACACACAAAGGCAGGAACTAAAGGAAGCAGTGATAAAATGAATCCATATCAGCCTTCTGTAAATCATTCTATTACACTTTAGTGCTTCCATCTTTTCCCATTCTGACATCAGTAAAAATGAATTCACTGAGACATGGCATATGACTTATGATGCTTTTTATTTTCACAAAGAGGTAAAATGAATAACGTAACACAATTATATTTCAATCCAGCATCATTGCTGTTTGCATCTTTAAATCTAATAAGTAATTGAGCCCTATTGATTTTTTTGAAATGTGATCGTTTATGCTAAACTGAGATAATATTTTCTGAAGTTAAATATTGATTTTTACAATGGTATGTCCTATATAATATTTTTTAGAATTATTATTACATCAATCATTATTTTTTTCCCAAAAGTAGGACACCAGATGTTGTGAAATGAGCATTGCCATTCACAGGAAACACAGCCTAGAACGTGTGACTAGTAAAAGTTATACCACTTAATTTTATTACCTCTTACATTAAGAAGACCCTCTGAAAAATAAGAAGCCTCATTTTAGGTAATTTTAGGATGTATTTATCTTTCTTTTTTTGGGAGGGGGGGGGCTTAAAAAACAGGCCTTTCTCATTTGAGTGATTCTGCTGGAGTTTCATAGGAAGGCAAGATCCAGCTATGTCTCCACATTGTATTGGGGTCACTGTAGTTGAAAAGAATGGGGCATCACCTGGAGATAAGATGAAAATTTCTACATTCATTCACTTACCAAAAAAATTGTCTTTGACCCAAGATTCACCCTTGAGGGTAATGGTTTGACTTTCCAGCAGCATGTACTTATTGTGAGGAGAGAAAATAGTTCATAGAATAAATGTGGGAAAATTCTGTGAAGATATTGAAGATAAAGAGTGAACGTTTAAATGCAATTGAAAGATTTTGGGGAATTAGGAAACAGATAAACATAGACCTGGGAGTTCTAATTAGGATTTCTGGTCAGATGAGCTGTATCTATCCCTCATCAGTCCTGCATTCTTTAAAAACATAAAGACAAATAAGGCAGGCCAATTTGGACTTTATTTTTATTTGGCCATGCCTTACTAGAATAAAGTAGATCAATAATTTTTAATGCTCTTAGTGTGAACTGATCATCTACTCCAATCAAATGGAGTCATGGAACAGACAGCAATCAACTCCAATTTGGCCTTATAACATGCAATGTGATGTGCTTTCATGCAATTTAACATGCAACGTAAGTTACACTACTTTGGTGTTACCAAGCACCTACAGAATAGATCTTACACTTTCCAGAGAAATATTTCATCACTAGCTTTATTTGTCTAATTGGAAATGCAGAAAAAGATTATTACGTTGGAAGTACTTTATTATTCAAAGTGGCATTTATTGAAATAAAAAGGGGTAACCAGTTAAACCCTGCCAAAGAAATAAAAAAAACAACAGATGTCTTGAATGTATATGGATTTATTCAATATACTTTTATATATGGGTACATATGATTTTTTTAATTAGTTTTATTTTCTCTGTATTCAGGCAAATACCCATTGATCAAATGCTTCTTTTCTTCACAACGCTTCACGAACAGGAACAATAATAATGAACTATAAATCAGCTATAAACCATTATTGGTGTCATAAAGTCATGATCTTGATTTAGTAACTTCAATTGTAATCAGTCTCCAATATAGATACTGAGTTACAGACTCCATTAGGCCTCCCAAAGCAGAAAGGAAGGTGTGAAATATAAATTTAAGATTCAGGAGCACTGAACAGTTTGATAATTTGGAGCCAAGCAGATCCAGAAAGCTGGTGGAACATCTAAACCAAAAGTATAAGGTGAAAAGAACAGGAGAGATGCACATGCTCTTAATGTAGCTTAATGTAGCACTCTAAACTGAACAGACACACTCTGTATGTGCACACATGTACATATATCTGTAGAAATACTCACAGTATTCTGTGTGTATGAATGGGGTAGGCTTGCTGATAGCCTGTCCTCAGAATATTTGTATAAATGCATTATGTAATTCTTCAGCATGCAGTTTTGACAATAAAATTTCTTACAGTATTTATAATTCTCCCTACTATCAATTTTCCCAGAGACTGGACCTTGAACAGAAGGCAATCATTCTGACACACTTTGACAGAAGGTCTGTGAACATCCCTTTCATTGTGTGTATTTCACTGGAAACGTTCAAGGTCACATATGATGTGCTCTGAGCAACCTGATCTAGTTGAAGAAACTTCTGTCGTTGCAGGGGGTTGGACTGAATGACCTTTAAACGTCCCTTTCCAACCCAAACCACTCTGTGATTCTGTTCTATTTTTGCCTACAAGGTTGATTCTCCACATTGCCATTCTGTATAAAACCTGTGTAGAATAGTAAGAATCTGAGTGATGGTTGCATCCAGATAATATTTTGAAGATTCTGCCCAAGTCAAAACCAAGAGGAGAGGGATGCCTCTGAAGGAATAAAAGCATTCTTGTGGGAAATTAACAGAAACTACTTAAGTTTGGGATAGTTATTCCTTATCTGAACTGATTTTGCTGTAACTATTCCTATTTCTGTAAGATTTTTCAACTTGCAGGATTATGTTAGGTAATTCATAGCTATAAAGAAATAAAATGTGTCACTTTTTTCAATCTCGTTTTTACATATAGACAGTGTTTATTACTTGTCAAAGAGTGAAAGTTGAGAGTGGTTGGCTTAGAGCTGCTCAGTCTGGATAGACAACTGCTTGTGATTTTCATTTAATTGATCCTCTCATAGTTTTTTTAGAAGGATTTGGGCCAGCTGTGATGTTACATTTTCATGGGTTTATGCAGAGATCAACCATTCAGGCAAAATGTCACTAGGCTTAGCAATTGCCTCGTACTTTTCATATGCTTGTTGGCATGTGGGATTCTTGCCAGGGATTTCAGAGATTTCAGAGCAGATGTTTCTTATATCAGTGTGAAAATACTGTATTGTCACTTGCAAGTTTTATTATTTTTAAAGCAAAATATAGTGAGGAAGAAACGAGGAAGATGGTTACGAGGAAGATGCTGTGCACAATTATTCAGACCAAAGCTTTCCAAAGCCCAACCATATTAAATCAGGGCTTGGACTGAAGCCCAGTTTTTGCTCTAACTTCTCTCTGCTAACAAAGCAGCAAGGTTTTCCATTCTCATCTAAGTTTACTGCAAAGAAACAGAGCCTCTTTGTTTAAGCTTCATCTCTGCAACTCCTTCCCTCGAAGGTAGCAAGAATTATCACCATTTCAGCACTGTTTATCTGCAAAAGTTCTAATAGTATCTTTCTCATTTCCCAGAAGCCAAAGAAAATCCTGACCCAAAAATACATGCCTCCAAGATAATCCATCCCAGCTGAAGACCTCCTAATACCTGAGGAGTCTTTTGGGAAATGTGCAGGACAAAGCTACCAGAAGTTCAATTTTTGATTATTTGTTTCTTTAAACAGCAAAGATTTATATCAATGGTAGTTGTTTGGTTTTGTTTTGTTTTCGTGGGGTTTTTTTGTTAGCAAAACAATGACTGTAAGATTGGTCTCTGGATTGCCTTTGTGGCCTAAAAGAATCCCCTTAGGAGATTCTGTTTTCTCAAAAACCTAAATAATGCCATATTTTAAAGGATGTTCTTACTAAGTGCAGTCTGCAGCTCTGAACAGTGCTCTGTTAATAACTTCTGAACCACTTATCCAACAGCCCTTCCATGCACTCTCTCTGATGGTACAGGCATGCCCTTTCTTGCTAGTGGCTTCAGACCATTCATCACAATAGCAAATGTACAGACAAACATTAAAAAGTTTGTGTAAGAGTAATCTAACATAAAGCCTCGTTGCTAAAAGCACTGGGCCACATCTCATAACTTTACTTAACAAGGGGCTATTTAGACAAAAGGATTATGTGCTGCAATTCGAAACATCGTGAGGGAGAAATTTCAGGCACGGAGGTCTGAAAAGCGTAGAGAGCTTCACATTACCTAATTCTAAAAAACCTGAAAGATCAGAAGGTGTCTGGACAAGATGTTCCTGCATGGCTGATGTTCCAGCCATCAGTAAACTTCTGCCTTGTTGGATGTGTCACCAGGGCCCTCTTCTCTCTGACTCAATCCTCTTGCAGGCTGAGCTGCTATGCCAGAATCCACTCAGAGCTGCCTGCAGGCACTGAATTTTGATGTGATTTGGACACAAAGGTTTAATATTGTCTAGGAGTTCATTATAAGTTCTAACAAACTGTAGTTGGCAAGGCTTTCTACAGTCAAAGAAATCTGGGTGACTTCAGACATAATCAACATAAGCCGACTTCTCGGATTTATGGTGCTTTTAGAATAAGTGTATCTTATATTACCTGAACTGAAAATAAATATCTGTTGATCTTTTCTTTTATTTTGTTAGATTCCTTGCACTGCTAGAACATTATTTTCTATCTCCATTGAAACGGTGGTGAAAACAGGTTACTAAATTTTTTCCCGAGGCTTTCAGTAGCTCAGCTGTATTGCAATGATTCAAATTAGCTTATTGATTCTTACCTAACAGTGCCTATTACATGTTATTTTGGGTCATCATTTCTTTAGTTTGTCTTCTATTTTTTTCATCAGTCACTAGTTTCAGAGCTTCATACACCAGTAATTTGGGAAAAATGAAATCCTCTCTTTTACTGAAACTCTAAGCACTTCAGTGTAAGATAAGAATATACCATTAACATCTGAGAATCTTCCATTTTGGCTTCATAATATCTTTCAAAACTCATTTCTCAGTTCAGTTGTAGATATAAATTGGCTGAAGCAAAAGTTGTTTGACTTATATCACTTAAAAGATAAATCAAATAAACAACCAAACTGATGCTAGTAATAGTCTTGTTATCTGAAACTCTTTTTTCATATGACTGCGTATATCAAAACGTGTTAAAATCCTAAAGCGTTTATATGCAGCAGCAGCAGCAGCAGCAAAAGAATCAAGGTCCTGTTCAAGCCTTTGTAATCTTACCCCTATGCAAATTAAAAGGATTGCTTTGCATCTAAACTGAGCTTGAATGTGAAGGAAAAATACAGGAAATCAACTACAGAACTGACTAAAGATAGAACAACTGCCTGAAGACTGTTGGCCTGAGAAAAGCCTAGAACAAGCACTACCCTATTATTTTCAGAACAGTAATTATTTCCAAGAGATTGATGGTGCACACAAGAAAGAACTTTGCATCATTTGTGATAAATTCTTTCTATTACTGGGTCCTCTTTGTGCCAAAACAAATTTGAGAGCATTAGTAACATTGTAAATTTTTCATTAATACAGGATGAACATTGTGCAATTTAACAGTTTCCAATAAAACAGTTTCACAGCAAGACTACTAACACTGACACAACTCTTTCCTTGGTCTGTGTGGATATTTTGTAGACTGAAATCAACAACATAGAATAAAAGATCGTGGAGGATCACTAGTGACTGTAATCATAATTCTTAAGTGCAAGCCTTGTAATCCCCAAGAGCTAAATATTTCAGCAAACTTAGTGGGTTCATTGTAACTTTTTATTTTTTCACTATTCACTTTTATTTGCCTTGTTATGTGTTTAAAATAGCACTAGGCTACAATTTTGGGGAAAGGTCCCTGCTGCATCAGGGGAAAAAATGAACATAAAAGGATACTGAGCCATTGAGATAACTCCTCCTGGTCTTCTTGAACTGATGGCAGTAATTATTAGAAGAAATTGAGGATGATCCCCCTTCATTCTTCCAATCAGGTGTGAGAGACTGAAACGTTAAATGTTAATGACTGAAGAAATCAGCCATTTGCTAAAGCAGCTGGTGCTCTGCTGAAGCCAGGGCTGCACACCCCAGCTGGTAGAGGAGGAGAGTTTGTGTGCATGGTGATGAAATCTCTGATCCACAAAGGGCAGAGAGGGAACACACACGAGCATGACCAACACAAACCAACCTTTGTGTAGCAACAGCCTTGTATTTGCTGGGAAAATATATAAACAGATGCAATACATCTGCAGAGACTTTTGCACAGTTACCATTTTGTAACATTTCATATTGAATTTTAATGCAACAGATAGAGCGGGCAAAATTAAACAAAAACATAAAAGAATAGTCTATGATTTGCTCAAATTACTCATGAACATTTCCATTTGAGTCTTGTTATACTGGTGCCAAGGAAATATCACAATGTCATTAAGTACTGAAATAACAGTGACATTTCAGGCAAGTCATGAATGATGCTTTACAGAGCACTTTGTGCAGGCAGGGAAGCAGCCACTTGTATGTATCATTATCTCCTATTAGTAATGTACCAATTTTGAAAGAGGAATATTCATTGCCATAGCAATAACTTGATGACAGTTTTCAAAACCATCCCACTAGGAAAAAGGTGATGCAGGACTGGCCTGATATCACCTATGTACCTTTAAAACTACACCTCCCCAGTTAAATTAATGTCATGCAGCACACAGCAACCACGAGTGTGCCTTTTCAGTTTTCAATGCGTCTTGTCAGCGTGACTTTATTTTGCTTTTATCACAGTGGCTCATGATGAGACAGGAAACGAGGAGGAGGAAATCGTAACAAAGGTGGACAGTTGAAACTTACACAGAAGAGAAATCGGAGAAGGGAGGAAAATGGAGAGGAGATTGTCAGAGAAAGCATGAAGGACCTAAATGTATGGGCAGCTGTGGATAAAAGGAGAAGAATGGGGCAGGATGATGAGCAGTGCACACACCCATGAGAGCAAAGCCGTGATGAGGCAATGAAGAGCGCAAGCAGTGGCAGTGCAGGTCAGGACTATAGATAGGATGGGGACTGAGGGGGAGGTATTTGCACAGAAGTGGTCTTGTTTCTTCATCTTGGCAATCTGTACACTCTTCCCTGAGGCCAAATTCGCACTTATAGTTGACATGTGAGAAAGTCTCAGACACAAGAAATATATTGTAAATGGAACCATATTTTCAATGAAAGGCAGTTCCTCAACAGCAGAAAGGCAGCAGCCTCTCCATGGGTAATGAACAGCAGAAGTGCTCTTATACCTCTTCCCAAAGAATGCAGCTGATGGGACACCAGCATCCACAGATGTGGCTTAACTGTCACCTTGCATGTTCGTCCAGGACTGTTGGCCTAAGTAAATCGATGCGTTTTATCTGTTAGGATATTTATTAAAAAATAGTCATGGAGCTTCCCCCCTTACCAGGATAGTACCATTAAAAAAAAATTGAAAAAAGCTCAGTTTCCCTTCCCTTCCCTTCCCTTCCCTTCCCTTCCCTTCCCTTCCCTTCCCTTCCCTTCCCTTCCCTTCCCTTCCCTTCCCTTCCCTTCCCTTCCCTTCCCCGAGTTTCCTGAGTTTCCTTTCCCGAGTTTTCCTTTTCCTCAAGTCCAAGTTGGTGGTTTGACTCCACACTGAAAATGTTGAGAAGCCCTCATAGTACAAACAGCGTCACCCAGACACATATCCAGGGAGGTTATGTATTTAACAAAATTAATTGTTTCTGACTTTTCATTCCAAGTTTCCTCCCTTGTAAGTGAAATTGAAAGTTCTTTTCTGTTTTGGTTTGGTTTTTTATTTTTTTATTTTTTTATTTTGGGGAGGAGATAGAGAGTTGCTGATTCTGTGGCTACTTCGAATGCTGGAGCCAAAGCTCTGTATATTTCACTTAAGTGCTACCAGCTTAATCAGCAATAGTTGAACCAGAGAAACAGAACATATTTGCTAAATGAAGCTGCTTTTGTGCCTCTTCCCTGCAGGTTCATCACATAAAATGTCTTTTTGGTTTTATCTGATGTAATTTCTCTCATACACGTGAAGGGGATGCAAAGTGCAGTCTAGTTGGGCAATGTTGAAGATACATCAATTACAGAGAATATAATGAGTGATATATATGTTGAGATACATATATCTTAGTTTCTTTGTCCAAGTTCCTGCTATTTGCACAGTAGCACTGACATTCTTCTGATATTTTTGTGATGGCTTTCCTGGGAAGTATATCACATTTTCCCTAGTGCTCTTCAGTCTAGGATATGCTGAGAATGTACCTTGCCCTGCTCTGTCCCTCTAAGCCCTCTGGGTACAATCAGCAACATACTGCAGCATCTGGACCCATGGAGAGTTTTCCCTCTGATAGCCTTTGCTTTATCCTCTAAAAGGTTGCTATGGGAACACAGTGAGGCACATCTGGTAAACCCTTACAGCATCACCCAATTGTTTTTAGGTCTAAAAATTTCAGAGAGGCTTCAAAGGGTTGTTTGGAGGTTCGCTTTGGTTGGACAAAAAAAAAAAAAAAAAAAAAAAAAAAAAAAAAAAAAAAAAAAAAAAACCAAACCAAAAACCACCACAAAGAGACCACAAACGTATGTATCAAGTACCTGTCATGGTCCTTTAGAAAAAGGGAGATGACCAGACAACAATTTATATCTGTCGACATAACCTGCGGGGGGGATTTAGCAAAGAAAAACTTAATAAAATATTTATCAATCAGAAAGCTCACTTTATTCAGACAAATTGTGCTTGGAAAAGGCTCAATTCAAACAGAAAACTCATCTTTGTGGGAACTGACCAGCAGCATCTCAGGAAATGACCAGTGCTGTCACACCTTAGCACAGACAGGGCTCTAGTAACACTATGAACAGTAGGCAGCTTTTGTACCCTCGAGAAAATTTCTTTGCACGCAAAATAAAGGGTTTTTTTTCAGGCATTTTGGTTGGGCTTTTGTTATGGGGAGGGGATAGAGAAATCTTATGTGGAACACACTAGCTACATTTGACAATTTCCTTCTCAGTGAGGCTCTTGACTATGTTGACAGCTGATAAAGCTAGCACAGTTAAATCCACACATTTTTACTTACGCTGACACAATCTGTTCATGATGAAGAGTCATGTTGATATCTCTAAAGGAAACATTTTTTATTTGTCCTGATTTTCTGTATTTTTTTGTAGTTTAAAAATATTTTTATATTCAAAAGACACACAGTAACAGAGTTCTCTTACAGTGCATCCCATTCCAACCTGCTTTGAGAACAGAAGCATCACCCAACATAGAGAACATGAAGAGTTTTTGTTCAAATGAATAAATAAATTTTATCCAAAAAGCCAAGAAAAATAAAATTAAACCAAATTTGCTACATGGCAGCAAAGTAAGATTAGCTAATTGAGGATGTTATTTGTAATACTATTACTGTGAGTACAGTTCACATCCTTGTAGTTTTATTGCATCAGTTTAAGGGTTTATTGTTGTTGTGACATAAAATTAACCATTCAAATTTGCTCTGGGCTGAAACAAGGCTTACAGAGCACCACTTGGTGCCAACTGTATTTCTTTCCCTACGTCAATAGCAGAGCATTCTTTTTCTCCTGGGTGTTGCGCTGTGTGATTGGAGTATACATAGGAGACAGCAGCTGAATTTGAAGCTCGTGCTGATAAGAACCAGCCATTCCAGAATTTTAAACGTGCCTCAAAACCTGGTCTCAGGTTGGGGCAAATGCTGGGAAAAGTCTGGAGTAGAGCCCAGTCCTGCTGTTTTCCAGTTATTCCCTATTAGGGAAAGGTTAACAAGGGCTATGTTGTAAAGGAACATAAATTAGAATGGATTAAGGCTCCCCTGACTCCTCTGATAAGAGCCAGGGCCAGATCTGTGATGTAGGAAGCAAGCAGCTATCCAAACATAAGCTTTGTTCCCTCCTGTGACTGGTGATGAGCACATCCTGGAGGGAAGGACACTACAGCCAAGTGCTAAATAAACATCAGACATAATTGCTCAGGTGCCCACCTGCACATTCCGCTCTGTGCAACTGTCACGGCATTTCCCTCACACATCTACTGCTCCATGTAATCAACACTAGCTTGAATTAAAAGCTTTTTCTGAAACTGTAAGCTTTAGTCTTTAGGAAATACTGTAAATACTGTAGGAAATACTGTAGTATAAATCAGGGTATTTGTCAGAATGCTCCTGAAACTGCTTAAGCCAACTAATTCTCCTTCTACAAAATCATCTGCTCATGTCCAGTATTGTAGCCCATCTGGATGTTTCTCCTTCTCCTATAAGTATCTGTGAGAGGAAGTTTGAACTCTTGTTGAGACAAGAGCAAAGAAACGAATAAGATAAGCCATTCATAACTTATTTTCTCTGCTCTTAAAAGAGAAATGTATATTTATGCTTTTGCTTTATTTAATGGAGAAATCACTCAGAGCAAAACAAAAAGGTCAGGCTCATTAGGCATGACCATTTTTCCAGAGTTTTCCTTATAACTTTCTCTCTGGGGAAAGGATGGTGCCATCTACATGTAGTAAGATATTGCAGATAAATAGAGATCCTGGTAAATCAGCTTTCAGCAAGCCTTTTCTATTAATAAATTTTGTCACTGCAGCTTTCATACTACTAATACAAAAAAAGTGCCAGAAAAATTGTGATGACTTCTTCAATAAAGCTACTGAGAAAAAGAAAGCCTGATCAATGGACTTCTGTTCACTGACCTTGTGAATTTGGAGGGATACCAGACACCACTCAGCATGAAGGCTTGCACAAAAAACAGAGACCATGACAACTGTACCCTAACCAAGGTGTCATGTACTTTTGTGTCACATGCTCTTTCTCTTACGATCTATAAGCAACATATGGAATTCAGACAAATGAATTTTTGGCAAAAAACAAAGTTGACTACATGCCAATCAACAGATTGATCTGCATAGACAGGGTGTCAGGACTGCAACATGTTTTCTCACACAGTTAAAGAGCTGTTTCAAAGGTGAAGGAAGTTTTTGCAGTGATAGCATGATGGAGAAATCAGTAAGCAACTGGTAAGTCTGAAGAAAAATCTTTAAATTAGCTTGGAAAAAAAGAAAGGATGATGACAAGATCTGTCACTGCTGTCTGAGTTCAGACGGGTGACAGAGGCAGGAGTGGAGTGAGGCTCAGTGTTCAGCTGCCTGCTTCTATGTGCAGCTGTGGCAATCCCACTATCCTCATGCTCCTCTTGGGTGGTTTAAAAGCCTCTGAGAGGCTTTCCTCTGGGGAGAAAAACAATTCCCAAGGAATTAAACCAAAAACTCAGTTGTTGGTTTTTTTTTTTTTTCTTTCCTGGGGATCCTTAAACCAGTCTTGCCGGATTTCTCTACTTCTATCTGCTGTGAAAGCTGTCACTTGTCTCAAGCATCTGTTCGATGCTTGACCAGATTTCTCTCCGCCTTCAAACTTTTTTTTTACAAAATAATTTCTGCAGATTCTAATAGTCATTTGCAAGAGTATATAAACTACATACAAAGCACATAGATTTGGTGTGCACCGTACCTAGCTGTGGGACTGATGTCTACCCAGTCTCAAAATCTCTCACTGGGTTATTTTAGCTTTGACATTGGTTGGGCTCTGAACACCTTAATTGTTAAATAATGGGTCAGAAATTATTTTGGCAAATGCCAATTTGCTGGTAATGTTACCACAATGAAGACTTAAGAATTTCCAAGTCTAAGCAGTCTGCCTGCACGCCTTTTAAAGGATAGAGCAGCATTTGGATGGTTCACTGTGATCTGTGGGACCTGTAGTAAAATAAGAGAACTCATTTTCCAGGTTTATGCCAAACACACAAATCTCTAGAATTCTGAGGATTTTCATCACAGAACCAATTTAATTATAATAGCCATCAGACATTACAAAAGGGTAAGATAGTGCTTTTGTAGGGATTTCTGGCAGTGGAGAAATGGAAGAAGGGACTGCACTTTTCAGCATATACCAGAGTCTAGAGATCTGGAGGTTTTAAAAGCCCAGTACAGGGATTTGCAGAAAGGAAAAAGTCAGAGGTGTTGATGTAGAAAAAGATTTGATCACAGTAAAATCTAGACAGTGATAGGCATGATAATATGGAGACTGGCAGGTTAGCTCACAAGAGACAGACAATTTGTACTGTCAGAAAGAACAGTACAAACTCTGAATGAAACATAAGAAAGAGAAACAGCAGCTTTAATGGTGTATATGCAGGTATTGCATCTGATCTGTGAAAACTAAAGATATCTAAAGATATAATTCTCAGAATTTCAGGATCTATATTACCTATACATTCCTATACTTCCTATAATCTGTGTTGATAATACCTTAGGGCCAGATGGGAACACTCAGGAAAATATTTTTGTTGGATGCTACTAGCTGAATCTAACTGAAGAGCAACCACTATTTACCCTAAGTGAAAAAAAAAAGAAATGGTCCAAATACATGGACATGCATTCATCCTTGTTACTCATTAGAAAAACAAAAGAGAGAGAGAGAATTTAATCAGAGAAAGTCTATATCCCTCCATGGTAATTTGGATTTTTTTTCCTGGTGAAATTCTCATACAGTGGGGTTTCTCTCCTGTCAGAATAAGCCTGATGCCTGTGGTTGAAACGGAATGACCAAAGTCAGAGGGCCCACAAAAATATAGCAATTTTTATTAGTAGGTTGTACACATGGCATGAAAATTGGTATGTTAGTCCCTTATAGCATAAACACATTGGAGGATTTTGAGTGAGGGGGAGGAGAGGAGAGGAGAGGAGAGGAGAGGAGAGGAGAGGAGAGGAGAGGAGAGGAGAGGAGAGGAGAGGAGAGGAGAGGAGAGGAGAGGAGAGGAGAGGAGAGGAGAGGAGAGGAGAGGAGAGGAGAGGAGAGGAGAGGAGAGGAGAGGAGAGGAGAGGAGAGGAGAGGAGAGGGTCACCAGTTCTGGCTCCAGCATTTATCCAGCTGAAGAGGTGTCCAGAGCCCTGTAGGCACTACCCAGGCTCTGAGTGGGGGTACCTTTTTATATATTAGTTTTCTCCACCCTGCAGCTGAATCTCTCACTTTCTATATAAACTAATTGTCATGTCCAGTTTATTCTCCTAAACCTTTCTGGAAATGGATCAGAGGTCTTCAAGGGTCTTTGGTGGCCTTGATTTCCTCCCACTCCATCCCCTACTGTGGTGGCCTTTAGTTACCAGTCCATGGCTGCTTCTCTAAGCTGTATCCTTCCTGTGCTTGTACTGCAGTGTGTGGTGCTTATTTCCAGGAGCCAGAAGGACCTTTGTCCCATGACAGTGCTGCCTTACCTCTGTAAGGCCCCCTTCTCCAGCCACATTCTGTTCTTTTTCACAGCTTGTGAAAATAAGTCTCAGTGTTTGAGACACCATTTTAGCCCCTTATCTTCTGGGATTCTACAAAATCAATGTGTTTAAAGTTAGTTTCACTAAAACCACTTGTCCCTCTTATGGTTATCATTGCTCACTCATTTGGTGGTTGCTCCTGTTAAAAAATGAATTATTTCCTTTTATAAGATGGTATATTTTAGGGTTCTGTACCCATGCATCTGAAAGTCTTGATGCTCAAATCACTTCTTGAACAAAATGACCTCTAGGTGGGAAGCAAGGTAAACACTGTGATTCAGATCATGTGTTTTGGCAAGAGACAACCTGCTTGAGATCATTAAGGCAACACATAGCCTAATCAAACTATACTCCCACTACTGGATGGCTTCCTGAATTTTCACCATGTTTCATAGAAAACATATAATCTTTTCAGAAAACCCTTTCACAGAAGCATCAAAATCCACCATTTTTACTTTTTCTTTTCTTTGTAAATGAGGGTAAGCTGGCGTTTCCTGCACTTTGTAACTCTGTAACTCAAGTTACCTCTGTCTAATCTCTTTTCACCAACTTAACCTGTTTTTCTCTTTCATTTACAGGAGGTCCACATGTGAAGGATGTTTAAAAACTCTGATTGTTGTCACACCAACTCAGCTATAAAAGAGCTGTCATGGTACTTCAGCATCTACAGAAGGAAAGCAAGAACTAGGTGTGCTGCTAAAAGCAGGGGAGCCTTTGCAGCTTGCCAGCAGGTTTGCTCACTGTTGCATGAGGTCCTGTCATTCCCTAAATTTAGCCTAACTTCATAATAGCCTGGTACAGTGGGAGGGCTTTCAACAGATACCAAAATATTCTCAGAACTCTGCTGCTTGCTACTCTCCCTGTGATAATATTTATCAAATTGATTGTATCAGGCTATTTCATGTAGTCAAAAGCAAAACAAGTGAAGTGTCACAGCATAAAATTGTGTAATTCTGAAGTTACTATGTCCATCTCATGCAATCCATGATAAGTTGAAACTATGATGACAAGGAGCAGTAAATTCTGTAAATTTCAACTTAAAATTTTTACTCATTATTTTCCAAGGTTGTTATTTCATTTTGCAACTATAAACCTTTTTTTTTCTGCCAAAGCCAACAGTTATAACCTGCAAGTGTCAAATGTATTCTGTACACTGTAAAACAGACTTTATATCTTGAAAGGAAAGGATAATAATAACATACGTAAAATGCACAATCAGTAACTTATTTTATATGTATTCCTTAAAAATATGTTTTTCAAAGAATTGTATGAGCACAGTCAATTCACCAGAACATTTTTGCTAGTCTCTGTCCATGATGCTTTCATTGTAAACAACATTCGATTGGAATAGAGACATATGTAATGGGATACATGTATTCTATCAAACATTCAAGTGATTATTCAGAGAAAAATGAAGAATTTATTTCCTTCCTGCTGCTAGGTGAACACTAGCCTCCTTTTGATGGTACATTCTAATTTATTAAATACCACCCTATATCTCCATGGAACAATAACAGACTTTCTGACAAAGTAAAAAAAAATTAAATTGATGTGGAGTGACAATACATAACATCCCAAGGATTTCAGCTTTGCTTCACAAAAAGTAAATCTCTATGTGTGTATATAGTGTGTACATATCCATACTCTTTCTGTCTGTTTATGTTCAGATCCCAAGATATCCCCAAATTTTTATTTCCCTAGAATAATAAAAACTCATGGCTTGAGTTAGAACCATTGCAAGCAAAACACTTAAAATTGATTAATTCTATCTTGCATAATGCATATTTTGCATTATTTTCTGTGGTAAAAAAAATATGTAGATTAGAAAAAAACAGTAATACGCACATCAATCTAAATATTTCATTATTTTCCCATGCCCTTATAAATGCACTGTGGGAATACAATATGAGAACAATAAAACTGGAAGGTGGTTTTCAATACAGTACTCTCTAAACTACTAGAGCAGGAAAACAGAGTGAGGAAATTCTGCCTAGAAGTGCACATGCTACACCATCAGTCTCTCTTGAGGACCAGATTTAGCACAAATAAAATCCTATAATTATTTTCCTGCAGAGTGACATCAAGTACTTTACAGAAGGCATCAGTGCTGCTGGTAATAACAGGCACGTAGTAAACACCATGGCAAGGAACATTTTTCAGGGGCAAGCTCACACCTCTGCACAGTCAGGTGTAATGGCTTCCTGGAATGCTGAAATTAAGGGAATATACAGGCTGCTTTCTGCACTGAGTCAGCCTGATGAATTAGCAAGCCGGTTCTGCTTCCATTTTCTTTGGAAAAATGACAGATTTGCTTTATTCTTTAGGAAACTACATCTGGTAACTCCCAGGACTCTTAAAATTATCTCAGTAATGTGGCATCATATAACAGGCACTAACCCCCTCCCCGAGTAATAGGAAAGGGCTTCTGCTACTTTCCACTGAGGAAAATCATCTTTTCCCATTCGCACTGTAGGAGTAAAGTTATGAAGCAGAAAAAAAGAAAATTATCTGGTAACTGCTGTCAGAGCTGAAAGGGTTGAGAAAGAGTCATAGATTCTCAGGAATGAACGTCCTTTGTCTCCCTGCCCTTTCCTAAGACCTGGTTTTGGTTTCTAAGGCAGGAGCTACTCAAGTAGCACTGATGGTGCAGAGGGAGGCAGTAACAGCTTTCAGACCCTGGCTTAGGAAATCAATTCTTCACTTACTTCATCCTCCTGCCTCTCCAGCTTAAGCCCATCAGTGAAATGTATGAGCCATACTTGTTCTGCCTTTTTTGGATGAGAACTCACATCAGTTCTGGGTGATCCTGTCTCCGGAGGTGGTTACTCCGGACCGTCCATCCAAACGCTGCAAGGCCTTTGCCTTTGTCTGCCAAATGAGACAGCATTCCTTTGGATGTGACTATATACAGACACACTGAAAATCCTTGATTCCTTCTCTTTCAGGAAGCTTACAGGCTTCAACTTAAAAATATCCCTTTCCTTCAACGGCTTCAAAACTTGTAAACATTTTCAGCAAAGGAGTATTTACCACGATCTGTTTTTCATGGTTTAATCATTATTAATTTATGGGCAGTCATACTCTCTGTTTTTCTTACACCCAAAGTCCAGTTCACTTGCTGTTACAGCACTAGCTTTTGGGTGGCTGCAAGCAGTTCAGATTTCTCTTAATTCAGTTTCTCATTTGCCCTGTTTCAAATTGCATTTTGAACTGTTTTATTGACTGAAGTATAATTCCTTTAAAGTGTTTTCTTCTAACTAATATAAATGGGAAGTAAGTAATTTAATAATTAATTTTGGGTTTTAGAATTTCATTGCTTTCACTTGTTGCTGTGAACTGAGTACTCATGCTAAGAGATTTTAATTTTGAAAACAAGAAAACCCCCAAAATTCCTGTTCAGATTTTACTTTTTAATCTAACTGGAAATATAACTATTACAAAATCTCAGCTCATAAATGGAAACTGTCCATTTTCATCATTATTGCTTGTTTTTTTAGTTTTTAAGTAAGATTTACTCAATTAACTCTTGACTCTGGTGGTTTTTATCTTTCTTTACAGGCAGCCTAAACTCATAAGGGTAATTTAATGATTGAAATGGAGTTATGACAGAGTTCAGTATGCAGTTCAGTACCTCTCACATGAGATTATCTTTTTAGTGCTGACAGATTTTCAATAAGACCTTGAATATCAGATTTTCTTGCCTTTAAAAAAATCCCCAATTTGCCTTCTGATGCTACACAGACTGTTTTTACTTCTTAGGTACTGGGAGCAAGCCGGATTCTTTGATGAAAATCATCAGCTGCATTCAAGAGCAGTCCTGCTGCCTCACTCCTAGATGTATTCCTTCAGGCATTAAAAGATGTTGAAATAGTGACTTCTTACAGTGTGCTAATTTGGTTTTGTTACCTTCATCATGCCAAATCTGTCTTTCCTACTCTCATCAGCCATGCACACACATTAATTCCTGCAATGTTTTGATGTGTCCACATCTCCACATAAGTGCCCCTGATATTTAAGCATGACAACCATAGGTGTGTCTTAAAGTCACTAAATATGTTCCATTCAGTAGGATTTAGGCAGCACATTTTTTCCTGAATGGGATTTAGGGTCCAAAGGTTCTGAGAAGAATTTACAAATCCAGAAAGATACACATAATTTAGCCTTTGGGTGTTTGATCAATGATCACTGTGATGGCTACAAAAGATTTCATATATCCTTTAGTCTGACTAAATAATTCTGACACATATTTTTCTTGAAAATTTTGCATTCAATTTCTTCATAAAAGTATATGTATGTGCATATATATATACACATATGCATGTGCATATTATACATATATATAAATAAGGTGTATATATAAATAAAAGTATTGTGTTAAATGAAGAACATAAGCATGAGTTGGGGTCAAGCTGAGAACCAAAATTCACTTCTGGTATTAGTCATTCCTCAGAAGGAATAGCTAATCACCACCTTGGTAGTCAGAATCAAGTGGATGTCTTCTAATATCTAACACACATATGATGTGTTTCATAAGCATTTTAATCCTCAGATTCTGAAAAGAAAAAATTTATTTACCATGAGAAACACATGAGGAATGCTGAAATAGGTGCTACACTTCAACTAGTCAGAGGTATGAATATGTGGGTGACTGTGCCAAAAAAAAATCTTCTCCTATCTCTGGATTCACATTTCTTCTACAAAAAAATAAAAATTATAAACTGGATAGAGCACTGGATTTTTTGGCATCTCAAATATTATATTTATTACTGCTTTCATTTATGACAGTGATTTTAAAATTTAAACAGAAATGTAAGTAGAACGAATTTTGAAACTTGGCCAAAAGTTCTTTCTTCTATGACAAAGCTGAGAAGCTTTTCTTTTTTCTTTCCTGAGGAATATGTAGATCTAGTAAATCTTAAGATATGTTTATACATGAAGTGGAAAGCTGAGGAATTATTATTGTCTCATTAGAATACTTTGAAACTCCTGAGTTTTTAAAATTTAAATTCATATTAGATTATAAGCACCTCAGATATTTATATCATATTGAACAAGTGATAATAAATGCAAGAATTACATTTAAATAGGCTTACTTTCAAGATTAAAGAGATTTTCTTCTGTATCTATTTTCCCTGGAGTGTTGTCTATTATATGCACGGTATTACAGAATGAGTTTGAAATGGTAAGATGTCACTCAGAAAGGAGATTCACAAATTCTCAAAAACTTCTCTGACAATACTTTAATCTTCTCAGAATGCGCTTTTCTAATCCTTCAGAACTCCATGGCAGTAAAGGAAAAAAGATTTTTAAAGTTTCAGAGTAATTTTAAAAATACACTCTATGATTGAGATGTGTTTAACTCCTTAGCAAATGAAAAATGTCCTGTGGTCTATTATTCTTTCAGTCCAAACAAAATGTTTTCACACAAAGTAGTATTTAATAATAGCATGATTAGGTAATAATGGCATAATTATATCTACACCAGTAAATAGCTATTAATAACAGGGTAGTTATCATTGTCAGAGAAGTTATTAGGCAGCCTTAGGTAAGAGTGAAAAGTAGTTCAGTTCATTTTATCAGTAGAAATCAAACAATTCTACTGCAAGAGAAACTCAACATCATGTATATAATGCATTGTAGAGAAGTGAAATTTGAACAAAGGGTACAGAAACTGTGCTGTAGAAAACTCTTCACAAAGTGCAACTTACGAGTTATTAGATTCAAACTAAGAATGTATCTTTAAAACTAAGGTCAGCTATTAACACAGATAATTATCTCATACATAGACCTTTATGTGATAAAATTATATTCTAAAAATTGTGCCTACACAAATGAAAGCTGTAAAAAGGCAACTTTAAAACTGTGCCTGCAACTAACCCTGTGCACCTCCCCAGCTGCTCAGTGACAGCTCAGAGGTACACTCTGCCTCTCTTTGTGAAGAAACCTCAAATGCAAAGAAATGGCTGGTAAGATGTACCCTGCTGTTTGATAGCTGCTTATCTACACCAGCCACTCTCACAGTCCCCTAAAAGTATCCCATCAAACCAATAATTTTGCAGCTTCCTCTGAAATCAAAATCAAGCAATCCCTGCTTTGTCATCCCCTATCTACAAGACATTTCACCCATTATTTGTATAAATACTCTACCTCTCTATGCTGGTAGTCCAGGAGGGCCTTTGCAATGGAAATCTTAAAGGGCATTTAAAGGGTAGTTTAGGGGTAATTTTCTGGTGAGGTGTGGTTTGCTTACCAAGGATGGCTGGATGGCGGCTTCACTGGAAAAAAAAGTTCAACTTTTAGTCAAAAACCTTACTGGTGGCCCATTAGAATTGTAAAATGCCTGGCTAACATGAAGATTGTAATGTAAAGATTACAGTGGCATTTTCAGAGGCTCTTACCCGTTATCTGGCGATCCATCACAGTTTCTTGTCAGAATTAGCATTCTGTCTTCAATCTTTGATACTATTACATCTAGCCTCATCATCCACCGCCATCCAGTCAGGGGAAGCTGGGGAAGTAAGGCAGGGATTTTTCTCGGGGGTCACACCACCTACTGGTGGAGTGATAGATCTACCCAATGCTGTCGTACATCTGCCCGCATATCGGGATCCATCAGAGGGACTTTCTATATCTGCTCAACGAACAGCAATTGCAGGAGCAGAATTCTGCTGGGAACCTGGGAGTCATGGTTTAGTGATCAGGACCACAGAAGCTCTGCTTGAGAGGCACATGGGGAAGGGTAGAGGTGTATGGAAAGTCCTAGACACACGCTCTTTCCCTCCTCCTGCTCTGTCCCCCTCCTGGAGAGATGTGGGAATCTCATCCTGTCACAAACGTGGTCAGATGCGCTGTGCAGGCACAGCAACAGCCAGGTATGTCAGGCTAGAAACTCAGCAGGACAGCAAAGCACATCCCAGTCTGGACTGGTGCAGCCTGAGCACAGCATGTGTGAGCTCCCATCTGTGCAGCCTCCCTGTCTCTTGGAATTACACTTGGCAGATTATCTGACACAAGACACCTTTCCCAGGCAGAGTCACTAAGATCAGCTCTTGAGGGGTTGTGATAGAATAAGAGCTTAATTTGAGAACAAATGGAATAGGGACTGACCTGGGTCTGATACCAGAAGCTGGCTGGTTAAGAATGACCAGGAATAAGATTTTTTTTTATTATTATTTGTCAGTTTGGGTTGGGGGTTTTTTTGGTGTTAAAGGACTGCAGTAGGGATCAAGGAAATGCATGGTATAGTTGGCCTAATCACCTCATGGAGGAAGTACGTAGAGCCGTGGCATTTCAGTGTTTGCAATCATCACCTCTGAATGTGGGTCACAGCTAAAGCTGAGAAACTGTGACAAGCAGAGGTTGACCAGCCTGGTTGGTTAAAGAAGGCTGTGGCCAAAAAAAGAATAGTAGGAGGTTGTGGAACAAGGATGCCAGGCTGGATGTGTGGGACAGTTAGGATGGTGATCATCCCCAGCTATCCCAGGTACTAGGTGCTGCTGCCTGGAGACAGCGGTGTCTCTGGATGGGGCATCCAGAAAATGCCTCTGTATGCTGGGGGTGTAACTACAGAGTTGCTCAGGAATATTAGGCTTCCCACAGTAGAGTCCCAGGCAGTGGATATATAGAAACAAATAAGTAAATAATATAATAGGGAGGTCCAGCAGCAAGTCAGCTTGAGCTAGATGCCTTTGGAGAGGGATCCAGAACCAAGAATTCCCTAGATTTTTGTACCCTCAGCAGTCTATGCACCCATTCTTCAGGTGCTCCTCATGTGCCTTGCATTCACTTTTTGGTCCAATGATGATTTCTGGTCTGGTGTCTTATAAATCCTTATCAGATTCTTTCTCCAGGTATCCACTCAGGCAGGCTGTTTACTGTTCTTGTCAAGTTGCTGATTCTGATGCCTTCTGGTGTGTGCTTCTTGTGCACTAGCTCGGTCAGCAGAGCACGGGATTGTAGTAATGCACCCCCCACTCCCGAGTGGGTAGTTCTGTAACTAATGGAAAGGGTTTCCATTTCCCTTTGGACATTTTAGGAAATTTAACCAGAAAGTTCTGTGTTTTTCCCTTCATCACTGGCTCAGTGCCAGGAGAGGAGCACCCGTTGGACGTTGTCACTGTCTGTCAAAACCTGTACCTCTTTCTGTTGGCAGTTTGCTGATAGATCCATCCTCCACCATGAGGTGGAAAAGGTGACAGAGCAAAGGGCCTTGTGGCATTCTTGGGGTGTTGTAGCAGGTGTGGGATCTGTCCTTACACTGTGCACAGCTTTGATCTTTGTTTGTATTTCTGTATTATTTTGCATTATTTTATTAAACCTTTCTCAGTAACAAGGCACACCAATCATGCAGTCCTGCTCATTATTATTAAGCCAGCACCCTGAACAGGGCTGGACCCTTGGAGATTATGTAAGAGCAAACTTGACACGGGAAACTAAGAATTCCTTGATTTAGAGTAAGGACTACATAGCAACAACTAAAACATCAGTGTGTTGTCAACATTATTCTCATACTAAATTCAAAACACAGCACTGCATCAGGTAGTAGAAAAATTACTAAGAAAATTAACTCCATTCCAGAGAAAATCATACCTAGGTGAAAGTTCACAGCTTGCAGCCTAAGGCTTCAGCAAACCTGGCTACTCATGCCAAGCAAGCTAAGCAAACAGGATACTGAAGCACACAATGTTATAAATGCAAGTGATTTTTTTTCTTCTTTTAAGATTTCTTATTAGACTAAAGCACTAATATCTCTCAACAATACCTTCAGAGGCAATTGCTACTGAGTAGATGCAGGCAATTTTGCATCAGTTTCCTATCAGCTTAATCTTCAGCAACATGGTTGCAATTCACTGTGCTTAAAATGCAGGTTAACATATGGGATTTATATGTATATATAAAAATATATATATAAAACTTGTAACATTTGATCCAAGTACACTGTCTTAACATAAAAATTGAAGAGTAGGAACAAATTGCTAGACTTTTAAGGTCAGAGTTGTAATTACACAGCAATAATTTAATTACTCAGATTTAATCTTTTAGACCCGCTTCTTATCATGTTTTAGTCTGTGTGACTCATGAATTGTAAGTATGCTAGAACTGAAAAAACTATGCCATACACTGTAAGTGGAAGCAAATTAAATTTCTGGCAATTATTTGAAAGTAAACAATGTGTGGGTGTGCAAAAGTAACTCATTACTCTGATAATCTGTTATCCATTAACTGTATTGAATAGGAAATGTTTTATATTCCCTAAGTAAAATTATTTCAGGTTATATACTTATAAATAACCTTTTTGTTGTGTTGTATGTTTCATGTAGGAGAGGGGTTTTTTTGTCCCTTAGGTTCTTTTCTACTTTCTAACATCACTCTTCCACTTCCTAAGTATTTTTGCTCTATTTGGTTTCTCCTTTAATTTGCTAGTGTAAACAACAAACCTTCTGGTCTGCAATCAAGAAAGATATAAAACAATGGAAACCATTCAAAGAGAGGTTTTCCATGTAAAGTCAGTGACTTTACGTGGAAAGGGCTAAATTGGCATGAAAGAGGGTGCAGTTTTAAGATGAGTTGTTACTAAAATGATCAAAACCCATCCTGCTGTCACAAATTCTAGTCTTTCTTTTCATGTGTTCCAGTCCTTGAGAAGGTTGTTGCTGAAAACCAATTGAGCAGACTGCCTGCACACGCTGCCCAAAACAGAAACATCCTCATCCAGCGAGGTCTCAGCAGGCTGATCTGAACTAGTACTAGAAGACTTCACAGGACAATCGAGAAAGAAAAGGAGTCTGAGCAGACCTCGGTGCTGGCTGAGCTCAGCATGAAACAACAGCCTCATTAAGGTCACAGACATGCAGGCAGGTTTTGGCTTGCACAGTCCTGTGTGCCACTGTGCTGGTTTTGGCCAGGATGGAGTTAATTTTCTTCACAGCAGCTGGTATGGGGCTGTGTTTTGGATTTGTGCTGGATGCAGTGTTGGTAAGACAGGGATGGGATGTTTTCATTACTGCTGAGCAGTGCTAGGACGGAGTCAAGACCTCTCCTGCTCCACATCCCACCCCACCAACAAGGAGACTGGGGGTGCACAAGGAGTTGGGAGGGGACACAGCTGGGACAACTGACCCCAAGTGACACAAGGGACATTCCATACCATATGATGTCATGCTCAGCATATAGGGCTGGGGGAAATAGAAGGAAGAGGGGGACATTTGGAGTGGTGGCGTTTGACTTCTCAAGTCACTGTGACACATGATGGACCCCTGATTTCCTGGTCATGGCTGAACATCTACCTGGACACAGGAAGTGATGGATAAATTCCTTGTTTTGCTCTGCATGAGTTTTCACATTTTTAGTCTTCCAATACTCTCCCCCACACCAACGGGAGGGTAGCAGGCATGAGGCTGCATGGAGCTGAGTGACCATCTGGACTTAAACCATGATGGTTTAAGATGGCAAGATGATGGCAAGGAAAGCAGAACATCTAAGCAAGATCTTGAAGAGAAATCAAAACCTTAATGCCCTCCAAATCTGTTTTTTTACTAAAATATGTAATTGAAGACAGGTAGAGAAGGTAGGGAAAAACTGCTTAATACATTGACAAAAGAATTTTGATAGTTATCAAAACAACATATAATATTTTCAATCAAAACACTCCCTTTTAAAATAAATTAACTTTGAATTTTTATAATTTTACCATTGTCTGGTCTTCTGAATTAATCTTCCCAGAAGCAATTTAAGGTATTTCATTCTGACATTTGTCTTCCTCTGGAATTACCATTGATGTTTTTTATAACCTTTTTTTGAGGGACATTTTATAAAAATCAGGCATGGAGAAAAGTTGACTTAGTCTTCTTTGGTTATGGTTATGGAGAAAAGTTGACTTAGTCTTCTTTGAGAACAGTCTAGATCGAATCCAGGTGTATCCAATGATCTTCCTCAGTGCCTCAGGAGATTTCATATCATTATTCTGTTACTCATTTTGAAGATAACTTAATAATGTAACATAAGGACACTCCAGAGATATTACAACCCCATAATGTATTATCCCTAATTTATTCAAGTTAATCCACTATGCAGATATTCTGCTGAATCTCTCAGTGACTTTCATCAAGGAGGTCATTGAAGTTTCTAGGTCTGTAAGTATCCCAGTAAATCATGTGCACATAGGACTATTCAGTCCTTCTTATCCCAGACTAATAGGATCCTCACTTCTGTGGGTGAGACCATATGGCTAATGTCAGGGCTTTCATAATGCTTTCAAGTTAAATGCATCTCTCTTCTGGTCCTTTCAGTGGATGTCATTCTTAAAGGAAGTTACTTCTGTTTTCAAAGCAGTTGTGTCTTTTCAAGGCCCTCAGCACTGGTTTGGTTTTGACCTCTCTTTCTTTTCACAATCACATTTGCTTACTTTAGCTGTAATTATGAAAAAAATAAATTAACATAAATTTTAAAGATGTTGGAACAGTAGATAACACGTAGAAGTATATAAATTTTACCTGTTGTACATCAGCCACCCTGGCCAATCATGTTAGAAGGCTGAAAATGTTTTTATAAGGGATAAAATATAATAAGCTTTCATATTATTTAAGAAGGGGATATTGATTTTGTTTCTTTAGATAAGATTTGCTGGATTTACTTTCTTATTAATTACAAAACTTACCTAGAAAATCACATCCAAATGAGTGATTTTCAAACTTGTGGCCAATGATTTTTTTAGACACCATGGCAATTATTGTTTGGAATATTTAATATGTTTTACAGCAGAACAAGAGAGACCAATTAATTTTTCCCTTCAGCAGTGATTTTTATCAAGGGTTTGAATTTCCCCCATACTTTGGTCAGGCTATTTCTATGATTCTCTGCTCATCTGAATATCCCAAACAGATTTGTCTTTCATTTAATGTACAAACACCTTGCTAATCTTTTTTCTTATAGGCAATATTTATTTTCCTTATAAGAATTCATCCTATACACAAAAACAATATCTTTTTAATACTATATTTTACTGAAGGTTTTAACCTTCAGTAACTCTTCCCTGAATCCTTCCTAGAGAATATGGTCTAATGTGACATCCCTTGACAAAACACTGGGTAATTACCCAGCTCCAGTACCCCTTGCTTTTCTAAAATTGTAGCTCAGTGTATATGAAAGAGAGACTATAATGCTCACGTTATTAGAGAAATAATGATGCTTTTAACAGAGAGAAGGGTAACCCTAGAAAGGTAAGGATGGATGTAATCATAGTTATATGTGTCAGAATAGATGGTACAGCAATCCTTCATTCTGGTGCTGAAATTTTATTCCTCCACTAAAGTCAGAAGACAATTAAGGAAGTGTGACATCAAAACGTACATGTGTACAAAAACTTTTCTCTCTATATAGTTTGTAGCACATAGGAGACATGAGAACAGTGGCATTTAGTATGATTTTCTCTTATCATTGACTTAGATACTAAGAACAGCTACATAAATAATGACATTGATTTTTTTTCTTTTCTTTGAGAAACATATTATTTCAGGGACTTATTGCTTTTCTGGATTGTGATTCCTGAAGAAAAATCCATGATTAATTTTTATGCCATAGCATTTACTCATTGAAGCGATCATTAAAAAGTAAGTCCAAAGTCATTTTATACTGTTTATATTTGCTGTAAGAGCAAATTATGTCTTTAGATGTATATATTACATCTTAAATTAAATTAAATTTAAAGTGAATTAAAAGTGAAGGTTTCTGCATGAAATATTTTGATCTTCCCAAAACAATCTTTTGCTTTTTCTTCTCTAAGATGGCATTGAGAACAAACAGGTACTGGCTGTAATGCCCTCTGTGGTTTGGTTAAGCCACTCAGCAGGAGGCAATGTAAATTTTGGGTGGCAGAGGCTTTGCCTAATAAAAAACTTCATGTTCCAAAACCTTTTGCATATTCATGTTTACTTGCTTTTTTGAAGCATGCTGCAATAGAAAGAAAAATTCAACCCTTTTTTTTTGTGGTGTTTGTGTGCTTCTCTTTGTATGGTGTTTTAGAATCTTAACTGTCTTGTAAACTTTTTCTAATTATTCAGAAAACAGTATAAAAACAGTTTTTCAGCTGATTGCCACATACTTTTTTCTTAGTAAAGTTGGATAAGTGTTGTTTTGCTAAAGGGTACCAAAAAACCATTAGTAATAGTGTCCATTTAAACTATTCTTCAACAATTAAATGTAATTTTGTGTCTGCAAAGTGAGATAGATAGCTTCCCAATGAATCACAAAACTGGCAGGATGCATCCCCAGCCAAATGAGCACATGCATTGCCATGAGGGAAGCTGTTTAAGAATCAGCAATTTGCTATGCATGTTTTCCTCATATACAAACAAAATACTAGAAATATTTATTTTGACATTAACGTGAGAAATGCTTCCAAAATTTTTCCCTTTCATCGGCTTCTCATCATAATTAAGGTACACTTTCCATAGTTAAAGTATCATATCATCTTTCTTGGTGCTCACTGATCAAAGGCTATAGATACCTATTGGTAATGAATGCTGTAACTCAACTTCATGTCCTTAATTTTTAAGCTGCACTTGCAGTTTGTGTCAGCACTGTTAGGATAAATGGTGTGCCCATTTCCTACAAAAAGAGTTAGAAAACTTTCCTTTAATTTTCCCTAAAAGTTAGACTCACAGAAGCCAGTCTGTGTTCAAAGCTATTGCTCTGGTGGACCAAAGCCACAAAAGTCATCTATCATTTGCAGGATTGACTTTTGACCATGCTTTATATTCATTAAAATTGACTGGAAATAAAGGGGTGTAACAGAATGTAGCTTGTCCTAAGTAAAAGGACTGTGCAGTAACAGCACTTACTGACAACTTAAATGCAAATTATAGCAAGAATTCAAATTACTTCAAATTTGCTAAGTTTAAAATCCACCTGTGACAAATGAGACTACTGAGCAATCACAAAGTCTTTTTAACCATCAGACAGCGATTTTATAAGAAATTTCTGTGGTACTTAAAAAATTTAATGTGTTAAGCTGTCAAAGGAACTACTTGCTAACAAACAGCCATGGTTGTACAAGAGTTTGCAACACTTGTTAACATTTTGGTGTTTTCATAATAGAAAAATATTCCTTAGATAAGGATAAAGACTTACCCCAAAAATTCAGAAGAAAAGATTTCCACTTTTTTCATGACTCATAAGAAAACAGTGTGGCTCAAATAAAAATTGTTTTATTGTTTTATTGTTTCTAGAATTATTTTTTTCATTTTAGGGCAAAAAAAGAGCTTTTAGTTTCTCATAGCAGGGTTAAATTCCTTCATTTTGTGTCTTGATATTACATTTTCATTTCTTATTATATAGTAAACATTTCCAGTGTAAAAAAAAAATGTAATTACCAAACTAGAGTCTACTCAGTTCGGAAATTCTCTTGACTTGTGTAACAGTAGAATGGTTGTGCCACATCCCTTCCCAATTGCAGCAGGGACTAAGATAATATCTATGACAGTAAAATAGCAAAATCAGACCACAGGGTAACCAAAGGAAATAGAAACTAAAATGGCAAAAATATATTTTCAGAAAAGGAATCCAATTTTCTAATCTGGCATTGGTATCATATAAGAAAACTGCTTGAAAATTGTCTGCAGGGGAAGCCTAACAGAAGAAACTGTATAAAACTACAGAGTTAGTAATGGTTAGACAACAAGTTAATTACACACAAATTTGAAATCTACACAGAAAAGAGCTGATTTAATAAAAGTTGTATAAAATGAAGTTATGTATCTATTATGTTTTAATGGAACTACTGTGTGTATTAGTTAATACACTTAGGGTGTATTAACTAATTAATTACTTATTAGTTAATACACTTAGGGTGTCCAAGTGATCACAGGAGGAATGACAGCAGATACTATTCTCAACTAAAAACATTTTGATGCCCAAAATGTGTGTTCACATCATCTTGGAAAGCAGGAGTTAGTTTCTTTTCAGGAGGACACAGCAACCTCGTTCTGGCAGGTTTTTTGTTCTGTTCACTGGTACGTGCTTAATCTTCTACAAGACTCAATCTTGGCTTTCAAGACTTGACTGATTTGTTTTCTGGATTGCAGTTTTCCAACAGCAGGGAGCTGGAATTTAATGGAGTCATCAAATATCACAATGAGAAGCAGGTAGCCAAGTTGAAAGACCTTGACATTTAACAGCTTGTATCAGTAGTCAGTGGGATTTGATAAGATCATTTGGTTCTTTCCATTTGAACTGGCATGCTTTTTATCCTCCTTCCTCTTTTTTATTACTTTACACATTTTGTTAGAGCCTTGCAATAATTTAACATGCCATTATCAATTATCTGTAAATTGCATTGATGCAGAGGCTTAGGTGGAGCATGCTATAATTTTATGCGTCTATCCATTAGAAATCTATAGAGTTAGCCCGTGTTTTTTATATACAGTGCTCTTTATATATTTCAGGACTAATAGTAAAGGTTCTGTCCATTTAAAACCTTTTTATTTCACAGATTTTGACTAGTTGAGTGATTAAATCAGAATTCTTCCTTCCAGGAGGTCTGATGAACTGTGGGTTGTACATGCAGTGTAGATGTTGTTGGATTGTCCTGGAACAGGGCCACAGAAACAAAACTACAGTGAGGTCACCTGGTCCAACCTCCCTGCTCATTTGGGTCATCCCAAAGCACACAGCACAGGATTGTGTCTAGATGGTTCTTGAGTATCTCCAGTGAGGTAGACTCCACAACATCTCTGGACAATATGTTTGCAAAGTGTGATGAGAAGATGTGAAACCCAAATTTTATGCCTTCTCTTTACTGAAATATGGCCATTCTACTTCCACAGGAAAGTACACATATGATGTGCTAATGCACAACAGATTTGCACCTCTAGTTGATTTAATGTTTATAAGGTTGAGTTCTAAGTGGAGTGCTCTGTACATTTCACAGAAACACAGAACCACAGACTGGGTAATCTTGGAAGTGACTACAGTGAGGTCACCTGGTCCAACCTCCCTGGTCATTTGGGTCATCCCAAAGCACACAGCACAGGATTGTGTCCAGATGGTTCTTGAGTATCTCCAGTGAGGTAGACTCCACAACATCTCTGGACAATATGTTTGCAAAGTGTGATGAGAAGATGTGAAACCCAAATTTTATTTATGTTCACTGTGAGTTTAAACTGGCACAGATGAAATCTATTTTAATTGTGTCATTAATTTCAATGCAGAAAGATATTGAATACAACCAGAAAAAAAGAAAATAGATAAAGAGGGAGGAAAGGCAATTAAAAATAATGCTAAAGCACTGGAGTATTATTTCAACCCTTCTTCAGGCTTTGATTGGCAGCAACAGAGGCCAAGTTAAAATTTTAAGAACATCTATGAAACACTTCCACAATCACTGGCCTGGAGGCTATTATCCAATTCTCACAGCTTGCAGGTATGTTGGTTAGATATGCAAGGGGGGCAGGGAGAGATAATCCAGCAAGGTAGATAAGATGGCAGTGTGATATCTATGCACCTGTGACACATGTCTCAGCTTGGTTGATCTTGGGAGCAAAAACAATTAGGATTTTGTAGAAGTGCAGATGGCAAACAAACAAAAAGATGTGCAGTTCAGTTCTGGATTAGGTTTTGCTTCAATGTTGTATTTCTCTTCAAGTCTGAACTGGTTCAAGTCTGAACAAATGGTTTCATTTAGATTTGTGCTCCTATCGTATCCAGGCAGATATTTCAAGATTACATGCAGAAGTGGCAGTGCTTGACAAGGATTAGTGATTGGAAATAAAAATCTCATGAAGGCAGATTTCTGCTCGTTCAATGTTCATTTCATCAGGACTAGCAAAGACACATCGCTCAATTACTTTTTCAAGTCCAACGGGCTCTTTAAACTGAGAAAACAGTGTTTCTCTTTCAGAGATATCTATTTAGCTAGCTATTGATCTAGCTATTTTTAATTAAAAAATGAAAAACTATCTCTAATTTATACAGATTCTTTCACTTCTACATTAATTCTTTCCAAAAGCGATGTTTTAAATTCCTCAAGCTTAAAATCTATTTCTGTGTTTACTTTATCATGAAAATTAAAAGAACATATACAAATAATGAGAAACAAGACATTAATATTACATTATTTTTTAATGGAAAGTGGCTCTGTCAATATAACTTTTTCTTTTTTTTTATTCCATAATTACAAGCCAAAAGATCTATTAGAAAATAATATGACTAATTCCTAAAAAAGGCCAGTAGCAGTGGTGATCCCCAATACTTTGTTTCTCAGCACTGCAGCTGCTAAAAAAAAGGAGATTTCAAGCAACATTGGTCTTAAAATCACTAGTAAGAAAACACAATTTCTTCAATGTGTTTCATCCAAAACCAATTTAAATTCTGCACACTAAATTTTTAATTACTGGAAAGAAACATTCTTGATTTGACTCAATTCTGTAAAACCAAACAGGGCCATCTAAAATCAGAAATTTTCCCAGATAAAAATCTCCAATTAATAAAACAACAAGATTGCCAAGGAAGAGTTTAATTACTTCTTGAAGCCCTTCTTTACCTATTGCATGTTGTGCAAAGAGTAGGAACATACACCTTGGGGAGTATAACACATACATATTATAGCATTTGGGAGGCAAAGAAGACTTCAAAATTTTTTTTTGAAAAGCTGGATTCATTCAGGTCTTTTGGGTTGTATTTGGAAATACTGCCATAGGCTGACTCATAACAAATGAATGTCCTCTAAATATCATTGTGGTGATGTAGAACTGCTTATGAATCCATCTGAATCCATAAAGATTGGCAATTTCATCTACTCTGTGTTCTGAAATGTCTGATGAATATAATTTCTAAATATGTTAACGTGATTAGCAAATTGTTAAATGACATGAAGGATTGTCAGGGAATGACTCTCAAGCAAAGATCTTGAGATTTTGAAATTGTGAATAATAGCAACTGATGCAATGTCACAAAAGTACAAATACTAATTTTTTCTCAAAGTGCACTTTTTTCCTGCTGTGAAATTAGAAAGAACAGAAATACTCTTTATTTTTGAAAAGAAATACAAATACAGATAGCTTCAATGATCTAATGCTCACTTGAAAAAATGAGGTGACAATTACAGTTCCAAGAGAAAAATGGTGTTGCAGTCTGTGAAAGGGAATGCTAGAGGCAACATCAGAGTGTGAGGCAAGATGGATGCATGAGGTAACAGTATCTGAAAGCCACTGGCTTTTGATTTTCCCTAAAAAAAAAAAGCCCAAATCCCTCAAATAAACCAACTCCGCGAGATTTCTAGAAAGCCATTCAACCTGCCCTCTTTCCTCAAAGCCTCAAAACATTAAATGTTACAGACAAAACTGCCTGCAACAAAATATGTTTAAGTTGCAAATTATCAACATTTTGGTATTTGCTTCTTGTGCATTGCTGAGTGTGACTTACCCTGTATCTGTACGATCCTTTGGTAGCTTTTCAGGTTTTAGCCCAGCCTATTTTTGGGGGGTTTTTTGGTTTGTTTTGGTTTTTTTTTATATATCACTGACTTATGTTTTACACCATCTATACCCTCTCTCATGGGATTCAGGCCCTGATTGGAAATAGATAAAAAACCAGTCAGAGTATAAAATAGATGGAATATAGTTTATAAAATATATCCACAATGTGTACTGTTGGTAAATACAGTTCTCACCTGATTTATCTTTGCAAGATCTTGCTAATATTTATTGGGGGGAAAACAGTCAAAAATATGTTCTAGATGAACAGGTAAACATTCCTATTTCATTGTGACATAAGCTATGTTCACAGCACCAGGAAAGAGATGCTAGTGAGCTATGTTCTTGTTTTTATTTTTTGAAGGCAAATCTGGAACTCGGAACCTTGTTGTGTTAGGGTACTTCTGATGCTTCTGAGAAGTGGAAATTTTTGTTCACTCCGTTATCCAACCCTATTAAAATTTCAGAGTGCATAAGGCAATATGCTCCACTTCATGTCTTCTGTTTTCTCTTGGTCTGATGACTGAACTACTTATAATTCTCTTGGCAACTCATCTTACCACCTGAGGATAATAACAGGTTCATAGAAAACCAGGTTTTTATTCTGAAGCTTTATTTATTTGGTAACATAAATTTCAAGCAGTGTCCATATGTCTCGCCTCCTCACCAAGAAAATAAGAGTTCCAAATACTGCACGATCAGTATACAGTCACTCTCTGAATCATTTGGTCTGAATTAAAATAAATTGCAATTGCTTGCTTCTTTCTCATCACCATGCTATGCTAGCACAGAATAACCCAGTGACTCAAAGGGTCAGAACTATAACATTATCATTTACTGACTTAGTTTGCTTCACAGTTAATATTGTGGTGTACTTTGTGATATTTCATAGAAAACTCTGTATTTAGTGATTTTTTTTCAAAAAGGAAGAAGTATTTTATCTTTGTTTATCTTATTCAACCAATGTAATCTTTCTTGCATTTTCAGTTAAAGGAAAAATTTGACAGTCTACTGAAATTCTTAGTTTTGGTTCTGAAAATGAAAAATTTTAAGTATTTCTGTAACATTACCCAGCTCGGCCTAGCATTCACTACTTGAAGAATCCTAAGAAACAAAACCAAAGTTTATTTCTCTTTTCCAAAGATAGGAATTTGCCTTCAAATGCATAAATTTTGCTCAGCATGGAAACCTACATCTTAGTAATATATAAGTAAGGCGTGAAAGAAATTTAAACAGTACTACAAATTAAGTAAATAGCTGATTTAAAGCACTCATATGTACAATATTATTGCTCTTAAAAATAATGTAAGAATTGCCTGAGGTTCTTGTTGTGAAGGTTAGCACTCATATTAGGGTTAGGGTTAGGGTTAGGGTTGGGGTTGGGGTTGGGGTTGGGGTTAGGGTTAGGATTAGGGTTTATGGTTAGGGTTAAGGTTAGGGTTAGGGTTACAGTTGGGTTTAGGCTTAGGCTTAGGGTTTAGGGTTAGGCTTAGGGTTAGGGTTATGGGTTAGGGTTTAGGGTTAGGCTTAGGGTTTAGGGTTTTGCTTAGGGTTAGGGTTATGGGTTAGGTTTAGGCTTAGTTGTTAGGGTTAGGGTTTAGGGTTAGGCTTAGGGTTAGGGTTGGGGTTAGGTTTAGGGTTTAGGGTTTAGGGGTTAGGGGTTAGGGGTTAGGGGTTAGGGGTTAGGGTATAGGGGTTAGGGTTAGGGTTTAGGGTTTAGAGGTTAGGATTAGGGTTAGGGTTTATGGCTAGACTTAGGGTTAGGGTTTAGGGTTAGGGTAATGATAATGATCATTTCCCTCTGTACCATTATTACTCTAAAATCACATAATTGAGCTTAAAGGAATGCATTTCTAAATACATCTGGAGGATAGCAATTTACTTGGTGGAGCATACTCATATTTATCCAGTGATTCAGCTCTAGTTTATCTGTGTTCACTTCATTATGCAGTGTAAATATATTTTTAAAACAATCTGAAACCCAGCTAGTTCAGACCAATAATTATAAAATTCATGTTCATGGCTTAGAATGATACGGTATTGATAATAAACTAAGAGTGAAGGCCACATGGGATTTTGAAATACATTTATTTCAAAAACCTGAAAGTTACATACCCCATAATAATGTTCTTGATTAGCAGAGCCCATCACTTACTCTGGGGCACACACAGAAGTTCTTTGAAAAAGATTTGCCTGTGAGTGGTATCCTAAAAACCACAGAGCCACAGGATTTGGAGTGACAATGACGATGGAGTGTGTATAGTGATACTTTTGTCCGCAGACTCCTGTGGATCTCACACCTTGCTAAATCCTGTTTCTGATCCCTCCCGAGTACACGATTGGAAAAATCAGAATAAGAAAAAACATACAAAAAATCCTACTGACAGTGTAATTTTATTCACCAACTGACTGACTTTTTTAAGAATAAGGAGGAAATGTGTTTTCTCCTACTGGGAAAATGTTTCAGGATCTCACTGTGTGGAGATTGGAAAGTACTTTCCAATCTCTAGCCTAAATTTAGTCACAGCCAGTTTCTGCCTATTGCTCTGCTGCTGGCATCATTTTTTAATTTAAACATCCCTTTTCTACTTTTTTGGAAAATATAATGACCAAAATCACCAGTAAGACTAAAGATAAAGAAGCAAAACTTTCCTCTGGTTTTGGGAGGGCATAATGAAAATCAGCATCAGTGACCTCTAAGTTGTGAGGCGAGAAACCTCCTAAAATCCCTGTTATGAAAATGCAGTTTAGAAAGGAAATGAATATTGGAGTGACTGAACACTAAGGTGCTTTAATATCTCGTTTTGCTGGATAGTAGGAATTTGCTGTATCTGGTTAACCTTCCTTAGGAGTAAGCTTCTCAATTGCTGTAAACCTATTGAGTTGTAGGCAGAGCACCTCTGACCAAATACTGTGCTGTTCCTGAGATCAGCATTGTGCAAGTTGCTACCCTAGCAAGTTCAAGCATTTATATTTTAGTACAGAATTCAGTTAAATATAAGACACTCAAAGTCCTAACAGTGAGGCTCAAAAGCTGGTTAAGGTGTTTACCATCAGGCAGCAAGAAGTGCTCATGAGATTATGGAGAGGCTCCAATTAGCCGTCACTGATGGGATGACACACAGCTGTGGGAGGAGGTGGTTATCCTCTGGGAGCGGTCTCCTCTAGGTGTGCACCTGCATCAGCTGTGCCGTGCAGAGGTTTCCTCCAGCTGTGCATTTTCTCATGCCCGTACCTGATGCTCTGTACACATCTTGGCTCCACTCATGCTCAGATGATGATTTTCAGGATTGCTCATCGGAGCAAAAGCTGGTCAGGATGCCCCCAGAGATTGCCAGAGTGAGGTAATTCTTCTAGAAGAGCTTGGTTCAAACAAACCGGAATTAACGAGGTCCTTCCGTACAAATTCTGCAAACGAGGCAATCGGACTGAAAAATGTCTTAACTAAAACTCATTAGCCTGACAAGTCTGCACTGTCAAGCAGCTGAGCCGTGTACCCACTGCTCCGAAAGTGTTTATAGCTGGTGGGAGGAAAGAGGGCTTTGTCTTCTGATTCAAAATCACCTCACAAGAGTTTTACTCGTTGTACCATATTATCTGCAAGTTTAGGCTGTGTAGCCTAAATTGGTTTTGCACTGGAAAAAGAAAACAGGGTTATGAAAATAATGTGTAATGTTGAAGTACTTCTTTCCTAAACTTTTAAATGTGTCCACCTCATATATATATATGTATGTATATATGTGTGTGTGTCATTAGTCATTAACCTTTTCTCAGTGTCTAAGCTAAATATCCCTTCTCTAAATATAAGTCCATTGTGTCTTCCCTTCTTCATTTGGACATGGGGGAGACTTTTTAACATTCATGGAGTGTCCTTCAGTTTTGCAGCTCTGAGCTAGAATCTCAATTTAGCCTTCTTTTGTGGAATCTTCTTATGGAGTTGTAATTGCTCTTTTTGCTGTCACTTTGAAATGTCTTTGCTACCTTTTACTTGCAGTGTGATACTCACAGCTGAATATAACACATCATCCTCTTGGTGTAGTTTGCTTTAGAAGAGAAGTCTTCTTCTTGGCAGTATGATCCTGGAAGGAGAGGATGATGCTGATGCACCATCGGCTTGCAAGATTCTAGAATGCCCCACTCCTCTTCCACGAAACAATTGTCTGACAACTGTGTCTTTGTGCAGTTGACTGCTCCTGCTTAGCTGCAGAAGCCTGTACATAATAATTCCTTTGGTCCCTACATATCCACCTCATCCTGCCCATCTGTGGGATTACAGAACTTCCCAGTTCTGAGTTTTGCATTCATTTGTATTTCTACCTTTCTGATATCTGAAAACTTGCTTATAAGACACTGTCAGAAAAGATCTGATTATATTTTAAAGGCTTGATTCAGAGTCTGGATATGCATGTCTGCAGCCTCCTCAGGCCTTTTGCCCTGTCATAGAAGGGGATTTGATTGATTCAGTGTTATTAAGAGAGTTCTGTGAAGTGCACACATTTTGATAGTATTTTTTTTCTTCCATATCTTTACAAACAGTTTACTGGATTATTTTTGCAGAGAATGTAGCACAATATATAGCATCTTCTGGTTCCTCTTTATTCCCTTTTTAGAACAGCCATTGTTTTATCCCCTGCAACATTATGCTTCTCAGTTCTCTGACATCACTTATCCATTTTTAAGCTTACTAGCATTATTTTTATCTACTTTATTCCTTTATTTCCCACCATTTTCCCTTTCTCTAACAAATTTTGGTGGTTTTAATTCTGCTAGCTGTCTGCTTATTACTTTTATTGAAGAACAAGATGGAAGAAGAACTGATGTTTTCACAGCCATTTCTCATGGCCTGTAATTTGTCATTGGTAGCAGAGTTTCTTCCTGCAAAATCATCAGAGTAATACTTTCCTTGGCATTTTCCCTATCCTAATGTACAGAGAAAAGAAATTGTCTGTCCTTTTGTTTATCAGTTTGCTGAGTAGAGCAGGCCACGAATCAGCAGTAGCTGGACAATTGGAAAACTTCTCATGATGAAAATTTTATTGTCTAGATGATAGACATTTTATTGCTGTCTTATCAAGAAACATTGCTACCTAACAATGCTAACCAACAGTGTTGCAAAGAAAAAACCTTTCCTGTTTTGATATTAGGCATCTTTGAAATTCCATCATGTGGAAGCTAAACAAAAATCTCAAAATGAGAAAGACTACAATTACTACTAAAATGATTAATTGCTCTTCTAAATGGTGGAACTGACGAAACCTACCATTCATGTGAAAGAGTGGAAGAAAAACAGATGGCTAATTGTTCTAACCAATAACACATATTTAAGAAAAACAAACTCAACAAATTACTAAGCAAAAAAAAAACCCCAAACCCAGAACACTGCACTAGAGTATGAATGCAATTCACACTGAGACTCGTGCAGTAAAAACACCCTGAACTACAAAAATGTGGCATAGAATACGAAAGCAGCAGGACGGAGCACAGGTGCCACGAAGCCTCTTGGTCCACAGACAAGTGAACACTCACTGATCTCTATGTGTAGTGCTTGTTCATGGGGACATGAACTTTGCAACATGGCCTCACCCAGCCATGAGAATCAGTGAATTATTGTTGTTGGAAACACATTTGGGTGGCAATGGCCATAAAATGACGCAGAGTGAGTAAATGGCAGCTTTTTAGATGATGTAAGAGTGTGTACAAGTGAAGTACTTCTGATGCTTTCCTTCCTCTTGTTTACTCAGTTGTTTTCTGGAAGGCAAACCTCTCTGACAAAGACAAATCTCTTTCCTGACAAAATTATTCTCTCACAGATAAGCTTTTGTTTCCTCGAAGTTCTGCGTGATTTTGTTGTTCTTATTAGACCTAATGAAAGATGAAACAAAAAATCTAACTTCTGAAGAGGTATGACTTGATGCTTCACTACCCAAACCCATCAGTAAATTCATAAACAGTAACATGCTTCCTCTATTTCTTATCTCTCCTGCTTTTTGGATGATATTGTTCATCTTATCTCCTTTCGTCAACCTTATTTTCCACTCAGAAATTTCTTGTGTATCCCGAGATCAATTCCGTAAGTAGAGTTGAAGCCAGAATTGAAATGCTTTTCTGAATCTTTCATTTTCCAGAACAATCCATGTGCTATAAAACTCAGACCTATCAGAATATTATTCATAGAATTTCACAAGGAGAAATAGAAAATATTTTTTATAACAGCTCTTACTATTTTTTTATGTTGGGTTCTATGAATTCTGATAAATTTTCACGTAGAAAAACATAATTGAAATGGGTTGTCAGTGAACCTGTGCTTATCCACATTACTTAGTGAACACATGCAAGTCTCCTTTAAGTATGGTTAGTCAGAATTCTACTAAAATTCCAACAGTTTGCACTTTGTGTAGAAATACATGAGAAGACATGAAGAAAGAATATATAAATTTTTCAATGTTTTACAGTCTCTTAACATGAGACTATCAGGGGTCACATCCTAATAGAGACTTAGAAAGAAATTCCTCACCAACTCAAAAACTACTGCACTCTGTGGGGTATCTTAGAGTACTCTTAGGGTAATTTATTTGCCTTCATAAAGAATCATTATATAAATTTTGAAAATGTGAGTAGAAGCAAGTTATGTGATTTTAGGATTCTCCTCCTTAGCATCATAAAATGACAACTTCCTAGTACAAAGTAATAGTGCCTATGCAAAGTTGGTTTGCATCATGAGATACGTTCATCATAGTTTATTTAAAGGCAAATAAAAGCAAAATAAAGAGAGAGAGGGGAAATTATGTTCTAGAATACATGAAACTGCAGTACTCCTCATGACTCCTTTTTATATCATGCATAGTTTTCATTTTTTAAAATTTTTTTGCCAGCTCTATTATATATCTTAATTACTTATTTTAATCCCTGGGATAACTACTTTTTCTGCTATATTATATGAGCATCCTCTTTTTAATGCAGGGACGGATTATTTGAAAAAATAATGTGTATTCCACCTGTGATAACTATTCCTATCAACCCTTAAAATCTAATCAAAGAAGTTTCGTTTGGAAAACAATTAATTAAAGAGTATAAGGAAAATGGCTGGTTTTTTCCAAAAGTTGAAAAAATTTAGAACAAACAATGATACGAAGCTACAAACAACATGTCAAATTGCAGAAATATAAATAGAAGAGGAAGAATTTAGAACTACATGAAAAGGAGTAGGGATAGCAAAGAAAAGAGATAAACACTACACATTTAAAAGTACATCCCAGTACATCACATTTAAAGTACATCCCAGATCTGTGGAGAGGAAATTAAACTCAGTTTGTAAATACTTTCCTTGGCTAGAGAAAGTTGTTCAGACATGCAAATCTCTCAGATATTTTTTAGTTCTTAAAAAGTTTTCCTACAGCCGACAACATTTTCCATTTTCTTAATGTCTTATTGTATATTTCAAATGTTTTCTCACCTTTACTAAAAAAAAAATATATATATATTTTAAATAGGCCAAGAATATAAACCTCGGTAGTGTCTACAACCATTCCAGTGTTTGATTGAGTCTCATGTTACCCCAGTGCTTTGCCTTTCTGGAGGAGTGCAGCAGGAGGATGGTCCTTCCTTAGTTCACGCTGCCACAGCTGTGGAGAACCAGGATGTACCGTGCAGGAACAACTCACTGGAAGGATCTCTGCAAGGAATGGGCAGTACTATTTATAAATTACCTAGACAGTGCATTTGTCTGCAGAAAGCATGATAGTAAAGTGAAGTGGGAGTCTGAGAGATCAGCTACTTTACCCAGCCTCACCTAATACACCCATCATTTCTCATAGCATTCTAACCTGCAAGTACAGCCCTTACCCTTTTTCATCATTGATGCTTTCCACATCAGAGTGTGGTGAATGTGCTCTTCAGGTTCATTTCTGTAGAAATACTGTCTGCCTGATTATTCCACAATTTGTGTCTGTGCTGCTGTTTCTCCTATTTTTGGAAATCATGCCAGCTCCTATTGTGTTCAAATGTTATTCATGTGGTTCCAACTATAATGGTATCCTCAAAAATACTAATCTGCCACTTTTTTTTTTTTTGGTGACATCTATAGGTCACAGAAGTCTTTTATCATCCAGTTGTGCCATGGGGAAACTACTAAGGACCAAAGAATACAGTACCATTGAGAAAGAACAAAACCCAAATCTAATGCCCAACTTTCCAGTCTTGTGGGATTTTGGGGGGGAGGGGTTATTGGTTTTTTTGAGGGTTTTTTTTTGGAGGGTTGTTTTTTTGTTTGGGTTTTTTTGTTGTTGTTGTTTTTTTTGGGGGGGTGGGTTTTTGTGGGGTTTTTGGGGTTTTTTGGGGGGTTTTGGGGTTTGTTTTTGGTTTTTTGTTTGTTTTTTGTTTGTTTGTTTTTGTTTGTTTTATTGAAGGAGAATATCTGAGGTTTTTATTCAGGAAAACAAATAACTTGTTTGAAGAGCACAGTGAAATGTAGACTTGGATAACTCAGGCTGGACCTACATTCACCTGTAGATACACAAACCCTACTAAATTTCATTTCCTCTAGAGGCTGGAAACTGGAGTGGTCTCAGATAAGCACTACACTTGAAATAAAAGAGTCTCTTTTAATCTCTGACATATCCAAACTTCCTTTCCTGAGTCTTTGGAACAAAATAGAAGAATCTTCAGTGTCATTCACCTTTACAAGAGCATGTTTAACACAGGAGACTCAGCTTTAATCTTCTGTAGGGGTTTCAGACAATGAAAGATAAGAAATATCTATTTACATAATAGTATACTTTTTTTTTCTAGTGGTACAATATAAATCTACTAATGCTCTAGCTTAGAAAATTAAATGCTAAAAAGCATGGCCACTTTTCATCAAAGTGAAATACAGTTTTATGTGAAGTTCATTTCTTAGATTTGATATGAGGAAATGACATTAGATCTGGCTCTCTATCATCTTCCATTAATTCCATGTCATCTGAATTCAATCAAATTTTGTATCTATGTTTTAATTCAATAAATTCTAAACCCTTTCTTTTTGATTTATCACTTTTAGAGCTTTGGAAACTCCATTACTCTCTCAGTTGAGCACATGAATATGGTCATACATGTTCAGAGTCACTCAGCCTGTAAGAAAAATAAAGAACTTATTTTATTACAGTCAGCAGTGTGACTACACAGACAATCAAGCCACATGAAAAAGATCACATTTTTACACAGTCATTGGAGTAAGATTTCTCTCTGGAGATCCAATCGAAGGCTTTATATTGCAAGTATTTCAGATGTGGCCTAAGAATCTAAAGGAGACTCTTTTCACTTCTGTCTCTCCTTTTTTTTTTTTAATGAAAAGTAAGCTGCATCACTATTTTTTTTTAAAACAACATTTTATGCGAATGAACTTTTCTGAACTACATTCCTTAACAGATTCAACAATAAAACTTTCATTAATTATGAACTTGGCAGCTTTTATAATAGAGTTTTCATAATGTCTGCATTTTAAAATGTATCTTTTGAAACCTTTAAAGCATGCCGAAAATCAAGCTTTTATAATAGATACCTTTTATGACACACAGCAAAAAGCATTCTAGGTTTTCAGAGTTAAATTATGTAAATTTCTCTTAAAATTCAGAAGATAAAAGGGTATTAAAATTAGCATACTCATCAGGTTCCTGCATTTCAAAAACTGCTTTTAGGAGTAAGCCCTGCATTAGACAGATAACAGGAAATTTATTTTGTGTCTTTGTTCCCAAAAACCTGGTCATTACATTTGGGAACTTGATAGATAGACATACTGCTAAAGGATAATGAAAGGCAAAAGATTGTCTGCTGCAGTTTTCTGTGATATGGAGAAGACTCATTGCTTTTGAAGGGATGGGGATCTGGGTGCAAACAAAAATCAATGAAAATGGAAACAGAAAAGAACAATAGGCTTTCAAATTAGAAACATGATGGAAACACTTTTGTCACATCTGCTTCATTTCTGGCTATTGCACCGTGTACTCTTTTCTACCACTTTTTCAAGACTGAACATATTACAAGAGGAAGGATTGTATCCCAAAGCATTTGCAGTAGCAAAGTCAGATAGGCTTGGGATTTCTTAAGATTAATTTTGTCCAGAGAACCCAGAGCTTCTGGGTGAATAATGCTCCATTGTTGGTGGATTGAAGCTACTTAGCTTTGCAGAAGCCTGCCAGCTCACCAAAGAAAGATGTGTTCAAAGAAAAACAAGGTTTGTATTTCCACAAAGAACTTTTCGTGACATCTTTGTCTCTACTTCCAGCAAACTTTCCCAGATGGAATTCATTCTGGAGAAACAAAAATAAACAAATTTCTCCGACAGCTGCTGATAGGTACATACAATCTTTTGTCTGAGTTTTCACACCATGCCGAAAGATAATGCCTGCAATGTGGTTTTAAAAGCCTCACAAAAGGAAGAAGGCAGATGTGAATGTGTTTTTGATGTAACATTTTTCCAAGTCATTAATGGTACACATCTCCTATCCCACTGGTGTTTGAAGACAGTCATTTCCTGACAGAGGGATGGTGTTTCTTTGGTCCTTGCACATTTCTTAGCATGTGGTCAGGCACACCCATTGTCCTCAGTCCATGTAAAATGTCTTAGATGTTAAAGCTAAGCTGTCTTCAGGTTACTCATGGAACAAATGGACAACTCATTGTATCTTTTGACAGGTAAAACACAAAACATTTCAGTTCCTTTAAGGGATGATGTTAAAATGGCTTTGCACTAAAGAAAACCTTGTGCTATTTATGAGGGACAAATTATTAGATACTTACAGGCAAAAATTTGAAGTAAACTTTAGTAATACTTTGAGTTTCTTATGATGATCATATCTTTTTCTGCCATCTGTGCCACTGGCACATAGTTTATAATCCTGATAAAATCTGTTGTGAAGCAATTTCATTGCTAAAAATGACGGTAATACCAGAGAAAATGTTTTTCATTTTATGTCAGTAAGACTGCTCTTGCTCTTGTTGAGACCTTATCAGAGAACACTGAAAGTAATGCATCTGAGAGGGATAAGAAACTCACTTTTTTTTTTTTTTTTTTTTTTTCCCTAAACACTCAGAAATACATTTATATTTACTAGGTTCAATGCCAACTTACTGGCATTACTTTGAGAGTCTAAACTCTTAATGGTTACTTTGTAGTGAATAATTATGGGGGTCAAAGCTAAGCATGAAGGATTGCAAATCAAAAATTACAAAATCTAGCAGAGAAAACTTATCAGATGAGCTTGTCAAGAAGAAAACAACAATGAATGTTCTACTGGTATGTAACAGGTAGAATGGCACCAAGAAGACTGTGAGGCAATGAAAGCATTCAAGGTTAATAATGTAATGCCAAGTGTTCTCCCTCATTTACACTGTCAGTCTAAGAAAAGAGAAAGCAATCAGCCTTGACTGAGTGAAGTTCTGCCCAGAATCAGAGCTTGACATGAATCCTGCTTCAGACTTTCCAGGACAGCCCATGACTTCCAGAGGAGAATGCAAGGCAACTCCAGACCACAGAAACCTGTCAGAATTTCTTGTGCCCAGTTTGGTGTCTGTGAGCCTTGAACTGTGCAACCTCACTCTTTCCAAAGTGAGATCAAACTGAGGCTTATTTTCTCTTGCTTGAGGGTGTTTTTCCTTGGTATTTGGGATTATTAAAAACATCTCAACTGTGTGGTCTCCTTCTGTGGTTTTGATTTCCTTTCATTTTCTTTTCATATTATGCTTTCATTTGTTCCTAAGACCAGTACTTTGAAGTGGTTCTTTAATCTCAAGATTTAAGATTAGATCAGAAAATATACTTTTAAATTAAAATTTCTGTTAGTCACAGTACTGATTTCACAGCCTAAATTCTTCTCAGTGCAGCTTACAAGATCAGCTATCTCCCTCTCATATTAACTTGTATTTGATTTGACTTGGTTGCAGACTTCTTTCCTGATAGGACAAAAGTGAAGACCACATCACTGGAAATGCAGTGCCCGCCTAGCCAAAAACACAGAGCAGAAAGTAGAACCAGGTGCCTTGAAACAGAACTGATCATTAGTGTGTGCAAGCGAGGAAACCTGGCACTTAAAGGCTGCAGTAGTTGCTTGTTAAAATTTAAAACAAAGCTGGTGGGACATTTCTGCCATTTGATTCAATAGCAGTGTGGAAATTCCAGCCACTGCTTATCAGTTCTGCTGCTTCATTTTTCGTTTTCATTTTAAATGAATACATCTGCCTTTTGGATAGTGTCCCAACATCTTACCATGGAAAAAGATGGTTGTGTTCATGCTACAATTAATAGCAGTGGAACATACTCAGTTAAACTTACTAAATACAAGGCGAGAAAACTCTAATACACCTACACTCAACTCTAGAGCACATATTTAGAATGCACTAAACGTTCCCTAAAAATGTGTACTATAATCTCCAGGATGCTACTTCTCAATATCTTTCTTTTTCTCTCTTATTTTCTCACTTCTTTTTTTTCCCTTCAGCCCAAAGTATTTCAGAGCATCAGAGGATTGCCTTGGATCTCACTAGTAGAAATTTTATAGCAGGCTGTGCACTTCATGTGCTGTTGCTAAAGGGCACTTGGAGGTGCTTGGAGGCTGCTAGAAGAGCAGTGGAGGATGCAGTCACATCCACTATGCTCTAGGTGAGAGCTTAATGGAACAAACTGTATCTTCAAAACTGTTTGCAGGCTTTTCTGCAGAGAAAAGCTATAGGAACATTACAAAGCAGGCCCAGGAGCAAGAGGATATAATCCTCACATATGCTCCCTGGCCCTCTTTGATAAGTGTGGTACTCTCAGTTAAGAGATACCATAACAGCAAGGTCAGTAGAAGTCTAAAGACTCTAAAGCCTAAAAAATCACTTTCAAACTTAATTCAGCATAATGTCTTGCATGTGTGTGTTCATGTGTGTGTGTGTTCAGTCTCATCTGAAGCCAAAAGAAAAGACTCATATCTTAAAACAGGTTCATAAAACACCTGAAAATGGAATAATTTATTCTCTTTCCCATAAAAGGAAGAACATTAGAAAAATGAGTGATTGAGCTGACAGGGTGAATTCAAGGCATAACATCTCAATTCTTTCATTTACTTCGTTGTGTTTGTCTCGTAACACACCAGTGGGATTTGCAGTTAGGAGATGTGAATCCACACTTCCTTTTACAGCCTGTTTTGGCTGTTTGTGGCAGTGTTATAGAAATACTGTCAGGTTACAGAATTGCTGTCAGGTTGTCTTTTTTGGTTTTGCACTTTTTTTTTTTAATTACATTCTCTCTCAAACACTGGTGTATCACAAAGAAGAATTATCTTGTCTCCAATTTTTTTTGTCTCACAGGTAAAGGAAATATCTGAAAATGAACCTCAGGCTTGTATAGACCAACAGACCAGCAAGTAAACAACAGTGTGAGCAGTGCAAGCCAGAGGCAATAGAGAGGCAGCTCCTCTGAACCCCTCATTTCCTGTGTGTGACCAGAATCAAGAGCATTCAGAGCTGGGAGGATGAGAACCTTTTAAAGCTTTACTAGGTATATCCTTAGCTTTTTTTTTTTTTTTTCCTCTAGATGTGGCTCTGCTATGAAACATTGGGAAAAGAATAAAAGAAAATCAAATTTTAATTTTTTTCCTTTTAATTTTTAGACTACTAGGGATGTATTTGTACTATGGCAACAAAGAGCACAGCTCTAGTCAAAAACTGGAAGCTAAAATACCACTTTGAAGCAACAACATAACTTTTAACTACTTTTGACATAAAATATGTCATTTAGTTTTTACTCACGGAGTCCTTCTGTTTTCTCCTGATTTCTCTTCATCTTACAATAGTCAATGCTTTAAAGTGGTGTTTTTCACATAACTTACTGAGCCAGCTTACTTAACTTGTTGCCTTGTAAAAAAACTCAAATAAAACTTTTCTTGGCTGCATTTGAAATAAAAATAATATGTATACTTTTTCTTCTATTTATTTGTAGACAGTCAGAAAAACATACTAATTTGTTTATTTTCCTGTATTTCTTTGCTTCAGATCAACAGGATGCATACAAAGGCATTAAGATTGAAAGGACAACTTTGGGAAATTCAAGCTTAGATAATTTGAGAATCTGGCAATTCCACATTATTTAGGAAGAATTTCTGTTTAACTTATAATTTTCTAACTACCTAAGAGGAAAAAAAATTACACTATTAATTTGATTCTTTACATTTCACCACAAATCTTCTTTTCTGCTAGCTAATTAAGTTCTGCCTTTCTTCTGTGAGAGCCTGAGGCTTCTTCAATTTAAATATTCATTTCAGTTCTTACTCCTCTTTCTTGCCCTCCATTAATCAAGATAATTACCATTAATCATAGTGTGCATGTGGGGGGGGGAAATAGACGTATTTCTTTGATTCAAATTTTTTTGACAGATGTTAAATAAAAAGTCATCAAAACACTGTTTCTGTTACAGCAGAATTTTACATTTATATGATCAAATGTATCTTATTCTGCCAAATCTTATATGGAAAAAATAGTCAAAAATGTAGCCAAATTAAAAGAGAGCTGATATATTTTGAGAAATACATCACACATAGAGGCAAGAAAATCTCAGTCATAACTGTACACTAATTTGGGAAAAAAAAATCCTAAGAAGTTTACATTTGCTGCTGTTATTGCCTGGGATAGCTACACGTGACAGTTCATTGAGGTCATCTGAATTTCTCGATATACTACTGTGTGTGTCAAGGAAAATAAATAAAAGATCTTCCCTAAGAGGAGACTCCATGCTGACATCAAAATACTATAAATATGGAAAATCAGCAGTAAACATTGAAAAATCACAGTCACTGCCAAATGAAATTGCCATTCATTTCAGAGAGGTGGATTTTACTGACTTTTCAAAAAAAAAAAAGTGTTTATATTCAAAAGTGGCAATGTTATCTTTTATTCTGACCATGTAGTTATAAGATAAACATTTGTTTACTTTTGCCAAATCAAGACAAAGCTGTGAGAAGAAATAATATCTTGCATGAGATCAGCAAACAGAGGAGATGGAAAAATAGCGCATGCAGTGTTTTTTAAGCTTACATTTCAGAAACACTGAGATTTAAAATAGGAAAGGGGATCTCTATGTCAATCAAGGCAAATATTAGTTGTTCAGAATCAGGCAGAAAATTAAACGGTAACTGTGTAACTTTTACTTACATGCTGAAATCCATCTTTTCTTTCCCATATTTTACAGGGATTTTGTATTTGAGTGACCTGCATTTTACATACAGCCTGAATGCTCAGGTTTCCATGTCATGGAAAGCAAATAGTAGGAGGGCTGCTGTGTTTCTTTGGATCTGACTGAGGCATGAATCTCAGGTCTTTTTCTTTTTTGTTTTTCCCCTTAAATGATTAGAATATAACAGAGAGTTCTACACGAGTCTCTAAAGTCAGGAGCACTCCCACATTCATCAGTGTTGAGAGTGTAGTTTGTGGGAAGCCTTATATGAATCAATCGACCTTTGAGAGGCAAATCAAGTGCTAGTAATTCTCAGGCAGAGAACAGATAACAAAAGAAAGGGCATGATGACACTGTTTGGATGCATGCTTTGCCCAACTCTCAAAGGTACAGTTCTGATCCTCTTTGTCAGTGCAAAAGTGAGAGAGTTGAAAAGCAAGCAAGCTAAATAACCTGCTTACACTTGTCTGACTGCTGAGGCAGCCCACTCAACCTGCTAACCCAGTGGAGAAATAATCCAGCAAAACTGAATGTCATGGAGCTACGTGGAGGGAAGGGGCAGAAGGTTCTTTTTTTTTAAATAATCAATAATGGCCTATGTTAAATTTAAAGAATAAATTAGGCATCCTTCCTAATTTTCATTAATATATTTAAGACTGATAAAAACATATGAAGTTTTAGAATAACACTATTTACCTTCAGTGCTCTTTCCTAAAACATAGCTGAGAGTAGGCAGAATCAGATTTTCATATCTGCTAGGTCATTTAATGCCATTACAGCAGCATAAAAGAGATTGTAGAGCAGATGTAAATTACATTGGCACACACATTAAGGCAAGGTTGGGATAATGTCAAGTGCCTTCACTGTAAATGAAATATTGTTTTCAGTTATGGCTAGTAAGTGTATTCAATCACATTAGTCAGCACCACATGAAATGGACGAAGACTCTCAGACATTATGGAATAAGTCAATGACTAATAAAGGCATGAAAAAATTGGTTTGAACAATTGAATGTTGGCTTTGCATGTATTTCTTTTAATTTCTATTTTTTGTTACATTTTTAGATAAAATCTTGTTGGTTTCCTCTGGGATACTGGACTAGGTGCAAGTACTATGTGGCAGATTGTGATGAAGAAACATTTAGTAGAGCAGTATTTCTACATTTTGGAGAAGGTCATCAACTCATTTTTCCACTTCAGGGAGCCTTTCACAGAATCCTATCTTACTCATATTAGCAACTCTTATCAAACCACATAACTGAGTAGGAATCGCTTCAGATTGTTTTTTCTGAAACTTTGCTTTCTTCTTTCCTGTACAAATATTCTGTCACTTAGAAAAATATTAATTGGATATTTTATTTATGAGTTATAAGAGTTAAAACTTTCTGGTATTAATTGCTTGTATGAACTAGTAATTAGAGGATATGCTGTTTGTGGATCAATGTGCTACTTTAAACAATAATAATCCCTGAGTGGTAGAGATTAACAAATTACAGCAAAATATATGACAATAGAAACTATTTCCTCAGGCATCCAGTGATGCTCTAAGACATTATATTTTTCAACAGGAAACCCTGAAATAACCGTAAAAGGCAAATAGGCCACAGACTGCCCATTTTATATAATTGAGAACTCCAATGTTTGGTCTCCTGGGTTTACAAAAAGAAATACCTTTTTATTTTGGACTTAATCCAGATGAGTTGGTATCCCTACATACCTAGTTCTGAATGGCTGCTCCACTACACACACATATATATGCATGTGTGTATATATATAAATTTACTACTTATTTCTTTAAATACATAGAAATATATATACTGATATATTTCATATATTGTAATACATATAATAGAGGGAGACCTGTATAGAGATATACATGTATTTATTATTATTTATTTAAATACATAGAAATACATATACTGATCGATTTTATATATTGTAATATATACAATAGAGAGAGGGAGATCTGTATAGAGATATACATGTACAAAGACACTACCACTTCATAAATCATGCTATTATGTTCCAGCCTAAGTTTGACAATTACTAAATTACTAAACCTATTAATGGACCATAGATAAGATAATGGCCTGTCTTAGGGCTCTGACAGTTCTGTCATTAAGCTAAAATAAGCATACACACCCAATGGATGTTGCAGTAACCCAGTCCAGGCCTTTTGCTCAGATTCTCCTCACTAATTTTAGCTGTCAATAAGTTAGATTCCTGATCTAAGCTAGCTGTCCAAGTGTCCTTTGTATTCAGCACAGACAAAGGCACTTCTGGAGAGTGATTCATCTGGTTTATTTTGCAGAAGTGCTTATCACACAGGTTGGTTTAGCTTAGTTAACTGTGTTGTTAGGGTTTAAATAAACAACTTCACAGTGAACATGGCAGGGGCCATACAAATTGTTCAGTGCTGGTCAAGGCCAATTCTGAAAACAATTATGATCAAACATAAGAAGTAATTTTTGAACGAACTCCGTAGATTGCACGTGTGACAACACGAAATGAGGAAGCCTGGTTTCTCACAGATCTCTTACCAACAATGCATGAGTACTGGCTGCAGCACTTCTCATAGATGTGACAGGTATAATGCCACATGGATCTTCTGGGACAGGGGATTATGGTGACAGTCACCTCTGCAGGTAGATTTCCTGCTTTACCCTGGCTGCTGCTTTTTCATTAATTTGTTGCCCATTTGGCATTATCTTACCCCGGCAAAATGAGGAAAAACTGAGCTATGGGTTCAAATATTAGCAGGGGTATGGAGGAAGGAAAGGCACACACACACACACAAATGAATGCTTGTCATGATCACAGAAACCCTCTTTTCATAACAGCTTAAAGGAGTGGAGCACATCTCCTACAAGGAAAGGCTGAGAGAACTGGATTTACTCCATCTGGAAAAGAGAAAGTTTCAGGATGATCAAATTGCAGCCTTATGGTACCTGAAAGGATGGATCTAAGAAAGATGGAGAGGGACTCTTTACAAGAGCAATTAGTGACAGAGCAAGGAGGAATAACTGAAAGAGTAGGTTTAGATTAGATATTCAGAAGAAATTCTTTACTGTGAGGGTGGTGAGGCACTGGCACAGGTTGCTCAGACAAGCTGCCCCATCCCTGGGAAGTGCTCAGTGCCAGGCTGGATGGGGCTGTGAGTGACCTGGTCTAGTGGAAGGTGTCCCAGTCCATGGTAGGGGGCTTGGAACTAGATGATCTCTCTTGTTCCTTCTGACTCAGGACATTTTATGATTCTACAATTTTAAAAAAAGAAAACAACACTTCTTCCAGAAAAATGAGATGCTCTAAACTCACGATCTCATGTTTAATCTTCTCTGTCTGCCACACTAATTTAAAATGCTTTGGCTGGCTGTTGTTAACTAAAAGCTATGATAATCTTAACCGGAAGACCTTCATCACTACTCAAATGGAAAAAATCTGCACAGTGATACCAAAAGCTATGAGTTTTGTGCAGAGAATGCTATAAAATATATAAATGAAGCAAAAAATAACTAGGAAGGATTAAGGGCAGTCAAAAGAAATTTTCAGTGATTAAAAAAAATGGACTAGTAGCATCTGCATGTCATTAGATAGATATTGTGGAGATGTCAGTAATAATTCAGTGAAGCTGATGTTCTGCACTTAGGAGAAAACCAGTAATTTCTGTTGAAGAAGACTGATTAATAAATATGTGCTAATTAAACTGTCACTCTCTCACTCAGAACAGGGTGACCAAGACAGAGGCTTCTAAAGCAGCAGCTCCAGAGGGTTTCTAAACCACCAGCTGTACAGGGAGATCCTTGAGCTGACAGAAGACCAGTATTGCACCATGTGCTGGTTTGAAAGCAAAACTAGTGAGACTCCCAGTCAGAGATACAATTTAATAGAAGGAGAAAAAAAGGTAAAATAAATGGAATAATACAACCTAACATCCTGCTGGCCAGGGTGTCCGAAGCAGTCTAGAAGTCCTCCTGGAGTGGCAGATGTGGTTCCACTGGAGCAGAGATGATCCTGAGAGAGAAGGGTCCAGTGATGGTGAGAAGGGTCCAGTCTTCCTCCAGGAATGCAGTGGAACCAGGTATCTTGTGCTCCTGCATCTCAGTTTTTATCTAGGTAGGAATGGTTGGCTCCTCCCATGGGGTGGAGCATCGCACAGTGGAATATGTCATGCCCTTAGTGAGCCTTAATGGCCTATCAGCAGAAAATATCCCCCTGGAGGGAGGATGGGTGGTGAAAGAGATAAGAAACACTGCCCCACCTGGTTTTAACAGTTGGCCCATTATCAGAAGGCATCTGCCCCCCTCCCCCCAGAGTTACAAGAGATAAAGAAAAACATCTCCCCAACTGCTTTTAACAAATGAAATAGAATACACATTTTTGGTTCTATAACCCAAGACACACCACTATTCAATAAAATTGAAAAAGCTAAGTAAAAGTTGTTTAGTCCATCAGTTATGGCATTGATCCTGGACAAAGGGAAGAAACGACTGCTGCAGGTGTTAGGAAAGATGGGGCTGAGAGGACTGAGGAGCAAAGTATCTGAAGGCAAGTCTTAGATCTACAGACTCAGTAAAGCTCCTTCCTTGGACCATAACCCAGGTCATAATCTTTCAAAAAATATATATTTGTCCAAATTCTTTCTAGGATCAATTAGATACTGGAAAATTGATGTACCTAGCAGCCCAATTTCGGATTCCACAAAGGCCATGTACAGTAAAAAATATTAAATTAGAATACCTGTAAGTGGGATCAGTGGCTACCATTTCTTTCACCTGTCCTGTTGCTTCTCAGTTCATAGAGTACTACTTTCCTCTCTATTCCCTACCATTCCAACCACCAGTTTTCAAGTGTAATGAGCTTTACTTTCACTGGGATTAAATACAGTAAAGATGATAGTTAAGCATATTTCCCGTATTTGAAAGACTTAAATCAGTTCACCTACTTCTGTGAAGCACAAATCCCACTGCATCCATAAATGCAGACTACTGTCAGAAACTACAGGAGATAGGCTTAACATCACTCTTGACATTTTCATTCTCAATTTTTTTTTTGTGTGTTTGGCTGGGGGTTTTTTGGTTAAAGTGAAAACACAACCTGGTAACACAAAGACTTTTGGAAATCTAAACACAGTACTAAAATGACTACGTGAATAAAACACCCCAATTTCTTACTCATTCAGAGTAAAGTAATTCAGGGGAAATCCCAAAGCCAAATAAGATTTTTACCTAGACAAGATTTGAAAAGTTTAAAAAACCAACAGCTCATCATCAAAATAGCACAAAACAGCTGAGCAAAAATGTAAGAAGAAGTATTACATAAGCTCCAGTTACTCCTGGAAGTTTCGCTCACTTTACAGACCGTCTGAAGTACTCTTAAATATCAATTTCATAGGCTGACTTTGCTAGCAAAGTAAACACAATAAAAGAACAGCCTCTATGTGCTTTCACAGTTTTAAAGATGTTCTTTTCTCTGCTGCTAGTACAGTTACTTCTTGATGAGATTGCAGGTTTGGTTGATAAAAATGGTATTATTGATGTAGCAGACTTGCTCCTGCAAGGCATTTGACTTAGTGTTGCATGACATCTTGATTAATTATCCAGGGTGGTAGAGTATCAACACGGCACTAATGAACTTAGGACAGATTAAATTACAAGTCCCAGTAGTAATTATAAATAAGAAATTATTACTGAGTGCTTGTGCTTCTTGTGATATACCCTGCAGAGATTTTTCAGCCTCCAACATGTAATGATTTTATCTGTGTGATGAAGCAAATTTAAGTACTGGTGATGAAGTTCTCAGTTAGGATGGAAAATTAAGTGTTGAATTATAGGGTGTTTGATTATGAAGGGAATATGTACTCACAACAACTCTGTTTCTGCATGTGCTGAGGAATGCAGTCTATCGACAGCTAAAATCAGAGCACTGGGTTGCTCTCTGCAGATTTATGAAAGATGGCTCGAAATCAGATTTCTGGTATGGTTGAGACAAAACAGTAAGTACTATGCTTGAAGCTCTGAAGCTCATTTAAATTCTTTCTGAGCACTATAAATCCAGCTGCAACAAATAATAAATTGGTTTTTTGCGTGGCTAATAGCTCACTGCAGGCTGATAAATGCTGTGTCCAGCATGAAGAGGGCAAGGTGAAAGCACAGCAGAGGAAAGGGGTGCTGGGAAGGGCAGGACCATGCTGACCAAAAATCACATCATCTCCTGTGAAACTGTCTTGTCACAGTTGTGTCCTTAAACACAAACTCTATAACCTCATAATTCTATTTGATTTACTTGTGGGGGTAAATGCACGCGGAACTAACCTAGCTCTCCCTTGAAAGCAAACTGGAGAGCATGGTTTCAGTCTGGAGTGCCAACACAAATCAGTCACAAATGTCCTGCAACACGGGCTGTCAGAAGGGGACAGCAAAGTTCCAAGAGGTGTCTTCAGGGCTGGGAAATCTCCTCAGCACTGCTGCATTTGTTGCCCTGTTTGCAGCCATGCAGCTCTGCTGGCTGGCGCTGGCTGAGGGCAGAGCTGTCACAGCCTGCTGCCACAACAATCCCAGGGCCCTGGGTTGTACCTAGTGCAGGGCTACAGCTGAACTTACAGTCTGGGATAATTCAGCTAAAGGAGCCTAACTGTGACTCTGTTTAGAAGCACCTGTTGTTTTTAAATTTTTCCATTTGCATGTCATTTCGACTCTGTTGTTTCCATTGGAGCTATTCCCTTTGAAAAGAGATTGTGTGAAATGTGGTTCCAGTTCTGTCTCTTGGTGGAGAGAAGGTTAGTGGAAAGCCCACACAGTTTGCCTTTTGAGAAGTGACTCTTTTAAAGGAGAATGTCCCAATGACAAAGTATTCTACAAAATACTGTACTACACTAGGTCTGTGCAGAATAAATCCTTCTCTGGAACTTTCAGTCTGGGCATACACTGTTAATTTAGCTCACAGAGACATTTCAAATTAAGCCCTCTCACTGTGATGTAATTATACCAGTTAGTGAAGCAAAACTTTAATCTAAGTGATACTAAGATAGGCGTAGAGAATAAGATGAGAAGTAAGATTGTTATGGTCTAACTGGCAAATATTTCTCTGTGTCAAAGAAAGTGTTTGAAAATTTATCTAATGTTAGGTGTCTTCACAAAACAGTGTGAAAATTTTGCTGACTGTTAGGAAATGGCAAAATATTTATACTTTCTGAAGGAGAAAGACTGAAGTTAAGTGACATGTATCTTCTTCAAAGATAAATAACTTTTAGTAATAAGGTTGAACCTCCCTCAGCATATAGCAGGAGATGATAATTTTTGTCTTGGTGAAGTTTTCTCATCACTTGTCCTTTGGAATTGCCTTGGTAACTCCATGGTGACTGGGAAGATAAGGGAGAATTGTTAGAATTAATATTTAATGTGTTCAAAAAGTTTAAAGTTTCATAGCACAGCAATGACCTACCTCAGAGCAGTTTTCAATATTATAGTGCCTAATTTTTCTCTGCTTCTCTATATAGACTTTTAAAAATTGTTATTCACAAATAAACACAATATGATTGTTCCATCATTTAGGTTTTTAGAAAAAAAATTGAATCATGCTTTGAAACTGTTAAAAGTACTTAGAAAACCTGGACAGGCAACAACAAATACAAGCACTTTTTTTTTAACTGAAACATAAATAGAAATGGCATTTAATTTTTTATGGTGATATTTTTACTAAATTACAGCAAGCAGATGGAAGCCTGAGCTTACAAATAATTTTGTATTTCTAGGGCAAGATTCTCAGAGTACTGACATTTTGATACATTGTTTTGTTTATTTTGCTTTCATATTTTATTTCACTTGTGGAAAGTACCTGCCAAATGAAAATCTCTCTTTACCCAGAACCAATCCTAAGTGGTGTGGGACAGCTTTTTTAAAGCAGAAAATATTAATTGAAAGGCTTATTGCCAGAAGTCCTGCAGTGTGTTACCATAGGTCAGCTATGGGATGGACTGATCCAAACTTCCAGCTTGATCCTTCTTGAAAGAGAGGATCCTCTCCTCTCCTCTCCTCTCCTCTCCTCTCCTCTCCTCTCCTCTCCTCTCCTCTCCTCTCCTCTCCTCTCCTCTCCTCTCCTCTCCTCTCCTCTCCTCTCCTCTCCTCTCCTCTCCTCTCCTCTCCTCTCCTCTCCTCTCCTCTCCTTCCCATCCCTCCCCAGAAGGTGCCTGATGGGCAGGGAGCAGGTCACACTTGCCATCCATGTGTTTATTTTCTGGATTACTGGAACTAAGCACAAAGATCCCTGCTCACATTTTACTTTTGAGGTGGAGGCAGGGCAAGATGGTTAAGTGTTCAGCTGTGCTTTACAGTGCTTTTTTGTCTGGTGTGAATAATCCTCTGATGTTTATTGAGCTAATTTGAAAGAAAGCAAAAAGACAAAGCAGAAATTTATTGCCAGAGGAATGTTTGCAGAAGTCTGTGACTGTGAATCTGTACCAGCTAGCGTACGTGATTCTTTGATATGAAAATGAAAGCAGATAACTTATAGCAGGACCATGATGGCTGTACAAGTAGTAAACATGCCCCACTGGGATTACAAATGCCTACCACCACCAGCTTGATCTTTTGTGGTGACAAAAAGGGAACTAAAGCCTTAGAGTTTGACTTCAAACAACAACATCTTGTGATGACTATTATGTCACTATAACAGGAATAATTAAGTAGTGTTTCCAATTAAAAAGGCAGAAATTAATGTATTAATAGAAAAATGAGTTAGAAATTGCATTAATTTTTATTGAAAGAACTAATCAACAGTATTACAGGAAAAAACCCCAAGTATGAATTTACTTTTTCCTTTGCACTGGAACAGTAGAAGTTCTTAATGGTAACCTGATATTTGTTTGATCCTTACTAATATAGCTACTAATGTAACTTCATACATTCATGCCTCTTTCTCCTACAATTACACTTAAGAAAACAAAATTTCAACTAAGAAAAAGCTGGTTTGATTCAAGAAATAACAATGCACTATCGCTGAAAGAGGAAATGCTGCGCCTGATCTTGCCTTGCCTTCTTCTTCTATCTGTGCATGTTTGCACAGATTATAGCCACTTATCTTCAAAGCTATAAAAATGGCTACACAGAAGACAGGACTCTCCTGGCTCTGTATCCAGGAGTTTCAGAGATACATAAATTCAGGGATAGTTTCCTTTTGTGCTGTTTACCATCTTTGTTTCTTGTCTGCCATGCAATTGAAAGAATGGCTGATTTCCAAATGTTCCACAAGTAGCTATCAGAACGATACTACAATACCTTGTAGTAAAACATACAATTACCTACTCTTCTTATATGTTAACCACACCAATTCTTACAGAGTTTCTATGTAAGAGATGTATTTTTTTTTTTTTTTTGGCCACAGCATCATTTCTTTAGTTCTTAAACTCTGCAAACAAAAAATATCACTTACTAAAAATGACGTAAAGCAATCATACTTCTGTTTTTCCCACTCACCAGTGGCCACAAATCTATTGTCCCACTAGTTCCCACTTCTAGCAATAACAGGCCACGCTGGAGAAAGCAACATGGGTAATACATAACTGAAATATACCACAGCTCTCTGATAACTGCACAGTTACGACGTGTTTGGATGAATCAAGTGGGTGTTCACACTTGGCACCCAAGCTACCTGTATCTAACCAGGTATCTGGTCATTCAACCTACAGCTGGAGTTTCTCTTCAGTCCTCAGCTACAAAAGCAACCTTCAATGCCATCAAACCACCAACTGGCCTGGGCTCAAAAACATGGTTTCTGCAAAAAAGGGGAGAATGGCAAATTCGAAACTCACTCCTGGACTTTTCAGCTAACGAATTACTCAGATTACATGGAGGAGAATAACACATTGTGCCACTGCAGCTCTCTGGTGCTTTCACACTTCACATTTTAAATAGTGTGCTCTTGGAGCTTGACACACGAACAAAAAGTCCATAGCAGGAATCAAACCAAAATGGTGAGGGAGCAAATTAAATAGTCCTAGCCTCTAAACACCTTGAAACAAAATTACTGAGGACTACAGCATGAGGCCAAGAGAAAGGCAAGGGCTGTTATCCTGGCCCAGGGATTGACTGGCAGGGAAGCAGGAATAAAGGACTGCACATAGGCTGCCTCATTAATGAGAGCTGGGGCAACAGCAGAGAATAATACCAGCTGCTAATTTTGTTCACATCTGTTGGCAGAGAGAGGCAATATGACATGGATGGGGCCAGCTCAGTCATTAACATCAATCATATGATCTCCCAGTAATGAGAAGAAATACTGGAGAGGTCAGCCAGAAGTCCTGTTGCAACACTCAGGGCTCACATTGCTCCCCACAAACAACCTCCTGTAATTAAACTGCATCAATCTTCCTTGCTGCCCTCCTGGCCTTTATCCAAGAACATTGTTCTTGTCTTGTAAATATTCATCCAGAAGTAAGCACCTGCCATATTCACAAATGGTTCAGTCAGACTTTGCCCAGTTCTTTTTGATCTTCCATAAGAGATATCATACCGGGTTATGGAAGGGATTTTCAGAAAACCCTTTCCCAGTTCTTTTTTGTCTCCACTAAGACATCACCCTGAGGAATTCAGTGGGTCTGAGCACAGACATGCACAGTGTTCAGCTCTTGGTCCTCTGGTTCAAGCAAGCAGGTGGTGACCCTGTCCAGAAGGCTGTTTCTCAGGTGGAGCATGTGGGAATGAACAACACACTTGTCAGGAACACAAGTCTGGAGAGAATTTACTGGCATTGCAGCACCAGTAACGTGTTTACCCCCCAAAGTCCTGTCAAACAACATTCTTATGAAGGACATTTGTTCTGACGTGTGGCACAAGCACTGCAGCTGAGTAATGGCCCATGGGACAGACTAGTTCCATATCCTCAGCTCGGTTGTGCTCTTCCTCCATATATTATTGTGATATTACTGACCACAGATTCTTGTAACAACAGCCTTTGTCTTTCAGTTCCTGCAGTTTTCTACCATATTTTCCAAGATAATTTGCACTGCAAAACCAGAACCATGTGAGACATGAATTTCAATCCACACTCTGTTAAATGATTCTAAATTATTTTAGGGTAAACCGAATGTGATTTCATTGCTGTATTCTAGGATGGAAGGAATCTGGGGGATGGAAGACATGAAAAGACAGTCTCGCATGATGAGAAAGAAAGGAATAAAATTTGATGCAGCAAACAGCTGTAAGGAAGGGTAAATCTGTGAAAGCAAAATGTTTTAACTGAACACCAGACTTTCAAACTCATTTTACATAGTTTAAATGTTAGCTGGAGATGCAAAACATCAGGTGCTAAATAAATGTTAACACCTTTCACTAAACCAACCCTAACTGGAGGTAGGAGTCTTGTTCCCCTCCAACCAGTCTAAAGATATGATACCACCAAAATGGGGGAAGGAGATGCTGGTGTTTCCACCCACACTTTGGTCTTGTGCCTCCTCCCTTGCTCTTATTTCAGTTAAAGACCTTGATTTAGCTGTGTAAATTTTATGCACAAAAGAAGGATTTCTGCTCAGTCAGAGCAGTTAAATGGTCAAACTCCTAAGACTTTGCCATCCCATGTGAATAGTCACAGCCAGGGAAAGCATGAAATCGTTGGTAGCAGCATGGTTTTAGACCAGCTTAGACTGTCTGAAAAATATGACTTTCATGCTCATACCCAGAATGTAATGCACAGAGGAAACAGAAAAGAATTTAAATTTCACAGCAAGGGGTATTTTCATCTGAAAACAAGTATTACATTGATTTCCAAAGCACGTGAGTAATCTGCTGTTGGGCAATGTCTTCACTGGGTCACTGACCCTTAATGCAACCTTCTTGTGAGGTGCAATCTTGGGCAATTGGTTTGGTTAGAGAGCCTAGGAGGATGAGCCTCCTAGCCCAGAAACTCACTGAGTGCACCAGAACATGCAAAACTTGTTGGAAGTGAAAACTGGGGGAGGCAACCTGCAGTCTGTATTTCCATGACATAACAGGAACAGGTAGAATTGCAAGACCCAAGTCCCTGGCAAATAAATTAATTGATTCTATTTATTCATTCACAAGTTTTTGCAAATAGCTGTTTCTTATTTGTTTCTGTGACTGTCTTCAAAGCGAATGGATCTGGGTCCCTTGGATAATAAATAAATGAGTACAAATTTATCACCTCCTCTGTGTATTTTAAAAAACAGTAATATGAAAAATAAATTCAGCAAATACATATTAGGAATCTCACTGTTCCATTTGCATTCACCATAAAATTGCAACAGCAAAAGCAATTTCAGCCATGTGGCAGGTTAACAATTCCTATTCCCAGACATGTGTCTCCAAATTTATCAAAAATAAATTAGGATTTTGAACAGGAAAAACTGGACATGGGAAACACCCCAATCCAGTGGCTTTATTTTTTAATAAACTAAATGTATTGCAACAATTAACCTAGTTTGCCTTATGTATGTCATTAATTAACTTTTGAATAATTTTTAATTTCATTCTTGTTAGTTACTGCTATTAGTTTTGATGTGTTTTGAGCTCGGATAAGCTATGATTCTGTTTTCCTTTTCATTTTTGTTTTGTTTAGACAGAGACCAAAGTTTCTAAAAATTAATTTTCCTCCCTGTAACTTTTGTGGGTTTGTTATTAATTTGTAACTTACCTTTGAGAGCTCTTTAACATTTTCTGTGTGTTTTATTTGTACAGAAATATTTTCCTAGGGCTAGTAGCACCTCAGGTCAACTTTTATTGAATTTTGTGCTCCTGTTTTCAATCACTAGCACAAAAAAAGGGGGAACTGGAGAGGAGCAGCAAACACAACAGTTGAGCTACAGTTTTTGCTTAAAACTAGTTTGCAGGAGTAGATGGTGATAGTTTATTCTTCTGTGATGGATGAAAGGAGACCTCCACAGGAGGTTGATCCCATTGCTTAGTGTCTGACTTTAGACATTTAAATGGTAATTTTCAAGCAAATTTAGAATCCTGTAGAAAGCACTAAAATTTCAGAGGCACTGAGAAAGAGAAGTGAATTTCAGAAAACCTGGTTCCCACTACTACTAGTTACTTTTAAGTGTTGACTGTTGAAAAGAACCCAGCCTTTAGACATTACTTGTTTGACTTCCAAAAAAGAGAGACCTCTATTCTCCCTCCACTCTATTATCTGTAAATGTTATTACGGTCTTTGAATTTGAGTAAAGCAACCTCAGGAGGAATAAAGTCTCTAGAGAAAGAGGATGTAGAGTAGATTAAGAAGATTATTTTAAGCCAAATCTCAGCAGTAACTGCATCTGGGTTGTTGTCATCCATGAAATTGAATAAAAAAATCCTGGCTTCTGCCCCCACCATTGCCAGCTTGTTTCTGCTGGAAGACTCAGAGGTTTGAAATTATAAATGGAGTTAAAGGAAGTGAGCTGGATATGACTCGAGGTTCTGCAAACATTTATAAATTCCTTACCTATGACATGTGGCATTTGTATGAGATGTGAGTTTCTTGGCTCAGAGACCTACTAGCAGCAGATTTGTAAAATGAACTCAACTGTGTTTTGATTCAGCTGGATTAGCTGCCAGTTTAGGAGAGCTACTGGAACTGCAATTTTGTGACTCATCATCATCATTTATTGGCTAAGAAAGATCCAAATTTGATGTTTGTGACAACGGATAGTCACTGCTTACCTGCTTTTTTTTATTATTTTTTTCTTCAAAAAGCATAAACTCCAAGCAACTGCGGCTGTTGTTGCTTGATTTTGTTGATGTCATCTACGAAAGAGGCCCAGGAAAGGCAAGCAACCACCATCTGTGTGCCCTGTGTTTGTTAGCACACTCAGCAAGAGGAGCCTGGGAGAACCAGCAGCAGCCTGAGAACCATGCCAAGTTTCTCCCAGTGTGTCAAGGACAGCAGTGAAGGAGTTCTGAGATTTCACTCCCATGTCAGCTGTATCCAGTCAGCAGAAGCTCTCTTACCAGAGTTAGTCCACATGAGGCACCTGGTAATCAACTGCATGTGTAATTATCATGGAGAGAATCCTTTATTTGCTGAAGAGTGGAGAGCACCCAAAGGCAAGGCTAGCCTGCCAAGGACATTTCCCTGTGATGCTGCTGCAGCTGCCAGTGCAAGGACACCAGGGTGGCAGCAGCAGCTGCAGCAGCACCGTTGCCCCTGCTGCCCTGCACCCCAGCCTTCCTGGGGAATGCTTGACACTGACAGAGTGACTGGCAGCCTGGAGAGCCCAGATGAGTGGATGGCAACCTCCTCCTGCTGCTGCTGTGGAGCCTGCTGCCATCGCTGTGACTGTGACCAGCCAAGGTGTGCTTTTGTGTAAGTGCATTAGAGCTATTGTACCTTTTCCTTTCCCCTTGCACTGGCACACTACAGACAGCAAAGCTGCAAATTTGAAAATCATGTTCCCAGAGTGACCACTGCCACGCTGATTATGTGCTCCTGGAGTAATCAATCAGATCAGTGATCTGCACTTTGCTATTTCCCAAGAAATGCTCAGCACACTGCATGCTGAGTGGAGAAATGATGGCCTTTTTTTGTTAACAGTTTGTGTTGACTTTGGGCTGCTTAGGGGCTGTAAATTCCTGCTGAGGTGACATCTACTGAGTTCTCAAAGCATTGCCATGTCACACATGCCTACCTACCTCTCATGACTAGCCAGCTGGACTTCCTTCTGCTCTTGCAGTGCTTCCTCCTACCTTGATTACCTCTAGTGGTAATCAATTTCAATTAATAGTCAATTAACTAAGGGTGGTCCTTTGTCCTTATATTCATCTACAGTTTGGCTAAAATAATTGTTATCATGCATGCATTAATAAAGGGGGAAATAAAAAAAATGTCATGAGGAATAAAAAAAATTATGATGTGGTGCTTTCTTAATGCCTAAAGTCTTAATATCATCAGTAACATCCAGAACAAGAATCATGATTTGTGGTATAGTGAGCACACTGAGTTATTTTTTCTATTTTACATTTTGCTGTATTTTTATTTTCTTTCAATAGATACAACTAATTCATTGGATCCTACTGCTTGTTTCAACAATTAAAATTATGAAAATAAGATTATTTGGCTTGTTCTTTGTGTTCCTGGAAAATTTTACTCCTGGATGACAGCAATCAACCACTGACAATTGCAATTGTATAGATAATTGATAAAAGCACCTGCTACAGAAAGTGAACGTAAATGCCATGTTGTGTTGCCATACCAGCTAATCCAGCAAATGTAGGCTGTTTATCAGATAGCTGGAGGATGACAGAGATAAAGCTATCAACCATCAGTAAGGATCCTCAATATAGCCTATTGTGCTGCTCAAGGGCTATAAAATTTAGAAATTCTCCCATTATCAATTATATGCATATATGCAATAAAATCTTCTTCAGTGACTATAAAAAAAAAATCCAAAGTTAATTTCCTGGAACCAGGAAATAAAAACTTGGACGAGGTCGTAATTTATCTTGTGTCTTTGGTGCATGGCTCAGCCAGAGTGCTCTGAGTTTCCCATCTGTGCTGCTGTCCTATCCCACAGGTCAGCCTTTGGACCCTTCAAGAGTTCCTCCTTCAGTAGCAAAGACATTTTATTTTGTGTTAGCAAGAGATGGCTACAGCTACAGCATTTTTCTCCTCCTCCCCTCATGGTTCATGAGCTCAAAGGAAGAATGGGAAACACCCAAAATTCAGAGTCACTTTGGAGGGCACTTTTCTGTTGGAGTGTTGCAGTTGCACTCTCCCTGCTGTGGCTTGTTCTGCAGCACACCCTGATGCTTCATCTGCAAACACTCCAGCAGAACAACCATGAGATGCTAAACACTTGCATTAGGTTGTTTCAATACACTGGGTGTCTTTATTCCAATTTGTTGTCATTGTCATTGCTCCCTCCCCTCTCCAAAGGATGCTCGTTTTTCATTCATTTCTGTAAGGGCAGGTTTTCCTTCCCTACACAGCTCCAACATTTAAACCAATGCCTGAAGGGCTGCCTGGCACTCCTAGGTGGCAGCATTCTTAGCTCACCTTTCCAGTTATGAAATTATTTCCATTCCATCTTTCCATCACAAGATTGTACCTGCAAATATTTTGCCAACTAGCCCTACACACCAATGGCATTTAAACAGCAATAATACAGTTATGGTATATGCTTGCATTTGAAACATTGGGTACCAACACTCTTTTACTACAAATATATAAACTTCTCTATTTTCTGCATAGTAATTCTGAGGTTACACAACAAATGAAAGCTACCTGTTTTGCATTTCAGAAAAGCAGTAATTTCCACATGAAATAACAAATTATGATGTTCCATTTCAGAAGATTGCTGATGACTAATTACTAAATTGACTTTCTGGTACATATTTATTTTTCAAAAACTGGTTTAAATGCCATCCTGATGTTTTCTGGTGTCATAGACTCCCACTTTATATAACTGGAACTACTCTATCCACAAAAGAATAGCCTGATAGCTAAAACACACATTGAAAGGAGAGGAGCTCTTTGACATCTTTGGATAGATCAGCTGTACCTCAGAAAAAATCGGCTGAAACATATTGAAAATAATTACTTCATAGCAGGTAAGTAAGATATGGAAAATACTTAGGGATTATAGATATCTGCAAAATATTATGAGGAGTGGCTGAGGGAGCTGGGGGTGTTCAGCCTGTAGAAAAGGAGGCTCAGGGGAAGCCTTATCACTCTACAACTGCCTGAAAGGAGGGTGTGGCCAGGTGGAGGTCAGTCTCTTCTCCCAAATAACAAGAGATGGAACAAGAGGAAACAGCCTCATGTTGCATCAGGGGAGGTTTAGGTTGGACATTAGGAAAAATTCCTTCATAGAGAGGGTTGTCAAGTGTTGGGACAGGCTACCTAAGGTAGAGTCAGCATTCCTGGTGATATTTAGAAGATGTAGCACTTAGGGGCATGGTTAAGTGGTGAACACTGCAGTGTTAGGTTAATGATTAAATTTTATTATCTTAGAGATCTTTTCCAATCTAAATTATTCTATGACTATATTTCCTTTTCAAGGTGTATGCAGACCTTTCAGCATTCCTGAAAGCCTCTGAGTTTATCTTGCCAATATAGCTGAGGGAGGTGAATTCAACCATAGAAAAATGAGCTGTGTGTGACTGTACCCCCATCGAAAAAGGTTTGTCTCATTGCAATGGTAATAACAAGGCATCCAGTGATGTCACAAGGGAAATTACTTTCAGCTCACTCTGTTATCTCACAGAGTAGGTTTTGGAGCAGAACAAGGCTCATATTTGTCATCTGATATGAAAATAGCATGTGTTTTCCTCTTCAAGCAACAGAGAAATCAGAGTCCCCCGTGCAGGCACCGTGCTGTGGCTCTGCCTCTGACACTGACTCACCAACCATGACCATCAACCCTCATGCTGCTCTTGCCTCACCACTGCTTGTCAGTGTGACACACTGAGTACCATTAGTACACACAGTACACCATTAGTACCATGGATACAGAATAATTTACTGAATTTACTGCTTTAAAATTCTGCCTCCTTTTTGATGCATGCAAAGGAGCCTTTCACACCTTCACTTGCAGCTGGATTACCATGACAGTAGATCTCATATAATAAGATCCTGAATAGCTCCAAATGCTATATCCCCCAGAGAGGTGTGCCAGACTGAAACGGTTAATGGCTTAAACATTGCTAAAATCATTGAAGAACAACAGGTCTTGGGCAAAGATGTTTCACTGTGGTGCTCCCACAGCCCCAGTGGCCTCAGCCTGGTCAGGTCAGGTGAGCAGTGGAGAGGGAGTTCACAGAGAAGGTGTTGGGAAAATTCTGAAGTACAAGCCTGTATTGGGTTTGCATGGGAAGGTTCTGGTAGCAGGGCAGCTTCAGGAGTGGCTTCTTGAGAAACTGCCAGAAGGTTTCCTACGTCCAACAGAGCCAATCCCAGTCAGCTCCAAGACAGACCCACCACTGTCCAAGACTGAGTCCACCAGTGACACTGGTGGCATCTTTGGGATAACAGATTTAAGAAAGGGGAAATAGTTGCTGCAAACCAGCAGTAAAACCAGAGATAAAAGTGAGAATATTTGAGAGAAACATCTCTGCAGATAAAGAGGGAGGGGAGGAGATTCTTCAGGTGCTGGAGCAGATTCCCCTGCAACCTGTGGTGAAGACCATGCTGAGGTAGCTGTGCCTCTGAAGGGAGGGGGACGTGGAGGACCTCATTCTGGAGCAAGTGGATGCATGAAGGAGGCTGTGACCCTCTTGGAAGCCCACACTGTAGCATGCTTCCTGTGGCCCCTTGGAGTGAGGAGCTGCATTAGCTCAGCCAGCTCCCCTGGACTGTCACACGTGGAAGGGGACCCAAACTGGAGCAGTTTGTGAAGAACTGCAGCCCTTGGGAAAGATTTGCATTGGAGAAGTTGTGGAGGACTGTCTCCAGTGGGAGGAACCCCACAGTGGAGCAGGGGAGGAGTGTGAGGAGTCCTCCCTCTGAGGAGGAAGAAATAGCAGAGACAATGTGTGAGGGACTGACTGCAGCCCCCATTCCCTGTGCCCCTGTGCCACTGACAGGAAGGAGGGATAGAACTCAGGAGCAAAGTTGAGAATAGAAAAAGGGAAGGGTATGATTAAGAAGGTTTAAGATTTGGGGTTTTATCTCATTATCCTACCTTCATTTGGCTGGTGATAAATGAAACTAATTTTTCCAAGTGAAGTCTGTTCTGCCTGTGATGATAACCAGTGAGTGATCTCTGCCTGTCCTTATCCTGATCCATGAGCATTTTGTTATATTTTCCTTCCCATATCCTGTTGCTGTTTTTTTTCTGTTCTCCTCTGTTTTTTAAAAGTTTTCTAAAGTTCTATATCAGCCTTCTGATTGTTTACCGTTTGTAATGGAGTGTCTCACGATTTTCACACGCACAGCCTATTGTTGATATAACTGTCTTTTCATGTTTACTTTCTTCTCATAAGGAGGAGACTGTTCATGGACTGTTGAGTTGACCAGTGTGGTTGGAGAGGAAGATTTTCTTCCTCCAATCCATGGTCACTGTTGGAATTCTATAAATGTTGAGGTCTGTAAATAAACTGCCCCTTTTTTGCCTTGGACATCTCGGTGTGTGAGTGTCGTTCCTTTGTGTTGTACTGCGACAATACCCTTCTGAGGAGACAAGTGATACAGTGGCTTTGCTGGCTACCTGGAGTCCAGCCAGAGTCAGCTCTTCACACAGCTGATTGCCAGAGAAGCTGCAGTGGGATATTCCTTCTGGCTACAAGTTATGTCAGCTGTTTGATCAGCTAGTCCGTAATTAAGTTCATCTTTTGAAGTAGTCACATGAAACTGGGCAAAACAATTTCAGAAATTACTGTACAGTAAAAATAACAAGACATATTTTAACATTTCTTCTTACAACATTGTAACTATCATTTTGTTACAACATATGGTGATAACATTACCCTAACTGTGTGTTATTATGCTTAGTCTTTCTAGTTTTGTGGAGAATGGAAAAAATGGGCAGCAGCTGCCTGCCCTTATCAAAAGAGCCATTCCTTCATAAGAATAAAAAACCCACATTTGCAGTTTTTAATCCATAATCCATTGAATCACTTATCTCTGTACAAATATTGGGGTTTACCTAGTGAAATACAGCATATATCTTTTTCTTGAAAAAATGTTTCACTTAAATCTTCCTTGTAATGACATCAGGATTACTATTGTCATCAAATAGTAACGATGAAGGCACCTTTTATGTCTATCAGGACTCTTGGTGTTGAAATATATTAATTACCTGTGTTGCATGTATTTCAAACCTAACACAAATACCCAGCAGTGCGATGCTGCTGTTAAGCTATTAACATGAAACACATCACCCTTCTTTGCATATGTATTGTCTACATACATTGATAAGGACTTCCCTATCTCTTACATCCATGACTCCAAGCAGTTTAAAATGTTGTTAGAAAATAAAAAGCTAATCCTCTCAAATCCTAAAATCTATTTCTGCATGCATTGTGACAAAATGCTTGGAAAACAACAACAAATATCATAGTACTGTTGTTTATTATTTTAACTTCCATGTTGGCCGCACTTCAGTAGTTGACGTGACAAGGTTAGAAAGTAGAAAATCTCTGTCTTCTTTCTCAGGATATGAAGTTTCTGGCTGCCATTTAAATCCATTCCCATTCTTATCATCATGCCCCAATGCAATCAGTCTCTACACAGCATGCAGGATGAAGCAGTTTTAGTCAACATGCTGCTGGCTGTTCTGGCATGGTTAGACACATTATTTAGGCTGCAGAACATATTATTCTAGCAGGAGACACCCACTTGCATCTGTCTTTTTATAAATAAATTCTAAGTAAAACTCTGCATCAACATCTATTTTAAACAGGGAACTTTTCTATTAAAATAAATGCTAGGAGAGATTTCTCTCCCTTCCTTTTTCTCTCCCTATACATACACACTTTGAACTAGGAAATGCAGATCAGTGAGGGCCATACATTTTAAACAAATATTGTCAGAGGCTAAAGACAGCCCATTTTGTGCTGCAAATGTGACAGAGAACTGGAGTGATTCTTTACATGGGAAGAACTTTTTATCTTGGTGCAGTTCATGCTTTTAAAACTGCACTTTAGGGGCAAGATTCAGTGTCTGCTTTCTGATTTTTCAGATGAAAGACATAAACTCAAATTGAAATTTCTCAGTGAAGGACTTAAAAGTGGAGCAGATATCACAGCTGCAAATAGCTGTTTTGAAGCATCCTCAGAAGAAAGGGTGGCTTCCCTTCCGACTTTTATAATCTGAATCCACAGAGCTGAGCATTCAGAGGAGTGAGCTTCAGAGCATTTTCAGATGGACCACAGTGTGTATACACACACCAAGCACTGTACATACATAAACAGAAGCATCTTGTTTTACTGAAATGCAAGGCATGGCACTGGAAAAATGTGCAACTACATATTCTAATGCTAATAAGCAGAGAATACGTAGTCTGCAGGCAGGGTTAGACAGTAATGAAAGGGAGAAGTCAAGGTTAGATTAAATGGAATGAACAGCACTGTAAGAACAGAAAGAAAGGCTTGTTGGATGAGTTCTCCAAACTACAGTGGAACTCTGGAAAGGGTCCTAGAAAAGTAATGATATACTGAGCAAGACTGAGAAATTCATCAGGTGCCTGTTGAATGGAGGGTGCATTATTTCTGCTCTTCTGCACTGAAAGTTTGCTGATGAGCTCTCGCAATATTTTGAGACCCATAAAACCAGATACTTGCAAGTGAGGAAATAAGTGACCTCTGGGATGAGCACTAGAGGAAAGAAAAAAGTCTGTAGTTTATTTCATGTACAAAGGGTAAGGATATTTTGAAGTCTTTTCCATGAAGTGTGTGCTCACAAGACTACTTACCCATAACCAAAGATTCAAGTTTGCCCTGTGCCCTGAAAAATATCTTATAGTCCCAGGAATTGCAATAACTTCACTGATACTAAAGATTGGGTATCTGTGTAAATAAACATCATGTTAAATAGCATTAGTTTCTAGTTGGTATAAGTCTTATCAACTTGACATTCCCCAGGGACAAACAAGAACAGTGTCAAATTTGTGGTTCTAGTCATATTGTTAAAAAGTTGTTGGTGAATGCCACTGTATTGTAACATATTACAATAAAGCATAAACAAGTAGGTTCTAACAGAACACACTATTCATTCTATTCAGAATCCAAAAATTGTAATGTACTTTTTCAAGAACTAGTGTATCACAAAATCCTCTCGTATTTGCTTTTGGCAATACATGCCGAAGTTGCTTATCGAAGCCCTGGGTTGTTTTCATATAAAATATTATTTAGGATTTTCAAGGGACATTGATCTTCCTTGTCACTGGAGGGTTTAAATAACGAATTAATGCTGCCCTCTGCAGTTATTTTGGAGTCAGAACCTCTTTCTACTGCTCTTACAGCAGTGGTAACAATGCTGTGGTTACTACAGTGGTCTAAGGATATAAAAAAAGCATTTCTTAAATTAAACTATTGTAGCTTGGAAAAAAACCCAGTCATATATGAGGTTTGGGGATGAGGAAACATTTCTTTTCAGGCTAGGAGAAAGGTTGCTGTGCTGTGTTTCTTCCACCCTGTATGACTAAATTTAATATGACTAAAATTAATTCAAGATATCACCACTCCCTACAAACTTTTCCCACCCAATTAACTGAAAGAAAACAGAGATCAGGCATTGAATAAATGTGTAAGGACACCCAGATCTGTTATGTAGCTTTCTGAGAGAGTCCTGAGACCCAAATACCCAAATATTTTGTCTGAAATTGTAGAACCATAGAATATCCTGAGTGGGAAGGGATCCAAAAGAATCACTGAGTATAAAGAGTGACTCAGACATGAAAGACTGAACACTTCTTGTAGAAAAAAAATGATAAAATTTAGGGGGAAACAGTAAGCTTTCAGGCCATTTTACAAGGAAGACGTATGCTTTACAAAGTGGAGGAAGAAATAACAAAAGTAGGCATGTTGATGTTAATGCCACCCCAGGAGCAGGTAATGCTCCTCATGCTTGTCATTTAGATCTGCAACCGTGTAGAAATATGGATTTATAGCCATAAATCTGCTGATTATGCTAGATTAAGTCTTACTAATATTTAACCTCCTAGATTAAACCTTACACAGTATTTGAAGCAGAAATCATGTTTTGAGACGGGCTACTAGGACATGTTGCTATCATGAGATTTTTGGACCCCACATTACCTCATTAGTAAGGAGTGAGCAAGACTTGAAACATTATGTATCTTGCTAGAATTTCTCAGGCTTCAAAGTCCATAAGCACTAAAAGTAGGATTTAGCAGGCTTTATTTGAAGTTTAGGAATATAGCTGGAGTTGTACCAAGGATATCAACAGCTGCTTGGCTGTCATAAAAATTATACAAACTCTATAGCTTTCTCTTTTTAACTTGGTTGAAATGAAAATCCTTTATGAATGAAAGGATTTCAAATAAAATTAGTGTATTGCACATTTTTATATCTAAACATATGCAATTGGATGAGCTTGAAGGATAGCTGGCATTGTCAGTATTGATGAGACAGCAAGAAAACCCCAGGGACAGACAACTTTAAGGACCTTCACCCTAAATACCTCAGAAGCCAGTGGTTAGTTTCACCTGTTGGATCTTTAGTAAAGTATTGCCACCCTATTGATGTTGCATACAAAATATGATGTAGAAACACAGAATCATCACGAACTTAGTGTTAGATCTTCATATAGTAAGTTAGTAACTTGAGGGTTGTAAATATCAATAACATTTTTTGCATATAACACGACAGTTTTCACGTATGCATTTACGTTTTGCTTGTCTTTTGACTATGGGTCATTCTTTTTAGTTGTGACAGGTTGAATTTTATATCAGCTCCACTTAGTCAGGGACGTTTTCAATTCCAGGTTGTTTTTTTCTCCAGTTTGATATTGCTTCTGTGAATAAACAAATTATTGCTTACCAGCTGAGTAAGAGTGACCTTTGATGTGTCAGCCAAGTTGTCAGTGAAACTACTGAAGAATACCAACCAGTAACCTAAGATTCCCTCCTTTACTTATCCTAGTGTTCCCTTGGAGTGCACTTATAGCCTGTAGTGCACTCATCATGTTCACAGTGCTTACATCTGACTAGGAGGAAGTAAGAACCAAGGAACCTATGTTCATACTGGTAACATTCATTTAAACAACAAAACTGTTCATTTGTTGAGCTCTTTTGAAATCTTTGTTGTACCAGGAGCTTGTTGCATTTTATACAGTTTTAACTCTGTCTCTCTAATGACTCAGCTTGCATCAATTAAGGGGACAATATTAGCACTGCACACTTTGTTGAAATAGCCCAAATACAGAGAAATTTCTCAAAGGTTTGAATCCATAGTTGTAACTTCAGGCAAAAAAAATTGTTGCTTGCTTAAAAAAAATTAGGGGGGAAAAGGAAAATAAAAGATTTTTTAAAAGTGTGTTTCTGAGAATTCTGGTTAAAAGTCTAGGATTCCCATTTGTGTAACTTGCAAGCTAGGAGATTGTCAGAAGCAGCAGAGCTGATAGGCAAGAAAGACTGCTGTGAGCTTTGATGAATACCAGGCTCACAGAGTATCCAGCTCCCACCATTTTCCTGTGTTTTGATCAACACTGCTCCATAACAGATCCAACCTGAAACTGCAGTGTCACTCCTGTAATTCACACAAGTCCACTTTGAAACAGAAGCTTGTAAGCAGACTCATTAAATCAAAGGCACGGTGTCAAATATAAAGCACTTGTCGTTCCTTTCTGGTCTTGCTCTAGCTCTGTTCTCACTTCACCCCCACTGTTTTTTATCACCATAAAATAGTTATTTCCCATCAGTGGTGACAGCTTCATCAGCTACTTGTCTTTCTATGAAAATTTACGGAAAACATACATCTTCCTTCTAATAAGCTCCTTCACTTAGAAGAAAATTTACAGCCTCTGTAGGCAATGTGGACAGAGTGTCAGGAATGGAGGGGAAATGATTTGTGAAGACACATGTTGTTGGGTCAGGATTAGAAGGAGGTGACAAACCAGGTTTGAGCACCTGTGCACTGACGTGTTTGCTTTCCTTTCACAACAGCACCATGCTGCAGCAATTTCACGTGGCTCACTTTGTGATGTGTTCTTTAGGGGACATTTTGTTTCCTAGTCTGGCAAATTCCAAGTATTGGTTGACTACTAATACTGCAGTTTTTGCTTTGGTTATGTATTATACAGATAACTTCATGGGTTTCGGATAACACCAGTGAGCTTTGATGTCATTTCACAGGAAAAAAGTATTGCAAGGTTTGTTGTGCTGGATGCAGTCCTATGCTGTGTTTCCCTTGAGCCACAGATGCAATGCTAAGAAAATTGAAGGCCACAGGTGGCATTAAACTAGCAAAATGGGAACAGTGCCTAATGCCTATTGCCTAGTGTTACTAATTATCCTTTTCCCTTGTCCTAGCTACTATTTGATAACTCGCCTTGACTGAAATCCCAGATAATCCCCCTTTTTCCTCACCTCTAAATCTGCTTTGCTGCTTTAATTGTATAGGGAGAATATAGATTCTATGAATCAGCCCTACTTCATTTTCTTGAGCAGAGTGAAAGCAAAGATAAAAGTTAAGCAGCTTGAAAGAAATATTTATCTACAACAATTTAGCATGCACTGGGAAAATACCTTTCAGACAGGGAAAATTGAAACAATTTTGAAGGACATACATCAAAGAGTTTCAGACACACTTGTGTGTACTTCTTTTAATAAAAATCTTCTCCTGGTAAAAATGTCCATGCTGTAGTGGTTTGGAGAAGCTGTTGAGCAGAAAATTTCAATCCCTTCGGATACGTGGCATGGCATCCCACAAAATTTTTGGTTTATTGCAATAAATATGCACACATAGACAGCATGGCAAGACGAAAGAAGCATTCCCTTGGCTCGTTCCTTTTCATAAAAAAGCAAAATATGGCAATGTTTAAGGCCAGTAAGTATGAAATTTCAAAAAGCTGCATGTGTTTCTTTATCAGAAAATAAGTGTAAATTCAACACTTATCACTTCATTATCATGGTTGTGCTGCTTTATGAGGTAAATTCTACAAGGTAAAAGAAAGCATCCAAGACAATATGGGAGAACATGGAGTTTCATATTAGGCTTTTTCACCTCTAAATTAACTACAGATTTCCAGAAGTGAAAGGGGAAAAGAGTTTTCTAACTTTTTGTAACATTATCATTGAAGTGTTTTACCTGGATTATGTTTTGTCATTCATCACCAATGCCAGATCATTTAAGGGAAAGAAAAGAGTGGTAGGAAGGAAAGTGGTAGGAAGGAAATAACATTAGTATATATTGTTCCTCATCCTCAGTATGGATTTTAGGATTCAGTTATCTCAGAAAATCCCTAGGAGGTATTATAGGAAGAGAACATAAGCGTAAGATGAGCAACAACCAAGATGAACCAACGCGCATGTGAACTGCCATGGGAGTTTCACAAAGCCTGCATCTGTCCTCCCCTAGCTTCATGAACCAAGGTTCTACATGTGCAATCATCCAACCAAACTGCCACATTTGCCAATCACAACTCCGTGTTCTTGTAGACACACTTGAAAAATTTGATTTCATGTGAACTAATACAATTAATTATAGTAAACACCATAAATATCTGTAATTTCTCTCCAAGCATGTATCAAAACCACTCACTTTGGTTTTAGTTATGACTGTTCCATGGCATTGGTCTTCAGGAAGTGATGTGGCATTTGTTGGACTCTAGGTATCAGCCACAGTGTGCTCTCCAGCTTGCTGCTGCTGGAAGCAACTCACCTTCATGATGTGCCTCTCTGTCCCCTTATCCTTGTGCTGTGCTCATATCAGTGTGTGGGTCTTTGCCTTCAAACCCTAAACTCCTGCTCTGGAGGACGAACTAAGAATTCTCATATTTCTTTACTGACCAGGCTGGTGCATTCTTGACTGTATTTGAATTAATAAAAAGAATAAGGCCTAGGTGCTTAACAGAGAATGCTAGCAGTTCTAGGTGTTGTACGTTGGTTAAAACAGCTGAGAATTCTTCTATTCTTCTTATTATGCAACTAGTTTCAAATGTAGACGTTGTCTAGTGGTTCCAAAGGGGTTTCAGAATTACATCTTCTGCACTTCCTCATGAGCAATTTATTTCAGAGAAAAAAGAAATTGCATAGGAGTCATATCAAATGCATCAATCTACTAGACTTGCTTCGGTCTATCAGTTTTTCTTGGTCTGGGGAGCTGAAGGCAGTACTTCAGAGGGGAAGTTAGGCACTCAAGTGCCTAACAGAGGGGAAGAACTACTTCCCCAGTCAGGATGTGATAGCAGGGGATAGCAGTGAGCTAGCAAGCAATGAGGGCCATGCTTATGCTCACACATCCCAGGATCTAGCTGGCTTTCATTGCTGCAAGCACACTTGGCTCATGCTCAACTTGGTGTCAACCAGGACCTCTTCCATGAAGCTGCTTTCCAACCAGCTGCCCCCAGCCTGTTCTCTTGCATGGGATTGGCCTATTCCACATGCAGGACCTTGCATTAGCTTCTGAGATTTCTTATGACATTTATCTGTTTTTGCATCAGCCTTGCTCTCTTGCCTATCCACTGCTACATGAAATTTACTAGCTGTGGATATGCTGAAGTTGTGCTACATCCCATTGTCCAGGCCCTTCATAAAGATGTCTAAATCTTTAGATTTAGATCTGGTGTCAATATTAACCTGTGAGGAATACCATTAGGGGCTGGCTGCTAGTAGAAATTCATGCTACAGGATTCCACCCTTGGAGTCTGACAAGCCAGTTGATTTTCCATCCATCTATCAAAAACCGTATTTCAGCAATTTGGTTATAAGTTTATTGTGTGAAACTGCAAAAAGTCTTCATTGGGTTAAGGTGAGAAAACAGCCACTCCTGTCCTCTAGTCACCAGAACCTGTCCCTGCCTCGCAGAAGGTCATCAGGTTGGTCAGATCTAACTAGCCTTTAGTTAAGGAAATTAGGATGTTCCCAATCACTTTCGTTTTCTTCTTGAACTTGTTCATACCTCCAGGAAGATTTTCTCTGTATTTCCTGGTGACCAGAACCCCTGTGTAGCTCCCTGCATCCTCACGAAAGGAGAGAGTCCTTTTCCTGCTCATAAGGAATAATGGAAACTTCAACAGTTATTTACCCACTATACCATCAACAAACACATCAGGAATAAGGCTCTGAGCAGCCTGGTCTAGTAAAGATATCCCTGTCAGTGGCAGAGCCATTGGAACTAGATGATCTTTAAGGTCTTGTGCTGCAGTAGAGCCTACATTAGTTGCTGTAAATAAATGAGTGAATGCTTATTCCTGTTCCCTAGCTGCTGTCTCCTTGCTGTCATTTATTTCTTTAGCACCTTTGTCATAGAACACAATGCCTTTCCTGTCTCTGAAATTGCCACCTTACACATGCAGCAGCTCTTCCTGCCAGAGCCACAGGGCCACAGTCAGTTGCATCAGAGGTGGTTTCAAGTCCAGCTTAAGCCAGTCACCATCAGCTTCTGGCCCTGAAGCACTTTAATTTTTCTTTTCTTTAAAAACGGTGATTAATGAAGTAAATTACAGCTTGTCATAAGCACAGGGTGTAAAGTCATCTCTCACCAGATAATCCTCATCTTCTGGTAATAGTTCAGGGACCTGAAACTGTTAGACTTTTGAAACTGGACTGATCTTTCTCCCTGTGACTTTGCACAAGTCTCTAATGCCCTGCATCCTCCTTATTGCAGTTTAGTGCTGTGGAAGGCATTCAAGAGGATTTGGAGAGGGAAATTGGATCTTTCAGTCATTCTTCCAAAAATAATGAAGATGTATTCAGCTCTAGGAAGCTGAAGTTATAGGGGAAGGATTCAAAATTATTCTGAACACATTTTCCATTTTCTTTCAGAAACAAGATCAAGAGAGATCATTGATTGATTAAATCATTCTTTACTCATCCTTGAAGTAGTCTCAGGTCATCATGACAGGAACTCAGCAGAGTTCAGAGAATGGAGAAAGAGGAGGAGAAATAAGAAGAGAGGAGAAAACCTTGCTAGGATTTCACCATGGTAATTTCACAATTGCTGCTTTACAATTCATCTATTGTCCCCAAAATAACTTCCACGTATTCTGCAGTTCACACAGCAAGCAGGGCAAAGATGTATTAATCACAATGGGATGAATTGCTGGCTCCTGGATGAAAAGAAATAAGAACTACAGACTCTGAAAGACACTCGGGAAGGAACTGATCTTCAGGAAGAAGTATTAAAGTAATATATTAATTTAATAAAGTAAGATCCAAATGTTCCAATCAAACTCAAATCTTTTTTGTTTTAACTGCTGAGAAAACAGAGACAAAGAGACAGGGCATGTTCTCAGTGGAACACACAGAGACAGCTCTCAGGTTTTGATGCACCAGAGACAGTGCTGTGAGCTAAGTAATGCACATGCAACTCAGAAAGTTCTGCAGTTAAGCAAAAGATCATAAATGCAGCAGGCAGTGTCATTGGAAACAATCCATCCATGCTCCCTCTGATGGCATTTGTAGTCACACTAAACCTCATGCCATACCAGTGGTCTCCAAAATATGATGCAACTGCCTACAGACATTTACAGATATCATCTTTTGCAGTTACCACCTGGCATCAGGCTCTGAAGATTTATATGTTCAATTTCAGCTGCAACTACAGTGTAATACACCTTTTTTTTTTTCTTTTTTTTTTTTTTTTCCAAAAGAGGACGTAACACTTTTATTGTGTTATGGTTTGACTTTATGGAGTCTAAGAGAAAGCCAAATACAAGATTTCTGATGGAATGGAGAATTAGCAACACAAATATGAAAATAAAAATATTTTCTTTGTACCTCTGTTTATGCATCAGGAGGCACAGATAATATTTGCTCAAATGTTTAAGTTTTCTGATTGCTCAGGGCTGCAATTAAACGTGTTTTAACTATCATTAACTTAATAATGCCTTTCTGCTTTCCAGCCCAAGGCAGAACAGACGTTAATATCTCCCTAGAGTGGAGTACTAGATGCATAGAATTGCATGTCTTTTTACATGGTCATAAATACAGCATTTTAACACAAATGTTTTTTGGGTTTTTTTTTCATTTTAGCTTTATTTAGAAAATATTTTTTACAGCAAATTCTGAATAGGTGCTAAAAAATTCACATACAAACTGTATATTAGCACTGAAGTAATGCTAATGAATATTTACTCATTTCATAAATCATAAAATAGAGAAAGTCAGCTGGAAAAAAACACAGTCTTTATGGAGACAAAACAGCTGTTATATATCCATAAGATACTGTGGGACTACTGCCATCTTCTGGAACGTGAAACAAAGGAACATGAACACTAAATGAAATACTTCTGTGAACCACTGAAGTTTAAATTTAGAATAATCAAAAATTCTTCAGGGATGACTCATTTGCTTATTGGTTTTTTTACATATCATATTCCAGTTCTTCACCACTTACATATTTGACTTCTAAAAAGCAGGAGCAATTTTATACTCTTTTAATTTAACTTGTGAGGAAGAGAGATATAAGCATATGTTTAATTCTACTTCTGAGAAATTTTACAGAATCGTCACAGGGGAATAGTGTAACCTTTTTCATTTATATCATATTGATTGACATGTCTTGTCAGGGTTTACTATTAGGGCTTACTGCAGTGCTGTATTTTATAGTAACCTATAATTCAGAAGGTCTAGGTTTGTGTGGTGCATTTTGTGGTAACCGTCTTGCACATTTCAGGCTTTTTTTTGCTTTGGGAAGGACACAAAACACTGAGAGAGTTGGATTCATCACATAGCATCAGACTTCCCAGAGACAAGTTAGATTTTAGGATCACTGAAAACAAAAATTTTATGATAAATAAACAATAAACTAAAATGGATATAAATAAATAAATAAATAAATAAATAAATAAATAAATAAATAAATGTCTATATTCTCCCTGACAGGTAGAACACTCCCTTTCCAAAAAAACATCAACTCCCCCACAACCTTGAAATCTTGAATAGGCACCTACTAGATGAGACTACTGAACACATCTGATTTAAATGGAATATATCACTTCTCTCTAACCTCTGAATTATCAGCCTGTGGCATAACTCATCTTGGGGTGTTTTCATTTGTTTTACCAGTTTCTTCCAAACTCCATCTTATTTTGTGTTGGATGTCTTCCAGCCCAGAATTACAACTGACTCCTGGCTGGTTTTCCACAGAAAAAAAAAAATGCTATCAAAAAAACACAAAACATGACCTGTTTGAGACCTCTGCCCACTGGGGCTGTGTGGCAGGAGCAAAACTGCAGCTGTCTGCCCACAGCTCAGCAAGACACAAGGGATCTCAGGTGGCCTTTGGGACAGGGCTGCCAAACGCCGTCGTGTGAGCTCTGCAACACTTGGCACCCTGCATTGGGTTTATCTTGGCTGTCAATCCCAGCTATCAGTCTTGTTCCTCCCAAGGCTGGCAGCTTCAGAAAGAAACTTCTTTACCTCTGCCTACTCATTGCCTCTCACTCATTAATGACAATTTTATGCTCTTGGCACAGCTCAGAGTACCAGCCTGTTGGCTCAGCAGAAATAAACCCATGCTGTGAAAAAGTCCTTCAGGCTCAGGTGAGACAGCAGAAGAAAGATGCTGCAGATAATCTGGGCAGGAGTTCATGATAAATGGCAAGTGAAATACACCACTCTTAAATAACCACTTAAAAAATATTGGACAAGACCTGTGCAACATTTAACATTTTACCAAGATCCCATTCCGTGAAAAGTCCTGATAAGATTCTTCATTTTATCATGCTGCCCAAAATGAGATGCAACCAGGTAATTCTGAGTGAAGGAGTACCTGATACTGTTTTTGCGATGTGAAACTCATTTTTTCTTTAAATTCTGGGTTTATATTATTCTTGATGAGAAGAATTTAAGTGTTTATTTACTATGCAAATCCAGAAGAAAATGAGATCTGTGTTCCATCTTTTGGCACCTGATTGAGTAAAAACTGGTATAATTTTATAATACTGAACTTATATTACTTGCTCCATTTTTAGCTGTGTTGAGTTGGAGTGTTTTAACGTGAGAACCTTGGCAAAGCAGGAAAGAAATGTTTTCATCAGTTTGTATCCTAAGTACTGATTTTGCTTGTAGTGAACAGTATTTTGCAGAGCATAGGTTGCAGGAAACTATGGAGACAATCTGTCATCTGTCAGTAAGTGTTATCCAAGTTATGTTGTGTCCCTAGGAAACACAAAATAGTACTTAAATAAGCATGACAGTGTAAATTAGTTATTGACTTGTTACCCTTGGTTCTTATGCAAAACTGTTCTCTACATTCTAGTATTAATGTTTTGAACAGCTACTACGATGTTGGCACCAATGCTACTTGCAGGGAGGTGGGGGATTTATTGCTTCAGGCTTCTCTTGCCTTCGCAAAGCAAAGCAATTTCTCACTGTGCCTCTGTTTTCAAATGGAAGCTGTGCTGTCTATTGGATCGTGTAGACACGACCTTTGAGCTGTTTGTAGGCATAAATGCTCAGCACAAGTATGCATAAAAATATGCCACATCCTGGAAAGCCTTCTACGTTCAAAAAATGCTGAGATGCACATTTAGTACACAAGTAGAGAAATGTGTGTGGTCTTGCTTCTATTCACTTTTGTATTACTGGAAAAAATACTGGAACTGGCAAGCCAATTAATTAACATTTACTGAATGAGGAGTAGCCCAGGAGCAGCAAATCCTCAGGGTGCCACCCTTTGGCTGTCTGCTGCCTTACAAAAGCAGATTTACTCAAAAGGGATGACCCATGTGCTGGAGCCTGGACTGCTCTTCCAGGAGTGTTTCCCAACAGAGACCCTCATTGTCACTGCTGAGCATCCAAGATGGGCCATGCTCAGGGGACACGTCAAGGTCTTTGCCCACAAATATTGAAGGCAGTAAACAACTCCTACACTTGGTCTACTTGCTCTAAAACAAAAACAAAATCACAAACACAAACAAAACAACAACAAACCCCCCAAACAAACTAACATAAAGCAAACCCAAGCAAAGTGGTGTGGGGATGGGGAATCAATATAATGGTGTTTTTTCAGACTTGCAAATCTGTTAAGCTCCAACAGGGCATTTACTTAGTAAATGTGGAATATTTCAACTATGTATTACCTAAAGAGGTTTTTGTAAATTTTGACAAACTCAAAATAAACCTTAATTTAACTTCACTTAAAAAATAGACTGTAGTATATTTTTTAAGTGAAGGAAATTTTGACAACATCTAATTTGATATTTCAGAGGAAAAAAAAAAAACTTAATTAGAGATCATATTCATAAGCCACTCTAAAAATAATCAAAATATAAATGCACTTCCTATTAGATAAGGTGATAAAAGCTCCAGTGCACATCCACAAAGGAGTATGGAGCAGAATGACAGCATGGCAGCAGAATGGCAGCAGAAGGAGCCTGAACAATAACTTGCCCTGGCTGCTCCCAGGCCCATTGCAGAGGTCCTCTTGAAAACATTTCATATGATTTGTTTAGAGCACAGATTATTTACCAAATTGGTTTAGCAAATTACATTTTGTTTCGTGGCTTCTAATGAAATTGAAGCCCTGCTGCTCTTTCTACACCAGGATTCTGCAGGGGAGTACCAGGAGATCTCTCACCTCAAGAACACATTCTTCGTTATTTACTCATATATGGCATAAAACAATAAATGGCACCTATTGCTGCCTTCAAAATCAACCTGAGCAACACTGAATTTAATACAATTGCAAATACAACTAAAAGAGTAAGTCATGTTACTACAAAATGGCCAGACACCTCATGGTCTGATTCAGAAAGGTATTTAAATCTAATTCTAAGTAAAAGTGGCTGCCTTGTTCTATTGCATACTCACAAATTGTAGTAAAAAGAAGTAAATGAGGCTTAAAAATTATCCTGAAATTAAGTCACTCAGCTGTATTTATGCTGTTGAATATGTAGTCATTTTTGCAAATAATAGAAAATTGCTCTGAAAATACGGAAGTTGAGTTACATCAATCTGCTAATTTTAAAATACCTTATTTAGAAGAATTATGCAATATCTGATGCAAGAAAATCCTCCTGCGGCAATATGCAGCATTCTTCCATTTTAAACATGTATATTCATATCAACCTTTATATCTGCATGCACCACAGCTTTGTTTTCACTTACGGAGTTTGACAATTTATGACAGGACAGAAAAGGAATTCATTATATTTAGCAACAGAAAACTCATTTCTCATTTTTCTAGTGTCAAGCAGCTGCTACAAAATTAGCTAAACCGCTGCATCACCATTCTTCACCATTGTGATTCTTTCGGTCACCCTCAAGGGTCTTCAATTTTATTCTGTTCAGAGCTTGGCACCTGGTAATTTTCAGACTCAGGAAATAGTAGGAAGCAATATATTTTTATCTATTTTGCTTCTGAGAAGGATTTTTCTTTATTTAAGAAGACAGAATATCAGTCATGTTGAAAATATTAAAAACCAGAAGCTTGACTAATAACCACAGCAAAGTCAATGCTGACTTTGTTTATCAAACTTCGGAATGAAAATGTTCTGCGTGACAAAGAAACCTTGCCTAACCCTGAGAGAAATCGTCCATGTACGGGGAAATTTGAATTCCTTGTTCAATAGCCAAAGAAGTTTAAGAAAAAGCTATGATAAGACACCCAGGATTATTGTTCCTTAAAAAGTTCTTGCTGCTGCCAACTTTCATGGGCTATGTTGGCTAAAATGAAAAAAAGATTAGATAATTGTCTCTCTCTATAAAATAGCTATATGACTTGTACACCAGCATTAGTGCTATCATCTATCATCTGCTGTTACCTTCCCAGAAAAAATCAGGTATTCAGAGGAATATTTGTATTAGCAAGGTGAGAGAATGCCCCCACAAGCATCATACAGCATAACAAGTCTATGTAGGGCAGGACTGATCCCTCTCAAATTCAAAGCAGATTTAGAATTTTCATACTGTAATGGATTTACGAGTATGAGCTACTCTTTAAAAAATTGATTCTGTGTTTAGGTTTTGTTCTGATATGAATGGGTAGGTTTCAGTCCTGAATTGGGGACATGATTTCTTAACATGCTTTGAAGAGATTTTCTTAACCCTTCTGGATATTCCCTGTGACTTTGAGAATCACTCATGTTGGTGTTTGCTGTAGCATACACAGACACAGAGATTAAAGCCCACCAGTTACTAGTTTGGTAGAAAAACACATGCATGTTATTAGCAGGGTTTTTACAAAGTTGAAATCTGGAAGAAGAAATCCAATCTGTCAGGGGCTAATAGCATGAACTACAGAAATATTCTCCTGTTGCAGCTACAGTGCTGAATAACTAATTTTCATCACTGTAAGATGTAATAAACCATGTTTTCAGAAGAATTTTTAAATTAAATCTTTATAAAAGAGCTGTCAGTGTATTTCAGAGATGCTTCTATGCTGACCAGTTTTGTAGTCCAACAGGAAGCTTTGAGAGTAAATATATCAGGATCTTAATGGCCACTCTGCTAGAAATGTGTAAGTGGTCATTAATGTCAGCAAAATACAGGCTGGGAGATGGCATGGCTGTAGATGAGAAGTGTAGCCACAATCACTACTTCTATGTAATATTAAATTTGAAGAGCCTTGATTTAAAAATTAGGCAGTTAAAAGGTTGCTGTTGTTTTGGGTGTCATCTCAGCAAAGCCCCAAGATTTATAGCAAAGCATACCTGCCCACTTCTTCACTATTATTCAAAAAATCCTGTAGCTGCTCAGCTGGCTGTGCAAGGACACAGCTCATGTAAATACACATCAGATCACTAGATGTCCTCCTCCCACAAAATTTCTTGTCGTTCTCCGCTAGCAAACACTTTCTTTTAAAAAGGACCTACAACCATGTGCAGCACTCACAGATTGCCAGTGCAATTTTGTGTATTCAGAGATGACTTGTGTCCAGAAAGCAGCCTCAGGTAGGTCAGAGCCTTCAAGCCCAAACGCAGGAGCGCTGCTCTGGCTGAGAATGGGTAATGGAGTTCACCACTCCTTCCAGGCAGACTCATGCTTTACCACACCTGTCTTGTCATCATTATTTTCAGCATGTTAAAACAGTGATGGATCTCATTCTAATGACAAAGGCCTAAAACTGGAATCACCTGTATGCTAGCTATGTAAGTAATGAGAATTTTTTTTACTGGAAGATGAAGAGCAGATCATAAACTTCAATGTGGAAAGGGAGGTTACTACAGTTAGGTACCAAAAGCTTAATGAAAGTATCAAGTTGCATCCTCATACCAACAATTAAAGTTTGCATGGTCAAAATGCCGTTGTAGCAGAGCCTGGTGTCTTTTCTAACCTGAAAAATTATGTAAGGTATTAAGCAGAGTGAAGGGTGTACTTCGACATTAACTGACTATATATTTCACTTCATTGACTTGATAGAAGAAAAGCTGTTTTACTTACAGGTAAAAGTTTGCCCTTAATTTTTCCTTCTATGACTATCTACTTCACTGGATGACTGCATCCATGGCAAATATTGACTTCCTACCTTGTCTAAAAATCTGAGCTTATAATTAGGTTGTGGGTTTTTTCCCTAGAAAGCATGCTTTCCTTATTTACACAACTGAGACATAAATGGATGTTAAGATATGTGAACAAAAATATTTGAATAATTTTTTATTGCAGCCTTGCAAAGGTTTTTGTTTCTTTGAAGAATCAAAATTTTTTTGCAAGGATATGGGTTTTTCAGTGCAGTTTTTTGTTCAGATTTCAGGCTTACAGAAATGGAAAATGTCTCATTCCTTTCACCCATGGCTGTCACCATTCCATTCTAAACATCACCCAACAACTCACACTTTGGCTTGAGGCCACTGGGAAGATCCTGCTCTGCAGTTTCTGAGAACCACAAGCCACAATATCATTAAATGCCAAAGACTATTTGTAGGCCAAGTTCGGACAAGAGAAATGACTGGGAAAAAGGTAACTCTCATGGAGCAGTCAGAGAATTCAAGCTGAAGAAAGGAACTGTAATGATTGTGTTTAATGAAACAGTCCCACTTCTAATCAAGTAGACTTTCTATTAATGCTTAATAATTGGTAAAAATGCAACACTGTCTTCTCTCCTTTTACTTGCAGGTATCTTACACCACAGGACCACTTAGATCAAAAACTCGTTTTGCACCTGAACTTGCATAAGCAGCAGTCAATTCACAGATAGACTACATAAGGTCATTCTCACTTCAGAATATAACAATTCAGGATGTAATTGTCACTTCACATTGTATCCACCTACATAAAAGTGCCATTTGAAACAACAGGGGAGGAACTCAATAACACCAAGTCCATGTTTGCCTCATTAGTGCATTTTTGTGGATATTGGTGTCCTGCTGGTAAATCTGACCTTGTGAGAAAAAAATATTGTTAGGAAAAGACAGAAATAAATATTTCCATGTAGCATCTTTCCAAAACAGACTAAAGGAGTTGACTAGGGAGAGGTAAAGTACCCTTGAGATCTGCACAGAGTTTGAACGTTGTTGTCATTTTACACCTTTTGCACTAAACAAAGTTAAATGGAAAAGTGTCCTTATAGCTTTCTACTTCTAGTCCTCTTTTTTTTTTTTTTTTTTTTCCCCTAGTTGTTTCCCCTTCTAATTATAGGAAGTCATGTACAAATCACAATTCAGCAATATGGATTTTCAAGTAGCTACCCTGGAGACATTTATGCTTCAGATATAAGCAACCAGCTCATGAAGCACCTCACGGGTTTTTGTGGTTTTTTCTTATCCTAGGCACTAGAGGGCAAAAAGCATAGAAGTAACTTAGACGTGTGTTCATTTTTCTGACGTGTTTGCTTCTACTACAAGCTCTAGGAACAATACAGAAATGAGTTAATACCTACAGTATCTTTTCATAAATGGACTTGGATGGAATTGGATGGTGTTTAGTACAGAACATAAGTTTGTCCTCTTCTCACAAACTAAAAAAGAAGAAAATTATATATATATTTGGCACAGAGAACTACATTTATAGATGATTATGTGTGTGAAAGTGAAGTTGTATTAAATCAAGAGTAATCTTCTTTAAGGACAGGAACAGCTACAGACTCCTTGACAACTGCCTTACACAGAGGCTGTGACACCAGCCTCCCCAAGCAGCTTCCCTGCTGCCATGAAAAACCTAAAAAGTAGCTGCAACAGCACCAATTGATTTTGAGCAGTTGATAAAAAACCAGTTTTTGAGTTCAGCTGATCCTGTCATAACACATAAAGGCACTGCAGCTCCCAAAATACAGCACCCGGGAACGTGGCTTTGAAGTCTCACAGCATTTTAGAAGGGTGTTATCTTACTCTCTCGTGTGCATGTTAACTGCAGGTGACAGCTTTCCTTCCAAGCTGACCCAGGTGTGCTCAGAAAAAGAAATTTTATGCAGAACAGGTATGAGGAGACAAGGCTGTGGTGAGAACATGAAAGCACTTTACCAAAAAGCTCTATTTCTCCTGCCTTTTACACTGATGTCACACCAGCTTCCCCTGAGCATTAAAGTGCATTTACACTTGGCCTCGACAAGAGCTCCAGCTGAGTCCATAGTGGTGCCACATAATTTGTATGTATTTACCTTCCAAATTTCCAAAGCTTGGGCTGAGAAACTGGTCAAATTATGGGACATTACACAAGAAATGTTTAATCAAACTTAAGTACAAAACAGGCAGTGGTCATAATTAGATGGTAGAAAACAAAAAGGTAAAGCTAAACTTCCTTCTGTTCACCTTCATTTCTTCTCTGTTTAATCACTGATCTCAAGGTAAGTTTATGTCAAGATTGTAGCAAGAAGTTTTTTGTTCATTTCTAGACAATGTTGTGGTTTTACTTTCTGGTCAGATAAAAATTGGTATGGGATGACACTGCTGCAGCACTGCAGGGGAAGCAAAAACCTTTTTTTGTTGGGATGGTTTTGTTGTGGTTTTTTTGGGAGTTTTTGGTGTTGTTGTTTTTTTGGGTTTTTTTTTTTTTGGAGCTTGCAGCATCAGGAGTTTCAGGGTGAGATGTTTCCAATTCTGCTAAATGGAAGCTTGTGATATAAAAATAGTGCTATATATCGACAGCTTAACCCTACTGAAGTTTTACAGATTTAGAAATCATTATCATTATCAATTCGAAAGGCTGCTTCGTTCTGCATAAATTAGTCATAACGATGCACTTAACTGCAGGGCCTGCTGAAAATATTTATTTTGAAAAAGTGGTACCAAATTTAATCCAGAAGTGGTGTTTATAGTAACAGTCAAGGCTTTTAAACTGCTACAAGGTTTTTTTTCTAAATACCTTAGAAATAACTCTGCAAGACTGTGCTACCAGTGTCTTTGCATCTGGTAACTATCAGGCAGGTTCTGAAAGGCAGGAACGGAAAAGCAGTACTTACTTTGAGTGTCTGGAGGACTGAAAGTATACAGTGTTCCCATCAGACTTTCTTACATTCAAGATTATGTTTGAGAACAGAAGTATTGATTCCACATTACTGCAAGAGAGAGTTAACAGAGTTCTTACCCAGTATCCTGTTCCTGCAAATGCTTGGATATTAGAAGGTTAAGTTCCTTCTAGGTCTATGCCAGTAGCCAGGCTTCTGTGGTGCATTATCAGGTTTGTACATAATGTGGTCCTAATATCCAGAATATTTTCAGGAGGAGAAGCCGCGTGCTTTAGCTCTGTGCCAGCAACTGTGGTTTCACACAGAGCCCTGGAGAGGTGTGTGCAACTCCCTCTTTAAACCTGCAATGTCTGACTTCCTGGGTTCCCATAAATCATTACTGCAAAAGCTTCTTAGAGAGTGTTGGAGGCTGGAAGGTCTGTGTACTCATCATAGCACAGCCTGTTAAAGCAGAGACAGTGCACAAAGACCTACACGCTGATCCAGGAAGTCAGAACTCATTAACTTTTACTGGAATTGTTAAAAGCATCATTCTCTAAAAAAACAGCAACCAGCTGACAAATGGTGGAGAATGAGTTCTCAGGAAACGCAACATAAACAGATGGAATTGTTTTATTCAGTGCGAAATAATACAAACAAATGAAAATATCTGAGATACTGCAAATATAGCATGGACTTACTATGATAAAATTGATAAAATTGGTGTTTTTATTTCATGAAAAGTATCCTTCCTAATGATTGTGATAATGAAGCACATGTGGCATATGTTAATCTCTAGCTCAATGTTAAACTAACCATTGTTAAAACATCATCTTTACTCATAAACATTTATTAAGCCGTAAGTATGTTGTTCTCAGTATTTTAATAACCAGTAATCAGTCGTTAGCTGGAGAGAATTTCAAGTGGAAGCATCTCAAGTCTCTAAGGTCTTCAGCTTTTGTGATATCTCCAAGGTGTTCCAAGGAGGAGACAATGTTGATGACCTTAAACACATGGCACTGACTACACAACATCTTATTGCTGTTTTCTTGTAGGCAGTACAATAAAAATATATTGACTGCTTTCAGTTTACATGTTTACATTCTTCCTAATATAAATACCTTGGTAAATGATGTAAAAATTCTTCTTTTTCTCTCAAACTGGTTTTTCTCCAGTTTCTCTGTAATGAGCATAAAGGTTCTATCTAATCAAGCCAAGTCAAATTAAAAACTCTTCCTATGCCTCGATCTTAGCAAAACACACATACAAGGAAAAACACCTGCTTACTGACTGTGAGTCTGGAGCTAGGAAACTTCTGCCTTCATCAGAATGAGCATTTCTCTGTGTCAGTCCCACGGCATGTGCCATCACTTGCTTATGGTATTCATAAAATCAAGAGGCAGATTCTACTATCCTTGCATTAGAAGCACTCCTTCGGTTTTCAGTTTATAGTTTTGTCTGGAGACATATATGAAGAAACATCACATTTGCTGTCAAATGTTTTTATATTCTGTGTAGCTCATGGGTTGCTGGTTTAAGTACTAAAATAGCTTTTCTTTTCACTGAAGCTCGTTATTCTCCCATATTTTTCAGCTGTCTTCCTTAAAATCCATAGACTACACTGCGTTTAATTTATAGTCTACAACACCAAAAACCAAGTGGTAACCTTAGCAATTGTGCCAAACTAGTAGTGAAGATAAATAATTTGTAACTTTTAACTGAACAGCATAATATTATAGCACTAGTCTAAGATTTGAAATTCCACACAGAAATGATATTGTGTTCTGCCCTCTTGCACTGTATGTTGTATTTTATCAAGAGGAACAGAACAAATCAGTACAGGAGATGATAAGACCACAGCCATTCATTCCAGAGTTAGAACAACTTCTACATCTCTGAGACAGAAATATGGGTTACTGATTCCATGGTGTTTCATATCTGCAATGAGATTAATAATTACTGACAGCTGCACCCAACTGGAAGTTTGTTCAAAGCTACTGGATTCTTTCACTTGAAATACTCCAGCCAGAGAGTTATGTCCTTTGATAGAGCATAAATTAGACCATCTCTGCATGTCTGGAGGCTCTTTCCCAATGATCCCACCACAGAATTGCTTTCCATTTCCAAATGGCTGGTCTGAGCTGAAGAGCACCAGATTTGTCAATGTTCTGGGTCTGGCTGAGCTGAGTTCATTTCCCCACTGCAGCCCTCATAGAGTTCTGCTCTGCACTGGTGGCTGGAAGGTGTTGATAACTCATCTGTGCTTTGGGTCCTGCTGAGCAGGGCTGGCACAGCATCAGCATTGTCTCTCAACATTCCCCACTCACCACTGGGCTGGTGATGGGCAAGACCATGGGAGGGGACAGAGCTAGGAGAGCTGACCCAAACTGACCAAAAGGATATTGCATACCATATTAATATGGTTAGCAAATAAAACAAAGGGTGAGGCTGGGGAGAAGAGAGGGGAATTTGTTATTACAACGTTCATTTTTCAGAGCAATCACTATGAGTACTAAAGCTGTACTCCCTGGGAAGGAGGTAGGCGTAACCTGCTCATGGGAAATAGAGTGTAGGAACTGACAGTGGTCAGAAAATAGATTTTAGACTCCAGGCAATGGCTTGGAGACTCTGAGAAGCTAAGCACACAACACTTATTCTGTCCTGGGAAATCGTAAGGAGGAACCCAAAATAATCCCTCTAAACAATCCCTGTAGATGGCCTCCTCCTGACACCTGGTGTTCTCCAACTTGTTTACTGGCAAAGATGTTTACAAAGAGGTGTAGGCTCTAAACGACCAATCCTATTCATTGCATGGAAACTCTGTATGAAAGAGTCTTTCTTTCAATAAACTTTGCTATAGATGCCCTCCAAGAGGGTTGGAGTCTAAGTGTTGTTACATGAGCCCTGCGAATCGTAAGGATACATGGTGACCTTGACATTTGAAGAAGCTGAGAGCTCAAAAGCTGAAGTCTCCCCTTTGCCTCCTCTTGAGAGGTAAGGTGTATCTCCCCCGTGCCTTCCTGGAGAAGGCTGGTCCCTTTGACCATGGGACAGAGGACCTGGCCACATAGGGTGGGTCTGGGATGGCAGCCCTGACGAAGCTAGATCCGGATCCCGGGACAGACCACTGTGTAACTGCAACTCCGTATACCACGGGCTGTCAGGGCACAGGTTTCTCCAAAAACGGGAAACCGAGATTCCGCTGAGGAACCAGTCCTTCAGAGAGGACAGATTGTGCCTTCTGTTAAGGCTTTGGCCAACAGCTGGAATTCTCCACTGCCAACAGCTCCCTTCGCCTCCCCCGGCTCCTCTGTTTCCATCTCGCTGTCAGAGGAAGCGTCTGCACCGCTGCCCTCCCTGTCAGTGGGGACAGTGCTCGTCGTGAGGCCAGTCAGGCTCAGCACTGCCCGCAGCATTCACCTTTGCTGCCCTCTGTCGCAATAGGATACGAAAGAACGACACTCACGCACTGAGATGTCCAAGGCAAAAAAAAGGGGCAATTTATTTACAGACCTCGACATTTACAGAATTCCAACAGTGACAACTGGAGGAAGAAAATTGTCTTCTCCAACCACACTGGTCAACTCAACAGTTCATCAACAGTCTCCTCCTTATGAGAAGAATGTGAACGTGAAAGAACAGTTGCAATAACAATAGCTTGTTTGTGTGAAAATCCGTGAGAAACTCCATTACAAAAAGTAAATCATCAGAAGGCTGAGAAAAACAGGGCAACAGCCCTCCCCTGCCTCAGTGCTCCCAGCTCGCCTGGACTTCTTGTTATAAATGTCAAGAGCCAATCTCAAATAAAGTATAATTTATTGCCAGCAAAAATAATGGACAAGAAATTTACAAAGCCAATAAAGAAATTGACAGAGTCAGGGAAGCAAGGAATGGTCGGTGCGCACCGGGTGAGCCTCCTGAAATGTCCTCTACCATGACACACCACCCCGGAGGTCTCACGAGTGCCCAAGTCCAGGCCTGCCAGTTTTATACCCTTATCGGGTTTGGACTCCGTGTGCATGTCTGGACTTGTTTCACAGGTCCTGGAATCGAGGGGGATGTTGAAACTTCCAGGGCTGGACCCGCTACTCAGTGCCGAATTTCTTTAAGTTCCTTTGTCTCTTGATGGTGCAGTTGGTAGAATCAGGGGTCAAGGCAGGGCTTGAAAAAGTTTCCTGGATGTGTGGGAAGTCTCCTGAGTACCCTTAATGTCCCAAATAGGATGCATTCTCTGGGCCATCAGTCCTTATCAGAGGTCAATTGCCTTTTGCCTCCGTGGCTCTCCACCTCTCATTGGTATTATAATTTGCTGATCCCATCTCTGGAGATGAGGGAAATCTCTTGCAAACTGCCAGCCCTGCACCCCCTTGGGCTCTCAGTGCCTCCAGGACCTATAAACTTTATTCTCAATTTACCTATAACATTGCTATTACAAAGAACATGTTTCACCCTTCACCAATATCACATTATCATAAAAACATGAATTAATCCATCATTACACTCTGAAGACACAGGGCCCTGAATAGCCCTGGTGTGCTTCAGTTCCCCCTCGGGACAGCAAGCAAGCAGTGTGAGCCAGCTCATCCTCACTCGATGCAGCTTTGCACGGAACCCCGAAGTTGAGAGGAAGTCGGACAATGTATCTCCTAATGTTGGTTTCTTCCTGTGATCCCGCTTCACCCTCAGTTTGATAAGATAGTTGCTACTGATACAGTGATTGCATAATGCGAATTTACTGATATGATATGATGTTGTTGATAAGTTACTGTTTTATAGCTGACTTCTTCCCATATATTTTTCTGTCTCTTTATGTATACTCATCCATAGCAGACACGTGTCACTCAAGGATCCTTCCCTTGTTTTCTAGCTGTTTATGCTAGTTTTGCACTGGCTTGCTGGTTTGATTTAGTGTGTCTCATGATTTTTAAGTATTTTTCAGCTTTCCAAGAAATGTTATCTGAGCTCTGTAGAACACTTCCTCTGCTTTGAAGAACTGGGATGCAGTTCTCAGTTCTGGTCACAGGACCATGTCAACAGTTTGCTGAATCTAAAGCATCCCTATTCTGACAGAATTTCAGAGGGAACGAGCTATTAGAGGGTTTGATTAATATTACCCCAAGATTCTTAGGAACTTTTTTCTCTTATAGGCAGAGCTTCAGGCCTTGGCCATGCCTTCTTAAGCTCTTCTTGGATGAAAAAAAATTTGCCAACATGCCCAGATGTTACTGCAACAAAATTACATATGAATTATTTGACTCAGCAAATTGACCTATAAATATAACAGCTGAACTGATTTTTCAAGTGAACCTAGGCCCCTCGCCCAGGAGAGGTGTCCAGGTCTTTACTGGAAAAGAAACTGTTTGCTCTTTGCAGCTTTTGGGCTCATGGAATTTATGGACAACACGTAAATTTAAACTATGTAACATCTATATTAGAAATTTGAGAAATGAATTATCAAATCAGAAATTTTGATTTACTGACGACTGTGAAGTCTGACAAGTTTATTAAATAAAGGAGAAGATATGCCTGTGTGTTCTCATCAACAGATTCAAGCAGTCACATCAAACACCCATCATCTTCAAGGAGTGAAAAGGGACACATTGCATAGCCTTTGTGGCTAGAATAACACAAGAGGGACTGTAAAAGAGACAATCACGTGTCTGGAAATTATACAGACAATCTGACAACAAAAGCCCTATGTCAGCACCATGGTACTGAGCTTCCACTAATTTTCTTCAAGGTATTCCCTGTTTCAAGATTCAAGGAGACATCTAGTGATGCTAAAGATCAACATCTTGGAGCTGATGGACTTCCCTGAGTTTCAAATTATTTGGACTCCAAAGCAAAAATTATTTATTTTAATTTTCCTAAAAGGATGTAATTGTGTCTCATGTAATATGAGGTGTCTTTGTGCACCTCACAGTTATCAAATGCTGTGGTTTTACTTTGTGGGGATTGGAATCATGTAGATCTTTGGGAATCAGGTCCATCAAGCAAATTTCTCCAGTGATACTGCTGTTTTCATTATTAATTCAGGTTTACATCCCACAGGTATCATAGACCAATTGGGTGAACAGTGGTCCAGTTCTGCACATCCTGCAATGGGTTTCTCTGCCTCATCAAAATATATACCAGCTACAAAACCCATACAGCTCACTCTGGTATTTTCACCACACTTCCTGCAACAGCAGGAAAGTGTGAGTGCAAATACATAGATTTCCAAAAGCTCTGAAAGTGCTTTGGAGATTCAAAGTACAAACGCAAGACTTGGTTTGTACAGTCTTACAGCCTTTATTGGTGAAGACCTTCTGCTCCTTGGGGAAGTAGGTCATCTCATCAGCTGCTGCCTGGAAGTCTTCTCATCTATAGCATGGTCATGGGTTGTCATTTTGGACCTGGCACATATCTTCACATGCTTTCCCATTAAAAAAAAAAAAAAAAAAAAAAACCAAAAAAAAACACCACACCACACCACAGCACCCATGTTGTCTGAATTGACTGTTCATTTGATAATTAATGATGTTTGCAATTAATGGCAGCTGATACTGCAAAAATTGTTCTTTCAATCTAGTGGGAAGACTTTTTATGGAGTTTTGCTAACAGTGAACAGTGCTCATTTGTAAAATGTGCTACAAATTTTGTTTGTCATTGCAGGTGCTGGTGCAAGGACCACCGGCTTTTACTGAAGGTTCAGAAAAACTGGAAAAGCCATTGTTACCTGGAAGGATGAATCTGACTGGCAAATGCTAGAAATGCTGGCAAATAAGGCTAGGCCAAAAAAATTATTGCATTGAGGGCTATTGCCATGGCATTCCAACAATTTCTTCAGGTACCCCTGAATTTGGTCATTTATTGGATGCTCTCATGGTATCCTAAGGCGTGTTCTGTCAAAACAAAAAAGGGGAATGCCTGGAGAAACTCCACACAGTCAATTGGAAAAGGTTCTATATGCAGTTGATCACTTTGCAGTGCCAAAAAAAATGCAAACAAACTTGTCACTTTTAAGTACTCCTTTTTGTTGCAGTCATCAAGCGAGATGCACCAGCCTCAAGTGAAAGTCCAGGTGCGGGATCTAACCACTATAACTGTGAGGGCCCATGTGAGCTTATCGCTTGGGGTTGAGGGTGTGCCTCTGCCTCCACAGATACTGGGGTAGGGGGGATACCTGCAAGGTGTATTTGCCCTGACCTGCGACACTTAAAGCAGAATGTGGCCATCAGGCAACATTCAAGTGACGATCAGGGTGCTGGTTGTCATTCAGACAATTTTTCTACCAGTAGAGAATGTGTATCCTAGCTCTTCTTCTGTTTCTAGAGGGTTGACAAATTAGACTGCCATTTTTGAGCAGACTGACGATGTTTGGTTTCCTGTATTAGAATTAGTAGTCAACTCCTTGCAAGGATGAACAGCAAGACTTGGCGTTGGTGCATAGATGTGATTGTGGGAAATTCAATAGCAGGTGCCAGACAATCTCCCCAACCATTCTAAGTCAGTGTCCAATTGAGGTTCTAGCTCATAACTGTTAAGTTACTAAAGGGACCTCTTGTGCTTTGTTTGTTTTCAGTGCTGCAAGGGCCCTGCAGGAGATTACAAACGCTGCCTTCAACCTTAAAAACAGAAGGGTGAGATGTGGGGACTGACAGTGGTCAGAAAAATAGATTTTAGACTCCAGGCAGTGGCTTGGGGCCTCTGAGAAAGCTAAGCACACAACACTCTCATTCTGGCCTGGGAAATCGTAAGGAGGAGCCCAAAATAATCCCTGTAAACAATCCCTGTAGACGACCTCCTCCTGACACCTGGTGTTTTCCAACTTGTTTACTGGCAAAGATGTTTACAAAGAGGTGTAGGCTCTAAACGACCAATCCTATTCATTGCACCGAAACTCTGTATGAAAGAGTCTGTCTTTCAATAAACTTTGCTAGATGCCCTCCAAGAGGATTGGAGTCTACAATACAAGATCGTAACAATACAAGAGAATGCATTTCTTGTTTTCTTTTGCTTCTCTATGACCTTTACTTTATTGAATTGCCTTTATGTTATCCCACAAGCTTCCTTCCCTCTTACTTTCTCCCGCCAGCCCCTGTGCTGCTGAGAATGGGAGTGATAGAGCAGTATGGTGGGTGCATGGCATCCAGCCAAAGTCATGCATCACAATTAAAAACTGTACTATTCAAATTGTCACTGATAATGACCTGAAAAGTCTACCCAGCTGCTCTGTGGACATCCTTCTTCAGTGAACTCTGGTGTCTTAATCTTCTCTTATTCTCACAATTCAATTCCAGACACTTCAGCTTCGATTCAAACAAGCTTGGCACATTGTGGATGCACAGTATCTGCTAGCTAACTAATACTTATCTTTTAACATTATGAATATAAAAGATGTAATTCTGAATATTTTTTAAAATCCAAATATTAAAAACACATCATTAATTTTACTTGGGCAAAATAGAATTAAACCCACTGACACTGAATTGATAACAAATGCATTGATTTATAGGTTTAATGACTCTCTGGAAATCCACTAAAAGCATTGTAGGATCCTTTGTATAACTGATTTATGTAGTCTTTCATTCAATACAATATATTAGGTGCACATTATTGATAGCTTCCAGCATAAAATAGTGTATACTGGTGCTTTCATTCAATATTGCAGACTGAATACCCACTAAGTGCAAAAAGGGATGGTTTCTTCCTAGCAAAATAAATCAGAAACTGATTTATAGAGAGAGTATAGATATATAGTATAGTAAATATTTATGTTCTAGTATTTTTACTTAAAATGCTTATTTGTAAAATCAATTATTCAAAAGACACTCAATATATATAAAAAAGACATCCATAAAAAAGACATTATATGTGAAGTACCACAGGCTCATACAGATAATACATTTTTACTTAGAATGCTTATTTGTAAAATCAATTTACAAAAAATCATTATTAAAAAGACACTGGATCTGAAATATTGTGGGCTCATACAGATAATACATGTAATGAATTTAAGTATCAAAGTTGGTGCTATCTTGTTTCTTTATCTTACTGCAGAAAATACTTTAGCACATATATTTAGCGCAAGATTACTAAATTCTCCAACCACTTGTAAAATATTTATGAAAGCTTTTTACCACATTCACTGTGCCTTAGAATGATATTCACCTGTATCATAGTTGTGCCCTGAATATGTCTGGGGCAGCTCTTGAGTAGTCTCAAAGCTCACCATCCAATTCTTCCTTCCTTTACCATCCACTCTTTCAAAAGTTAATTAAAACATCACTCATTGCTACTAAAGAAGGCAGCCATGCCTTCATTTTAATGACAAAGTAGTAACCTAGCTTTAATTATAAGCCATATAGCAAATTATAGCAATACCCTGAAGTATTTATCACCAAATAACATCCCACAAGACATAACATAAGACATTACCTAATTGCATCTGGCAGAACTCTCATCCCAAATAACTTACAATCTCTCTGCTCCTTGGACTGTCCCACTTCCTCTCTGCTTTTATTCAGTGGCTTGTTTTAAGTTCTGACATTTAATCTCTTTAGGACTATTAAAAAACAAAACAAATAACAAAAAACCCCCAACAACCAGAACCGCAGCCCCCCCCCATCTGGTAGCTGTCTTTGGATACTTTAATAACAATAAACATGAAAACTTCTCTTTCTCTGTGCCAACTTTTCTGAAGAATGCATTGTGGTTAAATAAACAGATGTTTTTTGTTCAGTAAAAGTGAAATATTAACATATTAAAAGTGCCATGGATAGCTGTGGATTCTCAACACTTTTCATTTCTGACATAGTTTTTGATTGTCATATGTTTTCAATTTGTACTTATTTAAAACCTTGCCTCTCTTTGCAGCAGAATGAAATTTGGCTTCACTGATTGCCTCAATGTTATCAGTGCCGCCCAGATATTTCTTTCCAAAGCCCACATGCTGCTGGTGCTTTTTTATTTGTCCTGTGCTCAGACAAATAAACAAAATTCAACTAAAAGGATCAGACTAACATTATTCCATGTTTTTTTGAAGTTGAATGGCATATTTATTGCAAGTGACTCATTTGCTGGCAAAGCACAATACTGATAAAGAGACAGGAACAACTTGACTGAATCCTCAGGTTGCTTAGAAGTCTTCACAATATTGTCAAAATTAAGCTTGGAGAAAAGATAAACATGCCTTTTCAAAAAATCTGAGTGTTTGTGAAAAAGTGTCCTGATGACTAGAAAAGGCAGGCTGTGTGTCTCCTCTTGCTGATACATCTCCTATCTGATAAAAGAGAACCTGGTGATAGCCTAACTGAAAAGGGCTGGCTATGCAAGGTGGCCCCATCTAATATTTTTACAGTCATCTCATACAGGTTCTCAAGGGCAGTATCAGTCTCGTTTTTATCATGAAGCTGATTGAACAATTCCTTAGGGACTAAAGATTTTTTTTTTTCCCTAGAAAACTGTGGTGGGAGAGAACATAATATAAAATACATCCTTTCATTCTCTTTTCCCTCACCTGAGAAGCATAAATAAGAAAAATTCCCCAAATGTGACTTTCAGACTTTTTGTGATGTATGCCATATGAAATCAAATATGTTTTCTCATTTCTGCCATTTTTTAATAATATATTCACGTTTCTGCTCTGGACAGCACTGCTGAGATTTGGACATGCTTTCTGCATTCCAGTTACTCCTCCAGCTGCCGTAAAATGCACCTTTATCAAATCTGAACACAATATCATTGTCATTTCAGAAAACACATAATCTGCTTAACCAGTTTTGTAGTAGCTCACTGATAGATTTCTGAGTACATGTGAAAAATTGTGATTGTTTTTATGATTGGGCTAGGGGATTTGCTAACATAATTTATGTCATCACTGCATGAAGAAGTGATTTTTTTTTTCTCCTTCTTTAGTACATACAAATAGTAACATTTTTAAAAACAGAAAACTTTTTCTTCCAAAGAACCATGCACTAACCAAGCCAAAACTGCTAGAGGTGAGATCCTCACCTCACTGTAGTGGTGCCTTATTTTATTTGTCTTTAATTGTTAATGGCTTGTTCTACGTACCCCGGGTTGGTTCCCAGTTTGGTTTATCCCACCGCTGTGTCCCCTGTCAATCTGTTCTGTTCTATGTCAATCCCTGTTCCTCCTGCCCCGGGACCCTGTCAATCCTGACACTGTCTCTCCCCTGCCGCTGGAAAGTTCCGGGAAGGGCGTCAAGTGATTGGCCAGGATGTCGGGGGTCCGCCCCCTCCCCAGGGGATTTGTCCCCTCTCCTGTCTCTCACTTCTGGAGCGACTCCCTGATTGGTTCCTTTCCCCTCTTCCCTGGTATTAAAGCAACAGGCATGGGGCAGTCCTCTCCTTTGCCTGGGGAGACTTTGTGCGGTGACATTGCCTTCTGCTCAGGGATTCCAACAAACCTCATTGATAAACCCCCGTGTGCTGGTTTGAAAGCAAAACCAGTGAAAAACTCCAAGTCAGAAACACAATTTAATAAGAGGAAAAGAAAAGAAATAAAAGAAAGTAAAATAAAATAATAGTACAAAAAAAACCACCACTGACAGAGTCAGAATACAACCTGAACACCCTGTTAGTTAGGGTGGTAGTGTCAGTCCAGATGAGATGTTCTTGTCAAAGCAGTGATTCCTGTAGAAACGTCTGGTAGCTCTTGTCTCCTCTGAGAGTCCAGTGGATAGAAGCTCCCCGTGATGTCTCAAACCATGGATTATATCCAGGTGGGAATGCTTGGCTCCTCCCCCCTGGGCGGAGCATCTCACAATGGGATGATCTCATTCTATGAGTCATGCAGTGGGTCCTTGATGGCCCATTAAACAGAGATAACTCCCAGAGAAAGTTATCTATGAGTCATGTGGCAAGGCATTGTTAGGCTCGTTAACAGAAGATAAGGAAAACACTGCCCCACCTTGGCTCCAACGGCTCATGGGGATAGAATACATACCTTGGGCACAATTTTACATTGTAACCTAGGACACCCCGCAAAGGCCTCCTTTCGTCATTTCCTTCGCCATAGTCACACTGCTGCTGAAAGGACCCGGCGGAGCGGCGGCGGCGCAGGTAAGCCCAAGCAGGCGGGAGAGAGCGTCTCCCGGAGCCCCCGTGGCTTCACCTCACACACGCTAAGGTGTGAAGTTATATGAATCAGAGAAAATTAAAAAGAAGTAAAATATCTCCTCTCTCTCGGGGTCTCTGCTTGCCCGAGAATGATGGATGGGCACTGCCCCTGGTCCTTCGGGAAGCCCCGAGCCGCCCACAGAAAAGACGAGGAGTCTTCAGATGTTCTTTTTCTGGGTTTTCCTCCTTGTTTATTTTATCTTATCTCTACAATTCTCTCTGAGCTCTGCCAAGGTCTGGACAGCACAGGCAACAGGCGACGACTGCCCGCCTGCCCACGGGTCGTCATCTTATATACAGATAATTACGTGCACATTATTTACAATTGTGACCCAATGCATATACTCGACACTAGACAGGTATTTTCTACTTTAACCCAATCCCTCTAAATCTACTTCATGTCGTCACCACTGTGCAAGATGGAGACAAAGAAGAAGGAGAAGACTCTAGGGTAACGCCCAGAATCCTCCATCTTGTCTCTGGTCCTTCTTATCTTAAAACCCCTAACGTGAAAATATTATTACTTTCTACTACTTTCAAGGCCTTGCAATTCTTCCCATAGTGTTGGTAATCTTTCCCATGGACTATAATCGAGACCCCTGCCTGTCTGGGGTCCATGCCAGGGTCTGCAACCCCCCTGCACATATCTCCGACCCCCCTGTACAGGTTTTAAACCCCCCTGTACAGGTTTCTGCTTGTCCAGGGTTTCCAAAGGAATACCCTGGACTCCTACACTCTCTGCAGGTCTAAGGTGGAGAAAAAGATAAGATCTTTGTATCTTAGATCTCATTTGCCATATACACAAGCTGTTATCTGGAAAGCTAACAGCTTGCAGAGACTGTTTTCTCTTCGCAGCCAGCATTGCCTTTGGTAAAATAAACTCAGAAACAAATTTTGGAAGTGCACTGTGCCCAGAGCCCCTATAGGATCAGGAATTCAAAGCACCTCTAGCTGACCAACATACACATTTGTCACTGGTGTGGTGCAATGAAGACGACCTGATAAAGATGACACCATGACAGTTTTTCCTTTGCATTGGCTGCTGAACAGATAGAAACTGTTTACTGTGGTCAACTCCCTTCTGCCAGTGATGCAGATAATGGTAATTCTGTTATAGATACAAAAACAAAGTTGAAACTTTTTAGTGGTTGTGCTTGTATACTAGCTGTATGTTTCAATTTTTGTTTGTAACTAGTTCTAAGTTGTTAAAGATACTTGATGTCCCTGTGGGACACAATGAATGAGACACGGACTCGTGATTTAGAAGGCTGATGCTCTGAAAAGGGCATCATTTATTTATTTATTTATTTATTTATTTATTTTATTCTCAGAACTTATTTTTATACTTTTTACAATGTGCCCACCTAAGAGGTGGGATTCTTGGACTCATTGGCCACATCAAGGGTTAACAAGCAAAGTCCCTCCTTAGGAGAGGGAAAAGTGAAAAACAAGATAGTTTACAGAGAGTGACTTTGTTTACTGTCTCAAATCCCTGGGAAAGAATTTAAGAAAAACCCAAACATGGCAAACAGTGACTACAACTTACTGTTGTAATGTTGTTCAATAGTTGTTAGATATTGTTACAAGATTTTAGTTAAGATGTTTGTAAGAGTTCTGTGCAGCTGCCTCCCCGAATCTAGTTAAAGGCACAACACCAAAGAAAAGGGGAATCTTCCACCCTTCTCCAAACAACTCAAAACTGAGACCACCACCCAGCCCTTTCATTGGAAGACACGACCACCCAATCAAAACAGGGCGGGAAGAAATGATTGGTGTAGAGAGCACCCCACTAACAGCCAATGAGAGCCCGAAGAATGCACCAATCAGGGAAAGGATCCAAAACTGACCAATCCCTGAGGGGACTGAGGCTTTAAAGGGGACTGACCACGCTCAGTGAGGGAGCTTCGCCCTCAGGAACCAGACTGTCCTGAGGGGTGGCCCATGCACACGTTTTTGTTACTCTGACTTGCCGTGCGGGGCTGGGACTAGCCCAGCCTCCTGTTCCTGTAGCCGGTTTTACAACAATAAACGATTGGCCTTTCCTTTTTAACATCTTTGGATTTATGGCCTCGTCATTAAACTTGCAACATTGTAACAATTCCACAGGCAAATCAAAGCTGTATTTTGTCTTCATTTTCATCTGACATATGAGTTGGTCTGTTGTACACCAGGCAGTCATTTACTACTCATTTTCCTTTATTGATGTGTAAGAGTAGAAGCATAAAGTGATCCTCAAATGTAGCTAAAGTGAGGCAACAGCTGCCATTGTGACCACAGCAGCAGCACAACCACGGAAATCAAGGTTTCATTCATCTTTGAGCCAGCATACTGTAGAAAGTATCCTTAAAATGGAACTCTGTTGTAGTTAAAGAAAGGCACTGATTTGTCTGCATGGGGATTAACAGGGACAAAAGCTGTCCTTAGCAAACAGCAACAGAACAGTAAAGTCTTTCTTACTCATTTGCATTCAAGGGCTTTTCCCGACACCATGTCTTGGAAACAATTTGCAAAATAGTCTTTCCAACATGCTTTTTGATATTTCTCTCTCTGAATTATTACTAACAAAACAAGCATAACAAAGTGCTGCTGTCCAGAGCAAGAGGAAAGCCAAGGAATTAGATTTATTTGTAAAATGGAGAAGGGTAATTGATAGTGTGGATAGGTATTTTTTATAAGCATTTATTAATTCATAAACTTATTCATAAATATATCTCATCCCATCTTTCCACAATAGCTGATGTCTCCATTTTCTTCTGGAAACCCCTGCAGGTTCCGTTATAAGAAACATAAATAATATGTTTTAATGAGATATGGATTGATTATGTTGGGCATGCTGACATTTTCATCCATCATTCTAGATGTTGTTTAATGACGGATTACCAGCCCGCAATTCCTCTGATAAGAGATTAAATAAAACAGCAGGCTGTTTCAGCAGACTAGTCCAAGGAGATGACAGTAAATATGTTCAATTATCGTATCAACAATCTGGTTTTCACTAATAAGGATATTATTATTTCATTTAGACTTGTTCAGGCATCATAGATTATTTTATTTCAGTCAGTCAATAGGAACAAGTGCAGTATTTTATTCTCAGAGTTGCAAAGAACAAGCTTTGAGAGAGAACAGTACATGCAGCTCAGCAGGCTTCAAGCAGACAGAAGAAAGCTACCAATCCCCTTTCAAACCAAAAATACATCGTGAAAGAACATTTTGTTTTCAACCCAGTTAACTAACCTGAAAAGCCTCAACCAAAGGATGCTGTCTGAGAAGCTGATCTGTTGAAAACAGGATCTTCTGTGTTTTGTGTTCACCTTGGTTCTGTTGTATATTTATAATTAAGATCATTCTGACTATTTCTTGGCCTGAAAAATTGGACTGCAAATAACTGCAACAAAAAAAAAACAACCTTCTTTTTTCCTTGTTTCATGCTCATAAAGCAGAAAGCATGCAGAGTTTATTAACAGAAGCCTAATGCAGAGAGTTTTCTTTGCCAGCCAGCCCTAATAAACGCCCCCTCCCAGCAATCTGATCAAAACTGTTACGTTTCACTCAGTGCCCTCCTTCTCCTCAGAATGTTTTGGAATGGCAGGTAATACTACAATATGGAGCATGTCCAGTGCCCAGCAAAGCCACATGGACATGGGGGAACATTTAATAGCTGAGTATATTTCAATCTTCTGTCCCAGACTGCAAACAAGAGGAGCAAGGTGGTCTGTGGAAAATACATCACACATACGTGAATGATCCCTGTTGCTTTACCAGCTACTTTTCTGCAAAATAAGGAAATATTAAAATACTGTTTCCTCCACTCTCTAAACACCAGAAAGGTGACAACCTTTCAGGCTGTATCTGTTCCTTGCAAAGTTTTTCCAACTCTGCTCCAAAACCTACTTACCAAGTTTTCGTGGACCTGACTCTTTGCTTATGGGTGTCCCTCGCTGTCAATAAAATAAGATTTTCCTCAAAAGAAAAAGCAAGAACACAAGATCACTTATACTCAAGTTGTGGAAACTGTGTACTGAAGTTTTAGGGGTTAGATGAAGAGATGTGTGGAGCATGGAATTTATTTCTTCCTGAGTGTTACCACTAGGAGCCAGTGAAGAAGTGAAAGCTGCTGAGATGAAATGGAATTTTTGCTCAAGTAAAAAAATTTTCTTCCTGACTCTCTCCTGGCTCGTGGCTGATCAGATAAGCTTTGATATGACAGACCAAAACAAGGACATGGTACAGTCCATGATGGTGTCATCATGAAAGGATAACTGTAGTTACGTATAATTTTGTGTTTTAATACCATATGGTTTGTTCCTTTCCCCGCCCCGGGTTGTTGGTTTAGCCTAAGTTGTACCCATCCATTAAACTGTCAGTCTTCCCTGATACCTGAATTATTCCCCAATGTTCTCTGTCAATCCTCCCTTGTACCAGCCCCTGCATGGACCTCCTCCTTGGGAATGCCCTATTCTTCCAGGCTCCATTGGTTTGTTTATATTAATCTCCTCCCATTAGCCTCCCCATTGGTTTGGTTTGTGCCCTGTACACCCCACCTTGTGTCCCTCCCCAGGTTTCTCCCTATTGGCCCCTCTACCCTAAACTCCACCCTGATTCTCCTCCTCAAAACCCACTCTCCTGCCTGTGCGTGGGTCCTCGCCCCTGCTCTGTGTTGGAGTTATTTTATGATTTATGTTGCCTTAATAAACGATTTTCTTGGACTGGGATGCGAGGGCTGCTTCACTCCTTTCTGCACTGATCCTGCAGTGACTGCTTGGGACTCTGGGGACCCTGGGGGTTGTGTCACTCCCCAGACAAGTGCCTTATCATCAGGCACACAGCCATGGGATAACCATGAGCTTCTCTGCAGTGCTGGACTAATTTAGCTTTGAGGCAATATGGGGGTGATTCTCATGACTAGTCAAAAAGGCAAAGAGAAATGTCATCTCTTCAGTACACAACTGTTTTGCCTTGCCTTTTTACTTCCCCTCTGATTCCCACCTTATCAGTTTTTGTTAACAGTAGGCTGTTACGACTTTTCCTGAAGATAGTCAAATCTCCCTTGGTGCAAGCTCTGTAAAGAGAGAATATTAATGTCTGAACTGTAACTCTGAAATTGACTGCATTTAAAATCTTTTTCATGCTCTGTTGTTATGTCAATTTTGATTCCTCAGTTTCTGTGATTTCCATGTTTAGGCCACAGCTAGGGAAGCTGAAGTCTGCTTATTTGATGTAAAAATAATTTTTCTAATAATAACACAAAAAAAGATCAACCAGAACCATTGTATATTTTTTGATGTTGACCGAGACTGGTCAGTTTTGTAAAGGAAGTGTGTTTAGAGAGAGGAAGCCTGGCTATCTGTCCTTAGCAAGACAGCCCCATTTCTCATGCCTTGCAGCCTTCCTGTTGGCACCCAGGGTTGATTTACAGAGCCAGTGGGGGAAGGTGATTGTCCTCCAATGCTTTGCATGCATGTGGGTTCCTAATTTTACTGACTGGAAAAGCACCAGATACAGCTTCAGATTCTTCCACAGGAAAAAATATTCACTTGGATACTCAAAGCTAGAGCTTTTTAAACCATCTGTGCAAGTATGCAAAGGGCTTCTTAGTGCAGTGCAGGCTGAGGGAGATAAGCCCTCTTCTTGTCCTGTCAGGAGGCACCTCCCACCATCTTAGTGAAAGTGGGGGAAAGGATGAAAGCAGCAAATGCCCCTCTTTGCTTTCTCTGCACTGCAGCCGTAGCTGGTCCAGTGCCCTTGGCTTTGTCACAAGCAGACTTTCCTTCTCTGTTGAACAAACAGGACGCAGCCAGTCCCATGCAAACACAAAGGCATCAGAGAAACAGCTCCCAGCTGAGAACCTCAGCAGCAGCTCCTGTTGTCCATTCACTGCCTGTGAACTCCAGAAATGTTACAAAACTGGGGAGCAGACCGAGATTACTGCAGAGGGCAGAGGCCAAGATGGTATTTTCCTGCTGAGCCAATTATTGCCTATCATAACGCTGATGAGCTAATAGGTTTAACACTGATGAACTAGTAGGCTGAGTGTGATGTAAGCTATCTGAAGCCATGGAAGCTTTAAAACATAGCCTACTAGATCAGTGTTGATTCACCTCCAGCTCCTTTCCACAGTAGGTGCACTCAGTTGGGCAGACAAAAGCCCTGTGAAGCTGCCATCAGCCAGAACAGGTAATTCACTGCCAGACATCCAGGGGTAGTTAGGAGACCTGGCAAGCACCCATCCCTTCAACATTAAATGACCCTTCTGCCACCCACTTGGTGCTGTAGGCAGGGAAGCCCTGACTCGAGGCATAGCATTACTGGGAGGTTTCTCCCCTTGCAGGGGGCTGGTGCAGCCCTCTGGGCACCCTGAACCCTGCTCTCTCTGTTTTGTTTGGTTTAACTTTGCTGTTTTTATCCCTTTAAGTTTTAGTTGCTGTATTCAGCAGATCTTGTACCTTTTACACCACTGATTAAATTAAGAGGCAAATTAATTTAAAGGCTCTGACTGCTCTTGATTGTCAGCAATTTAGATGCTTATTAAGTGGTTTTAAAGTACATTTAATTAAAGATGTATTGCTTCACATCCAGTAGTCAGTGAAACATTTAGTGTTTATGTCTTATAAAGTATTATCAGTTCTGTAGTTCAAGAACGCTTTCAAAGGGTGTAGACATCATTTCCTCATTCTAAAAGAATGACTAACCACTAATTGCACTGAATTGAGTCTTCCTCTTACCTAGTGTTTATAATTATAAAAATTAATTGGCCCATACAAACATTATGTCTTTGCTTGCTCTTATGTCCCCCCTCACTATCCATTCCAAAGGTTAAGAAAGACTGCTGATCAAAGGAGGAATCAGTCAATGCTAGAAATGGATCTGGAGTTTGGGCATTAAGATAGATCACACACTACTCCAAATGCCTTTTTTTTTCCTGCCCCCCCGCCCCACCCCGATTTAAAATCCCAGAACAAGAGGAATCGGCCTCTTTCATGTCTTCCAAAATAGTCCAGAAGGTGCAGCCACATAAACAAAAGCAGCCATAATACAGAAGGCCACATAAATCTGGTAGTGAAACACAAGTTTGTTGTACTTTTCCCTTCTCAAACACTGTTAGAAAAGTCAAACTGCCTTCACCTTCCCCACAAATCCTTTGGCTGGAACTACCAGGGAGGGGGAGGAGGTGTAAGCCCTGACAGCAAGCCCCATGACATTTCTTCAGAGGCTCTTGGTAAGGAGCAAGATCGTCATGGAGCAAGTCAGAATGTGTGATCTGCAGCAACCCCATTTTAAGCCCAGAAGGAAAAGCCTGGCAGTTGTACCTATTTTTCAGTTTCTTTTAGAACTATGTATTTGGGAATAGGAAGAAAAGATTATGGGCTCAACATGAGTTTAAAAATGTATCAGTGATTTCTCTCTCCTTGTTTTTGCAGCTGAGTTATTATAAAATAATGGGATATGTTGAAAGCCAATCATGGATTGGACATCCTTCCCTAAAGCGGCTGTTCTCTTTCACCTTTCATAAAAGGAATTTGCTGTGAAAGCGGAACAGGAGACCTCTGCAGCTGATTTCTGTGGAGATGATTAACCTCCTGAGGTTTATTTGCTTGTTTAGTAAGGCCACCTAGGCCTCCTGCTGAATGAAAGGACAACCACACCTACCTCAGGCCTCCCTGTTCCTCCACAAGAGGAAGAGCTGGTTAACTTACTCAGAAGAGGTTTAGACTGGACATCAGGATGGGTATCTTTACTGAAAGAGCGGTCAAACACTTTGACTGGTTGTAAATTACAGTTGAAGAATGTGATGATGGGTAAGGTTGGAAGTGAACACCAGCAGTCATTTGGCCCAACCTCCTGGCTCAAGCAGTCAGTCCACTAGAGCACATGAGTAAGAAGTGTTCCCAGAAGGCCTTTGAATATCCCCAGTGAAGGAAACTTCACCTCCTCACCAGGCCGCCTGATCCAGTGCTCAACCACCAGCACAGTAGCGAAGTTCTTCTTCATGTTCCAGTTGAACTTCCTGGAACTTCCTTCCTTGCGTGTGTTTCCAAAACAAATTAAGTTCCCCAAACCAAGTCTGTTTTGCCCATGAGGGTAATTGGGAAGTGTCTTTATCTCAACCTATGAAGTTTCTTGTTCCTTTTTTTTTTCTCATTTCCTTCTCCCACCTCATTGGGGAAGGGAACTGAGACAGTGGCTGGGTGGCAGACTGGCTACCAGGTGGAACCAAGCCACCACAGTAATGCAGCAAAGTACAAACTGTTTATAAGCTTTGGGCTCAAGACCAAAGACAAACAACAACAGCAAAACGAAGTAAAAAAAAAATCAGACTGTTAAACTCCATTCACTTCACGTCACTGACAGGTTATCTGTCCTTCTCCATGCCTGTGCACTGAACTTCACATCAGAAAGTTAGGAGGCTTTCCCTTTCCATTTTTTTCCATTGCACATTATTGGATTTCTCCAGTATCTCTGAGGGTCCAGCCCTGGTCAGAGCAATGGCTTAATAATAATTAGTGTCACGGCATGGTCAGATGTGTCTTGATAAATCAAAAAGGTTTAATAAAATAATGAAAATAATGCAAAACAACAAACAAGTATTAAAGCCAAACACAGTGTAAGGACAGATCCCACACCTGCTACAACACCCCGAGAATGCGAGGAGCCCTTTTGTTCTGTCACCTTTTCCACCTCAAGGATGGATCTATTGGCAAACTGCCAACAGAAAGAGGTACAGGTTTTGACAGACAGTGACAAGGTCCAACGGGTGCTCCTCTCCTGGCACTGAGCCAATTACAAAGAGAAAAACACAGAACTTTCTGGTTAAATTTCCTAAAATGTCCAAAGGGAAACCAAAACCCTTTCCTTATGTATAACTACCCACTCAGGGTAGTGGGGGGTGCATTACTACAGCACATCTATAAAGCAACAGTTTCTACAAGATTGATTACACAGTTCTTAAGAGTAGGAAGGCCTGGTTGATTTTCTGCAAAGTCAGCAAGGCCTTGAACTGTTCAGGCTTTGCCCAGCAGTTTATAAGATCTTCTAAGGAGCTCACTGAAATACAGCATGTAAGATGTACACCACCCCAAGCGAACAACTTCTGTGCATCTGCCTATACAATTTTCTTGTCAAACAGAAGGCATGTTGTTGTTAAATCTGTTCAATAGTAGTTCAGTTTCTACTTAAGAAACCCTTATTTTGTGAGAATCTAGTCATTCTTTCCTCAGCTCCTTTACTGTCTTGCCTAGAAGGGGCACATACATTCAACACAAACTTCAGAAGCTAATATAAAACACCCTGCAAACGACAAAGCCATAAGGGATGATGGGAATGGTTACAAAATAAACAATGAAGGCACAATAATAGTCTTAAAATACAAAAAAGCAGCCTTTATTGTGAGATCATAGAACATGCCAAAATAAGAGTCTTTTAAATCGCTGAGTGTGTTTATGAACTGTATTTACAGGATTTTCCTGCCATTTTATAACTAGAATTTGTTTGGTTTTGCAGGTATTTTTAAAAATAAACATTATAAAACATGATTCAAGAAAAGATGCATACAACAGGAAAAGGGAAACCTGGCCTGAAATTAAGCCATTCCCGCAGAAACCAAGAACAAAGAACCTATTAGGGTTGAGAACTTAAATAAGCCCTACCTTAATCTGAGAGGGTAAAATTTCGTAAAAACAAGAATAAGTCGCTTAAAAACTAATGATGCAAGTCTTCTCTTCTTTTTTATAGTATAACATCAAAATTACACAGAATGCCCCAGTGATCACTAGGAAATCTGCCACATTCTAGTTTTTCCAAACCAATTAAGTCCAGGCTTCGTGGAATGAAATGCCCCCCTTCCACTGCAGGCCGAAAGTAAATACGGTCAAACCTCAACTTGCACTTGAAATCTATATTCAGGTTGGTGTTGGACTGCGTGTCCCAAGTGTAGCGGCAGTGTTGAGGTTTACCCAAAAACTCCCAGACATCCTTGATGTTGTCGGGTAGACCACCAAGTTTAGAAACCTGAAGGTAGGAGGAGGAAAAAAAGTTCACAAACTCTACATTCAAAAAATAGAACTGAGTTGTCACAGCATTGGATTTTTTCTGCAAAACTTAAGTTGTTAAAGATCTTAGAGTGTTTCTGTGGTATTTCTCTATACTCTAAAGCATGACCATTTCCTGTAGCACTTTCTAAATCCAAAACATATTCCAAAACAAATGTTCAGCTCTGAAATGTTGAGGTATAGGGACCAACACCATGTTCCCTAAACCAATGTCATTCCAGTTCACTGCAATGCAACTTCACGATAGGGAGAGGTGAAACTCTGACCTTGTAGTAATAATGCACAAATTTCCCTTTTAGTATCAGAAGCCAAAAACTACTTCTAATTTTGAATGTCTTGATTACCAGAGATTAAGATCTATTTCTCCAGAGCACCCACTTCTGTCATTGATTCTACAAGCTCTGAGAATTGGAGAGTTGAACAAGTAAAGACCAGGTTCTCAAAATGAGATGATGTTTTTGAAGTCAAAACTTCCATCAAATCTGCCTGCATCTGCTCAGATATAAATATTGTTATGAAAATATTTTATTACTGGGAAGCGGTCTCCATATAAGTCACCTCAGCTATAACAACACTTACTTCTACTTAGTCACAACTCCACATTTTAAGATTAAGTCTTGAATATCTCTGTTCTGCCTCAGCAGGTAATTCCTCATAAAGACAACAGAAAAGCCTGAGAAGATTTTGTCAAAATACCTTCTCTAAATAACAAAGTTGCTTATTTCTATTTACCTCGCTGTCTCTGAGGTTTGTATCCCCTCCAAATATAACAGTGGTGGACTCAGATTCCTTCTGCATTTTGTCTAACACTATTTGTAGCTGCTTTATCCGTTCCTTGGAGTGATTTTTAGTGCTCTCCAGATGAGAGGTCATAAGGCAGAGTTCAATACCAGAAATGCTCACCTATGTGTGAAACAAAGAGGCAGCGTTATTGGCTACATCATGATGATAAGCTCAAAGACAAAATCTAATCACAAAGCAAAAATGACTTAGTGACAGAGCTCTGGTTAATATTAGTTTTACATTGAAGAAAAGGGGCTTGCTGAAGTATAACAGGCTTTTAGTTCTGTTTTCCAAGATTATGAGGCTTGAAAACAAGGATGGTAAGTAACATAAAAGCATAAAAAAATTGTCAGTTTCAGATGCAACTGGGTTTATATGCTTAGAGGGTAAGTTTTTCTGCTCTTTGAGACTGTCATAGAGAAAAAGGCAGTTCAGCCTTTCCTGGGATGTTTGTTTGGAAGGCAGAAGTACAGCTGCTTAGTACATCCTGACTCACTCACATGCACAACCAAAAGGTTCCTCCTCATGGCAGTTGTTGGAAAAGGTATTATCTCCTGTTTCAGTAGCTTCACTCTCGATTTCTTTAACATTATGACAGTGAAATAACCCTCTGTGTTACCTAGAGAGGATCAAGCAAAGAAATGTTTGAGGACATCTTTTGCTGTGCCACAGCAGAACTGCCACAAAGCAGCTAAGCTTCCAAAAGGGACCTTTTGGAATATGAGAATATGTTGATTTTTAAGTCTTTAGTGAAAAATTGCATAACAGTCTGAATTTTCCCGGTTTTTTAAATGCAAATACTTTAAAAATTACTTACCTATGGTACTTTTTGACTACCCTTGCTACCAATCTTTCAAAATGCGGAAAAAAATGCAAAGGAAAATGCCAGAAAAGCAAGCTTTTCACATGCATAATTTGCATCAAGATACATGCTGATACCAAAACACAGAAGCATTGAGTGCTCCCTTCTTCACTTTACTCTTTATATTCTTTAAAACGGTTGGAGGTTTTGGCAAGGGAGACAGAATAAACCCAAACTTTATTTTCTGGTTTTTGTCTTCAGCACCTGAGGGCTTTTTCTTACTTGGAATAATAGTGTAATTGCCTGCCTTCATCTGGAGAAGAGGGAGATGTGGTGGGATGACCTCCTGTAAAAATACAACATCTGGACTGTACCTGAAATCAGCAAGGCAAGAAAAACTTCAATTAATTACTGAGAAGTAGTACTGCAACACTCTGAGGCCAAATGAAACAAAGCCAGAGATTTCAGGTGCACTTTGCCCTCATTTTCCTAGGTTTTGTAATAATCTGCCCTTTAAAATAGGAAAAGCTATCTGCATTGTATTTAGCAGCATGTAGACACCACCATTACTAAAAGGGAAAAAACAATTATTATGAACACGAAACCAACATGGTAATAAAATGCATGACTTCCTTATACCACGACCTTGTAGGTTTCATATACTACATGAGCACCTCAACTCAAGCAGCTGCAAAGCAGCTTTGGGATACGTTCTCTGGAAGATTCTCATGTACAGGATGCAATTATGAACTATGTTCGTGATGTATGATTGCAACTTGAACAATATTGTGCATTGTTAGACTTTTAAAGTAGCCATCTCAAAATATTTAACCTCGGGGATGCTGCACCGCTTCACACCTCTTACAGTCAGTACAACAACTTAAGATTTATGTGGTGATTGATCTGTTGCATCTAACATATTAAGATAATTGAGGCATGAAGATTTGTAAATAGTTAAATCAAGAAGCTTTTGTTGTTGTTGAATTCAGGTACATGACAATACAAAGAGGAGGCTGTACTTACAATGTCAGGTATGTACAGATTCCTCTAGCTCGATCGTACAGATTTCCTGGATCCAGCCCATCAATGTTCCAGGTGATCAGTGAGAAGTTGCTGTCATCTTCTTTTTGCTGTGAGTCTTCACTACTGACACCAGCATTACTTGCAGTTGCATCTGCAGTGAGGTCAATGCTACAGAGAGAGTGTATTTGCTTGTTAGCATGCATAATATTAATCTATCTGTATTGATCTCAACGTCGTTTAAAAGCACAGTTGATACACGGAAAACTCTAGAACTCAAAGACAAAATGAGTTTTAAAGTAGGTATGTAATTTATTCGGCAGCTGGGCACACGGGGGATATCTTCTCCAAAGGCATGCGCAGTCACTCACTCTCTGGCTCTGCCTTTTATCCTCTGAAGTGTTATATATGCATCGTTTTGCATATTCATTGCCTGGCTCCACCCCGCATGCTGATTCTCTTATCAGTCCTTTGTGCCTGAGAACTTGTCTTTGGTGGTCATCTCAAGGGTCATAAGGGATGAAGTAAATTGTCCTCCTCAGAGCTGAACTTCTCACCCTGTCTTCTTGCCCATGCTCAGTGGTCGTTTGGTCAGAGTCCAAACCTGACCAATAAGGCTGATGTCATCTAGTTCCGGAGTTACACGGAACCTTCTTATCTCAGTACCCTTTGGACTTTAGCATACTTGTGTCCTGTTCAGGTGAAAATCCTTCTCCACCTATCCTTGCATTCCTTCATGCTGTTTGCGCACATATGCCCTGTCTTTTCCCTCACAAGCAACTAATACTGTAAAAAAAATGCAGCAACTATTAAGCAGCAACTATTATACACATCATCTAAATGTCTATTTCTAATCAATACCCTCTAGTTTCTAACCCCATGTTTTACAGTAACTAAAACAAACAGGCCCCTGTCACACAGAGCTGTGATACACAAGTGAAGTAAGTAGTTTTTCCTTCTCCTTATAGATGAAAGATAATATTTACTGTTCTGATGCAAGTTAATCAGATGGTAACCAACATAATCCAAAGCACTTGAGTAGTTCAACTCTTTCTCCGCAATCCCACTCGTACTCTGTGTACTTCAGAAACAGGCTGCCTCCAAGTGGATTCCCTTTGGGGTCACAAGTCCTGTCAGCAAACCTCTTCCAGCACAGGCTCCTCTGTCCATGTGTCCACAGGTGCTGCCGGGAGCCTGCTCCAGTGTGGGCTTCCCATGGGATCAGCCTTCTTCAGGCACGCACCTGCTGCAGTGTAGTCTTCCCCAGGCTGCAGGAGGATCTCTACTCCACTGTGGTCCTCCATGGGCTTTCAGGGCCACAGCTGCTTCACCATGCTCTGCACATGGGCTACAGAGGAGTCTCTGCTCCTGCACCTGGAGCACCTCCTACCCCTCCTTCTTCGCTGACCCTTGGTGTCTGCAGGGCTGCTTTCAGTTCTCTCTCGTGCTGCAGATGCTGTTGTGCATCTTTTTAACCTTAAGTACATTATCCCAGAGGTGCTACCACTGTTGCTGAAGGGCACAGCGTTGTTCCACAGCAGGTCTGCCTTGAAGCCAGCTGACCCTGGCTCTGTCAGACACAGAGGAAGCCTCTGGCAGCTTCTCACAGCAGCTACCCCAGTAGCCCCTCGCTACCAAAACCCGGCCAAGCAAACCTGGTCAGAACAATGTTGATAACACACTGATTTGTTTTGTTTTGTTTTTGTTGTTGCTAACTAGTGCTTACCTCAAGACGGACTTTCCAGCTTCCCATGCTGCCAGGTGCATAAGAAGCTGGGAAAAAAACATGACCAGGCAAGCTGACCTGAACTGGCAAAAGGGATATTTCATACCATAGATCACCATGTTCAGTGAATGAACTTAGAGGGAATTCGCCAGGAGGAGCCAAATGTTGCTTAGAGATGCACTGGGCATCAGTCAGTGGGGGGTGAGCAATTGTACTGTGCATCACTTAACTTTCTTGTCTTCCATTTCTCTCTCTTTGTTACCTCCATTTTCATTACAATTAATTTTATATTATTAACTTTATTTCTACTGTAAAACTGTTTTTACCTCAACCCATGGGTTTCATCCCTTTTTTCAATTCTCTTTCCTGCCCCACTGAGAGGGTGGTAGTATGTGAGGGTGTCATGCTACTTGGTTGGTATCTGGGGTTAAACAACAGCAGGCAGGGATCTGGAAAAGTTCAATTCCAAATGCAGATCAATACACTCAGTACATCCTCCAGATGTGCTGTGAGATGATGTACGTAAGACACAGATCTCACCTCTTAATTTTCACAGGTACATTCAACAAGGTCTGCATGTACATACCAACTTTATTTATAGAAATAAAAATATGCATACATCCAGTATAATACAAATATGCATAATTTACACATATACAAATGTGTGTACAGTAAAATCTGCACACGTATTGCTGCACAACACAAGACAATGAGAAGAAAATCTGCCTTTGCTTTCTCCAAAAGGCTCACAATCCACCAGTCCAGAGGATCCACAGAGGGAAAATGCAGCCGAAAAGCCTGACAGCCTCTCCAAGGGAGAGAAACGTCGGGAAGGGCCGGGTGCAGGAAAGGAACAGGAGCCGCCTGCCCGGCCCCACCTCAGCTGAGGTGCGACGCCCGGCGGGAAGGGAGCGCTGCTCCCCGAGCTACGCCTCGGCCCGGAGATGGCTCTCGCCGGGTGTGGGGGCCCCAGCGCCTTCCTGCCGAGAGAAACCTGCCTCCACCCGAGGGGGCGACCCTGCCTCCACCCCCGGGAAGCTCCGCTCCCCGACCTCCGTTCCCCCCTCCTCCTGCCACCTCCCCCCTGTCCCTGTCACCTACCAGGTGCCGGTGTCCGCGCAAGCCGGGGCCGCCCCGCCCGCCGCTGCCTCCGTGTCGAAATAGGCGTACAGCGGCGGGTCGAAATAGGCGTTCAGGGCCCTCTGAAACACAGGGGCGGCTGGCAGGGAGGGGCCGCCGCCGGGCAGCCCCGCGGCCCCGCCGACCCCGGCCGTACCTCCATGTGCCAGTCGCTGCCGGCCAAGAAGCGGCTCGCCACGGCCGCGTCGCTGCTGGTGATGGCGGCGAACTCGGAGCACATCTCCTTCCTCCGCTTGGCGACGTGTAGCACCTCCTCTTCCTCATCCTCCTGCTCCCGCTTGAGCTCCGCCGGCGGCCGGCTCGGCGCTGCCTCGGCCCCCTCCTCCATGGCTGCGGCGGAAGGCGGGGGGAGGCACCGCCCGCCGGGGTTGCCGTTCCGGGGCGCGGAGGCGCGGCGGTCAGCGGGGCGGCAGCATGGGGTTCACGGTGGAGAGCCTGAAGGAGGCCATGAAGTACATGCTGGAGTCGCAGGGCTTCGACCGCGTGCTCCGCAAGGTACGGGCGCTTGGAGGGCAGGGCTGCGGGAGCGCGGCCCCGCCGGGACAGCTCCTTTGTACGGCCTTCTGTCCTCTGCCCGAGTGAGGGGCCGGACCGGGATCGGGGGCTCAGGGCGCGGGGACTGCAGAGGGCCGAGCCTCGGCGGAGCCGGGGCACGGCAGGAGCCCGGCGGGGCGGGCCAGGCTCGCCGGTGTTTCCCGCAGTCCAGGCCTCGGCACCATGGTCTGTGGCCGTGCTGCTAACACGGAGTAGAAAACACATTGTTATAATTGGAATAATAGCTCAGTCGTTATTCATTAACTCTCATTAAATACTCCGGCTGCCTTGCAGCAGCTCTGAAGGTGGCTGTCCGGAATAACCTTCAGGAGTCATTCAGCAGGTGGCATTCCTTCCTTCGCAGTACGTGCGAAGCCACTGACTTCCAGGACCGTGAAAGAAACTCTTCCCTGTTAAACTTAGAAAGATACCTCGTTATGACATCTCGCACCCGAGCCTGAAGTCAGACTGAAAGCACAATGCACACCCCAGTGCTTCTCTGAATTTCTATACAAGGCCTTACACTATACCTTCACTGCACCTTCTGGTGTAAAGAAATGTAATTGACTGGTGCTGCTACAGTGTAATCCTACATTATGCTCAAAAAGAAGTTGAAGCTACTGTTCATTTATCCTGTAAATTGTGTAGTATACAGTAGCATAGCTGCTGTGTAGGAAAGTTCTTGTGAAGTAGTTTCAGTGTTGTCATTAAATTTTGCCTTTAATTTTTATTTGGCTGTTACTGTGACATGGAGTGATGGAGTAAATAGATCTAAGAAAATCAGCCACGTAAAAATTCATATGCACTGAATTGTAAAGGAGCAAATGGTATAATGGAAGCAGTGCTTTTGTTGACAGCTCCATGATCTGGTACATTTAATAGAAATCAACTGTTCACAAAGTAATTCATACAGTCATGTTTTTCCAAGACATGTTGGTGAGTATACAGTTTTTTAAAAGTGCATAAAGCTCTAAGAAGATAGTTTAAATATTTATAGAGTCCATTTAGTTCTTAGTCAACACTTCAGTGTGATAACTTTACGCTCCTTTTACGTCCTGATAAGTGGTAAGCAAATATTAGCATTTCAGTTTGTAAAGGTAGCTGGCTGGAAGTAAGCCTTGGGAGACAGTATTCCAGTCTTGCTCTGGAATACGTTCAGATTTTTCCTGCAACCTTCCAGAATTAGGATGCTAGGAATCTGATGCTAATAACAACAAAAGTACAGTTGTGTTTGAATTAAAAGTAACTGCTGCTTTTCTGGGAGATACCTGAAATCTCTCTTACCCTAACTAAATGACTCAAGGTTGGGTTTTTTTTATTCCTGAGAAGACACATTTTAGTCTGAAACCTTTCACCTCCAGCCCCAGACATAGTTTCTGGTTTAACTCCAGTGTGCTATCTACCCAGGGTTTAATGACTGTGTGTTTAAAGCCTGGAAGCTGAAGCAGTGTGCTGTTCCCTGAGGCAGACGCGTGGGAGGGACAAGCACAGCAGGGCTGGGAGAAGCACAGACCAGCAGCTCTAGCTGAGTAGGTCCTGGAAGTGTTCAAGTACTGAACTATTTTTGTCAAGGAGAGCAGGCATGTAGTGCCAGATCAGAGCAGTGACAAATGGGACCAGATGCTTTCCTCACCTCGCTGGTGGGTTGGAGCACCAGTCCCTGACGGGATTGGAAGCCATCTGCTCCCAGTGTTGAGCATCAGTAAAGTGCTCCTTAGAAATTCTGTCAGAAGCTTAGGCCTCCGGTGCAGTGCAGCATGCCTGATTTAGGACTTGGGGTTTTCATTGATATGGGTGCTATTTCTATATTAGGACGTTGCCTCAGTAATTTCATCTCTGTTTAATACCATTTTTTTCCATTAGAAGACTGTACTACATCATCACTGATCTTGGTATCATTTGTCTGCAAAATTTGGATAAACTTTGGTTTATCAGAAGGGTGAAGCTCACCTCTTATATTGCATTACAAATAAGAAACAATGAAACTGGAAACATTTCAACCTTAATACCTTTAAGATCAAAAAAGATTTAAATCAATTCAGCTGGTAACAGAATGGAAACATTCAAATTTAAAAAAGCCCTTGTAAAAAGCCTGAAAATCAGTAGGAATAAATATAATAAATATGTCCACATTTCATTTTTAATAATCTAAAGGCAATTCAGAGTCTTAGTTATACATGTAAATATATGCGGAATTTATCCGTTTTGCATCTGCTTTCAGATTTTAATTACAGTGCTACTAAATGAAGAAATTTAAATAGCGATTTTAAAATACTGAATGGCAGTAACTTCTTGGTCTCAAAATTCCAGCTTGGTTATAGGGGGAAGCATGGTACCGTAGGTGAGCTGTAATTCTGGATTTACCACCTGTGGGCTGGAATAAAACTGTACATGCAGATAATGGTGCTGTAACACTGTGACACAGCCTTGGATACTTCTACTCATGAATATGAATTTCCAGTCAGGGAGGCCAATGTGATTAGTATTTCCAATGCTCATTTCAAAATACTGATTTTTATTGAGCTTGCACTAGTATAATGATCAATGAATTACTGGTGGTCTCATTTCCATCTTGTGAGCTAACAAATATGCCTTCACAACTATGGTCCACACTGATACTTAGAGCAGTTTTGTGTTCCCTCTAATCTGGTCTTTCACTCAGATTAAAGCAAAAGCATAACTGAAGACAGTTTCCTCCTAAGGAATTCCTGACAGCATAGGAAGTATTGAAGTTCTGTTAAGCTGTCAGTTTAAATATTTATCTGCATTAGAAGTACAGATTTTTCTAAGGCAGCAGTCTTCTGCTCAGCATTTATGGAAATATCTGATGGGACAGTTGAATTACTGTATTTTCCATCTTTTAATTTGTCTCATGAGTCCAGAGTCAGACAAAATTTACTTTCAATTTGATTGAGGGCAATATTAGGTGTTGGTACTACTGTAATTAAGCTTTTTATTCCTTTTTTTTTGGTTATACAGATGAAACTTCAATCTGCAACTCCTGGAAAAGTGGTTTGTGAATTGAAAGTAGAGGAGGAGCATACAAACAGAGGTGGCACATTACATGGAGGTTTGACAGCCACACTTGTGGATGTGGTGTCAACAGCAGCATTGCTGTACACAGAAAGAGCAATGCCTGGGGTCAGTGTGGACATGAACATCACGTAGGTATCATCCACTATGGTTACCAAAACACACTAACTTTTCTTCCCCTACTGACTCCACTGTACATCTTTTCTGTGCTGTGGCACTCACTAAAAATGGGTGTTTTCTTTGGTTTCATAAGTCCTGTTTTGGTAAACTAAAGGGATTGCATGTGTGTTTTTGGAGACTGCCTTTTGGTTTCAAATTTTGAGTTGGACCCTCTTAAGCTTTTGTTACATGTGTTCACAAGCCAGTGCCCATTTCTTCATAGAATGTAATGGCATGTTGATAATTTGACTCGTAAGAAATTGGTTTGGGTTCAGTTTTTGCTTGTGCAGGTATGTTCATGTCACCTCAAAACCCAACCTCTAGGGTAAGCAGCTTTCTATAAACCCTTTTTTAGTATTACTCCATAAATCAGAGAAAAATACTAAAGCAGGAAAGAGTTTATAACTCTGTTGTGTGCTCATATAGAGGGTGAATTACAGATTGAATCGGAATTTCTCAGCAGAAGAAGAATCCCTTGCTCTAGGTCATTTTAAGGTAGTTTTATACTGAGAATAGTTCTTCCTGTAATGAAAATTCAAAGCAGTGTCTTAAAAAAAGTTGTTCTGAAACTTACTTTGATCATGCTATTGCAGCTTGTCAGCTTTGCTTCATTACTTTTAATGAAGAGATTATGACTAATTGGAACTAAAGTAATCCTCCTTGGAATAACTAACACAGAGGATTAAAAATCCTAGAAAAGTAACCCCTCATCAAAACTGCCTTAACAAAAAAAGAGAAAAAGTGCTTTAATAGTATGTGGGGAGTGATCTGTATCTTCACCAGGTTCCCTCCTTTCTCTCTCTCCCAGCACCTTCTGATCTCTCCACTGGGTAGATGGGATTAAGCATCTATTTAAGCTTCATACTACCACTGTGATGATAGGATCTTACTGGAAATTAAAACCTAAAATTCTCCTGTCATTATGGGATTTTTCCTGCAGTAGTGTTACAAGAGGCTGAATTATTGACACTATCAGTTATGTCCACCCAATTACATAAGGCCTGAAATCTGAAGAAAGAGCTGTCTCTGGAGGTGATCCAAAATTACCTTTAGGCAATGCTACATGAAGCAATATTAATAGCTTTTTTTAAACTTGGACTACTGCATTCATTGAACAAGTGAGATTGGATATCAAATATTGTTACAAGAACTTTTTTCCTTTTTAGGAAGGAGCTTTTTAAAAAGTTGTCATGAGGAAGCTATTTCAGTATTGGAAAGAACAGAGAGAAACAGAGAAATTTTTTTTTGGTAACCACAAGAGGATCAGCAGCAGCTTCTGGAGATGAGACAAGGCTGAAATCCTGCCCTTGTCAAGCAGTGGAGCTGGTGCTACATCAGCATTAGGCGTGACTGACATTCTTCTGACGTGGCGTCATGCATAAAAATGGACTGGTTGATGGAATTTATCTCAACAAGATTAACATCCACCAATTCTTCATTTTCCTCTGCAGCTCTAACATTTGAATATTGTTCCCTTACCTCAGATCATGGTTGGATCATGTGCCTCCGAATTCTTTCCAGGGGAATTCTTTGTGCAGAAATTTCTTCCTGTTCCCCAAAGAGCATGTTTTAAAAGCACGCCCTCCTGCTCATGTAAATAAAAACAGAGTTATCTAATGAATGGAAACATTTGAGGGCTGCCCAGATTTCCATGACTTTCCTCTAACCAGGGTATGGGAACAGTTAACCTAAGCTTATGGTTCCATACGGAAATGACCTTCTGTAGCCTTTTTAACAGTGACATTTTGCAGCTGAAGCAGCCAGACTAATTTAGAAAGGCTGTAGGAAGCCAGCAGTGGCTGGAATAGGACTTGGAGCTGAACTTTTAACTGAAGTCTTGGATATCTCATTGTTTCTGTTCCAAAATGGACTTTTCCTCAGAACCCAGTCAATAGGTTTCTTTCCAGCCTCTGTTTTCTCAGAGAACTCTTATACTTACTTAGAACTGCCAGTAGTCAGAGGAGCTCAAATCCATTAAGTAGGGGTTTGCAAGTAGGCAGGCAGACAGAGATGTGTCTTTATTACCCATTTCTGCTAATTCCTTCATGATAATATAAAATACAGGAATGTTCCTGGATTTATCCTCTGTACAGTCTCTTACCTGTTCCTTTTTTTCTTCCTTGAAGATACACTTCTGCTGCCAAGATTGGAGAAGAGATCCTGATTACAGCTCAGATTTTGAAGCAAGGAAGAACTCTTGCATTTGCCACTGTGGATTTAACAAACAAGGCTACAGGAAAGTTAATTGCACAAGGTAGACATACAAAGTTCATAGGAAATTAATATGAAAAAGTATTTTAAATAATAGTGTTGGACTTCAGAATCCCATATAGAATTATTTTCTCACTTACACAATATCTGCACAAACTTGTGCATCTGCACAAAGTTGTGATAGTCTCCATCAAGTCAATTTGTCTCACTTCTATAATAAACAGATTTCTTAATTACCACCAGAAGGGCTACAAGCCTGAGTTTGGGATGAACAACAGAGTGTGACAACATAGGGAGGCATGTGGCTTTTTTTGGTCAAGATAGCAGAAGGGAGGAGCCTTTGGACCAGCCATATGATTAACCAGCACGACAGCATTTTGAGAGATCTGCTTTCTCTACCTGTGCTGTCATGTGACAAAGCAACCCTGTCTTCAGGCCTGTGACAATCACACTCAAGCACCACTAGAAGTGCTTACAAACTGTACCTGCTCCCTGAGATGGTAGTACTGAGTTCCTGTATCATCCTCCAGAACTGGTTTGAAAGTATAAAGCAGGCTAATGCAAAATGTAATTTACTGATGTATTTATAACAAATCTGGAAGTATTCAATAAAGCTTTCTGAAATTACCTGTTGAAAGATTGTTTCATAGCTTTTGGTGGGGTTTTGTTTGTTTGTAGCCTCTTTGCACTAAGTAAAAGCTTGCCAGCATGGAGTGGTTGAGAGAGGGTGTGGTAGAACCCTTGTACACAATTTCACCTGAGATGTCATCATCTCCCTCTGATCCCTGAGTATGGAAATACAGTTATATCATGTGGGCTTTTCAGCTCTTCCTACCTCAGGTTGTGATTATATTTGTTTAAAATCCATCAGCTGCATGTTACAGATGTAAAAAAGTAATTTTGGTGGGCTTTCATTCAGGCTAAGGCTGTAGATTATCTGACCTGGGTTGAATGTGGTAGAGTTAAGCTGCTGCTCATCAGTTGGAGCCCGGTCTCCTCTTGCACTGCTGTGGACAGGCTTAACTGCTTTCTTCAAACTGTAGATCCATGGTAAGGCTGCCAAGCTGTAATAAGAATGGCAATGCTACACATGCAGTGCATGTTTTTCTCCTCTAGCAAAAGGCTTATCTATGCTAGTAAAGGGCATGTGTAAGCCCTTTTTGTTGTGGAAGTTGACTCACTGTCTTCAGTCGTTTGACTGTTGTGACGAGCAGTTAGTGTTTCCTTCTGTGCATTCCTAAACCTAAAGAAGTAATTTTCAATGAATTAGGTGACCTGTTCATGCAGACTGATTTTTCAATACAAACTTGTACAAGTTTACTAATGTGTCATTAATATTTCCAAAATTAATTTTAAACAACTAATATGAGTGGATAGCTAACCCTTCAGTGGAAGTTCTCTAAAAAAGTATCTAGTGGGCTCAGGCCACCAGCATGTATTCTGTCTGCAAGTTTAGGACAGTTTTTCATGCTATATACATTCTCAGAAAAGCTTTTTCTCTGGGGCTGCCTCAGAAGCATACACAACTTACATGCCTGTGGCTAGCTGATCTTTTAATAGTAGCATGCTCTCTTTAGCAGTACGTTTATAATTGGTTTTCCCCCAGTACTTGCACTCAGAAATCATCCCTGAATCCTGTTTAAAGAAACACAATGCTTTGCTTTTCTGCAAAGGTGCCTACCACGGCTGTGACCTTTTTTGTCTTAAATAAGTTTGTTTGCTCATCATAACTAGATGGTTCACTCTATGAAATTCTCACTTTATTCTCACAGCTCCCTCAGCCTGGAGTGCTGTTAGGAGTCTTATGCATCTCCAGTTCCTCTGCTATTACTTGGATAAGCAGAGAGGATCCATCAAAGCAACTGGATGCACTTAATGACTTTGGCAATTGCTGTTCTGGTTATCTTCCTATTAACATGTTCTGGCATCTCCAATTAACTTTTTTCCTCATTCTTAAGTTTACCAGTTTTCTTACGTGAGTTACTCATGTAGTAGAGTGCAAGAAAATATTTAAAACCACTGCCCTCCAATTGCTCTAAACCCATTCCTTTATAAACAAGAGCAATTTTGATTATTACCTGAAATAAGAGGCGGGGGGTGAGAATGAAGGAGGTGTCAAATTCATTATGTGCCAAAATATTGAGAACACTCTCAGCTCTTCGTGCTGGGGCCACTCTGCCCTTGTGTAACTGTCCCACTGCAACTTCACACGACTTCCTCAATCAGCGCTGGCTGCCTCAGGAACCTATCAGAGTTAAGTGGTCCCATTCTATCACTTAGCATTCATCATATCTACATAATTACAACTGAAAAGCGTCCAGGCCAATTGAGAGTGGCAAACCTCAACACGGAAACAACAGTATCCTCCTGTTCCCATTCAAGCCTGGCAAGGACTCTTTCAGGCTGAGGGAAACAGAAATAAACCTTCCTGAAATAACAAGTGAATTCTTTTCTCCTTTACAACAGACTATTCAACACAGTATTTTAGTACTGCCTAATTAATAAGAGGGACATCATTAATATGCAGGCCAGTTATTTCAGAAGCAGTTAATTAAATGGATTATTTTAGGACAACCTTGTCTATTATCCCTCACCGGCAGCAGTATGTTGACCTCGTAATTTATTTCACAACTGAACTCGGGAGCAGAGATGATCTTAGAACGAACTGACACTATTGAGCTTGCCCAGCATGGCGAGTAAACTGTCAAGCATCAGACTTAATACTTGGAAGTGTTCTTTACTGATTTCACTCTACCCTACATGTTGAAAAATCTGTATCTTACCTTAGCTGAATGTCAAAGTAATGGAAACAAATTACTGTAGTAAGGACAAATGGTACATGGCTCCACCTGGCATCTGAACAAACAGACCTCCTGTGGGGTTGACCTGGTTCCATCACTGCAGATTTAGGCATAATTCCCTTACAAGTACGCAAATAAAGTGATTTCATGAGCTCATCTTCTGAGTCTTAGCAGTATGCCAGATTACGTATCCAGTAAGTGACAGACAACTGCAAGGTCTATATCTTAACAGGTAAAAATGAGACCAGCCCTCCCATATTGCAGTTTGCTGTGTTTTGGGGTTTTTCTTTTAAATATACCAAACACCCAAATTATACTTATGTCTAGATGTCTGTTCTTATGGAGGCCACACAGTGATATGAAAGGTTGAGGAACAGTTTGTCTCTCTCAGTGGAAGTAACTTCAGCTTCCCACTTCATGCAGTACCCCGTCCAGCCAAGTGTTTCATGCTGATTTCACATCACTGCTATTGCACAAATGCATTCAGACTGACACCCATGGGTGTGCACCATGTTCAGCTGTGCTTTACAGATGCCTTGAGAAAATAAGGAATCAGGACAGACCTGTTCCCACTGGCATTTGAAACGGGATCCAGATGGTAATCAGGGCAGATACAGATCACAGATTAAGAAAGATGCAGTGAGAAGGGGTTTAGTCATTAAGGATTCCAGCTCTTGGGAAGACATCAGTGATAAACGAGGGAAAAGGTAAGGAAGGCTGTCACTGCTGAAACAAGCATTGAACTATCAGAACTCCTTCAAAGTCTTTCAGGTCAAGTCACCCATCACAAGGGTCTCATGGCTGAGCTGCTGGTTTACAGTTCTCAAATTCACAAACATCACCTAACAGGGATGGGCAGGGACAGCAGGGATGTGAGGTGAATTAGGCTGTTAAGTAACTGTTCTGAACAGCAGTTCAAATCTCTTCAGCTTCGTTGACTGGCTCTGAGCCACTGCCAGGGCACACGGAAGAACTTCCAACCGCATTTTATCATTCGCAATTTTAGAATTTCCATCTGCAAAAAAAACCAGTTAGCCAATGCCCCCCAAACCTCTCCCTTACCTCACTGTCCATGGTAATGAAAAACCCCCCACTTAGATGCCTATTTTGCCACTTGAGTTCAGGGCCAACATGATGACAGTCACCACCTTCATGATTCTGCAATGCATTCACTGAACCACTGCTACCACCAGACCAGGATCCCAAGCTGCCATGGTTGTGGGACACAGCAGCATACACAGTTCACACTTAAAAGAGAATAAATCACCTACCAGCTTTTATCAAACAAGACATATTTGCTATCCTTCAGGAAAAAAAAAAAAACAACAATAAAAAAACCAAAACAAAACCCCACCAAAAAACCCCCAAACCTAAGAAATAAATTAATTCAACCAAACAAAAAGACCTCTATTTTTGCTTACTAAGGCAGCACCTGGGGCTTGTAACACTGTATTCAAACACTGTATTCAAACTCTTTGATTTCTTTCACTTAAAAGCAGTAGCTGCTTGAATAGATTTCAGGAGTCCAGAAGAGCAATTTGTTTAGTGGGTGCTCTAGCATACAGTAATTGTGCTTAAATTAAGGGCCCTTTCCATATGTAAATCCCTTCCAAGCAGAAGTAGGCCACAGATATCTTTAGCCCTAAAAAGCATTTCAGTCACCCAAGCAGAAGAGAAATTACACTTAGCTTCAGTTAACCTGTAGAGCTGAAACAGCAGCATCTGCACTACCCAGCGAGCCTCGTGAGCTCCCTCCCAGCTGCAGTGCACAAAGCAGAAAGCAGCGCTTACTGCTGCAGACCTAAAGGGTTTTAATGTTTTGTCTCATTACTTCACTCCAGAAAGCTGTTCCAGAATCTGCGGGCTTACACAGCTTGTGAATTTACTGCTGCAATAAATGCAAAATGAAAAATCTGAGATGATTTTCCAGGCTAATAAAAGTAAATAGCAATTAAGTAAACTCACGTGGCATGTCTCTCTGCTTAGTGAATGTAAATGTACTCTACTCATTCTTGACTTCAACTCTCATGCTCAATGGCAGTAACGTTAATGTAATACTAAATGATGCCTCCAACAGTCCATTAGACTAATCTCACTATTAAGAGGCAAAAAACCCCTTCAGTGACTCTTCTCACTGTTCAGCCCCCAGATCCTGACTCAACATAAGCTGGTGTTCAGTAACTACAAGTAACCTAAATGACTCAGCACACAAGTCTACGAAAAAGCAGCGTTCTCCTGGCAGCAGAACAGGGGTGGGAAGGGAAGGATGCCTGCAGAGCTCACAGGCTGCAAGTATGTGCAAGGACCAGGAGTTTATGTCATTTGTACGACGTTTTAAAGTAATCTCAAAACTAATACACTGCACCTTATGTGCCAAGGAGAAGATGTGGTCATTTGCAAGGACCATAGCCACTTACTGCAGTGCAGGCTGATCCTCACGTATTTTCAAAGTACAATCAAGTAGAAATTGATTTTCTAGAAGTCTAGGTCATTTTACAAGTTCCAATTTTCATCTTTCCACCTGCTGCTTTTCTAACAGACATTTTGCAAGGATAAAAATGAACTTGCAGTGAGAGATCAGAACCTTTGATCTAAAACTTTCAATGCTCAGAGATTAGTAGCCAATTGAGTAACCAATTTCTTCCTTTTTTAAAGAGCAGCACTGACTAATACCAATGTGTTTCTACCACCTGGTACATCACTTAACACATCACTTTTCATGTTAATAAAATAAACACTAAAGCTGTAAAATAGCTTTTGAGAGGGAATTTATACTTTGAGACAAACATGACAAAGAGTATCAACTGCAAACTAACTACAGGCCCGCTACATTTTGGCAGTACTTGTACAGCAGTTCTGTCCATGTTAACGTATTTTGATAAGTTGCACAGCTGAAGAAGCTTGAGAAGTGAAGCTTCATAGCCATGTACAGACTGTAACATTTAAGAAGCTTCTCATCATCCAGGAAGCACCTGACACAAGCTTCCCTGCACCAAACTATTACTGAGATGCATTTAACATTTAATGGCCTTCTGTCTACTTAATTTATCCCTGCCCCCTTGGCACTTACCAAGGTCTCATGCCAAATCCTTAAGCAAACAGCCTCATTAAACTCCCATATTCAGGTGCAATATTGAGTGTATTTCAATTGTATATCCAAGGGAGCCACGCAAGCAGTTGACAGTAAGCAGTAACTAAAATTCTTACAAGAGAGCCTTTCTGTATTTACAAACAGTTCCAAAAATGAGGTGCACACCATGACAAACTGTGCTTTGGAAAATTAGTTTTGTGAGATAAAACCTACATTTTGAGAAAAGACTACAGGGAAGCCATTAGGTTGATATAAAGAGGGCCTGAAAGCAAAAGCTAGATATATGAACTACTTCCATCCACTTCTGAAGGGCATTTTGCTAAAGTAACATAATGGAAGGGTACTTTGAGATTGAACTAGAAGTTCCAATGAGAAAGAGTGGAACAATTTAATCTCTTCCCTCAGAAGCTGCCCTCTTTAAGGGAGAAAAACTCCTCAAAGATGCCAAATGATACAAGAACAAACTCATATTCCCCAACATTCTCATGCTCTGTTGGTCCCCTTTTGTCTTTTTTCCCCGCTACTTAGAAAATGGTGATGGTTCTCAACTCACTCTGATAGCACAGCAAAAACATAAGGTTTGCTAGCTGGGTAGTATAGACCACATTTAACAAAATTAGTTTTCCAATTTTTTGTTTCCTCTAATCCTGTGTTCTCCCTAAGAAGCATGGTATGGTTTGTCATGAGGAACAAATAAGCAGCCTGTCTTACGCCCCCTGTGCAGAACTAAAAAAGGAATTAAACTGAACTGGTTGCTTCCTGTAATACAGGGAATCAAAGTTAAAATCCATATGATTTCTGACACTTGGAAAGCACTGTACACAGCCACTCAGGCCAATATCTTGAGGCTTCTTCTAATAGAAGCCAGACTGAAGAAAACCAAAATTCCTAATGCAAAAACTCTCATTTGTTTGCTAATCAAGGTAACTATGGCCCTATTCTCCCTGTGGTGAGATGATGTTCAAAATGACAAATTAAGAACAAAGGATGGCACTTAGGAAGCAAATTCTAAACTTGAATGTTCAAGACCCTATGAAACTTAGCTCAAGCTTCATGTGGACATTTTGTATTATGTCCTACAGATCATTCAAAGAAGAGGCACTTAAAACTGAGAAAATTTCAATACTATGCGCAGGTATGGTGGTTATTAACTATTTTAGAATGTCTTAGCATTCTGAAGAGCAGCACTTTCCAGGTGTTTCTTTGTAATTTAAGGCAACTATGAAAGTGGAGCTTTCACGTGGTGTTTTTCTAGGATGTTTCATATTACCCTGCAGGACCTTATAACCAAGGAAGTAAAAATACTTCTGTACCAACACAGTAACATACCAGTAATGCCATTATGTCTGACCAGTACTTTTCAAAACATATGGCCCACATTTGCAAGAACACCTCTGCCACTGATCTTAACATTTTACAGTCTGCACATTTTCAGTGTTTGTAGTGGGTAACACTCTTAAGATGCAAGGTGCTACTAAGATTCAATTAATAGGATTTCCATAAATAAAGCCAGCCATCTTTCACCTAATTTATTTAATTTCCAATTTTTTCCAATTCCAAACAAAAGCTAAATACAAGTTTTAAACAGGTAAGCATTAGTTTTATCCAAAGGGAGTAGGCTTATGCAGTTTTACTCCAGTAAAGTACTCAACCCTTAAGCAGAGCCTTCTTTGTCATCAAAACTATACAGTAGTCTTCCTTTTATCATTGCACAATCTTAAAATGTTCTGTCAGAACCAACTTTTGACACTCCAAACACTATTTTACATTGGTTTATAATGTCTACTCCAAAAGAAAAAAAAAACAAAAACAAAACCAAAACCTTGATGGGTTTTCCATCAGAAATGTTTTAGAAACCAGTATTTCCTGCACAGTTCACCTGCAAGTTTACAAGTCTCAACTCTCAAGAAAAAATAATCCTCTACCAACATTGTTTCTGCAGCTATTATTTAACCTTTTTTTTTTTAAGCTGCTTTAGCAACTTCAGACTCCAGGTCTGCCTCATCTGTATAAATGCATCCAACTCAAAAGAATACCTTCATACAGTTATACAGCAACTTGGGGAAAGAGATCCAAAACAAAAGTGCCAGTAAACTTAAGACATGGCCCAGCAAAACAAGAGAGGCAAAAAATGCCTATACATTAAATGAGATGCTTTTTTTTTTTTGGAAGAAAGATTTCTTTCCCACACTTACTTCCTATTGTAATAGCCACTTCTTCGTTCATTAGAATGAATGATAGTGCTCTTCGATACAATCATTAACAGCAAAGCTATAAGGCTTTTATACCCGTTACATTCACTTCTCACCCTCAAAATACTGATGGTTAACATTGGAGATGTTAGGGGGCATGACCAGCACAAATGGGAACACCACCACAAATGATCACCTTGTGCTTTCGGATACATTTGTTTCAATGTACAGTCCCTTCATTTCACATTTTAGTAAGATGCTGATGCAGTGCAGAAGTGTGCAGAGCATCCTCTCTTTCACAAGGTCCATGCAGAAAACATCTAAAAAAAACCCTGCAAAGTTCTGAGATACAAATGATTAAAAAAATCCAGGATGATCAAGTTTCACAATGTATAGTGTTCTGAACATGAGTCCATTTTCTTCTAAATTCTGAAAGAATAAAGTGGTGAGGAAAGTGAAAATCCACTGCTGCATTCTGTGATCTTCCCCATTTTGCTGGCCAGTACCTTACTCTGGCATGTAAGGACAGAGGTGATCCTCTATGGTGCCAACCGTCCAGTGAGTGAGCTGCTCCTGTGGCAGGTACAGGCAGATGCTGCATAACTTGAAGATTGTAGCTTTGTTTTTTGGAGTCTAGAGGCAAAGAAAACCAAAAGAAATGGTATTAAACCTAGAAATTAACTCAGGAGTAATAGGCAGACCCCCACAGACATTTAAAATTCACTATTTCATACACATAAACAGCCTGAGCTTAAAATCCATCTGCAAACTCTAATGCATAAAATGTTCTCGCTGTTTTGTTCATTCTTCACTTGAATTATTTCTGTATTGTCACCCAAACCAAACCAATACCTTAATTTTTCTTGAACACTGTGAGGCCTGTTTTAGAACTTACTTAATTTTCAATACAAGAGGTTAATTCTAGTGAATACATGTGGCCCCTACGAGTCCTATTTACAGCATAAGTTTCCCCTGAAACTGCCAAAATGCAATCATGAATGCATGATCAGTTTTTCTTCTTAAGTATTTCCCAGCAAAATCACTGATGTTGCAGAGAAGAAAAAGCTTTTTGTGATTAAAATACACCTGTTAAGACAAGGAGAGAAGAAGCTTACCTGCAAGTGCTGTCTGTCAATGAAGAGAAACACTGACTGGTTAGGGTTGTTGACAACAATTCCAGTCTTGTCCTTTCGGCTCAGAACGTGCAGAAACTGTTTTTCATAGTCACCATGATGAAATTCAAACTTGGCCTACAAGGTGTAAGGGAGGGGAATAAAGTATTTTTCAAGATAAAGCTCACGTGTAACCCATTAATTTTCTTTAATCTGGGGCTTTACAACCACTTTTGTTCTTTCTTTTTCTGATCTATTCTGCAAAGCAGAAACTGGGGACCATGGCAGTGTTTTGACAAAATTCAAAGCATCCCCTAATTTCATTCTGCCAACACTGACATCAGCCACTGCAATGACATTAACAACACAAAGGCACAACTTTACCTGCAGCATATATAAAACCCAATTTACCTTCCTGTCGCAGAAGATCCCTGTGCAACAATTTCTAGGCAAAATTATAATGCAAAAGTTCCATCCATCTCACTCTTCCATCTAATCAAATACAGCAATTTGGAATACTGACAGAACCTTAACAACACCAGCACGTTTAGACAAAGATTCAATTGTACCAACAGGCACATTTAATCCACTCCTACAACTACAAACACACTGTGTACATTTGTACATACGTGTCATTTGCAAAGGCCCTTTGGAAACTTACATTTTGGAAGGGCTAATACAATAGTGCAAGAAGATGGGAGGCAGAATTTGGCATTCAGAACACTGACTGCTTTATAAATAAAAGCAGACAGCGTATTTCTCTAACATGCCCAGAACTCGCATACCGTACCAACTTATTGGTTAAAGAGAACACTCCCTCCAGGAATAAGTTAGTTACTGAAGTCAAAACCCAAAACCAAATACCTGAACAGGCCTAAAGGGTTCATCAGATCCCTTCCACCGAGAGAACAGGAGACAGACTATCTTCTCAATATCATTACGAGGCCATAGAATGAAGTCCATCTCCTGGGTACAGCCGATCACATCCTGTGAGCAGTAAAGTTATGCACTTATATTCCTTCCCTCCAGTGGTCAAAGACACAGATAAGCAACTTATACAGGCACATACTTTAGGGGCGACACTTAGACAACATTTGTTTGATTTTCCATTTGTATTACTCATACCGCAACTGAAGTCTTCCTTGCTTTTCACTGAATTTTAGTATCAGTACCCACTTAATATAAACCAGAACTTTAGGAAAACATTAGCAAAGACTGCCTGTCTTCCAATATTCATAAAGCAAAATCACTTAGTTGCACAGCAGGAGCTGTTGCAAGAATTATTAGCACATGCCTACTAAGGGAAGATCTAAAAGATGGCAAGAAGATACAATTCCCAAGGCAGATCTCTGAATGAGACAAATGAAAGGTAAAGCTTAAAAACTATGTATTTAAACAGTTTCAGAACTGTTATTACTCCATTGCTATCCTTCAAACCAGACCCCGTAAACACAGGCCTGCAAAGCCCCCATTCAGCAAGTGAGAAAACAAGAAGGCAGGATTAGCCTTAGGATTCACCAGGAGAAGCCAAGTGTTGCAGCAGTATAACTCAGCAGGTGCGAAAAGGAGCCTTACCCTGCGCATAGACTGGTAGCGGGGTGCATGGAGCTGTACTACATCCTTCTGCAGAAGCTCTAAGGAACTTTCCAAAGAATAGCTGGAATCCCGCACACCTTTCAGGATATTTTCTTCATAGTTATTGGTCATGACTGGTATCACTTCAGACACTTCAAAAAGCGCTGACTTCTTCTTCTAAAAAAAGCACAGATTACATTAAGATTACAATCCTTTTTAGGAAACTATGGGAAACCGTTTATTTCAGGATTTCTGATTTTTTTGTATAAATGTATAAAGTAAACATCACACAGGCTAGGACTTTGACACAAACCACACTAAAACTTATACGCAGAAATTTATAAACAGAATCAGACTGACAACTTTTATAAACGCTGAACAGGTTTTTCTAGTCTCCAGAAATGCAGATTTACGTATCAATCTTGCAAACACTAAAATTCTATCTAAACATTAACAGAATTGCCCCTTCTTCAAGTAGAGCACATGACTTTGGGATCACCAAGAACTTCTGCAAGCTTCTCTCTGCAGCTATCATTTAAGTAACACCTTTTTTCTCCTTTCCAATTTTTTACAGTTGGCCTTTTACGAGAAGTGAAATCTTTCAATGCCACATCTGGTGACAGCAGGTGATTGAGATCCCATCTGAAGTTAGCTATGATCTCCTCAAAGGAGGACTACTTTCATTTGTTAAATAACTTTCATACTCAGTACAAGTATTTCAGCATCTCTCAAGCAAGGCCAAAACATTATAAGAATGTAAAATCACTGAAGTTGTACATCTGTTTCTAACAGCTTTCTTACAGCTCATTAGAAGTCTTGACCTATTTAGGGACCAAGTATATTTTACCAAATAAAGCTCCACTTCCCTACCCCCACATCAGAACATAGATAACAGGCAACTATTTGCTGACCAAGCTAACTTGAGCTGAACCCCTACTTTAGGCAAACAGGTATAGAATGGAGATCCTCAGTTCACTGTGATATAAGCAAATATAACAGGATTTAAAACAAGTACTTGCAATGGATCTCTACAAAGCAACCAAAAAGTAATATCAATGTTCAACTAAAAGAGTTAAAGCAGTGTCATCAAAGAAAATCTAACTGTTGCCACTGCTTAAACATTCATTTTTATGTTACTATGACACAGTAACCAGAAATTATACCCCAAATATATCCATACCTGCTTGCACTAGAACTGACAAACAAAAGCAAACTGAATTTAGGAATTTTAAGGAAGCTTTTCAAAGAAAAGTCTTAAACACTTACTTATTACAGCAAATGCAAAAACTATATATTTGAAGGGATTAAACGATTTCAGTGCTCATCTACATGCATTTTGCACATTATGCACTCTGTTGCCATTTGCTTCTATCTTCACTTCCTCATCATTTGTTCCGCACATTCACTTCCTCTAAGTACCTACTTTTCTTAACATTCTGTGGACAAAACCCCTCCCACAACTGCGGGTCTACAGCTGGCTTTAGAAAGAGCCAGCTCCCCACCCAGACATGCAGCATCCAGCAGCAGAGGAGGCAGCCAGGCAAACGAAGATTTCCTCTTTGCCCTCCCCACTCCCTTTCAAAATGACAGCAACCGTTCCACATATGCCCGCGCACTTGGGCCGTTTCCACACCACATCTTGCAACTCCTCCCTTCAACTGCCAGGTCTTCCCTTCTGCTTTCGCCAGATAAACACACTCGGCAATCGCCCCAGCTAGATTCCGTCCACAGCCAGCAACTGTGCAGGTCGGACCCCAATTAGGCTTAACGAGTTACAGTGTTAACTTTGAAAAATATCTACCCAATACAGAAGTTACCAAGTAACCATTTAGTAAGACACTGGAACCCTCGGCGTTACAGAACCACAAAATATCAAGAGCCATAATGACAAACATGAACGAAGTATTATAACAACTAGCAATTAAGGAAAAATTAAAAAGTCAGTGGAATCTGTTAAGGACAAAACATTTGATGCAATCAGGCAGCAAGATTTTACACAGAACACTTAAAATGCAGCAAACACAGAGACACACTTAAAAACCAAGTTACCTTGTCTTTGAACACAAAGGCAATGTACATCTTGAAGTCAAACTGGTCAGCTAAAGATTCTTTTTTCTTTCTAAGCTGAGCACGAAGTCTGTTCAGAGCTTGTTTCTTCCGGGAGTTTGGGTCCCCCATTTTGTAATACAGGTGGTACTAAAGCCTTTGGAAACTGTCGCTAAAGTATGGGCACCTTTTCTTAAGACTTAAGTACAACAGAAACAAGTCGTTTGATTCCTGCTACTACAACTGAATAGATCAAACGCTAATGTAACCCAAAACCGCACCTCAGGCAATATTTGAGGAGAATGTAGTATTGGAGGGGTCAAGAAACAAAGAAAGTAATTGTCCAGCCATGGCTGGACAAGAAGTTTTACAATAAATCAAGGAAAAAAAACCCAAAGAATTTTGAAGAGAAAAATTTGAGCAGTTTAGCCGCAGGAATAAGTGGATAAGAATGAAGGAGGAAAAAAAAAAAGGAAAAGAAAAAAAAAAAAAAAAAAAAAAAAGAAGGAAAACAAACCCCAAACAAATCTTATCACAATTTATGTGTACAATAAAAAGCAACTGGCACAAGCCCAATCCATGGGGGGGTACTTTTGCTCTGCTTACAAAAAAAAAACCCCGAAGCTGAAATTACAAATTGCGTTTTACCCCAGCCAGATTCATGACTCTACTGATTATTATTCTCAGCCTTCCACTATTGCTATGCTGCCCGTCTTTTTCTTTAAAATTATTACACTTGGTGGAGAGCAGAGAAAAGGGTGCAAAGGAGGAGTGCACAACCCGGGAAGTATGACATTTCTCTGCCGCCAACAACAACAAAATCAACTACAGTCAACACAGCGCTGGTTTGCAGGGGAGCAAAGAGAAAAGACAGCGGAGTCATTTCTAACTTCATCCTGCTCATCATTGCCCTGAGGCTACTGCTGCCGAAGAGGAGAGGGATCATGATGGCCATCGACAAGGGGCGGACAGGGGTTCAAAGGACAGTATTCTCACTGAGAGACTTAAACCTGAATCAGTGCCCCAAGCCCGGGCTCCCTACCAGTGGGAGAGCCCTACATCCCCCGACACCTCATACACTCCCTGGGTTGCTGATCCCCCGGGGATCCCTCCCTGTCTCTCTGCTGCTGCAGCGAGCACGGTCAGCCGAGGCTGTGCATGGCCGGCGCTCTTGGCTTTTCCCTTCGGCTTCTCTCTGCACGCAGGGCGGCCGCGCCCGGGGCAGCGGGACAGCCACAGCAGCACCGCCTCTCTCCCCTCTCACTTCATGGCCACGACTCGGAAAACATGGAGTGCGTTCTGCTCCTGCTTTTCGGTGACAGATTTTTTTTTTTAAGCGAGGTTTTTGTTTTGGTTTGTTTTTTTTTTTTAATTGCAATCTAGGTTGCAATTTTAAACCTCTAAATCATCCTCCCCCGAAAAAAAGCAAATCCCCAATTATCAGGTTATTTTCTTCCTCTCTCCAGACATTTTTGCCCTCCCCAGGTGTTTGATTAGTCGGGGTTAAAAAGTTTTTAGGTTAGAAAATTCGTCGGACCAGGTTAAGAAGAGGAGGGGGGGAAGTACTTCTCCCCCTTCTCTCTCTGGAGAGAAAGGAACAAAAAAAACAAAGGAAAACTAAAACAAAACAAAAAAAAGGAACCCCTCCCAAAGCTTTCCCCCCCAGTTAAGCAAGAGACTGAGAGGCTCCGACGAGAGCCCGGGACCGTGGCCCGCTCGCTACCCGCAGCCAGCGGGCGCAGGAGGAGCAGTGGAGGAGGAGGAGGCGGCGGCGGTGCTGGCAGCACGGAGAGGAGCCATGTCAAGATAAAGCCACGAAGCCGCGGAGCCCCCCCATCCCTGCCGCAGGGGACACGGTGACCGGGCCGCCCGCTCTGCCGCTGCTCGGCCCCGACCTGGTCCCCATAGTCTAGCTCAGCGCCCCGGAGCCGGGGAGTGGGGAAATGGTGGCGGAGAGAGAAGGAGGAGAAAGAGGCGACGGCGGCGGCGGAAGGAGGAGAAGGAGGAGGACGCTGTCCCTGCGCTAGCGGCTCCTACGGAGGAGGGCGGCGGGCATAGAGAGATCCCGGAGCAGCGTCGAAGGAGGACCGGGACGGCCGGGAAGAATGATGAAGGGGCTGAGGAGAGCCTCTTTTCGTCCAGGCGGTCCCGGGACGTCCTCGAGGGCGACGGCAGGAGCGGGGAGGAGAGGGCGGGAGTGCCTGTGCCTCGGCACGGAGCGAGCGCGGAGTGGAGCTGCGCAGCCACCACGGACCCCTCAAAATGGCAGCGCCTGAGTCACACAGGCACCGCCCTACCCGCACCGCCGGCGCGTACCAAGCGCTCCTGCCTCCGGGGGGGCGAGGAACTGTTGTTGTCGAGACAGTAGAGCTCAACCTCGGTAAGCACCGTAGACACGCCTTGTCAGGAACGGCAAGAAGCAGAGTACAACAGCGGCTTGGAGCGTCTCCGAGCTCCAACCGCGCCAGGAATCCGCACTGCCTTGCTCTTTCTTCCCCTCCCCGCCCCCCCCCGCGGCCACTCCTCGTGTAGCCGCCCGCTCGCCCCGCGTGGTGCCCGCGGGCCAAGGACCCGGATGGGGCTGCTCAACGCTGTTCTCGGGGGTGGGGAGGGGGGTACGACGGGCAGGGTGTGAGGCGAAGGGAAGGGAGGATCGCCCCCCCGCCTCCCGAGGTGGTATCTGCCCCGGACAGCTCCCCTCCCTCCCTGATCCCCAAATTCCGTCACACTACGGGAATGTTTAAACTTGTTCCAGCCTTAAGCGTGGTGATGTTATAGGTAAACAAGCCTTGTAGTGGCATATTTTGTGTAATTTGGTCCGTCGGGGTTTGTATTCACGTACGCGAAGTAAAACTTGAATAAACCAGCAATTAAAGTCCAACATGTATTCAAAGCTGCCATGGCGAGGGGCTTGTCTGCAGCACTGATCGCGCCACAGTAGCCAGTGTGACAGTCCGTGTTCCTCCCTGGAGGTCGCAGCGCTTCCTGAGGAGGCTGGCTAAGTTTTATAAATAAGTAATTGCTGTTCCAGAGACACAAACCTAATCCTTGGAGACAAGTGAGCGGTTTTATTTCTGCACTACAAAGACAGGCAAATGCCCTCCTTCCCTTCCCGTTCCCTGGAAGGAAGGAGGAATGGTATGGAAGCGAAGCGAGGACACAGCCTGCGTTCTCCCTGTGGGAAGGCCCAGAGCGAGTAGAGGAATGGAGGAATCCCCATCCAGTATCGGGCCCACGCCCGTGTGCCAGGGAAACCTCGCTGTCCGACATTCCCCGGCCAGGGGGTGCTCCCGAAGCGCCCGGCAGCGCAGGGTCGCGCTGGGGAGCCAAGGCGGGGAGAGCGGCAGCTTTGTGCCACGCAAGGCGCGGGCTGCCACCCTGGGGGAACGCAGCGCTCCCACCTTTCCCTGGAAGCTGGCGCCCGTGACTCACCGGAACAGCGGCGATATTACAGAGATTACAGGCAGAAGACAAGTGCGGGCACCGTCTCTCACTTCACTTGATCGTGTTTCAAAGCCTAATGCAGCACGGCAGTGGCACTGCCAGTAACTCCACATTTCAGGCTTTGTTCCCCCAATCTCTTACTTGTCCATGCCGGTCCCCCGGTTCTCTCCTAATCCTAATATTCTTTTACTTTTTCTTTTTCGTTTTCTTTTTCTTTTCCTTTTTCTTTTCCTTTTTCATTTTCACACCTGTCCTCTACATACTTTCCTTCTGACATCTCTCTCCTGCCTGTCTTGTGGGCAGAAGCAGTGTTCAGCTCTTGGACTTCACCATTTTTCCCGGGTGTTAGTCAGACCCCCTGATACGAACAGTCCTCTTGTCTTCCCTGACACGGGCATTGCCCAGAATATTCTTCTGCTGTTTGAAAAGGAGCAGAGCAGAAACAGATTTTTTTTTTTTAACCTACTTAGAGATTGCTGTTCAGTCCTAATGGGCAATGCCGGTTGAACATAACCCTTTATTTGGTGATAGAAAGCGAGACAGGTAAACAGGAGGTCTGCACTTCGGTTGCTATTTCGGACTGACAGAGTTTTTTAACTACAACATCAGTCTGTCCACAAGGAGAGCCGCGTTTAAGTAACCGCTCTTCCAGCCAGTTTGGTCCAGTTTTGTTTTCCACGCTGCCCTGTGTGACATTTTGTGCTGCAGCCTTGCGCCCGCTGCTATTTTAAGCCATGACTCACGCTTGGCCTGTGACCCTCTTTGTGCCGGCACAGCGGCCGCAGCGAGAGCTCGGCACCGCCTGACGCGGGGATTGCCCGGGCACAGAAGGGCCGCGGGGGGACCTGGCGCCCTGCCCACCTGCGCAGGGGAAAGGAAGGCGTCTTCTTCCAGCCCAGGGACTCCAGCTGCCCTTCTGGATGCGGTCACAAGGGATCGGGCAGCTGCCCAGCCCCAGGCTGAGGAATTCATCCAAAAAATTTTGTCAAATGTAGCTGGGGTAGGAGCACTTTTTCTTCTGGAGGGCTTTATGGTAGAGCTATGAGGAGAGGAATATATATACTTAGATGAAATATACGTATACGTATATAGGTATGTGTGTGTGTCTGTGTGTAAAGGAAAAGATCAAGTAAAAAGTACTACATGTTAAGCAGCCACCACCTGTCTTCTGCAAACTCAGGCTGCTCAAATCCTTTCAGAAAGGGATGGGGAGCTGGAATCACTCCAGGCTCCTTCTGTAAAGACTGCTGCTCCTCCTTATATAGATAACTTCCTTTCTTTAGCAAGTTCACAGAAGACTTTTTTCCTTTTGGCTCATTGTCTAGTAAAGGTACATATGACAACATATGCACAAATGAGTGAATTAACCAACCCAAGTACCAACCCAACTGTACATTTACATGCAGAAATATTTGCACTATTAAATTCATGAGTAATGGCTGAGTCTAGTCCTACTTTTATGTAGTTGTGCTTCTTTTTCTCCACCATGAGCAACAATGAAGGTTGTAGGGTAGAAAAATACCATCATCTCAGTTAAAACATATGTTAAAACGTAACATCTCTTAATGAAGGGAGAGTAAAGCAAAATAAATATTTGTATGCTATTGATCCATAATTCCCTTGACTACATAATTGCATATTATTGTTTTGTTTCATACTGGTTATGCAATGTTGCATCATTTATAAGAGAAGCTTGTGGCCCTGGAAGCTGGGTGTGTATTTTGCAATTATAATGCTTGATCCAATGACAGATTACCTCTCTTCAAATCTAATTTAAAATAATATAAGGTTTATCACTGAGAAGAGAGGAATGTGCATGTTATACAAAACAAACCTGACAAGTAGGTTGTGGCATTATATGCAGTAATAGTTTCCTTTTTTTTTCAGGCTTAAATCCCATTAACACAGAAAAAAAAAAGAAAGTTTCTTGTGCACATTAAATCCAGGCTGAGCAAAACAGCCAGCAGAGTGGGTCAGCTTCTGCTTGGTTAGCACAGCACAGACAAATCAGCTAGTGTCCTCGAGGCTTTGCCCCAGAGTGAGGAGGCCTGTGTACAGCACCATGTGGCTGCAGTCCTGTACCCCTGGAGGAGTCAGGTGCCCACAGCCCCCTCTGAGGACTGGGGTCGCAGCGTCAGGGCTGCCATCCTGCAGAAATACAGAACCCAGCAGCACGGGCAATGGCCCGTGTGAAGGTAGGAAAGACACTGTGACAAAAATATATTCCTTGGGAGAGAAAGAGAGTCATGGAATTTTGAGAAGCATTAAAAGTTTATAATATCTGGTTGCTGGCTATTTTTCTCTGAAAACCTGGTATTTTCTAGTCACCATGTTATCATATCCTCACTAATTTCAGTGAAATCAAGCATTCGTTTGCATAATAACTTGTGCTTTTTCTGTAAATTAAAAACAATTGGTAACTTTACAGATACACCTTGTCGTTTTGGGTTTCTTTCCCCTAAGATTTCTGTAGTTTAAGAGTCTAATTCCTTTTTTCAGAATTACATGTTTATTCATAAGCATATGGGCAAGATTGTACTCTACTGCCTCTGCTCCTAATTTCCAGCTTAATGGTTACTTAAAAATTAATAATTTCATGTTAATAATTAGTTTTTAATAGTGTCAAATTTGTCATGTATAGACATATTTATAGACATATAGACATAATTATAGACTTTAGTTTTTTAATAGATCGTCACAAATTGTCATGTATAGACATATTTGCATAATAACACATATTGTTATAGACATATTTAGGAAGAGATGAGATGGATTCTGTTATCTTTCTTCTGTACATTCCACACATACTGCTAGAAGTAGAATCAGCCCTGAAGCTACTTGCTTCAAAAACAGAACTATGATTAATTCAGTGCCAAATATTTATGCATCAGACAAAACTTTATTAGTATTCTTTGTAAATTCAAACAAGACAAATTAGGTGGTAATTAAAACTCTTTCATATACTTCAGAACACACTGATCGACTCTTTTCTGCCTTCAGAGAAAACATTAGTTTCTAAGGAATAACAGGAATGTTTTTGTGCAAAGAAATGTCAGTGTTTAATGTGCACAGCATTCCTTATATTGTGTTCTGGGCCCAGTGAGAATCATAGAATGACTTGGGTTGTCCACCACTGTCCACCCTTTGTTGTGATGGACAGCAGTGGACAGAAGAAAATTAACTCTACCCCTGCCAAAACCAGCACACCATTGCACAGCTGTTGCTACAGTATTAAGCTTCATTTGTCACTTCCTTATGTCCCCACCTTCTAGCTTCAGGGGGGTGTAGTCATAAAATGGGAGATAAGTTCTTGGGCATGTGAGGTATTGGTCCTAAGTAATGTAGGTTTTGTGCTTGATCAGCAGATGCTTGCAAGGATAAGGGTAAAAATCAAAAAAAATCTTGTTTTATTTGTTCAGTCTGTAATAATATTCTAAACACTTGCAGTCAACAGTAGCTTTAGCTTATTATTAATTTGTAACCTTCATAGAGCATGTTTAATTTTTTAAATTTTAAAGCATTTTATAAATGATTTTTTTTTTAAGCTGTGGGTTAGGACCTGACAGTGTCTTAAGGGATGTCTTAGTGGCTCACACAGTACTTAACTAGGGAAAAAAAAATAAACAGGTGAGATGTAGATTTTCCTTTAACTTTTCACTTCTGAGGAACTCAGTATAGCGGTTCACAGGACAGGACTTTTGTTCTAATACATGAAAATTGTGTACTCTCTGGAGAGATCTAATTATTAACAGTGGCCATTATCAAAACCCACCCAGTTGGCCTTATGAATTTTGGAATCCGCACAATCCACGGCCTGGACTGTGCCGTGTACATAATCCACGAGTTTCATTTGCATGCAGCCTTCCACGCATCCACCCAGGGAAAAGAAGACAAACCGTGAATTTCTTGTCTGTAACACACGAAGCAGGACGGGAAAACAAGAGGCAGAGGGAGGGGAAGCTGATGCCAGGCTGCCATCTACTGTCACCCGGCGGACTGCGGGGAGCCCTTTCATCCCTGAAATAAATATTGGACAGGAGGGCCAAGAGAACATCAGCGAGGGACCCTGAGAGCCACAGGTCTTACGATTCAGGGATTCCGAAGGCGGCCTCGGGGCTTCCTTCCCCGGACCCTTTGCAGGGTTGCGGCCAGGGCAGGACTGAGATGAGACATTCCCGTGTGTCCGGAGGCTCAGCACCGCAGTGGCTCCCCTGGCCATCTCCCAAGGGTGTTCCTCTGCATCCTAAACACTTACAGTCGTTGCTTACAGTAAATACCAACAAATAGGAGCTCATTTATGATATTTATGTAATAACACAATGCACAATTTTTTAAAAAAACCTCAGCGTGGTTTACCTGTACTTAATGTGGCAGGTAGAAATATAGAGTCCATAAGCAGCCCAGAGCTAGATCATTATCTGCAGAGCACAAAAAGGGCCTTGACAAAAGGTGTGACTGTCAAGTACAAATAGGTCTTTGCCAGCACTTGATTCAGATAGCCAAGTCCAGACTCTCCTCTGCAACGCTTAGGAAGTTTCCACACACTGCCGTGTAAGCAATACAGGACCCCCAAGTGCTGGAGACCCACCTATTCCCACGTTCCCAGGCACATGAAGTCCTCCAAGGAGCTTTTTTTTTCAATTGTCATCTGCTGTAAAAACCGATAACATTTATCAACAGCAATGGAATACAAAAGCTCTAAAAAGTACACATTCTCTGCTGCCATGAATAATCTAACAAATTGGCTGAGCTCTATGGGAAACCTCGGCATGTTTGCTTAGGCTCACTTGAAGTGCAAATAGTCGTATTTGTATTCATGACAGAGTACTTTATTTTTTATGAAACAAACAAGCTGAAATGCATTATATTGCACTCAGTCTGAAGAAAAAAACTATTCTGCTAGCATCGGATTGACAGATTTTTGCATGTAAAAATGCCCCAGTTATGATTTATATTAAAACTTTGGCTACAAAAAGGGGAATTATTACATAACCCAGACACTTTGTTTGTTTGCTTGTTTGTTGAGGTTTTTATATCATTATACTAGTTTTGCACAAGGCTATGAATAAGCTTCTAATGATAAACTCTCAGAGTTCTTTCTGAGATGGTGATAGGGTTCTTTACAAACCCTTCAAACTGAAGAGACTGAACTCTGGGACACAATGGTTGGTAAGAGGACACGTTCTTCAGCTGGATAAATTGAAGGAGTGGCAGCTTTGTAATAAACCTCCAGATTGTATGGCTCCAGCAAGGAACAAATTAAAAGGAAAAACAAACACAACTGTCACATCAGAAACATCTCCCATTACCTCAGACCCTTCCAATTACCAACATCTCCAAAAGCAATTATTCCACTTCTGAACTGTAAATCCACCTGAATTTTTTTTTTTTAATGAATTAAACCTGAATTTTGAAAAGGTAATTGTCGCAATAGGACACAAAAGGAAGACACAGACTCCGTTCTAGTTGACAGGGCAAGACCCTCTGACCTTTATTCTGTGTGACTCCAATTATATAGTATTTACACCCAGACCATGGATTGCAGAATGAGATTGTCACCTCTCCAATCACATTGGTCAAACCAAAATTCCATCAATTGTTCCCTCCTCAGAAGAGGAATGAAAAACATACTCATATTTACCATAAACATTACTTCTATTTATAACACTCGCATGAGAAAGAATTCAGAAACTATGAAAACATTAGAAGGCTGAAAAATCAGGGCGACAGGTAATGTTTGAGAAGGTTTCATTTGAAAACATAGTACTTAGAAGATGTACAATTTAGGTATTGCAGCCATAAAATGCACACAGTGCCTCTTATGTATGATTTATGGTAGAAATGGATGCATGCCTCTAATTTAAATGCTTAGTATAGTTTTTATTGGATTTTTAAATTTCTGTATAGGAAAACATGAAATGTAAAAATAGGACTGTTTTTATATTGTGCTTATATAGGCACTACCTGTATCAAGATTCTTCTGAAAGGACATTCAATGCTGGTAAGATTTGTGTGCATATATAACCATATCTGCTGGTGTTTTGAAATCCGGAAATTTCAAATTTTCTTCAAGAATCAACAAGAATTCAACTAACCTAAGAGCATTACCTTTTTTTTTTTTTTTTTTTTTTTTTTTTTTTTTTTGGTACTGTAACAGAACAATGTTAATTTAGATGACGTTTCTGCATGTGTTCTTTTCATTTTCTGTATAGAGGACAAAGCTTACTGAGGTGACAGCTTGCATGTGACACTATATTATTCAAGATAACAAGAAGGAACCTGTCTGAAAAACTGCAGAAGGACATTATGGAATTGAGTGATGGGCAACTACAACAATGAAATTCAATGCAAATAAACATCAAAGAATATGCATAAGAAAAAAAAAATCTTAATTTCACAGACTGAATGACAAACTTTGAACTGACCATCACTCAAGAATAAGATCTCAGTTATGGCAGGTTTTCCCACAGAAATGCCAGCCCAGTGTTCAGCAGTGGCAAATCAAATGCCATACAATTCACAAAAGAGCAGGAAGACTGAACAGCTTTCATGTCAGGGATGGCTAAGTAGGCCTGGAGAGAGAACTGGAGAGCAGACTGTGTAACAGTGGCCTAGATGAGGGCAGGTTGTTTGTTGTCCCTTCCAGTACAAGGACTGGGGACATCAAGTGACAATATCGGAATCAGGTTCAAAGAAAAAAAAAAAAAGATGGTGTTCTTCAGACCAAAGGTTATCTGAGCCCTTGCCAAAGGATATTGTGGACAATGAAAGCTTAAATGGGTCAATGAGAGACTGAATAAGTTTATGCAAGAGAGATCAGCTTTATTTCCCTATCCTTGTTTAAAGATTTCCTAATGCACCTTTTTTTATGTTCTGCCTTTCTTGCTTTCATCGGACCATGACATTCTATTTAAAACGTTCTCATAAGTGCCTTAGAATTTATTTCCAAACAGGAGACTGACAGAATGGCAGGCTAAATAAATATTTCTCTCTGTAATTATCCTAATTTCTAATAGCTCCATCATATTGCCTGGGAAAAAATGTTGATAGCTGTTCTGTGAGACCTTGATTGCAAGGAGTATGTCCTTAACTCGACAAAATGTTTATTCACAAGTCAGCAGAAGATACTGTTAGTATAAACAGAAGAAAAATGTGCAAATATTTGCAAGAATATAATTGTCAAGTGGTTTCTAACAAATTTAACAGCATGCCTTAGACATAATTAATAAGAGCTGTAGTCTCTATCATGCGCAAAATTAGTGTGGTTACCACTTATTGTGGCTTAACTCTGCTAATTTTCTTCCCCCGTTTTGCAGGTTGCACCGTGTTTAGATAGGAGTGATGAGAAGAAGCGGAGACGCGATTAAATCTGATTTGGTACAACTCCTTTATAACTAAAAGACAAAACAAAAGCCAGAAGCAACCGAACCCCAAACGACAACGCGCGGCGGCGCGCGCCCCCTCAGCACCGGCCCCGGCGCGCGGGGCGGGGGGAGCGCGGCCCGCCATTGGCTCGGAGAAGGGGGCCGGGTCACGTGACCGCCAACGCGCTGCTTATAGCCGCGCGCCGGGCGCGAGAGGGTGTCTGGGTGAGCGAGCGCGCGCAGTTGGGTCCGTGTGGGAGCGGCCGCCGGTGAGCGGGGCTGGCGGGAGGGAGCGGGGCGGCGGGCTCGGGGGCGGGAAGGACGAGAAGGGACTGCCCTCCGTCTCGGTAGAGCCGCCGCCACCGGTGGCCGGGTGGGGCAGCAAGCTTCCATGGCCGAGTTTAGGTGTTGGCGGGCTCCTGCCTCGCTCTTCCCCATTGGCCGCGGCGGCGCGCGGGGCGGGAGGAGCTCTGCCTGGCGGGAGCGGGGCCGCGGTTCGCTGTGGGTCCGTGTCCGGTTCCCCCACAGTTTGGGTGTGCGCCTGGGACACCCCCAGCCCTGCGGGAAGGGCGCTGTGGCCGCTCGTGGCTCGGGTGCAGCCTCAGGCCCTGGAGCAGCCCACTGACCACGGCGTGCATGGCTGGCCCCTTATGGCTGCCATGAAAGCTGATAACCCGAAGTCGTAATGTTCTTTAACTAGTGTTTCCTGGACTTTAGGAGTAGACGGATGCTGTACTAATTTTGCTGTTTTTCTGCTGCAGCTGATCTTATGAATTCCAAAATGAAACAGAAACTGACTGCAGAAAAGTCCTCAGGATCTTTGCAGGTATAGGCATTAAAGCCTTGATGCTAGTACCTCTGTCTGACAAGCTTCTCTGTCCACTGAAGGAATATAAAGGGATCTGTTGCAATATGCTTCCACCTGGCTTATGTCCATTTGGCTTGAGTAACCTCCTGGCAGACAGTGTGGCTTGGGAACATGCTGTCCTGCTTGGGCATATGTGCTTATGACTACGTTTTTTCCTGTTGCTCAGCAAGTCTTTTTTACTTTGACACTGAGCTTATTGTCTCTCCGTTTAATTTTTCAGAGTTGATTTGTCCTGACTATGTGCCTTTGCTTACTGAATCTGTCTGGCTTATGCCTAGGGGTTGTAGAGTAGGTTTTGTAGGCTGTTCTTTATGAGTGGGAACTTGCATCTGTCTTGTGTTAAACATGTTTTAACTGAAGTATTCAAGCAGGCAGTTCACTTTAGTCTAAAGTCACCCTCATGAATCATAGTTGCCTTGGAATTGGTGGAAATGCTTAAACAATTCAGGTTTTTAAGAGTTAACTGATTAGGTACAAACCTTAGTAACTTTTCTTGGTAAATCTTTTCATGCAGGCCCTAATCAGAATAGTACAATACTGTATATAATAGAGCAGTAGCTCTTGCATTATGAGGCATAGTGGCTGGAATGAAAACTTCAGGTATTAATGAAAATTGCCAATTGATAGCTCTGATTTATGACAATCTTGCCCCATAGTGTCTCTAGGGTATAAATTGCTCAGTGTGGCTTTTTGCACTTTCAGTGTGTTAACTTGAGTATTGGCCAGTAATTTCTTGGCAGAGTGTACCTAACTCTAATCCTAAGTAGCAGCAAGCAGTGTCTGACACACGGTGTGATTCTTGTTCCCACAGCAGTTAATGTTTGTCCTTTAGTGGAACAGTAGGATAATTGGTGGCAGAAACTACCGTGGGAAAGGCGAGCTCTTGTCCTCTGAAGTACGGTGTGAATCGGTGACTTTCTCACGCTGGTGTGGCATTGTGTCCTGGCTGTTCTTGCTTGGTTGTCTGCCATTGTTTGCTATCCCGTGGTGGCAGTGTAACCAACCCAATCAGAAAGCTTTGATGCAGGAAAGAGGTATTTATGCATGATAGGAAAGGTGATAAACATACTGGTTAGACAAAACAATAGCCTATCTGGATCGAAGCAAGGAAGCTTTTGATCCATTTTAATGGATAATCAAAGTAACACATCTATTTAAATGAACACTGCTTGATGGTGTGTTCACAGGTTACAAAAACAGTTATGGCCTGAAGTGATGTGCCTTTACCCCACCTAACCTTGCAACTGCAATCACTTCTGTCCCTGTCCCCAAGAGTCTGAGACTGCTGCTCTCAAAGTCAAGTTTAAGAGCTAAAGTCACTGGCCTTGAAATCAGAGTATTTCTGCTTAAATTCCTTTTTGAAAGGTAAACATTTCCTAAGAGGCAGGGATTGATCATAGCTTCATGTGATTAAGATCTATCTCTACTATAAATAAGTTGCTCCCCTTCCTTACAAAAGCCTTAATATAGGCTACATGTCATGTTTTTTTTGTCTTGAAAAGGTGAATTGTGTGTTACCTTAATGGAAGCAGGATGGATAAGTAATTTTCAGTTTGTGTAAAGAAGAGTGGCTACTGTCTGAACCATCTTTGTCTTTTCAGAAGTACCTCACAGATACCACATGCAGTGCTGCCCCAAGACAGACTCTTAAAATGATTCAGCCTTCAGCAGCAGGTAGCCTGGTTGGCAGACGTAATGAGGTAGGAACTGAAAGATAATCTGTAGATATGGAATCATTTCTAGTCATAGTGAAATGCTTTTGAGCTTTTAACTGAAAACTAATATATTTGAAAAAAGTATAATGTGCTAACTAGTATGACACAACTTAAGATTTCTGTTGTTCTAGTAATAAACATTATTAAGACCTAGCAGTTTCTGAGCTCTTTGGGTATTAAGGAAGATGTCTAAACTAGAACTATAATGTAAAGAAAGCAGGAATTAAAGAGACTTGCTTGCAGGCTTAGAAGTTTGTATTTTTGTGAAGGCTGAGATGTTGCTCTAAACTTAAACCCACTTATGTTTATGCAGAAGAACTCTTCAGTCAGAAGGAAACTCTGGAATAACAAATTTGCCTCAAAGGTTTGTAAAGCTGAGGTGTCTGTGGATAAGGAGCAAGAAAACGAGAATGATGTCATTCAAGCTGAAGATCTCATGACGAAAGGTGTGTGCTAATTCCTGAAATGTTTTCTTGCACTGTAAAAGCTATGCTGCTGTTGGACTACTACTTGAAATGTATTTCCCTTGTCATTCAGATAAGGGCTTTGTGGGTTTTTCCTAATGTCTAGCAGGAGCTGCTGATGCTTATCCTCTGTATTAAATATAGATGTTTAGTATTTAAGAATGAGTTCATGATAATCAGAAGCTGAGAAGCACTGTGTGTGGCAGTGTGAAGGAGTCTTGTAGTTTGTTATTTTGGCTGGGCTGTAAGTTTTCCAGTGACTAATAATTAAGTTGAAATGAACACCTGTTCTGGCACTGTGTTGTGTGTGCAGTGTCTCAGAACCATTATGCCCAGTGTGGACAGTGACTTGGAAGTGACACTTCTGTCTTCCACAAAGTGCACGTTAAGAGCAGCATTTGCAAATGTGGCCATTTTGCAGAGCCTGCTGCCATGCTTGAAGCAGCTTCCTGAATGCACTGTACAGCCATTAATGCAGGGTCAGATCTGTTTCCTCTAAGCTTGTGTCACTAGTTGTAGTTCCACAGTTACTAATCTTTGAAAACACTATACCGAGTGAGTCCTTAGTATCACAGCTCACAGAATGCTTGTATGCAAGTTAGATAGATGTCTTAAGGTGCTCTTAAGAAGCAAGTCTTACCACAGACTTACTGTAGCCTCTAACCTCAGGAAGTCCTTCATCTCAGTATTGGAAAGAAGTAGCTGAAGAAAGGAGGAAGGCTCTCTATGAAGTGCTTCAAGAAAATGAGAAGGTAGCTACTCAAAGATACTTAACTGCTTCATGACTGGCTATTGTCTTCCTCTTCTAACATTTTGTTATTTCAACTCAGTTGCACAAAGAAATCGAGCAGAAGGATGGTGAAATTGCCCGCCTAAAAGAAGAAAATGAAGAGCTCATGTCCCTTGCTGAGCATGTACATTATATGACCAGTGTGATTGAGGTATTTAAAGCAATTTTTAGTTAGTGTTGTAGAACAAAAAAGTGAGAAATCAGCCAAGTTATTTAAAATGAATCATGACTTCTGTTATATGTGCTCTCATGATTCTTGATTTTAAATTGCTCTCTGACTTGTTCCCTGCAAGGTTGCTCTAATTCCAGAGTCATAAAGCTCCTTCTAGGGGATGAATTTTTCCCATCTTAGAACCTACAGGAGTAATGACAGTACTAAGATGGATGTTTTCTGAAGGAGGGATTCAGCCTACTCTCTTAACAGAACAAGATTAGCATGTTGGAGATTGTAATAAGGGAAGGAAGAGTTGATGTTTCACTTTTTTGGGATTGCTTAAATTCATGTGTTTAATAGGTTGGTACTGGCTGTTTCCTTTGAGAAACTAAACTTGGAACAGAGTCACAAAGTAGGGTGGTGAGAGGGAGCATTATGGACTTTTAAAGTCAAGGTTTTCTTGTCGAGGCAGTGCCAGCTTCATGGCCCAAAAAGGGCTGCACACAAAGTCTGGGGTTCATAAACTGGTAAATTTCCTAACAGCTAGCTCCCTCTGACAATTCCTTGGGGCAAGTAATTGTGTCACTGTTTGCATTGTTTGTAAGAGCCTCTGAAGCTGTGATAAATACATAGATAGCTGTGGAACCTAATGTTCTGGCTTTCAGGTTGTTTTTGCAGGAATTAAGCTGGGATATGAAGCTGAGTGCCTGACAAATCTAGGTTGATCCAAGTGCTAGAGACTGCTGGATCTTAAAGTTCATCTAGACTTAATGTAGCTTCATTATCTGTAACTAAAAATGGAGTAAATTGGTTGCAAAGTAATTTTTCTAAAGCAGAGCCTATATGGTACTATGGTAAATACTTAACTTGGGAACCAGTTTCCCATATTTTAGGTTGCCTGAGATAAACAGTTCTTCCTACTGTAGAAATGAAGAAAAACTTAACAGTCAACAAAGCAGATGTGGTGTGCCAGTCAAGGGCTAGCAATGTGAGTTGAAGTTGTGTCTTAAGATATTTGTAACTGAGGAATGTTTTGATTATATCAACAACCTCCAAATGAAGGTAATTAGTTTGCTTAATTAAATATGCAGCGTCTTATTTCACTATTTCATAGTGACTGAGAAGAAAAAGTATTAAATTCACTGTCTTGTTTCTTTATAGAGACTAACTGGGCAAGCACCTGACAGCCTGGAGACACCGGAGAGTCTGGCTCTAGAGGAATCCAGACAGGAAAATGAAGAGCATAACTGTGGAGATGAGGCAGACAGCCCTTTGGAAGAAGAGCAGTCACAAGTATTGTCTGGCTTAAGGGAGAATAGCTCAGATCTTCCTTCAAAGGAGGCAAGCCATTTGCAACTGGAATGACAACCTTGAAATAGGCTTATGTACCAGGCTTTTAATTGCAGACTTCCTCTTGAAAGGGTGTACTAAACCTCAGGTACAGAAACTCTTGTGGGAACATTACAGATGTTGGTTTTTTTAACTGGAATTATGTAGCAGTGGGAGAAGTATCTGAAAACTGCATGGAGAATTTGCTACAGGCTGCATATAGTTGGTTGTATGGAACACAAATACTGTGTATTTCAACTGTTGTGTAAATATCTTTCTTATCAGTTGGTCTGACATGATAAATGAAAATTGATAAATAAATCTTTGCATTACCAAAACAGCCTCTTAATTGCCAGCAGAGGGACTAATCCTAGGTTTAAATCAATTATGACTACTGTAGATGGAATATTTTGAGTTTTTTGGGGGAATGCCTGGGCAGTTTTTAACTTTATGGATTTGCAGAATTGTAGAGAACAAAGTTGCTTTTCTGGTGGGTAGAGCAGGGGGAAAAGGCAAAAATTTGTGTGCTGTTGGTGAGGTTTCAGAAAGTCAAGACTGGGTAATAAGAGTCAAAATCTAAAGGACAGTTAGATTTAGGATTTTCAGGTTTTTTTTAATTAATTTCCTCTGCCTTCTAAGGAAACATTTTGCAAGCTGTGTAATGAGAGCTTAAATAGAAAATACTAGAGCATTTCTTTTAGTAATAACTTTTATTGGATTATGAAAAGAAGGTGGTGTGTTCTTGGTCCCAGTAGTAGCTGTGCTGAAAACTAGGTGGAGACAAAGCAGCCTATACTTCAGAGCTCTGAAAAGGAAAGGTACTGCTCTGGTATTTAGCAAGAGATGAGACACCCTTTTACCAAGGTACTTGGGTTCTGAAAGGTTTGCAGGAATGGAAGGTGGTCTTTAAAACCTTGAGCACCTTTTCTGGCATCTGCATGGGGTGTGATGGAGCAGGAGAGTAAGTTGGACACGGATTTTGGGTGGAGCCATCACTGTTAAAACCTCTCCTTCGAAGACCTCTTCTAAGGAGAGGTTTTAACAGTGGCGGCTCCACCCAAATCTTGGGTGGAGTTTAAAGTTGAGTGGCTTTCAGGAGGGAGAAGTGATTAGAAGGATCCTGGTTCCTGGATCTATCTGGCCTTGCCAAAGATGGTTGCTTCAGAGTAGGTGTGAATGACTCTGGAGCTGTCAGATTGGCACCTTTATATTCCCTCTGTTTTACTTTTTGTGGCTGTTGGTAAGTTAACAGATGTTTTACAACTGATTTCAGTTGTGATATCCAGGAAATGTCAGAAGCCATTGTAGGAGGTAATACTCCTGGCTGCTATTTTACCTCAAGCACGTTTAACTAGAAAATGAGGCATCACAATTTCTTGTCGATTTTGTAAACCCAAGGTTATATCTAACAATGTGTGCTCCAGAGGGTGCTTAGATGTATTCCTTTCCATCACAGTGCTGAAAAGGTGATAAAGGTGTGTCCTTTATCTTGCACTGATGCTGTCTTGAAGAAAAAAAACAAAATTGGGTGCTGGGCAAATGCTTTGTAAAGCAGTCTTGGTTTTCTGTTAAGAAGTGGATGAGCTGTCAAGTGACTTAGACCTCTCCTATCTCAGATTCTAAGCAGCTTTCATAACAAAGTAGTTCAACATTACTAAATAAGAAAGCATAAATTTCATTTTGCTATAATTGGTTTTTGCAGTTCAGTTTAGTTTTTCATTGTTAACTGCAATTTTTTTTAGAGGTGGCTTTATTTTTAAAAATCAGGACTATTGCATTTGCAGAGGCTGTAGAAGGGAGGAAAGGGCTGTGGCATAACTAGCAGACCAAAATGAGACTGCAAGTGCAACTCTTCCACTGTTTCACTTCCTGCTCTGTGAACTGCTGGAGTACAGGTGTTCTTGTGGAAACAGAATTGCCAGAAAGACAAATCCAGTTTATATGCAGTGTCTGTGTTTCTTCAGGTTGATCAAGGAGAATGCTTATTAGGTTTAAATCTTAAAAGGTTTAAAACTTTTTCTAGATTGGTTTTATTTAAATAAAGGATGTGACAGTCCCTTGGTATGCTGGATCCTTCTGTTGAAATAGACTGTGTACAAATAAATCGTGGAAGTTCTGCAAGTATGCTGATGGATGCATAGCAGCATTTGGCCCACTTGTAACAGTAAATTTTTACATCAAAAAGGCATGTGCCACTCAGTAATAGCTACTAATGTTTTCAAAGACTACTGTGGGATTAAGTGCTGTTTGTTAGCAGTTTGCTGTATAAACTGAAAAAAACTGATGCAGGAGGAGGCCAGGTGTGAGAGCCAGACTGCCATAGTCATCAAGCCTATGTACATGTTTTGTCACAGATGCATTGAACCTTGATCAAACACTGGCTATGCCTGTTGTATCAGACATTAATATACAGAAATGCTCTCGGCAGCTTTAGGATGCTGCAATAATTGTTGTTTAAAGATGTTCTACAAGGATTTGGTTTGTTTATTGTTATGAAGATTCCTGAGTACTTTTTTTGAACATGCATGCAGTAACACTGTGCTACATATTAAGTCTAGGAACTTTGTATATATGTGCTAATGGCTTGCCAAAGGTATAGATATACAGAGACTTTTGTGGTTAGTTCTCTTACAACCATCTGAAATTTTAACTATACAGGAAAACTCATTTATCACTGGAGCATAGCTAAGTAGCAGCTGAAAATCAGCATCACTGAAGACAACCTTTATATCCAGCTGAATTAGAGAGAACGTTCTAGGTAGCACAATAAAATTACCAGTTCTGGAACCTAAGTACTGAATGTGATTCTTTCCAAGAAGTCAAATGCATTTGTGCTACCAGCACATTGGCTCCTTTGCCCTGCAGAGGGTACAGACACAATCTTGTCTGTCACTGAGGCAGGCTCAGGCTGTGTGGAAGTGGGATGTACCTACAGTGTCCTAGCACTTCTCCCACAAAATGTGCATGTCTGAACAGGGCTGAATTTCAGCCATGCAAGAGGGAAGAGTGGCGAGGTGGGACACTTTTGTGTGTGTCAGATGTTTTAAGAATAAGCAGCTGTGCAGGGACAAGCAAACCATGGGGCAGGCTTGAGTGTTTGTGTGAGGAAGAACTCATAACTGGTTTACACTAAAAAATGTTATTTTTGCTAAACACCCATTGTACTTAAGACAACGTGTGGAGAAATTAATTAGACCATAATAGCTACTTGTTTGGGCAGCTGAAACTTACCTGGTTTTTGGTAGTGAATTGCTTACGTGAGGACCTGCAGCATTGTCCTGTGTTGTAGCTTATGGTGTGGCCTCTGCATAAATAATAAAGTTAGTCATAAGTTATTTTTTTCTAAGAATGTGTGATGCATATTCATTTACTTTCCCTCAAGGGCCATCTCAGGTTGTTTTCAGAACTGGATTTGAGAATTTAATAAGAAGGTGTGCAAACTTTGCCAAGGCTGTGCTTTTCCAGCACTCTAATGTTCTTAAGACTGAATTGCATTGGTTTTTTTTTCAGCAGAAATCAATGGGTTTTTTCAGCAGAAAATGTTTATTGTGTTATTCATTTATCTCTCGATTCTTGTAATAACACAGGACAGTTCAGAAACTGATAATGGTGGAACCTTAATTTGGTGCTGTTTGTTGAACTGCTGGCAACTGCCTGTAGAGAAATGTGATCAGAGGACACATCTATCCTACCCTGGGGGCACTGCAGCCATTTGAAGCTGTGTGCTGTGGATCCTCTCCTCTGGACAATCCCACTGCAAAGCAGGAAGCCATACTTAAGATACAGTCTTTGGCAGTTGTATTGACTCCTAATTTTGAAGTCCCCATTAATCTGTGTGTCACAGACTGCAGGATAGGGTGAAGCTCTAGGTGATAACTTTTCTGAAGGTCTGGTGGATACGACAGCCTTGCCCAGCAGCAGTGTGGAGCTGGGCAGCCTCACGTGCTGCTGCTGTAGCTACAGCAGTGCAGGGGTGCTGTAGGTTTCTATTTATGGGGCCAAATGCTGAGACAGTGACAGCATGGCAGGGGTAGTAAAAGCCACCACAGCATAAGGGAAGGGTACCTTTACCACCCAACAAACCCCAATGCACTTCTAGCGAGCTGCCATCTCTTCCATCTGCACTGCTGCTGAGCACCTTTGGTATGGGAACTTCTTCCTAACACACTTTCCTGGGGTGGCCCTGACCTTTAAATTTGTCCAAGTGAGCCTGCTGCAGCCCTAAGAGCTTTTGTAATTACTGCCTGCTGCTTCCTTCTTTGCCAGTCAGTAAACACGAGCCTTGTGATGCCACCTCTGTGTGTCTGGTTTTTCCTACTCCACAAAGGAGTGCCAGGAAAAGGCAGCACTGGCAGCTCTGCAAGCATGAAAATCTAAGAGGCAAATAAATGGTTTGGGTGTTTTTATTTGCCTGCGGGTTTTGGAAGCTTTAAGGCCTGTCCACTTTGTCAGGGCTGTCATGAATGCTGTTAGAGGATGGTTATTGGTGTAGTTAAGTTTTCTAAAACAGCATTAATGCTCCAGGTGAAACTTAGCCTCTATACATCTGTGTCCCAGGTTCAAGCTTGTCTGTCTCGGACACCATAACAGGAATTAAGTTTGATGTAACTGCTCATACTAAAATTCCTGTGCATTTCCTCCATGACTAGTCAGAGCACCATTTGCTCCTTCCTATCTGGCTCTTTTGAACTGAATGCATGATTTCAATGGTTGTAATGGTGTAGCAGATCAACTTTAGACTAATAAACTTCTCAAAGGGAGGCTTTAAACGATGAGATGAGATGAGATGCACCCTCCATGCGATGCAATACCCTCTGTATGTGAGCTGCCCCCTGTTCTCTGCAGCTTTGGCTCCCTGCTCCATAGGCAGCTCTACATTCCCCAAGGTGTGTGCTGTAAGCTTAAATGTTTGAAAAGGGAAAATGAAGGAATGTCTTCTGTCTGAGGAGAGTCTGTCTTCACAGAAGGGAGGAGTAATCAATGCAAGTTTGGTAACACTCCTGGAGCCTCTCCAGCACATTTTCTGGTAGTCCCTGTGGAGCCTTTCTTAGTAGGTATCTTAAATGATACACAAAACTGGCTTGCTCTGAACTTAAACTATGAGCCTGATAGTGAAGAGGCTGCTGATGGAAAGAGTGGCTATACATACGGACTGATGTGCTTAGTAATTAAAAAATAATCTTTATTATAACTTAAATGTGATAGGAAATATGGTGAGTACAAATGCCACAAAACTAAAAGAAAAAAAAATAAAAAGTAGATACAAAAGGACACCTTGAAAGAATTCAACTGATGGGACAGGTGTAGTATAAAAACCATAACATGGCTATTTCACCTTCTGCAAAAGGAGTTTGTATCCCTCAGGAAGCAAGAAAGCATTTTGCACTGTACAAAATGTACTTCTTTAATTAAAGGAAGAATATATATATTTATAAATATACAGATATGTACATTCCTGTAACATTCACAGTAGAAAAAAACAAAACAAATGACCCCTGCCTGCCAAAGTGTTTGGCTCACAAGGTTTCCTTTTCATGTGAACTGTTTGCAATATTTTCTATGTCGTCTATGCAAATTTGGATACTTCAATTGACATCTAAATAGCATTTCATGCATAATGAACACAGTACAGGAACACTCTTCTGTTAAATTCTATTCACCTCCTCTGTTAACTTAAGGCTTGTAATCAACAGTTTTGACGCACTCGCTGTCTTTCAACCTTGCAGTGCAGGGAGGGGAGGTGCATTCACTTCCCCCTCTGTTTATTACTGCCTCCGAGGTCCACTTGAGTTCATTCTGTTCTTTATATGGAAATCATTCTATAGAAACTATGCTCCACTAATTAGAATGTATGAAATCCAATCCTGCTTGCAGCTTGCAGGACAAAGTGATTTCGGGGACTCGTGCAATTAGCGGTATTCACTCCTCCTTCTCAGAATAAATAAATGCACTTTACCTTTTCATTTAGCTTTCAGAAACCTACGTGATTGTTTGATCCCCCTCACAAATCGCTGGCTTAATGATGGTTTGTTGCTGGAGGGCAGGAGAGGGGAATAAAAGACCAGTGGAGGCATTTAGAATGAGTCACCAAAGTGACACCTCCCAGGGTTTACATCACGCTGTTTCTCCAGGCAAAACTTGTAGAACTTTCCCTGTATTTCATTACCGAGACAGGACTGAGAAAGCTGAGCAGCAGCGTTTCCTGCCACTGGAGTGTTGCTGGGGACACTGCATGGCAGCTGATGCTTCATTTGGGATTCAAGGGAGAACTTCTTTGCATGCCTGCTCAGGTGGCCTCCTGATTGTCCTTGTTAGATACGGTATCACACATCTCAAGCTTTCACAACAACTTCAAGGAAGTAAATATAATAGGAAAATATGTGGAGATGCCGAATTCTAAAAACCTCACAGAAGTCTGTTGAGGCTGAATAACTGCAATTACATTGTTTGTTTAGAACCAGTCAAGAAAGTATTGTTCCTCAGCATCCAACTGTTCCATCATGAGCTGCAACGAGGAGCCAATAGCAAACCGTAAGCTGGGTTTTAGATTTTGCTTTTCTTTAAGGAATCTGTAAATTGCTACATTTTGGAACATTCTCATAGAATTCTTTGAAGTCTTCCTTCTGTTCCCCACACTGAAGTGCAGCTCCATCCTACTTTAATGCCTGTTAAATATTAGCAGGTTCTTTTCCATCTAAAAAGCTGTGGCAGCTTCAGTTCCACGGCGGCTTCCAACTTTAACAAATTCCCGGGGAAATTTGTCCAGCTGTTCATATGCCAGTCTCCCATCTTCACCTGAATGCAAAATGATAAAGCATAATAGTGGATTATGTCATTGCCCAAGAACATTTAAAATACTGGATTCTCTGCTGTTAGAAAGTACTGACTGGCCAGTAACTTCTACCCCTTCTTAAAATTTATCTTGTTAGAAGCAATTTCAGAAATTATTTGGAAAAGTTAAACATGCTCTGAATGTTAATTTATTATTTTTTTTAATTTTCCCATGTAACTTGCTTGGTTATCTAAAGCCAAACAGAAGCAGATGTGGCTTGTATGATTAGGTGACAGTATCTGCACACTTGTCATACTGAATGACCTATTGTGCTTGTCAAGGTCTCAGCTGCTGCTGTGATGTACTTGAGGTAAATGATGTTTATCCACTTCAGCCTTGGAAAATATAAAGTTTATCCACCTCCCACTTCCTGGCACTTTAAAGAAGTGAGTCTTATCCACACTGTTTCTTCTATACTGCTGAAAAAGAGGAAGCAGTATGTTTGCTAAATGTAATTGTCTTTCAAACCCTTTTTCCTTAGCAACTGCCAGCTATATGCACTTTCAATAAGCGCCTAATGTGTTGAACTGGCCATTAGGAACCAAAAATGGTCTCTGTATGTTATCTAGAAGAATGGCAGAACAATCAGTTTTTAAAAGTGTCCCTGGACTAGTTGTTTTATATCCTGAGCAATAACATGTCCAACAGCAGACTGAATTCCTGCTGAAGTGGTGAATGGAAGAGAGCATATTTGAAGGATTTGCATAATTGAAATCACACAAGGACACCTCCCCCATGGAGCAGAAATTCATGCCTAGCCGAAAGGCCAGAAAACCACAATTTTTATGTGCCACTGAAGTACTGGTGCCCAGAAACTGTGCAGATTAATTCTCAATTATTTCTGTTTCTCAACTTCCTCTTTGCTATCCTTCCTTTTACTACTTCCTGCTCCAGACCCACACAATTCCAATTTCTCTATTGTAGGCTCATTTTCAAAATGAATGATTTTTAAGAATTTGTATTTTCTGACTTAAGTCACCCTGTAAAGTTTTGTTTCCATTTACAGTCTCACATTTACATACCTCAGGTATCTTACATGCTGCTCTGTTAAAAAATAAAATACTGCTCTAAACCAGGCTACTCACCAAGGGAGAGCAGGGTTTCGGATGCCACTTTTCTGATCTCTTCATTGTCAGACTGGCAGAGCGTGACCAGCATTTTAATGCTCTCAGTAGCCTGGGAAGTGCAAGAAGAACTGCATTAGCACCACACAGTACACTCTGGGGTTTTTCCACAGCCTTGCATGGAAAGAGACCATCCTCTGCAGTGCTCTTCCCACTCCAAGCAAAGGGCTTTGGTGGAGACAGGAGGAATGGGGTTTCCCTGAGGGGGAACATTTGGAGGAGGTATGTTTGCTGCTGCTGGTGTGGACCCTTTCTAATTTTCCTACCCTATGCACTACATACATAAATGTGGCAGACCAGCTCTGTCTGCCACTTCTGACTGTAGGATAGGTGATGGGCTGTGGGCCAAGGCCATAAAATACCAAGGTAAGGGTACAGCAGGGAAATGAACAGGAGACAGGGGTCTAGCAAATGGATTTCCTCTAAAGCATGTCAGGGCCGTGCTCACCAATATTTGCAGACTTCTGCCTTGTCTCTGCTATTTTTGGGAAGAAAGTAAGGAATAATCCTGGTCTGTGATACAAAAATGTCAGGTCTTTGGGGAGAGCAGCTGTCATAATGTCTCTGGGTGGCTATTTAATACTACACGAGAGATGAGTGAAAGGAAGGGCAGGTATTGCCCACTGTGACACCTGGAAGAGGCACTGGGCCACAGAGTCAGGATTTGTATGAGCCCTGTCGATCCAAGGGGCACAAGGTCTGGCCAATGAGGTCAATGAGGGCTTTGCTACCACAGCCATTAAATGTCACCTCCTTGTCTTCAGTGTGGTTGCTTGTGTGTGACTCAGAGAAAGGCTGCACTTGGGTGCATACTGGTGACTACAGCTGGAATGCTTGTGAGTGATGGGCCCACAGCAACAGAGAGCTTGCTGGGGTCTGAAAAACCCCTCAGAGATTCAGTGGGACCTTGTGCAAGTGACAGGGATTAAACTGCCCTTGGGTTACTCCATTGTTGGGAGTTAGGTTTGTTCTTTTTTACTTAGAGAATTATTCCCCATAAAGTTGCTAGGAGACTAACTACTGGGTGCTTACGGGTGCTTGACCAAAACAAAGGGGTGGCCAGAAGTCAGGAGGGGGAGATAACCGAGTTTTGGGGCAGGTAAAGGGCAGGGCTGGGGGCAGCTGCTCTCTCTTGCTCTCGGCATGGCAGAGAGGACGGGAGGCTGCTGCTGGCTGCGGGAGGAGCTCATTGTCCCACCGGGTCCGGTGCTGAGGAATCCGTCACCATCTGCTCGTGTGCCCCGAGCTCTGAGCTGCCTCCCCCTGCCCTGCTGGGGCTGGGCCGGCCCCGTCCCTTCGGCCCCGCTTGGGGGCTTCTTGCTGCTCTCTGGCCCCGCACTGCCCGGCCCTGCCGGGACATCCCCGCCTTTCCTGCCACCACCAGCGCAGCTCCTGATCCCATCCATCCACCAGCCCGGGATTTTCCACCCTCCCAGCTTGTGCACTCGGAGTCCAAGAGATCAGACCCCCACCCCGGGCTTTGTAAAACAAAACCCCACGAGGTTTCCTGGTTCTATTTATTATTAATGCTGTAGATGTTGTTGTTTGTTTGCTTTGTTATACATACCAGTAAAGAACTGTTATTCCTGTCCCCATAGCTCTGCCTGAAAGCCCCTTTAACTTCCTAAATGACAATAATTTGGAGGGAGGGGATTTGAATTCTCAATTTCCTTAGGGAGGCCGTGCCCCTCCTTAGCAGATACCTGTCTTTCAAACCAAGACACCCATCCACAGCCACCTATCCATTGTAGCATTTCCATCTCTGAAGTAACAACTTCCAGCTTCAGCTTTTTCTTTGAAGGTCCCAAATGATGATACTTTCCCTCAGTAGCTTTTTTCCCCCAGCCATTCTCACTATTCAAGACTCACTGGAGCCACACTGCTCAAGTTAAACTTGTCTAGCTCCAGTTCCCTCCACTGGTTCCTGGTCTGTGTTTTCCAGAGCAATCAAAAACCCTACTGCACCCTGCATGCAGCAGAGATGGAATGTCCCTCACCACTGTCTCTCAGAGATGCCTGCTTCTCATTTAAAGGAAAGGTTTTTATGTACTTAAACAATACTGGATTGTGTATTGGATGGCATCAGTTGTGACTGGGATGAAGTTACAGTTTAGAGCTGCCTTCTAAGGGAGAGCTTAGAGGGAGAAGTAGTCAGTCCAGAGTGCATCTGGCCCACAGAACACATTTTTTGCCCCAGTGTCCTGTACCAGCCAGGCTTGGGTGGCTGCTGTCTCCCATGGCTCTGTACAACCAAAACAGAAGTGCATTTTCCCATCCTGTCATAGGCCAGAGTGCAAAGATGGTACCAGATGCTAGCTGAAGCTGTAGTGCCCAGATGTACCAGTTATTTGTCACCAAACAAGCTGTGATCTCTCTTTTCTGCTACTGCAGCCCACATTCGTTAGAGCTAATTTTATCCTGGGAAAGCATTTTTTTATCCTTCTCAGTCAGTACTTTACAGACGAACTTTTTTTTTCTCTGTGGAATTGAGTCTCCTGAAGTCAATATGAGAGGAAGGAAAAGATGATATACAAAAGATAAGACTTTGCCAAGGACACAGAGCCCAGGTGTTTGTTGTTTAGAAGGTTGTCAACCATTCCCTTTATCTGAGAAAGTATGGAGCACAGCAACACAAAACAAAAACGCTACTGCTGTGTTATTGCAATTTCTATTTTGTTGTTTGTACCTATCAGATATCCTTTCTATAAAGCAAAGGCAAGCACCACAGTGTATTCCTTGTCTCTTACCTTGAGGTATCTTAGAGCCAAGCAAGCTGCCTTCTGCAGCTGGAGGTTGGGCTGGGTTAGTGCTTCACAGTAATAAATCAAGGCCTGAAAACAGATAAAGAAGAATAGCAATGAAAATGTCTGTGCCTCCATGGAGAAGGGTAGAGCATGGAGGTATTGCTACCCTGTTAAAGAGAGAGCAGTTGCAGCCTGCCTCCCTGACAGTGAGCATGTGGGATGGTACAGGGTGGATAATTCCCTCCAGCAGATCCAGGCCAGGCCACTAGTCATAGATCAGCAGTCTCAGCCAGCTTTTGGTGAGGAAAAATTCATGTTTAAGTGAGATGCACAATCTGGCACCTTTCGCCTTACCATTTCATCACCACCATCACCAAGGAGCTTTGAATGGGCCTTGGAGTCTAAATATCTCAAGAGGTGGCCCTTGAGACAGTCTCTTTAATGTACAATTAAATAACAATAATATTGATCATAATGAATTAGTTGGTACAGACCCCAGGGAGACTTAAAAGAATGATCACAATGTTAGCATGAGCTGCTAGACCAGTTTACTGCTCGACCCTAGAAATTAGTAGCTACTACTACTAAGCAGCAAATCTCAGCAGCACTCAGCTGTACAGTGAACTCATCTGCAGTATAAGGCTGCATAATACCCTCACAGAAGCCACTTTGTGGTCCTTCCTGCAGGCAGTGGACGAGGTACCAGCTACGCATGCCTGTTACCAGAGAAGGTTACATTTTCCCTGAGATGCTGCCTCCAGGAAGCTGGGGATGGAGAAGGATGGTATGAAATACCAAGAGGCTGCAAAAATGGAAGATGAAGTGGGAGGGCAAGCAAAGAGGGGACTGGATTGATAATCAAGAGAAGCAAAGGCTGAGCTCCTTTTTCTCTTCTCTTTGCCTTCCTTCTGCCACTCTTCCTCTTCCAGCTGCCTTTTCTTTTGTTCTTTCCTGACAGAGAACAAAAAGGATAGTAGGGAAAGGTCTGCCATGAAAGGGTAGGAGCCAACCCCTAATTTCTTCCTACTCCTCCTTCTCCCCTCTATTTAATTTCTGTGTTTAACCTGGCCTGCTTGTTGCATTTGGTATCAGAGATAGATTCAAATCTTTGTTCTCACAGCTGAGCTGTGTTTGCCCAAGGCAGTCCGTCCCCTCTGGAAATGGTGGAAGTCCCATAGATGGCAGATTCCTTTGGAACAAAAAATCAGATCTACGTCTTTGCGTGTTGGTGATGCTGTTGAAGCCTTGGACTGAAGCCAAGTCTGAGTCAGGGCAGCAGAAATGCTGAAATGTGGAAGACAGCTGGAGAGCACAGCACTCAGTAAGTATTTGCAGTTTTGCTTAGTACCTGCTTAGTGTAATAACAGGTAGAAACAGACTGGCATAAAGACAGAAACAGACCTGCACATGTGCATCAAAATTACACAGGATATCCCTCTGGATCAGTTTAAATCAAGCTTGGATCAGTTGTTTTATATGCACAGCTATTTGAGAAATACAGGTAGAAAAAAGTCATATGACACGGGTCTCTCATGCGACTGCTGATTTTCTGCCTCTTACCTTCTCCCTGAAGTGCCTGTTTTCTGCAGTTGCTGTCAGAAGCGATGCCACAGTCTCACTGACTTCATTTTTGTTTTCATTGAGAAGTAAAGCCAAAGCTCTTAAAACTTCCTGCTGTGGTGGAAGGTTATTGGAGTTTATTTTGGACACATTTTGCTGCAGTTTTCCATCTTTCACCGACTGCAGCACCTGAACCACAGACGCTGGAAGTGCAAGAAGAAGGTCCGTGTTACTTACTTCATCCTCTCAGTACTTTGGATTGATCCTTTACTCGTAGCAATCCTTGATTTATACTACACACACTGAGGATATGAAAATATCCCCAGCTGAGCAACTGCAGCATGGCAGTGTGTCTGCGTGGGGAATTGGCTGGGCTTTAAGCTGGGCCAGTTTCTCAGACCTTCTTCAAGTGAGGAGATGAGTAGATGGGCTGTGGGATAGTGCAGCACTTGGGCCGACCCAGAGCTAAAGGCCTACCTGTCAAATCTCTGCTTTCTGCTGCAAGATGCAAATTCACACTCCAACAATTGAAACCAAATATCCTTGCCAGTGTACTGATTTCCAGAGCATCTTTGTGAGAGCTTTCCCTGGATAGATTGATGTCTGCCAACAAGAGCTAGGGCTAGTATGTTCAGAGGTGAGTTGAAATGCCATTTTGCTTCCAGACTTTTGAGCAAAAGCTCCCTAGTATGCCCAAAATAAAAAGAAAAACTAGGCAAGGTTTCTCAAACTCCCTCTCAAATTGAGAAGGAAACTTGACTTGCCAGGGACTGCAGTACAGTACACTTTGTGCAGGGTCTCCTTAGCTCTTGGTGGCAGAGCCTGCAAAACTCTGAGGTGCTGTGATCGATCCCTTGGTTCCTGAGAATGGCTTAGCACTTCAGAGGGTGTCTCCATAACAGATGGTGAAAGACCAAGACATCATCCATCTGTGGGCACAGAAAACTTCCCAGACCTTGGGCTCAGCCCACCACCATCAGCCATTTCCTGAAAAACAACGCTTTCAAAACAGGTTTTTTTTTCCCATTTGAATATGGAAATAGAAATGACTGAGGGTCTGTCAGCATCAGCTCCTTTCTCTTGACATGTACAACAGTTCAGGTGCATTCACTTAATAGCCAGGGCCCTTCTTTGTCTCTTTTCTCTCCTCCTTTTGTAAAACCAGCCTCAGGGCTGAACTGCTTTATGTTGAGCTCAGAAGGACAGGGATGTACTCCCTCACTAGCCAGCAGAATTTATATACCCTACCTTCTTTTGCGAGCTGTAGCAAATAGCTTCCAAGGTCACTGACACTGTGGCTGGCAAAGTAGTTGTAATACTGAAAGACAGTGATGGTCTCAGAGGACATGCTGGAGTAGAGAACAGGCTCCGTCCGGTCCAGGATCTGAGACACCAGGATCCTGAAGACTGCAGGCAGCCATGGACAAAGGGACAGGTTAGTGACAGCAAAAGCTGCAGGCAAAATTATGCAGTCCACTTCAAAACCAGAAAGAAATAACCACATCTGCAAGGCCAGGTACTTCCCAGTGTTTCTAAACATTGGGAACATCTAAACATTTGTCTCATTACCAGAGAATATCTTTGCAAGGATGAACCTCTGCCAGTTTACAGATGGCTAGTGCAGCTTCCTGTGCAATCCTTTCTACCTAAACAATATCCTGAATTGTAAACCCCTCTCCACATGCACTGCCTGTTACATCCCCACAGTGCCACTGAGGCAGGGGAGATGTGCACAGAGGCAGGATTTGCTATTTTTTGTGTTCCTGTACTAGTGTGGCATGCAGAAAGCTAGTCTGAGGCACTGTCTGTGAGAGCTGTAGCATGGAGCAGGAAGGAGAACACTGCCCTGTGTGGGCATCCACAGTGCAGGTGGCCACACCTGGGCAAATCAGCCTCCATCCCCATTCTGTGCAAGGGAGAGCTAGTCAGTGTAGCTGGAGTTTGAGGTGTGATCCATCCCATGCAAGGTAAGAACCTGTACTCAGACAAACTCACTTGAATGTGGATTAATTTCATCCCAGTGCACTGTAATGGGGTGTGGGCATTATACAGATACACAAAATTAAGTTGCAGGGATTCCTGGTTCACTGAATCACTTACAAATCTGTATTTGGGCATAGACTTTCTTTCTGGTTAGCTCATAAACATTAAAACAGTATTTCTTTTCTGTTAACCTCACCTCTTTTTTTTTTTTTTTTTCATTATTTGGGGCCAAAACTGAGTGGTAGCATTAGTTTTCAAATGAGATCTTGGAACTGTGGCCAAACAGATCTCCGAGGGGTTGGAAAACAAAGCTCTGTACACAACTGTTCTCCATTTTGATAACTAACACATTTTTTGCAGCAGTTTGTACCTGTTTCTGCAAGTCCTGGACACTCCTCGTTCACAGTGGTGGCAAAATTGATATCCAACTGCTTCATCATCTTGTCTGCAGAGGTGTGATACACTCCTGAAGGGCCAGTACACTTCATCCAGAAAGCCAGCAGTGACAGCTTCTTGTGGAACTCTGGAATTGCTGGGGAAGACAGGATGAATGATGAAACAAAGCCACACTGGAAGCATCAAGTTTGAGAAAAGAAGGTAAGAATGGAGGAAATCTCACCCCATCCCACTGATAAACAATCATCGTTCGCTGGGTCTCCCTGAGCCATTACCTTCACAGAGCATGGCCATGTGCTCACCCCAGGTTTGTAACATGTGTTTTCTGTTTCCCATGGTAATGTGAGAAAATTTGCTCCTGATCCAGTTCTTGGCATTGATGTCTCTTCCTTTTAAATGGCACAAAATACTAGGGCAACATCACAAATGGTCTGCACAAGTTTGGTCCCTATCCTAGCACTGCTCTATAGCTTCAGCTTTTGCCTCAATTTTCTGATACAGTAAATACACCCTTTGGTATTTACCTATTCTGCTAGAGTGTACATGAGGTTTGACAAACTATGTGTTTGCCAAACTCTTCCAAGTATTAAAATAGATGCAAAAAAGAAAAATAAGTTCTCCACAGAGATGACTAAAAATGAAAATGTTCAAGAAGTTGCATTATGCCTCTGATATTGTAAAGCAAATCCTGCCTTTCTTTGGGAAAGAAAGGTGGAAGAATAATCTGGGTCTTCAGAGGTATCACCACTCCATAGTAACAATGACATCTGTCCATCTTCTGCTGGATAAGCTGTCCTTTTCTTCTCACTTGCAAAATTCTGGATACCAGCGTGAGGACAGATGTAGGTGGCGCCTGCCTGGCTGTGCCAACTGCTGCACCTCCTGGTGACCCTGAGCCAGCCCTTACTACTGTGGCATTTCCTGCACTGCTGGTGAGCTCTGCACAGTTATTTCAGCAGACACACATGCCCAGGCAAATCCTTGTCAGAAGGGAAGTCCCTAAGGTGTTTCTTACCATCAGTAAGAGAGGTGATGTTTCCCAAGTTCTCAGTGCTGATCTCTGCAATATTCTCCATCACAAGGATCTGCCTGGACAGCTTATCCAGGAGGTCTCTTGTCACAAATGGTGTTTTACTGGAGAACACAATTTGCTGGTGAAGACAAATGGGAAGAGACAAAAAGGAATCATTGACCAAAAAAGAAACCCAGCCTCAGAAAAAACCCCAAAAAAACTCCAAAGCACATTACATTGAAGTGCAATGACAAATTCATTGCCTGGAACCACAGGATCTCCTTAACTTAAAAAAAAAAATTTGTCTATAGGGTATTTTTTGGTCCTAGTTGATATGCATCATAGCTTGTACCTTTAATATCTACATCCAGATCCAGACACCTGACTACCCAAATAGCCATTTGCATAAGTAATTTCTGATTTACACACTCCACAAAGCTAAAGAAACCCATCACCACAAGACTTAAAGCCAGGCAAGAGTATTAGTCTTTCATACAACATAGGCTGTAGACTTTCAGGACAAACCTGCATAGAAGAAGACCACAGGCTGCTCTTTCTCCATTCCATTTCAGCTTTGATCAATTACTTAGGTGCCTTTATTAATTTTATTAATTAATTAATTCTTGCTAATACTCCCTACTGCTGATCTCTGCATCTTCTTCAGCAGTCTATGTAAATAATATTCATATCAAATCTGCTCTGTGTGTGGACATGGTTCAGGTTCACTTTGCTCAGCTGCATTTTTACTGCGTACTTTTGTATTGAAACCAAAAAACTTCCCTTTTTCTCATGGTCTTGAGTCAGAAGTTTCCAGCCCAGCACTAAGGGTGCTGGAATCAGGCTCACGCTCCATTGCTTCAATGAGCCTTTGGGAAAATAAAGCCAATGATATCAAGATGGAAGAGTAAAATAATTGTGAAAAGGAAAAGTAAAATAATTGTGAAAAGGAAGTTGCAGCATGTTTTGATTTGTCAGGAAAACTCTGATGACCTCACTGGATGTTTAAATTTGCAATTGCTGTGCATGGGCTCTGAAAAAAAAACTACAGAAATTCCCTCGAGTTGTGAGCATGAAGTGACAATTTTGATGTCCCAGGGGGGCTGTTTCGTGCTGTCTTCACTGTGCCTTTTGCAGACAGAGTCTCTCTGCCTCCTGTGCAAAAATTCATCTCTGTTCTTGAATGCTGCAGGCTCATCTGGGGCTCAGTTAAAAAGCAGAGACAGGGTTCCTGTTTTACCTCTGAAGACATGGGCTGCTTTAACTGGGAACTGATTCCACTGAGGACCTCCCAGTAAAGCCAGCAGGAGTTTGTAACCCAGAGCAGGGGATGCCCCTGTCCCCCACTGCCCTGCCCCTCAGCCCTCCTGGGCAGCTGGTGCCAAGGGCCCCAGAGTTCACGTATCAAGTCTGCTCTGAAACAGGCCAGGATGGAAAAGATGGAGGCACTTCTGGCTGGGGTGAGGGTGTCACCATCCTAGCCCAGCATGGTGTCTGTCCCAGCCCTGCGCTCCCCCACCTCGCAGGAGCAGCGCCGACCTTGCCAGCCTGCTCGTACCCATGCTGCAGGCAGGAATGATTTTAAAATAAATGCCCCAAATGAGGTGGGCCTGGTACCTGAATGAGCTGGGTGCAGTACTGCAAGTGCTTAACTATGGTTATATCGAGGCTGTCGTTGCCTGTGGTCAGGGGCAGGGGGCTGCCAGCCACGCTGGTGCCCACACCCGTGTCCTCGGTGAGAGCTTCGCTCAGGTGGCCTCTGGCTTCGGGGTGCTCCGTCCTGTAACTGGGGAGGAGGGAGGCAGGAGGTCAGTGCAGGGCCGGCAGCTGCCACAGCAGACACACACCCCCACACCCACACAGCACCACGTGAGCAAAGAGCACGGCAGAAGAGCTGAAAGCACACACAAACCTGGTGATGAGCACATCACATCACATCACAAAGGAGCGGGGCTGCCCTGGCTGCCTACAGGAGGGACATACCCATCCAGGGGACAGAGCTGTGCCCTGACTGGCTTGCCCTGAGTGATGTGATGCCCTCAACAGCAGGCTTAGTTAACCCGTGGTTACTGCCCCTAGGTGGTGACAGCTTTCTCCCGTCTGTGATGAATCACCTGCCCAGTGGCTCTGGATTAAGCACCGTGGCAATTTGTACCCTCCCAAGCACTGAGCTGCTAAGAACAGCTCTGTGCTTTCAGAGCCCTCCTGCTGCCAAATTTAAGGCTCATTGCAGAAGGAAAGGAAAACCACTGCTGAAGTAGGAGACATGATGTCTTCATATGCAGTTTTACACAATGTGTACAGCTTACTTTGCCAATTGTTTCTGCAAGAGTGTAGAGCTAGACTTATTGTGTTTTAAATCATCATTTCCAATATTGTCTTGCTGTACAAATGATCCTCCCTGTGTTTAAATGCAAAGCCTGAGGTCAGTCCCCAGATGGCAAGTGTGTTTGGCTGCAAGTTCAGAAGTTTCAACACTTACAGTCTTTACACTGAGTCACACACTTACACATCTAAAAATGGAAGTGGGAATCTGCACTGTCTGGGGATGAGCCAGAGGGGGAAAAAAGAAATTTTAATTTCTATTTTAACTGGTGGAAGCTAGATCCTTAAATCAGCACAGACTGGACTGAGGTCAGAGTGCCAGTTTAGCAAGCAACACAATTTCCCAATTTTTTTTCCCACCAAGTCTTATTCTGGAATGAGGACATGAGATGACGGGAACTGCATGGTGGTTGCTTGTTGCACTCAAATTGCTTTAAGCAAGCTGTGAGTAGTACAGCTCCCTGGTTGGAAAGTGCAGGCAGGGAGGGAACCGTGTTCCTTTCTTTTTTTCCAGCTCTAGTGCCGCTTACATGCCTGCTGGGCATCGTGTCAGCTCAGAGGATGCAAACATGCTTTTAAGACCTAATGATTGAAGCACAGCATCTTAAAGTCACACAACAATGGCAGGCCACGGCACAACACCACAGCTTTTTTCTTTTCTCTTTTTTTTTTTTTTTTTTTTTGCTTTTTTTTTTTTCTCAGAAAGACCAAAAGTGATGAAAGAAGGGCAGGTAACACGCAGGGCCATGAACAGAGTACCAGTCATCACTCTTACATTCCAAAGGCAACCTACATCATGCTGCTTAAATCTGGCCCTGTGTTATTGTTACTGACAAGCTTAATCCACTGCAAAGACTCATTCGGCTAGAGAGAAAAGACAAAGGGAGGGGGGGAAAAACCACAGAGGAATTAGTAATTACATCCAAGGAAAGCCAGGTCCAAACCTATGTCAAGGAAGAGGCTCTGCCAGTATTGATGTCAGCTTTAATTTATTTTACCCTTCTCCTCTGGAGGACAGATTGCATATATTTGAACTGGGGGGAAAAAAATGGTCCTGGAAACTAAAGATTTTGTATGCAGCAGCCACGGGGAGCCCTCTGACCCTAAAACTCATCAAGGATTAGTCAGTCTTCCTTGAATAAATTGTGCACCAGGATCCCCTGTTAGTGACAAAGCCAGAGTGTCAGTTTGGCATAAGCACAGCTGGCAGGTACTACAAACTTACCTATTCTTCTCAATCTCAGTATCTGAAAATACTGAGTCTGCACCTCCTCCACCATTACAAACCTCCACACCACCACCATCCTCATCATCAAAGTCAGAGGTGTTCAGGAAATCAAAGCTTTCTAAAGCACTTTCAACTGTTAGACTTAAACTGGAGGACCTGCTTCGGCTTACTGCTGGCTTGCACTGCAAAGGCAGAACGAACCAATGAAAACCCCAGATATTAGCTACTACAAGAAAGATAAGAAAAAAAAAAAGATAAAGCTTAAAACTTCAAATTCTTCATTTTATTTTTAAAACTTCATTTTATTGGGTGTTTCATTTCAAGCCTTCATATTCATAGCATATACAATCAAAGCCTGAGAACTGGGAAAAGCCTTTCATTCCTCCTCCCTTCCTCATGCTGCCCACTCTCTTCCCCAAAGGAAAACCCTCAAAGGCAAAATTCAATGTGTTTTATAGAAATGAAAAGTACTTCTTGAATCCAAGTTTCACAGCTCTCGGCATTTTTCAAAAGGAATGACAGGAATTAATGCAATGGAAGTTGAAAGGGGAAGGCACATTCCTTAATTGCTGTTCTAGCTACAGAAGCCAATTTATACATATCCAGTGGCACTACCTGATTTATTCCAGAGGTAATGCTAACAGACCTTAGCCAGGAATGAATCTGGTCCCATAGCCGCACTTTTATTAATGGAATGAGAGGAGTTTTGTGGCCTTTGAAGCCAAATGGATTATCAAGGAAAAGTCAATAAGGCATCAGATTCCTAAGTGACAGAGAAAGGCAGTATTGTAACTCAGAAATTAACAGTGCTAGAGAGTGGGGAAACCATCCCACCTCACTGCAGGGAAGAAACTCAAAGGAAACCTTGCTGTAGGAAGTATGAAAGGCCCTGGCCCCATGTGGCAATTCATTCACATGCGCCCACAGAATTGCTTCCAGGGTCATCTTGAAGAATCAGATGTAACTTGAGGGATCATCTCCATTGGTTGGTGCAGTGACTTTCACATCTTTCACTCTACGTGATTATTTGATCAGAAACAGACATGAGCCACTGATGCCATTACACAAGCCACATCCTCCAGTCCCAAGCAGGAGCCATGACTTTGTCTCAGCTCAGAGAAAAATGCATTGGCCTACGAGGAGTTCAGACTCAGCACCAGCTACTCTAGAGCTGAAGGGAGTAGAAGTTCTATTTGCAATTTGTTGGCACACAATACTAATGGTCATACATTTGCACTTAGGATGTTTGAGTCCTTGAACTGACCGTACAGTCATTAGCTGATCAAACACACTTCCCAACACATCTCTGACAAGGATGAGTGCCATATCCTGCCTCTTGTGCAGCACCAATTTCAGCTTCCATTTCCTTCAGGGCTTGGTAGTGCAGCTTCTTCAAGCAAACACAAACAGCGACATGTGGGCCATATTCTCTGGTCATCTCCTATGGCCAAGAGAGGTTTCTTCAGCCACAGCTGGATTCCAGCTCAATCTTCCTGCATGAGGAGCCCATGCAGCCCCTCTCTGAATGGTTGCTGGTGATGGTGAGTGTCTGTCTGTGAGCTGATCAATAGGTGACACCCAGACTTCAACAGATCTGGAAGAGGTGTCCATCTGAAGTGTGCAGGAATCCTGTCTGCACACGTCCATCCTCTCTGCCCCCATCCCATGTCTCTCTGTTTGTAACTTCTGATAAAAGCAGCCTAAATAAAACAGTCTCTATTGTCTCTCTGCCCTTTGAATAGTTGACCTCTTTGTACCAATTTAGAAAACCATACTAATGGTACCTCTGCCTGCTCAAACCTCTCTAGGAATAAATAATGCAAGGAATGGGGGCTGCAGGCTTTCAAAAAAGGTACTTAAGTTGGGAAAGTACTATGCAGCTGTAAACATCAGTGAAAAAAAGGAGGTTAACAAAGTTTCTTTGTAAAAAGATAATGCAGAAGAATAAATGATTCCCTGCTTCCTCCTCAGCCATGTTTTTCAATGATGAGGCTTAAATGACTAGCAGACCAACTTGCATATGAATATGAAGCATTTGAAATGATTATTTCCCATATAATACTGTTTGCAGAGTAATGTGTCATGAGTTGTTATTCATGGGGGAGATACAGTAACAGTGATCCATAGTAAACACATTAACAATACACATGCAAACCCCTTCCTATTTTTAACATTATTCTCTGCATCTTGATGTAATGACAGGATGTCTCTCATTATGAAAATGAATGAGGGAAAAAGGAAAAGGCTATGCCCAGGTGACATGGGGACAGCAACCTTCAGTGATACTCGTGCTCTTAAATCCCTTTGGCAATTTGGAAAATTCAGCTTCTATGGCTACAAGGCTTGATCCTCCTCAGCTAGTGTAGTTTTGCACAGCTCCACAGAGTTCAGGGGTAGTATGCTAAAGTACACCCACTGAGGATGTGACTCATAGATTTCGAAGGTAAAAGTTTGGCTATATTTGATCTCCAGTATGGCACAAGCAATGGGTTCACAAGTGGTGATTCACAATGGTTCACAAAGCGTTCAGAGAAGGGTGTAATTTAATTACCCTTCTGTCATAGCACCTTTTTCTCTTTCCCCCAGGTTTTGATAAAAGATCTGTTTCTTGAGGACACAAGGCTATGATAAGCACATTGCTGACAAAAGTTTAAAAATGCAACATTGTGAAAGGATGCTCCAAGCAGGAGCAAATCTATTGCTACCAGGGAATTCTACTGTTCTCCAGAAAGCCTACTTTGATGTTTGCGAGGCAAGGGGGAGATTCTACCTGCTCAGATTTTCTTTAGGGTAGTATTTTCTGAAAATGTACTCACTTTTAGGATGTCATCTAGATGCATTACTTCTTGATCCAAGTCCTGAAACTCTTTATACTGCTCTTTATGTGGCTCAAGAGCTAAGAGAAGCCCTTGCAAGGCTTCCTCAATGCTTCCATCGAGATAAGATTTATATCCTTCTGATTCCCCACTAATGGATCCCTCACACGGCAGCCTCTCTGGGGTCAGGGGTGTCTCTGCTGATGTAAGCCTTTTGACTAGCTGCTTCGTGATGTTGCCCTCATAGGTATCCAGCTCCACGGGCTTGAGTTCTGAACCTTCATCCGTGTCCTGCAGGAGAGACACCGGGACACTCACTTCCACAAAGACACGATCGCTCCCAGCATCAGAGGGTTTTTGGCAAACTTCAGGAGCTGCCCTTGGGGTGTTCTTGTTCTCAGCCACCACTCCCTCTCCGTGGGACGGCAGGTCCTTTGGCTCAGCAACAGAGTCTCTGCGGGAGTCGCTGCTGCTACAGTCCAGGCTTGAGCTCTGGGAGGACTCAAGGGCTTGGTGCTGGGTGGGGGTCGCAGTGATGTCAGGGCTGGAGCTGACATGAGCAGTCGAGGACTCGGCTGAGTTGGCAGGGGGCACGGCGTCTTCGTAAGGCAGGTCACCAAAAGTGAAGGAGAGAGGCCGCTTCTCAGTGGCCACTGTCCCGTTTTCAAATACATCATCTGGCAAATTCGACTGAAAAGATAACAGGGAGAAAATGTTTTTTGTGCAGCATTGGAAAGAGAATAAAAATACAGCACGTGCCCAGGAAAGAAAAAGGCAAGGAAAAAATTAAAGAAGCATTCAAGACTTGAGAGATGGAAAAAATATTTCAAATCAAACTTCCACTTTCATCTGGCACAGCTCCTCAATTTCAGCATGAAACCTGCTGGAAAACCTGGTCTCAGCATCTCTCTGCTAAATAGAGAGCTCTAGGAAATGATCTCCAGAAGAGGGACATGAATACTGCTCACCCTACTATATTCTTTCAAACAGCATTTCCAGTGCACTGCTCTAGTTCCTGTACCATTGCTCTTTTTAATGGGATTGTACGTGAGCCACCTTGTCTGCATCTTCCTACTCATCACAGATTTCTGTTCTACTTATTTTCTGACTTCTAAAGTAGCAATCCAGAAAATGTTACACAGTTTGCTCCAAAAGTTTCTCTAGTGTCATGGTGGTTATGTGGTGATAGTACTGTGCTATTTCTTTCTTTTTTATCCCATGGCCTGCATGTGGCATGGATGTCTGGAACAATTGTTGAACAGGAGTTATACAGGAGTCCTGTCCAATGCGAGTTTCTGCTGAAATGACTCAGCAAAACTGGTGGTGTATTGATCAGGACACCGATCATTTAAGAAGCAAAACCAGCCTATGCAGACTCCAGAATTTACTAGGGCAGATACATATATACATATATGTTCATCTCTGACTGACGTATAGGGAAAAATCACCATAGGAGTTACAACCTGCCTATCTGACCTACAGACCTTGCTTTGTTATGCAGCCAGCTCACAGAAATGCATGGCACAGATGGAAGGCAACTACTATTTTGCTGACAATTTGCTGGAAAGAACTGTAGGCATTCACATGTTGCTAAACTTAAGGTTTAAGCGTCCAAAACTTGATTTTTCTTTTCTAGTATTATTATCAGCTTTTTTTCCCCAAAACAATCATAGTCAAAGGTTTATTTCTTCTTTCCCTTGGCATGGATGTGCTTTTAGCTTCTGGAAGTCACATTACTAGGCAAATGTAGAGCGTCAATCAGTGTAGCAGGTGATTTTAAGAACACTGTTGGCTTGTATTCCTGCCCTGCTCTCTGCCCACAGATAGCTGACTTCTGATCATTATCTCTATAGAAACCAAGAGGAATTTTGATTTAATGTGAGCTACATGGGCTCACAGTTATGTCCTGCCCTCTAATCAGTCAGCAAAATGAGTGAGTTGCAACAGAGAGCAACACATGAAGCATGCGTGGGAATGGAAATGCCACACAGGAACCGAAAAAATCCTTCACCAAATGAAAACCAGGACTCACATATAGCTCTAGCCCTGCTTTTGGGCTTAGCCTGAGCGATGGCAGGTCACTAAAAGAGCGACTGCGACGAAGCTTGTCAAAGAAAGTGTCTTGAAGAGCATCTAAGATTGTCAACTTTGGCCTGTCTTGCAGGGGATGCAGCCATTTCTTCAACAGTTAAAGCAAAGAGGGTGTGAGGAAGGGCAAGTTAAATGAATGCTTTGTAGCAGAGTACTAAATTACAGGCATGGGATGCGGCACTTGTAAAGCAAATCTCTGTACAGATGGCCTGATTAAGCATTCAGAATTTGATTCATGCAAAATGTAGGAACACCCTGTGAATATCTTCAGTACAGGTGCAAATTTTATCACAGGATACTTAAAAATACTTGTGCTATAATGGTTGTTTAACTACTGTTGCAAAATGAAAACACATTTTTTAAAGATTATTCAAGTACCACAGCAGTCAGGCAGGAAGGATAGGTATGCATTAATTGGCCACATAGTTTCAAAGATGCCAGGATCATAGTCACCTTCTTTTAAGATTAGCAGCTAGGAATGCACTTGCTTTATAAGTATTTGTAAGGGTAACCTGCTGGAACCAGGGGAAAAAAAGCTTAGACATGTAAAGCAGTGAAATGTTTGCAGTGTTTGAACTGCTCTAAGGTTTCTCATTACATAAACGCGAAGCCAAACAGAGCTTACGAAGAATGAGTGGTCCTTGAAGGTTGGTGTTTCAGGAGTGCCTTGGCTGTACATGGACATTCTCCTCTGGAGAGCAGATGCCTTGCTTACATTTCCTGTGGATGGGGTCAAGTCTTCAACATCAAAGGGGCTATGGATACACAAGCAAGAGGGGAGAAAATAAAAGGTTGTTAGGCTGAGCAAGAGGGACTTTCAGGTCCATAGAAACCATTTCTGAAAGGGTGGTTTATTAGCACATCAAAACCCAGAGGTAGCAAGTTTTTAAACTGAAGTGTTTAAAGAAAATGTTGTTAATTAGACAGCAGTCTCAGAAGTGTGGTTTTCGGTTCTGATAAAAGTGTTCCCTCAGAAATCATTTATGTAGTGTAGTCTGATGTTATTCTTCTCACATGAAAAGTATTCTCGGATTTGAGTTGCCAAGTGTCACACATACTAATGAGAAAGGTGCTCAACTATTAATAGAGCTGTTGCATTATAAAGGAAAGCAGGAGCTGTTATTGCTGGCTTCATGTTTATTGCATTACAAGAAAAAGCACACATGATTGTTAAAAGTTAAATGTATCAATGCTTCTTCAGAAAGGACACTTACTTATTTCATAAAAATGCAGTGAGAATTGGGTTTGTACGCTAAGGCTACCAGCTCACCTATGCTGACCAATCTGAATAGAAAACACCAAGAGATTTCCCATCACTCATGTGGTGTATGAAGCCCTTAAAAGCCAGCTTTTCAAGATGGGCCAGCTCCTGAACTTTGCTATGCTAGTGTAAATCCATAAATTCAGCACTAATTTTCACATTGATCTTTTAAAATATTAAATATATATATATATGAGCATTCAGTTTTATCCCATTTTTAAGTTTTGAAGTAAGCTTTAGGCAATTCTGAGATCTATCATCACTAAGTAGGTCCCATACCTTGTAATGTCAGTACTCACCAAACCTAATTTAACAGCTGAAACTAGGCACAACCCTCTTTTACCACAGGAAAAGCAGGCAAACTGTGGCTGACCATGAACTACTTCTCATATATCAAACTTGGGCCACAGTTCCTTCACAATGTTCCTTGGCAGGGAAAAATATGGAGAGAACAATCCACACGGATGAACCTTTTTTCTTTGGTTGAAGTTGTACAGCTGATTGACTGATTGACCAACTGACCAAGGAGTTCTACTTACTACCAGGTGATCTCAAGGTTCAGCTTTACTGTGCCAAGGTCATTAATGTCTACTGCAACCACCTGAGGCCGAGCTGCAAACAGGTCTTTTGTCTCACAGGTTACACTTCCCACAAGGATATGAGTAGCGAGCCCTTTAACTTCTGTGACCTGCAAGACACAAGGACAGAATATTTAGGACCACACAAAGCATTGCAATCCTTAATCCCGAGATAATAGTTTTGATTGTCTGGCCTGGCCCCCTCGCTAAAAAGCTTCTAAAATATGATTGTTTGTTGCATTACTTAAGGAAAAAATCTAGGGTTTGGTGGGTTTTTTTGGTTTAAGAAATGCTTAGTTGCATATGATCATGATTCTATGTTTTCTTTATGTTTCTATAGGAGTCAGAAGAGAACAACCATATGGCTCAGACCAACGGGCTGTCTAGTCTTGTATTTGATCTTTTCACTAATGATAACTGCAGCCCAAGGGGAGAGTGAGAACTCAGCAGTTGACAAATTCCTGACTGGGAATCTCCTGATGTAGCTTGCCTAATTAATAATTTCCAAGGGAGCTCCATTCCAGGTATTCCTCTCTTGTAACTCTGAAGTCATGTAATAGTTTGCACCGAGGATGGCTTTTGGTGAGAACTTCCACAGATCTGCTGTTGAGGAAACATCTCCATATATGTTGTTACAGTAAGAGTAGAGCACTGTTTGTATTTAGAGATACATTTGCCTGGAAATTCAGAGTGACAGTTCTATATGCAGCTCCTACACAAACCAGCCTTTGGCTGTTTGGTTGAAAGTCACTTCTTGAGCCTTTTATGTGAAAGTGTTTGGATAGAGTCCAAAAATGGAATAGAATATACTCATTAACCTTAATAATACTGGGATTCTTGTGTACTATAGAAAGGGGTTCTCTCCTCTAACTTTCCACCTTAAACCTGTATGTTAGATTGAGGAGTGACTCACCATGTGTCACAACTTGCCTTTCACTGAAAACCTACTATCTCATGCATTTGGGATTATTTTGGTTGTGGGTTTTGTAATCACTTGCATTTTTGTTCATAAAGTCTTTGCAGTGTCTAAGCGGGCCATTTCCCCTAAGATTTTTAAGACATTTTCCTGTTTAAGCTACCTAACCAGGGACATCTGGAATGGTTTTTAGCAGCAATTTCTACACAGGGGTCAGAGATTGGATATCTCTAGGTTGAAGGCTTGTTGGAAAGAAAGCATATGGACTTCCTGCCAGGAGAAAATAGTGTTGGGAGGCTGGGGGCGATGAAGAGATGGAACAGTGATGGAGAGGCTCCAGTTTGAGAAGAAAATCTCTCCCACAGCTCTCACAAACTGATTAGTCTTGTAGTATCTAAACTGGACAATACTACAGCACTTTAGTAGGTGTGACAGAAATACTAATTATGGCTTATTTCTAAAGAGTTTAATGATCTGCTTCTGTGTTTTTGCTGATGGTGCATGAGAAGGCAGGTTCTTGACTCCTACCTTGCTTGCAGGCAAAGGAGTCAGCATGCATACCTTAATGGAGATCAGTCCAACAATGAGAGGGAGGAAAACCATCTCTTCTCCATCCCAGCTTTGCTTGCCATTCACTTCTATTTTGCCTTTGAGTTTCCATCGCTGGCGACCGTAACGCATGAAAATCTAAAAAAGAAAAATCCTTTTATTTTCTTGAGAAATCTGCTCTCATAAGGCACAAATGTCAGAAACAGAACTGGGGAAAGGGTCTGAGGAAGGTTGGAAGAGTTAGTGGCATAGGTGCTGCCCATTGACTTCCCATCGAATCAGAAGGAAAAATCTACCGGAGCATCTCTATCTCTCAGCTCTCCTAATTGCTCCTTTTGGTAGTGTACGCCTCACTCAAGTTTTTAACTTCATGTAACTTGATGAACCCTAACAAAGCTGCAAGGCATTTCATTCCATTTACAGGGTAGGGCAAGGGAGGTTTGGGAGGGCAGGATGAAAACACCTGTGGTCTATCCTAACATCTATAACTTGCTGGATCTTCCCAGGCAGGTGAGCTTACAGCCATTCCCCACCAGAGACCTCCCCAGCTGTGAGGTTTTGGCTGTCTGATAATGGAACTTAATGACATCTATAGTGCAGTAACCCAATTTGAACCATCAAGAGCAGGAAGACCACTTTGGGGCAGCTGGGAGACACCTGCACCAACTAACTGAGCCCACAGAGGAAGCAGGAGTGAGAGCAGCAGGAGTTATTTGTCACAGGGAATGAGAGTGGGAACAAATAAATCTAGGATCGAGGCAGCTAGGAAATACTGGTTGAGGGGATCCACTATCAATCCACAGCAAATTTCTTGCAGGGTTAGTTCTGTTCTGGAAGAGCTGGAGGCTTTTACTTTAATCCATCTCTAATTAACAGGCTCCCAATGTTCTCCACTGAAACACTGCAGTGGCCAGAGATCCTGATGCAGCCTCACAGCAGGTAACATCTGCGTCTTGAGAAATGAAATTCAGTGTCTTTCTGCTACTTAGCTCTATGATGAAGTAGAGCCATTCAGTAAAGGATCCTTGCAAGGATGTGTTCCATTTGCCCTACATGAATGGGATAGTACATATGTTTTTTTCCAGGGGATTTAGAAACTTTTGTCACAAATAGGATTTTTAAAAGCTAAAAAATAAAAGCTCATAGTTCTTCAAATAGCCATCACCCAGTTATCTGCATGTAAAATCCATGTCTTCTGACAGATGCCCAGACAAAAGCAGACATACAGAGAACTGCAAGGTTTTACAGAGCACCTATGAGAAAAATAATAGCTGTTCATTGAGGTGCTGTTGTGAAAAGGTTTTGTTCATCATGATATAAAAAGCAGCAGAGGTTTACCTTACTTTTGATTCTTTTGCTATTTAATAAACAGTAAACTCATGCACACATACCTCGTATTGATCTCCTGGGCAGAGCCGAGCGAAGCCAGCCAGACCTGAGAAAGAAAGGCACAGAGAGGCTGTGGGAGGGCTTGGGCTGCCAAGCATGGCTGACCCCAGAAGTGGGGTGCAGTAGTGTGCCCAGGGCCACCACTGCCACACTTGGACAGAAGAGAGCAATACTTTCCTGCAGCCCCCCAGCTGCTGTTCATATCTCTCCTCTTACTGCTGCTGCCTGTGCACCCTCCAATCCAAGATAGCTTACCATCCCAATTTTCTATTATTTCTTTATACTGTATAAAATTTGTTGGGCTGTGGTCTCTTGCACATGAAAGATTTATACCTTCCATCTTTTTTCCCTATGAGAGCCCAAGGTTTCCTTTTATGTAATAACTATAGAGAAAGGAGAAACTGCTTCCTGACGTCATCTGGCTTCAGACACTCAGCTGAGAGCCCTTCCCATGAGGTGTAGGCGAGCTGCTGATCTCCCTGTAGTGCTGCTCAACGCTAACCTGGCTGAGCACTACACTACACTTCAACACAGATTCCTTTTTAGTACATCTTCAGAGAGACACAGCAAGCAACAGGGGCTCCTTCTGCTTGGCGTTTCTGTAACATTTTCATTCCTATAATAGCTGAGTGACTTTCAATAGTAAGTGCATCATGAAATATGACTGACATCTGTAATACCAGATTAATCCCATTTTTCCCCCAGAGCGGGAGAAGTAGCACAGCAAAGCACTTGTGATCTGTGTGTGGTTTTGGGGATTTTTAAGGTAGAACACAACAATGCTATTTTTATATCAGCACTGTGCGTATGAAATGCAAGTTTCCTGAGGGATCATACTGAAATCCAAGGGGAATTACCACCCATCTCCTGGCCTGCTGACCTGCTTTTCTACAGGATCCAGCTGGCTGTTTTTTTCCACAGAGGGAGCTTCTCCTTTCTCACAGATCCCCTCAGTATGTAGCCATTGCATTTGTTTTGGTATAAAAACTTACCCAGCTTTGCCCATTTGAGCCTAAATCTCTGCTTCTAGTGTTGCAGTGCCCAAAGAAAGTGTCTTAAGGCCACATAGAAAGCCTTTGGCAGAGAAAGGGATGCCACAACAGAACATACAGGGATGTGTTAAAATCAAGGCAAGTATGAGGAACCCTAGTGCTGGCTGCATTTGCAGGGATGAATTAGTCCTGCTAGCTGTCCTGTAGGAGCAATTCAATCCCTGCATGCAGTCATGGACTGTCCCCGTGATCTGCTTATCTGCCTCTTCCTTTTCTTTGACCAGAAAATAGTTTTCTTTACTCATCTTAGTGTTTAGCAGAACAGAGAGGCCCTTGCACAGAGCTCATATTACCAATTCCTTTCTAATTTATTTACTGTTTATAAATAATTTAAGATTACTAGCATTCTACCACTGCTTGTCTCTCCCCAGGCATGCTTTTTGTAAGTGAATTTGATCTCTCCTGGGATACAGCACTAAAAGCACGCGAGGAAAATAAAAGGTCCTTTTTTTGCCCACTGGATGGGGTGGGTAGGTGAAGAAACTCCAGCTTAAAATTCCATATGGATATCTAGGTCTGTGAGCTGTGAGTGGTCCAACCAGGCTGGTCAAGTCTTTTCAGCATGATGAAGAGGAGGCTGACTTGACAATAGGGCATAAGTACTTTCACAAGACACAAGTTTTTGGTGACTGAATGGCTTTTGGGGACTAAAAAAATGGCAGGAACCAATGGCTCTATCATACAATTTTAAACATCACACCTTTGTAAAAGCACTGGGCCTTTAATGCAGACAGGACAGGAGATTGCTTCTGGGGGGTCAGCATAAGTAATGAGGGGACAGGGCCATGATGTGGCTGTGGTAAGGAGGCTGGGCCACCTGAAGCTCATGCAGCATGTGCAGCTCTGCTGGACTCCTGGACCATCCCTGGCTGGTGGTGGGCTCTGTCAGGCCAGTGTATGGTTCTCCCTGGAGTGAAACATCTGGCCTTTTCATCTCCTGCTGTCCTGGCTCTTCAAACAGCTATAAGGGCATTTTCCTGTACATCGCAACAGGACACACAGATTCCACACAGTTTTCACACTGGGTCTCCCTGGTAAATTTCAACTGACTAATCCTGACCAGTTAGCTAAGCCTGCTGGCACGTTAATTATCTTGATTTTGAAAAATGATTAGGCTTTTTTTTTCTATAAATATCAGTCATAATAGCTCTGTGCAGCTCCCCTGCTTCCTGACAGCATTGTGTAGGTTGGCTTGCTTTCAGCGTAAGTGACAGGGGGCACAAAATAAAAATAACTTTCACTGGAATGGCTAGGAACAGATAAGCTTTGGGGAGAGGAATGCTTTGATTTTAAATTAGATCCTAAAGTTAGCTGGATACGCTGCAGTGTAACTTAAGGAGGAAACTTGCTGTGTGATCTGCAGGCTTTTGTGCCAGAGCTGTTGCAAGCCTTAGCAATAGCGATGGCTGTACTGTCCTATAGGATTCCTATTCCAAGGGAAAACTATCTAGATAGAAATCTCAGATGCCCTAATTAGAGAATACTTAATACGGCATTTCTCTTTGCTGTTTTCTAATTTGGGCGTCTTTACACGATGCAAACTGTTCAGAAGCAGCTGCTGCTTGTGCTTTGTGCTCTGCTCCCGCGTGTGAGTGCAGTACCTGCCTTCTCCAGAGCCCTTCAGTTCTGCCAGAGGATTTGGCATCCAAAACAGAAGGGGCCAGACCTCTTCAGTCAAGGCGTGTGTGACACTGTGACACCTTCTGCAACAGGTCCCACTGTCAGGAACTGTGCACGGCATTGACAGCAAGCAAAGAAATGCTCCAAGGGAGCTGGAAAATCCCTTAATACACTCTGCAACACTGTTTCATTCAGCATGTGCATGCCACGGTTCTGCTCTGTGTTCCTGTACAGAAATATCTGGCTCAGTCTGTGTGTTCATCTAAAACCTGAGGGATGGAGCTAGGAGAACTACAGCATCTGCTCCAATTATTTTCTCTAATATGAGAGTGCAGAGTAGCTATTTTAATTTAATCTAAGATTAATCTTTATCTTATGCAATGCAATCACAAGAAACAACTGTGACAAGGCAGGCAGAATCAAAACCTTGTATGAGATTTGTGAGCTCTCAAAACTCCACAAACAATACTGTGGTTGTTTTAAATGGCAAGACATCAAGTGAAGAACTAAGAGTTCGTGAATATTTAGATGCTGACTTTGTTTTACAGAACTACTCTCATGCCAGCAACTGAAGATCCAAAAAAGATATCCCTTCCCAATCTCTTCTTTAAGACATTGAGTCTTAAAGGGATAACAGCATTAGCAATACCTGATGATCCATCAGGCAGTGATGCTTCAAGTAAAACTGATTCCATTGTATTCAAACCTATAAACTCCCCTGTCATAAAGACAAGGAATAAAATGTAAAGGTGAATGCCATCACAGAGTTTTCCTAGATAACTATCTACAGCTTTTTTGCTGTTTTTACATTTGGTTAAAAATAGTATTGGTCCCAATTAGCAAAAGTAAAGGAGTTAGAAATAGCTGATGTCAAATTAAGAAGCTATTTTAAATTTCAAGTTCAACTCCATGGAAATTCAGATAATTTCCCAGTCATCTTCTCAAAGAATTACTGAAATAGAGGCAAAAATTACAGCAGCCTTTAAAATTGAATTGCTTTGGCTGTTGGGAGGAGTCTTTGTGGGAGGTAATTAGTCTAGAAAACAAATAGCAGAATCTCAGAAAGTCTGTAAGCAGTGGTGTTCTGTTTCTGTAATCCTTTCCAGTGGGCAGGGGTGTAAATTGGAGGTTTGAAGGCTCAGCAATGGGTGGGGGGATGGGAAACCCTACCTGTCATAAATGCATGTCACACAGCATGTCTCAGTTCCCTCACCAATGTTTGCAGCAACTGCTACTCTTTCTGAGAAAGAAAGGAAGGGTGAAAAGGCACTTACCTTTCATCTTGATGCAAAACTCTCCCAATAGGTTTTCCAGCTCTGCTTCTATGGTACACATGTTCTGTGTTGGAAAAGGGAAGAGTGAGGTCAGACAAAATTTCTTTAGGATTTTTTTTAAGGTCTGTTTGTAAGGATAGATTCTGTTAGGCAAATTAAAGATATTTTGCAGTAAAATCAATCTCAGAGCCATCCTTCTTGTTTACCTAGGTATGGCCCTAAAAAGTGGCAGCTATGGCTGCTTTTTTTGACACTGCAACCCTGTGCTCCTCTGCTGCTGCATGCTAATCCTCCTGATGGCAAAGGAGGATCTGCCCTTGGAGAGTAACCTGCTCACTCTTCTGGTCCTCTCCAGCCAGGACTTGTGCCAACAGCAGCAGATCTATGCCCAAGTGACTCCCAGCATGATTTAATCTCCCAAGAAACATGGACTACATTAAGAAAGACAACTGTGAGAGACTGGGTATTAGACTCTTTCCAGCTCTTCCTTCAGATTTTGGAAGGTTGTCACAGCTCGTGTGCCAGGATGTTTGCAACACTACTAGATTGTTGTTCATCATCTACTGCCTGTTTAATAAAATAGATTTTGATCACAGTACGTGCAACACGTAGGATGCAGCATATGTTTGTAGGCACATGGTTTCCAGTCAACCTGCCATCCCTAAATCTGCAGGTTGGAAGGAGGTATTGGAGTTTAAGTAGGTTTGGGGCAGAATTATGTTTTTGCTTTTGTGTTGCAGTTCCTAGGTATAACCCTGCTCTCATAGAGTCTAAACTGTTATTTCAAGGAACTCTTTCGGCCCACATAACCTGTCTTTGTCAGTCATCAGGTATTCACCTGAAGAAAAACAAATACTAATTCTTCTTTGCTGCGTTTGCTTTTATTTCTTCTATCTGGATGAAACTCTCCCTAAAATTAGTGGCGAAGTTCCCATGACTTTCAAAGAGAGTGAGAGTGAAAAGGATGAACTGATGAGGATGTACCTCTGTGTACTCCTTGTAGCTCCTGTTGATTTCGGTCAAACTCTCTCGAGCTGCTTTGCTGGCAGGAGACATTGCAAAAGCTTGCTTCATTTTGCTGGCACCATCACAGAGACGCCTTTGGATACAATAGGCTTCGTAAAGCTCATCCACCTAGTGGGAACAAGGAAAATGTACTGAGAGAAACCCCAGAAAACCCAGCAAAATAAAACCAACACAATGAAGTCATTTGCATTAAAAGAAAACTCAGCCAAACCATTACATCCAATGGAGGGCCTGAGGAAATGAAGCTGTGATAGTGTTACAGCCTGTGGAAAAGAAACACAAGATAAAAGTAACTTCCACTGTAAATATCTCAATAGAGCAATAGTAGATGCCAGCAATTCACCTTCTTGCTCTGCATGCCTCTAAGCATTGCTACTCGTGTTCTCTCCATTGTAACAGTGAGGCAGGAATGCAGTCAGCTTCTCAAACATCTGTGGAAGAGCTCTTTAAAAGGCAACTGCAATGCCCACACTGCCAAATGTGACTGGAAGGGGTAAATGGCACATTTAACAGGGTCGGCAGTGGCTTTGGTTCCCTAATATCAGCCATGGATCAAGGCTGTTGCAGTATTTGACTAATAGGTAGCATTGGAAGCTGGGAGTGATATTTTGAACTCTTACTGTCCATCCTCCAGAAACTGGAAGTCATACTAGGAATCAGCACAAGTGAAGAGCCTACAAACAGCTGATGTCAAGTTAAACAAGTATTTTGAACTTCAACCCCACCCCCCCCCAGATATTTACCTCTAGTCATCTTCTTATGCTCCTTTGACATAACTTAGGGATCTAACATATTGTAAGCACTCTGGAAGTTTTGCAAAACATAGTCACACACTGTTTGAAGTCTCACCTGGATCTAGCTTCAGAGGGACAGTGGATTTACACTCCTCGTGCTTTGGTCTCCCTTTTCCCCTCTAATCCCTGTACTGAATGTATACGTTTACTCCAACTGAGTAATATATGTCCATATATACAGCTATATATAGTGGTTTATACTTTTTAAACTAAATCTGTCAGATACAGAAGATGTGGGTTTTCTAACCTGACTGTCAGGGTCAGGAGAAAAACACGAATGGAAGAAACTGTCTCTTCTTTCAGCTTCTAATGTCCCTCTTAAAACAGGATGATTTTTGGGTTTTACCTAAAATAACTCTTTCCATTGTTATCTCTGAAATCAAGGGATCACTCTGTGTCCCACAGTGCTCCTGCTCAGTAATGGATTTTCATGGCAGAATCTCTCTCTATGAAAGCATCCAGCACCCTGGCTTCATCAGTATGTAACCCTGTGTGCTGCATTAGAGATGAGCCTGATATGACAATCCAGGCATGTTTCAAATCCCATTTTCCAAGCCTGCTTAACCTCTAACAAAAAGTGCTGTTAATTTTTTTGGAACGGGACTTGTCTTCCTGATGGCATCAAAGCCTTGGGTCAGTTTTTACAAGGCTATCTTGGATAACCGGTGTCTGAAGCCTCTGACCTAAGGGCACCCTACCCAAAACAGGGAATGCTTTGCAAAGTGGAAGAGTTCAGCATGAGGTAATGACACAGGTAGTATTTTGCCATTTTGAAGTTACAAAAAAAGCTTTCTGCACTCATACTGACTCCTATCTCTCTTGCAAGCCAGCAAGCTAAAGACAGCTACTATAAATAGCTGTCACTTGGTATTTACTTCTGACATCAGAGTGGAGCCTTGGTCAGGGATTGATATCCTGTTCCTGCTCATGTGAGTGTGGCTTGGACATGCTCATCTGCTCCCCAAGCATGTGAGATCTGCTGTTGTGCACCCCATCCTCCTTGCTTTGCTTCCTTTACAGAGCAGTGGCAGGTAAAAGACAGAAGGCATCTCTGTGTCCCTGATTAAATACTGCTGAAAAAACCCTTCTCTATCATTAGAACCAAAGATGCTTCTCCACCTGCCCAAGCCTGTGGCTTTAACGCCACACACTCGGTTCCTTTTGTCTCTGTTGCTGTGGGTTACAGAGAGTGAACTCATGTAGTTGGCAAGCCTGAGTAACGCTGACCAGCGTTACCTCTTGCGTTTGGTGCTTTTCACTCTTATTATAAACCCAGAAACCATTAGCTCTGAGCAGGCTGAAGTGGGAAGGATTTGAATGGAAATGTTCGTCAAGTACTAATTTTTGCCATTCATGTTGCCAGCAAGAGAGTAGGTGGCTTGGGGAACAAAATCTCAGTCTATCGCCTTACGATTTGTATTTTTATTTTCAGCTCCAAGAGTAAGAGAGGGCTGAAATTAAAAGGTTTGGATAGGTTGTCGTAATTAGAGGACTTGAAGCTGCACAAATGCTTTTCAAATGACTCTCAAAAGACATTTCATCTGTCAAAAATAATTCATTCCTTTGTCAGGCTCAAAAAAGCAACTAATCACTAGCAGATATGTTTATAAGTAAAGAGAATACATGCCATGGATTTTATCCAGCTCTAAAACATATTAGTGTAAATCACAAATACCTCCACCAATATTCTCATCAATGCATTCAAGTGGATGTGGGCCCCAAACCATGCAGCAAAAGTATTAGCAGTGAAATCCAGGAATAAATCCAAGCTAGCTGCTGTGTGTGCTAGAGATAACTGCTGAATTAAATTGCTTTCAGATGCAACTCTCTTTCTACCTAAAGGCTGACAATAAGCATGCTGTGAGATAGATTTTCCCCAGTAAGTCTCCAACCCTATGTTCTCTGTTCCTAAAAGCATGTGGGAGTGTCTTGGGGCACGGCTGGACCTTGGGGGTCTGTGTGGAAACCCTTCCTTTGGCTCTGACCACCAGCCTATTGTGGAAAAAACAACAAATCTGGGAGCGGCCTCCCCAGCACAAGGGGGTAGCAGGAGGCCAAGGGTTTGTTTCCTCAATAATACAGGAACAGATGCAGAAGAAAGATGATCGGAAGAGAGTGCATTACCTTGCTAATGTGGAACTCCAGCCTTCTCATGTATCTCTCAACCGCTTTGATTTGCTGAAAGAAAGGAAAATGCAGAGGGTGAGGCACCTTTAAATAAATCAGTAAGACACTGCCACACTAGCTCTGCTAGTCCCCATGGATCCAAGATACTCCTCCTTAAAACACACAGGATTTCCTTGACCATGAATCTGGAATCAGTTGTCCCACCCTACTACTGTTAAACTGCTGCTGACAATGGAGTTCCTTCACTTCTTTACCTAATCATATTTTTAAATAAAAAAAAAAGAGGTTTTATTTTGATGGGGTTTTCTCTAGGTTTTTCTAATTATTCTAAGAAAAAAAAAAAACACACAGAAAGCAGAGGGGTTTTTTAGTTTAAAAAATAATATTTTCAGTACTTTAAATTCCTGTATTAATATTGATCAGGTTTTGATCCATTTCAAGATCCATTGTTTTCCTTAGCAAGCTGGTTTTGAGAATAAATCCAAGCTTGACATTTTGATTGGAAAAAAAAAAAACAACAACAAAAAAAAACTTGTTCAGGAAATGTTTTTGAAAGCTTTTCTTTCACCCAAATTTTCATCCAGGGAAAATATATTTTCAATTTTTCTTTCTTCAGAACCGGCAGGAGCAGGAATGAACTGGGGCTTGATCCAGATCTCCCACAGCCCCTTGGTGCGCCCCTATCAGCTCTCATCTGACCGAAGCTGGCTGAGAAAATTTGCACAAGGAAATGGATTTAATGGCTGTCAGCTGACAGAAGAAGGAAGTCTCTCCTCTGCTTCCTTCCTTCCTTGCCTGGCAGGGGTCTGTCTCTCTGTCTGTGCCCAGCCCAGAGCCAGTTTGACCTGGCAGACCTCAGGATAAGGGTTGGTGGGGTACGTCTGATGCCACATTAGTGAGCACAATGTGTTTGATGCAGCATTAGTGGGCAATACCAGAGCCCCCGGGAACATGAGAAGAGTGGGATTTCTTCCTTTGAAAATGCAGGTGTTGGCGTGGCTAGCAGATCCCTCTGAGAAAGGTTTCCATGTACCTTGTACAGATATTAATGCTTCCTTGCAAAGTGGGTGTTAAAGAGAGTAGCATACCTTATCTAAATCGTACAGGACTCCCTGCAACAGAGAACACAAAACTGATTAATTTTGCAACACAACAGCACCATGAGAAAGTAGTGTTTGACACTCAACAGAAATCACAAACAAGACCATGGCTAGAAGGGAAGAAGAGCATCAGTGCAAATTCCCTGTATCCCACACCCATCCCCTGGCTGCTCCAGCACCCCAAGAAGGCCACTGTGCATCTACACAATGAAAAAGCATGGCACGTACCAGGCGTGAGTTTCTTTTCATGTCTTTTAACTGAGTAGTCAGCTTATCCAGCTCTGTCTGGTGAACTTCCAGATACTCACTGCAAACACAAGGCAGAGAACGATGCATGAGCTCTGCAGCACGTACCAAGCTGGCTGAGGATGACCATCCTAAAAGAAAATCTGCCTGACAAATGGCTTTCCTCACTGGATGTGTTTACACACAAAAGCTCATTTACGTTGATCTGTCCTAAAAGCAGCTCCCTGCTGCCTTTTTGGGAATAAATAGGAGATCACTTATTTAACAATGTATAAGAGCTCGGTGTTCTCTTTACACTGAACAACCATTTTCAAGTAAGCTAATCTGCTGCTTAGTTTATGGGCTGGTGCCTTCCAGTCGCTGCCCCTGTATCTGGCTGATAAAAGCCCTGTTATCATCTGGGATGTTATCTGAAAGGCAATATAAGCCTTTGATAGGACTCTAGGAAACTAAGAGGGAAAAAAAATGTGATGTTGAAATCCCAGACTTTGGAAGCTTCTCTGAAAATGTGAATGGAAATGGGATTCTGCCTCCTATATTCTTGTTACCCATACAAATATTTAGATACCAAGTGTCACAATCCAGACTTCAAGAGGTGGATGTTCGTCTCCTATGACGAAGGATCCTGTTCTCATTTCTCTAGGCTCTAAAATGTTACAGAAAGCTTCAATCAACAAGCAGGATAAAAGCTCTTACTTCAGGCCACTCTTCAGGGCTCGGTAGACCTCTTCCATCCTTTTAGGCTGGGGTTCTTTGGGCGTGGTGCTGTTCTTATGGCCCAAATTGTGCATTTTCTTCACCTTTGCTTGGGGCTTCTTGAGCGCAGAGGAATTTTCAATAAAGGAGTTACACCTGCAAAATGAACATCAAAGAGGAAGAAATCCCTATAAATCATAGAAATCTCAAAGGAGTGTAGCTTGAAGAAATCTTCCAATATTATCTCTGCTAGCAAAAATTAATCTTCTTCTGTGCCTGCCAGTTAAAGGACTGCATTTCTTTACAGGTTAAGAATCTGAGCAGCCTGGGATATGTGCTTCCCAAGACATAAATGCTTGTCTGGAAATGCAAGGCTGAGTCTGAGGCTCATTAGACATTTCTCTGTCTTATACCATGCCTGTCCTAACTCACATTAGAGAGCCCATGAGAGAGCTGAGCTACATCCAGGTGTGCTAAAAGAAAGGGGAGCCCAGATAATCTCAGGTGGGAAACCTGTGGGTCCTAAGGAAGACTGGGATTTGATTAAGAGAGTTTCTGGAGAACAGCGTCACACCACTGGTCTTGTGTGGAGTGTGTGGCAAAGTGCACAGTTGTGCTGCATACAGGTGCCTCTTTGGGGACTTTGCTGGCTGGTAGATAAGCATCTAACAACTGTCATTGACTTGGGATGACAGTAGGAGGCAACCCTTTGCCTGCTGTTACTCTTCAATTGCTAACTGGTGGTCTGGCACTGGGAGACAACACAAGCTAAAAACAATTTTAAGTAGCCTCTGGGAGCATCTGGGACTGGATGGCTTGGGCATGCCTGACTCAAAGCCCTGTCTAGCTAAGGGGCAGTGCATGGAAAGGCTCTGCAGCCAAGCTCAGGGGAAGAGCTTTGTTTTGAATTCCTAGTGCTGCAGCAATGAGAAGACTCTTTTAGGCAGCAGGGGTCTTAAACTGGAGGTGATGGCATGTGTATCGTGAGCAGTGTTCCTGCACATTTCACATGTTGAAAAGATCACTGCATAAGTTAAAGTGATTCTCTGAAATTCTCTCACAGCTCTGAGGCATGTGAGGAAGCTCTGCATTAATGGGGAGAGGCAAACAGGCAGAGGGTAACAGCTGAGTTATACGAACAATATATTCTAGCTTAGGACACTGTATTCAGCAGAGTCAGAGAGAAAGACATCCTCTCTCACCTCCTTTCCTCCTTCATGCCCTAAAGCCCAGGACTCCCTTACAGCAGATTTTGAAGCAAGAGAGCAAGGGCACTTGCCTGGACCGTCTTTCCTGAAGCCCGCTGAAGCCAGCGAAGGACTGGCTTCTAATAATCCCATTAGGACCTCCTGGGGAGAATGAATGTGATCCTATTGACATGATTTCAGGGAGCCTCGGAGATATTCCTGAAAAACAACAGCAAGCATGTCAGTGAGGACGGAGTTATGGTAAAAGGCAGGCAGTGAGTGAGGTGGGACAGCCTGGTGTCCATCTGTGACATTAAGGGGTACCTGAACCCCACCAGAGCTGCAAGTCAGAGCACAAATCTGTTTGCACTTCCAAATCATTCCCACTCAAAACCAAAACAGTCCTATTTTAGCTTCTGACTTCCAGGGTATACTGAAAATGTACCAAAGACACAAAAAGGGTCTGGATGTAGGACAAGAAACCAGATACTTCAGTGTGATAATCCCAATGCCATCCCCAATTTCTGCCATGTCTGGCATGCCTCACCCCCAGGCCTAGTGTCCCCCCTGCCCTGGGAATTATTATGGGAGTGTGCAGAGCTCTTAGGAGGCACTCACCATCACTGCAAAGTGTGATTATATACAATAATAATTTTATAAATGATTGATAAATCATGAACACTCTGCAGCTCCCCTCTAACCCTTGTTCCCATGGCTGGTTTAGCCCAGGGGCTGCTGAGAAGGAAGACAGGGTGGGTGTATGTGCAGCCATGACATGCCATGATGAGAGGGATGCCCTCCACTGTGAAGGGAGAGGAGCAAACAAGCTCCAGGCACTGTGTGCTCTGCATTTCATGTGTCCGGGGGGGCCTCAGCAGGGAGGAAGCCCTTGCCCTCTGTGTGCTCATTTCCAGTGCCCAGCTTGGCATCTGCGCTAAACTAGGATGATTTCAATCCATCCACAAATAAATAGCAGCGAAGGGCTACGGTTCACAGCAGCTCTATCTGCTGCCACAAGGGAAAAGGGGGATGTCTTTATCTTTCTTTTCTCTTTAATCCACTGTTTTTCTTGTCTCTGCCCTCAGCAGACAATTAAATTGATTTTTCTGCTGGCTTGGTTTTGTGCTGCTCTAGCAAGAGGAACGGCCCCACAGATCTGTGAGGAGCACCATGGCCAACACAGGCCTGGCAGCAGGAGGAAAACTGGGATGCTGGAGAAGAGGGTGCTGCCAGACACGGTTCCCCCATCCTGCAGGACCCATCCTCTCACTGCCTCCCGTCCTTCCTGGGATGTCAATTCAGCTGATGACACCACTGTGCTGTGAAATGGACTGAGAAACTAGGCCAGCTTAAAAATAACCTGACAGAAAATGAGAGAGGGATTTTAGCAGTTTTTTCTCATCTATTTTAAAAGCTGGACCCAGCCTGCCCCATGCCCCCAGTTCATTTCACTCCAGTAGCTGGGCTGAGGGATGAGCTTGGTAATGAAGCAGGATGGTATGGCAGGGGCTGGAGCTGCCTGCAGGCAGTGGAGCTGATGTTCTGTGAAACTCTGACCTACAGGGCTGAGGGGGTGACAGCAAGCCTAAACCACCCTCTCATCCCCACAGATCAGGAATGATTGTGAGTGCCCAAAAACCCCAGCCATTTGTGAAAGCCAGAGATCTACACTGTGAGCCTTCACAACTGAATGTATTTATTAATTATAAGCACCAGAGTTACGTGGTGCTTGCACGGCAAACATTCACTGCAGAAAGCAAATATGTGAAGAAACATTGTGCACTGCTCAGTTATATTTAATTTGTAGCATTAAGCTGGGCAAATACTCTTTGGTGTGGCAGTAGGTGCCAGGGTGAACTATTGTTTCTCTTTGGAGGAGACTGCATTGCCCAAGGAGCTGCTTTCCCAGGAATATTTCTGCAAGACCTCTGCCAGAAACACTTCTTCCAGTCCCAGCATTGCCAGCACTTATGAGACATTTTCTCTATTGCACAACCCAATCAGAGTACATCTTCCTGTTTTGGAAGTAAGGGCTGCCCCCCTTGACTGAACAGCTTCAGAGATACCACAGAGGGTGCAGTCAAAGACAGTTTTCTTCTCTCCTGTGGTCAGCAGGTACTGGTACTTTACCATTCATGTCCATGGCCTAGCCCAGATGCAGCCCACCCAGGTCAGGACTCAGAGAGTTTAACCACACAAGGATAAACCCCTGGGACAGAGAAGTTGCTGTCAGGCAGACAGGACCACGAGCACCTGTACTGGTTAGGGGAGAGGGTGGAGGAGCAGAGAGGCTCTGGAGCAGCTGCTCCTCCCAAACTCTGAAGATACCACAATGAGGATGCACTTTGGCTAACTCCCACAGGGACAAACATGCTCCAGCCACAGCTGGAGGTACTTGAGTCTTTAGGCAATGAGAGCCCGAATTTGGCTCTGTGCTCACTCCTACATCCGTAAGGTTCTCTGCACACCTCTGCAGGGTTGAGCTGTGCTCAGGCTGGCTGATACCTGGCACAGCACTTGCCAGAAGGCATTTTGCCGCTTCCAGGGTCAAACCTCACATCCCTGCAGATGGTACTGAATTTCCCTGTGCCAGCTTATGCCTAACAATTCAAACTCCATAGAGAGCCACCTCCTGAGAGAGCGGAAACCACCCGACCACAGTACTCTGGGGTCTGCACAGCAAGCTCCCTTTGGGTTTGCAAATAACCTTTAGACAATTAGGCTGCAATCTGCAAGCTCCCATACAAGGATTTGCATTAAAAATCGGGTCCAGAGTGCCAAGGAGCAGTAAATCCCTTGCAAGTGTTCAGCACTTGCATCGCTTGACAGGATGATTAACACACACACACCCTGACAACATCTGGGACCTAGGAGGAGCCAAACAACACCGAGAGTCAGAGGAGATTTAGCTGCATAAACATCAACCATTCCTCAAAAAATAAGAGAGCTAGAACAAAACTTGGAGTTGGGTGCTCATCTCAACCACACTGGTTATGAAAAGGGCTTTAGATTCAAAACTGTTGTGAAAATGCTAGCATCTTCTGTATGATGTCTCTTCTCTATTAATATGAACAGAATATGAATGGCTTTCACTATGAACAGAATCTTAGTGTCCAAATCTGACTGTGCAGAAACACTGGAACTGTTTTGATTTTCTTTTCCTTTGGGCAAACTTAAAAAATAAATAATCTTGGAAAAGGAATGTACTTATTTATTTTCTTTATTTTGCTCAAGCACTCAGATGGCTTTGAAAGGCTTTAGTAGCTAAGACTTTCCCCAAGATACCAGAAAAAAATGTGAAAGAAGTGCAATTGAAATGCAAATTGAAGACCTGCCTGGAGCTACTTTTGCTTTGCTTTTGCATAAAATGGTCAGAATTCAGAGCCCAGATAGGCTTGTGGCCTCTCCCTATATATTATATATAATCTTGGTGAATAATGTATGTTTAATTTCTGTACAGAAGAAAACTGAGATAAAAGGAGGTAAGAGAGTCGGAACTGGTGAAATCTCCCATTTCTGTTCAGTTATTTTCCATTGGTCAGGTTAAAGGTTGACTCTATTGTACAAACACCATCTGTTCTTAAGATTTAAACTAATATTCATAATATCAGTTTATTATCTCAGACACTTCCAACCAACCTCAGAAAATTGCAGACTCTGCATCAGCCCCTTGGCCCAGATTCGCAGAGACAATGGCTGCATATGGGCACTGCATTGATGGATTATTAATGATACCCATCTCGCAAATACACTTTGAGTGATGAGTATCTTCATGTTGTTGTGATATCCTTTGTCGAGAGGGGCTTATTTTCCTGCCTCTTAAGCCATTCACAGGTGTGTCTGCTATCACCTACATAAACCTACCTCTAAATTTAGTAATACAGTTGTATCCTGATGATATGCATGGATGCAATTGCCAGTATAATTTCAGTAAGGCTCAGCCCAAGAGGACTCACCCAGATCTCTTACTGACCTGATGGGTATCCCCACAGCTGAACACTGCTAAGGGGATTCTGGTGCTACGCCAAGGTGGTGATCAAGTTTCTCAGTCTACATTTAGCAGTTATGTGATATAATGCTACTGTCTTCTACATGCAGTATGAATTTTGCTCTCCATATAATGCAAGCTGCACATCTAAAATGATATTAAATGTTTCTGTGATTTGAGAGATCCCCTTCAGCAGTGGATATAATTACTACACTTACGCTTTTAAATCTATATAGTTAATGAACCAGGGATGTTTCATTTTAAAAAGACACCACTCTCCTTACTGTTAATATAAGCATGCCCCGTGTAGAAGTATAATTAATATAATTAGTACTGCCCATGCTAAGTGCACAGCAGCTGAATGATGAGCCCATCAGTGAGTCAGGGATAAGGTGAAATCCTATCAGTACTCCTCTGCCCTATTCGCTGACAGCTTGCAGCAGAGAATGGCAGATAATTGATGATGTCTCTGTCCCCAGGGAAATAAAAGTCCCCTTTCTCAGCTCTCCTTTCAGTCTGGAAATGGGGAAACAGCTGAGCCTGAGCTAATGAGTGGGGAAGGGACAATCACTTCCAGAGGGCTGCCCTCTCTTTATCACCCTCAGCACAGACCTCTACCTCCCACAGTGCCAAAATATTTGATAAACAGCACGGACTTTGATTCAAGCTAGGAAGGGAAATTCAGGCAGAAACATATTTGCTAAATCTAGTCTAACTTTTGCACGGCTTTTTTTTTTTCTTTGCTTCTTCCCCATGACCAGTTTGGAGACTGTATTTTTTGCTCACCACATGATGAGGGGATTGGTTTTGCTAGACATGTGCTAGCAACCGTGTAAAGCTGCAACATAGAGTGGTGATGGTGCCCTTGATTCCTCCTGTTCTCTCCTTATAACAATTCCAGGTATGGCTCCAGGTCTAGAGTTTGCTGTAAGGTGTCAGGGAGCTGTCTGCAGCTGAGGCTTCGAGGACACTCCAGGATTAGATATAATCACTGATTAAATGGGAATGTGGGGTAGGACTGAGTGACAAAGCATTCTTGATAATCCTTTTTCCCTATATTATTTTCTTGCGTGACAAATGGTTCAAGGTCCGTTCCAGATCTAAGGAGAGGTAATCCCTACAGTGACATCGTTTGCATGTTGATTCTTTTGTTGATCTATGATGGTTTGTCTGTTAAAAATTAAGTGATAATTATTTAGGTTAAGGTGAGCTGAGGAGGTCCACTAACTAATGTGAGTGGATGGCTACAAAAGTCAACTGATTCTGTTTGGCATGCTAGGAGCATTTCCTACCTGCAAACCTGGGGTATGTCTGACAAATGAGCTGATGTCTTTAGGACTAATGAAAGAATATTTTTCTCTCTCATCTATGCTAAGGTCTGTATTCTGCTTATTGGGCTGGCTGACCTACAAAGGTAAAACTTTTAAATGCAATGAGATGACATTTAGGACCATGCATGTCTCCAAAAGACAGTCACAATAAGGGAAGGAACTGCTATGCCCTAGAAGTCATGTCCTCCTCCCAAACAGTCAATTCTTTCTGCTTTGCATTCATAAGCCCAAAGAGCACAATGCAATTCTAAACTTACACAGGCTCAGTTCAGTGCCAAGCTCATTTTGTGCACCTTCAACTCATGCTACTTGCTCTTGTAGCCCAAAGCCTAGCAATTTTTAATATTTTTTTCCAACTTCTGCTCTCTGATTTAGCCGAATCACTTTGGCAATACAAGGCCAGCATGTAGCCCAAGTAATCATCTGGAATGTATGATTTTCATGTTCCCTAGGCTCCTAGAAGGTACAGTGGTATGCATCTTGGATGAGAAAGTAGACATCCTTTTGGGTTTTTTTAAATATAAAAATTTGAAAGTGATATGTGGGTAAGAATGCTCAGGAGCTTTATAAAAACTTTCACAAGAAATTTAATTTTTGCACAAGAGTTTTTACACTTTCAAGACAAAAACTCTTATGCATGAGTGAGCAGACTCAATTTCTGTATACGTCAGGAAGATTTGTGTTGGGTGAGGGTCTCCTGAAAGCACCTGTAGAAAGGTGTCTTCTGTTGGTCATACACAAATTACAACCTTCATGGCACATTTATGCTCCCACTGATTGGGCTGCTCCTTCCTTGTGCAGGGCAGCATTTGCTAGAGCTGTACAGACATGTGAGCTCCAAATGAAGAATTATTCTTGGTTGCCAGAATAAAATCATGTGCATTTGTTCCACTGAAGTCCAAGGCTTAGAGATATTCCTAAATAGTAGCATATGGCTACACTGACAAGCACACTTCCCAAGCCTACATCAGCTGGTGAAAGGCCAGTGGATCCATGAGCTTCAGACGTTAATTTTGGCACACAGAAAGAGCCATGTGGGCTTACCTGCACAGCTGCAGAGAGCAGTGCTGCACAGAGAAGAAGCTGCAGCTCAGATGGAGCCCCCTCCTTCAAATGAGACATGTGGGAGCACATGGGACACGCTTGGGTGGGCAAAGCCATTGGCAGCCACAGCACAGGAAGAGAAACCTGCCCCATCTCTTGCAGCACCAAGAACCTTAGCTTAGCCCACTGCTAACTCATCCTGCTCTTGCTGAGGTGGTCTCTTCCCCAGTCATGGACATCCTCAGCACTGATTATTCAGCAGGATCTCTCTGAAGGCTTGAGCGCACTTCTCACTGACGGCTTCATGTCCATCAGGGACACTTACAGTGATTCTTTTATTAGCTGTATTTCAATACCTTCAATTTGGATGGATTCCATTTCTACAATGCACAAAGAAATATTTATGCAACTGATGCATCTTTTATAGCTCTTAAGCCCACAGTTGGGAGCTTTACTTTTTCATGCAGAAATCCCCAAGTGAGCATAAGGTGCCATTACCTGCTCCTAATAAATGAAAATGTAGTATTTCAGGACCAAATTTCAGCTTTTGTTTCAAATAGTATCAAGCCTTAGGAAAAAGGTTAATAGCAAGGTTTATACTTTATGGTCTCCTTTCTGTAAGAACATTTAAAATGTTGCACGTAAGGGCACTTTCAATTCAAATATTACAGTATTTGCTAGCTCATCACTAGGCACCCTGAGCAGAAATACAAATCGTCTACCATCTGTAACAGCCCATGTTGTTTGTTCTGCTCCTCCTACCCTAACTAGATGATGCACATAAACCAAAAAGCAATAGTAAGAAAAAAAGCTAACAATCCAGGTCAAGAGCAAAATGGTAAAGTAGATACGGCTGTAAATGCACAGAACCTGATAGCTGATGCTCCCACTGCAATATAGCTCCATAAATTCAGTAAATCATCTCTCACACCAGTCTAGGTACCAAAATCAGTGTGAGAACTTTTCATTTTATTTTTGTTGTAAAACATGCCTTTGGCTCTAATCCTCATCACCTCACTAGAACACAGAAATAAGGATTGGCAGTGGCTAAGGTGAAAGCAGCACCCTTTTTGTCTCATACCACAGTTGGCTTTCTTCCTCCCCTTTTTGCAGCTATTCTTGCACCAGAGCTCTCAGTGCAATGCCCCCGTTTCTCGGTTTTTGTTGCCAGGGAGCCTCTGCTTAACCTCCACTCAGAGAAAGACCTACACTGCACCTTCCCCTTGGTATAACTGAAAATCTAAGGAGAGGGAAATGCAAATGAGTTATTTCACTGTAATAAACCCAAGGAAAATATATTTGATCTTAAATTGCTCCGCACACAACAGATGGGTTCGTGGCAGCTGACCTCCTTTTTTTTTTCAGTTCCAACCATTTATTTCACACTGGTGGCTGGGGTGAGCATGCGCAGGAACCCACATGGAGCCCTCCCTAATCTTGCTCCCTACAGCATTAGAGACACAGGGCAATCATATTCAGTTGGCATTAGCATAAATAAGCAAAATTTGGTCTATAATTGTACTTAGGAGTGTGACTGAGGGATCAGAATCTGACCATCTAATTACATTTGACATTCATTCATTTCAAACCTACCCCAGTATGCAGAATTATGTTTGATTAGAAGTCAACTCCTATTCTACTCATCACTGATAATTCTTTACGTCAATGTAGGATTTAATTAAAGACGAAGTCCCACTGCCATTCAAGTGCTGGCAAATAATCTAAAGAATAAGCACTTCCGAAACCCAACTGAGAACAATCCTCTCATGCTTTAAATCCACCTTGCACAAAATCCCTGACAAGCAGTTCAGCGTGAGTGGCCTGAGCACACAATTAACCACACTGTCATTCTGGCAGCACTGCACAGTAACAAGGGTGCAAGACTTTGGGCAGCTCTGCCATCCATCCCTGCATCAGGGGATAAACTACTAGGAGCAATCTTGTGAGCACTAGTAGGACTAGCAGGACCCAAAACAGGTCGTGGGAACTCCTCCATCTAGGAGCAGCCTGGCTACTTCTCTACCTCTTTTAGCATATGCCTGATTGACCACAGATCTTGGGTGGAATTTTAATTTCTTAGCTTAAACAACAAAAAGTGATCAATTTATTGCCTATTTTGGCAAGCACTGGCATTAAGGGAGGCCTAGGAACCCATGAGTGCTGTGGGTGGGTCTTCCTTGACCTTTACTGACCAACAGTAACACCTGGGCAAGCCCAGGAGTAACATCTGAGCACAAGTAGGGTAAGACAGCCCTGATGTCAATAGATGCAACTTCAGTGGAAGTCCTTTGGCAAAATCCATGATGAATCTGAGCAGTGACCTAAATTTCCACGTCAAGTGTAAGCAGCACAAAGTGGCTTCACATTCTCAGACTGTGCAAGGAATGAATATAAAAATCTTCTCCGTGACAGGAGAAAAAAGCAATGGCTAGCAAAGTTGTCCTTGAGAATGCTAATTTCTTTAATTACTTTGCAGCAGTATTTTTGCTGCTTACAACCCTCATTTAATGCAGATGGTAGCAGCATGGGCAAGGAGAGCAAGCTGAGCATACAATTTCTTTGCAACTGAAGGAAAGTAAATGCATCAAGTAAACACATGCAGGATGGTTTGGGTAACGAGTGGGCTGCTCTGGAGATTATTTGTTTTGCCTCAGCCAAGACAGACAAACTAGCTGTTCTTGGTACCCACTCCAGGTACGCTCTAATATAAGCATGAGTGAGCTAAATTAAACAAGTAAGACAGGCTTTTCATCCCTGAAAGGAAAGTAAAACATCATTGTTGTCAAATCCTTTCAGCCACTAATGAGATACAAACGCTTTGCTGCTCCTCTTTAAATACATGGGATTAGGGTGACTTAAAACTCTCTGGATGTTTATATGATCGTCCTATTTCCAGGAGTGTCGTAATGGCACACTGCTCACTAAAATACTGCTGAAGACACACCGTTACATGTCCTAGGATGAAGGTCTTGAAAGCTGGATGTTCTTCTCCCAGACATGAGCATTGCAGAAATGGATTTATTTAATCTTTTTGACACCTTACAAGTTGGCCACTTAAAGAGCATTGCCATAAAAGTCCTGTGTTACTTCATTTACATTTGGCTATAGCATCTGTCTGAAGCTCTCTTCCAGTACATCAAGTAGCTGAACATTGTCCATGCACAACCATGGCTGTCTGCTCTGATGCAACTCGTTTGTCTCTTGGTTTCAGTTCATTTTCAAATTCAAAACTTCAGTCGTCCTACATATACGACTTTTGGAAATTTTATTTTAAGTTATGGCAGAGTTTATTATTCTCTTGGCTACAGTATTTTAAGCTTTAAAAACCTCTTGAAGGCACAGGATACAAGAGCACATATCTCATACCATGAAACAGCCTAAACTTCCCCCAAAACATCACCAGTTTATCTGGTCAGAATCATTAAAGGATCTGTAAGAAGCATCTGAGAGAAGATAAAGGGATAAGGTTCTATGCTAGGGTCCCTCCTGGAAAAAGCTCGTGTTAGTGACACTGGTGCTGGGAAAAGAAGACTGATGATTAATGGGGCAGCTGAGCAAAATAAAAAAGGTGACTGGTATGTGCAGACTGCCAGAAGACACAGCTATCCCACCCTGTCCCACACAGTTACCAGATACCAAGCATCCACAAAAAGAGAACAGCTTTATAGACACGCAAATGTTTACAGAAACCACTTAAAAAAATATCAAGCATTTTAGGGAGACCTGCTCTCCTTGCCACCACTTTCAGAAAACCACATTTCATTTCAACACTTATCAAGATAACTCAGCAAAGTGCAGTTGGAGCCCAGAAATCAGCAATATGCAGTGCTGCATCAAGAGCAATGTGGGCAGCAAGGTGAGGGACACGGTGCTGCCCCTCTGATCTGGTGAGACCTCACGTCAAGTACTGCATCCTGGGCCCTCAGCACAGGAAAGACACAGACATGCTGGTGAGTCCTGAGGAGAGCCACGGAGATGATCAGAGGGATGGAGCACCTCTCCTACAGAGACAGGCTGAGAGAGATGGGGTTGGTCAGCTGGGGAAGAGAAGGCTCCAGAGAGACATGGGATTGTAGCCTTTCAGTATTTGAAGGGGGCTTGTAAGAATGATGGAGTCAAACTTCTCAGCAGGCCCTGTCATAGCACAACAAGGGGCAATCTTTTATGACTAAAAGAGGATAGGTTTAGACTAAATATAAGGAAGAAATTATTTACAGTGAGAATGTTGAAACACTGAAACATCTGCAACAGAGCAGCTGCAGATGCTCCATTCCTGGAAATATTTGAGGTTGACTTGGGCTGTACTTTGAGCAGACCTGGTCTACTGGAAGGTGCCTATGATGGGGGCAGGACTGGAACAAGATGGCCCTTAAAGGCGCCTTTCAACACTAACCATTCTACAACTCAGTAGTTTCTCAGTACAGAAAAGCTGATCTCTCTTGACTCTGCAATGGTTTTCTGCTCCTTGGGGCAAAGGAGGTTACATTGAACAATCACTGGCACAATTCTGGTTTGGGCCAGATGGGGTTTTCTTACACAACTACTGTGCATATTTTGGGAAGCATGGACCAAGGTCCATTCCCAAAGCAGTCTTGACATATTTTCCTCCTTTGAAGGGCAGGGGAGTTTAATGCCATAGATACAGGCCAGTCTGTGCCTGCTGCTGCTTCTGCCCAAAAACATTCACAAATGCCTTACTGTTACAGATAAAACCAATGCAAACCTGATGAAACCCTTAAATCAACACCAGGTAGATCTAGTCAGGGTTAATTGGTAAATTTAATTTGTAGTGGAAAAAAACCAACCAAACCCTGAGTTTAAAATGCCATAAGGTCCAGCTATGCTATAGGATTACTTACCATTTGAGTTTTCCAGACACAGAGACATTACAGATAAAGCGAGCATGAACCGGAAAGATCTGACAGTGCCTTGTGTCACTGAACTACAAGGTAATTATCTTGTGTAACTTTTCATTGCACAAATCAAGGCAGCACATCGTGGCACATCCCTGCTATTCCACAGTATGCCATTTAAAAGACAGACCTACTGGGGCCATTGCAGGCTAATGACAAGCTTTTAGGAATGACCCTGTAGCTTGTCCTCTGCTGCCCCTCCTTTCTTCTTTCCTTCTCTGTTGATTTCTGCATTTTCCAATTCACATCGTATTAACAGACCATCATTAAGGATATAGGAAAAGGAGGATACCATGGCTTTTCATAAGGATAGAAAACTATTTTGCCCTTTTGCCAATGGAGGCAATTGTCTTCCTCAGCTGGTGGCAGCATGACATGCCCACAAGAAATACAGTGCCTGCATGAACCCTATGTACAGGGTTCAGTTTAAGATAGAAAGTGTTACACTGGATCCACTGCTGCCACCTTCTCTATTAGAAAAGAAGATTATTTTCTTTTTAAGGGTAGAGCTAGGAGAGAATGGGAAAACAGCAACCTTTTGCTGGATAAATGCATATGAAAAGCCATCTAACCTTCAGGGAACTTCTGTTTTCAGTGTAGGGCATTGAAATCAAATGTATTGAAAGCCCTTCTAGTCCAGCACCAGCATGATGGAACAAAGCTTTGTGGTCCAGCTGTCATCTGGGGAGATGATGACAACATCCCCCTCTGATTTCAAAGAAAGCAAAATCTTAGTTTATGCTGGCAGAATTTTAAGCTGATAATTCTCTGGCCTCAGCTGAGTCTTAGCATTTTTAATATAGCTTTGGTTTGGTTTTGTGTAGCACAGATGACTTACTGCAGTGAGCAATTCAAGCTCCTGGCTTTATTAATCTGAACATCTAATAAACTAAACATTCTTCTCTGTTCATTTTAGCAAACATCTCTTCTTATAGGCAAGATTTTGTGTATATCTAAGTAGATGTGGCCTGCAAGTGTCACACTGAATTCAAGAAAAAGTCTCATGGATCAAAGAGCACCTCACAGCCAACTGCTTCCAACGCAACCAGCACCTCTTTGTGAAAACCCAAGTCCTTCTTTGAACTACCAGAACACTATGCTGTGGATGTACAGAACGAGACAAGGAAAGGGCAGTCACTCATGCAGGACAACACATTATACACTTAATTGAGCATATTAGCAACAGCATCGTCACCCACCGACGTGCCTGTGTGGTTGGGAAAGTGCACAGGGACAGCTGTTGCTGCCATGACCCAGCAAAGCTTGCAGGGGTGACCAGAGAAAAAAGGTGTGCCCATACCCAAGGAGACTCACTGGCCAAGGACTACTTGGAGGGATATTATTTCACAAAGCTGTAACATATGCCACTACTTCTGTACCACAGTTAAAAGGTTTGAAAACCAAACATTTTAAAATTAAATACTAACAGAGGACACTAAGCTGCTTAACTATGGAAAAGCCATTTTCCTTCATGTTATACAAGAAAATGCCTATCTGACTTTGAATACAGAACTACCCTGTCTGCCCCATCTGCCTGCAACAACATCACAGACCAGTGTCACCATCTCAACCCCAAGCACAAGCCCTGACCCTCAAGGCTTCTAAGGCATCCTCAAGGGGTGCATTCACTACAAGCAAAATAGTTTTCCTCTGTTCAGTCAGAGGAAAAAAAACCTCTGTTTTTCTTCAGATTCAGTCTTCTTGCAGATACAAGACAAATCTGACAATGAAGAAAGACACCTCATTGAGGCACAAATCAAGCAGTTTTGGCTGTTCAGACAGCAAGATGTTAATTTGGGGAAAGAGAAGGGAAACTGGTGTTCAGCCTTGCATGGTCTGTTGAAACATGAACCTTCTGCCACTATTTATACATGTTTATTTGCCTGTCTCCTACAGACTTCACTGAAAAGGAGCTCCTTCCTTTGGCCAGCACAAATAGAAATGTCTAAATAGTAAAAGATAGGGTTGGTCTAGACTGGTGTTTTGTAGAGGAAAAAGCACAAGCTAAAACCAGAACCTCAGTGATGACCAGACAGATTTTGTCTATTGCAACTGCTTTTTGGAGTTAATGGATGACTAGAAGTCCTCCTGATGATGAGGCCTTTCAGGACAAAATCATCTCTGACAAATCTCTGGATGCTGCAGCCAGACAAGGTTTTTGAATTAAAAAAAAAAAAAAAAAAAAAAAAAAAAAAAAAAAAAAAAAAAAGGTTGATTTCAGAAGGGATTATTTGAACAGTTCTGGTGTTACTGAAGGGTTACCAGCAGGCTGCACAACCTGGGAAGCAATAGCTGCTACTGCAGCTAATCAGGCTGTTTGAGGGCCAGGAGAAAGGGCAGCCTGTGAGCAGTGGGACAGCAGTAATGAGATGGTTGGCTCTGCCAGCCAAGGTCAGCTTACTGGAGGCATCAGAGACCAGAGAGCTTCTGATGCTCTAAAAGGGCTGGAAGATAAAATGTATTATTGTGACTACTTCATGTGTTGCGCTGGTTCCAGGGAACTGTCAGCTTCAATTTGTTGCTCCCACTGAAAAGAAGAAAGATGCCCGCATACTCTTGTGCTAATCCATCATTTCTTTTGTGCTGTTGGGAAGTAAAAATTACAGGATACCCTTGTAACATAAAAAGACGTAATAAAAAGATAACTTTAGAAAAAAAAGGCCAGTTACTTCTTGTGTCATGCTTAGAGGATGCCCTTCTTGAGGCCACTGGGTACCGAGCCAGTATGCAAAGAATAAGGCAACCAAAAAGCAATTCAGGTACACCACGAACCTGCCCTTCTCCACACCTACCAAATCCCATGGGGCAGCATGCACTGGGATGGTTGTTTTTGATCATGGCTTGGTTCCTGGAGCCTCGCTGCAGCTCCCTAATTAATCTGGATGGGATTGGGGAGGGGGAATCTTCTTTCTTCCAAACAGCACCAGACCCAGCAGCAAAAACACTTCAAAGCTAGAGCTGAAGAGCAAAAATTCAAAGGATTTAATCCAAATCCCCTGGATGCAGACTTGTAGAGATAGGAGAAGAGGTAATGGTTTTAAACTATAAGAGGGCAGATTTAAGCTAGACATGAGAATAATTTTTTTTTACAATGAGGGTGGTGAAACACTGGCACAGGTTGCCCAGAAGAGCTAGGTGGTAGACGCCCCATCTGGAAGCATTTAAGGTCAGGTTGGGCAAGTCTCTGAGGAACCTCATCTAGTTGAAGATGTCCCTGCTCATTGCAGGGGGCTTGGACTAGATGGCCTTAAAGGTCCCTTCCAACTTAAGCCATTCTATGATTTTGTGAAGGTTGAGATAAAACCGGTGCCCACTTGCTGTAAAAAAGGAGCTGAAGGTTGTCTGTCCCTAGGCTGCCAAATGGGGATAACGCCAGTTCCCAGAGAAGATTATCTGGTACCCACTGCTTCCTTTCCCCTTGAAATACCTGCCTGGAGGTATTTCAGGTGCCAGAGCATCAGATTTATGGGAAGGGACAGGACAGGATTAAGCCAGCCCCAGGCCAGCCACACAGCCCACGTGGATGCAGATAAGAGAGCACGAGCAGCATTTGCACTGAGGAGCAGAAATAAAGCTGCAGAACAGCTGTGGACAGGAAAATGCAGTTTCTGCTTTGATTTGGGGCATGTAGGGAAGGACAGTCATGGAGATCAAACTGAGCTGACTGTCCCACCTTAGCTAAGCCATTGCTGACATTAGGCAGAGAGATATAACATGATCCAGTTTACAGCATTCAGGGTTGGCTTCCATTGCCGACCTCCTTCCAGCTCTCTCATGGGGAGTTGGCAAAGCCCATCCTGCCACTCCTCCTCCAGCCGCCCGGCTCCCCTGCTCACAGGCTGCCCTTCTGCCTTTGCTCTAGTGGAACTGAACCGTCTGAAGGACAGCATGGGAAACAAAGATGCTGGCAACTTAAATTCTCATTGACTCTGTTATGTGTTTAAAGTGCAGCCACCACGGTTTGTAAAGTCTCCCTGGGCAAAATTGTTTCTGCTCTCAAAAGACTTCACATTTGACTTCAAATTCCAAGTGGGCCCAGTTCTTCCTTTCTGCCTCCTAAAAGGGAAAGCACATCTTAGAGTCAATGCAACAATCTGTGCAAGACTAGTGGAGGGGAAAAAAAAAAAAAAAAAAAGAAATCAGTGTGTGTTCTTCCTGATTAATTTTGAAAATCTCTTACTAAGAAACTTCTTTAGCAATCTCCCTTTCAGAAAACCAGCAGGCACTGTAAGCTGAGCGAACAAAACAATGACCTCCAAGCTCCTGCTAAGTGAGAAAATAACCATTTTTTCCCCTCCCATTTTGTTAATAGAGTCATCCAGGAACCATACAGCTTGAAAGTGATGCGACAGGCCCCTATCTGATACTAATTCACATCCCAGCCCTCTCTAACAAGCCCGTGCCAGGAGTGTGTGTTCAGGCATTGCTGTCCTCACTTCCTTCCCAGCCTGCTTTCAGCTGATGCTCGGTGCAGGCTGAATGGCCACAGACACAAGCTGTCTATCTCCCTGCTGCTCACAGCCTAGCTCGCCTGACGAAAACTACCCCAGTTAAGTGGGTTGTCTGGGAGCAGCTTGTCACTGCCACATGTATAGCATCAGGAAAAAAAAGCGTCAAACCAGCCATCCCTTTTTTGGAAAAAGCCAATGCCGCCTTTAGTTCTCGCTCCTGCTGCTCCCTGGGCTGGAAAGCAAGCCGGCTTCCCCGGACCTTTTCCAGCAGTGCACTCTGTGTGGAAGTTACCTTTCTGCCTGTTCAGGTTTAAAAATATCAAAGAGTAAAAGGTAACACTGCATGGCATGTAAACATGCCACTGTGAGCTTTGAGGCTGTGCTTTGTACCACTCTTTGCCTGAGTGTTTGTTCTGTGATACAGGTGAACAAAATGGTCATGTGCCTTGAAAGCACAAGGGAAGAAAAGCACCTTTTTCACTTACAGATGCTCCTTCACAAACCACACACTTCTCCACTTACACGTTCCCAAGCATTTAAAAATATTAATTCTGCTGCAGAAAAACCTCTAAGGCTCTAAGGGATAACTGTACTGTCATTCTAGAGAGGAGTGGCAACACGACAAAGCTAAGTGCTCTGTTTCTTATGCAGGATTCTGGAAAGAAATTCAACATATTGCTTCTTAAAAACAAAACAAAACAAAGAAAACCCCCAAAGCCCACACTTTGTCAAGGAAATCCTGCTTGGATGCCAAAAGTTAAACCAGCATCAGATTATGGATGCTGGGATTGTAAAAGTTCATATTGCACAGGTGCTTACCTGCACTTGCAAGCAGCAGACACCATCTTAAGTGACTGTCCTAATCTTCAGTTACCAGCTTAGAAAACGCTGGATTTATGGGAAAAAAAAAAGAGAAACTTTGCTTCCTTTAGACTCCCACTGTGCAACATATATACCCACCCACACTCATTGAAACGTGGAACAATCTGTCATATTTGCCCATAATGGTTATAAAGCAGGGCTCCAAATCCATCCCAGTGGATACCTTTCTGAATCTGGCCACAAAAACCGCATCATGTTGTGTCTCTCTCCACTCTGTGAAGATCTCCAAGACAGCTGGGCAATCAGCACAGGAATCCTTCAGGAAATACACCTTTCTCCTGTCTCCTTCCTTAAGCTCTCTGTTTAGGTATACTCCTGCTTTTGTTTATGCAGGAGGGATACTTGTGAAACCTAATTAACCACTGGAGAAGATGATGTTTCTGTTTGGGAGCGTGTTCCCTGCCCCGGGCTCCAGCTGCGTGACAGCAGCTCAAACACGGTAATTAAAATGAGCGTGGCTGAATGCATGGCCAGATTAATGAATGCTGAAATTACACTGGGAATACACTCAGCTCTTCCTAGAGAGATGGATGAAAGGGTGCAAAGGCAGCATGGCCACAAGCACACAGTTTCCAGAAACCTTTTTGAAACTTTGAATGAGAGACAGCAAAATGCTCGGCTAACACAGCAATAGAAAGACCAGTCACAGGATTAGGGTGACCTTTTGTAACCAGGGCATTCAAAGGTAAACTGAAGAGCAATGCCAGTGTGCAATGTGTTTGCACCAGTCCTTGGGAACGAGCCAGAGGACTGGAAAGGGAACTTAAGAGGGTCTAAGCTCTCCTCAAACCAGTAATGCCATAAAAGCCCACTGGAAATAGAAAGACAAGAGCTAAGGAAACGCCGAGACTTTTTTTATGGAAACAGAGCTAAGCACTTCCACGCTCTGTGAGAAAATATTAAGCCAGTTTCACGTCCCTCAGCGAACACCCACGTTCAAGATTTTCTTCACAATCACAGCCCAAAACCATGCCCGGGATGCCCCAAAAGAGCGCCTCTGCCCTCCTCAAAACCTTGCCGCCGGCAGATGAGCGGGGTCGGGACCCGCTCCATCAGCGCGGCTCTCCAGCCCCGCAGCCCCGGAGCTGCGCTCGGCCACGTCCCCGCTCGGCAGCGCCCCTTCCTTCCCCCGCGGGCTCGGGCCCCGCACCCCTCCGGAAGCCCGGCCGGGTACCTGTTGCTGCCGGCGGTGCTGCCGCGGCTCACAGCCCGCTCCGGGACGCCGCTCGCCCGCCGCCGCCCAGAGCTCCTCGGGCACCGCGGTGCCCCATCCCGGGCGGCAGCGCCCACAGCTGGAAAACTCACAAGCAGCGAATAATAATAACTTTTAAAAGAGGATAAAATTAAAGTTTTAAAATGAAATAAAGAATATTAAAAACGAGGAGAAGCGAGGACAGCTCCTATCCCGTCGCCGCACGCCGCCGCTCTGGCAACGAGCGGAGCCGCTGCCGGCTTTTCCTTGCGGAGCTGCGGGAGGGAGGCGGAGGCGGAGGAGGGGGCGGGGGCGGTGCTGCCGCCGCCCTCCCTCCCCCACGCCGCGGGCAGTGCGGGGGTGCGGAGCCCCCCGGGCTCGGCCCCACGGGATGCGGCGGAGCCGGCGCTGCCCGTGCCTCCCTCCGTACCTTTTTGGGAGAAGCGGCGATGCGTCTCTTCCGTTTTTTCCTTCGATGCGTCTGGCCTCTCAGGCCGCTTGTCCCAAAGACGGAACATCCGCAAAATCCCTCTGACCCTCCTCGCCTGGAATGGGGCAGGGAGCGGGCTGCCGCCGCTTGCCTTTCCCGTGCCCGGTGGACCACTCGCTGCAGCCTCCGTTCCCTTCAGCAGTGTGTGTGAAAGCTCTAAATTTGGATACTGGGCGGGCTGAAGACAGCAGTTAAAGGCGAATATAAATGAAAGAACATTGCAATGAATGGACCTTGCGTTTCTTCCTTTAAGCATCTTTTCTGTTACGCCAAGAAAAAAAAAATGGCAGGAATACCGTATTTTCTCAGAGGCTGTGAGGTATTTTCTTCAAATTTAGTCTTCCTTCCAAAATGTATAGTCCTATTTACTATCAGTATATATCTTTAGAGAGAAACTGATTTTACATAAATTTATTGCTACCCTTAGGACTTCTTAATTTCTCTTCTGTGACTTCTTTTAACACTGGACTTTACACCAGCCAGCCAACAGAAGTACCAAATACACGTTGTATTTTCTATACGATTTGCTGTTCCTCTGCCAGCATTTAAAGCTGTTGTAGGGTCCTTCAACAAGCTCTCCCTTGTGCCTCTTAAACAGCTGCAAGTGCTTCTTTTTTAGGGGAAGGGGCAAAAGGGAGTGAGGGGCAGAGGCAATCCCTGGCAAATCTATGGGGTCGGTAAATAGACACAATTCGGAAGGAGGCTTGAGAAGTCAATGCTGATACCCTTCCCATATTCCTGTATCCTTCCCCATTGATGGAAATTATGATACTGTATGAAGAAGTTAAGCAAATGACAAGGAAGACAGAGCTAGGTTTTTACAGAGCATTGTGCAGGTTTTACAACCCCCCAAACTGTCCCTGAATAAAAAATCCAAGCTGCCAATTCCAGATGACCTATCATCTTAAGTAATTTTCAGCAGGAATAATGAACATGAGTTATTTATATTGTATGCTGAAAATAAACCCCGTAGCCTTTAGAAAGTAAAAATGAGAGAAAATTACTCTGGATTTAGTAAAAGCAGAGAAGGATGCTCTCTTCACACTGGTGTGTGGACCTCTGGGGCCTACAGGTCGTTTCCAAGGTTTCTGAGTTCAGGCTCTACAGCAATCACGGCTGTGGTATTTCCAGAGGCACCCATTTCTCCACTAGAAAAAGTGTAGGGGCTGTTGCCCACACAGTGTCACTGCTGTAGCTCCAAGGCAAAATTTTAAGGGTGACCTTTCTACATCTCTGACTGAATCAACTATTCCCCCATTTCATGTGTGTCACATCGGATGTGAACTCTGAGGCAAAGGCGGAGTTGTCGCTTTCTGGAAAAAGCAGCTGTGCACTTTGGGCTATGGAATGCCAGGGAAAGAGGAGAGGAAATATTTGTGGCAACGCTGAAAGCTATAAATGTCTCATCATGCACACTTAATATGTGTTTGAGTCCATTTCAGCCTTTTAGGGGGTGGCAGCTCTCTCTGTGGAAGCCCGGTTAATTTGTTAAAGGTTTTCAGTGCCATAGACTAATTGCAACATCTTACTTCAACCTGGAGCCTCCTACGGTTCTGGTCAATTGTTACCGATTCCCTCTGGCCTTTTTGATCTTATCTTGCAGAAGATTTTTTTAACTTAAGGTTGCAGATGCAAATTGCCTCATTCATATTGCAGCCTCCTCTTTCAAGGAAATACCCTCTATCCTATGCAAATACATGTGATAGGGATGTATGAGCTGTTTCTCTTGGTTTCTCAATATAGTTTAGCATAGCAAATGCAGAAAACTACTCTCCTCCTCCCCATCATGCCAAGCCCTGCACACACTCCCACTTCTCTGCCCCCAGTGCTTCTTGAAACAGCTGGGAGACTGAGTAGGTTTATGGATGCTCTAGATAAAATCTTTGCCCCACTTAGTCCTTCTGGACATGTATTCATCCTGACACACATGCTTTTGAAAGGCTTGGGACAGTCATTCCACGTGTGTCTTGTTTTGCTAATTCAGTGGAAATTGCCAGAGAGCTCTGTCTCCCTCCATCATCAGGCAGGAACTGAAGCTGCCATTGTATTGTGGCTCTGATCATGCTACTATGCCTATAAATTATTCACGGTATTGCAGCATAGTCTTCTGTTATGTTAAAAATAGGTCATCATGAGTGTCCCCAGTGAAATGTCTAAGTGACAACAGCTGATTTTAGCTTTGTCTCTAGAAAAGTGACCTTTTCAAAGCAGTAATTGACAATTATGGTGTACTTCTATCTCTGTGACAGCTCCAGTGCACCTTCACAAACATTAATTCTCAGCAATGGTAACCCCACATTATACTTGAGACAACTAAACCAGAGCTACTAAATTACCTGCCGAGCTTTGCCGAAGCACTTTGCTTTCTATTAGCCTTTGCTTCCAGGCCAAAGAGTAAATCGGGATTATCAGAGAAGAGATTATGGTTGGAGAATACCTAAATGCTCTGCTCCTCCCAGGCACTCAGAAAGCTTCTTGAAAGGGCTGAGCAGGATTTTCTGGCTGATATGCATCAGTCACACATCGCTTGGGGGGGGGTGGATATATCGAGACTGTACTTCACTTTTCTTATTGCCATACAGACTCCAGCCCACTGAATTCCCTGAATCAAGAGAGCAGGAGGCTTTCAGGTCCATTACAGACCCTAGACAAACCTGGAAAGGGGGAGCACAATCCAGTAGTCTGAACAGAGGTCCAGGGGAAACTCTCTTTCCCCCCTAAGATACTGTGTGGGAGGGCTCTGTGTAGACCCCCCCAAAACAGTGGGATATTGTTGAAATTTTCCTGCTTGCTGTGGGGCGTATGCCTGCTATGCAGCTACAAAGACTTAGTTCAGGCCTGGGTGACTTCATTCACCTGAAAGCAAGGACTGGTGGTGGGTGGCAGCACTCAGTAGACCAAGCAGACGACAATTTGCATGGAGGTCTCTTGTTAGCATGTTCAGAGCAACAAAAGGCCAAAGGAGGTGGGGAGACGGTTGGGAAGATTACAGCTTTGAGCTTTGGGTGTCTGAAGTAGATCAGACCTGCCACAGCCTTTAAGGAAGACAATTTATACAATTAATACGTTTTTTCCTGATGTAACTTGTCTTTGCTGTGTTTCTGTGTAACTCCCATGCTTAGAAGGGATGCTCAAGGCATCTTTGTATTGTTGATGGACATCTCCAGCAGGTATCACACCTAGGGAAGTCTTCTGTGGGAACACAGGGTGCAAACCTGACTGCTCTTACTTGGGGATCTTGGTCCAAAAATACAGGTGAATGATCATATTTTGAGAGGGGGGAATGTGGCAGGTGCTGGAATCATCACTTGGGAAAGCTTTTAGGGGAGAGATAAAAGACTCTGACCCCTGCCATGAGCAATCTGGGCAATCTGTGAGCTTTAACGTTCTGATTGTATGCAAGCTTGCCATTACTCTTTCCAACTGTACTAAAGTGTTGCCACAATTCTCCTACTGCACCCTGCCCATGCTGCTCTTTGGATTGACTCCATTCCCTATACCTTCTCTGTCCACTTTGTTGGGCATTCATTGTCATCCTGTAACGCTTCTTGCTCTCCTTCTAGAAGAGTTTGATACCCACTTGTTTTTCTCTCCTCTAACCACTGTGCAATCACTTCCCCCCTTTTACTTCCCATCACTGTGTTGCTGCTCCATCCTCAAGTTCCTCATTTCTCATGATGGTGCTTTTGCAAGTCTTTCCACTTGCTGCTCTGAGGCACTTTGTGGGGAAAAGTCACTAGTGCTGATCTTCTGCAGTGATTCAGGAACAAATTTCATTTGGGACTTTTGGCCAGATGCTCAGCACAGCTGGATCTTTGGGAATGACCAAGGCATAGTGGAGTGGTTGTGTCCTGTGGCATGGTGGTCAGGACACTCTTGGTATGCCAAGGAACAGCTGTGGATGCAGAGGGAGAGAGCCAGGGACAGAAAGGGGAATCATCTTTAGCTTTTGACGTGCCACAGAGATAACACTTACCCTAGGTAATCCTTCTTTTATCTGTTCTTTGGCTCCCCTGGCTGCATTTGTGGTGGTCTGAGATAGCTGCCTTCAGATCAAGAACACTTCCCACAATGGCCTGTGCCTCTGGCAGCATTTGATGTTCAGGAGGTGTATGCACAAGCATACACCCTACCTATCCTCACATATATAACTTGGGGGAGCAGGATAAAGGAGCCACAAATTGCATTTTATTTTTTTCCCCCAGAACCTGTTTCAAAATCAAAATCACTGATGCCTCTTCTGGGCAGGTTTTGTGTGGCAATGTTCACGCAGGGTTGGAGGGAGCAGCACATTCCAATTTCTCAGACTGCTTAGCAACCAGGGCTGGCTGAGCCATTCTGAAGTATACACCAAGTGTGTCGATGGCGTGTGTAGTACTGCAGCTCTAGCCTTATTTTTTCTCTGTCTCTTGTTTTTGAAAATCATTCCTTGTTTTCTAGTTAAGGTACCTGAAAAACTGCTGGAAACTAATATTTGCTTTCCTGGACAGCTGGAAGTCAGCTACAGTATGAGATGATCAAAGCTGCTATGGGTGGGATTGGAGACTTGGAGAGGCAGGTATGGCACTATCAGCCTGCTTTTTGGAAGCATGACTGCAGGACAAAGTCATCCATGCTGCTGTAATGGGCTGGCTTGAAGTCCTGCTGCTGGACAGCCATGAAACCAACTTGCCCAGAGGAGTGCAGGGAGTGGAACACATTGCTTCCCATGGGTCTGCAGTGTGTGAGATTCCTGCTCAGGGCTGCCTGTCTCAGTACAACCAACATGCTTAAGATCAAGAAGGCCCTATTAGACCATTTCCAGGAATGGATTCAGCTTTGTAGACAGAAAGTTAACATGTTCCTAGCTTCCTCATTGGGATCCTCTGGGATCATTAAGTAATCTCTTGTCTCTTACTTGTTTCTTGGCTCTCAAATGCCCAGACCTGTCTGCCTGCCACAACCTTCACCATCATGACAGCAGGCTAAGATTCTCAATCTGTTTGGGGTTCTCTCAGGCACTGTGCCCTTCTCTTCCCATTTCATCAAGCAGTAATGCCTGCTGCTGAAACTTGCTGGTTACATCAGGACTACAGTTAAAATGTGGTCACAGCCTATGTTCACCTCCATACTCCCCTTGCACCCTCACCTGCATTTGAGAGGCAAATTTTAGGCAATCTCTAAAGTGCAGAGGAGGAGAAAACCTTTCTTTATACATGCCCAAGCACACTGTTTCTCCTCCAACCCATGATATGAATCAGACAATTGGCCTGGAAGGACCAAGGATCATGAAAGATTGTATTATATGGGGGAAGACACTATAGGACATGTTAGCAAACACCAAAAATATCCTAAGTCCACGACTGAAAGAGCCAGTCAGAAGCACAAAGGATTTTGGCCTGCTTTGCTGAGACCCCCAGCAGCAGTGTAGAGACAGGCCCTGCCTTCCTGCTGCTCTGTGAGCCCCACAGGTCATAGCAAGAAGGAGAAGAGCTGCAGGAGTGATGAGCATGGTCTGGGGAAAATGATGGTCAGGTAGAAGAAGGCTGCAAAGGCTGGGGTGGAAGAAAAGGAGCAAATAGTGCCAGACAAGCTTAAAAATCTAGTTCCATGTATGAATCCTGCAGTGCTGCACACCTATCTTCCTGCATGTCCCTAACAGGGCAGCTTCATAATAGAAACCCAGAAGAAGTCCTCAGCTGCAAAGGCTCCAAGCAATTTCCATCCTTAGTTATGTCAGTGTAACACCAGAATTGCCTTGTAATCGTTCCCTCCATGGGTGACCCATCGAGATCCTTGGTGCAGAGACCATGCTCCTCTTTCCTTCTTGTGGGGCAAAATTCTGCCAAGAGGACTGCAGCTTTGAGAAGTTATTTTCATTCACTCCCTGCCTCCAAGATACCACCACTTCCCTCTTTTCCTCACCAGCGCATATTTCTGTGGCATAAATATAGCAAATACAAAACAAGTGCAGCACACACAAAATGCCATTCGGGGGAGCGCAGTGAACATGCTGCCTCTGTAATGTAATGAGCCCCAAGTGCATCTGCCAAATATTTGGACTGAGATTCCAAGGGAGAGGGGGTGGTCTGTAGCATAGAGAAGCTCCGTCCAAACTCTCAGATCATTACCCCCAGGCATGTCTTGGGGAGAATACAGGTTCCTTGTTGGTCCAGCCTGCCTTCACCTGGAGGTGACTGACCACTCATAGTGGTTATTTCCTCTAGGAAAGGTGAAGAGCAGCTTTGTGTGAGTAGATTTAAAACTCAAAAATAATGAGTAAAGCAAGTAAGAAGTGTTTCTTTAGGGGCGTGTTCTGGCTTTGTGGCTGAGGTTAAATGACACCAGTGAAACCATGCCAGTTTTTGAACATCTGACCCTGTGTACTATTTTCAGTGCAGTGATTTTTGAAGTGATTAATGACAACAACTTGGCACTACTCAGAGGCTGGTGTTGCTGATTAAGCTAACTCTTCCTTGGCTCACAACAGGCATCAGGAACAGAGTGGGCAGGAAGCTCCCCAGAGTGACAGAAGAGGCAGAGCACATCAGGACCTCCTGAGTTGCCTGCGTTTCAATGGGGAAATTAGAAAAAAAAAAAGATACTGACATCCAACTCCAGAGCTGAGCTCAGCAGTGCTGGAATGCTCTGCTCCTCCTGTGGCTTTCTTTTTCTTTGAGAATATTTTTGTATGGATTCTTTTCAACATTCCCACCCCTCTCAATTAAAAAAAAAAAAAAACCACAACAAAACTTCCTTTGGTATATGTGTGCTGGGATTGCTAGTGTGGCACTCCTTGCATGTGTCTGTAGAAGGATATCAGAGATGTTATCTGGTTTCAAATTTATCTACATCTATAAATTATCTCTCTTCTCCAAGACCCTCGAGAAAAGGAAATCTGTTATTTCAGTGGGAAGGCAGAGAGCAGGACTCCAAAACATACAGGAGCTCTCAGCTGGCAAACTGCACTTCTACACAGTCACAACCAAATGCTAAAATGAGCACTGTGCCTTGTAGACAATATCCACGTTCACAACAAAGCTCTTCCACTGCTCTGGGCTAACACAAAATGAGAAGGAAGTGAACAAAGCTCCATTTATGCCATGGAGCCTGAATGCTGGCCAACCTTGTTAGCTACTGGCATCTTAATCACAAATTTGAGAAAGCCGTGGGGCTCATGTGTGAGATTTTATAAGCTCATCTCCCTGAGGTCCTGCAGGCGTCCTTGAAAATTTAATGTCTGTGTTAATGACACATATTGAGTACATTCACAGAGCTTCCAGCTGTCCTGCCAAGCCCCTCAGAGAGGCTTTCCCTCTCTCTTCTGCCACAGGTGGCTGTGACACTCCTCCAGAGAACCTCCTAAATACTGCTGCTCAGCTGCTGCTTTACCTGAACCATAGGTGCACTCCTCAGGGAGTGAGGAGGGTTGGGGGCTTTTCACGCTGGTGTTACACAGCATGAAGAGAGGATCACTTGCACAAAAGCTCATCATTGCAGATCACTTCCCCTAGGGCTGGGCACAGGGAGGGCAGGAAGACAGGGCTGGCCTGGGGTGCAGCCTGGTGTGATGAAAGGGGAGCTTTTGCAAGCCCTTGTGTGCACTGCTGTAGGCACCTCAGAGAGCTCTGTCTGAGTTTTTGGGGCAGTTTTGCTTCCCAGGGTGGTCATTTCACCTGGGACTTTGGGCTTGAGCATTTATTTATATGGACTGTTTGGAGTGTATTTTCTTCTCTGTGGAATGGGTTGTGGTTAATTGTAGGCAGGCTGACACAAAGCCACGAGATGGGCAGTAAATCCAGGGCAGGGCTCTGGTTAGTGATGCTACAGGAGCAGCCTGGGTGCTGAGCTCCCCCACCACAGTGCAACCAAGTGCAGCACCAAGTGCAGGCAGTTTTCCCAGGGGGACACAACTAAAAGCTTCACTGTGCACTGGGGAAACTAACCCAGGCCCATGTGGGCATTACCTTAGCTACTGGATCCTGGTTAGAGGGAAAGCTCAAGTAAGTATCTCTTTAATGGTAAGCAGCTGCAGCAGGGCTTCCTCAAAGAATCTGCTATCACAAAGACAAGTGTACCCAACTCCTGCAGTGGTCTGCCTCCTGTTGCCCTGTGGATGGGCATGCTGGGCTGTGGACCCCCACAGGCACCAGCCACACTTGTGCCCACTGCTGTCAGGCTAGCACCAGGGGACTGCCACAGTCAGAGAAAGAGTCCAGGTCTTCCAGCAGTGAAGGATCCCTATTTCCATGCCCTAAACTGGCACTTGGAGGGGCTTCTTCTCTTCCACCCTTGCCCTCTCTCCTTCTTGCCCACACTCACTGTTGACTAAGAGGAACATAATGTAACCACTTTGAGGAGCCAGAACACTAAATCTCAGAGAAGGCTGGAAGAGAGGTCATTCAAACTGCCCCAATTTATGTGCAGCCAGATGTGTTTCTCCACTGCCATCTGTTGAGGCAAGGGCTGGTCACAGTGGGCTTTCCCCCAAAATATTAGTTTATTTTCTCACTCTCTTCCTATCTACCTATCTTCCTACTTCACTTCTTGTCTTCCAACATTTTTATCAACCATTAGAACTCAAGGTATCATTTTCAAGCTCTGCATCTCTGAACTTTCCAACTTCCAGACTACCTGCTATTAAACCAGAGTAAGCCAATGCCAGCCCCCATAAGTTATGCAGATTGAAGCCTTTTATGCTCAGGATTTCCAAACAGCAGTTTTGCTTCACCTGTTTTCAAGTTGCCAAAGACAACAAGGAATATCAGGGACTCTTTCACAGCACATTCAATGCTTCAAACTATTTCTCTGCTCCTGGATGCCAGATCAACAACACACTGCTTAAAATTCTGTGTGGCCTGACAACACCCCTCACCCCCACAAGAAATGCTGAGATATAGAAGAAATCCTACTATTGGGAAATCTTCCCACGATCAACCTTTTAGTGCCTCTGTGACATTGTCAAGTGCTTGACTACTCTCTCCCTCTCTCTCCCCCACCTCATCCACACACACAGACTGTTTTCACTCCTCGCCTTTTAACTCTGTACTTCCTGACCCGGTTGTTTTGTGCCTGTCACACCCATGGTGCACCAACCACAAGGCTTTGGTTCAGCATCCAGGCAGGCGGAAGCTCATTTCACAGGCGGCTGAGCTGTGCCTCGAATTATTAAAGGGGTGAAGTTGTTTACGCCACCCACTCACGTTAGCCAAGACACATTTGTTTTGCGAATTTAATGATGGCACTGAGCGGCAAAAAGCTTGTGCTTCTTGGAACTTCGTAAAGATGCTACGTAAAAACAGGAGGGGGAAAATGTGTGAAAAGAAAAGCAATTTTGCTTCAGCCTTTGGTGCAACACTTGTTTTGCAAGTACACCTGATCAGTGGTTTCTCTCTGGCTCATACATACCTTCCTCTTTTCTCTGAGGGCTGGTTAAATGCCACTTGTTTATTCGACCTGGATTTTCCCCTCACTGTTGTTATTATTAGTGATCTAGCTATATCGTCAACAGATATGAACCAAAAAAGCTGCCTTACAGAAATGAGGAAGGAAACACCAAAAAGATCAAAGGTTTTTAATTAAAAAATAGGGAGAGAACAAAGCCGAAAGTGTCCCTCATTTCAATCTTTTTTGTTTTTTTTTTTTTCATTTGGTCCTCGTGGGCTCAAACTTTTCTGCTTCATATATGGAGTGCAATGCCCTGTTAAAAATAACCCTCCAGCTGCCCATGACAGCTGGAACTGCCAGAGCACAGCGGGTGGGTCAGTGTGGGGGCGCCTGGGGTGGGATTGGGCGTCTCACATTGAGTCCTCTGACCACAAAAAGCTCTCTCCCCCGTCTGCATAACTCTGTGTTCACCCATGGACCACAACCAAAATGAAGCAGCTGCGAGAAGCAGGTGAGTGGAGCATTTAGTGTAAACAGGAATAACAAAAATGCTCCATAAGACAGCACCCTTTTTTCCTTGCCATCCTTGTCCTGCATGTTAAATAGGTCTGACCATGCTCTTGCAGAAGAAAGGTGCTTCAATCTGAGTTTTTAGGCCAAATATCTCACTACAATCCATCTACCTTGATGAAGGAGATGCTGTTGCCTTGGTGATGGGACTTCTCATCCTCTGGGCTGCGGGGAGTACAGCACACACTTTTTCCAGGAATGTGACATAAGCCAAAAGGACAAGTAGGGCTGGTGGGACCTGTAAATGTTTTCCAGACACTGATCTGCGGTCTCCCAGCAGTCAGGAAGGAGAAGCTCCCATGCTTGATACACTGCGAGGCTGCTCATCCTTACAACAGCCTCCTGAAGTATTGGGCACTGGTATGCTGGATAAAAAGTAGCCATGTCAAACTCATCAGGGTGAAAACATAGGAAAAACAATATCTCTGTGTATCTCTGAGGTAGGCACCTGCTGGAATACCACTGATATGAACACGTGAGTACCCTTAGAAGACATAATTCTCTTAAAGTTATACCACTTTGATGTACTTCTGTGGGGAGGAGTCACACCTGAGGGGTCTCACCAAAGCAGGTATAGCATGGAAAGAAACCTGGTCCCATGGGTCACAGACAAGCTGTGACATGGATGTCCCCACGTGACGTTTTGACAAGTCACCACAGTTGTATGTCCGAGAAAATCACAGTGTCTAGTATTGCTTTAGGGAAAGAGGAAAGTTGCTTAACCTGAATTGTTGCTGAATAAAGAGTCTCAACTATAAGTTAACATCCAAGGCTTTATCCTCAGTTTTCTCTAACATCTCTAACTTCATTATGTGCAGGCAGTGCACATAACTATGTAGAGCAGCTACCTTTCGTTTCAGCTAAGCCTCAAAGCTGGTCCCAAACCCCAGAACTAAAGGTCTTTTCACTCTTATAAAAGTTAGGCAGGGTTTACAAGGATGTAAAGGCATCTGGTGCATTTTTGAAGCACACCTTAAACATTTGACGCAGTTACTGTTCTCCCGGGAGCCTTGATGGGCAGCAGTGCTGGAATGCATCTGTATGCCATAAGCAGCATGGCAGTCCTGGGCAAGGAAAGGGCCCTGGGACTCTGACACTGCAGTGCACCATCTAAAATGGGGCTCTGGTCTACTGAACTGGAGCACACACTTAGTGGATGTAATGAAAAAGACAGCACTGATTTCCCCCCCATTCTTTGGAAACACTGATGGGATTTTGTGTTGGCTTTGACCTGAGAGGGAGGTTACGGTTACCCCATGTACAACCAGAGGACATTCACAGGAACTGGGAAGTGGAGGTGTGAGGAGAGATCAGTGTAGAGCAGCTGCATGAAAATACCTGCAATGAATCACAGCTTAATTCTGCTTTTCCTGCATTCTCAGTTTGGATAGGGTGGCCAGTGCTAACAAAATATTTGGACCTAATTCTCAAAGGAATACCAAGCACGTTTGCCAACAACACTAAATTGGGAGGAGCTGTTAACTCCCTCAAGGGCAGAGAGGCCCTGCACAGAGACCCCAACAAATCAGAGGACTGGGCAATCACCAGCTATAAGCAGTTCAACAAGGGCAAGTGCTGGATTCTGGACCTTGGATGGGGCAACCCTGGTTGTGTGTATAGACTAGAGAATGAGAGGCTGGAGAGAAGCACTGTGGAAAGGGACTGGTCAATGGCAAATTGAATCTGAGCAGTGCCCTGGCAGCCAGGAGGGCCAACCCTGTCCTGGGGGCCCTCAAGCACAGCACTGCCAGCCAGGCAAGGGAGGGGATTGTCTTGCTGTGCTCTGCACTGGGGCAGCCTCACCTCGAGTGCTGGGGGCAGTTCTGGGTGCCACAATATAAAAGAAGATATTAAGCCATTAGAGAGCATCCAAAGGAGGGCAACAAAGAAGGTTGGGGGAAGCTGCATGAGGAGCAACTGAGGTCACTTGGTCTGTTCAGCCTAGAGGAGACTGAAGGGAGACTTCATTGCAGTCACAACTTCCTTGTGAGGGGAAGAGGAGGGGCAGGCACTGATCACTTCTCTGTGGTCACCAGTGACAGGACTGAGGAAACTGCATGAAATTGTGTCAGGGGAGGTTTAGGCAGCATATCAGAAAAAGGTTCTTCACCCAGCAGGTGGTTGGGCACTGGAACAGGCTCTCCAGGGAAGCGTCACAGCACCAGCCTGGCAGAATTCAAGAAGCGTTTGGACAATACTCTTGGGCACATGGTGTGACTCTTGAGGGTATCCTGTACAGGGCTGGGAGTTGAACTCGATGATCCTGATGGATCCCTTCCAACTCAGCATGTCCTATGATTCTGTGACATGCTGCCCATGTTTGGTGACTGCTTGCAAATTCTGCTCATGGATGTGTCTGCCTGACCTAGGAGCTCCTGCTGTGCTGAGCCTCTAGGCTCAGTCAGAGGCTGTGCTGCTGCAATGGTATCATGCCTCCGTGTGAGCCCTCAGCTCTCCCAGGAAAACCAGGGTCTGCCAAGAGAGCTGACTCGTGCTCAAATCTCCCTCACTCTGGGCTTGGCTCCTCATCTTAGACAGAGTCAGGGAAAATCCACACCATCACTGAAGGCTGGAGTGATGAGAGGAAGCCTAGTGCTAGTGGAAGGGATTTCTTTTTAATGAAATGTAACTTCAGAATCTCAGGCACTTACAGTCACTAAAAATTAAACAGTATTTTCCCCAAAGTGGATGTTTTGACCTAACAAAATTGTAAGAGTAACTGAAGACACCTGCTTTGAGTTAACATAGTGAGTAGGGCTTAAAAGAAATTAAACCTATCACTTCCTGTGCTTTCAAAAGGCTAAGAGAATTTCTTTTTGAAACTTTTGTACACTACAGCTGTTCAACACTGGCCACAATGCAGAGGAGAGGGAGTTGTGCTTCATTGAACTTCAGCACAGTCTCTTGCAAAAGCTCTGAAGGAGAGAGCACCATGTCAAGTGCAAGTCACTGTTATTACAAAACAAGGGAAAGAGCTAAGGAAGTTTCTTTGAGAATGAACATTTCAAAGCTTTGAATACCTACTGCATTTTTGTGAAGATAGTTTTAGCCTGTTTTGTCACACCCAGCTCTGTGACTTGCAATTTCAATGTATAATAAGGAAAAAACAATGCCTATTGAAGCATTAGTAAATGAAAATCGTGGAATTATGAATTATGGTGAAGAAAACACAGTAGCTTTCAACAAATGTTTTGGTTTGCCTGTGGGAAAATATCAGTGCCACCTGACAGTCTATATCAATGAGAAAATATTTTGCCCTTCATCTTTCTCAGAAGACAATTTAAAACTGTAATTTTGAGAAGGGTTATCCTAGGAACTCCTTGTTGATATTTCAGAAAACTTGAAAGACCAGTGGAATTCCAGAGAGCTGTAAGTTAATGTTGTGTCACTAATGATGTGATAGCCTGGCAGTGGTCTTGGCCTCATCAAGGAATAGCTGATGTATAAAGTCATATAAGCAAAATTAAAGGGGATGGAGTACAATCAGTGGCAATCCTTAGGATTTTAGAGAAAATAATTGTATTGATAGTGTACTCAGACGTTAGTAAGAAATAAAACTTGGTACTGCATGAGATCTTTACATACTTTCCCAGCTGAGGAATCATCAGGGATGCCAGTTTCTAGAAAGGACATACAAAGATTGGTTCTCCCCCATGGGATTGAACTATTTTTATGTCAGTGATCTGAAAGGGAACTTTAAACAGTGATTGAGTATGCAGATGGCACAATGTTTGGAGAAGTGGAAAACAGGCTACTCTGAAGTGAGACAATTCATCAGGCTTTAGTATGGGGATAGCTGGGAGCAAGGGAGATAAGCCATCCTGACAGGACAGCATTGACTTTGTCCTGAGAAATTTGACTCTGAAAGACTTGAGGACTAAAGAGAAAATTCTGAGAAGAGCAAACCCTCATGTGATGCTGCAACCTGAAAGGACTTCAGCAGATCCTTCAACTGATCCTGATATATTATATACATACTTTAAAAATATGAGTAAACATATCATGTAACTTCTGGATTTGTCCCTGGTCTAACAGTTTTGGAGCACTGGGCTCCATGCTGGTGTCCACATCTCTCCAAGGGACTGGTTTCAAGATCCATGAAAATGCTTAACAGATTAAAACTTTATAAGGAAACAGTCATTGATAACAGTCTGCTTGGCAAAGGATAAGAGTGGTTTGACTATTGCCTGGAGATAGTTATATGAGATTTTCATATACACAAGCAATAGTGAGACCTTAGCTCTCCTGGACAGGAGGGAAACTAACTCCAAAAGAGTAGACAGATCAGTGCTAGAAGAAATAAAATGTAGCTGTCTTTAACTGTGACTGTAGCTAAGCCTTGGGATGAGTTAAAAAGGTGGACAGAGATTTGCCATCATCACTTTCCAAATCAAGCTGGACGTGGAAAATAAAAAATAACCCATGCCCTAAGAGCTGAGGTCTGCACTGGGACTTCAGTGCCTGACAAATGCCTCCATCTGGCCTGAAAATCTGCGACTAAGCTTTGGCTGCGACTAAATTTTGGCTGGCGCCTACGTCTGCAGCATGAGTGGGGCGGGGGCTGCCCTGTGACCCAAACGGGCCCTGCTCCTCCCTGCTCACATCCCACCCAGCCCGAGGGAGTGCACTGGGTTGTCCAGGGTCAACAGCACTCCAGAAATAGCAGCCAAAAAGTTAATGTTTCCTTGCTGGCCCGTTCAAGAGAGAGGAGAGGGGGCTGAAGGGGAAGTCTAGCACTGTGCCTGTGTTGTTTGGGCTCTCCAGCTGGCAGGTTTGGGAGCCAACAATCCTTCTGTCTGAGAGAGCAGCTGGGATACTACTGTTCCCAGTTACACGTAGGTGAGTTGAAGAGGATGTCACCAACTCAGAGACTCATAGGATACCTCAGGTATCCAGATACCTCAGGTGGAGTGGGACCTCAGAAGATTATCTGTTCCAACCTCCTGCTCCAAGAAGGGTCATGGAGAGGTTTTTAAAATGTTCCTGCCTTTGAAAAGCAGAGCCTCCTCTAGCTGTTTCTGGATCACCCTGCCAGAAACAACTTAGCTGAGAGGCTGGAACAGATTTTTGAAGTGGTGTATCATTCCCTTCTGATAACACAATATATATGGCAATTAACCTGCCCACATTTCTCTCCTTCCCTTCTACATTTCTGATTAAGAACATGGGCTAAAGTTTTCAGAAACAGGAAAGAAGCTTAAAAATCCACTGGCTCTTCAGAGCACTTGCAAGTGTTGGTATCAAGTCAGAGCATGTGGATGATTATCCTGGGAAGCAGCATCCACCTGTGCTGAATGCAGGATGCAGCAAATGCAATGGGGTACTTTCAATGCCAGTTGATTTGCCCAGTGGCATGAGGTGTTTCCTGGACTATCAGCATTTCTTCCACAATGCAAATGCACTGACCTCTTCTTTCTGCAAATTCATTGCCTTCTGAGCCCAGACTGGGATACAAGGAGAGAAGTGGGGGCATAGAGACGTGAGAAATGTATTTGAGTACAGAGAGAACATCACTGAGACTGCTTTCTTTTCTGAGTTGATGCCTTTCACTGGGGCTCAGATAACTTGATTTGGCACTATTCACTGCTAAGTTTTCCATACCAACCGCAGCTGAGCTTTGTTTAAATGAGGCTTGCTGAAGCTGTGCTGAAAGTGAGTTTAAAGGTTCACAGTCTTTGGAGTGGATCCAGGCAGCTCTTTGTGCCTTCAACTCCCTTAGAAACTGTGAGGGCTGGGGGCCGGGAGAAGATTTGCATGAGCAAGTTCTACCCCTGGCTCGAGTGCAAAGGGGAGAAGTGAGCAGCAGCAGAAATTGAACTCCATGGGCCAGATTCTTCCTCCTCCTCTGGGCCCTCTTATCTGCGTTTCTGCTGTTTTGACTTGTTAGCACTCAGTACACATGTAAATGATGGTACAGGATGCAAGCAAAGAGGAATCAAGCACCAGCAGAAGCTGTTTAAGGGATAAGAAATTATCACACCAGCTTTGTATCCCAGGTTGGGGCAGTTGGAGAGGAGGATGCTAATTCTGCTCAGATAATTTAAGTAGCAAGTCACCTTTAGCCCCAGTAAAGAGCCCCTACTACTTTAACGACGGCTGCACCTGTGGTGTTGAATGCCCAATGTGCACTTTGCACAGTGCAGCCACTCTAGAAAATACACTGCGTATCCCCCCAGATTTCTTCTGCAGTAACTTCCTTGAAGCTGCTGAATCAGTCTGAAAGTAGTTTTATTGTGTCTGTGGTCCCTTTGTTCTCCATTCTCTAAGGAGAAAAAGAGTCTGGTCACCCTGTGACCTTGAAGCCCACAGACAACTTCAGATATACACAAGAAATACCACCGGGGCTAGTAACCGGTCTCTAGTCTGAGTAGGAGAAGGATTAGTTTAATAAAAGATAACTTTACCTTCCCCAAAGGAATCATCTTCTTCTCCGGGTGCAGTCAGATCTTCTTGGGAGTGCTGCATTGTGGCAAGGACGCAGCGCAGGGCGCAGCTAGAGCCGAGTGCTTGAACCTGTTCCTACGCTACAGCTCGACTGTTTCCTTGCACCAGTTTCCTAAATGTTTTGGTGGTAACAGCTTCCGCATCTGCGCTTACGAGAACAACCTCATTCATAGAAATGGTGCCTCTTGTTTTTACAGTCAGCCTTTGAGATGAGCTTTGAGGTGGGGTGTCCTTACTGCTGAGAGAGAAGTTGATTTTGAGAGCAGAGGCAGGACAGGCTCGAAATGCACCCTGCCCTGTTGCTGAGTGCCATAACTGCGCAGCGGCAGCCCTGTCAGCCCGGGGTGTTAAAAGTTTTGCATATGAATGGGAATGTTTTCTGGTGGCAGAGGTAGAGCTGGGGAACAACTCACCCTGCTTGGACTGCAGAGCAACTCCTCCCTTTCACCCCAGGGACAGCATGACGTGAGGAAACCCCCAGGCTCTCTCACTGTCATATGTTCATGGAACTGATTTGTCTTTTAGCATGGCAGCAGTGACATCACTTTCTCACCCACGCCGGGGTGGCCCATAGCAATGGACATGTGGACAAGCTGGAAAACCATAGGTGATGGCAGCTGTCCCACGGGCAGATGCCTTGGCAGGGACATGATCCTCAACATTACACTTATCTGAGTCACAGTCTGTGGTGCACTACCAAACCTAAGGACCTTCCTGAACAGGTGTACAACAGAACAACACCAAAGTAAAACTTGCTGTCTGCCAACAATAGGCGTATTATTTGAGTATCTCTGTCACTACTAATTTGGCATCACACTCGTCTGTTCTTTCACTGTTTCTTGAACTTTATAAAGCAAGCTGACTCCTTTGTGTCAGGTCCCTCAGTTTATGAGAGGACCTTACCTACAAACTAACTTACTCTAAACTTGTACAAAAATATGCTTGGCCTTTAGGTAGTGTCTGAGCCTCGCATAGCCCTGCTGTCTTGATTGGTCCACTCAGGGATATTTCACATATATGTCTGTCCACTGTGGGGCCTAGCACAGGCAGTCCCCCACAGCTCTACTATCAGAAGTTAGAACGTAATGACAGTAAACCTGAACTGAGCAGTGATTACTCAGTCTGGTAATTGCATGTGTCACCACACCCTTGGAAGCGAGACTCTGAGCACAGCAGCCGTGTTTGCTGCAGCTTCCGGCAGATGAGTCACAGATATAATGAGCTCTTCTCTAGTTATTATGTTGGGATTTTGTAAAGCTCTCCCAGTGGGTGTCTGCAAGGCACTGCACAACTTGAACTAAAGATGATGGGACAAGTCCATTTGAAGCACCTCATCTTACCCCAGCCCAGGCCATGATCATTAGCAAATCCTATGGCAGCACTTTGGTCATCATAGGAAGGTGAAAAGACCCTTCCCAGCTCAGGCACAGCCTTCCTCTGGGTGCAGGGTCTCTGGAAAGTGGTGCTGCATCCCACCTGCTCGTGCCTCCCCCTCACTGTCACATCAGGTGTCTTGGTTGCACAACCTGTGAGTTGCTGCCTTGCTAGGGTTGGGAAGCTGTGTTATTACGTGGATGTGGTTGAAGCCAAGAGCATCCCAGGACTGGTTTTTAGCAGGGCATTGTGGTTTGCCCACTGGGTTATTCCTCTGCCAGGGCAGCAAGATTCCTTAAGGAACCCCCTTCGCAATATGCCCCCCTCATACTCAGCTTTGCTTTCAAATTACTCTTGTTCAAATCCCCACAGACATGACAGCTTGGTCTAACAGGCAAGAGAAGAGGACTTGTTTCTGGCCCTGCTTGACAGCCTTGGGGAAGTCAGTTCTCCTTTTTTAGACATCCTCCCTCACCCTTTTTTTGCTCTGCTTATTTGAAGTTATTTTTTCAGGCAAGGACCATCTCTGATTAGATGGTAGTCAACGAGAGCATCCCTCTGCTTCAGTATGGCCCTCTCTGCCATGGTGCTGAGTAGATGGAGAAAGCCATAAGAAGAGAGAAACACAAATTATTGGGTGATGAGGGGAAACAGGGAAGAAGAGGAGATCAGCAAGACAGAGAGGTAGGAAAAGAGTAATAGTAAGAGACATGAAAGCTGTAGAGAAGCATCAGTCTGGAGGGAAGGGATGCTGGCACAGAAGGCTGGCACGTCTCCAGGCACTGCATCCCAGGGTCAGGGCTGGGAACCCCTGAACTTGCAGAGGATGGTGGGGCCAGAATGTGAAATGATTTCTGGGGCTGAGGGAAAAAAGTGCTGAAGGAAAGACAGTGACAGGGTTATCTTGTCTTAAAGCTTCCCGGCAAGACCCACTCCCGGCAATGGGCAGCTGTTGCCCATGGTTTCCTTGAAACAGCAGGAAGTGGTTGGCAGAAATCTTGAACCCTTGTAAAGTCAATGGCTAAACTGCCCCAGGGTGCTGTGGAGCCTGTCAGTCTCTGAGGACCAGGGTGGGCCAGAAGAGGCTTCTGCTCTGTCAAGGAAGGTTCTTGAGCTTCATTAGTATAAGTTTCAAGATGAATGATGCTACAAATACAGATGTGAATACTCAAACCAGACAGACAGCCCAGGAGGAAGATTCAGAGAAAATACAGCAGTGCTAACTTTCCTGTGCTGTCTCACAATTGGAGTTCATTTGTAACCTGGGCATGGGAAGTTTTAGCCATTTACCACTTCCTTCAGAGACATGAAGGAGCAAGCCACACTGTCCTGGTTATCAAGGCAGCTCCCTTTTATGCTGCATTTCCCTGGGACTTAAAGCTATTTCCTTACCCACTGTGTTCAGTCAGCCTCTCCGGATGCCTGTTACCTTGACAGCCCTTTTTTCTTTTATTTTTAGGAATTAAAAGGCATCAAAAGCTGTCCTCTCTCCCGAAAACAACTGTCACCAGAATTAACACACCAGTCGGGCTAGTGATGAATGGTAATGACTCAGCCTCCATTGCAGATGCACAAAGAGGAGTTGCTTTGATTCGCTCCTTGTCCCTTGGCAGCAGCCTCACCTACATTGCTCTCAGCATGTGATGCTCCTCCAGAGACCTGTCCTCCAGGAGAGCACAGTGCTTTTTCCCTGGAGACAGGGCAAATTTACACAGACAAAACCAATCTACCTCACATGGATGCCCAGGTTACCCTTTTCCCTGCTCTATCTTTGCCTTCGGGGCAGCAGGATCTTTCCCTGGCAGTCTGTCTTTGCTGCTTACTGACCTCAGCCATCAGCCTAACAAAGCGACCTCCTCCCTGTTTTGTTTTGTAGCATATCTGGGGGTTTTCCCTTCTGTACCCACAAGAAGTATTTTTTTTTCTCATTCTTGTTGAGCTGTTTTGAAATACAGTAAGTTCACCTGTTGGCTTATAAAGACCCACTCCACACACACAAAAAAAGCCGCCAATCAATTCTGCATCCACTGCAAAACTCTCATGTGTCTATTTTTCATGTAACCACATCTTATCCTGCGGTCAGAAAAAGCTACCACCCATTTTCTAAGAACCTGTCAACAAAAGGCAGGGGAGCCTGGGGAAATGTCAAAAACAAGGGTGGATCAAGCAAAAAGAGACAACTTCTACAGCAGCTTCTTTAAATTACTCCAACCTTAGTTTTCTTCCCCTGCAACTTACTTTACTAGAGTTTCTGATCCAGCAAAAAGTCAAGTGTTCTGATGTTTTATCTTCAGATACAGGGACAAAAGCCATTCTGAATGAAAAAGAGGTGTAAAAAATTGTGCCATTTAGAAGTTTTGTGGTTGTTTTAATTTAACCTTACCTTAAGTTACCAACACCTCCCCAAGCAGCAGGAGAGATGAGTGGGCCATTTTCTGTGTCTGAAACAGCTCTGCCCTATTCACATCTCCTGCTCCAGCACTAGAAAGATTCTCAGGATATAGGAAGTTGCGGGTCACACAGGTAGTTAGTGCCCTGCCTTGTTCTGAGGCTGCTTTGGGAGTGAAGATCACTTTTGGTAGGATAATCTACATGGAAAACAACGAGGGGAAAAAAGTGATAAAGGAAGGGCAGATGACTCTGAGGTGGAGACAGCATGAAAGAGAATGTAGAAAAAGGCGGCTGACACTGGTCAGTTGGGAAAGAGAGTGTTCATATGCTTTAGGAGTAAAAGTTTTCCTCTGGATATTGCTGCAGTGTCAGTCCTCCAGCAAAACATGCTCCTCAGAAACCTGATAAATAGAGTTACAGTAACTTGTGTAGTTGTTAACTCATTTGCAAGTTGCAGGGACTCCAGAGACTATATTTAAACAGTCCGTGTCAGTGTCTGAGTGAGATTAGTATAATTTTTTCTTTCCACTCTTGAAATCTTTTGCACTTTTTTTGCCAAAAATTTAAGCACTTTTTTATTATTATTTTTATTTTTAAGTAGGGATATTCAGTTCTGGAGAAAACCTGGGAGAATTTCTCCCTTTTACTGTCCAGAAAGAGAGTCAGCAGGTGAGGCCAGTAGAAGACATGACTCACTGCACACAACTTCACAGACATTAAGAGCCCTGTGCACCAATCTTCACAAGGCTGTGAAATACACACCATGCATTTGGGAGAGCTGAAGAAAGGGCTGGCTTCAGGACCCATTCACACAGCAGACAGGACAATAGTTCCTTAGGACCCCTGTAGTACATTAGCTGTTTGTTCAATTCCCCAGCAGACACACACTGCAGTGAGCAGGAACCATGGCACATGTGTTGTTTGTGTTGTTGGTGCCCTACTGGTGTTCATGTTCCCCACCTTGCTGTGAGCAGAGAACCCATCACATGCCCCAGGGGTGAGTGGCATTTGTGTACACTCAGGTGTGATACTGCCATCTACAACACCTGGCACATCCCACCAGCACATCAAAGGTGACTTTGGCTTCTCCCAAGATAGCATTTTTTCATTCCAGTATCACTTGGCCTATTATCTTCTCATAGAAAAATATGATTGCAGTTCAAAGGAAGGAAGCAAATCATGCTGGATGAAACCTCTACAGAATGAATATGATCTTGAAAATTGTACTCAGTTAAGTAGTTCCCAAGTGGCTCATTATCAAAAGATAAGAAAATGGTCAAGCATGATTTTGCAGGGCTCAGCCTTGGATCTGGAATTATTCAATATATACCTTAATATCCTAGATGATATTTAATAGCCCAAAATAGATATGATCACACTCATTACAATTGCAGATGCCAGGCTTCCCAGCCTATATACACTGGAGGACAGAATCAAAATTCAAGCTTATAGTGACAAACTGGAGAAGCATTCTGAAAACAATTAAATGCAAGAGAATTATTTGTGAAGTACTATGCTCCAGTAGAAATAGTCCTTATAAATGCAGGCTGAGGGATGGCTACTTTAGTAGCATGTTTTCAGAAAGAAAGCAGGAGGCAGCAAAAGGGGATTCAGCAGCAGCACCCAAAACCAGCAGACAGCTTGCCAACAGGTGTGATCAAAGGCAGAGACACAAAGTCATTCAGGCAGTGTTTGAGGTTAATAAGGCCCCTGCCAAGGCAAGACACCACTTTTGGACTTCTCAGTTAAGGAAGATAAAGACTGTTGGTGATGTTCCTGAGGGCTGTTCCTCAGGCTGTACTGAGAGCTAGGAAATGGGAAATTAAGGAAAAGATTGGAGAAACTGTAGCTACTTCATTTGAGGAGAGAAAACAACTACAGGAGATAAGATCAGTAGTCAAGACCTCTTCTTCACCTTTGTTGTGAACAAGGTGTCATGAAGTGAGACTGCAGAATGGAGGAAGTAAATGAGGAGGCAGATGAGGTAGCAAACAAGCAGAAAATAGGAAGAAGTAACTTAGGAAAAACGACTTTCCAACAGTCAAGACAGTGAAGCAGCAAAAGACAGTGCTTGGGTGAGTCAGTGCTGAGTGAATCGGAGCGCTGCTTTAAACTACAAAGCATACACAAGGCTTTTGAAGAACAGAGCAGAAAGGTAGCTACTGGGAATAATATAAGAATGGTTGATTCTGACTTAGGGGAGGGTAGTGGGAATAGGAGATCTCTTGAGGTTAGACTCAGTGCTGTTTTGCTAGAGCAGCTATTGAGTAATACTGTATTTCTACTTGTTAAATTTATTTCTCAGTGACACTTAGCCAAGTGCTAAAGTTTCCCACTGCTTGAGGGGTCCAGCACATTCCAGTGACTCTTGACTGGGATGTGAGTATTTTTGCTATTTCAAGCAATTTAAGTATCCCTACTATCTTTCTCCTTCTGTAAGGAAGCCGTCTGCATACCATAATAACATGGGAGCTTGGTATCTCCAGCATAACCAACAGCTATGCTCAATCCTGCTAAGTATCAAAACTTTATGTCTTACTTAGAGTCAGATATCAACTATATAACACTTTTGTCAATGTGAACAAATTTTAAAATTGACCCAAGAGGTCTAGACAATATTCTAATGCCTACGCCAAAGCCACAAGACCATCCCAATTTTCTCTGCCATAATGCTTGTTAAAAATACTTTTTTTCTCCAATACTAACTACCTTGGGGGTTGGAGGAAATACAGGCAAGAAAGTAATCTCATTGTTCAGCTGTATGTCTTCCATCCCAGGCAAAGGACAGTGCAAGGTGATTCACAACATTATGTTAGTAATATTTCAAAAATATATGAGTTCCCCTTCTTTTCCTTTAGGTAGACTGTTAGAAATGGAGTGAAAGCCCCAGGTCATTTATTTTAAACTCCCAGGTCACACTGTCAAACAAATTATGTCTGTGGATGAATGCCTTTTCTTCACATTAATAATTCTGCCTGTGAACTATTCCATTTGGGGGGCTTTACTTCCTTGTGTACATTGTGTTTCCAGTTTCTCCAGCTGCTGGAAAGAGTTCAGGAGCTGGCCCTCTCCCCTTGTCTTTGCTTCTTCCAGCTCCAACCAGCAGTGTTCTTTCTGCTGCTGGGAGATGGTTTTTGACAGAACTGATCTTGGGTATTTTGCAAGAGAGTGGGTTTTTTCCCTTTGCCAAAGGGTGTGTTTTAAAGACATTCTCCCATATTCTGGCAAACTGTGGGAGAGATGCGCAGCTTCAGTTGTGAGATGGCTCAAACCCTGCCTGGGGCTGGTCCCAAAGGAGCAAGTGTGCATTTCTCTCAGGCAGTCTGACTTAGTCTGCTTCCATCCCCAGGACACTGCCAAGTCTCAAAGTTTCCCCCCTGCCTACAATGCATTTTTCTCATCAGTCCCAAAAAATTCTATAAATTACTGTTTAACATCTATCTTGCAGAGCACTTAGCAGGGACTAGTGGACATAAGGAATTGCTGCTGCAAACAGGAGTATGAAATTCAGGCAGTGTGAAGAATGGGTGCATAGACTGCAAGGGTATCAAAGCTGAGGAATTCCTTTGTTTGGGACCCCCCCCCCCCCCTGCCCCCCCAGCTTGAGTTGTTATGCCACAGCACCACAATGAAATCAGTTAAAGAAGCCAGATGTCTGGGACTTTGCTATGGGATACTTAGGACTGAAGGGATAAGGGAAACTTGTCTGTGTGAGCATGGTGTGTGGATGGAGTCAAACGGGGGACACATTGGTTCAGTGGAACTTCCCCCTGAGAAGGGGCTTCAGTCTCAGCAATCAAAATCTCGGGTTGTAGGAGTGTGACTGTCAGGGTGGCATCTCAATGGTCAGGTGGGAAAGTTTCATTAACACAGATTCTGTATCTCCAAGAGTTGAAACAGCCCTACATCTTGAACTTCCTCTGTTTTGTAGGAAGGCGTCACTTCATTGTAGCTCAGACAGGTAATGACAAAGATGGTGTAAAATCAGCTTCACCAGGGAGGTTGTTTGGTTTCACACCCAGACTGTTTTCTGTGAAACTTTTGCTGATACTGGCCCTGACTCAGGTGCTATCTTCCAGGCCATGCGTCCCTGACACCTAGTGCCAAGGTCCCAGGGAATCTGTGCATTTACTCCTAAACAGTGGCAATTAGAGCACTCAAGCTTTTGATTCTTCCCCAGTTCCAACCCATACACTGCAGGTGGCCATGACACAGTCAGCAGTGGGGTTCTATTAAAACTGGAGCACCCTGGCTTTAGAAAAACAAGGAGATGTTTCCAAAGGATGGATAAGTTTTCATATTGCCTATTATGCATGTGTCAGCAGAGGAGAACACTTCCATTAAGGACAAAAAAAAGATTAAATTGAGATGGCCTTATTCCGTTCTGTATTTGGGGTAGCTTTTTGAGAAATTGTTCTGAAAAATGTCCCTGTTTTGTGTTTGCAGCCTCTTGGTACATTGGTAACACTCTGGGATCGAGTTCTCCGAATAATTGCAACAGCAGGATTTACTTCTCCTTTATCTGAAGCCCTAGGAAAAAAAGCATAGCTGAGAACGGAACCTGTGGTAAAGGAAATCGCACTGCAAGGCATCCCCACCCTGTTTGCCTTCCTCCTTGAGCAAATGGTACAGGGTATGTGCAGGGGCTGGATGTGCACTGGGCTGGTAATAGCTCTCCTGGAGGGATTGCTTCATTTTTGCTCCTACAAAGTACGGCAGAAAAGAGGAATTTTTTTAAAAATATATATTTTTAGCACAGTGTCTCCCTTTTTGCAATTTGTGGAAGTGATTATCAGCTCAGAAACAGTGTAATGACCACAGCAGACTTACTTAGCATTTTTGGGTTTGGTTGCTTTTAACTGAAGAGTACCAGTTCTCCCTTCTCTGCAAAGCACAGGGGGCTCAGTTGAAGGAATGTGGACTTGAGATCCCTCAAGAGAAAGTGGTGAAAAGCCACAACCACATCTTTCAGGAAGAAATTCTGGCAGCTGGGTGGACAAACAACGATAGCATTTGTGGAGTACCTTAGAATGAGGAAATCTCTGCAAACATTTGCATGCATCTTCAGTTCTCTACTCTGAAAATATAAACTGGTTATAGACAGGAAGCAAAGAGCAGGTATTCCACCTTTAAATAATGGCAGTTGTTGGCCATGGTATCCCAAACAAACTTCACTCATAGAAGGTACTTTAAAACTTTCATTGTCTGTACATGGCCAGGATTTTGGGTCCCTCCTGCTGCATCGCTGCACTAATGCTCAGCTGGCTCAGGGAAAGATCACCACCCACTACATCAGTGATTCTTCAGCAGCCTTGATTTTGCTAATCAGCCTGTCTTTCATCCTGGCCTTGTTTGCTGAGAGAGCAACTTCACAGAGAGCAGTACAACACAGAAAAGTAAAAATAGCAACAAGAGTTTCTGCAAAATGTGGCACTTCATGCAATTACTTTTCTTCCTGTTTGCATCTCCTGAATTTTCTTTTTCTAGCAAGTTTAACTCTTGTTTAGAGACCACACACACACACATACTGAAGTTAGTATGAGATTCTTCTTAACAGCAGAGTACCATGGAGTTTCTCACAGTAAACAAAAAATGGCTCAGTCTGATGTTAATGAGTTTTAGTATTTTACACAACAGGCAACTCAGAAATAATATTCATGGCTGACAGAAAATAACATAAGCTGGCCAAAAAGAAGGAAAACCAGAAACAAACAGCATAGCCCTGTGGGGAGGGTCCTTCTTCTAGTACAGGACAGTGTTTTGGTTGATCTAATAGCCTCGATACAGGTTTCAGAACTGCAGAAGAGACAAGAAATTGGTGATAACAAAGTAGCGATCCACACTGAGTGACAAAGCAGCTACTGTGGAAGACACACCAGCATGTCCTACTTCAGGCTCTCTGCACAGAGTGCTGCAAAAAAAAACAAAACAAACAAACAAAAAAAAAAACAAAACAAAAAAAACCCAAAAAAAACCACCAAAACCCCCCAAAAACAACAACAACAACAACAACAAAAAAAAAAAACCTGTGAAAAAACTTCGGGCTAAGGGGGAAGCATATTTTATCTCAATTTGATTTCACAGTCTTAGAGATGGGCAGAGAGATGATCCTGCTCAGGGAGGACGGCGAGGATGGAGCAGCTGAGTAAGGACTGGCTTGGTGAGCAGCAGTGGGCCTTGCCCAGGATGCAGCAGCTCATCTTTGCCATCACTGTGGTGTGAGGCAGAGCCCCAGGAAGGCCTCTCCCCACCCCTCACAGGGTGTCTGCCCCCTGCCATAGCACCCTTCCCTCCTGCCAGACCCTGGCTTGGTGTGCAAGGGAACAGTACCCCTCCTCCCTGCTCCTCTGCAGAGTATGGCCAGGATGGGAATAAAATCAAAAGAAAAAAGGAATTTTTTTTTTCCATCGTGCAACTTAGCAACAGCACCTACACAAAGATCTAAGTATAAGATCTTTTACCCCCCACCTTTCCAAGCAATTAGCATGCTGAAATGCAGAAAGAAACAGGATGGCAATGTCAAAACTGACATGTAGGAAGACCATTTCCTTTTTGCAAGGGTTTCACAGTGTGGACCAAGCTGGCTGAGAACAATTTCTGAACCTTTCTCCTCCCCGTGGAGAATTGCCTCTGCAGCAGCTTTGGTAACCCTCCAAAACTGCCTGCTTTTGGTGACTGGCACTCTCCTGGTAGCTGATGCCCAGAAGGTCTCACATTTTCAAAGTAAGAAACCCCAGCCCCCACAGACTGCTCTCCAGTGAAACTAGGTTGCTTAAAAACATCTGAGAAAGGTGGAAAAGGAAGGCTGCCTGTTTGAAGTAGATAGGCTGTTTTTTGGAGCAGAGCAGAGAAGAAAGGCAGCTGGTGACATATTCAGTGCAGCACTGGCTCTGTCTGAGCCTTCTTTTGTCAGCCAAATTTTAAATTAATCTCAATCTGGTCTCTGAATCTTGCTGGCAAGTTTTCTGGTAAATTTAAGACTTAGAAGAGACTAAAGAAAGAGGCTAGGCAGACAAATTTATGTTAGGATTTCCAGGTGTGGCCAGCATTGCCTGGGAAGTTATTTGTGAAAACAGGCTGCCGTGGGAAACATGGGGGGATCTCCTCCAGAGTCACATACCTCCTCTGTGCAGGGGGAGCAGGCAAAGCCCCCTGGCTGAAACACAGCCAGGTCTATGCAGCTGGCCACGAACCAAATCTGGTTACTCTCACGGGCTGATATTCAGGGCTTGCATTTTGAATAAAGAGTTGAGTGAATCCAAGCCCTTTGGTTTTGCTGTGTTTCCCTTCCTAAAAGCAAATAATGATGTCTTTTATCTCTTAGCATCTTAGCAATGTTATTTCCACCCAAAAAGTATGCTGTTCCAGCCCGCAGATGATGAATGGGGCAGACAAATTGCAGGGAGGATTGCTGGGAGCAGTAAGGAACTGGAGGTGGAAAGGAAATAACTGAAGGCAACTCCTCATACATGTACGAGCCTTCTCATACATGAAACCTCCACAGTTTTAATCTTTATTTCTTCATGTTTCTTGAGATTTTCCCTCTGAGTGCCTCGTCAGAGTGATAGCTTGATTCTGACTCTCTTTGCACCACAAGGCTGGGATGCTGCCTAATGCCAACTCGTCCAAACACCTCTTCCCAGAGTGCCCACTTGTTCTGGTGCCAGACCTGGGGATTTGTGAATGATTAAAGCAAAGCAAAAGGCCTTCTCTTGAAGGTTTTAATGAAATCCCCTCTGGTCCCCAGTTGCTTTAGCATTCAGGTAAAAAATCCATCACTGCTGTGTTTGTGGGCCCAGCTCTCTAAGTGTGCCTGAAAACAGCTGTTTACGTTTTCTAGGCCAAAAGCAAACTTTTGAAGCAGGCAATAAGCCTGCAATTAGGACTTTAGAGTAGATTGTGTTTTAGAAAATGCAGTAATGTGTGGAATGAATCACTGAATTTGAAGTTGCTAGATCATTTTTTTCCTTAGCGGTCAAGGTTAAGCATAAGAAGAAAGAAACTCAGCGTAGGAGGATCACAAAATAAATTAACAGCATAACAGCAACAGAAGGACTGACCCAGCTCTATGAGTTTGTGAATTTCACTTTTTCAATTGCTTTCTGAGAGTGAGAGTGAGCTACCAGAGCAGCAATACACTGAGCTTTCAGTACATGCTCTCCTGTTCCTTCATCTCTCACCTTCAGTCACAGTCAAGTGACTCTGCCCGGCTCTAGTGAGCTCCAGCAAGTGGGGGTGAAGAATCCCTGCTTGCTCAAGCCCTCTCTTCTGGAAACAGGGAAGGCAGCGAAAAGCTGTGCTGCACAGGATAGCCTCCATCTGTCAGACCTGACTGTGGGTGAGCTCTCACCCCTCAGCTGCCCGTTCCACAGCCCTGTGAGCGGAGCAAAGCCACCTGAGACAGGGACACGTGTTCCTCAGTGGCTGGCTCGTGCTGGTGGAGAGGACTGCTGCAAGAGCTGGTGAGCTTCTGTGATCCAGTCCCCAGCCCAGACTGCTCTTTGTTAGCTGGCCTTTCCTAACATATACATGACAGTAAAATTACATTCATTAAAAAACCACTTGCACAAGCCAGAAACAAAAAGGTCACCAAAACACTCCACTGCACACATTTGTCCCTTTGGGGATGGGAAGCAAGAATAATGGGACTATGGCAGCTGCCAGCCACAGTGCCAGCCATGTCCCTGGAAGGTGCACTTGCCATGGGCATGAGCCCAGATGGAAACCCCTGCAGAAAATAGAATACAGCTCCTTGCAGGCTTGCACAGTTCTTATTTAACTTGAATTTGAGGGAAGCCCATCGAGCAAAGCACTTTGCATAGGAGGAGCAGCCCATTTGAATGTCAGGATTTCCTTTATCTTCCATTTCACAGCCAGTGCTCAGGAGATCCAGGCATACCCACTGTGGAAGTGCCCACTGCCTGTGGATAGCACATTACCTCCTGATCTGCGTGCAGGAACGGCATCACAAAGCAGAGCTGGGCACCTCCTGCCTGAGCTGCGTTTAAAATGTTGCTTTCTGTGCTCTAACAGAAACAGGTTCCCAAGAGCACATAAATATATTATAAAGCAGCAGAACACTCAATAATTAATTTTCAGCAAGGAGAGGGTTTTATTTCAACTGGAATGACGTAAAGAGCCTTTTGGATTCTCACAGTCTGTAAGTGAAAAGCTGAGGTGATTCAGTCCAAAGACTGTTGTTGCAGAAGGCTCCGACGACATGACCCAATCCCCATGCACTGACACCCTGACGATGTTTGGCAAAAATGCAATTTTCTGTGCAGAAAATACAGAATACACTAAGCAGCGGATCCATTTTCAGCCCTTTCCTCTTACTTTGCAACTAGGAATGGTCTTCCAGGTCTTTCATCCTTTCAGCCAGAGTTGCAGCACCCTAGAGGATCATTCCACTCATTTCCACCAACAGTGAGCACTCTGTTCACATGTGGTGTTGCTCCCTTTTCATATACAGTCAACTGGTAGTTGGGAAATTGAGTATTTAAAGTGTATTAAGGCAGGAATGGTTGATTTATGGTATTGCTTTCCAAGTGTTGGGAACAGCTAAATAATTGCTTTGATTAAGTACCCAAATACAAATGGAAGTTCATGAAGAATTCACTGTCTTGAAACAACTGACTCAACTCTAACTAGAGACAAATAACTCTCTTCACCAGCACTTTGGGGGGCAGGGGGCAGTGAAGCAGCTCGCTTGTGTCAGGAAGATGCCTACATGCCACAGCTAGTTTAAGAGAACCAACAAAATACATATAAGATTTGCTGAAAATACACAAAACCTTCATAATCAAGGATAGTGCTACCAAGCTGGTTACTATGAGAACTTTTCTGCATGCATAGATACACAGGATTCTCACTGAATTACTTACAAACTATTCATACTAAATTTCACTCCTCATTTATTGTCTTTATTCGTTTCACTGCTCAAAAGCCAACATCAGACAAATGACTACCTCTACACAGTGCATCAATTTTGTAACTGGGTTTTTTAGTGTTTCCACTCTGTTACTTTGTCTGTCATCCCTGGCAAGTCCTGCCACAGCAGTACAGCTCAGCATCAGGGTGATGGGGCAATGCACACAGCAACTCTTCCTTGTGCAGGCAGCACCTCCTTGCAGCTCCCCTTCCTCGGCTCTGCCCCACCAGACCAGCTGCCAGTAGGATGTGCCAGGGACAGACTTGTCACCTAAGGGGCTGAGAGAAGCCCAAGAAAGCTGAAACAGCTATGCAGCCTCCACATCACAACCTAAAAATACCAATAAAAGCCAGCTGCACTGGCTCCTGGTGACACTGGTGAGGCTAAAGCCAGGGAGTTTTCATGTGAAGTTGCCATTCCCTCACAGATTTATCCAGCAGGTGAGGAAATCAGGGATGGAGAGGTTCTCTTTTTCTAAGCATGCTGCAATTAAAATGCAGTAATAAAAACCTAACTACTGTGTGACTGTGGGCTGGCAGCTGGGCTGGTGCCTCACAGCAAGCAGTGAAGTGAGCTCGTCCCCTCTGCCCAGCAAATCCAGCAGCAGCAGCAGTATGGGTGAGAGATGCTCCTGCAGCACCGGCTGGATCCTACTCCTGTTGTTTCTGTGTTGCAGTGACAGTAGCCTTTTTCCAGTTGCTCTTAGCCTGCAGATGCTTCTGGTAGGAAGAAGCCGTCTCCATTTCATACCAGCCTTCTGTGAATTTCTATGGCAGCTATTTTAGAACTCATTTCAGTGAGTTTCCTCAGATTTCTCGAGTCTGAAATGCTGTGTGTTCCTGTAATAAGAATGCCACTCATAGCTAGAAGCATTTTTCCTACATTATTTATTCATTATTCTATGTGATGAATGTGGGATGTGTTATGCATCCATGGTAGGAGATCTGGAGGTAAACTCATTTGCTTTTAGTACTATGTGATTAAAAAGAGACTCTCTGCTTGCGTAGGCAATGAAGGTATTGAATTTCTCTTATCACCAAGACGGTGAAAAACTTGATTCCTTTCATTTCCTCCATCAAGGAAGCAATGACTGCCAGCATAAGCACATACAGTGTGATCTATTTAGAAGATACAGAGTTGCTAGACTAGATATGTTCTCATCACTTGCAAAAGGAAGAGCCAGGAAGTAGGCATTTAAAGGATAACATCAAATATTTAGAAGATAAAATCTGCACAGAGTGTAAAATGAAAGATTTAATCTGAGTCTTACCTTAAAGAGCTGGGTTTGTTTTTCTGTCTACTATCTGCTGCTCAAATTCAAATGAAATGTTAGAAGATATTACATTTGGGTACAGGCAATACAGAGTTCAGAATTTTCTGGTTCAGGAATGTTGTCACTCAGGGTTTTGTTTCTGTCTGTGACAGAAGTACAGGCCTTAACAATCAGGTGAGATGGCCAGAAGTTTCATGCAGGTTTAAAAGGGGATAAATGAAGAGACACATCTTTTTGGTTTCTTTGTAGTCCTACAGCTTCACCCTACCCTTCCAACAAAAGACCCCAAACCAAAAACCCACAAACTCCAGCCTGCCCTTTCTGAAGGTGAGCATGTGGCTGGCATTCAGGAACTGCAGGGTGACAGACATGTAATAGTAGGATTGATGTTCTTTGTCAAGGAGGATATCGGTACCTAGAGGCAGTACCAGGACTTTTGCATGGGCATGGAATAGAGAAAAAAAAAAAAAAAAAAAAAAAAAAAAAAGGATGGTGCTGCTTGGAGCACTGCCAGGACCTGCACAGTATCTCAGAACCATGGAGATGGGAGGAACAGTCAGATGGGCATGACCCAAATAGTCAAGAGATGGCAACAGCCTCAGGCAGAAGGCAGCTCTTTTCCAGATGGCCGATGCATTCATTCAGTAGTCAGTCACAGTGGCCCTGGGAGGCACTGGAGGGATTGTGCACCAGTGTCCCAGGGGACAGACTCTGTAAATGTACTGCTGGGAGCATGGCTAAGAAATGCCCTGCATGCCTTCACTGCTTGCTCAGCCCTTCTGTGCTCAGCCCTGGGCTCCCCCTCTGCTCCTCACACCTCTGCCTGAGCCCCACAGCCCTGCTGTCACCTGCCCTAGGCAGAAACACTCCCAGGGCTAAGGAGTCAGTGGTGGCTGGTTTTGCCTAGAGCTTTCCTCTGCTTTGCTTGCATGGTTTCACTTCTGATCATGTTCACAATGTTCTCTTTAATGCATTGTGGCACTTTGTTTCTCAAAGTATTACTTGCACAGCTATTTTGCTGAGTATCTTAGTGCTGAGGAAAGAACTGGTACAGGAAAGATCCGAGAGTATAACGTCCTTTATTCAGTTGTCCCTGGAGACTAGGAAGCCTGCAAGCTTCACATCCCAAGCTGCACAGAAAAAGCTGCTTTTAATGGCCTGATGCACCAAAAGTCCATGCTGGCTGCTGGAGTTAAGGTGTCTTCTCTGTTACCAAGTCACAGACAGGCCAAGGAACCATCAGACACAAACCACTGTAGATGGAAACAGCAAACACTAGTCCCACCAAAAGTAATGCACCATGCACACAGTTGTCACCACTTTGGTTTTGGGCTAGCCTCCTGGCTTTTCCTGAGGGTGAGGAAAAAGTCCTGGTCTCCCACACTCAGCTTCTACCCCAAGCCCATTCTGGCACTGCAGACACTGTGCTGACTGGAGACAGCAAACACATCCCTCAGCCAGAGGCTTTCAACAAGGTGCCAGTGACACTCCTCAGGGCAGTCCAGCAGTGGTGACAGCTGAGACAGCCACCGTGTGAAGCTTCACACAGCAGTGAGGAGCAGGCGAGGCTGCTGAGGGTCATGGAAGGATGGTGGCTCCATCCATCTCAGCTGCTTCTAGAGTAGCTTGTGGAAAGCTACAGCATCACAGCCTCGACTGCAGCATCCACAACCACTGGGTACAAAACAGCCTCGTGGTTGCCAACAGACTGAAGGTGGGTGGAGAAACAACTTTTCCTCTTACGGCTTTCTGTATGGTGGGGAGGGAAGGAGGACAGCAGAAGGAGTAGGGATATGTGTCTCTTTTATCACCCCAGAGTAACTGAGAATTGATGCCTGGGAATCAGCCCTATTAAAAGGAGTGAAATTTCAAACTGTGTGAGAAATAAGAGTATATTGATATAGCTTTCTGAGCATAACTTCACCAATGGAAATTCCCTCTCCTGCTAACAAATAGTGGGAAGTTTTTTTACTTTGGTGTCAGGAATTGAACTCTGAAGACAAATTTTCAATTGCGACACCCTGAAAGGATGCAAAAAAAAAAAATTAAAAAAAAAAAAAACTGACAAAAGAACCCCTCAAAATGTTCCTGGTGGGAATACAGAGCTGTACAACATTTTGGTACACAGTTAATAAACTTATCTAAGAATAGAAGACATAATTTTTCTTTTAAAAAAGGTCAAGTTTAACTAACACAAACTTGTTTGTGTTAGTTAAACTAAGTGGAGAGCAAATGAAAATCCAATGAAATCACTATTAGCCAAACACCAGCTCCTACTGGCTATGCAATCTCTTAATCTGGTTGTGGGCTGTAAATATGGTTTTCAGGAAGACAATTTATAATTTGTAGATCATGGGACTATAGAACTGCAGAGGCAGAGCGAGAAAGACCCACAGGTACTGCAGCTAAATCTGGATACATCTTTGCCAGATTTTTCTGCCGAAGGAGAGGATGAAGAGAAAGGGGACAAAGGAGGAAGGCGTTCGAAGAGCTGGTTGTGCAGCATCAGCTAAATTAAGCCCCTGGTCCAGGTAAGCCTCAGCAGCTGTGCAGGAAGCCTGAGAGAGACATCTCCTGACAGAAAGAGACGCTGAAACCCTGAATGAAAGTTGTAGTTCACCAGAAGGTAAAAATCTCTTTCTCAGAAAAGATCTCAATAACTTTCTGACAAGATATTTTGTACCATCTCAGTGACATTAAGCAATTTACCAGAAGCAGCAATCATGATCAGCCATAATTTTCTCTTGATCTGAAAACTTGGGTCGCATGTGGAACTGGTAGGGCCCATCTCACCAGCAAACACTCAGCAGTCATATAACTCTTACGTGAATATTTGAAAATTGAGAAAACTCAGGCACAGATGAGGAACAGGTTTACCCAAAAAGGTTTGTCTGATGACAAACCCATGGCATTGAATGGAAAAGAGTGATTTCTTGTTGAAGCAACTTGGCAAAATGTCCTCTCAGGGCAGAAGCTGAGCACGGTGGTGCAATTGCCAGGAGGTCACTACTTGACAACACGTTCTTTGCCACATGTAAAACTCTTTACTTCTCCTGACAGTAAGTCAGTCTTTAAAGAGCAGGAAAATTGTTTAAAGATGACACAATAAAGTAAATACAAATTACTGCAGCTTGTGCTCAGGCGCCTTACGCAAATCCCAGGGTGTGTTCGACATCGTGTGCCCTCTCGTTACAAAATAAACCCTCAGCAACTTTCCTCATCAGCAGAATTTTGGCAATCCAGGAAAATAAAGTGCACTAAAAGCTGAGAATCTCATTCATAGAGTAACTTAAAAGAAGAACACTTTGGCAGTTCTGTTTATTTTTCTTTTAGCACAAAAGCCTGACTATAGAAGCCACACAACCAGGTGGTGAAGAGGTAATTTGATGATGATGGGGATGGAGTCCTGGCCTGTGATGTGTGGTGTGGAGCAGCCACATCCCCTCAGCAGGAGATTGTGTTTCTGCCTCCATCACCATTTCTGTGGCTTAGAGAGGAGATTAGCATCTGGAAGCTCCCCTCTTGGCTCCTGCTATATCCCACATGGCATCTATCTCCCCCCTTGGCACCATGCTGGGAGCTGTTGCTGGCTGCTACCCTACACTAAATGGGGACATTTGTTAAGGACAGAGGTATCAAGGAAAAACCTAGAAGCCTAGAAAATTACAATGGTGCTGGAACAGACAGAATCACAAAATCACAGAATTGTTAGGGTTGGAAGGAACCTCTGGAAATCATCTACTCCAACCCTTCTGCCAAGGCAGAGTCACCTAGAGCAGGTGACACCGGAATGCGTCCAGGTGGATTTGGAATGTCTCCAGAGAAGGAGACTCCATAACTTCCCTGGGATGCTTGTTCTAGTGCTCTGCCACCCTTCATGTAAAGAAGTTCTTCCTCATGCTGAGGTGAAACTTCTTGTGATTTAGTTTATGGCCATTGCTGTCGCTGTAAACAGTCTGGCACCATCCTCTTGGCACCCACCTTGGAGATATTTACAAGCATTAATGAGAGCTCCTCTTCAGTCTTCTCTCCTCCAGACTAAACAGGCTCAGTCCCCACAGTCCCTCCCCATAAGAGAGATGTTCCAGACCCAATATTACCTCTGTGGCCTCCACTGGACCCTCTCCAGTAGCTCCCTGTCTTTCTTGTACTGAGAAGCCCAGAACTGGACACAGCCCTCACCAGGGCTGAGTAGACCGCCATGATCACCTCTCTTGACCTGCTGGCCACACTGTTCCCAATGCAGCCCAGGATACCACTGGCCCTCCTGACCACAAAGACACATTGCCAGCTCATAGCCAGCTTGTCACCCACCAGGACTCTCAGTTCCTTCTCTGCTTTCTGGTAGGTCAGCCTCCAGCCTGTGGCGGTACGTGGGTTTGTTCCTCACCAGGTGCAGGACCCTGCACTTACTCTTGTTGAACTTCATTAGAAAGTTTCCCTCCATCCAATCCTCCCGCCTACAGATGCTACTCCAGACCTGCAGAAGTTCTTCTGCCCCAAGGTGAGACCATTCTACACAGATGTTTGCTAAATTGTTCCCTAACACTTTGGATTATGGGGATCTTGGCCTTTCTCAGCAGCCTGTCCCAGTACTCTGTGGCCTCCACCCTTAAAAAAATGTTGCCTAAAATCTAAGCCAGTTCTGTCCTGCTGCAATTGAAGACTAAACATTGATGCAATGCTTACTTTTAGCGAATATATTGAATTTATGTGTATTTTAAAGGAAATATATTGATTAGGGATTTTTTTCCTTATTTTTCTTGATCAAGATATTTAGGAAGCCCTTACTTGCAATAATATCAATATCCTTCCCCTAAATTTTACTGACAGTCACTTGTCAAAGGGACAACACAGATTGATTCAGGAAACAAAAATGCGTACTTGTCCAAAAGACTTATGGTTTTGGGTATAACATCCACTTTTTAAAGTTAAATGAATGTTTGGTTTCATATCACACCCTCAGCTTTACAACAGAAATGGACTACAGAGCAGAAACTGCTGGGTTTGTGCCAAGGGGTAGATGCAAAGTGTTGGTCAGACAGGTTCACCACAGACTGGCTGGCTCTGCAACCCCAACCAGGTAGGCAGCAGGATGATTGTCATGCGTGAGCAGCCCCCTTGATGAAATCAAGGCACAGCTGCTCCCAACCCCCCAGCCCAATGCTGCCTGGCACCCCCAAAAGCAGCCTTCTCCCTGTCCCCAATGCCCCTCTGTGCCCTGCCAGGAGCTCCTCCCACTTTGTCCTGTCCTGACCTCACAGCTGGGTCTGCACAGGAAAAAAAAACAACTAAAACCCCAAATGAACCACACCTGATACTTGTTGCTGCCAGGAGGGGAAGTTTGGGATGCTTAAGTGTTGCTGCAGCCCCTGTGCTTGGCACTGGTTCAGCTCTGCTTGTAGCTGGCCACTCATGATAGCAAACATCTGATGTCATGCTGTACACGAGCTGTAACAAGCACACAAGCTGCTGGGAGGTACAGGGCACGGCAGAGAGCAACCATGTCCAAATGAAGCAGTTTTGAGCGGGTCTTGGTGGGAAAACTCTTTTTGTCCATGACATAAAGGGGCAGAACATATGCTATTTTTGGTGGGGAATGAATTGGTTAATTCAGCTGAATAACATCACAAATAGGCTGCTGCTGGTAGTTTTCATAAGAAAAGGAAGTTCTTTACATAAGTAAAGGCTTTCTAAAACTTAGTAATAAAGAAAATAGAGGATAGGGAGGTTCATATGTAAGCCAGCCCATATTCTAGGATGTGCAATGCCCAGCTGCAAGTGCTAGAGCTCTCCAAGAAAGTGCAGAGAGATGATGCTATGCGGTATTGCTTTTGCTATTTGCTGCTTAGAAATGTCTCACTGTGAAAATCAAGGGGAGTCATAAAATAACAGTGAGTTGTTTATTTGCATGACTGTCCCAGCAGGACAGTACTGGTTTGCATGCGATTTAGAATCCCAGGGAGGATGGGGTATAAACCAGGGAATGCTCATCCAAAATTGCAAAGTATGTTCCAGCAACCCTAGCAGCTCCCCGGGGAGAAAAACTCTCATAAATGAATGTTTTATTTGTCTCACTAGTATCACATGGAGGTTTTGACACAGGGCTTTTCTGTGCATTATCAAGATTTTGTAAAATGTTTCTTAAAGCTTTTTGAAAGCCATTTCTCCATGGCAATAAGAGGTAGGATTCAGAATGACTATTAGGACGCCACTGCTGCTGGCTTGCTTCACAAGGGTGTGAAGTTCACTTTCTGTAGGAGACGGGGTTGGTTACTCCTCACTAGTACATGGTATGGCAGAGCTATTGATGTCTGACTTTGAGTATTTTCTTTAGCCTCTCATTCAGTGCCTGGTGGATCATGCAGTGCTCACCTTGCCATGGCACAGTATCATCAGTGCCCTGGAGCAGCAGCCTCAGCTGCTCCCAAGGTAGGTAAATTAGGCACTTTGGGTTTACTTTCTGCTTTCATCTGTGACCTTAGCACCTCACAATACTGCCTGCTCCATGGGATGGTCAGAGTTGCCAAAGCTCTTCTCCTAAAGCCAGTTTTCCATCGGTTTCCCAGTTAGTCTCTGCCTCCATCTCCCTCAACGTATCTACACAAGTACACTTCATGCATAATGCATCATTTTGGTGTGTGAAGTGTTTAATTGATCCAAGACATACTATGGATGTTCAAAGAGTCATACCAGAAGGTATGCTTCCTGTCTTGCATGTCAGTCCTTGAATTTAACTCAGTATGTGGAAGTAAGTCTCTGAGCGTGTGAGTGCAAATGAATCCATGGATTACAGTGCCTGAGTCTCTCCAGGATGAATTCCATTGCCATGCAATGTGCTGCTGTGAGAGCCTTAATGTCCAAGAAAGAGGGCAGAACAGCATGCAGTTAAGAAAAGGTGTTAAAAAAAAAAAAAATCATCAAATATGTAATCCTCCCAAAGTGCACAATGTTCTTCCCTATTAAGGAAGAAGAGCCCCAGGATCAGCATAAAGATCTGGGCTGTTACATGATGTTCTCCATCTTTGAATGAATCAGTGTGCCGGGAGCAGAGGCAGCGCAGCTGTGCCGGAGCTGCTGCGGGTGTTTCAGAGCCGTGTGGCCGGCCGGCACCGAGCGCAGTCCCCGTTAGCAGCACAGCTGAGCACTGACACAAGTCTCTACGAAGGGATCTCAAACCATCGACGCCCTTGCTACGTACGCACTGCAGCCATTTCAACAAGCAGTGAAAAGCAGCTGCTGGGGGAACTCCCTCAGGACACTTCAGCTCTACAGAGAGCTTTCAGGAATCAGGAGAAGACATTTACTACCTACTTGTGCTACTGCGTCATTTCGGGACACTAGGCAAAACTTCTCTTTTATACCCATGTCAGCTTGGCTTTCCTGGCAGAACTTTGCAGCTTTTAGACAAAAAAAAAATTATAGGCTTGTTTATTAAGATTTATATTCCAAATCAGATAAAGTTAGAGGGGTCATCTTTATGTGTAACATGTGGTATATTAAGGTTAGGGGAGCCAGATTTCAGCAGTGCAAGCTGTAGCTACAAAATCTGTGCCTCTCTGCAAACTGAATCTCTGGAGCAGCCCAGGTAACTTTTTTCCTGAGTCTTCACCAAAGAAGAGAGCTCTGGACTGCGTGGCCTGTGTTCACAAATCCTGAGAGTAATTGTATGTAATTTCTGACTGTGATAAAGACTCTTTAACGGTAAAGTGCACTATGGAAACACAAGAGATAAGATCAAAATGACTTGAAATTGGAACACTTGAAAACTTGGCAGAGAATCCGCTTAGGAAGTTTACATGGCAGGGAGGAGTGTGATCCCCCAAATGCTGGGGATTACATTTCCAAAATTACAGCAGGAATATGCAATAACAACTCCATAATATTTTGATTAGGAAGGAAGCAAATAACATACTGCAGGATGCTGCTGTCATAGCACACCCCTTGGCAACACCCTCTTTAAAGAAAAAGAAAAAAAAATAAGTGGGGAAAAAAGGAAATAATCCCACTGCTTAAAGATAGATGGGGTAGAAGTCAATGTTTGGAGAAGGCATTTGCAGGCTCTTTCCTTTACCTCTGTTTTCCTCTGAACCCATCATACAGAAACCCACGTTTACAAAAACCCAGTTGTAGCCAAGTAGAAAAACTCATCTTCAAGTCTGCTGCAGCCAGTGACGGTTTCTTTGGGATCCAACTAGTCTAACAGGCTTTCCTCCCCTTTCATGGAAATTCTCAATGTTCTTCATTTCTGGTCAACCTCATTAATTCAGCACACACCTTGCACTGGCTCCAGGCCCTCACAGAGTCACTTGCAGAGAGGAGAACTCAGCTATAATGATCACTTGTGATAGTTTTGGTGTTGGGGCATTTGAGACTGAGGATGAAGATGCACCTGTAGCAGGAACTGTTCTAGCTTTGTGGGCTGACTTTTTCTTGAAACTGGGGTGTTAAAATAGCACTATCAGTTCCTCTCTCATGAGCGGCCACCACATCACCTAAAATAAAAAAAATGTCCCAAAGGCCTTGTGTCTGCCCAGGGCACAGCAGGAAGCTGGTGTACTATTCTTTCCAACACTGAAATATCAGCACTCTCTGCATCTGGGGCCTTTCTTGATGCATGTCATGACATATCTTAAACATAAAAAAACCCCTAATGTAGGTCTACAAAATATTTCCAAATACTAGACTGGGAAATAGAACTCATAGTCCTACTGTTATTAAAAAATAATAAATGCAATTGAGACACTGATTTCATAGCAAACAATAACTCTTCCATGGTCTTATCCCAGTTAATCCCTTAACATGATAGTTACTTATTTCTTGTCTGTATGATGGGGGCTAATGAGTTAATCACCCTTTTCTGCCTAGCATTCCCCATTCACTTAAGATATCTAAAGGATTAGTATTGTTAGGATAAACTCTGCAGTATTACTGAACTCCCAGTACATATGACTTGGTGTACTGGGAGTCTGATGCTTCCCACCCGAAGAAGAGCTTCTGTGCCCAAAAACATGTGTTTTGCATTTTCAGTTATATCTGTAGGCTCAAAAGAGAAGGTCCCCTTCAGTCTTGTCTCACTGCAACTATTAATTTGATATTTTAAACTTATTAACTAGCATCATTGTTAGCTCTGAGCAGTTTTAATGTGGGAGTGAGAATATGACCACCTCTCCTGTGAAGAGTCTTATTTCAGACAGAGCAACTACCCCACAGTGAGAGAACAGACTTGGAAGATGCTGAAATTAAGAAGAGCTGCATTATGGTTGTGGCCCCTCCATTATACAGTTTATATAATTAGACATAATAACAAAGTCAGTACTTGGTATCTGGCATCCGGTCCTCCCACAGATTTCAGCAACACTGTGGATTTGTGGCTTTTCCAGGTTCTCCTCTCTAAGTATTCCTATTGCTAAATACCAAACATCAGCAGTTAGCAAGTAAAACCACTCACAGATATACAGCAGGAAGCCTTCCAATTCAAACCAAACATTTGGTCTTATTTTCAACACTTCAATACTCTCTTTTAGCCATAACTAATCTACTTGTAGTAGATCACTAGATAATACACAGGTTACCAATTACACTGTCTTTATATCATCTTCCAAAGTTAAAAGAGTCTCCAAAGTTAATTTTACCAGTCCTGTATCCCTCATGACTATTGTTGCAATGCTGATGAAGCGGCAGAGGGAACAAAGGGGAAGGAATATTTTCAAATCACAAGAGTTGTTACAAATATAAGTTTAGGCATATAAAAAGAAAGTGAGTGAAGTGCAGTGGAAATCTACTGCAATGATTTTGTTCAATATCTGAACAAAAAAAGTGCTGTGAAATCAGATTTTCACCTGCTTTCTTGTGTTGTCCTCTGTGATTGTACATAATGGAAAGTCTAAAAAAAACAAACACCAAACCTAAACAAAAAGAACAAAGGCTGTTTGACCTACAGTGCAACTTTGGTGGAACCTGTCCTTCTCAGTCCCTCCACAGCACTGAAACTCAGACTAGCCAAAGCTCCTCAAGGGTTACAGGCACCAATATTTTCACCAGTAAGCACATCCCTACAAAGTTTCATACTGACTTCCAGAGAGGCTACCAAATATCTCAGCACCTCTCAGACATAAGACCATTCTCAGAGCAGCAGCCTGGTGGCCTCCGGCAGTAGGAGGAGGCTCCTTCACAGGATAAAGCCATTTATACAGGCCTTATGGTGGTCCTGTCCACTCTGCTGTTGACACTCATCTACTCCCACAAAGAACCCATTGATGGAGCTCAATCAGGAAAACCTAAGCTACAGAACAATTTCCCTGAGCAGCTGGGTCTTCTGGGTGGGTTGTTGGACTTCTAACACATGCACCAGCATGTTCATATTGCATATGCACAAAGCAGCTGTGCTACTTTGTTATTCAACATTTACAATTGTCAGGAATGCTGGTCCCACCTAAATCCTCTTGTAGCTCTGGGCTTTAATTAGAAACATGTCCAAAATACTTTGAGTGCTTCTGGATGACAGCTTATAGGTGCTTACAGACAATGCTGCGTGGTGCCAGAAACCTTGTTCTGTAAACGGAAATGTAGCTGGGTGTTAATGACTGTCACGGAGAATTAGGCTCACTCAAACAATCTAACAAATTCATTTCTATTGACATCTCCATTTATAGCCTCTCTATGCATTTAACAAAGGAACGTCGGTGGTAAAAGAATGATAGAAAAACACAGGACTTGCATTAAACTATCGTGCCTAATGAGCATGAAATCAGGAACTGGAGTAATGAGACCAAAGTCAGCTTCCTCCAGATCATGTCAAACCTTGACCACAGTAATAAGAAGGTATCCATTGCACAAATGTGGAGGAACACCAGCGTGAATAACTCCAGCTGCATATCCCAGTGCACTTACTTTCCACTTGTGCACAAAGCTCTTCCCTGTGAATGATCAGGCCAGTGCTAAGAGAAAATCAGTGACCCTTTCCTGGTACCCAGTGCTGTTCACTGCTTGCTTTGCTTCCCTCATGCTTTTCACCCTGTTCTGCTTTCCGAAAATGGGTATTTCTAGGACATGAGCAGTCCCTGGGCAGTGGGTAGCTGCCTGGCTGCCTGCACAGGTACAGGGCTGGCACAGAGCATCCACACTGCAGCTACCAGCAGTAGTCATGCTTCTGCTCCTTTGGGGAGCTGCGCTCTTATAAAAATCACAGCCCTCAGAAAAACATCTCACAAATGCCTTGCTTATAGGCTGACACATTATCTGAACAAAAATATATTTATTTAGCCTATCTTGCATATTAATTCAATGTACTGCAACATCCCAGCATGGCCTTTTTGGCTTCAGTTGATAATTGTGCTAATTTTTCCATCTAAATTAAGCTGTGTAGTGCTTAGGGACAAAAACAGTCACATTATGATGTGTATTGGAGTCATATTGTACAAATACTATGAGCAAATCCCATTGTGATGATTTGATCTTCTTCTTATAGCAAGCAAATAGGAAGGCACTGGAAACACAGCAGGAATTTTTTCTCTGCAGAATCAGGAAATGGAGCTGGAATTGGTCCACCCAGGCTCAGCAGCTTGGAGGCTCATTTTTGTAAGGCTGCTGATGATTCGTCCTCTTGTCTTCCCCAAATGTGTTTCTCTGGACCCTAAGTAACGGCTTGGGAAGAGTCTCACAGAGACAAACTTGTCCCTCTGAATTAGTGGGCAGGAGGTCACATCATCTGTGAGGAGGTGGGCATGAGATTTGAGCCCAATAGGGGGTGAGCCTGTAATGAAAAGTGGTCTCTGCAGGAGCCACACTTTGGTGATCCCTCTCAAGACCTACGGCTGAGAGAAGAGTCTGTGTAAGTTGAGAAGGATAGTTACCTTTCAAATTCTTGTTTCATGTAGCTGCACATGAGATACCCAACAGTGCGGAAACGTTGGCAATAACTGCAGCGACTGCAGACAGAACTAGCAGGGTTTGTTTGGCTTCATCTGAGAGAAGATCTGGATCCTCTGTCAATGGACTTGAAACACAGGCTCCTGCAAAGGGGTTGACTGGGACTGTTACTAAGCAGGTCACAGCAAGTTAAACCTTCGGCAGACAGAGCAGGATATTTTAGTCCTTTGTCCCTTTATGGCCTCATCTAAACCCAAGGATGGGAGAATTACACCACTCTCCCTCAGCTTCACAGGTGGTTTGTGTGCTTTGGGTTCTTTTACATTCAAGGATATAAATGCTGGACAAATTGTACCTAATTTCACATAACCTGGGGGAAGCTGAGCACTAGATAAATCACACTGAAAGTCCCAGCTCCTAGAGGGCCTTATTCTCTTCCCCCTCAAAGGGGAAACGTTCCTTTGGGACACTTTAAGATTTTGTGCCACATCTTTGATAAACCAACTGCAAGTCCACCAGTGGGGAAAATAAGCAGTCACGGTCTCTGGTGGGACCCTCAGGGACTGAAAGGAAAAGGTGGCAGGTTTATGTCACAAGTCAGGGAGCATGGACTACTCAATCCCCTGATTGATTGCTGTAGCAAAAATGTGCCACCAAAGAGCCGTGACCATCAGACTTGCTCCATATTGTGCTAGTAATTCAAGTGGATTTAGCAGCACATACAGGTTTATCATGCATGCAATTCATTTGCATTTATTATGAGCCTTATCCTGCTTCCAAATGGATACTTGCAATACCAACCTGCATATTTGTCTTCAGACATACTGTTTCTATGTGACTGAACAATTCCCATGAAGTAACTGAGACTAAAAAATGGCCTTGTTTTTGGCACTTTCTATGGAGAGCTTGATTAGAGAGGTCTGGCATAAACAACTCAGCATCTCTGCCCCAACCACACTGTAATGTTTCCACACAAATGAAATCATAAGTTGGACACACATTTTTGCCCTGAAGGAGTAAATGGCCCCCAAATCCCATCTGCCACCACAGCAAGAGGGTTTTAAGCTTCTGCTTTTCAGCAACAGCAAGAGCAAAATCTGCAAAAGAAATGAAAAATCAGAGTAGAGAGCAATTTCAGGAGGGGGATTCTCCAGGGCTGTGCAGAAGGGCAGCTCCCCCATTCCTCTTCCAGGGGGAGGCACAGCACCCCCAGATCCCCCACTCCCATGGGTGTGCTCACCAGAGCACCCTGTCAGCCCTCAGTGCACACAGAGCATATGCACCTTGCTCATGTTACTGCCACATGCACACACTGAGCCCATGCTGGAAAAAGCTTAGGCTTAGAAGAGCCTTGAAATCTGGTTTTGCCACTGTTCATTTTTTTCTAAAGTAAATTATGTTTAATGAAAATACCTGAGACACAAAGTACCCTGTTTTCATCTTAATTAGCAATTATGGTTGCTAATTAAGGCAATACCAAAATAATTGTGTCATAGTACAAAGGTAATGCCCATGTTTCTCTGTGCCAGATAAACAAGATTATGATCTTCAGCCATAGTTCCAGAACAGATAATACTCTACTAATAATTTTGCAGGGCTTAATTTAACATGTGTATGAGAGAGAAGAACTGTGCAGCTTTTGATATATGGTGAAGGCCACCATGTCATATAAAGATGGAGGGAGAGATCACAACAATCCTTTGTCTTAGAGCTGAAACACAATTAGCCAAATAATCATCTTCAAGTGATCTCACATTCCTCACTTTCTATGGTTTTTAAAATCTTCTTTGTATGTTAAAATAGATACACTATAAGTATTACATATAATCTGTAATTCTGTTGTTATGAATTTTCTTCGCCTAGTGCCTTCATACAGACACATCTTTGACCATTTACCCAGGGAAGCACTCATTGAACAAGACTTATTTCCTGCAACCAATTAAATAGTCTTTTTTTTTAAGCAGTAAAGAAAGGCATATCCCCCACAAAAGCTAATTCATGCAGCATGACTCTTTGAATATATAGCCTAGCAATATACAAGTGTTGGAAGTAGCACAAAAGATCCTTGAAAACACTTCTAATTGATTAATTCAGCAGGGTAGCACCATGGAAATGATTGATTTTAGTCTACCAGACCTCCCTCTGACCTTTTTAGAGCCTCTGTTGATGGATACTTGAATGGAAAAAATTTAAATACAAATGGCAATACAACAATAGCACCCAAATTCCCATAATTTTAATATATCAAATCGATTGCAACAGGTTTAAGATGCCACAAGGACCAAAGAAGGGGTTTTTTAAATGTATCTTGAAAATAGTGAGAACTTTAATGTCAGTAGTAATGACTGATCTCAAATGACACTGATCTGACTCACAAATAATACGTGACTGTGTTCTTCTTAGCTAATGATGAGGTGTAACAAACCTAGTGATAATGACTATTAGAAAGGGTAGAAAAAAACCACTGCGATACATTCCTTTGAGGTCATCAAAAAAATTGAGGTCATCAGGTTAGTTTCCTGTATAATCGTGATTTATTACAGGGTTTGCAAACCAAACCAAGGGCAGGCACCTTACCAACACTTAAACTAAAGCTGCTCCTATTTTGCCAATCATTGTAAAAAATGTAAATAATATGGGCAGATATTTCTGCCACTCATCTGGAGTTTGGGGATAGGTGATAGCTGCACTGAAGACATTCAATTATGAAATACCAAAATGAGAGGGACAATTTCTAAGTGTTTGATCCTTCAGACTTAGGCAAACTCCCACTCCAGCTCCATCCAACCTTCAGAAACCATGCAGACCTGCTGCAAAGGGAAGTGCTTTTCCTGCCCTTTCTTTGGCTGGATAAAGTTTCAACATAGTTCATGGGTTTAGAAATAACTATGGTTTTTAGAAAAAAACATTTCATTGTGCTTCCAGAGTACTCATGTGAACTATTGATGTGCTGATGACAGAGGAGGCAGGCAGTGGCTGTGAAGGAGACCCTTCTCCATGGGAGAACCACTGCTGTCTCCTGCCCTGACGTAAACCTCTTCTTGATGAACTTATGGCTTTTTGGAAGCCCCTTAGCTTCCCTGCACCTCTGTCCTGAGCATGGGCTGTGGGGACATGGATTTCCCACATGGATGTCTGCATGGACTCCTGGGCAGTTGAGGGCTCAGCAGGGCAAGCAGGACACTTCCCAGTCTCTGAACTGAGAGAAAAAGCCAACTTTGTCCTTCCTGACAACGCAATCTTGTGTTAAATACACATCATATGCTTGGTAGGACCTGCCTAAATTAGCAAGGGAAAGCATGCAAACTCATGCTCATCAAAGGTATGTAGTACCTTCTGCAGATATTTGCAAAGGGATTTTGGTTTTTTGACATCTCTTGAGGGTCCAAACCTGCTAATGTGATTGCTCTTCACAGCTTCCAGTGGCGGCTGGCTTTGACCAGCTCAGCTCTATTGTCAGACCTAACCTGTGTCACTAGGACCTGCAACTGTTGAAAATTTCACTAAACAAGTTACAGTTGCTTTTTCAGATGTCATGGTAGGGGCTTAGTCAGGCTGGCAGGGACTCAGTTTTATATGCATGTGTTTGTTTCAAAATCTACTAACTTGTTTCCTACAATCTCAGCTCTAATTTATGTATGTATTCAAAATCTTTTACCCTTGTGACTGTAAAGCAAACTGTGAAAATTATTCAGGGTGTAACCAAGCAACATCTGCCCAAGCTATGAGCTGCTTGAGGAAGTGTCAGTACTGACGTTCTCTGTCCTCTCTTCCCTGTCCCACCGAAAATGCCTGGGGAAGAAGGGGAGAGTATTACCTCATATGCACCTAAAAACATTTCCAAGCAAATGACCTAAGTAGAAAGCATTTCAGTTTGGTGTGAGGAGTGGCATCTCCTAGGGAAGTCCATGCTTCCCTTCTACCGGTGGCCCACCAATTAGGAGGGCATGGCAGCATGGCAAGCTCACAGGATTGCCCTGGACTGTGAGCCAAGCATCTCCTGTGGAAATTCCTCCCTGCACATTTGCTGCCTTTCTCTGTGGCTGTTGGTCACTGTGCAGGGGGGATCCACTAGCTGGCAAAATGCTGTGTTGCTTTTCTCCTTATCCTTTACCCCCTGACAATTCACAGCTTTCCAGATGCATGTCAGAGAGCTCTGCATCCCACCTGCATATTGCACAGAAATGGGATTTTTCTGTGATCCTCCCTTAGGTCCTTGCTGTTGGGGGCCATGGCACTACACTTCTCAATATTCAGCAGATAACCATCTTCTTGGGGCTGCAATAATTTAATTTTTTTCCCAGTACAGGTGCCCAGGAAGCACCATGAAAGTATGTGCCTGAGTCAAGCTCCAAGTCAGTCCCTGTTAGCAGTCACACTGGCTCATGAGATTGCACAAAGGGCAATCGGAAATGGCTCAACCAACCTTACTACCACAAGCACAGCATTAACGAGCAATAAATAGTTCACTCAAGAGCTGTGGGCTCACCTCATGACCGTTTTCATTACAGAGATATCATCAGCTAACACTTAGCATCAAGAAGATGGCAGTGAGGTTGAAACTACGTCCCTTCCAACCCAAACCATTCCATGATTGAACCAGAGGGTGCTCAGGCACTGGAACAGGCTCCTCAGGGAAGTGGTCACAGCACCAGCTCCACAGAGTTAAAGAAGGATTTAGACAATGCCCTCAGGCACATGGTGTGACCCTTGGGGCTGTTCTGTCAGGAGGAGCTGGACTCAATTATCCTTACGGGTCCCTTCCAACTCAGGGTATTCTATGACTCTGTAACAAAATGTGGTAGTTTCTCAATTCCAGCTGAAAAACTTAGATGCAATGCTTCAATGTTTCTAAAGAGCACCTGAGTATATTAAAACGCCCCCATATGCATGTGTAGGTAAAATATTAATTGGTTAAGTTTTAAATTACACTGGATTTATCCAGCACTCTTGCACTAGAAAAGCAAAGGAAATACAAGCAATTATAAGCAAACCGAATTTCTCTGTTTTACATTCTTCTTAGAAGTTTATTTTTTTCTGCTTCAAGGTGATTTGACATTTTTGGGTTAGATTTTAGGAACTCGGTGCGACAGCCTGGCTTTGTACTGCCGCTCCAAACCAGAAATGATTCAATTATGCATCAGCCCATCCCTTCCCCAAAACCCTCTCAGATACTGAACTCCCTTCAATACAGGTTTTAAATAGAAAGGGTAAGTAGGGTAAAGCTGGTTGTGGGAGTTACTTTATCTTCCATATTTTCCATAAGATGGTTCCTCTGACCTGGCCAGACTCCGAGGTCCCTGTCTGTGTTTTCTGCTGCTGGGAGAGGCCGATCCTCTTGCACTCTGTGGATGATCATGAAAGGCAGACACTTTTGCACTGCAGAGCTCTCCTCCCTAACTGTGGGTCTATCTGCTACGCTGTTGAGATTTGGTGAATGCAACAGAAGCTGTTTTAATATAAGGGTTCAAATTTTATGTCACCTTTTATATTAAATAAAAGGGCCTAGTTTTGCTGAAGCCTGGTTGTGTAAAAGCATTACATGACTGTTTGTCTTATGAAAAGTACATAACAGATACTCCTACTAAGCAGCTTTGCAAACATGGTGACAAGATTATTGCTATTATTTTACTGCAGACTTTTTCTTTGACAGTTGGAATATGTTCATCTTTTTTTCAGTTTTGTCCTAAAATCTGTATGTTAAAAACAAAACTGGAAATTTGAGCTTCATTTCTATATTGTTTTTGAATATGCTAGTTTGCATGCAGAGAATTTACCCCACCAATTTGATTTCAGCATCAGAGCAAGCAGTGTAACATTTCTGGAAGTGGAGAGGTTTGCTTGTCACAAACACGAAAGCACCTTTTGTTTGGTTATGCTGTAGAATAACACATATGAAAATCAGAAGTGAAGAGCTCCCTTCAAAAAATTTGGCAACTCTAAGTAAAGTGAAAAGTATTTTTCTATTTTAATAGCATGATAGTAGTATGTCATTGGAAGTCTGCATTCCTCCCAGAATCTGCTTGATGCATACTGATATTCCCTACAGCTGTCCATCACTTAGAAAGTAGCTGCTTTCCATTATTTAATACAATGCTTCACAAATACTTCTGTAACTCAGATTCTTCTTGAGAGGAACACCCAGTTCTTGCAGAGATGCAAGAGTTCAGCCATGGGCAACTGCAGCCCATGCTGGTTTTTGAAGGGGACTTGCAAAGAGGGCTTCAGGATCTGGTGTCTTTCTTGGAAAGCTGCCACCAGCACTCAGAAGCTTTGAGAAATGCAACTTCTACCTATGGCACAGGATCATAATCTCCCAAGGTATTAAAAAACCATTTAATCATAAAGACCATTCCACAGCATCCACACCAGTGACACATTTATCCTGTTTGGGTTTAAGTTCTCATGTGACAAGGGCTAAATTTTGTTCTTTTTCATATTTTAAAATATAAGTTACATGCTTTTATCTGGACTACTCAAACCAGCTGCTCAGTGTAGTGACTGCTCCATGCCTGGTGACTATACTAATGCTTTTAAGGCTCTTAGGTGTTCTGTGCATTACCTCTTCCCTGATGCCCTTCACTCTGCACAGGCATAGCCTGTTCCTTCTCATCATTTTCTGTTTGCTTTCCAACTTAGTTTTCCAATATATCACTCCTTACTCTGATCAAAAGGATTAACAGAGCTAAAAAGCTTAATAAAAGCAGACATTATATCTGGCACAGGGTCGCTGGTGCCTGTGCTGTGGACACTGTAACGACTCTGTTCAAATCCAGAGCTTTGAAACAGCTCATTATAATTATTTTCAGGTACATCCTTAGCTATTTTGTAAAAAATGTTGAAACCCTCTTTAGAGGATCACTGCAAGAGGGATTTATCTTGACTAATTTTATCCATCTATGTTTTGGGACTAGATTAGGTCCATACAGTTCTCAGAGGAGAGCAGCAGCAGTGATATGGCAATACAAAATGTCCAGATTGATCCATTCCCTTTGTCTTCAGAGCAGGAGCTGAGGGTGTTATGCTCAGACTTGGAGCTTGTGCAGTGCCCTCTGCGTGGGAGAACATGCTGTGGGGGCAGTTCCCATCTCCCCCATGTAGTGCAAGGCTCACACTCCACCCCTAAGTACAGTCTAAGAGATATTTAAATGGTACTGGCCCTAGGCCCACTCAGGGATTTAATTCCTCTGGATTTATGTATGGATTTTATTTTACCAAAGCTATTTAGTGCAAGGCATTAGGTAATGCAGCCTGCTTTGGAAATCTAGGGCTTGTGGGTTTTACTGATGCCCAGGAGAACAGTGAAGTCCTTACTTTATGAACACAGCAATTTTAATGCAAGGAAAAAGAGAAACATTTGGCTGTTGGACAGAGTTATATCCTTGCAGTGCCCCTAGTGCTTGGCAAGCATTGTTCCATACCCAGGTGAAACTCATACTAAGTCCCACAAGTGCTAGGAAAAGTTTGGTGACTGAACACCTTCCTTTCATTCAGCAGTTGTCTCCTAAGGTCAGGGCATCCTTGAGAAAGCTTCAGAGGACACATGTAAGCTTGCATTGTATGAGAGTAAGGAGCAGGAGAGCCATCCCAATAAAAGCCATTGCCCCAGCACAATACCTCTTAATCAATGCTGAGTGTGAGACTGCTTTCGTTCTGCATGAGAGTTACCAGATTTGCTGATAACTCAGCTGAGAAAGGCTAAGGTTTTCTTGCATCCAGAAGGAATGAAATGAAGGAGGGCTTGTTTATATGTTAAGCATATAATAATAAGGCAGAGCATAGTCCTCTAAAGGAAGGGGTAAAACACAGCGAACAAAATAACTGTTGCTTTACCTAAGGTTTTGTCTGTTTTCCTCAGGTAATTCCAGTCATCACCTATTTCCTTGGAAATCTTAATATTGGTACCTCTGAATTATTTCATGTTATACAAAGTTATTGACTACATTTTCATCACCAGCTGCCTTGCCAGGAGTCTGCTACAGACTCACCATTAAGCTCTCAGGTTCTCCAGTTGCAATGAATAATGACATAAAAGTTCCACCTTTTCTGAAATGCACCAAAAAAGAAAAACAAACCAAACAATGCAAATGGCTTTCAGGTTGTTTTGAAAGACTTACTGATGTGAAATTCTCAGTACTTTAATCATTATTCAAAATGTACCTTGAATCCCATTATGATTTTCCAGTCACTGAAGGATGGAGTCTAAGCATTGCACGGCTACAGAATTAACAAAAGCTCTGTGGGAAGAGCTTTTTCGCAGCCATGGGTGAATATTAGTCATACTTGCATATTCTTCTTTCCTCACGTCAAAGGTCTGAGGAGACAAAGAGCTGTGCCTTGGATGGTTTTGAAATCCATCAATCTCAACTGGTCCTGAAAGGACCCCTCTGAGGAAAGGTTTTTTGCCCACACAAGTATCACAGCACTTCAAGGGGCCCCATGCCTTCAGGTACATAACACTGTGTTTCCAAAGAACACTTCCCTGAGGTAAGAAGTAAAGTACAGCTATCCCATACTGCGTGAAGTCTACTCCTTTGCAGGAGAACAATCTCATTCTCTCTTCCCAAAACAAAAGCATAATTCAAAATTGTAACATTATTATCAAGAATGAGTAGGATAAACAGCACACTTTTTTTTTTAATTGCCATTAAATTGTAGTTTAAATCCAGACTGGTCTATTAACTTATAGATTATTTATTAGTATAGACAATATTCTTGCCTTCTTTCCCTAATACCAGTGACTCATATGTTGGGGGGTTTATTTCTATTGCAAAACTAATTGCACATATCACAAAATAAGGTAAATTTTCATATTGTGAGGCTATGCAGTTCATGTACAAATTATGCTTTTGCCATTTTTCTTTTAAACATGACATTTTTGCTCCTGGTTTCTTTCTTTTCTCAGGTTTTTCATGGCAAATGATTTTTTTTTTTTTTAGTTGGAAACAAACTGAAATACAAAGCAGATTTCTTCTTTCTAAATTGCAGAGCCAGTTTGGATCAGAAATAATAAAGGACTCCTCAAAACATTACTTTAGTAGGCCTTGCTGGTGAGGAGAAAACATGCCTAATGATGAATACTTAATGAGATTTGATTAAAGCTTGCCATCAATTCATTGCTGTAAATGTTACAGGTTGTGAAAGTATGTTAGCACCAAAGATACAGCTTCTAAGGCCCATCCTTGCAAAAAAACCCACTATGACTGGATCCCAGATACCTGGCAGCATTCCAGGATGAGTTTGTGATGATGACAGTCAGTGCTGGCAAGGGCTGGACCCAGACATGGACATGGACATGGACCTGGACCTGGACCCAGAACCAGAACCAAAACCAGACCCAGCACAATGCTGTGGGTGGCCAGTGCTCATGGTGTGAGCACGTGGACAGACACCCTGTCCATAGAGCCCCACCCGGGGTTATGGCTCTGAACAAGTCACTAAGTATTTCTGCTGTGGCTTCCCCAGCTCTTGCCTTTTTGCCAAATGCTTTCAGCAATATGTGAAGAGGTACAGATGGGCCCAACCCTGCAGAATTGCCGAGACCACTCACGACCAGAGACCTTGAAGCCTCTGAGTATTGAGCTGGTGTGGCAAGACAGCAAAAGCCATCCAAAACAGCCCTCAGCCACAGAGGCAGCAGAATTTCCCTATTTGTTGACCTGCATTTGGGACATTCAACCCTTTTGCTTGATGTGAACTCTTAGTATTTTCTGTGCAAATCCCATCTGCTAAGGTTCAGGCAAACCCAGAGAAACCTCCTCCCCACAGATCCCCAGGGCTTTAACATGCATTGGTGGCCAGAAGCCAAGTACATTTTGGGGAGTAGCAGCAAACAGCTGCTTTTCAGACTCTTCCCAACACAGTTTAAGACTTGCTCCATGCAGTTATTACTAGCATGATCCAAGCTCAGCTTCCAGCCTTGGCATGAGCAGGACCTATTAGCCTGTTTTTCTAAAGAAACATTATTCACAGTGATCATTAATATTTTTTAAACCCCTGGCCAGTTTCAATCAAACCTAGCAGCCAGGCAGCAGTCTTGGAGACCCCAAGTTCCTACAAGGTTCATGAACCATATGTGTGGCTGGGACAGTGGAAATGGAAGGAAAGGCAGGCCAACCTGTATGAGACCTCAGAGAGCCCAGCGAGACTGAGACACTGTGGATGATCTGCTCCAGGAAAGCTTCGCAATGTTTTTCCATCTGCACGGACACAGGAGTGTCCAGAGGAAAAGCAGATTTCAGTATTTCCAGTGTCATTTTTTTACAGCAGTATCATGAACTTACACTCTCTGTCCAATGTCTCTCTGTTGGAACCAGCCCTTGCTGCGAGGTGAAAACAGAGGATTAATTTTGTGAATGTCAGGAACCTCTCAGAGGGTTTCTCTGGTGCCAGCTGCAGTTGCTTCCCCTTGGTCAGAGGGACAGCCACATCCAGCCAGGCAGTGAGGAAAATGAGGAAACTATTGCTCTTCTATTTGAAAACGTGCCTTTGTTCAAAGCAGTGTTTTTGCCATGAGCACACGTGCCTGCAGGGAGCTTCCTTCAGGGACTCGGCTGTAAAATGAGGCCACAAGGGCAGGCACAGAAGGACTGCAAAGTCCCCGGGCTGTTTCTTTGAATGGCTGCCTTAACAAGGAGGTACAATGACAGCCTGTGCTCATAGACTTCGGAAACCAGCCAGCAGTAGCTTCCTCACTAGGTTTTGGTGGGTTTTTTTGGTTTTTTTTTTTTCAATTCTCAACTGCACATTTTTAAACAGAAGATTAGCATGTCTCCTGTAATAGCAGCAGTTTTGCTGCAGTGCCTCAGCAGAAGGCAGCTAAAGAGGACAAACTGAATCCGGACACAAGGAATTTGCAGTGAGCAGTCCTTCCTCAGGACTGGCCTCTGCACAGATCACAGAAAGCTGTGCTTCTTCACTGATTCAGGCTAAAGCAACCTAATTAAAGATGCCAGAGGTTATTTCTAGTAACAAAGCCAACAAACACTCTTCTGAGTGATTAGCATTTTTCAGACTCATTAAGAAATAAAAATAAAAAATCCAAATCCCTTTCTTTCAGCTCAGCGCTGCAATGTTTCCCTAAGGCAGAGGCCAGCTAAAGAGGGGCTCTGAGAGATGTGCAAAGATAGCACCTTTGTCAACCAAAGAAACCTCCTTCAATTATTCAGAGCATTTGCTGTTCTCGAATTTCTCGTTCTTAGAGCTCCAGCTAAGTGGTGCATTTGGCAGTAGCTCTCATTAACTCACAGGACAGCACAAGTAAGGAACATATGTATCACAAGATAATTAATGCTCAGAGTGAATATTGTGGTAAGAAGTTTCCATACACATTTGCAAACTATCTGCCAAATACATATTTTTGAAGAGTAGGGAACTTCATATAGAAAAGGTGAATGTAATCCTAAGTAGACAGGAAACAGAACTTTCTATTTTTCTACTTCATTAACAGCCAGAAAATTGACCAAAATACTCACAAAGGTGCAAGCATTGAAAACCAGTAAACACAGCCTACAGTCAACTGACAACTAGGAAAATCAGTCTCTCTGATATCTGTAATATTTTGCATCTGAAAGGCATACTGGAGTTGAATTCATGGCAAAACAATATTTAAGATAGTAGCTGTGAGAGCTTCGTGTCTATACATCTACGAGTTAGAAAAATTCAAACAGACCTTGTTATCTCCACGGCTAAACTAGGATACTGAAATGACATGAGCTTGATGCAGAGCTGACAGACAGCAAGCTCATTTTATCATACTAATCCTTTTGCAGTGTATTCCTAACGGCATGTTCATTCCAAGATCCCTTTTACAATATATCGTCTTGATGGGAAGAGAGGATGCTTCATTTGGCCAGCCAACCCAGCCCATCCTCCCAAGCCATTGCATCGCATCTCCTCAGGAGTGATTAGACACTACAGTTGACTGAACCAAAGAAATCCCCTCTGTTTCCTCAGTTGTCACAGATACATTACCCTTTGTGTGTCTCTGCAGAATTGCTGGCAGCATTTCTTTCCAAGGTGCCAGCTGAAAGGGAGCCTGAATAAATCAGCCAGAAGTGGCTGGATCTCCACATATATGGTCTGTCAGGGAAGGCAAGCAAACTACCTCCAGTAAAACCATGGTGAAATGGTGAATAACATACCTCAGCAACTTATAGTAAGACTATACATACATTTATATACATGTAGGTGTATGTATGTATATACACAGACATATATGCATCAGTGATGTGCATGGTTTCTAACCAAAGGAAGCGGGCAGGTTCAGAGTGTCGTCTGCACTGCGACTTCACACACCACTGATCTGATTACGTTTCCTTAAATTAAACTTCTTTGATTCCTTCAAAGAAGGAAAAAAAAAAAAGTTAAAAAATAAAAATAAAAAGGAGCGGGTATTATTGTGCACTTTTCCTTATTCCCCTTTCAGCGCACAAACCATCCCGTCTTAAAACTCTCTTAGGAAAGCGCAAAAGGGCTCAGGGGCCCTTTCAAAGCATCCCGTCCCGAAGACGATCCCGCAGCCGCAGGGCTGCGCTCAGCCGGGGCTGACGGTGACCCCGAGCTATGGCCGTGCCCTCAGCAGGCAGGGCCCGAGCGCTGGGCCTGGGCGGGCAGCTGGGCTCGGCCCCGCCGCAGGGCCTCGCTCCATGGCGGCGGGATGGGTGCCCGGCACTGAGGGCAAAGGCAAGGGGTGGGAAAGGGTGCGCGGGGAGCTGAGACGCGACACTTACTGCAGAACTGCCTCCGCCTGACCCTGCAGCGCCAGAGCCGCGTCCGCACCCAGTGCAAGCACGGGGACAGGTCCATGGCTCCAGGGGCCGCCCGTGCCCGGGGCCACCTGGCGCGGCCCGCTCCCCGCCGGGCAAGCCTGCGGCAGCCCCCGGCCAACCTCCGGGCCGCCGGCAGGATGCGGCGGGCGGCCACCGAGGCCCTGCCGTCCCTTTGTCGCCATGCCATGTTTTATGCATGAGGGTAATTTCATCCCGATTCTCCGCGCCTGGTGTCTACGTGAGCTCCTGCGACGTGCGGGAGCCACGGCATCAGTCCCTGGGGAGGGCGAGCTCCGGGGGAGGCAAGGAGCGAGCATCCCTCCCGGGGCCGGGGAAGGCGCCCGTGGCAGCAGCGGGGCCTTTCCCAGCCTCTGCGGAATGGGCTGAAGTTCACACGTCTAAGTCTGCTGGTGCTGCGCTGCGGGCACCCTGGAACGAGGAGAGGTCTGAAGATGTTCGGGGGCCCTGCAGAAACCCATGTGCACTCTGGTCACAAAATCATGGCCTGCGTTTGGAACCTCAGCCCCGCTGTTGCCTTGTGAGGAAACAGGAGCCATGTGAGGGCAATACAGCTTTAAGGGAGTCCATGCCAGTGCTGCACTGGCAGGGGGGTCAGGATTTCTCACATTCTAATTTCACTTTTGCTATATACAGTAATTCCCAGAGTGACCCTCACAACACTGTCGCTGCTTCTGAGGGACTTCTTTTGTAACATAACTAAAAGGTGCCTTCTCCAATGAGTTCACACAACCACAGAATTTCACAGAATAATCTGAGTCGGAAGGAATCCATGGTGACCATCAAGTCCAACTCCTGGCCTTGTACAGGACCATCTCCAAGAGTCACACAATGTGTCTGAGAGCATTGCCTAAGCACTTCTTATACCCTGTCAGGCTTTGTGCTGTGACCACTTCCCTGCGGAGGCTGTTCCAATGCCCAACCAGCTTCTGGGTGAAAAATATTTTCTCAATATCCTGCCTAAACCTACCCTGACACAACTTCATGCCATTCCCTTGGATCCTGTCACAGGGAAGAGGAGCCTGCTGTTCCTCTTCCCCTCATGAGGAAGCTGTACACTACAATGAAGTCTGTCCTCAATCCCCTCTTCAGGCTGAACAGACCAAGTGACTTCAGCTGCTCCTCATACGGCTTCCCCTCAAGGCCCTTTGCCATCTTCATTGCCTTCCTTTGAAAACTCCCTAATAGTTTAGTATCTTTTTTGTCTTATGGCACCAGAACTGCCTCTAGCACTTGAGGTGAGGCCACCCCAGCTCAGAGCAGAGCAGGACAATCCCCTCCCTGTCCCCACTGGTGATGCTGTGTTTGGTGCACCCCAGGACAGGGTTGGCCCTCCTGGCTGCCAGGGCACTGCTGACTCATGTTCAACTTGTCATTGACCAGGACCCTCAGGTCCCTTTCCACAGCACTGCTTCCCAGTATCTCATTCCCCAGTCTGTGCATACATTTGGCAATTTCAGCCCTGCTCTCATATCTTTAAGCTTTGCCTCAACAATTACATTTGTAGGGTTTACTTTAAATGTTCCCTATATCACAAGAAAGAGGTTACCACACACACACATACTGCACACCCTTTATCAGGCAAGAGCAAATCTAAGATGTGGGTCTGAAGTACTTAGGGTGTGTTGCAAAATGTATAGGCTGTATCCTACCCAGAAGGATTCCTGAAGCTTTTCCCTTGCCACATGCAGCTGAGACCATTGAAGGCTTGACTGGAGGACAGCAAGCCCTGCCACATGCACCAGTGTAACTGGAGAGCGGTGGATGGCCCGGTTTCAGGTTTCCTTGCCATTTGAATCTCCCAGTAGGGTCATCCAAAGGGCCATCGTTGATTTTTTGCTCTTGACATAGGCAGGTAAATCTTGTGCTCTCATTGTAATGATAGCTGAAAACCAGCAGATGCATTTGAGCTTCATTTTAAAGCTCTTTTGATTAATCCTGATCTGAACTAAATGTAGCATTTTGAATCCCTATAGGGAATATGAAAAATGCAGTGTTATTTGCCCCTGAAGATTGCATTAAAGCCCAGGCATAGCTCATCCACACTGGGAATTCACACCGGATTCTGCATAACAACCCCAAGCAGCCTAGAGATTTAAAACCAAACCCACAAATCACTGTCAAATCAAGATATGAAATTCCACAGACACTTATTACATTTTGCCAGGCAACAGTCATGTCAGATTATTCATTTGGAGCTGATCAGAAATGAAAGTAATGGATGCTGCAGAAACACATTGAAAAATATGAAGAATCCACGTTGAGTCTTGCATCACTCTGCATTTGGAGACTGGTCAGAGTGAATTTGTCACATACTGTGGTGGGCAACACTGCTGGCATAACTGGGAGCAGTTGACCCAGGTTATGTTCCCCACTGACTTGCTTCCAGTATCTCAATGGGCACCATCATCTATTTCTGTCAAGACAGACTCATCCTGTGTTGCTTGGGTGTGCTGAAACCATGGCTGTACCAGAGTGAAAGGGATTCCCAGGCCACCATGTCCAGCTTCAGCTGCTTTGACAATCCCAGCATATTTCCAGGTCTTTAATAAATTATATCTCGGAATTAGGCTTTCTGTCCTCTTTTACTTGAGGAAGAAGGAAATAGGAGTACAGGGGACTTTAGGTTGTGAAAATTCACTTCTTGATTAGAATTCAGCACAGCTGTGATCTCAGTGTCATCAGTCACTCGCGCTGATGCTGATGCACAGAGTTTACAGCAATAAATGAGATATAACAGCAGGTGCGTGTGGGCTGGAAATAGAAATTAGACCCGGAATGAGAAAAGTATGACAGCTTTGGTGTATTTTATGCTTTAATAGTGCTTATAATTGTCCTTTTAGAACCGTACAGACAAACAGAATAATGTATGGGATGGGCTAGGTAGGATTCAATTTTGCTTGTTTAAGGAAAATACATTACAATGACAAGTATATTTGTGCTGATGATAGCTTGTTTTCTTCAGTATTTTATGTTTGTCCTCCTCCCCTTTTTTTTTCTTTTTTAAACACAAACACACCTAAGCTTAGAACTAGCTATTTGTACATGTAATTTTACCTTAGAGTAGGCAGAAGTCGTAATTTTTACACTTGGTTGGTTCCAGTTCAGTATTATTTTTTCATAACATTCTGTGTGATTTGCGTGCAGTCCTCTGGCACCAGAGTGCAAAGGAGAGATTCAGAAAAGCTTAATTATGCACATCATTTTTGACACCACCACCCCTTCAATTTTCTTCCTGTAAATGAATGATGACATGTCAGAGTCACAAGGCAGGGTGCTCAGCACATGTGTCTTTCTGCATTTGCCTTTAAATCCTTCATGGAGAGGAAGAGACATGCAGTTGCACAGAAGAAGTAGGAACTGTTGAGCTGGTTCCTACGCAGTCATGGTGCTCCTGTAACTCCGGTCTACAAGAAAAACCTTGGCAACAGCTAATGAAGGCATCAGCCAACAAAGGCAACATCTTTTAGTCATCACAGAGTTCCTAAGGTTAAATATAACTGCTCAATCTGATGCTTGCCATTGACCTCCTAGTGCAATGTGGTTGTCTAGCAGCTGCTGCTATTCCTCTGGAAAGACAGAGACCTCCTGCAGATCATGACGACCACAAACTGCTGCCTCAAGCCCTGACATGTGGCTCTATTTTCTTCCTTAACATGCTGCTGGTAAACCAACACAGTTCATAAAACCTTTTCCTCAGCAGAAGGGAGCTATTGTGGGGCTCTATTCCGCCCAACACTCTAAAAGGCTTTGAGGTGCTCTGACTGCAATATAAGCAAGGACTTTTCAAGACAGCAAACCACAATCCTGTTAAATGTCAGAGCGTTGTACTTTGGCATGTCAAATTTCTATTTTCTTGTGAACTTGTATTCAGTCTTGTTTAATACTTGAAAGCAGTTGATGTAGTGATGTTAGTGGATGTCAAGAATACACAGTGCACTCTGGGATGGAGTAAGGAGCATTTCAGAGAAAGCTTCCACTTAAGCCCCTCACTCTATGTGCTTCAGTGCAATGATTCAGTTAGTTAAATCATTGGCTAACAGGGCTTATAAATACTGCAAGGGGGGTGAGAGAGTGGGAAAGGCAGGATTGCTGGCTCGTGATACAGCCCTGGCCGCTCAGATCCCATATTGCAATGCTGTGCAGTGCTGTGCTCTTCTTGTGCCACCTACTGACCAGTTCCTCCAGGCTTTCAATTCGGAAATGGAACATTTTCCAATTTATTTTTAAATGCAAGTATTTGATGTTGGATTTTGCCCAAGCAATTAATAGCTGGTGAATACAGTCAGTCTTCATGCCTTGATAACATGCTCTAACTTCGAGCTGAACCACCCTATCCTGCTCTAGCTGGCTCAGTGCAAGGAGGATGGGATGGGATGGGATGGGATGGGATGGGATGGGATGGGATGGGATGGGATGGGATGGGATGGGATGGGATGGGATGGGATGGGATGGGATGGGATGGGATGGGATGGTCTCTGTTGTCCAGCATGTCAGGTCCAACAATGCTTTCTCTCTTGAAATTATGTAATACCCTGCTGAAATCATTACGATTGCCCAGATGTTCAAAACCAGAAGTTACCTGGAGAGTTTGCCCTCTGTCCATAGGTGCTTTCTGGGACATGGCTGAGCTATGGCAAGGGGCTGACCTCTCATTCCCATTTCAGGGAGTGGTATTGAAATGCAGCTTTCAGGTCCTCACCCATGCTCTGTGTAAATAGAGAAGCACTTTTCTTTTGGCTCACCAACCCTCTGAAATTTGGAACTACCCTGCAGAATTAAGATAATACTTTCAATTTTTTTTTTAATTAAAAGTCAAGGCAATGGCTAAGTGGATGTGTGTCTGTGTCCCCGTCTCCCCCCTCAAACATTTCTGAAATGCATAAAAGTGGAAAACACATACCCTGTTCCTGTGTTGGTTTAGCTGTAAAGCTGCCCATTTGCATTTAAGTTGCATAGACGGTGTTGGCCTAACTCTGTGAGTTGCTCTGCCAGAGGTGAAAGAGGGGCTTAAACAATGGTAGTAGGCTCAGTATTGGTATTGCTTTGCAAATGTTTGTGATAGCCACTGTCTTCCTCACGCTGGCTGTGGCAGTTAACCTTCTGAAGGCTTCAGGTTAAAAAGAGTGATTCCAGCCCTCATCAACAGCTGGCTGAAACATGTAAGGAGTAGCACATTGATGGGACAAGGCTGGGATTTGGAATCTTGTATGACTGTGGCATCAGTAAATAATTTCTCCACAATACCATCACAGTACCATCAGAGGACTGTGCAGGCTGTAGTATTTGCCCTGTCCGGGCAGGTGGTTGTTGTTCTAGAGCTTCTCACAAGGAAAAGTGTGGTCAGAATGACACTTTTTTCTACGTATGATTTTAAATGACCATGTTGCTCTGGGCCCTAAGCAGCCTTGACCAGGCCAAGGCATGATGCTGGAGGAATTGCTTCCAGCTGCAGTTTTTTCCTCCCACTTGTTCTCTCCTCCAGCTGCACATGTCAGTGGGGCCATGACCTCAATGTGTATTTTAAAAAATATGTGGAAAATAAACTTTCAGTTTTCTTTATTGCTAAATGGGCTGCCTCTTGCAACTCTTCATTAAATGGGAAGATATGGCAGGCTTATTCACCCTATAATAAAAGCATGATGTAAATTTCATATACTCTTTAAAGGGGATGACAAAGAGACCATGGATAAATTTTGTATTTGGGGACACAATATTTTCTTTCTAATTATTTAAAGTTCAGTATGTGATCTTAATTAATGCTTTCTTCTTGCATGTTACTTGTTGGCCTGCAGGCAATTTCTTCTAAAATTAATTGGATTAATCATTCCAGAAATCTCAACTGGATGATCACATATATACTAAATATTTTTAGAAACAATTTCAAAGACTGGCAAGCATTTGGATTTTGTTGCCAATACACTTGGCACACCACTGTACTCAGAGAAGTTGTTTTAGGTAGCCAGGAGAGATTTCCTGTTCTATGCCCAACTATTCTGCAGGACCTGCCACAATGCATCAAACATGTAGGATTTAGAAATCATCTAATGCTTCCCATGTGTGTACATAGATCTGAGTCAGAAAAACTGCAGGAAGCTCACCTCTGGAAAAAAAAAAAAAGCTTTCAAACTAGGTCGCTGGCCCAGAATAACAGCGGGAGACATGACAGTCATACCTCTTGAAATATTTATCTTTGCTTTTTCTCATCATACATTGAAAATACAGCTGCACCACTTACGGGTCAATAAATAAATGTTGTACTTCGGGCAAATTTCTGTTATTTCCTTAATCTTTTCCTAAACTTCCTTTTTTGCACTTACAGAGTTACCCAGTGCAGTAAAACCAGTCCACTAAGCCAGGCTTTCAGGCTATCCAGCCTTTCACAGGTGTGAGAGCTAAACCAGCTGCTAAACCCTTTCAGATGGATAAACTCAGGGTCTACAGGACTCTGTTTCTGCAAAAGAGGATGCCTAAAATAGGAGTTGCTGTGAGAGTGGAGTTCAAATGGAAGCTCCAGTATGACTTAACTGTAGTCTTCCTCCTTGAAAAGGTGCACCCAAGCAGAACACCAGAAAGTACATGGCAAATTTGTGTCTGTTGAGAACCTTTGGAACACTTTATTAGAATGCTTTTATTAGATAAGTAGGTCTCACTCTAAAGGCCTCTTAATTAAGAATAAGCATGCTTTTAAGTGATATCCATTCCCAAATTTATTGAGCTGCTTTCAGTCTTTTCCTTTGAAACCTGCTCCCTTAGTTACTCTTTTAAAGTATCATTTTTGATAGCCTTGTTAATTAACCCGTCTGTTAATTTCATCTCAGATTTCCTGGGTTTAGTGCTACTCTTTATTCTTGTAACTATTTCTTCTGTTCTTATTCCTTTAAATATATGCTGATTGCTAATACATTGCTGTTTTCTCCAGCCCTGACTATATTTTATTGTTCTGCATTTTTCTCTTTAAAGTTACCTTTTGGCAATTATGACTCCAGTATTAAACACAGCTCTTCAGGAGCTTCACAGGCCAGAAATTTATGTCTTTCTTTTTCAGAGTTATGCTTTGGCAAGCACCATGGTATATAGTCCCATATCAGGGACTATGAGGGAAGTTCACACCCTGTTTGCATTTCAGTCTTCACAATTGACTTTCTATAAGTAAATTTATTTTCTCAGATTCAGATTTCGTATTTATGTAATGGTGATTATTACTATGCTTCCAGAATTTTCAATAATATTCCATAAAATAAGGAGTGGTTAATTACCTCCTATAATTATAACGTACTTGGTTACCATAAACCAGAGAAAGAGGTGGCACTTAATCTAATATTTTTAAAGATGAGTTATTATTTACCTCCCACTGTCCCTTAAGATAATTTGACTGTTTTAATAATCCTGTCAGAAGGTGCTGCTCACCTCTTGGAATGGACTTAAACTAAGAATCACCACCTCCTGTGGCTAATATTATATGGAGTCCCAGAGCAGTTGTTTGCCTTCATGATTTCTGACTTTATAAATCTGATGGAGACCCTAATGGCATGACTCAAAGCCAAAGAAAAGTCTAAACCTGTATTCTAACCTATTGTATTCTCAAACTGAGGTTGCACAAGAGACCAGGTAGCAGGCAAATGGGTTCAAATTACTCTGTAGTTTGACAGAAACTTTTCCTTCCTCTGGCTCATGACTCAGATGCTTTTACTGACTGACTGCCTTAGAAAAGCATGTCTGATGAAACATTTCTGGGCATTGTTTCTGCCCTGCCTTGCTCCCCTCTGAAACAAATGACTGTATAAAAATAATCATTTAGGCTTATTGCAGAGAATCAAAGACTTGAACTCGGTGCACTGCTGTGAAGGCACATCAGTGGTCATCCAGAAAATACAAATAAATCATTGAGTCTGAAAAATCATGTTTCAAAAGTAGTTTGCCTCAATCCCACAGGCACATTCTTTTCCTTCTGAAATTCTGAAACCTCCAGGCTTCAAAAGCTGAAACTTGAAAATTATGCTCCAAATATTTGTAATATAATTACGAAAAGAGGCATCCTATGTCTCCAGCAGAGTGATAGCACTTGCATCATGATGTAAATAAACTGTGAGTTAGGCTTGAGTTTCTCTTCAAAATGAAGGCCCTGATCACAGCTTTATTGACAGCTTTCTGGTCTGAGAACTGGTTTGACATGTCACACAGCTTGCTCAGAGAATGATAGAAAAATTAGGATTAGAAGGGGCTTCTGGAGGGCATTTGGTCTAACTCCATGTTCAGATTGGGGTCAAATGACGTTCCTCAGGGCCTTTTCCAACTGTGCTTTGAAAGGTTTGTGTGTTTTGGAACGATATGTGCTGTCCAGAAGGGCTCATGCACAAGCTAAATGTTCATGCAAAACATATTTGTCCAAACTGGAAGTCCAGAACAAGCATTGCCCTTTGCTCAGGAAAGAGGTTTGGATGAGTCTTTCGGCTCTTAAGTTCATGAAGGTGCATTAAAAGGTGATCTTAAAGCCCAAAAAGGAACAGACCTCAAAAATCTGGGTTACTCTGACTTTTTTAGCATGGGTTAAAGTATCTGATTTTGTCACTGTGGACAAATGGCCATTTACATCATTATAATGGTCACCCATGAAAAAGCCAGTGATTTTTTTTCCCTGGGCATCTCTAAGAGATGACTGTTGTATTTTGGGAGAAGTTGTGCACTGTGCATAGATAAAACAGACTGAGCTTGACTCAGGTAACCCTTTCATTGCCAGCCTCCAGACTAGCCCATTGAACTTTTCAGGAGCAGGAAGATGATTTGCACTGTCATCCTCACTCTCTTCTTTTTCCTTGGGCAAAGCTTTTAACCAATACCTGAAGAAGCTAGACATACTCTCTCTGGAATCTCTGCTCAAAATTCACCTTTCCCATGCTGAAGTACAAATCATTCTCATCTGAAATCACCTAAACTCAATGGATGAGCACGAATGTCTGTTTTTTCTCCTCTTTCACTCTTGTCTTACCTTCTCAGCGCATATCATCAGCTTTAACCCATTTTGCCTACTTGATACTTCTTTTCCACTGTGTAGACACAGAGGGCATGAGGTAATGTCTAACTACCTTTGAAGACTTTCTTAGTACAAAGCTCAGCACACTGAGTTCCTAGGAGTTGGTGCAATTTAAACAATTAATTAATAACATAGGAAGAAATGCTGGGTTGGAGTGAGGGGAGTTTCAAGTAATTTAGCTAATTTCCTTGAGCTAAAAATGTTCTAAGCCATGTTTTTTGCTAGTAGGACAATTAAGGAAACAGTGATTTAAAGAGAATCTCAAAGGTTATTTGTTAAATTTTATGGTGGAAGCAGAAGCAAAATCCTGAAGCCAAAACTCATCCTGTCTCCAGATTATGATGGCCCTTTCACACATTTCTTCTGCTCCCTAGGCCAAGGTCTGCCCTGCAAAGGTCTGAGAAGCAGCATGGGAACAAGGGCTTATAGTCTCAGCAAAGTCCACTGGGAGGTCATCCTACTCCTGCTTGCCCAGTTCTTGCAAATGGTTTTATGGAGAAAAATTGTTCCTCAAATTCCAGCAAAGGACTACGAGTGAGGTCTCCCAATGAGATGATCCTTGAGCTAACTTCTTCCTAAGGACAGTCTGGCTGGAGTAAAAAAAACTGTCTGGCTGCTAGGTGAGGAAAACCTGCAAAGCTATTTTCTCTCCCTGGGAGACAGGAAGTTTAATTGTTCTTAACTGTATAAAAACATAAATGAAAAAGCCCAAACCCATATTTATACTGATATTTCTTTGGCTCCTCAAAGAAATTATTAAGAAAACTTTGTTCTATAGGCAAGGGACAGATGATTCAAAATGTAATAGGATTATTTTTATTTTGGCGCTTTACAGCCACAAGGTGTCCTTCCTTACTCACAAGAACTAGTGGCTGGCACTGGCACACTGCTCTCAAGCTGAGCTGAAGCAAAGTTTGTAGCCTACAGAAGCAAGAGCAGTTGGGGAAACAGAATGAAAAGACAGTAAAATATGAAAGACAAGCATAAAACTCATCTGCAAAATCGTCTCCTTTCACCTTGTAAGGAGTTCACATACATGCTTGGTAGTATTAGATACACAGCTCTCCTGGATAGTTAATGGATTAAATCAAAACTCAACTCCATTGTTATTTTCCTGCAGTATTTCAGTTTTGATGAGATGTATTAAAGAGTTGCACTCTCCTCAACATATTTTTATTTAATGAAGATGTGAAAAAATCAGCAAAAAACAAGAAAGCTTTAGAGATACATCCAGAAACACTTAACACTTCAGAATAACAAGTGACAGAAGAAAAAAACAGTGACAAAAAAGGAAAAGTCAGGCTTTCAAAAAGCTCAGCATTTACACTTCTGTTAAATAGCCAGATTTTTCAACTGTGCTTCAATAATGAAACACCTTCTTGCCAACTGATGCTTTATAAACAGCATTTCTGTCCTCAGAAATCCTAGCAGAGCTCTAACAGTCCAGCTGAAATATAGCAGACAATTTTTCCCTTTTACCATAGCTAATGGACATTGAATTCCCTCTGGGTTCCCCGGGTGAACTCCATGTGCTCTGAGTGGCAGTTCAGCAGTCAAGTACCGACACTGAGTGCTAGCAGGAGAGAACAACACTGATTTGCCGAAGAGAAAAAATCCAAATTATGTGGCACATGTAATTTAGTGGCATTCTGAACTGTCTCTTTCAGTGCTTCCGTATTTTTTTTTCCTAATGAGTTAAGATTGTGTCGGAATATGCATGAATTTATGTTCCATGGTACCATATTAGGGAGGAGGAAGGCATTTTGGTCTTCCTTTAGGGATTTCTTACACATTTGGAAAAAGCTCTAAAGGGGAGAATTTTTTTCCTGTCCAGTCCACAGCAAAATAGCCTCTTAGTGCATTCACACTCTGAAAATTGATTAAAGGTGGTGTGTTTTCACTTGAGTAGGTATCTGCAGATCTTAGTTGGTCGTTAGTGCTTTTCATGCCTCTTAGCACCCCTCTGCAGCCCTGGCCGCCATCAGCTCTGCTGGCTTCATTGCAGTGGGTTCCCCCATGTGACAGTGTTAGAGCCACAAGATAGAGCAAGCTGTCACTCAGAGCGTCAGCTGATGGCCACAGGGTCACACAGGCGCAGCCGGAGCCTGCAGCTTGTCAGCACGACCCTCGATTTGCCAGCGTCATTCCAGCTTCCACTTTCACTCCGGTGGAAGAAAGGCAGCTCAGCTGCTGGAGACTTGACTGAGCTGGCAGCTCAAGGAAACACTTTCTCTCTCAAATCGAGCCTATTTCATGGGGAAGTCATCGTTACACAGGAAAACATAGCAAGCGCTGTGCAAGGTCTCTAGGGAGAAGCTGCACTTCACAAGGGAATTAGCATAAACTAGGTGGGCCATCCAAGGGAATAAGAGGCAAGTGATAATTTAATGCCCTTGGAAAAAAAGGGAAGGAGGATTAAGTCTGGTGAAGCAGGAAGTTGCTTCAGGAGAGATTACTTTGTGTGAGTACTACAGGGAACTGAAAAGACTTCACTGGGCAGCTTCCATCCCCTGGGGTGAGCATCTCCTGCTGTCTCACAGCTCAGCAGCTTTGGCACATTCTGCACTCAGTGCGCTGGCATGTGTTGCGTTAAATACATTGGCAAATATTGCATCTCCCCAAACTAACTGGTGTACACTGTGTGCTCGTCTCCAGGCTCGCCCCTTGTGCAGCAAGGACATCTGGCACATTTTCCCTAACACAAAAGCAAAAGTTTTAAGGCTGAACATCCTTGTTTTGGAAATAACAGCATTGCGGGGGCCTAATTCCTTTGCTGGGAAAGGAAATGAGTCGATTGGGTGTGTGCAGCTGGGGAGAGTGAGGAGGAGTGAAGTCTTTGTGTTTGTGGCAGTATTTTTCCCTCTTTTTGCTGAATCATGGCTAAATACTTGAAATCCAACCATACAGGACAGACCAGTCTTAGGTGCAGGTAGAACATAAATAAGGTCTGCCAAAGGTCTACTTGTATGTGTGTTCACCCTGAGATGATGACAACACACATTTTGCTGTGTATTAAAGAACATTAAGTTCAGATGCTGTCTGATGTAAAACTGGAAATAGATACAGCTACTCTCAAGGTAACAGTAATAAACTAAAAGTTCACAGAGCTCCTAGGTTCCTGGGAAATGTGCCTGCAACACTGCCCTTGGAAAGGAGCAGTCAGCCTGGTTTGTATCAGACTGTTGGTGCTCAGCAAGGGGTGGAAGGGCCTATACCCCTCATCAGGAACCCCTCAAAACTGCCTGGAGAGGTATGAAGCAATTGTGGCTGGCACATGGAGTAGAAGAAAGCTGGATCTCCTCAACAATTTCAAAATAATAGTGGGGTTTTTTTCTGTCATCTGCCTCTGCCCCAAAGGAATGGGTTACTTTTCCTCAAACCCTGTCATTTGGGTGTCCTGTTATTGCTGCTGCAGATCTCAGAAGTCCTGCTGATTTCTCTGCCAGGGCTCTGACAGTGCTGAGGTGAGTGCTGAATTAGCTCTTCAACTTCTATTTTCACCCAAACCCACAGTTTTCCACCTCTGCTTCCTCCCAGCCCTATCTGCAAATATGGCAGTATGGATATTTTACTGCATCCTCGCTGTATAGGATATTTTTATCCAGATTGTTTCCATCTCTCGTTCTCCTTATTTTGGTTTCAACTTACTCCAGGTGCTACAATTAAAAGAGAGATAGGAAAACCCATATATCCATATGTCTGCTTGCAGCACAAGGAGCATCACTGCCAGCTTCATGTGTCCTTGAACTGAGTTGGTCAGCTGGGCTCTGCTCCAGTGCCTGGGGACATTGGCAGGGTCAGCACAGCCTCTCAGTCTCTACAGACCCCTCTGTCTGCTGCCAGGCTCATTTCAGGTCCTTTCTGTAATCTGCCTGTACACCCATCAGAAACACAACTGTGCTCACTGAACAATTGAATGCAAGTTTTCTGACAAAGATTTTTCAGCTTCTGTTACGCTGAATGCAAATGAGAGTGTGTAACACTGACCACGGTTTCCTGTTAGGAAGCTACCTGGAAATAAGGGAATTCACTTGTCTACTCAGATAAGTTCAGCCATATAGGAGACTGAATAAAGCCATGCCATGTATACAGAAATAGATTATATCTTGTCTGGTAATATATAAACCCAGATCCTTTCAACTTTCAAAAAGCCATTTAGTTAAAAACATTTATTTACAAACTATTTTAAAGGTAGAAAACCAATGCCAGGAGCCTCTGTGGGAATATTAAAATGAAGAGACTTGCTTAAGAGTAGGGGAAAAAAAATAAATAAAAAGTAAGCAAGTAACCAAAGAAATTAACCAGGGTGGTGGTAGACTATGGGCCTCTGCAGGAAAGAATTTTAGTTACCCGTGTCACTTGGTGTCTCACAGCAAACCCTCTCTTCCCTCTGTGCCAACCAAGAAAACAGCCTAGCTGTTTAAAATCAGAGAGCAATGGAATTTTCCAAAGCACAAAATTTAATGGGTTGTTACAAAACAAAAATAATTTTTGACCTCTCGCTGAAGAATGGGGGGCTAATGCTTTCTATCAGCAGAGAGCTGTTAACGTGTTGAAAAGATGACGCTGATTCCTTGATGGAGGCACAAATGAATTAGAATGAGGGAAGGAAAATTGTCATCTTGTACTGAGCACCTCATAATTTTGCTGTCAGTTGAAGAGCTAAGATTACTGCCAGCAGCAGATAATACACAGTGAAAGGAACCAAAAGCATCAAGTTGCAGGGAAAAAAAAAAAAAAAAAAAAAGATGAGTGTGTGTGCAGTGAGGCAGGGAAGGAAGAAAGGGTAATAAAAACCTGTTCTGAACACTACATTAACCACTTAGGGGCAGACTGAAGGCTGCTGAATGGATGCTTTCTGTTGAAATGAAGATGAAAAAAATTGAAGAAGAGCTCGTCCCTGACGCTGCTTTGTTTTACTGCACATAATCATAATAATCTGATATATTTTTTGTTTTGAGAAATGGTGTTACAGAAAATGACAGCCAAGGTTGGTGACTAGGGAAAATGCTTCCAAAAATCTCTGAGAAAATTCATTATTCCATTGGGGAGGTAACCATTAATTGTTTTCAGAGATCATTTGGGTTCTTGAAATTGTTGAGAACTTGTGCTCCTATGCTAAAAACAAACTTCAGGCTGATTGTGAAAAAAGTCGTTATTGTTGTACCAGTTTGTTATGTAAATCGTCCAGAGGGGGAACAGAAATAATACCATTTGACCTATACTACTGACAGAAAAACACAGTTTGCAAACTCTGAATATTACAGCCAGTCATGCAGTTTTCTGTTTGCAATCTTTATGTACTGCCTTAAATAATGTGGTCTTGTTTCTGCTCCCCTGGCTGGGAGGCATCTGTAATTGAGATCAAAATGTGAGCTGGAGATTAGAAACTGCAAATAGTTGTTCATAAACTTGTGCTTTGCAGATCACTGATTCTGAAGAACTATGTGGGTAATTCTTTCCTAATAGCAAATACATTCAGAAATGGCAGAGTGGTCTAAAGCATTCACAGTAAGTTAAAAGATCATCTGGGATTTTTCTGGAGTGATCTCAATATCATGATATACTGATTTGTTTTTGATGTGGATGTTCTCACCTGGATTTCACTACATCTCTGCAAAGAGTTGTAACAGCCTGGTTTATGTGTTAGCCCCACACAGCTGATTGCTCACTCCTACCATGGGTTGAGGGAGAGAACAGGAGGAGCAAAATGAGAAAATCAATGGGTTGAGATAAACATCATTTAATAAGTAAAAAGGGAAGGAAACTAAAAAAGAAATAAACAAACAACAACAACAAAACCCTACAAACACACACACATGCAAAGCAGTAAAAAAAAACAAAAACAAAAACACCCAAGAAAGACAACTGATACAAGAAACAGCAAGTGCTGTCCTTGAGCCAACTAGTGCCTGGCCAGTCCCCAAACAACAGCAGCCCTGGCTAACCCTTCCCCAGCTTTTATTGCTGATCATTATGTTGTATGGTATGGGATGTCCCTTTTGTCACAGAGGTCAGCTCTGTCCCGTGTCTGTCCCCTCCAAACCTCCTGCCCACCCCCAGCCCACTCATTGGTGCATCAATGTGAGAAGTAAAAGCAGCTTTGACACTGTGTAAGCACTGCTCAGCAGTAGCTAACGCATACCTGTGTTATTATCAACATGATTTTCATCAAAACCCTAAAAGATAGCACCATTTAGGCCAAAACCAATATAACCAGGCAAGTGACTATGAAATGTATCATTATGAAATAATAGGGTGAGCAGAAATGTCTTAGGCTGTTTTTGCTGATGGCACTACATGGAACTTCAAGGTAGGCTTTCCTTCTGCTACCTCTTCATATTTGTGGCTTATCTCAGGAATTTTACAAGTGTTTTTCCTTCTGCTGTTCTCAGAGTGTTCCTTTGGTGCTGCTGGCTTCAGGTCACTGCCTCTGCAGCAAGATGTCCAGTGATTTCACTGTATTAGAGAAGTTCTCTGAGCACCCTTCACCATGCAAGAGAGAAGAGACTGAGCATGCTTAGGCTTAGTGTAAATGCCAGAAATAAACTGTGTCAGGAACCCCTCTCAGTCCGGGACAGCAAACATTGCATTAAAAAGCTGCTCCAGGATTTGAGCTGCCAAGTTGTAGCTAGCAAACAGCTCTCCATCACTGCATAGTGACTAAGGTGCTCCACAGACCCTGTGCAGGCTGAGGGAGCTCATTAGCACAGACACAAGCCCCAACACGCTCATCTTTCTTATTGCCCAGCAACATGATCATAGAATGGTTTGGGTTGGAAGAGACCTTACAGATCATCTACTTCAACTCCCTGCAATGGGTTGAGGTGCCACCCACTAGACCAGGTTGCTCAAAGCCTCATCCAGTCTGGCCTTGGACACCTCCAGGGATGGGGAATCCACAACTTCTCTGGGCAAGCTGTTTCATTTCCTCACCACCCTCACAGTAAAGAATTTCTTCCCAATATCTGATCTAAACCTATCCTCTGTCAGTTTAAAACCACTGCCCCTTATCCTACTACATGTCCACATGTCCATGTGGACATGTCTACATGTCTACATGTCCATGCCTTTGTAAAAGGTCCCTCCCCACCGGCTTTCCTGTAAGCTGCCTTTAGGTACCAAAAGGCTGCTGTACAGTCACCCTGGAGCCTGCTCTTTTCCAGGCTGAACAACCTCAACTCTCTCACCCTGTCTTCACAGGAGAGGTGCTCTAGCACTCTAATCATCTTCATGGTTCTCCTCTGGACTCACTCCAACAGGTCCATACCTTTTCTCTATTGGGGATCCTAGAGCTGGTCTCATCACTGGGCCATTCAATTTGTTAATAGAAAAACAGCCTTTCTCTTCACACATGTTGTGTGGCCATGATTCTCCTGCTTTGTAAAGCTACTGATGTAAATTTTACCCCCCATTTTTTTTCCACCCTCTGGTAGGCAGAACACCTAACTGGGATGTGAAGTGATACCCTCAGTCATTGGTAGACTTCCTTGCAGTACTCTGAGGGCCACAATAAATGGCAAGAACTGTTTCTTGTCTGTTTAGCAAACCAAAACCTCTCAAAATTTGGTTCAGTAGTGGCATTTGTCCCCAAATACCAACCCTCTTAGGAATTAAAAATAGGGTTTGGAATTAATAATCTAAAGATACCACTTTTCACTAAGACTGAAATGGCCATATGTGGAGGCAAACCTACTCAGAGGAACATATGCGTGTATGCTCGGAGGTTGTGTGTGTTGGTGATAATCCTATTGCACAGGATTTTTTTTCAAGTCTGAAGAGTGATGATTTGAATAAGAAAAGTAGCACTTTTAAAAATAATTTTCTCCAAGTCATTGATGAAGTATACCTATCCAGAAAACCTGATGTGACCTCAATTTTACTGTGTTAGTCAACTCTTATGTTAATATCCTGTTATGGCCAGACCCGGAAATGGCAATCTCATTTTGCCAGTAAATTCCTATTACATTGCAATACCACATCTGATGCTGTTTTATATTAGGAACATGCAGCTAGGACATTCTTGCAGTTTGTTCACATTATTTTCCCTGCTTGCTAATTTTTCTGTATTTTATTTGTAAAACGTTCATAAGCTGTCCAGAGATGACTGGTGTTCCTTATTTTATTTTACAAAACATTTAGGGCAACTCGAGCACTCTGAAAATGGCAAGGAGAGTTCTAGAAAGATCTCATCCTCATTCATTTCATGAATCTAGAGAGAACTGTGGATTTGCAAGGTGGGTGCAAAGATGAGTGGAAAAAAAAAAATCCCACCCGCATAGTACTGTACCAAACTGAGCAATTCTCCAGTCTGTGAAAAAGACCAATACAATTTTAGTTTAAAACACCATTCTTGAGGAGTTCTGTCAATGGTTTGCCAACCTAAGTGTGCAGAGGTTCTCAGATTATACTGGGCAAGCTCCTCCACGGGAAGAAGCTTGTGCAAAGGGAGAAGAAGTACCATACCAAATATTACTGCTACAGCACACATCAGAGTTCAGGTCTTGTGTGTGAAAGAAGACTCTTGCATGTTCTAGCCACGTCCCTGACTTTTCCTATAAGTGGTTGCAATTCAAAAGGTTGATTGTTCAGTGTAGCTAGAAAGCTTGTTTTGCACTAAAAATTCACATGTAATTGCTGCCAGTGTTCTCTTTAGTCACTGTATATTCCACTTTTTCTGGTCCTAAAGCAGTATAGTCCAAGATAACTTTTCCTATACATTCCTCACCCTTTTGCCCCCTGTCACGCAGGCTATCACAGTGTGAGCTGGAGAGTTATGTATGTCACCAATTAGGCTCAGCATCCTCTCTTAAAGGCTCTTGGCACACCATACTGTCAATGACCTCTCCAGATTGTGCTGCTTCTTAAATGCTTTTTGAGATTTAAAGAACATATTTTTTTTTTTTTGCAGCAGAGATTGCTAGGTTGAATGGAAGTTATTGGTATTGAGGGCTGTTAGTAGTTTCTGCGGGGGAAGAAGTAAGAATAGTAAAGGCTGGAAGAGAAACTCAGACTACTAAAAAGGAGAGAGAATCGTGCTCAGTTTGAAATTTAGGTCAGAATTACTTCAGATTCACTTTTATACAGGTTCATTTCACCCACTTCACTGCTACAAAGAAAATCTGTCTTCTTCAATTACGTCAGCCAGTACAAATAATGTCTGTGGAGTCTCACCACCTCGATTACAGGTGCTGGTTAACATCACAGGGCTGGAAACCAATCACGGAGTGTTGATTGATTAGGCTGGAGTCAATGGTAAGAAAAAGAGGCTTGCTAAGACATCTGACATGATCAAAGTCTCCAGTAGAGGAGAGATGAGATTTCACACACCCTAAAGATGGTGGAGCTTGCCTTAGTGACAGGTGACCCAAGTAGCTGCAATGCTCACATACCTGTTTTCAATGCTTGAAAATGTTAAGTTTCCATTCAGTATCTTGCTCAGTGTATTCCACATGTTGTTAGTAATGCCTTGTACAGAACAGAGAAAACCAGGATGCCAGTATAAATAGTTTGTTTAGGAATGCTCTGCTTTTGCCCCTAGCTCGCCTCTCAAATGATACAAATTCTAAGTGTCTAAGTGGGATGGGATATGCAAAGGATTATGCTCTCATGAGAGAGAGCTAAGTAGCAGAAGCAACTGAGCTCTGTAGCAACAATGATCCTGGTTTTACACAAATATGCCTGATAAAAATGTTTGAAGCAAGAGGAATATGGAAATAGATGATAAAATAATCATAGAATCATTTAGGTTGTTCTTTCAAGATCATCGAGTCCAATTGCTAATGCAGCACTAAATTGTGTCCCTATATGCCACAGCTACATGTCTTTTAAATACCTCCAGGGAGGGTGACTCCATCACTTCCCTGGGCAATCTGTTCCAATGCCTGACAACCCTCTCAGTGGAGGAATTTTACCTAATATTCAGTCTAAACCTCCCCTCTACCCAAGACAGGCCTCAGCTATCACATCACCCACCAATTCCTCCTCTGCTTAAAAACAATCTGCCCAGTGGGTACATTCCCTAGTTGCCTCCCTTGCCAGCTGTGTCTTCCACATGCTCCAGGACCCCCCCTAGACTATTTTCTCTTTGCTGTATTTCAAGATGATGTCTGGCAAGTTGAAGTCTGCCACAAGTGCAAGGGCCAGTGATTGTGAGACTTCTCCCAGCTGCTTACAGAATATTTCATCTGCCTTTTCATCCTGGTTGTATGGTCTGTAACAGGCTCCCACCAGGATATCTGCCTAGTTTTCCTTCCCCTTGATTCTTACCCATAAACACTCAATGCTATCATCACCATCACTAAGCTCCAGACAACCAAAACACTCAGGAACATACAGGGCTACGTCACCACCTCTCCTTCCTTGCCTATTTCTCCTGAAGGGTTTATAGCCATCCATTGCAGCACTCCAGTTATACAAGTCATCCCACCACGTTTCTGTAGTGAAAATTTGTCACAGTTTTCTTGCTACATTGTGGCTTCCAGTTCCTCCTTTCTTATTGCCTGTGCTGCATGCACTGGTGTAGATGTACCTCAGCTGGGTTATTTGTCCTGCCTCCTTCATGGAGGGAGAAGCCCTATCTCTTACCTGACCATTTGCAGGCACTTCTGTGGCTCCTAACATATCAATGACCCTTGCGTGGGTCTTCATCCTCTCTCTCCACTGAGACAGCAGACAAGGACCTGGCTAGTGCTCTGTCTCTCAGACACTGGCATGCTCCTCCCAGCTTATCTCCACTGAGCCTGGTTTTATCCCTTTCCCCCTTCAAACATAGTGGAGTAACCAGAATTTTTCTGAATAGATTTTTTCATTTTAAGATTTTCATGAGGCATTGGCTGCTCTTCATAATTATCTTCTTAACACTACCATCAAAGTATGCCTTATCAAAACACAGGTCTTTGCTGCTGCAGTTATATTCACCCTCTTTAAAATCAAGAAAAAGCACTTTTTTTTTTTTTTTTTTTTTGAGAGCAAGGTACTGAAATTATCGTAGGACCATACAGAGGAAAGGGTTTCAAAAGACTCAGTCACAGGCAGCAACAGGAGACTACTTACAAAGTCTGTCAATTCCTTTACCAAACCAAGGACTGATGTAGGACACACATTTCTCCCTAGGAATTTTGTCTCAACTGATGAAATGCAAAGAAGGCATCCAATCATCCAGCAACGTAAGACATATTTATAATCATGCAATTAGCTAGCTACTTGTTTTCTGCTCTTTTCCTAACTAAAGATTCATGTCCAAAGATCCCTAAGTCCTGGAATATCTACAGTTTCCAAACATATGTGATCAATGTGAGAGGCCTAAATATCACATTTAATGTTATCACCACGCATAGACAATCAACAGAAAGATATATATTGGGTAAAAATTTTAACAAACAAACAACTGGAGAGATCCCAAAACTGCAAGTGCTATAAATTATTTTTAGGCTGAGTGGAAATAAAGCTGGCATGGATGTGTAGATTTCATGAACAACTGGGCTCAGAAACAATTGGAAGCATGTGTCTCAATTGTGCTTCATATACTTCCACAGAGTGGCAGATTAGCTGCCTTTTGGTCTCCAAAATGCCCATAATAATTGCAGCAATTGAAAAGAAACACTTCCTCAAATGACACTGCTCTTGGAAATGCCTGGCTGGCTAGTACTGTGGTACATGAGACAGTATGGCCCTGTTCTGTCTGCCTTCAACCAGGGCAGGGGACAGAATCTGTGGGATTGCACAGGCATAGCTGGGAAAGAGTTCACCCCTTCGAATTTGTTAGAAATACAACTGACAAACCTGGGTCATTTATATACCTAAAACTGCATTTTATGAGACATTCTGTATTTTGTGGGATGTTCCAAGGTTTTACTCCAGGCTGCAAGGCAGCTTTGCAAATCAGATTGGATCACCTGGTTTCTCTCCCACCTTGATGCAGCAGAATGACTCCAGGGTGTAACTTGAATGTCAGTCTGACACCTGCTGTTGGCACCTGAAATCTTTTCACTGGCTTCAGCAGGATCATTCAGTTGATCATTTCCTGATGTTGATTGCATCATTCTACCGCTTCCCAGGAAAAAAAAATTAAATTCTTCAGTGCTGAAGCCATTTATACAAGGGCCAGAGGAGTTGCCAGGGAGGACATGCAACACTTGAGACTATAAATACTCTGCCTTATGACAGTGTACACGGCTTGGCAACAACTCATATTGACACCTGCCTTATCTACAGGAGATGACAGGATTTAGGCTGAGAAGGAGGACAAGGGCAGCAGACATGCAGGGAAACAGGAATATATTATACTGTATGTCAGTACAGCTTGTGAGGTGCCATGATATTATAGACCTGCAAGAGGTGGAGTCAAAAGTCCATCAAAAGTTACTTCGTGCAGTTAATGGTTAATCTGATGCATAAAGGCTGCAGTTTTCAGGACATTTCCCCTCCAAAGCCCTTCCTGTGTCAATGCCTGATCAAAGTCTTCTGAAGCTCTTAGTTCTTCCCTTCCTGCTCTGTTACTGTCAGTGAAGTACAAGCTCTGAATGCTGCAACATCCCCTGCAGCCATCTAACCCACACACGATCCAGCCCACTACCCTTGTCAGCATTTCTGTCATGCCAGGAACTACTACAACTTGAGCAGCCTTTAGAGAAAAAGTATCTTCAACAAAACCACGCACATCCCATTATTTTGGCAGACGAAACATTTATCCTTTGAGAGATTTTTAAAATTACTTCAAAGATCTTCTCCTCTGGCAGAAGACCATGTAGCCTCTTTCCATCTCCACGTGCCTGCTGCATGTGTGATATGCAACATTGCTACAAATGCCTTAAAGGAGACGGTGGGAGCCAGTCTCTTCTACTGTGCCTAAGTGAGAGTACTAAAGGAAATGGTCTTAAGCTGAGACAGGGGAGATTCAGATTAGATATTAGAACAAAATTTTCATTGTTAAGATGGTCAGACTTCGGAATAGACTGGCCAGGGATAAGGTGGAGTCATCATTCTGGGAGGTGTTTAAGAGGCATCTGGATCTGATGCTGGGTGATGTGGTTTTGTGGTTTAGGGGTCTCAGTGGTAGAGCCAGGCTGACAGGTGGACTTGATGATCTTAAAGGTCTCTTCCTACCCTGATGATTCTATGATTCTAGTGGAGTGTGATCCTAATTAGGGCACCTACGTTGTGACCATTTGCATCAGTGCCCCTAAAGTGAGGTTACGAGGCCCTGCAAGCATAGCCAGGATTGCTTGGGAACAGCCAGGACATGAAGTACACCTGAGAGTTAGGGGAATGCCACTGAGATCAGACAGGAAACCCATCTGCATCTGCCTCTGTTGTTGCAGTTTAAATTGGACGCCTCCTCAGCTGTGCTGATGTCCCTCTATTGGCAGGCAAGAAAGGATAAAAGACAATTAAAATTCAGTTACTGAAATGACAAAAATCCCCTTCCTGCCCCCCTTCACTCATTCAGGTTACAAGACAGTAAAACAATTTCTCACTGGCACAACATGGAAAGTGGTAAACAGCCACAAGTGGATATGGATGACTTGCCATAGGGGTCTGAACATCTTCAAGCATCCTTGCCATTGGGGAAGATGCTAGTGACACCTGCAGCCCTGATGAACTGACTAGTGGAGAGTAAGGGTCAACAGGAAAGGACGAAAATCACACCTTCTCACAAAGCCAGCAAACTTTCCATGGTGAGGCTTTGCCTGTAAACTGCAGAGAAGAGTCTCTGGAGACTCTGGGAGTTAATTGTTTGGGCTCTCTGGGATGGTGGTCCAGTCCTCACTTCACTGGGACATGCACCCTTGGGATTAGAAACACCCTTGTTTTGACAGGCCAGACTGACACTGTGATAGTGTCAATACCTAGGCATTACTGTAGTAGGAGGAGCAGGAGCAGCAGCCTGGCTGGGCAATCATGTTCTACCTCCTGACTAGGGAACAAGGAACGGGAAACTATGCATTTTGCTGATTGAACCTAGTCTTGGAAGCACTAATCCACCTGAGTTTAGTTTGTACCTTCTCTACCTTGACCCAGGTCCAGTCTCCTAAGCACCAAGCATGAATTATACAGTAGCCTTCGCAGTGCTACTCCATTAACCTGTAGTGCTGCTAATTAAAAAACACAAACCAAAACAAAAAAAGCCCTGCCTGCTGCCATCATTCATTTTTTTTTTTTTTTCTTTACACAACCTGGGCTCACCGTACGTGTCAGCTTCTGGTAGGAAACTGGGGTGGAGGAGGTGAGAGCAGTATTCCAGCAGAAGGCTGCAGGCAGGCAGGCAGGCAGGCATGGAAGGAGCTCATCATTTTTACAGCTGATGCACGCTGAGAGGCCTGTGGATGTTTGGCAGCAGCCAAAGAGGCAAGGTCCGTGCTTCACATACTGTGTCAGAAACAAGGCAGTGGTGTAGTGGTATGAGAAACTGTCATGTTTAAGAGGTCATAGATCCAAAAATATATATTTTTTGTAGAGCAGGTGATGGAATAAAAGATAGCTTTCTAGAAGTTTTAGCTGAAGACAGGGAATTAGACTCAATACATAAGTAACTATATGAAATTATATGGCCTTTCTTATGCAGACTTGATGGTCTAACTTTTCCCCCCTGGCTATTAGAAAAGATATGAAATTCTCAATTTTGTTTGTTTGTTTGTTTGTTTGTTTCCTGCCAAAAGAAAGTACACAGGCCCAGGTTAATTGGTGGAAGTAAGCCTATGTGTATCCAGTGAGCAAGAAATGCAGTTTTCTGCTGAGCCATGAGGAAAAATTGGCAGAAAAGGAAGAAAGAGATCAGCAGGTATTCTGTGTCCATCATAAAAGGATGCAGCTATGGTAAGGAAAATAGAGCAGAGGAGGAAAGGAATACAGTGCATTTTATTGACAGATACGTATTTATATCCAGATAAGATTGATTGACATTGTGTATATTAAAAACACACATATTACTTTATTCTTTTACTAATATATTCACATTTTGTTTATTTTCTTTGAAGGATGTGTTTATTCTCTACATGTAAACAGCAAACTGTAAAGACTGTAAATTGTATCCACCTTGGTAGTAATGGTATCTGTGTTGGTAAAATCATCTCTGTCATGATTTAGAGATCTGGTTGGTGCCAAGAGAAAACATGATACATTTATTTGACAAGTGACACCAATTTCAAAGTGGTCATGTTTCTTCTGAAGACCATGGTATACAATAGTCTGTGACACAGGAGTGCAGCAGTGTGGCACTGTACCAGCAAAATAACTCTTACTGGATTCACATTGTTGCTCTCACCGAATGCATTTGAGATTTCTTAATTACACATAAATGACTTTGATCTCCCAGACCCACCACGCACTTGTGGAGTGCTTGAAATACGAGGTTTATGCAGTAATCTACCCCTTTAGGATGGAGGGCGACCAATCAGAGTCCTGCTGCAGTGAAAATGATCCTTTCGCTGAAACCAGGCATCATTACCAGAAGCAAACCAAAGAATTTCCAGGGCTGCCGAGCCTCTTCCTTCGCTCTCATCCAATAAGCATCTTTCTGTGCTTACATTTATGAGCGCAATTAGGCAGCTCGCATGCTGTGTTTCTATAATGTGGCTGTTAACGCGTGACAAAAATCCTCAGTGGCAAAGTGCAACAAGCAAAACCGCTGCAACTTGTGGATTTTAATTTGGGCCTGAGAAAGGAGGCATGTTTAGTTCCCTTCAGCGTAGCACAGGCTCAGCAACACCGAGGCTCCCTGCACAAGGAGTTTGCTAAGCCGTCTCTTGCCATGGCGTTGTCTCACAACAGGTTCCGAGGCAGCCGCCGTCCCCATGGAAATAAGGTGACGGAGCGAGGGAGAGGCAGATGCGTTCTGGACCAAAGGTTAGCCTCTTCCAGGTCTCGAAGCGACCCAGCTTTTCTGGAAAGGAATTGGGCAATCCCTTTCCCAGGCGGCCAGGACTGACCTGACGATGTCAACCACCCCCTTCGTACCATAAACCCGTTTTAATGAACCCAGAGGAGGATTCCCGCGGGGCAAAGGCGGAGGGGGCAGCTGCGGAAGGCACAGTGTGTTGGGGAGGGCGGGCGCTGCTGCCGCCTCAGGTGGTACCTCGGCGGAGGGCCCGGGCCGGCCGGTGTAGCCCGCGGCCGCCGGCAGATGGCCCCCGCCGCAGCGCCGAGCGGCCGAAGGAGGGGCCGGCGTCGCCGCGCTAAATCTCCGAGCCCGCTGCCCTCCTCCTCCTCCTCCCTCGCCGCGATGGCTTCCTAAGGGCGATGCTCCCGGCCGCCGCCGCCACCACCTCCCGCTCTGTGGCCGGGTGCTCGGTGGGCGCGAGCGGGCGGGCGGCTCCGGGCGGCTCCCGCGCAGTCCGGGGGCCGGGCCGGGGCGCGGGCGCCAGCCCTCCCGGGGCGGGGGCAGCCGCCGCCTCCCGCCGGTGCCGGGCGGGGGAGCCGGGCGGCGCGCAGGCGGGAACGGGGGAGCCGGTGCGGGGGCCGCCGTGAGCCCGGAGCGCCGCGCCTGACGGCCGCCTGCGGGCCATCCATCCCTCCCTGGAAATGCCCGTCCTGGCCGCGCCGGCAGCCGGGGGCGGCATGTAGCGCGGGGGGAGCGGGCTCCGCGGGGGCGGGAGAAGCCCCTTCCCTCCGCCCGCGCTCGCAGCCGCACACACACCCCGCGCTCCGCAGCGAGGCGCACGGCCGGCCCTCCTCCTTCCCCGCCCGCTGGGTGCATGCCCGCCTCGCCCGGCGCAGCGACGGCGCGCCGCTGAAGCAGCCCCGCCGCCGGGCACCCCCGGGCGCCGGGCAGCGCCGCCGCCATGGCCGAGGAGAGCTCCGACGTCCCCAAAGAGTTGATCGGTAAGGGACGGGGCATGGCGGCGGGGATGGGGGGTGAGGCGTCCCGGGGGAAGGTGCCCCCGCAGGGGGCAAGTTTGGAGGCCGCCGTGCGCGGGATGCAGCGCTGCCGGGGGTGGGGGGAATCCGGGGGTGGGTCTGCGGAGCCGGGGAAGCGCCGCGGGGGTGGCCGGGGAGCCCGGGGGGCTCCGCGCGGGGCTGGAGGGACTCGGCGGAGCCGGCGGGGGGCGGCGAGGCCGCGTTGCTGCGTGCGGGGAATGGGCGGGCGGGGGCTGCGGGGCTGCGGCGGGCAGCGGGGAGGCGGCCGCGGGCAGGGACTGAGCCCTCGGGAGCCGCGGCGGGGCACGATGTGTATCCCCCCTCCGGAGGGGGCTGTCCGGGGTGCCGGCAGGCTGCGAGCGCTGGCAGACGCGCTGTGAAGCTGCCCCGGCCCCCCGCGCCCCCCGCACCGCCGCCCGCCCGGGGCACGTCCTCGGAGCGCCTCAGCCTGGCGGCGGGGGCTGCGGCTCCGCTCGCTGCTTTTTTATCCATCCTCCCGGGTTTTGCGTAGTTTAAGACTCGTTTTCCTCTGTGCGTAGGAGGGAGTGAGGGTATTTGTAATTAAAGTTTTATGGCCCCATGCACGCGAGCCCCCAGCCTGCACGGTATACGCGTAGGAACTCAGTCACAGGTGATGGCGAGGACCCTGAAAATGCTGTCACCGCTTTTGGGGGGCTTCCAGTAAATGGCTCGTTGACGCGGTATGTGTGTAACCAGTGTCATTTGGGGATAACAGGTTTCATGCTCCAGGCCCTCAGCTACCTTGTTCAGGCCGAATTTCCTTTGGTTTTGCCTGTTGAAGAGCTATCTAAAGATCTCACCAGCATTAGAATAATTTAAAGTGTTTGTCGTAATGACAGATGGAAACAGAAATTTGTAACAAGCTGTGTATTGCGTTGAATACAATCCTTCAGACCTTACCTAGGTAATTTACATTGTTGCATTTCCTTCCGTTTCATCAGTCAGGAAGTGGTTTTTTCATTTATCAAACATTGGTAAAATCTGGATGGACATTTGCAGCTGCTGCAGATTTTTTTTTTTCTGTAGAGTCAAAATAGGTCTGTTTTGCAGTCCTTTAGGTCCCCAAACAGTGTGGTTTACACAGAGACTGTAGTCTATAGCTTACTGCTAAGAAGTGATGAGCTGGGAAGTGTTCCAGGAGTAGCTATGGTCAAAACCAAGGAGTTTTTCTGTTTTAAAGTGGCCAAGCATATTTGAGGTGCTAATACAGTATTCTTTCTCACCATGGGTCTGCACTCTAGTGTTGTAGGTGTATTACAGGGAAGAATAAGGTGGGCATCTTCACTTGTCCCCTCCCCTGGTGGCTTTGAACAATCTTAAGAATTACCCACCCCCCCACTCCCAGCTCTGGTGCCCTGCACCCACTCAGCTTGATTTGTCAAGGGCTATTCTGGGGTGTGGGGGTCTGTTCATGTAGATTGGTTTAATTTCTAGCAGTATTTAGGTGTCTGCATGTTAAAATTTAACCTTTAAATAAGCTTTTTGTAATAACCATGTTTTGAGAGCAGGGTGAAAGGATGTGCTTTAACATGGAGTGATTGGAGTGTGGAGATTAAAATGGGGGTAGGAGTGTTTGAGCTGCAGTTTTTGTTCTGTTACTCACTTCCTGTGTGACCTTTGTCAGGTCTCAGAGGTCATACTCTTCTAAGAAACCCTCTCTTACTGTTGGCTTGCCTGGATCCACTCCTCCCAGGTGTGGATGTCTGAAGTCTCCAGCATTAGAAATGGATGAACACTTTAAAATGTGAACCTTAATGTTACGTTTCCATCTCTCAGTCTGAAAATTTACTTCGTGAGTCCACTTGCCACCCAATGTGGAGGGAGTCATCTTCAGTCCCCTGGAAGGTATCCATGAAATGTGTATTTTGGCTCTTTGAAGTAGTGTTGCTAGCTCTTTCAGGCAGATAGAGCCTTGTGAGGAGCTGACATCCTGATGATGCTTTGTGCAGTCTGGGGTGCCAGGCCCCCTCTCTCCCTATGACTTGTTGGAGTAGGAATGCTGGAGCTGAGGGCTTGCAGTCATTCCCACTTCTGCTGTCTGGGACAGCAAAGGGAAGTGCGTCCCTCCACGCAGGTGTGTCAGGATGTAGTCCCTTGCTAGATGTAGGCACTTGGAGCTGTTTGTGGGAGAGGAGAAACCAAAAGGTGCTGCAAGTGGAGGTGAAGTAGCAGAGGCAGCAGCAATACCTTCTGCAAGGAGACAGGACTTGAAAAAGCCTCTGTGGTCAGCTTGCTTCTGGCTTCCCAAGCAGGGACAGAAAGACCATAATAGGGCATTACCTAGGAGGGAGAGGAAGCTTTGGGAGAGCAGTTCTCATCGGGCTGGACTTTCCCCCGGGCTGCGCTTACCTGGCTGCCCCTGGATCTCGCAGCCTGGCTCCTGCCCAAGCGGTTGCTCCGGGAGCCGGCCGCGCTGGCCGCCTGCCACCGGGGCTGCCGCGGCTTGGGACGGGCTGCTCGCTGGGCAAGCCGCTGCTACCGAGGAGCTTTTGTTTCCTGAGAGGAAAATTAAAATTCCTGGGGGAAACATGCCGATTCTGCTGAAGGAGCTCTTTCTGATGAAGAGCCTCTCCGACCAGCCACGTTTCTGACTTGCACACCCTTCTACCCTGCAGGCAGAACACTGTGGCCTGGGTTAAACATCCAATGGTGTTGTTTGTGCTAATGTCTTCTGACTACCGGATGAAAATTGTGCAGAAAAGCGCTATACAGAGCACTATAATTAAAAGCCTTAGGAATAGTCTATTATCTTTCATTTTTGCCTTTAAACTTAAGCATGCCCGAGGGCAAAGTGTATGTGTCTGGAGAGGGTGGAGACTTGCCTTTTACAGATGCCTGTTGTTGGGCTGCAAATAAGTTAATGTGTTTAAAAGATTTCTTTCTTATTCCCTTTCAGTGGGGGCTGGGGAGTGATACTTACGGAAAGTGCCAAATTGGCTCTTCTAGATGAACTCCTGTTTATCTCTCAATTACATCAGTGTCAGTAGTTGTATAAGCTTTCTAGACACAGTTCCCTGTGTCTATGTTCCCTTCAGGCCAGGGTGCAAATGATCAGGGGAAAAGCTGGTTCCTCTCATACTTGGCAGAGACCGTGTGTACGTGTGTGTGCATGTGCAAAATTAAAACATTGTGGCAACTAATGTAACTTTGGGGTTGGCACCACGGAGTGGCTACGTTGTCGCTGGGATTTGGACCAAGACCAATGTTGCCTCCGTAGCATCCTCTGCATAGCTGCCAGGTGTTACTACCTGGAAGTCTGCTTGGTTTGTTTTGCTACTTAAGTGCACAGAGTGCAAAATGTGTGAACAGTTGCTCTTCCATTGCCTGACCCATTTAGCCTCCCTGATATTAACAAGAGGCTGAAATTTGTGCAATGCGAGGAGCTAATTTGCTTTAGTAGGCTTTTCAGGTACAGCTAACAACAGTGAGGAATTAGTTGTGTTTTCCCAGAACTAAAAGAAGCAGTGCTGTGGCTTGTCTTGGGAATGCTTTTGATATGTAAGTAGTGCTAAAAAAAAAAAAAAAAAAAAATCAAATCGTGTTTAGAATCCTGGCATATGATATTAATAATCCTATCACAAGTAGACACAAATTATTGTGTAGATGGCATACTTAGAAAATTGTAGTTGTGTTAGGTTGTATTCAGTACTGGTGCGTGTGCATGAGACTTCCATGAGCGCAAGTAGTTGGACAACAGAGCTCTGAGTCTTTCTGAAAACTCAACAGTGGCATCTGTTTCTCTTGTGTTGACACTGGAGGTATTTAACTAATAACTCATATTTTCTTTTGTTTCAGAAAGTGTCAGGGATGTTATTGGGAGGAAAATCAAAATTTCTGTCAAGAAGAAAGTAAAACTGGAAACCAAGGGAGATAAAGTGGATAACAAAATATTGGTAAGTACAGTAGAATGATTCTGATTACATATGCAATGGAAAAGCCAGTATCATGTCAGAAGGCATTAATTCTCCTCTGGAAGCATTGTTTCAACTTTGTGTGTGCCATAAGACGTCCATGTAATTTATTTTCTTACTTTTTCTTGTTTTCATGATAGCCTGCATAGGAAGTTGGTGTGCAACTGTGCATGTGTACACACACTTGTTTATCACTGAGTTATTTTTCAGAGTTTTGGGTATTGTTATGGACTGATGATAAAGCAAGCTATTATCAGAACCTGTTCTAAAATATTTTGCTGCCTTTGCTGGTTAGGTTTCCTGTTTACATCCATGAGAGTTTTAAGTGGCCAAGAAATGCAAAATGAAGTGTATAGAATTAATTTTGAGAATTTAAAGCTCTTATGCAGTGAAGAGCAACAGTAAAGCTGCTGGGCTCTTTGAACTCAAATGACTATTTGTGGTTTTTTTGTATTCTCTGTTAAGTCATACATCTGCATTTTAAAAGAAATGCCTAATGTGCGGGATTCTAAATTGTTCTTAAAACTGTAGTGTAGGAAAATGTCAAATTAATCTCACTTAAGTATGCTTTCCTGTTTTCTCAAGAATAGTTTTGCTGGCCTCTCTTGATAGTGGTAATGAGCTGCTTCATTTGCATACTATCTTGAATATGCAAAAAGGCATGGAACTGTATTCCCTTGCTCTTTTGGTACCTTTCTGTCTTAGAGTAACAAACACAAATAAATACAATGCTGCCATAATATTTTGCAAGATATTTGAGACTTGGTGTCTTGTGTTCATGCTGTTCCATATTTGAAAGTTTTGTTGCCAAAGCTGTTGTTACAGATATTAGATACATTCTCCATGCAGATGTGCTGTTTTGTCTTTCAAACCTGCAACTTTTTAATCACTTCTGAATTATCTTCGTAAAGTACATATCGCTGTCCCTGGGCATTAAGACTGTAGATAGTGGCTTACTTTTCTGAGAGAGCTGCTACTTAAGGAACTTGAAATATTTTCTGCTTAATGGCTGCCTGTGTTATATCTAGTCCCTCGATTTACAGTTTCTGTACTGGAAATAGATTGAATATGTGAATGTTGATTGATTGTCTCTATTTATTTGAAAGCCATGTTTATAGGGAAGGCTGACAGGTTTCATTGAAGTGGTTACACTTGATTGACTTTTTGACTTACACAGAATCATAACTATTATCAATAGTGAGATATATTGTGGAAATACTGAAATACTGTTCTGAACAGATGGGACCAAGACAATGTCAAGCTTTGAGTCATCAGTGAGGTTTCTGAGGGATGTACTACTTGGCAGTAAAATGCCAAAATGTGATGGCTTGGGTGTTTTTTCTCTTTTTAATCTCCCAAGCACTCAGGTGAGGGACTTTCACCTTCCATGACTGAAGAGGTATTGGAAGGGAGAGAACCTCCCAGAGGTTCATGAGTTAGTGAGCACTATTTGTATACACACATGTTGTCTTTAATGCACAAGATAAGTGTTTCAGGAGAACGATTTGCTGGATGGTGTCTGGTGTAACCATTTGTTCTTTGATGCAGAAATGCAGGGAATTTATATTGGTGGGGGGAAAAAAGATTTTTTATTTTTAGAGAAATTGATTATTGATTGCTGGAATTGGATTTAGTGTTTTTCCTTTGCTGTAGAGAAAACTGCCTTTTGTGAAGTTCTAAAAAATCACTAAAGATGCTTTTTTTACAATATTTCTCTGACTCTGTAAGTCTTTATATGGGATTGTTTGGTTTGGTTTTATTTTGTTTGCTTGGGGTTTTTGGGTGTTTTTGTTATATTGGGAAGTTTCTTTTTTCTTTTTTACTGAAGTGCTGTATGTTGTCTGCTGTGGCAAAGGCCAGTAGAGACTATGGTCCACTTTGGGGATGCAAAGCTCTATGAAACACATAATGCTCTGAAAAAAAAAATGCACCAAAACACCTTAAATCCCAGATTAATGGAGACTTTTAGGCCTTAGTGTGTGTCAGCACAGTCTCACTTCTTACCTGCATAGTAGAGGATATATACCCTTCTCACATCAGAAGAGTGACACTGAAAATAAATAACCATGCTTCAGAAGTATCTGAGTGCTTAATACTAAATGCTACAGGAAATCTGCCAGCAAAATTAAGCATTTCTGTACTTGGAGCTGAAACTTAAGAGTGTTGAGTAAATAATGCATATGGCCGTGTTCTGACCACAGCAGGTAAAACCAAGTTGCTGTGCCTTGGGTGAGCCTGTCAAAAGGAATGCTGAATGAAGTGTTGGCAGCAAAAGCAGTTCAGTAATTAAAGACTGTATCCTTAAGTGAATGCACCAGAGGGCTCAAATGTGATTGCATGGGCAACCTTCATGCCAGCACTCCTTGACTCCTGAGAGCTTAGTTTTGAAACATTAATCTTCTGACTACTGTCTCTTGAGTGCACGTGTGGCAGTGGATTGTTTTGAGATTTGGGGTTGCATTTTATTTGTAGTTGGGTGTTTACAAGCAAATTAGGTGCTGTGATTTGGGTCCAGAACTTAACAGGGAGAAAATACCAGTTGCTCTCACCTAGCTAACCCCAGAGCTGTTGTGAAATGTGCTCATGGCTTTAGAGGAGGTTGATCACAGAGGCTGGCACTGAGCCCTGACACCCAAATCTGTGGTTTAATTAAATGATCTCTCATCCTTTCCTCCTAGGGAAATCCAGCAAAATCAGTACCATTTTGAGAGAGGGAGATTATTTAAAAATGACTGCTCTTGGCAGGTAACTATAAAAACACTTGACCGCTGGCCCTGTTGTTCACAGTGTAATCAAGGTACAGAGTACTAGAATATGGATGTAACCATCTACTTGAATCACTCTGCTATAGGAAATTCCTCTAATAATTAAGATGGAAGTTAGAATCTGAGACTACAGAAAAAACGGTGCAAAATCCCTGGTATTGCTTGCATTAGGGCCCCAGTATTAAACTGATGAAGTTAGCAGATAAAGACCATGCTTGCCTTAAGATGCTTTGGCATCCCAGCTTTGGTTGCCAGAGTTTGGAAATTATATCTAGGGATTTTGATATAAACCAGATATTTTCAGTCTGCACAAGGAGTTTGCTGCCTCAGTAATCTCAATCTGCAGTTATTTAGTTTTTCAGTTAGTCATAATGACGCAAAACAGTAACCATCATGAGCTGCTGAGATGCCTCTGGTCTGCTGGCACTGAGTCTCATGTGTTTGGGCAGCAAACAGGCATCCAACACTGAAAAGGCAATAACCAGCTTAAACAGTCAGAAGAATCAGTCCTCAAGCGATTAGGGCTAAACCCCAGCCCCATCTGGGTACTCTGGCAGAGGCAAGCTGCCATCGGGGAAAGTGAAGAAACATGCAGGTGTATAGGAGACCTTGAAAGGTGCCAAGCTGCCCCACGGGGTGAGTCATTGTGAGACATTGTGGGGCTCCCCAACGGGGCACAGCCCCACTGTGGGCCAGGGAGACACTCAGCAGGACTGGGGTGGCAGCTGGGGGCAGCTGAGCTACAGTGGTCACCAGCCCTGCAGTGACCCAAGGGCAGGCCAGGCACTTGGGTCTGTGGGGTGGCCTCAGCTGGGAAAGCAACCGAGTGCAGATGTAGCTGTGGTGTTGCTCAGGCCAGTGTTAAGTGCCAGAGCTCTGAAGCAAGGTGGGGAGCCCTGGTCAAGGCTTGTTCCTACTTCTGGGGTCACAGTCCTGTGTCATATTGGCTGCAGGCAGCCCAGCTGTGCAAGAGCCCTTGAGCAGGCTGCCCCAGCTGGCTCCAGGTGGCCTCAGCAGGAGTGGTCCCAGCTGTGTTTGGCTTCAATGTGATGCTCACAACAGTATTCTTATTGGGTTAAAGCAGATAAAGATGTCACTCTTTTCTAATCAGCAGAGGACTGCTTTGGTTTTGTGTGATTGTTTTGTTTAAACCTGGTTTCTTATGAGACAAGGTTTAAGGCATCATGCTGAGTGCCTGTGGTGTTTTTCCTCACACTGACAACTTCTGACCTTCTCTCCAGTTTCAGCTTAAGCTGACGGGTATGGAGAGGTCTCCGTTGTGATGATAAGACGGGAGTGGGTGGAGATATCCCAAAAAAGAGGACAAACTTTACACCTAGTCCCTCTTCTGAGGGCCTCCACCTTTTGCCACCATAAGAGATCAGGCAGAATGCCCTCTCAGTGTCTGTGAGATACTCCAGTGTTTTCTTATCTCTTTTCTTTTCTTTTCTTTTTCTTTTTTTTTTTTTTTTTTTTTTTTTTTTTTTTTTAATTCAGAGGCCTCAGTGATTGTTACGTTATCACCTGCAGACAAATGTTGTTAGGGCTTCTTAGCTTTGGTGCTTGTGGTGCTGCTTTTCCCTCCTCAAAACAGCCAAGATATCCGTATATGATTTTGCTGATTATTTCCTACTGCCTTTTCTTCCTCTCAGACTTATTGTAATTAGCAGCAGACATTGAGAAGTTCAAATGTGAGCTAAAGTCAATATGTGAAATAAATGTGACCAACTCCTTATGAAATATTGATGTTTTTAGGAGTGGTTCATGACAGGCCAGAATTCAAGATTAATCTTATTTTTTGTCTTTTTGGCTCTAGTTGCCTTTGAAATTAGTTTTCCTTTCCAAAGTAATACTATTTTAGACATAAAAGATAAGGAAATATTGCAAGTGGCTGTGCTGTCTATATGTTTGATCAGGTTTCTTTGCTTTGTTGCTGGGTTTATTTTGATTTTTTCTTCCCTAACCTTAAGGCTATAGAATAGTGTGATGTGATACAGTGACCAAAAGCACTTTATTAGGAATTGCCATTGAGGAGTCTCTGTTACACTTCTTCCCTCATTCATTTACATTCTCTTTGTTAAAATATCACAGTGCTACTTTTGAAACTGAGACAGTTGCTTTGGCAGGTGGCTCTCCTTAAAATGTACTGTATGCCCAACATAAATTCACTGGGAGCAATTCATATGTCCTTGTCACTTTCTCTGGGGCATATGTTTCCATGGGCCTTTAAAACAAAAAACTGAGTTGACTGCTGTCAAAGAAGTTTGTATTTTTTTCTGTGCACATGGTCTGAGATTTCATGTTCTGCCTCTAAAGACTCTCTTATCAAGACTGGAATTCTATTTAAAAAATAAAATCTATCTGTGTTTACTTTCAAGGGAGCAATTATGGCCATTTTGTGTGCTCTCCATGTGGCTTCTGAATACTGCTTGAACAATGTGGCTGACTCTCGTGAAGCCATGGAGAAAAGCCTGTAGGAGCTCCTGTGCCTGTTCAGCTCTCAGGTGGCAGGCTCCGGGTGGAGGCAGCAGGATTTTGCACTGCCAAAACTATTTTGGGATTAAAAACTCTGGAGCTTGTTTTCCATTGCTCATCTTTTGTCTTAATCCATCCATGATATTCAGTTTGAATAGAGATGAATTTTGCATCCTGCCTTAAAAAATACACACTTCTTTTAAACCACAAAGCTCACAGGGTTGTCTAAGGTTGGTTTTACATAAAATGTGTGCGATCTCACACGTTATATCATGACAGCTGGTGTGTGATAATGATGTTAAATAGGGACATTCTTTAAAAATAATGGTGTTTCCTCTTCCCTGCCCAGAACATTGACTGTTATGACATATATCTTAAGTGTGTCTTTATGAAGATGAAAGGAGGTAGGTGTTGGTACATCCCTCATGTCAGGAAATCTAAATGGAGTGAGGTAGAGTAATCAAAAAATACTTAGATGTGAAAATGTATTTTAATACATTTACAAGGTGCCTCTTAGGGAACAACTGAACTGTGGCCTGTAAGATTGCTACAAAAAACTGAAATAAGAAGAGTACTGCAGGAAATAGAGTTTATTAATTCAGTCAGGCAGTTGCATATGTTTTCAAAATAGGAAACATTTAAAAAAAATACATGTGCAAATTTCATTGAAATTTACATTTATTTTATACACTGATTCATCAGGTTACTTTTAACTGGTGGGAAGGTTTACAAACCTAGCATTCTGGAGTACTGTGTCGAGCTCTGGGACCCTCAATGTAAGGACATGGACCTGGAGTGAGTCCAGATGAGTACCATGAAGATAATCAGAGGACTGGAGCACCTCTCTTATGAAGACAGGCTGAGAGAACTGGGGTTTTTCAGCCTGGAGAAGAAGAGGCTCCAGGGAGATCCTGTTGCAGCCTTCTGGTACTTAAAGTGGGTTTATGAAAAAAACAAGGTCAATTTTTTTTAACAGAACCAGCTGTGCTAGGAAAAGGGGGAATGGTTATAAACTAAAAGAGGGTTAGTTTAGACTAGGTGTAAGGAAGAATTTTTTTGTGATGAGGGTGGTGAGGCACTGGAACGGGTTGCCCAGAGAAGTTGTGGATGCCCCATCTCTGGATGTGTTCAAGGCCAGGTTGGATGGAGCTTTGAGCAACCTGGTCCAGTAGAAAGTGTCCCTGCTCATTGCAGGGGGTTGGAATGAGGTGATCTTTAAGGTCTCTTCCAACCCAAACCACTCTATGCTTCAATGATTCAGTGGTTCAAGGAATTGCTGTGAATGCATGCAAGTGCAGAAATTCAAGATGATTTCTTGCACGTTGAGTGTAGTGTGTTCTTTCTGTGCTTTGGTAGGACAGAAATGCAGCTTGATTGTTCTCCTTTTCTTTAGTTTTGGGCAACTGGTACAGGCAGGGAAAGGAAAGAAAAAGGGGCTTCTTTTTCAGTGCCCTGAAAGCACCTGCTGTTGTCCTGGCTCATGTAATTTGTATTTGCACACTCACCTGCAGTGTTCTGGAAGGAAAAAAATGTGAACATGATCTCACTCTTAACATGTTCTAGTTTTCTGTGTACAGCTCTAACAGTTATTGGTGCAAAAAAAAAAAAAAGTGGTGGGAGCGAGATCCACTGTGGCTCTGAATTGATCATGGAATCTTTCCTCCTGTTGATTTTTTTTTTTTTTGGTAACCTAATTAGAAAGCATTTCCTTTTTAAACTGCCACTCTCTTTCCGCTTCTCTTGCTGAATATATAATGTACCAAAGTGGTTTGCTAATGTGCTTTTGCTTTGAGAGGGCCTGACTCCTTGCCACCATTATTTATGAAATAGAGCCTTCCTCAGCAAGGATTTTCATTGAAATCTGTGCATGAAAGATGCAGAAGACTGGTTATTACATATAATTCCCCTAAAGATGAAAATAAAAAAACAGAAAATGAGCATTAGGGTCAACTTCTTGTTTTGGTCACTCTTCGCCATTGGTGGCTTTTTTCCCCCAAGAAAGAGAAGATTTAGAGGGGAATAGAATGTGTCATTAGGTAGACATATATTTGTGTGGGCTTTCTTTTTTTATTTTTTTTTTGGGGGGGGGTGTCTTTTTTTCCTCTTACAGCTTGTTTTATCTGCCTGACTTACTTTGGGAAAAGACTTCTCATGCAGAGAATGTGGTTTACTTTGATGTAAGTAGTGTGGAGGAAAGGCTTCAAGGGCTGCTAAGTGAAAAGTTAGTGCAGTGTACTGTGAAAAATGCTTCTTGTTGTTTAGAGACCCTCTTTTCAGCCCTTGTTGTGGTGGAAAATTGGTGAATGCCGCTGATTTGTTTGATTATTAAAATACTTACTTTAGCTCACCTACAATTCTTCTTCATTTTTTTTTTCTCATGGTGGTGGTAATTTAATTCTGTGTAAAGTAATTACAAGCCCAGGATATAAAATTATTCTTTAAATTTAGCTGCTGTTAATGGTGCTCTGTACTCTGGCAGAGTCCCCAGGCTGATTTCTGCCTTTAGTCCTGTCTCATCTCTCCCCATTTCTGAAATGTGTACTCTGTGTCAACTCATGAGTGATATTGTCTTAGTGATAGCTTCCCTAATTTGATGAGTTCAGATGACTAACTGTTAGGATGCAAAATGTAATTAAAAGAGCCAGATTCTTATAACCCTACTCTCCTGAAACAGACTTAACCAAATTAATTGTCCTGCTGGATGAGGGAAGAGAGACCCTGGCTCAGGGAGTTGGGGTTGCAGGATAAGATCTGAATAGCTGTGGCATGTGAAATTTGAGGCTAGTGCAACAAAACAAGTTTCTGCTATGAAGCTCAGAGAAGGAGCCACGTTGCTGGCGTTGATGAAAATTAAAAGCTTCATGGGTCCTGTGAGGCTGCTGGAAAGGTGTTTGCAGGGTAGAAGCTGTCGTCGAGTGGGGAGTAGCTCTTATTTGAACAGGTTACGTTCCTGGATCTTCTTTGCAAAGAGACCTTTATAAAAAAAATAAATACAAGAATTGTGGTCTGGGCCTGTCGTGTGGATGTCGTGCAGCCTTCTCCTCTTGACTGACAAGTGACAAGTTTGTATCTCCATACAGTAGAAGGCCCATGTGCCAGCAGGATGGGCCTCACAGTGAGCATGTGGAGATGGAAAACAGAAGATGCTGGGTCTATATTCCCCTTAAGATTTTCATCCTGCATTACATTTTCAAGTGGTTGTTTCTATGCTTTTTAGATTGGTCGATAACTATTTTTTTTTCTTTTCCACAGCTGAAGCAGTGGTTAGCAGCGTGCTGCCTGTGAGGTAGACAGTGGTCTGTTTGGGATGTCTGGAAGCACTCTCTTAGCCAGGGCTTAGGAAGCTGAGGTCATTTGGAGCAAGCCATTTCCACCAAGGTGCTTGATAGAGGCATGTCTTTATGGAGCAGCCACTTAGGGTACACATCACTTGAACAGCAATCCTTCCCTTGTACCTAAGACTTGGTCCAACCACTGCTTTTGTGGAGCTCCATGAAATTTTGAGGATTTGAGCAAAGTTGCAGATACCTACTTCTTGGGGCCAGGGAGCGAAACAAGAGAGTGAGATAGCTGCTGCAGAGCAGTTTCTATTCAGATTTGATTAGAGGAAGTGAATGGCTGTTGACCCTAATCTGAATTGGGAGACAGGGCACTGCTGTGTTTGTTCAGGGTCAACCTTTGAATGAAAAGGCTTCTCCTTGGCTGCCTTGAAGGCCATTAGCAAGATTGAAACTATTCACACAGAACTACTGATAAAGAGGAGGCCTTTCAGAGACTCATCTCTTAACAAACACTAGAGGCTGATGCTTTAAAATGATACCTTTTATAGCCATCTGTGTGAGCCTCTACTTCAATGTGGAGCTGAGGAGCCTTAGGCAGGGAGCAGTGAAGGTAGGTCAAAACAGATGTTTAGATTTTTAGTGCAGCTGGCTTTATATTGGCAATCTCTTCTTTTGGTATTTACAACATTGCAAGTAAATATTTGAGGAAATATTAGCTTTGTTAGGTACTGATGCTTTGTTGAGTGTAATTTCTGCCACTTTGGTAAGTTTATTCATATGCCAAAACTGAATTATGCATTTATTATTATAGCATGAAAAAAGAATTTTAAATATAACAACCAGTTTTCTTGGTTGTGCTATTCTTCACATCTGCACTTTGCAAGTGGCAGAAAAACATTGCCTTGGCTTTGGCCTTTCTCTTATCTCTAGAAGGTGCTGTAATCCCTGCATTTTTGGTAAAGCATATTGAAGTATTTATTCTGTGTACAATTGTTGCATACACTGTGGGCATCTTTATGCTTTCTTTCTTACCTTGTATCTTCCTTTTTACTGTCTTTCCATATCCTCTGCTTCAAAAAGTCCCTGGAAGCTTTCCTGTGCACACATTGCTGTCAGGACTGGGTTTGCTGTTTAGTCCACCTCTTCTCACACTAGTATGCCTATTTTTTAACAGCTCATATTCCCCCACTTCTGTTTCCTTTCCTTACAGAGATAAGACAAATATCCCAATTCCTCAGTATCCCTGCAAATACAGGGATGATGGACCAAACATGATGCTGCTATTCTAAAAAATATTGTGGGCTGCCATAAACTTACTCTGTATACATTTTTATCTTTTCTTGTTAGCCTGGTTCTCTGCTTCTTTGTTCTACAATTTAGTCAAAATCTATGCTAGGTCTATGTTACTTGTGTCATGGTGGCAGTTTGGTTCATGCTAAGCATTATGGTGTTTTTTGTGTAATTTGGATTTAAGTTCTTTCCACCTTTCCCAAAGCAGCTCTCTTTGGTTAAAAAAAAACCCCAACATAACAAGAAAACCAAAAGCAAAACAAAACAAGCAAAAACTCACCATTATACCCCAAACCAACTGCTAGCATCTCAACAAAGTGCTGTGCAAATTGTGCTTGTTTTGAGGGGGGGCAAGGCAGTACAATGGACACAACTCACCTGCACTGCTCTCTCCACCTGTCTAGGTACAGGAGCAGTTGGGCTGAGGAAAGGGAGAAAGTTAAAAGGAAACAAGTAAAGAGCTGTAGTATAACATGGCAATTTAAATGTAATTATCTGATGTGGATGGTGCCAGAGCCGTGTAAAAGATTGTGAAATAGCTTTAAAAGGGTTTCATCTGTGAATACGATGCTTTGTTACCCAAGTTTTATAGTTTTATCTTTACTTTGGGAAGACATCCTCTATGAGACTTGACTCTGCTGGTGGAATTTATCTGCATTTTATGTAATCTGTACTATTTCCTTCACATGTGATTTCAAAGCCAGTTTTCTACCATTTACTTGCTTAGCTACACCATGTTGGCAAACAGCAGGAGAAGCTGAATGCTGATTCTCTTGGGGTTCTATGTGGGCATGTCAACTGAAGTTTGGGAAAACTGCTTATCTGGAGAAAATGTGTGCTTGGTCTTTAGCCAAATGCCAAGAAAAGTCATCAAGTGACCTAATACCTAATACCATCAAGTGACAAGCAGGGACTTATGTTGGTTTTTTTTAAATTACTATTATTTTATTTTTTGTTAATTATTATTATTTTATTTTTTGTTGTTGTTTTCAAATTTAAACTGTTACCTTTTTTGCCTACACTGAGTACTACTAAAAAAAGCTAAGAGGTGCAGCTCTCAGCTCTTACAAATTGCATATTCAAATTAGAAAGGTTTTAGATGGTTGCAGGTGTAATGGTGACACTGAAAATACATTGCCTTTTTGCCTTCTCATTTTTAAGCATTACCCTTTCCAACTGACAAAGACTTCTGAAACTGAGTAAATGCTTATTGTAAGCCTTAGGAATATATGTTAAATATTTTGAAAACATTTAGCCAAAAACAGAAAACCTGAAAATACTAATTTCGTGTGATATTTCCAGTGTGATTCAATCCCTTTAATGTATTTTCTGTAACATTATTAGATGGTCCCGCTATTGTTTATATGTGCGTGAAATTGTGTGAAATTAAAATTCTGCAGGTTTTTATACGGTATTAGTTTATCACAATGTATCCTTAATACAATTTTTATAGGTTTTTGTTCAGCCTGAGGGCTTAAGTCTGCCCCAAATACATTATTCTTTTTATTTTATGTTTTCCGTCTTTTCTCTGTCTTATTTTTCTATTTTTATCTTCCATTGTTTATTTTAGAATATTCCTTCTGTTGCTTTTCTGTTTGGAGTGTCTGTTTCACCATAAAGACAATTGCAGGCAATTCTTTGATATCCAGACTGGCCTTAAGGACATACTAGTAATTGAAGGAAACATTGGCAAGTCAGCTTCTTGGCCTCCCCTTTCACCTCTTAAACTGCCCCAGTCTCCCACTGCTCAGGATTGTGGCTCCTGCAATGTTCATGGTGCCTCTTCCTTCGGCTTGGAGCAGCAAGAACCTTGAGTGGAAGGAGTCAGGGAATTGTGCATGACACAGAGCACTAGGAACCAACTTTCCTCTGCCTTCCCTGGGAGCCAGAGCTGCCTGGTGCTGGTGCTCTGTGCCTCAGAGCAAAGGGAGGGTGGTTTCCTGGGAGAAGGAATGCCATCATGCAGCACTTTGAGATGTGCTGCAAAGAAAGCTTTGCTGGGCAGTAACCTCTCTGTTTCAAGTCCACAACGAGGCTGTTCCTTGTGTAACTTAGTGCAGGGAAGCTGGAAGGGAGCTGGAAGAGGCTGGTCTGTACTGGGGGAGGAGGTGTGTCTGCTCACAAAATTCCTTCTGTAATGCCAGACCTCTCTCTTGCCAAATGCAGCAATCTGCATGGTGCTGCTGGGCTCCAGAACATGACGGGAGGAAGGGATTCAATGGTTTCACTGCTTTCACAGCATTGAAGAATTGAGAGTAAGGGAGTCTAACAGAAAGACTACTTGCTCTCACCAGCCTTTTTACCATACGTGTTCTGTGAAGGGCCAGCCTGAGAAATATTTTCCCATGTCATCTTCACCTCCTTATTATTTTTTTTTTCTTTATTGATAGTACATCTGAAAAACCTCAGCCTGTGCAAAAGGGAACATATAGTGTGACAGAACTACCAAAAAGAAGAGGAATAACTTTCTCCACCTCCCTGTGTCACTGTTTTTGAAGTGGTAATAGCAGCTTTTCCTGGAACATAAAGAGGAAGAGCTGGCAAGGACATGAGGCTCTGTCAGAAGCCTGGCAGGAATTAAGCAAGCTTCCTTAGTTGTTTTTGTATTTTTGTGTTCTCTTCAAGTGTGCTTTCCATGGACCCAGCAAAAATACTGCACTGATCTCACTGGGCATTAGTTATTGGTGAAGTAATTTGAGAACCTTTGGGAAAAGATGTTTCTTTTATTTACTTATTCCGTTGTTGTTACCTTTGAAAAAGAAGTTGTTGTGGTTTCACAGCTTTGAATAGGTTTTTTTTATTTCTGTAGGAATACCTTGTGGGAAATGTAGCAAATGGACAGAGGATTGCAAAAGTGTTTTAAAATACAGAGCACAGACATTGCTTCTCTCTCCCCCAAAACTGTTTCAAGCTGTACATTAGCCTATGGGTACAGTTCTCTGACTATATTTTCTGATATAATAAAGTAGGCTGAAAAAATCCTTAAACACATAGGGTCCAGATGCATTATTGCAAAGTTGAGTTGTTTAGTACAGCGTGGCTCTTGCCACTTAGTGACTTGAAAGACACTAAGTAAGTCGGTAATTGATTTTACATTCATGGATATTGGATGACCCCCCCTGCTTGGGGAGCAGAGAAGTTTTCATAATTGACCTTTGGATAATCTGATGGCCTTAAGGGAAAAAACCAAAAATACATGGTCAGGTGGAATTGGTCTTGCCAATTTAAACTTTGGTGGTGAAAATTCATTAAACACCAATCTGTTATATTTTTGGCTTTCTGAATAATCCATCTGTTCACTTATGTTGAACTGTATCTACTTAAGATGTGACCAAAATCTGATTTTGGTTTCTTTGCTGTAATCTCTTGTGGTGTAAGAGCACTCTCAGGTGCCTTTTGGACCCCACACACTTGCAAGGTGAAGAGTGGATTGGATTGCCCTGTCCAGTGTTTCTTGCACAGTCCAAGGATTAGTGGATCTTTCAGAGTGTGATGGAGTCGGACCAGTTGGACAAAGCATTAGGTTAATGCTTGGGGCATTTTGGATGCACTGACTTGAGGAAATTTAGTATCTGGGTTACAGTAGCCTCTGGCTGTAATATTTAGTTGATGCTACTGCAAGAAAAATACCCCTTTTCTAATTTTTTCTTTTTTAATTCCCCCTGTGATGGAAAATCTGTCCTGAGCTGATTTTAGCATTACATGGAGGTAAAGATTCATAGTAGTTTGCAGTTATCACTGTGCCACAGAGTGATAAGGCTGCTTTCAAGCATCAGTAATGGAAATATTGATGTTTTTCCATTCCTGTAAGTAGAGTTCATGTGCGAAATGAATGTGGAGCTTTGACATGTGCATAGTAATCCCCCCCTCCCAGGAATGTATACCAGTGCCTATAATGTTGCACAAGTTGATGCTTTAGATGGGTTTGGATATAAAGAGCCACTTTGTTATATATTGCCCAACATACCACACATAGATTATATAAATTTCACAGATTGTAATGTTATACTCTTATTTTAAGGTTAGTAGAGTACTTGAAACAAGAGGCAATAAAATTAAATCTTCCAAGCCCAGAATGCTGCCTCTTGCATCAAGATGGTGTTCGGTTGCTAAATGTGTTTTTCCCCAGACAGGGAGTGCATCTGCAGATTCTGCAAGGCCCATTTGTTTCAGCCTGAGCACAGTCCTCTGTTGACACTTGCTGTGAAATACCATAGCCTGGTTCACCTTCTGTGCTGCCGAGTTCTTGTAGCTTTATCTTCTTCGTTTATTCATTATTAAACGCATGCTTTCTGCTTGACAAGTGCTATAAAATCCCTTTCACTGTGGCTGAACCCAGGAACCTCTGCTGAGAGTCTAGAAGGGTTATAATTTTTTTCTTTTTAAATTCAAATATATGCATTCTTACTTTATACTGAAGTGCTCTTCAGACCAGACTCTTTAACAGGGTGGTAGATAGTCCCTGTCCTTTTCTTTAAGCCATGTAGTCATGGAAAGATAAATGGTAGATATTTCCAGATTCCTACTGGAAACAGAAACGAGAGTATCTCATGCATTGGAAAAAGATTTCCAGAGGTCTGATAGTATATTAGCTCTACATGAAAATTTATCTTCATACTGTAGTTTGTGTCTTGTTATTCCATTTCTCTGTACTGATGTAGCTGGAATGCAGCCCCCATTAAGAACACAGAGCATAAGACTGAAAGGTATGCTTTTCTAACATTGGCCACAAGAGTTCTAGATTTCTGAAGCTATATTTTTAAATTAACTGAGTGTAAACATGCAGTGTTGAAGTTTTTTAGGTTATTTGAAGTTTTATGATTATTTGAGAACAACAGCCAAATGTGGGCTTTGGGTTTCTTTCCTAAGCTGTATCTTACATAAGCACTGTTTTGTCTTTCAGTTCTTATTAGGCGTGTTCTGACTTGTTTTTATTACTTTATATTTTATGTGTCCTTTCTTAAATGAGCATTCCAATATTTGGGAACTGTAGGCATACCTGATACTAATCCAGGTTAGTAAAACCTGACACTAGGTTTTCCTTCAAAGGGAGAATAACAGAGTTAACCTCTTGAACTTGGTTTGATAAGAAGGTATCTTTCCAAATACAGGCCTTTTGCTTCTGATTCTTCTCAAAAAGTATAGCCATGGCAGATTTTTAGGTCAGTTTTGACCTGTGTGTATTTACTTGTTTGCTTTGAAAATAATCAGTTTGGGACTGTAAGTTTCCTTTTATGTCAATTCATCTCTTGAGTCGAGAGGTAGCCTCAGGATTTCTCCTACAGTTGGACGTAACACCAGCAGTGACCTGGGACAGCAGTGGAAGAGCTGACTCTTCCCCTAGAAAAGAACAAAGAAGCAGATGGGAGACTGTCTGAAGGATATTTGAAAGCAAGGGCAGGGAGAGTGAGATCAAGGCCAGAGGAATTGCTCAGACTGCTGAGTGTGCCTTCTTTTTGCTCTCTCTACTTGACAAACCACAGCTGTGAACCTTGTCCCTGTCCCTGCAGCAGAAGACCTTTAAGTAAAGGCACAAGTTTGTTTTTTTTTTCTCAGAGCACAGGTCAATTAGGGTTTATCTAATTGGGTGAAGAGAGGCTGAGAAGAAAACAAAGGAGGCTTTGGGGAACTCAGTCTAAATGCTGAGTATTTCTTAACACTCACATTATTAGTAAAGAAACCCAAGAAATTGAACCATCCCACACCTCAGACTTTTGGGTTTTGTCTAGTGTCATCTTAGCAGTCTCACAGCTTCACTCTTGCTTGGCCAAGGGGCAGCTGTGTGTTTGCTCCAAGCCCTACAGGTGCTGAAATAGGTGTCAGGTAGCCACAGGCATGGCAGGTGGTGTGCAAGGCTCCTCAAAATGCTGGCTGCTAGAAACCAGTTCCTCCTGACTCATAGGCTCTTGGTCTCCCACTCAGTGTTGCAGTGGTAGGACAGTTCCCTCTGGGTCATAGCATCTCCTCAGAGGAGAGGTGCTGGATTCCAGGATCATTGTGCTGCTGATGGTCGTGGCCTTTGATAGACCTGGAGTCAGTACTGGTTTGGTTTAGCTCCAGATGTACCACTACCCCTTTTTGCTAAGGAGTGCTGGTTCAGTGCCAAAAGTGTGGTTATCAGGTGAACACTCTTTTCAGTACTGCTGGATCTGCTGAAATGCTTAAGTTTCCAAGACATAGGGTCAAACGTTCCTTTGTTTTTAGAGCCACAAAAAGTGTGGGAGTTATGGGACCACTAATTGGAACCAAGTGTGTCATCAGCAATGAATGAGTAATTGGATAAATTTACACCCTTACCTCCTCCATGTGGTCATATGTTTACAAAAATGCCATGGTGTTTGTTTTTAGGTGGATTTAACACCATTCCTTGAAAAATCTCAGGCAGATGTGCAGAGCTCTTTCAGCACTCGCTGTTCAGAGGCTTGAATCTGTCTTACTGGGTATTTTTTGAATGTTTATTCCACACCCAAACTTGCAGACACTGGAAATATTTCTGTTGTGAATATTAATGTTTGCCTTCTGTGAATACTTATGGGACAAAGCCCCACTATCATTTCTGTGGGCGCTTTTTCAGTAAACTTTGTTTCTCAAACATTTTTGGAAACAAGTGTTCTCTCACTTGTGTGAGAACATTAACCTGCAGCTGCTGGTGCTTGCTGGGAACAGTGTGTGGTTGTTGGCTTAGCCTTCCCCTCTAAAAACTGCCTTGCCGAGGTATCCACTGCTTTTGTTCTTTCTGGCTTTTGTGATTTTTTTGAGAATGATTGTGAACAAATATAAACTTGAAAATATTCTCCCTCCCCCCGCCCCCCCCCTTTATTTTTTCTTTTTTGGCCCTTTTGGTATCTGCCAAGATAACATTGTATCAGAGTACACAGGATGGCATTGACTCCCAGTTGCACTGCATTTTAGCTGCTGTGTTTATTGGTGAAGAGTTAGAAAGTTGGGATCTGGCAGCTTCTAGTGACAGAAAGCCAGAAGGAAAATCTGTTACCTCAGGTCCTATTGACAGTCTTGTCTGCTCATTTCTTTAGATTTACTGGTAATAAAAATCTGAACAGCAGCTTGAAGCAGTATATTGATAACTGAGTGAATGTTAAGTAGGATTATTTAATAGCATTACATACTGAGGTGCAGATGTATGAAAACCTCCAGGCAGCAGCATCCAGTAATCAAGTGGAGCTGTCATCCATTACGGTCATCACATAAATCATCTTGCACCCATTCATGCCCAGTCTGTACCTTGGGTCTTCCCCCCACGTCCCCAGACCAAGACAAATCAAATCAATATCGTTTATTTTTTCCCACCAAATTAAAAAGGTGATTATTTGCATGGAGTGAGGGGAATGGTCTAACGACAGGAGAATAAGGTCTTGAATCCTGGACTTAAAAATGTCAGGTTTCAGCAGCTCTCTGTCTTCATAAGAAGGCAGGCCCTTTTGAAAAGGTACCCTTTTGGAAAGGCTCCCCTTTGCAGCTGGGAAAGCACACATTGAGCAAAAACACAATTTGAATTGGGCTTGACAAACCAAAGCTTTTTTAAAAATTTAATTTTCTTCCAACATCATCTCTATCTGCTGATTATCTAAGTTATTGCAGCGTAGTTTTGATGCTTTCCAGTTTGTGCTTTCCAGTGAATCCCATGTGACAAGCTCTCCTGGGCAAGTGTTTTCTTAGCAGGGCAAGTTGGTGTCCTTGAACACTAATAAGCTGTGGTGTTCTGGAAACTTTGGGGCAGACATAGCCACTGACTCAGGCAAATAAATAACAATCTGCAGTTAAAAATTTCTCTTACACTAATATAAGCTACCCTTTTGCTTTCAAAATGCTTATTTTTTATGAGGTATATGTACTTCGCTAGTACATTATAGCAGACTATTGCAGTATATTATCAAAGAAAAAACCTACTAGAAGGAAATTGTCTCAGTGTCTCTAACTATAGATAATATCACCTGTAACTGAGATGTAAAGCTCTCCTCTGAAGGAAAACCCTAGGCAGGGAGATTAATTGTAAATAGGGAAAAACATATAATGAGGCAGAAAAAGTATTTAACAGATTTAATAAATACACAGTATGCAAGGGTATGAGAAAATATTTACAGTATTACAGGTCTGCTAATTTTTCAAATCATCTTGAAAATACACAAGTGCAGCTGTTCTTGTTAATGTGAAAGGATGCTGCCTATGAAAATCTGAGTCTGGTAGGGGGTGGGTCAGATCCTTGCAACTAAAAAATCTTGAGGACATTGAATGGTGACATTAATATCTGGTTTGATGGAGTTGTGTACAGATTTGAGATAGACTTCAGGAAAGTGTGTTAGGATTTGGGAACCATCCCTAAGTATTTATCTAATTGTGATTAGTGAGCCTGAAAACCAGATATCTTTGCTAAAAGACTAGTTTGAAAACAATGTTGCAGCTTTTAAAAAAGAGCTATTGCTCTTTAATAGTTAAATAGTGGAGATGAGCCATATAAATTGCCAGAGAAACTGGAGGCTTTTTAACCTCTTAGACCCAGTTTGATTTTGGGATTGATTCCTATAATGCAAGAGGTCTAGGATAGAGACTACCTCTCTGTGTAGTTCAGCAGAAAGAAAAGACACTATTTACATGGTCAGGTTGGCCTTTGCTGTGGAGTGAGAATGTTGAATGACCATGTCAAATGACAACAATGAAAGACCACGCTGAGTCCTCTTCAAGTGATTAATTTCATTGCACTTCTCAGTTGTCTGAGTGTGTAGTGAATAAACTGATTGACCTTCTTGATCTTGTATGAAAAGATTGTCTAGTTAGGACTTGCTAGATGTAAGACAGGATCAAATTTTGACTCACTCACACCCTTACACAGAGGGATATGTGGTACAATCCTTTCTCTAGAAGTTAACTAGTCTCCATTTAGAAGATCATTAGTGTTAAAAATGCATTTGAAAAATTTTCTAGTAACTTTGAGAAGTCATAATACTATCAGAATTTTACTGCTAAGCTGAGTGAGTTAAACCAAATTCCCTGGGCTTTGTGATAGTTTTATTTTTATTTATTCTAGTGAAGGAAATGCTTCACTTGGTTTGTTTTCCTTTGTAGAGAAGTCCACTGATCCCTTGAAAACTTGATACCATAGTTATTAAGTTTCCTTCTCTGAAGAACTCTTCCCTTTCTGCTTTTCATTTTCTGAGTGCTCTGTCCCTTCAAGCAAGGCATTACACTCAGGTTTATGTCCCCTTAGTTACAGCATCTTTCCTTTGATAAAGCATTTTATGGAAATGTGGACAGTTGTATCACTGCTAAGGAGAGACCTAATATTTTTGGCATGCTTGGCTTTTGCAGCTTTTCTTCTCTGTGTTTAACAAAAATACCTGCCACAGATGATTTCTTTGTGATGCCCCACCCTGAATAGAGAGAGGAACAACCTATGGATGTTTTGAGGGAATAAACCCATAGCAACAACTTTAAACCTTCTCTCTACCCTGGAATTTCCTTTATCATTTAATATCCTAGCTGTAGGCGAGGCACCAAGCTCTTTGTGGTGAGATTTCATGTTTCACTGGAGAAGAGGAGATGAAAAGGCTTTCCAGGTAGAGATCAACTGCCCATTACTGTGGTCTGCTGTGTTTTCCTGAGTGAGCTGCTGTGATGAGTGGAGTGACAGGCAGTGAGTAAGCTGAGCAGACTCGGGCTGCTGCAGGGCAGTTATACCTGTTAGTGCAGACAGAAGCCAGGTATCAAATCAAAGTGTGGTGTAATAGCTTATTAGCTATAGCTAGCGGGCTTGGTGGTGCCAAGAAGGAAAAAGCAGATGGAAACGCTCAAATGCATTTCCTCCCTCCCCTTTCCTGTCTCTTGGATCTTTTATTTCAGTCAGTAATGGAAATCTGTGCTCTGAGTTTTGAATGAAGGGCTTACACTGCACTAGTGTTAAGTACTTAATGAGCCTCATTTCTCAAAGATCTTGCAGTGTGCCTCAGTTAACCCAGCTGCTTTTTTTAGGAGTACTTGTTTTGGCAGAGGCTTTTCTATGTGTATGAAGAATGCACAAATAAACCGTTGTGCAATTTGCAATTAAAAATGAGGTTATAGGGAATGGAAGGTTTTAAAACTAGGAGATCAGAGGCTGCAGAGCCAAGGAAAACAATTGCCCAGCATCACTCTGTAAACCCCAGTCTCAACAAGATCTGTGTGTCTGCCTTGCCTGCTGAAGAAAATAGAAATGTGAGTCCATGCTGGGGAAGTCCTGCTGTGCTTGTGAGGATCAGGTCCTGGCAAAGGGAGAAGTAACCTAAGGAGGCCAGGAACTCATTTGTGGGTTTTTTTTTCCTTTTCCCTCTCTGAGGAATAATTGCAGTATGGCAGAATTCTGCAGAACATGTGCAGTGATAGTGGTTAGGATTATTGAGGCTAAAATGAGTGACACTAGCAACTCGGGAAGTGTGTACTTCCAGAGAGTGTTTGAAAGGATACAGAGATGCAAATCTAGAGCTCATCCACAGCTGTGGAGTTGTTTCAATTCATAGACATCAGTGGTTAGCCATAAGAGTAGCTGTGCTGAGGTTTATCTTTATGCTAAACTCACATTTCTGCATTGATTAGAAATGTTAGATTTAAGAAGGAGTAGTTTGGTCTGATGCAAATTTTATTTAGGATGGAAAGGGAAGAAGGGCTGTTGCCTGGGTAATTGCATCACATCAGCAGTTTCAGTGACAGCTTGGTATTGGCTAAAATTCCAATTATAAGTGTGGTTTTAACGATAGACCTGTGTTTTTCTTCTTCCTTTTGTTGTAGAGGACTTGAACAGTTGTCTCCTGGATGTGTTGGTTTAAAAATACTTTACCTTTTAAAAGTACCCTCCACATCAAAGCAGGCATAGTTAAAGAGCTTAAAAATGTTAGCTGGGGTTACACAAACAATTGCCTGAATTGCTGGAGTTCCAATATCTGACATACTTGTTACAGCTGGTGTTTGCCTGCATGCCTGCTCTTAGGCTGTGACGAGTCCTGGGTAACCAACGTGCTCTCGTGTGGTGGGCACACGAGCTTGTCACATGTGCTGCTAAGCTGCTGAGATGTGATACCAGCTGAGGAGCCACCTCTGGACCCGGCTTCTTCAGGTGGTGTTTTAACCTTACATCTCCACCTTAATTAAGAGATCACAGCTCAGTTCATCTCTAGTCTCCTGGGCAAGACAGAATCTGCTGCACAGAATTTAGCTGGCTGAAAGCAAAGGGGTCATTATTTGAGCTAGTTAAGTAATTGAAGAACAGCTCTGGAACAGGGCCGTGAGCCCCCCTCTGTGACTAGAGAAGGACCAAAGGGGACACCTAGGCTTCAGCTTGGGCTAAATGCCAAAGTCTTTTAGATGGCTCACACTACACGAAATTATTTTTCACCTTGCTTCCTTGCACTTTGCTTTCATGTTTGTGGAATGGAAGAGCAGCTTGGCAGTGCCTGGGTTAATAACCATCCTTTTTCCTGAATGGTGTATCCTGCTGGAACGCAGGGTGTTCTTGCTGTGATGGGTTTCCACAAGTGTGTGGTACTTGGTCATGCTGTTGATCTCTCCATCTGTGCTGCTGTGGCATGCTGTAATTGTAGCTTCTGGTTGTCTTCTGAAGCCTAAAATGGTTTATGGGGTTGCCTGCTGTGGGCTGTGGCAGTGCATTTAGCAGATGTTTTGTGGCATCTGCTAGGCACCTTTTCTACTTCCTTGTGATCTTTTAAGTGTCCAGTGCTGCTGTTTCTCTCTCAGGAAGAGAAGCTGTTGGGAGAAATGTACAGAGGTGTTGTAGAGCAACCCTGAATGACTGTGGAGTTGGTTACTTAAGTTGCAAGGCTCTCCCTGACCTTTATGAATGGAGACCGTTGATACTATCCTGCTGCAGTAAATTTACAAAATGCAACAAGTGCTTTAGCAGTCCCCTCCCTGTGGCCAGCAGGGGTGCCTCTTTGTGGTCCAGGCATGGCTGGAGTCCCACCAAGTACTGGAGGAAGGAGGTGTGCTTTTCCCTTTGAGATAAATGCCTCTCATCAGCTGTCTCCCAATGGCTTTGCTCTTGATACCAGAAATTTTCCCTTTGTTTCTGGAAAGAGTTCTTCCAAAGTCCAAAAATCAGAATTACTTTAAATTAAATCAATTAATTTAAAAGACCAGAGGCAAATGCTCTTAAATCAAAAATGTACAGAATAAAGTATTGTCTAATCCATCACCAAAAGCCAGCTGAACTAGGTAGCAGCCGGGGAGTGTATCACAGGAGCAGTGAAGACAGTTCAGGAAATAACACAAGCCTGTCTTCCTCTCCTCACACAGGAATTTCTTGTTACACTGCTGGTAACAGGCCTCTCAAAAAGCAGCCTCTGAACTGGTGACTTGCTTTGCTCTGATTTAATATTATCTTGGCAGTTTTTGAAAGTCCAGCTGTGAGTCTACTTTATTATATTAGCCATGGGATCCTATTCTGTATTCACAGAATGTTTGCTTAAACACAATATCCTGGGAAGGGTAATAATCCATGGTAAATATGATATAGCCACTGAATGCCTTATTTCATGGAGCTCCTAGTCTTTCTCCCTTCCCCCAAGAACTCTTAATTATTTTTCTACCCTGTTGATGCAGTTCTCTGTAAACATGTAGATTTATTTCTGTCTTCCCTCCCTTCTTTCCTACTGCTGTTTGCTGCACTGTGATGTCTGGTCTTAAATGTTAAAAGTTCTTTGGGGTGAGGCAATGTCTGTATTCAAGCAGGACAGTGGACTCTCACTTCTAAAATGGTTTCTAGGTGCTGCTTGAACATGATCTAAAAAAGAGACAGGTTTAATGACTAGCTATTAAAATGGCCAAAGCTACTCTTGGAAAAACTCAAAATGTCTGGAATCCAAAGCATTTTTCCTTGTATGAAATTTTCTGGCTGACGTCATCAACAACAAAAAATGTTCCTTGAGCTTTCCTATTGCCTAAGGTGGCTGGTAGGTGTGACATTGACAACCACAATGTCACACTCTTGTGGTGAACGGGGCCAGCCATGGATGTTTCAGATGATCAGCGTGTCTGGGTAACTCATTGTCTTTGCTAAGCCAAGTGAGCCGGGCTGCTATGGATGTGCACATTGCCAAGGATGTTGAGGCTAATCACAATGCTGGGGAAGAAGTGGAGAGAGTGTGCTGGTCCAGGGTGCTGCATACAGGGTGTGAGAGGCATCTCAGCAAAGATACTTTGTCCTGTGACTGAGTGTGATCTACCAGGGTGCTGCATACAGAGGCCATTTATGTAGCTATTGGTTGTCTCTTCAAATAGGTGTTTGTTCCTCTGGAAGTACTAATGAGCAGCTTTGCAAAAGTTATATGTTAGAAATATCCCAGTCACAGAAAAAAAATGAACACTGTATTAACAGGCTGCTTAGGCTTTTTGTTTGCTTTTCCTTTGCACCCAAGTGCCAGATGTCATTTTCTTTCTCAGCAATTTTGCTTATGTCTTAAATATGACACCTCAGCCAATGACGTTCCAGTACCTCATCCCACTTTCCAGAGGATTTGGAATTAGAATCACCAGATATTGAAAAAACCCCAAAATCCTTCAAAAACCCCAAGCCCTCTAAACCCTTGCTGAAAAAAGAGCATGCAGTGATTTGCATGCAGGATTCTTGGCTAGTTTTTCCTGGCCTCTCCCTTAACTGGAGACCACTGGAGAAGCTGTTGCTTGTTTGCCTTCCTTTGTTTTGGAGAATGACTTTCCGAGAGTAGATTTGGAACGGCCTGTACATTCCTTCTCTTGAAGCCTCCTAGGGTGATTTGATCTTTAGATGCCATTTCAACTGTGAGAAAAAAGCACTTGGTGCATTTCTCAGTGTTTCTCGTCTGGCTTGTATTGTTTTTAAGAGGTGCAGAGGTGCAGGCTGCAAGTCGTGCTTGATGCAGTTTGGTAGAAATGGTAGCCAGTTCCAAACTGAAGTAATGGCAAACTTTCTTTCATCCTGCCAGCGTAACCATACCTGAGGAAATCAACTTCGTAGGAATGATTTTGGAGGTATGTCCCCTCAGTGTGACTGCAGGTGTGCCTGCCTCTTTGTGCTTATGGCAGGACAACAGACAGCGGCTTTTAATTTTCATTGCTTTGATTCCCTGGATGATATGGAAGGTAAAAATGATACCAGGAAGCTTGCTCCTTCTGTCCTTGACTGCTGCTGCCTGGCTCCTGTCTCCTGCCCCTGCTCTGCAGTGCTGCTCTCTGAAGGGACGTGCTGGAGATGCAGAGCACCAGGATGCTCCCTGGGGAAAGAGCTGCCAGGTGAGTTGCAGCACAAAAACAGAACTGGAGGGAGCTTAGCTAAGCCTGCCTTGTGCTGTAACACACCAGGACTACAGATTAATATGGGGGCAAGAGGCCAACCTGGCAGGCGTGGGGGAAACAGAAGTGTTGCTCGTCACAGCAAACTGGGACAACAACGGGGGGGTTGCTAAAAATTCCACCAGAAACATTGAGTGTCCAGCGGCTCTGTTACAGCTAGGGCTAACGTGGCCTGGTGAAGTTGGGATTTACTGGCACAGGAGTGGAAATGAGAACATGGATTGAGGCTGTCACACAATGCTAAGTTTAAAAAAAAGCCGAACCAACCAAATAAGAGAGCACGTGTGCAGTGGTGGCAGGCCTCATGTCTGTTCTAGTGTCCGGTGCTGTGTAGTTCCACTAACATTACTGGCCACATCCTCTTTTCTGTGATGGAAAAGTTCATCTTTTAAAGCTGTATGCAAAGATGCTGGTTTTAAACCTGACTTAGAAAGGTAGCACATGTCTCCTGTTTTGTTTTAAATCTGGAATATCTTAGAGAAGGAAAACTCTCAGGAAGAGAGTGCATCTGTGTCTCCAAAAATTTGTATTTAGGAATGAATGAATGATGAACAAATGGTTTAATGTCCTATATTCCATTAGTTTATCAATATTCACCCCAAAGGAAGACCTTAGAGTGTTTTCTTGTTTGTCATTTCACCTTGCTGAATGCTGGCTAAGTCCTGTTTTTTCTAATTATTGACGTATTATTTTTGAGAGATAAACACATTAAATTTACTCCGTACCCTAGTGGCGCAGAGAGGATCACTTTTTCTGTTAAAGTGTTTCCTGTAGAAAACAAAGAGCCACTGATTAAGCAGAGATATTAACTAGGTGTGGCAACATGTGTGGATAGAATTTTGATAACAACTCCACATATTTCTTGCTGCTTTAATATTTTTTTTTTTAATGTAAGGGTAGAATTTGCTGGTAAAGCAAAGGGCATTCTGCAGCTAACCTGTCTTGACCTTTTCAAAATCCAGCTTGTTTCATGGCTGCATTTATAAACATACTTTCAAATAACACCTCTGAAAACCTGCTTTATAACTGGTAACTCATGGAAAATTAGAGAAGAAATTCCATTAATTTGCATTCATTGTGAGGATCAACAAAATGAAAGATTCTGTAGGGAAGCAGAATTTTCTGGATTATTTTTACTGTGGAGCATTGTATGGAAGTAGCCTGAAAGGTTGCTTGTAGTGGTGATTTCGTAGCCAACACAGTGGGATCAAATCTTGCAAACCAACACTTTTTATTGCCAGTGATTTGTTTATTGTTACTTCTGAGATATTTTAGAAAACTTGTGCATATTTCTGACAATGTTTAAATGACTGGGATAATTAAAAAAAAGGTAAGAAAATGAACGTGTTTGTTTGATAGAAGGCTAGAGCAGGATGGGTAAGTGAAGCCACTCAGTTTTGGTCAGTGAGGCACCTTCTGCTATCAGTGCATAGATCCAAGGGCTTCTCCAGACAGTAATTAAGAGAATCCAGGTTAAGCTCTTCCTCTGAATCTCTTTGTAGAAACTGCTCTGTCTTTTTGTCGATTGTTATTTAGCTCTGAATTCAAATAATTAGTTACTTTTCTACACCTAAGAAGTATGAAAATCCTCTGCTGCCATGCTCCTGAGGAACATGAACTGGAAGGTTGGTTGCGAGGGAACAAAAAAGAGGGAGTGCTACAGAAGTTCAGAATTTCAGTATACACTAAGTGAGAAAAAAAAAAAAAAGTCCTACACTGCCAAGTTCAGGGACTTTAAACTTCCCTTGGAAAGTTTTGCCTTGACAGTTCATTAGTTTTATTGCTCCAGTTTTGGCATGAGCCCAGACATGGCGGTATAATGTCTGCATGGACAATGAAGACTCCATTTATAATTGTTAGAATAAAAACCTATCAGTGTGATTTAAGTGTGCTGTATTGGAAGTGTAGTTCTCTGTCTCTGAAACTGCTCAGTGATTCTATGTTAACATGCCCATCAAGTCCTCCTAGAAACTGTGTTTTGCATATCATTCCACGTTACTTCCAGAAGGTAAGTGGAATGCGTATCATTCTGAATTTGTGCCACAGTGTATGTCCCCTATAGAAAATACCATGAGGGGATATGTGTGCTTGATTTTGGCACTGGCTGCACTGTCAGTTGACAATGGTGACTTGTCAGTGTATTGCTGGATGACCACATCAGGCAGGAATGCCACTGCAGGGGTGGGGGAAGGATGTTCACTAACCAGCAGTTGCAGAAGTATGGGAATTTCAGAACTGAAGAGAACAGGACTAGGACAATGTCCCCTTTGCATGTTTCCTGTATCAAGAATTGAAGTAGTAGCTTCCAAATATTGTAGAGCATATGACATTTCTTCCCAGTATAATAAATTCTGTTTATCCCTCCTCCTTTTTTCTCCTTATTTTTTTTATTTTTTAGTGATAAAAAAATGTAAATTGCATTGACTAACTCAGTGGATATATAATGAAAAAAAAATAAATAGCTAGATAGGTCCTTGTTTAGTATTCACAGTATGATGTTTTCTAGGAAATAAGTTGAAACTACTGAAGCATCCAAAGAAGCACTTTTTTTTTTTTTTTTTTACCTTGGGACTTGTGATTACATTTAATTATGTATTTTTATCCTTACAGCTAAGCATGTCACGCATCTTCAGCCTCAAACTGTATCACATGACAGATTAGTTATTATTTTGTGGCTGATGAAATCAGCAGAAGCAGGCTCTCTTTGGCTGTAGAAAACTGGTAACGCTCCCTGCTTTGTGTAGGCAGGGAAGCTGACTTAATGATGACCCATCGAGCAGTATCGTGATAAGGTGGTGCATATCCCAAAATCTGAAGTTTGCAGCTGGACTCTGTGACTCATGGGATGTGCTGCAGGCTTCCTCCACTTTCCCAGGCTTTGCCCAGGAAAGCATCATACTGTGTTGCCACAGTGGACATGATGGGGAAACAGGCAGCTGAAATGTTTGTTTTTCTTTAGGTGTGGTAGCTGTTGTTTACATCTGATAAAGGCTCTCTGGAACTGAAGGGTTTGCTGCTTGTTGAAGCATGATGTTTTGACATATTTTTCTTTCCACATTTAGTTACAGGTAGGTCTTGAAACAGTGCATGCTTCTAGAGTAGCAAGCTTAATAGTGCCAGGGAAAACATAATAAAAGGGAACAGCAACAACAAAATGCTTTTAGAAGATGGAGGAGGTTCTCTGTAATGTCTGGGAGATAGCAGTGGGTTGTTTCCTTTTAGGCATGGTTGAAAATAGGAAGGATGATTGCAGGTATCCAAAAGAATTGTGTGTTGACAGACACTCGGAAATCCTCTCACTGGGTTCCAGAGAGGGACAGGAGGGTACCAGGAGGGCAACCAGCTGTGCCATGTATAGGAACAGGCAAAACAAAGTTTTGCAGGAGAGCACATTGTGTGGTTTATGCCAACAATTGTTTTATCTGCACAGGGAGAAGGAGCACAGTGCTTGTTTAATTATTATTTTTACCATTGAAATGTGCCTTTATCTGAGTTGGATAAAGGTTGGATGATGCTCTCTGAAAGGAATATGATGCAGTTGCAACTGTTTCCTAAGGCTTTGCCTTTCATAATTCACAAGAATATCTGTTGAGGCAAATATCTGTTTAACCAGCCCCCTTCCTGGCAGACCTTGTATTCTGTATCTCTTGCTTTTAATAACATTTTTCTCAGTTTACTGCCTTGAAGTCATAAAGATTTTAAGGCTTTGTTTTCCACAGGTTTGCAGAAAAATTGTCATTGTACAAAAGCAATTTTGTAGCCTCATGATTATAAGGCCAAGCTATATTAGTGAGGAATTGTATGAGTTTTCACTGGATTTGAAGGCCAGTGCTGATGCTGAATATGGGACGCTTGCACACGATAGTCATCCCATGAAATGGAGGTGTTCCATCTGACGTTTGTCTTATAAGATTGCATTTTGTAGAGTTACTGCCTTGTGTAACTCTACAAGTAATTACACTCTTGTGTAATTTATGGGGGGTGTGTGTATTCATGTGGTGTTTTTGCACTACATTGGTTCCACTGGATAAAGATGTTTTGAACAAAAGTTTGTGTGGGCTGTGTTAGTCCAGTGAGTTGGGGTCCCAGAGACCAGCCAGCATCGGGTATTGCATGGTTACGTGAAAGAGCAGGGTGAAATAATCCCCCAAATCCTGTCTGCTCCTGGTTTGTCCCACCTCTCCTGGCAGTGGGGCGCAGGAACAGTGCCCACGTCGCGGCAGCGGGTGGACGACAAGGAAGTGACGTGTGCCGGTGATTAACACCAGGCAGCAAGAACAGGACGTTCAGATCACTAAGGAACGTGAACTTTCCTACTTTTTTTTTTTTTTTTTTTTTTTAATCTGCTATTGTTTAAAACTGACCCGCTGCTTTCTTAGTTGGTGTCATTTTCCTAGAGGAATGTGGGTGCTGCGATTGTAGCTTCAAAACAAAGAAACAAGTAATAATTTCATAAGGATGAGGAATCAAAAACATGTTTGTTGATGTGCGGAATTTTTCCCCAACAAGGGGGCAAAATGTGTCAGTAAGGTGGACAGTAATAATGTACTCAATGTCAAAGAACTGAGCTGAAAGCAAGTCTCTGTTTATGCTTTGTTTTCATATTGCTGGCTTGGCTCCTAATTTTCTACCTTTCGCTTGCTGGCATGTTAAGCCAAATGAATATACTCTTTGTTTGGCAGTTAACTCCCTCTTTTCCATCACTTTGGAACATGGATGTTGGTAGTGCTCTTAGAAAAACCCTATTTCAAGGAAGGATTTCTCCATTCTTAGCTTTGTACTGAAAATCACTACTTATTTGCAGCTCCTGTTCGTCAGTAGATACTGGGAGGCGGGGTTTGGAAAAAAATGTCTATTTGTACAGCTTTTCACTTTGTATCTTTGCAGATGCCTCACTTAAATGTTTCTTTTGGGATGCATGTAAAACTCAGCAAATGAAAATAAACTTGTATTTGGTTTATAATGATCTCTGTCCTCACGTTTAAAATTTGGCTCACACTGAGCAGTTCATTTGAACTTCATTTTGTCAGTATTAGGACAATTTTTATATAACATTAAAACAGCAGGACTGAAAGTGATAACATTACTCTAGTTCCAAGATGCTTTAGTCATTGGACAGTAAACTTGTAAAGTGAAAGTAATGTGTTTATGAACTTTGTAGTGTCATCTCTAAGTAGTGATAAAATGCTATTATCCAAAGTAGTGTGACCTACTCCTTTTTACCTTTGCATGATAGGTGATTTCCCTGCCCCCTTTTGCAGAGGAATCCCAGCCACAGTGTGTGATATGGCTGCTGCTACTTCCTTACAAATCAGTCGGTGCAGGGTATTGTTGGGAGGTAAACAGACACAAAGGTTGAATGACTTGCTCAGGAATGTGCTGGCAGGGGAGAATTCGGGCATCAGGGCTTGGCTAACAGTAGAAGATGGGACTGGAAAACATCAGTTGTGCCTTGGGACTGCATAAACCATTGTGAGAGGAGGAAATGTGAGTGTCTGTGCCATAGGTGAGACCTGTGGCACAGATGTAAATGAGTTGTGTGCAGTTACAAAGGAGGGAGTCTGAGGCAGTTCCATATTTTGAACTGATGTAATAATCCCTGGTATCTGGAGCTCCTTATCTGGTTCCATAAAATAGTCATGGTTTTACTTGATTTTTTTTTTTTATTCTTTGTAAGATATTTTCACTGCTTTCAGCTGTCAGGATACTATTTATTGGCAGGTATTGCAGGCACAGAAACCAGTACCATTACTGCTTGATAGTGCTGGCTGTTGTTGCAGGAAGAGAGGAGTCCTGATAGTTACTGGAGGAAAGAAACTGTGTGTAGTGGCAAGCAGAGTCTGAGATGGGCTTGACTGAGGACTCTCCTGTTTCCATGGATCTGATGAGTGGCAAGCCCCTCTCTAAGGTGTCAACAACCAGCAGGTCTCTGCTGCCAGGGTTTGGGGTTGCTGCTCCCCGGCTGCTCCAAGAGCCTGGGCTGGGCTGCAGCCACCTTCTTGCAGCTCCCCTGCCTCCTCCATGTGTTCTCTGGTGCTCTGGGCTCAGCCAAAACTCACCTTCAACCTTGCATGAACTCTTTAGGGGAAAGGCTTCCCAAGGAGGACAGCGCTTTCTCATTATTAACGTAATCAAGTTGTATTTATTCAGTTGAGAGGCTGGATTGTAATAACTGCTTAGCATACTTCAGTAGAAATGCTGTCTGCTCCAAAGCAATAGGAAGAGCTGATTGCTTATGGGCAACAACTATCCATGGCATAAATTATTTTACAGTGTGCTTAAATTGTCAGAGCTCTTGAGAGAATGGGAGGTTAGTTGTGTCCTGTGGCAGGGCTGGCTTGTTCAGCCCTGCAGGGAGAGAGGTAAAGATGAATGCAGAAAACACGACATGTTTTAAGTGGGTGCCCACTCCTAACACAAGGAGTTTCTGCTCTCCCACTGTGGCTGTTTATCCCAATTTCACAGGTTGGTTGGTAGTTTTTGCTGGAGCAGCAGTGCTGACTTCCCATCCTTGGCTCTGGTGATGAGCTGCTGGGAGAAGTGCTGTGTTTTCAGAGAAGACTTCATGTCCATGGAAGAGCACACTTTTAAACATTTGGGTCCCAAATGTGAGCACACATGACAGCCTGGATTAATAATACATTGAGCTTGGAATTACATGTGTGTTTGTGTGTATGTGCTATATATAAAATAAAACCTGCAATTCAATGTCTTTTAGGATTTGGTCCACAAGTAGTTAATCAGTTTATAAAGCACTTGGTAAAGCACTGTGCTTTTGCAGAACACAAAATCAAGGTGCTTAGCATCCTGTCTGTGTGCTGTGACCAAATGTGGTGGAGAGCTTAAAAAATTAGTCATAGGTCTCTGAGATGGTTTGATAAGCTACAGCACTGGAGAGATTCAAATCTTCACAGAAGAAAAATGACTCTTATAACCCAGTGTAAAATTATAAACTTCTTCACTAGAAAAAGGACTCTTATAAATTGTTCCAAGATATTTGGGGGAAATAGAGTGATTTTTTTCCACCCCCCTCTCCATTCAACAAGTGATAGTTATAGAGCAATGTTATAGACTGATGTTTTCAAGTTGTTTTTTAGATGCTGGTATACTGTACTTTAGTATCTGGAAAGCATAACTAAACAGTTACATCATATTTTCTGACATGACTGGTACTGTACTTGTAACCAAAACATCCCATTAATTGTTTACCTAACCTAGAGTTACTTCCTCCAGAGGAAAGCATTACACACATAAATACTTTCCTTAAGACACAGAGGCATTTATAAAGAAAAAAATGCCATGGGTGCATGGCCAAAATTGAAAGTGTATGCAATTTACTTCAAGGTTAAGACAGCCAAGTGCTCTCTAGGAACAGGGTTTATGTGAGAATTCTACAAAGCACCTCCTGCTCAAAGTGCTTTGGCTCTCAGAGGGTGCTGCTGCTTCTCTCTGGAGGGTCTAGAACTCTGTTACCTCTTCCCTCCTTTTTGAGAACATGACATCTTGTGGATTTAGGCAAGCACACTCTTTGGATGCCTGTTCAGTAAAGAGTTTGAAGGTTTGATCCAGAGCACAGAAGGCTCAGTACACTATAGGAGTAGGAGCCAGCAGCAACGGATCCAGGGCTTTGGAGGATTATGTGACTGGTGGTATTGCTCACCAAAACTTTAATCTCCTGTTTTGAAACTGGAATAAAGCAACAGAACAAAAAGCTTACACTAATGACATAGTTATATTTTTTGGGGGGGGATTGAGAAGGTGCAAAATTCTATGCAGCACTACAGTGAGGATGTTTTTGAGCAAAAGGAAACATACACCAAGGTTAAACAAAGCTTGCTATTGAAATGAAGCAGTAGTAATATTACAACTTTATAGAAGAATTTGTGCTGTGATGAGTAACAACATAAATGTTTTTTTTTTTCCCTTAGGTTAATCTTCAACTTGTGTGACAAAAGAGAACATTCTTCTTAGAATAATTAAGTTGCTTCTGCAGCAGTAATGCCTTAGCAAAGGCAAATGGCAGTGAAGTATTGCTACAGAAGACAAGGCTCTGAGGGAGCAATCCAAAAGCGAGGAAGAGTAGTTCTAGGACATAAAAGCTGCACATCCTTAACACAAGCTAAAACATAGGCTGGGCATGTCCTCCCACGTTGCATTCATATGCTAGCAGGCCTGGTGCCTCAATCTTGTTTTCTCTTTATTCACTGAGAGTCTAAAGATTGACTGGAAGAATTGAGCACAGCCTAGGAATCCAGCTCCAGGAGCCTGGGCTAAGAAGGACAAAAAAGAGAAATCTGGAGGCATCTGCTCCAGCTGATATGGAGAAATTGGCTCAGGAGTTTCTACCAAGTTTACTGTTTTAGCTCCAGCCTTGTGTGTATGGTCACAGTGGTTCAGCAGGCTTTGGTGCCTGCCTGTGAAAGCCCTGAACCACAGAAGTGTGTTGGGACTGACTGAGGAGCAGGGCAGGCACCGGCTCTTGCTGCCCCTCTGGATCAGAGGAGACTGGGCAGCAGGGACTGTGCCTTGCAGGCAGCCTGTTCAGGCCTGCCAGACTCACTGCTGCTTTCTGCTTTGCCCCTTCCCTGCTACTGGGAGTTGGAGATTTCCTTTGAGCTGGTCTAAATGCATTCTCTGTTCTGTTTAGCTCAGCTCTTGTGCCTCATCCCAACAACCAGCCTTACTGAGTTCAGTGGGGAAAGGTGGCCTCTGAGGTGGCCATCAGGCATTTTACAGGCTTCAGCAGTCTTTGAATACCTCTCTGAACAAACCCAAGATAAGCATTCCATAAGGAGCTGAAGTTCACTTAGTAACTCCTCCACTCACATTTTCTGAAAGAGTAAAATAAACCTCGTGAAGATGTGCAGTGTAAAACCCCAAACCCTTATTGCCCCTTATCTCTCCAGAAAACTCTCTGGTGCCTCTAATATTCACTGGTACAAGCTGAAGGTTGTGAATGGCAAAGAAATGAGCTTTGGATGGTTTGCTGTGAAAGTTCCTCATCATGAGGTTTACTACTTAGAATACTGCTATTCATCGTCTACTTTTTCTTGTCTTTAACAGTTCATTCAGAAATCTGACACCAAGCTGTTAGTTTTGAGAGCCAACCTCTCCTCGTTTATACTTAATAAACCCAGTGATACTTAGCATTCCTTAAAAAACAAAACTTAAATTCAGTAGAGTATTTCTGAGCTATATGGGAAGGGCACCTATATTATGTGCTCTGCTGTTTTTTTCATAGTTATTGCTATATTATTAGCCATTACTTTAGGTCTTTTAAATGTCACAGGAGTATTTTTTTGATAATAGAAACCTTTTCTCAGAGTTTTAATGAATTTATGCTATACAGAGGACACAATGATATTAGTGACTTTAAGTGTTAGTGTACAATAAAAATTTAAAATTTTAATTGAAGTGTTTCTATAAGTCACAATTAAAGAATTTATTGGAATTCAAAGGAGGATTCACATTAATTTGACAGAATTCAAATAAAATAGGCAGACAGCAATAAAAGAGAGAAGAATGTGGTCAAATTATTTGTAAGATAAAAAGAGAAGACATTGTGCAGAAAAATTCACAACCCTAGAGGTTTTTGTCCAGAAAGGAGACAGAGGAGTCCAGTAACTTTATTCAAATAAAGGGAGAGGCCATGGGTCATTCCCCTGGCACCTCTTGAATTACTGGGGGATGCAGCCCCCTTTCTATCCTAAGTTCCCAGCTGCATCACCCTCTTCCTTTCCCCACTGGCTGAGGTACTCAGAAGATGCAGACTTCCCAAATTGCCTGCTCTATGGCCCCCTCTAATATGTGCCCCCCTTTTGTAATGTAAGAGAAAGAAAAAAAAAAGAACTATTCATAGTTCTAGTCTTTGGTCTTTTTCTCTAAGGAATGTTGCATGGCCTTGGCTGAGGAGCCAAGGAGTCTGTCAATTAGTAACATTTTCTAGAGCTGATAGTTTCTTCAGTTACTTCCCTATCTGTAAGTTCCTGGCCCTATCTACAAGCAGATTTTCACGGTCTGTTTGTAAAGACACATTCATCTTATTCCTTTCAATATTATTCCACATTTCATCAAAAATGTTGATTGATGTATTAGGGGGTCAACAAGTGATGCTGTATTAAATACTGGTGGCTTTTTGGTTCAAGGTTTGTGGTTGGGGGGTGTTTGGTTTGGGCTTTTTTATTCTTTCTGAGAAGATGTGCCATTTGCTGAGAAAATAAAGTGATTTTGTTGCTTAAGTTTTCAGAGTCTATCCAAGGCTTTTCTTGACTGACAAGTTTTCTTGGAAGTGTCAGGCTTGTGCAGTGGTTGATGTCCATCTGTGTTAGATAATTCTTATTCCTTTGCTCTGAAATAGCTTTCATTCCAAATACATGATTACCCTGTAGTACTTTTTTCCTTTTGTAATTAACTATGCTGGTGATTTTTTTCCTACCCTTTGGGATAAAGATATAAACCTTTCTATTAATTTCTAGTCTATTTATGAAGGAAGTTCCTCGTAAATATTATTGGATCATTTTGACTTCACTGTGAGGAAAGAATATTTTGTAAATGAACCACTCACTTTTCTTGTACATCAATGAACTAGGCTCTTCTTCAACCCAGTGAGTTGATTATGGTATCATCCATCCTTCCTTGCCAAACTGTCTCACAGTTTGCAGGACTGGGGCAGTGATCATCCCCCTGTACTTGGCACTGCCGAGCCCACACCTCAAATGCTGTGGTGACGGGCCCAAAACTGAACACAAGAAGGACATTGAGATGCTGGAGCATGTCCAGAGAAGGGCAACAGAGGGGGAAGGAGCACAAGTCTGATGAGGAGCAGCTGAAGGAGCTGGGAGTGTTTATCCTGAAGAAGACAAAGCTTAGCAGGGAGCTCATCACTCTCGAGTACTACCTAAAAGGAGGCTGTGGCTAGGTGGGAGTCAGTCTCTTCTCCCAAGTAACAAACAATGGGACAAGAGAAAATGACCTCAAGTTGTGTCAGGGGAGGTTTGAATTGAATATTGGGAAAAATTTCTTTGAAAAACTGGTCAGGTGTTAGAACAGGCTGCCCAGGGAAGTGGCAGAGTCACCATCCCTGGAGCTCTTTACGAGCGGTGTGGATATGACACGTGGGGACTTGGTTTAGTGGTGGGCTTGGCAGTGCTGGGTTGGTGGTTGGACTGGATGATCTTAAAAGTCCTTTCCAGTGTAAATGATCCTATGATTATAATGCTTAGTAATTAAATGATATTAGCTTCAATTAAATTAATTGCCATCAGTATTTAAAAAAAAAAACAAAACAGAAAGAATCCACAGCAATTGTGGATGTTTCCCCTTACTCTTTCTTTTTTAAGGTGTAGTCTTTCTAATGTAGCTACCCTGAGCATGTTTAATCTGCAATGAAGGTTTCTGTCCAAAGTTCTTAGAGCCACACAGCTTATAGGTGTCAATCTGCAGCAGACCTCAGGCATGCACCGCCTTCCAGCAGCCTCACCTTCCACCTAAGCTGAGGTGTCAGCAGGGAAATGCCTGATTTTTGAATTAATTAGATGTTCTGCTGCTGCGCTCGTGGGCTTGGCTGAATTAATGAATTAGCAGGTTTGTGATTTCTGTGGAAGAAGAAGGTTACATGTTGGCTGTCCAACAGTTTTTTTTTACATGTTTATTTCTTGTAAGTTTAGGTTACTGAATGTGTGGCAATAAAAGCACTGATATGGGTAAGTATTCTATAATTATGATTATTTTCTGAATTACTTTGTTCCTTACAGCACTTTTCCCTTTTTATAACAGGATTTACTTTAGAGAGAAGTTTTTGGTGGCTCTTTTAGTGACTATCTAATTTACATGTTTTAATTCAGTTCAAAAACTTCAATACTGAGAAAAAGTATTTTTTTTTTCTTTCTATCCCACTTCCTGTTATTGTTATTTTTTATGCTCTTTACAGTAGCACCCAGTGTCTGCTATTTGAAAGCTGCAAGAACAGAGTGAGACAAGTAGGGCTGAGAACATTTTCAGCCTGGCAGGCTTTGGGGTGACAGGGAGAGATGGAGAGGGGGCAGGGGAAGGATTGGCTGTTGGGACAGCAGGCTTCTCATTTCTGCAGCTCCTGGATGTTGCACTGGGCATAGGCATTCTTCTACTCTGGACCCCTGTTTTCATGTTGTTTTGAAGGGAGAAACGAGTGCAGATGTAGACTAACAAATAGCAAAATCCTACTGCTTATGCCTATACAGAATACACAGAACAAACCTAAGTAAAGTAGGGAGTTGCTGTGAAGAGCTTTGGTGTACAATTGTTACAGTTTATTTTGGAAAGTGTATGTTCCTTACATGTTCCTGTATAGCCATTCTAGACTCTTAAAGTAAGTTTTTCTTAAATGTGCCGTATTGATTAAATCTTTAATTTGCACAACCAAGTAGCCAGAGTGCTAAAAGAAGCACACCAAGTAGAATTTCAGTCAAGTTGATCTTATTATAAATGTCTCCCGTACTTCTAGTTCCTAGCAAATTGCTCACTGTAGTCATAAGGGCAAATGACTTGGATTTGAATCCCTCAGAGTAAAATAAGCCCTTTTAAGTACATCTAAGTGACAGCTGCATTTGCTGAGGATGGCCATACCTCCAGAAAAGCTTCATGTTGAATCCCCAGGAAGAAATGGTGATTGACTTTTATTTGTTCAAGTTTGGATAGTGTATCTTCTTTCCTGCCACTCATCTGACCTGGGGTGAACTGCCTGACATTGTGTGGACATATTTTGTGGAAAGGCTGTAGTCCTCTGGATTAGACCTTTATTAGAGAGGTCTTACATGGAGGAGTTTAACAGGGAGCAGTTTAGCCAGGAGGAAGCCCTTGGTCATACAGTGGAAAAAAAGATAAACAAGAAGGGTAGGTACTTCTTTTTAAAGCAGGTGGTGAGTAGCAAGAAGTATATAATCTCCCTGCCCAAACAGGACTGGGTGGAAATCACCTTGCTTGCCTCCCCATGTTTTGTACAGTTGGTAACAAGCTTTTAGAGCTCATGAAGTAACCATGCTGGTAGGTTAAAAATAATCAGGAAATATGTTGCTAAGTACACTAGGAGTTTGTTGAGATAGTATTTTATTTAAATAGAAATTATTAATTAAATCAGTAATTCTTAAGCTTGTTTTTCTGTTCTTTAAGTGCCCTTTTGAGGCAAGATTCCTGTTTTTTCAGGCTCGGCATTCAAAGTGTAAATCTAATGTTGCATTTCTGCCAAGTGTTGCAGGCTTTTCTTGGGAATGGTGGCTTTGGATCAAAGTGTTTTTTCACTGACTGATGGTACACTTTCCCACATGGCCTAGGTTAACTTTGAATTTCTGGGGTTTTTTAAGCAAGCAGTAGTGTTGAGGAATGATTTATGGGAGCTTGAAAACCAGGTGAACTGGCTGAATGGAAAATTGGACAGGACTTTTAAGACATTTCTTTAGTTTTCAGGCCTGCTGCCTGTTATTCCTGCCAATGGTAAAAGGGCCTTTAGTTGACCTCTTCCATTTCTTTGAAGGTTGTTTTTGACTGTTTTCTGTACTGATATAGGAGAAAGTTCCCGAACAAGTTTACATTGTGCTACATGTCCCTCCTTGTTTCTTTTCTTTAAATCTCAGACTACAAGTATGTGACCCATGGGGCACAAATAAATTGCAGACTTAGTAAATCACTGGCAAGTTCAATGTATGCTAATGTTTCTTAAACAGATGCAGGTATCTCTTTTAGGTCTAAACATAGGAAACCTGGGTGTCTAGTGAAGTACGTAACTTTTATGTTAGACAGTTGTTTATATAATACAGTATAAAATTTTTATAAGTTATCTGGGCACTATTTCAGCAAAGTAGGTTAGCACATGCTGAAATCCAGCTATTACGCACTATCTGTATTTCAGCATAGGGTTATGTGTTCAAGGGGCTTTCCAGGTAAGAGTTAAAGAATTTACAAGTTTTTTTCCTTGATTTTTTTTTTTTAAATTTGAAAAAATCTCTATGGCTAGAGACTTAGTTGTGCTGTATGAATTGTTTCAGGTTTATTCTTCATGTCTTTGCAAGTAATGTTTGCTTGGGGTAATTTTTTTCTTCCTAGGCAGTTATTATCTCAACATTATCACTGTTAAGTCTTAGTTAATAATTGATAATCTGTCACTGAGCAAACTTTTTCCAGGGCAAGGAAGAAGGTCGGAAAGAAACCATTTGTTCTCTGAAGTGATAGAAACGTTTGGACATGTCTGTTTAGTTACTTTTGAATGGCTAATAAAGGTGTGTCAGGTGATCTGGCAGTGGGGGTCCTCCATGGGTTGCTTGATGCTAGAAAGCATCAAAAACATTGCTTAAATTTTGCTTAAGTGTGTTCTCCTCTATTCTGGGCTGTTGATGGTGATGAAAAGCAGTATATAACAAGAGGGGGTTTTTTTTCTGTTTCAGAGGATTTTGGTGGTTTTCAGACCTGTGAAGTTGCACTGAACTCAGCAAAACTGTTTCTGAGGCATAACATAAACCCAGAGAAAAGTGGGTGTCCTGGGGTTTCCCCAGGTGACTTCTAAAGTGACAAACTCCAGAGGACTTTGCCTGTTAGCTTTACACTGTGGCAGGGGTCAGACAGCTTGAGGTGCCTTTTGACAAGCCTGGAAAAGAAACTCTCAGGAAAGAAAGAAAGAACTGTCCCAGGCTGGGGTGTATACTGATGGATATTTTATAGTTTCTTTTGAACATTTGTGTCTGGAGTAGCTTCACAGGGCCACTGAAGCTGTTGACAAACTTAGAGCATCTGTGATGCCTGTGCTTATCCCTTTGGCTGGATGTCTGAGCAGTAGGTGGATGCAGTAGTTTCTGATGGAGCTGTGTTGCACCCTGAATGTCTGTGTGACACAGGTGTGCCACACAGCTGCTTCACTAGCATGAAGTTTTTGTTTTCTGCCTGGGTGTAGCCATTGGCTTTGCAGTGTTTTTTCCTGACACGTTAGTGTAAACATTTCATTGTGTGAACAAGCGGTATGAGGAAGGGAAGCTGTCACAAACCTTGGTGAGAGCTGCTGTCTTATGGAGATGTGTGCAGCAGGAATAACAGCCTGATGGGGCAGGGCTGCAGGGTGGGAAAGGTAACTGTGGCTCCTAATGGCTTTATGCTGGCCATGACCTGTGCTGTGAGGCATTGGGTCTCGCATCCTTTGATAAAGCAACTGCTCATGACCTACACACCCATCCGGATTCACCCACCCCTTGGCTGGCCAAGGATGAAGGCTGTCAACAGCTGTTTTATATTAAGCTCTTCAATTTCAAAACCAGTTGCCTTTACCCTCAGTGAGTTGGTTAGGATCTCCTGAACAGACATATCTCCTGCATGTCTTTTTTTGGTGGCCAAGCCTTTAGATGTGCTACGTGAATCCTAACGAGAAGAGCTACAGGCCTGTCTGTCAGCAAATACACAAGGCACTCCAGTTTCTTAGCCAGGGAACTCTTTGCTTTACTTCTTGCTTTTCAGCAAATGGAAGACCTCCAGGATTTATTAAACAATTCCTAATAATTATTGTTTGCAATTGTATTTTGAGTATTTCAGCTTGACTTATCATTTCTGTACATGGAAATACTCTTTCCACACAGTAAGAGAGAATCTGGTCTCACAAACTGCTTGTCTGCAATTTCTCACAGAAACAGTGCAATAAAATATGAAGTAAATGACTTCTAGAATAATACAAAAAAGTATCTGAATGAAGGTCTGTATCAAGAACTTCTTGAGAATAAAATCTTGGCTGTGGGAGAAGTTTCTTTAAAATACCTTAGGAAAATCTCCGCCTTTTAAAAAGAAATTTAAGTGGTAAATGTTTGGAGGAAGCCACGTTGTCACACCCCAAACATATCTCAAAATTATCTAATAACGTGTGAAAAGCTTTTTTTTTTCCTATCTCTGTCTTACCAATGATGAACTTATAGGAGTATGGAGAAAAGTCATCAGAGGATAAAATGATTAATACCTATCATGGGTAATAATGAGTTATCATTTTCATTTTCCTTCATCAAACAATTACATTCTAAAAATGTTGTGATTCTCTTATTCTCATGGTAGGTTTTTGTTTCTTGTTACACCAAATTATGTACTTGAGTTGATTACAGTAGTGCAAGAACAACTAGAATACTTCCAGTCATACTTTATTACTTTTAAACTCAGTGCCACTCATGCAAGAGAATCCCTGCATTCTTTCAGTCTCCTTAAGACTGAAGATTTAATTTGTTCTATGTTTACCCAGTGAAGTATGACAATGTGAAATATACAGTTCCAAAATAAAATTATATCCCCATAATCTCTTCTTGTTATTCTGTGCCTTTTGCTGATTTGCAATTACAGAATTCAGTAGGAAATAAATTATTTCAAACTGATATCTTGCAAAATCTCAGTGAATGGAAAAGTGGGTTCCCTATAGGTTATGTAACATTAATGAGATTTGTAGTCATTAAAAAGGGGTTTGAAAATGTGTATAGTCAAGACATTGTGATAAGGTGAGATGGAAAAAAATAATGTACCAAAACAAAAAGTGAAAAAGGATTTTTTTTTTTAAACTAAAAAATGTGAATAGAGATTACTACTCTTGGCTTTACTTCTGGTTCCCACTGCAGGAAAACATGGCTGACATGTCCACTGAAAATTAGGGACTGCCTTGTCCTAAACAGAACAAATTTTTGTCTATTTTGTCTTTGCAGTAAGTAAGCAACATTCTTAAAATTAAGTCATTGCTTTGGTGGTTAAAAGGGAAGATTACGACATGGTTGAAAATACAATAAAAGATGGAAATTTTGAAAAGCGTGGGTTGACAGTTTTGAACTTTATTGAATCCTTTGATTGGGAGTTACTTTGATGTTTGAAGTTAGCAATATTGTCTCCAGGATGAGCAGGCTGGTTTTAAAGGGATTATCTTATGTGACAAGTACCAATATTGAAGATTGATTCTATGCTGGATTTACACATTTGTTGACCTACTAATTCTGAGAACTCTTAAAACAAACACTAAGGAATTAGTAGGGCCTTCATTTAAACTCACAAAGACTTTTGTGAAGTGGCTTTCTCAGTGAGTAGCTACACAATATGTGTTTAAAAAAGACTACCACCGACTGTGGGCTAAGAAATGAGGTATTTTTAATGCTAGCAGGAGAATCAAATGTTAAAAACCCCAAACTGAAACTGCACAGCACTATTAAATTGTTCAAGTGTAGGTCTGGCCACCCACAGCCAAGTTTTAAATTCCTCAACTTAAAAAATTATTTATGATGAGCATGTTAATGTACAACAAACTCAACAGCCCTTCTCTAGTGAGTGATAAATGGTAAATGCTGTAGGGTTTTCATTGAGAAGGAGCTGAATTAGCCAAAAAAATACTTCCTCTCTCTTCTACAAGATAGGACTGCACAGATCCTGCCCTCTTAGTTTTTCAAACTGGGCAATTTTAATTTCAGCATGCATGCTGATGTTCAGCTGGTTACAAGTGTCTAATTATTGTGATTATATGCATGCAGACTTCATCACTTTTTTTTTTCCTCCAAATGGAGCTGGCAGTGCAAGATGAGCTTGGCATTTTATCTACTGTATAATTTGCTTGTTTTTATGCTTAGTGTAACAGCTTGCTGAATGAGTTGCCGTAGTGAGATGTAGATAAACAACTAGGGGAGGGTGGGCACCCAGCCCGGCAGGTTCCAAGTGGTCATTGCACATATCTGAAAGACCTGTCAAACAGGCAAGGGAAGGCCAAAAAAGTGAGAGCAAATTCAGAAGTAACTTTTGCTATTTGGTCACCTGAGGTAATTTTTTTCCCTCATGGAAGTGATTCCTCTCTGGGTGAATGACATCTGTTGATGAAGATGTCCCCGTGGTGGCCATGGGTGTGCTCAGCTGGTCTTTCCTTGTGGGTGGTGGCTCCTCATCTGGCAGTGCCTGCTTGGAACACACAGGGGTATGTGGGGAGGATGTCCATCACCTGAAGTCATGTGCCCCACCATTTTTGGGATGGAAGCAGCCAAGGATGGTGGCATTATTCTGAGAGCAGACCTGGCTGCCACCCTGCCACCAAGGCCACTGCAGGCTTGTTTACTGACATATGGTTATAACCAACTCTCTGAAAATCTAAGATGACTTCAGTCAAAAAGAAGTATGTAAATGAAGTCCTGTCTGCCCCACTGGGACAGAGTGGGAGGCAGAAGCACCTCAAAAGTCATCTGCTGTCAGGACATGGTGGTGGCTCCTTGCTCATCCTGTTGTTGCACTTGATGAGAGGCAACAACTTGTGCCTGACGCTCGCTGCTGCTCTCTGCAGTTGCACAGCAGCCCCCTCACGTTTGCAGCCTGGCTGTGTGTGTCACAGAACATGTGCCTGGCATCAGTTCTGTGTTTACTTCCTTGGTAGCTGCACGTGGTTTGCAGTTGATGTGGAGAAATTTATTGGAGGCCACTACCACGTTCATTTTAACAGCTTCCTTCGCCACAGATACCAGACAGAAGGTGGTGACTGGATGCCAAAGGCTGATGATTTTGGTTTCTAGCCTCACAGAGAGTTTGTGACCAGTCCATGTTCATAGATGGAACTCTGCAACTTGAGTCAGACCAGGTGTTAATCCTGGCCAGTGTCCCAAATAGGGGTGAAGGCTCTCCAGAGCCCTACTTACTGCAGCTGTGCTGGGTCTTGCATCAGAGAGCCTCATTACTCCTTCTCCACTGTTGGACTCATCCACCTTCCCCCTGCTTTGCATACACCAAGGCTGAGGGGTGATGCAATGAGATAACCCACTCTCAAGACTTGGCCAAGTTGTTCTCAGCACGAATCACGGGACAAAAGAATTCTGTGTTAATCAATTTACTCCTTGGGAAGCTGATTAGTCACCTGTCATGGGGTCTGTGGCAGGCCAGGAGGCAACTTCCATGACCTGCATGAAATGCTTTTGTGTGCTGCTTGGGTGTCTCAGCATTGCTTGAGTGTTTCTGTACAGGGCCATGCTCTAAAACAGCCTGCCAAGGGCTGTTACAATCAAGTGACAGGACAGCACATTACAAAACCAATGCATTCTGCCTGCTTTTTTGGGCATGACCCTAGACAGAGCACAGGCAACTGTGCTAGGAGCTTTCCTTCTCTCACCAAAGAGAAGATTTCAAACCTGTGCAGCAGCACCTCCTGAATTCTGTTTTTCCACTTGACCTTTTTCTGGGTTAGGAGATGAAAAGTTTGTGATGCTTGTGGTTGTTCTTAGAGCAGTGGCTTGGTTTTGTGTTCCAATTTTATAGCTTTTAGAGTGAACTCTGGTAATATATCCAAGGTTTTCTTGCAAGACTGAAGTCTGTGTTCAGAATAAAATGGGTTTTTATATAACTCTGATATTAACATCAGGATGTGGGATTTATGAAAGCCACTGGATATTATGAGACTTGGCAGCAAAATAGTGAAAGGTAGGTTAACATCCCTTCACAATTCTGCCTGAAGTGAGCTCATGGAAATTCTCAGTTACCTCGAAAAGGTCACTAGCTTGCAGTAGGAATCCTTGGCTTGTGGCAATACTGCAGTTTGTTCATGTTTTGTGTTTTTGAAATTTCTAGCTTTGCAACAGGAAATTAGTGTTTTCTTATCTGAAATTAAAAAAAAAAAAATCCCCAACAAACCAAAATGGTCTTTTGGGAAATATCCACAAAATAAAAATTCTGAAATACCAGTGGGTGTTGAAATGTTGAATTTCAGTAATGGTGTTAAATTTTAAGAAAATAATTAATAGTTTAAGGTACTAAGGTACTAAATAGAGCTAAGACGTGTCTATTTGTGAATACAAATATAGAGGGCAAAGCAATTGACATAGAAATGTCAATGTCATTTTCGTTTTAAATGCCTACACATCCCTACATCTTTCTCTGAAATGCTGAGCTTTTCATAAAGTGTTTTGATGGTGTTTGTTTGTGGTTTTTCTGGTTTTTAACTTTTTTTTTTCCACCAAAGTATTCATATGAAGTATTTTTAACAGTTGGTCTCTTTCTGTCTTCTGCCCCCTCCCCTTTTCTGATTTTCTCATGTGCCATATGCTACATGTCTTCCTGCAAGATCACTGGGGATAGATGATGTCTAAATATACTTTTTCTCAGTTTTAGCAGAGTGTGGCTCTGTTCCTAATTAGGACTTGAATGCTCTTCAGGATAAACACGTTAAGGAATATGATGCCATTTGTGAAATGGCTCCTTTATGAATATGGGAGGTGCTTTGAGCCTTCATCAGAAGCAGCATTTCTCCTAACTGTCTCAGTATTTCAACTGAATAATATACCAGCCAAAACCATGGGATATTAAGTAATATGGTTATAAAACAAATGTTTCTGCTTTTTAATCAGATTCCATATGCACAGTATATTCATGTTCTTTTATGAGTTGTATATCCCCTGAATACGGAATTCAAGGCAGATGTATGTTTGGACTGCCTTTAAAAAACCAAAGTTGACTTAAGAAAAAGAAATTTCAGACAAATATACTAAACACATCCAAACTGTCTGTTAAACTTCCTCTCATACTGATTAAAGCAGTTCCTCTCGTGTGTCCTACTACAATGCACCTTTCATAGTTCTGTTTCTCCAAAGTATCTAGTCTTACTTGCAAGGCCATCCTTTGAAACTTGTTTCTAGTTCCATTTCTCTCTCAACAATGTCTGTCCTATTCCATAGCATTTCTAAATCAGCATTTCTTATCTCAGAGTTTGCGTACAGATGCATATTATGTGAGACTTCTTTCGGGCTTTGACAATCCCCTACAAATCCATTTCCCACAGTGTATGATCTCTAAGGTGTGTTAATGCCGACACATTGCAGGAGCCTGGTCTGTGGGAAGTGTCTGGTTTAATGCAGACTGCCCCATGGGTTTGTGCTGCATTGTCCTTTGATCTTGAGCAGGACCTGCTGCTGGTCCCTCAAAGCAGGTGAGGCAGAGCCATAAACTGAGGCAGCTGCTGGAATTGCCGGGTGGAATCGGCAAAGCACATATGCACTGCCTGTGTGTTTCCTGCCTAGATAAGAGCAGGACATTTGATTAAGCTGTGTTCTGCCCTGCTCTGAAAAAAGCACCAGTTTTCAGTGTGACCTATTCTTCTGTTATTTTTGACTATAATGAGAAATCCAAAAGCAAATTCCCACAGTTTTGGCTAGGGATTCTTGGGTAAGCCTAAACCTCGCTAGCTTGGACACTAGAAACTGTAAAGTACAGAAAGGAGGAGGTGAAGCTGTGAACAGTAGCTTCATAACAGTGTAGCTGGGCTGATTTATCAGCTAGTTCATGTTCTTCTGTATGCTGCAGTTCATGCCATCCAGGCACAGCTACACATTGCCCAAGGCACTGTCCCTTCCCAAAGCTGTAAAATAGGCAAAGTAAGGAAGGATTATCAGGATTCTCTGAAGTATAGGGACTTGTTTGGTTTTACTGGCAAGGTCCTGAACAAATTGAGGTTTTGTACATCTCTGTCAGGCTCTGATCTGTTAGACAATACAGCCTATTTCTAGCTTGTATCATTCAGTAGATGAAGAACATGGGAGTAAGTAAAGGGATGCCAAAAATTACAAGCCTCTTGATAGAGTGGTGTGTGTATAGTAAGTTCAGGGAATGGCAAGCAAGTTGCCTTTGCTCTCCTGGTTTTTGAGGTGTCCTGCATGTCATAGACTTGGGAAAGAACAGATTTCTCTGTGAGATCCCAAATGCAGCCAAAAATGGTTTAAACTCTAGATTACAATTATTGCAGCAGGCTGTAGGGAAGTGCAGTATGTATCTTTATGGCTAAATTTTTAGTATTTCTATGAATGCTGAAGCATTTATGTCTGGCAGTTGTGTGCTGTTTGAAACTCCAGGGTAATCTTTCTTTAGCAGAACTAATAAAAGATGGACTGATAAGAAACTGAAATCTGCTTGCACTTAGTACATGAACTTGATTTTCTGCTTCTTTACCATCTTGCCATTTTACTTCCTTTGTTAGTGAATGTGAACTATTTTTAGGGGATGTGAACTATTATGGATTTGTATGGTATGGTATTCATTTCATTATAATGCTCTTTCTGACAGCACTTTTTTCCTGCAACAGGGAAATCTAGAAGTGTAGTGGGGTTTTGTTTTAAATACTGGTAATGAATAAATAAATAAAAATTGATTATTTTAAAATGCATGTTATTTCAATGTGGATTTCTGAGCTTATTGTTTATATAAAGTAAACAATAACTTAGAGTTTGGGAATGTTATTGTTCCTGTTACTGCGATTTACTGGAATAAATAAGTTCAGATTTACTGACTCATTTTAAGGATATTTTGATTCTTTTTTTTACAAGTTGAGCAACTGTTCTGGGGTTGTTGTTGTTGTTATTGATTATGTTCCATTACTGCTCACATCATCCTTGGCAGCTATTTCTGTCCACCTTACATACCATGCTGTTCTGAATCCGTGCATGTGGGTGGGTGTTTTTTGCTAGCCATTTTTTCAAGACTCATCTTAAATCTTTTTCCTACCATTTCATCTACCATTCTTCAGCTTCCTAATGAGATGCATTAGTGGGAATGTTCTTCTATAACTGAATTGAGGTATAGAATTTTGCTTTGTATGTGTATCTGACATGAATTCTGTAGGTCCAGGAGGTAGTCTGTGAGAACTGAATGTGCTGCTGGACCTACCTGCATGGAGCTGGGTCTGCCTGCACCTACAGACCTTTGGAGTCTCAGGTGTCTGGTAGGACTGCACAAGAATTTAATAGAAATCCCACCAAAGACAAATAGTAATAGGAAAGGCTAGTCTGTGGGGAGTAAGAAATCTGGGCATTGAAGTAGAATTTAGATGTGTAGGGTATGTCTTACATTAAAATCAAGATCTTACAGTGCCATTGTTAAAATTCACTTTTTCTAATTCTTATTAGACCTCTCTCTTCCTCAGTGAGGCCATTGTTGCATTTCAGCTGTGTAATGCATTAACTAAACTAGTGCTACATCCCCTTAATTCTCTGCCACTTTGAGGAGAAGGTGTGCTGGAGGTTGCTGCCCTGAACCCCATCCCAGGACTTGTTCCTGCAGAGATTCTTGATGCCTTTGAGACTTGATCTGAGCAAGGAAGTGTAACATAATTTGAAACAAAAAACAAACAAAGCAACGCTCCTTCCCCTTCCCAAAAATGAATCTCTTCTAGTGTAGGCATATTTAACTGAAAAGTTAGTGCAGGCTTCAAGTCTTCTGACAAATTTTACTATACAACCACCTGTTTGAATAAGCTCTTGTGGAAGAGGAAAGAGGCACTTGCATCAAAATCTCTTAAAAATATTGATCAATGAAAAAAACCTTTGCAAGAGTGGTCTGGTTCATTGACTCTAGTTTCTGCTGTTACAGGCACATCACATCATAATACAATGCTCATGTGTTAACCAAACCCTCTCTGTAAGGTTCTTGCCTCTATTGCACCCATCCTTTGTCTTGCTTTCCTGGTGGTAAGGAGTATTCCAACTTCTGACACATGTTGTTGGTAGTTTAACCATACTTGGTTCTAGTCCCAGTTAAAATAATTGAAAATTTAAGTAGTTCTTGTCTCTTTCAAGATTTACTGAATCAGTAAGAGAGATCTACAGTCCCCCTGAGCTTTTTCTGGTGAGCTGTCATGACCTCTCCTCTCAGCCATTTGCTGGTGAGGCCTTTAGGCTTAATGCTGAGGATTTTTGTGTCAGTGTCTGAGGTGAAATATTGACTCATGTAATAGTCTGGTCTCTATCTGGCTTCATTTTGTCTCTCATAACAAGTTTCCTATCCACATTAGAATTACTCATTTCCACCTCCAGCACGCTCAACAACCCTGGTGCATGTTTTAGGGTACTCAGCTGTGTTAAAGCTAACATTTCTTTCACCTGAATCTTGTAATATTTCCCCCATTTAGAAAATGAGCTACAACATTGAAAAATAAAGCCATGTTGGTCTGATGTGATTTTTCTCATGGGTGTTGGCAAGCTGATGTTGTGTCTTATTCTGCCTTCCTTTAGACTTTCTTTAGTGAGGCTTGCCTTTACAATGTGTTCCAACACCCTTTGTTTATACTGAGGTGTTTTTTTGTGAGCAGTAGTTGTCTGCATGACTTGGCTTTGCTTACCACTTCCTCTTGAAGTATTTTTTCAAATCTAGTTAATGTGTTCATTGAATATTTTCAGATGATATACCACCCTATACTTAATAGTTTTATTAAAGCCCTTGGACCTAGTCCTGCAATTTCATTTGTCTGTTCTTTAAGAATCCACTGATGATGATTACTGAGGTTTTTCTAGTTTTGAACGGATTAAGCTCTTTGAGTTTCCCTGCTGTTTTCATGTTCTTTGCCTTACAGGCATCTTGAATTTCCCAGGCTGTAAAATAAGAAAGTGAATTTTGAGACTATTGAAAGTGGGCTGTAGGGCATCTTCATGTTGGATGCTCTGCACAAGTATTGTGGGATGCCTAAGTGAAATTTTCATTTGATTGTTTAAAAGTAAGCATAGCAATGCCATGGAAGATATAAAACTATGTCTTCATTTTCCTTTTCACCCTGATGGAAAACTTCTCCTGCTCTTCCTCCACACGGTTCTGTGTGCTTGTTCATGCTAAGCAGGAGTGGCAATAATTCCTCTTGCCAGTGCACGCTCCACCATTCAGTGATGTACCATCCACCAGGCAACTCTGCCAGCCACTTTGTCCTTTTGCCCACAAGGGAAGTTGTGCTTGTGCTGCTGCTGTGCTGAGGTTTTTCAATAAAAAACCAAAATAGGCAGCAATTTATCTGCTATGTCTCAGGGTTTTGCCAGGACAAACGAGGCAAAGCCACACATCTGGGTATTGAAATGTGGTGTTTCTCAACAGATGATAAACCCCAAAAGATGTTCTCTGAATGTGTGTCGTAAGGCTAGGAATGGGTTAGATGTGAATGATGAAGAGAGCCAGGCTGACTCACTCAGACAGATTTAAATTACTAGTGTAGTTTCTGTTCACAGTGTGTTAAAGTCCGTTCAGATTCATAAACACCATTTTCCCAGCCAGTGAGGTGAGTGAAACCTGTTCGTTTCTGGTTTCCTGCGGAATTACAGAGTGGGTAAGAGTAGATAAGATAAAAAGATGAAGCCACCACAAAAAAAAGTGTATTTGAGGAAGAGTTGTGACTTTGCGTGGTGACAAGTTCTCTTAAAATAAAAACATTTTAAAAAACTGAAGCTCAGCAGATGGCACATAATCTGTTGTTGAGACTGTAAAGATGGAGGCTGAGGGGACTTCTGGAAGAACCTGACACACCGTGACAGAGGAGTAGTACAGTGTTTCTGCTTTCCTCAGGTCTTTCCTTGCCTTCCATCTGGCCTTCCCAAACCTTAGGGAGCAGACACAAACCCCATTAAATGTAGGCTGCTGTTAACAGAGGGAAGCTGGAGGGCTGTAAGCTAGTACAGTTTTTGGAGTTTATGAAGTGTCAGCTCCCTAGAAATTGCGTTTCTCTTTTCTTTTTTTTTCTCCTGAATTCCTCTGGGAGCTAGGACTAAATCTTAAAAACGTCACAAAAAAAATAAATTAAAATCTTAGAATTTTAAAGATCTAAAATTATTTCAAGATTTTAGAACATAGTTTTAGAATCAGAAGAAACGAGGAGGCAAGGATAGTCCTTCTGAACAGGAGAATTTATGAAGTGAGGACAATGCTATTGCTTAAACAACTGCCTGCTTGGATTGCTGTTGGAGAGGCTTGTTGGACTCTAATGTTCTTTGTCATTGCCAAGCCAACTTCTTTTAGCCTTTCACGGAGCAGAAAAGGAAAGCCTCGCTCCCGTTTTGAGGAGTATTTGAAACCTACTGTTGCCTCAAGCTTTAGCTTCCTGTGCTGTGCGGTAGAGTGTCTGATAATGAAAGATGAAAGCTTTCTATTTTCGTCCTGTGAATGTAGCTCATGTTTCATGGGCCAGATTGGTTGGTTTTTGTGTGTTCCTTTTTGGCGCTGCCTTTATCATGGGGAAGGGGAAGGAGGGAATAGCAACTTCACTGAGGTGCTAAATTTAGAGTGGTTAGAAGTGAGGATGTGTATCTGGGGGTCTTTCCAGCTTTTCAGACTCAAGGCACCTGAAGAGGGTGGATTGTGACCAAGCTGAATTGTGACCAAGTTCCTGGGCACCAGAAACCCCCTTGTTCTTTACCCCGGTGAACATCACAAGAGGCAAATCTGTGCACCTTGTGAAAGCAAAGACATTTTTTCTCTCTTTGTCATTGGAAATGTACACTGCAGACATAGCTGTCCATGGTGTGGTCTGATCTAGTCAAAATATGCACTAAAAAAAATTATGATTGATTCTGGGTGTTTTACTTCTCTATGTCTGGTACGCTGAAGAACTTGATACAAAAATTATTGTTTACATGGAAGTATTCTCAGAGAGGAGGGACAGTGGATTTGTGGGTTTTTTTGCTAGCTGTGCATAGTACAGAGAAGATGTTGAATGGGATGGGTGCAAAAAGAGGACATAGAGGAGAGGACATGATGTTCTGTGCCTTGCATTTTCTTCATACATTTTCTGCCTACATTTATTTTGGAAACTTGCTTATCTGAACTGTAGTTATCCAAGTGTTTTCAGTGTATAAGTATAAAAGCAAAATATAATTTGTACTTTCTTTCTTTAAGACCTATAGCCTAGCTGTAGAATTAATATATTTGTAATTATAGTTGTTTATACCGGATTGTTCTCCTACCTCACTTTGCTCTCAGATGTTGGCATTTCCACTTTCTTTTTTGGGACGATGGAGACCTTCAATAAAAACATTTCTGCACATGTGTTACAGAATGAAACGTCATATCTGTTCACAGTGTGTTCCTGGTGTAGGAATTTTTCTGTGGAGACAGAAGCCTGCATAACTTGTGTGTGCAGAGCGAAGTGCTTCAGAGGAGAAGCTCTGTGCTTCAGCACCTATTCCATAGTCCAGCCTGCAATTCTGACTACAAGCCACAGTCAACAAGTTCTGCAGTGCAGCCTTCCCTCTCTTTCTCCCTCAGCTGCTGGCTTCCCAACCTGCCAGCATAACTCCTCTGCAAGTGTGATCTGTGGGAGGGAATAACAGCTTAAGCTATTCTGGAGGAACTCAGGTTAAATGAATGCTACTGGATTTCGCCTCCTCCTGAGCACTGGCGCACCTGGACAGCATTCCGCACCAAGGATGGCTAAGATCCCCTGCAAAATAGTGGTGTTCCCCTACAAAATAATTGGGATTGTTAACACAGCCCTAGTAGTGCTGCTTTTTGATAGTAGGTGCTGTTTTTTGTGGTGGTGTGCCCAAGCTACATCTTCAGAGTGCGAATGACTAAGATGTTCGGCACCACGCTGCGCTGCTGAAAGCGAACTGGCTACCAGCCTTAGCGTATTGACAATAGGTCCTGCTTTTTGTGATTACATTATCCAAACTACCACCTTGTGGAGCCAGGTGTCAAGTTCTCTTTTGAAAAAGAAAAATAAGAATCATGCCTGCTGACAGCAGGCAGCAGCTTCCAGGTAAACCTGCTGGGTTGCAGGCGAGTGTGAGGAGAGTTCAGCTTCCGAAGGCTTTCATAGAGCATCCACAGCTCCTTGTCAGGCTCTGCGTGTGTAGTACAGAGAAGCACCCAGCTGCTTGGGCAGCCCTTCCTGCTGAGAGAGGTAGTGCTCTGTGGAAAAAGACCTGGCTCACATGAAAGCCTCTGGGAAGACTTCATTTGCCTTCTTGAGTGTACCTCGTTTTCTGGAAAGTGGGAGCTGCACTAGGGCACGTGCAGCCATCAGAGGTTTCATTGCTTTGAGTAAGTGAAAAGATTCCTCCAAGACTAGAGAGATGAGAATAGAGCACAAACAGTGGAAGGTGAGGCTTTGTACAAGAGCTAACTTCATGTTTGTTCTGCAGTATGAGCTCAGTTCTTGTTTTTACCTGGTTATGAAAATATGAAGCTTCTCAGGTTTTGCTGTTTCATGCTTACAAGACAGCACAAAGGGTGTCTTACAGTGTATCTTTTTGATCCTGTTTGCTATAATTCAAAGCACTGTATTCATATTTATATGTCCAGAAGACATAAAAGTACATCTTAATCCCAGTCAAAAGGAGAAAAAGGAGTATATTTTGGATATCTGCATTTGAAGTATGCTTGAAGTAAGTTTGTTTTCCATGTGCTCTGAGACAGAGCAGGTTGTTACACAGCACCTTTGTACACTGACTCCCCACCTCTTCCAGCAGTTTAGGAAGTCCATGCAGCCTGGTCTGATACACGCTTGAACTTGCATCTTGGTAAACAGGGTCAAGTGCAGTCACTGATGGGGCCAGAGAGGGAGAATCAAGAATGGTTTGTGTGGAGGATGACCTGCTATGGAGGGACAGCATTTGAGGGTAACTGTGCACAAGTGCTCATGTGTGCATGCTCCCGAGCAATTGTCTCTGGGAAAGGAATGGCAGGAAGCTGACCAGATTTCTGGCTAAAGAGTTACTGAATCTGGTTCAGCTATTGCAGGTGGATCATTCACAAAAAATAATGGTTTCTTTTCACAGCATCAGTTATGTCTGCCCTGCTTGTTTAGCATGAGCTAGAGATTTGTTTTGAAGAGCATTGCAGGCTGTTTTTGTTCAGCTTCATACATGCGGTGTTGCTTTTCCACATGCACATGTTTTTTCAACACTGATGGAACTAAATGTTTTTCTTCTTAAATTAAATGTGTTCACAATTAAAAAAAAAAAATCCTCAATAAGCCAGGTTCCTGGTGGCTACAGATTTGCTGGAGGAAGGCCAGTGGAGCTCTCTGACTGAACACAAGAACTGGAAAGCATGAACATGTAAATCTAGAAGTAGGAAATGCTGCTACTTGGCTACACACAGATAGAACGGCTTTGTGAGCAGAGTCTGAGCACATAAAACAGCTGGTGACAGGTCTCTGTATGAAAAATGGTTTTGCCTTATAATCCACAACCACTTTCCATGAGTTACAGAGCAAACTTCATTTAGTGTTTGCATTTGGTTTGGTTGGTGGCTCTTTTTTTGATGTTGCTTGGGTTAATTTGTGCTCTTCTCTTTTTCCGGTCTTCCTTCCATCTTATACAGTATGTGGTGTAGTTATTTCTCTGCAGTCCTACTGTTGGCTTTTGTCTTGTCCTGCCTGCTGCTCAGCCCCAGAGGGAAGGGGATCAGCTCCTCCACCTATACACTGTGTTGGTAACCAAAGCCACTTCTCTAAAGCATGGCAAGGAAGGGAAATCAGTATGGTGTCAGTAATGGTATCTATAAACCCAGAAGTCAGCAAGGTCTCTTGCTGCACCAGTGTGACATTTCCCTTGCTAAAAGGGGTTTCCCAGAGTGGGCAAGAGCCCTTTTGGACTCAGAAGAAAAGAGGTCTGTGTAAAATCACAAGCTAGTTCTTATCAATCAACTCCTCTTTATTAATGGTTCTGTCTTCATGACAAGTTAGGTTTGTGGAGAGAGAAATGACTAGGAATCAGCACAGAATTACTTTTAAGTGGTGTTACTGAAAACACCTACAATCATTAATGAGTTTAATGAGTTTTCAGTGTAATATGTTTATTTAAAAAATGACTTTTTTTTTTTTCCTAAACGACAATAAGAATGGACAGCAGTACCTCTAATGTTGGATAGACTCTAATCAAAGGCAGTAAACATGTCAAGTAGAAAATAACTGCTTGGTTATTTATTTATTTATTTATTTTTGTGATACCCCGATCACATTTGGCATCACAAATCTCAACGGCTGTGTAAAACTTTCCCCACAGAACTGAGAGAGGAATCATGACAGTTCAGCAAAAACCAATGTATGAAAATGTTGAAATGTGTATTTGATGTAAGAAATCAGAAGCACATCCAGAAAAGAGAGATAGTGCTGCCTGGAATATTTGTCTTTGTAGAAAGGAGATTTTATTGCTGCCCTGTTTTTCTGAATATTCTCAAGGTTTTGAGATAAGTTTTGTGTTTTGTAGTAGACAGTGGCAAGAAGCAGAGATGAGCTGTTCTGATGATAACATTTGATAGTTCATAGAGGCATATTATTTAATATCTTTGCTTAGCAAATTTAATTGTTGCTGGTGAAAATTGGGAAGTTAATACTTACATGACCCAAGGCAAACAACTTTGAACAAGCCCATTCCTGAAGTTTTCAGTTTTAGCAGATACCTCAAGTCAGAGAAAACTTCAAATGCATGACTCGTAGCCACCAGCTAGAAGTGTTTTGTTGTTCCTAAGGGTACAAAGAAATTTCTTTTACGTTTTGGGCAGTGAGTCATGGCTGCAAAGCAGTAGTGCTTGTAAGCAGTAGTCTGTAGTGCTTCTAAAGGTAAATGTGGGAACAGTGATTTTGTGGACAACGGAGGGAGTTCAGGCACCCTTAGCTATCTGTGGGGATGGACTCTGCTTTGATATCATGGATTTACTCATAAAAGATGACTAAGCTGTTCGTAAGGTTTATTTTGCTGGTGTGTTTGACCTCCTCTGGAGTCATTGGTGACAGAGCTGTGAGTTTCCACAGTTTGATACTGGTTTTAGACAGATAAGAAGACTGTTGATAGTTTTAATCTCTTTGTAGGTAAGTCATGGGATCGTGCAACGAGCTGATAAGGCCTGTCCTGGTTCAGCATGCTCTTCTGTTCCTCACACACCTACCAGGGCTTGCAAAATATGCAGGCCACTGTTACCTCCACCTGCCTGGTCAGCCAGATCTCCAGTGCTGTGTCCTATGGTTGTGTGGGGTGTCCAGCCTCTCCATCAGACTCATTCAGCAGCTCTGCCATCAAGTTTGTGTCTGCATGGTTTTTGGCTTATTGTTGCATTTAAGGTAAAATAAAAGCAGCTTGCTGTCACTGCAAGCTCACCTGATGACAACTCAGCCTCAAGAAATTGCAGGTGTTTTGCAAAACCCCTGGTAGGAAGGAAGGGGGTGTCGGCACTTCCTGTAGTACAGTAGCTGTGGATCTGGAAGAGAAATCTAGTTCTCACCTGCTCGTCCAGGTGAAACAGTTGTGCCTGCACAGAGTTGGCAGCGGCAGCCATCGATTCCAGCTGCCTGCCTGCAGGTCTGAAGTTGTTTCTTCCTGTGTGGGAGGGAATTTTATGCTCTGGGATAAGTATTCTGGCTGCAGACACGTGTGACTGCCTCTGTGGCACCCTCAAGACCAGAGGTAAGTGGGGCATTTCAGCTCCCTAAGCTTCCACGTGTGGGGTTTCCCAGGTTGTGGTAACATCGAGGTGCAAGGGTGTGGGGATTTGCGCAGCTGATTCCAAGTCGGGGTGGAAGAGCGTGCGGATGGTTGGCGTGTCTTTGGACACTGCTCCCTCAGGGGGCACTTCTCCTTTGCTCAGGCAGCAGGCACCAGACAAGGAGAAGCACGGAAGTGCAAGTGTTTCACAGTTCACGGGGCAGCTGGGCAAATGGCTAAGTTCCCTGGTGTCTCCTTTTTCAGAGGCATGGATGTTGTATCGTGAAGGGCGTGGACTGCAGCTGGCTTCCCCAGTGACTCTGCTTGTCTGCTGATAGTGTTGTAGATGGAAGATAAATTGCTCATCATTGCAGTCTGACAGCTGCCTAGAGAGCAGAGTAGAATTAATTCCTGGACTTCTTCCTTAACTGTTTCGTTTACCTGGGTGAATGTTCACTACTGAATGTCTAACTCCTTCACAGGAATGCATAGTAATAGAATTAGCTGCCGCGTTTGTTTCATGTGTGCTTAGCATCCTAGATAACACAGCAAGTCTGCTGTTTATCTCTCTCAGGAAGAAAATGTAGGTAGTTAAAATAAGCTGGAAAGGCAGTCTTATTCTATTTGGTAGAGGCTGTTGCCTTGGGCTGTGGCTTATCTCATTAACCAACCATGAAAACTGTGCAGTTTTGCATCTTTGCTCTTCATCAGGTAGATTACCATTCATATTATTTATCTACAGTTCTTCAGGGCAACAGTGGGTAGGGTACTTGTGTATTTCTGATGTATTTTCACAAGGCTGCTCGTCAGACTCTGGAGCTGGGTCTTTAAATGCGTGTGGTGATGGACAACTGCTCTGTAATTAAATAACAAAATGCCCTTTTCATTCGGCAGGGGTGTTTGCTTACCTTGTATTGTGCCATTCAGTTACCTATTGAGGTGTTTACCTGTGAATGTGCTGTGGTAACAACAGGCTGTTGGAAAAGCTGGTAGCAAAACAATAGCCTGAAATAAAATACTTTCTGGAGGCCTCTCAAGGGTGGTTAATAGACAATTCCTGAGCTTTTAGCTGTTAAAAGTCTGCTCAGAGCTCCAGCCAAGTTACAAAACATGTTTTGTCTGGCAGTTGTGTGGATCAGTGAGCCAAAGGGTTATGAAGTTTAAAAAATCCTTTTTGACTGAGTTTGGGCCCTTGTTTTGGAAAAGCTGTGGAGAGAGTATGAAGAAGGTAAGGTTTCTCCCAGATCTTCATCACAGGAGTTTGAGTCACTTAGGTAAGTGGGGTTTGGGGTATGCATTTGTTGTTTCAAACCTATACTCCTCTATCTTGTTTTTCTACTGATAAAATTCATTAGTGTTTGGAAAAGGCAGCTTGGCTACTAATTTAGCATGGCCATAACTTTTCAGAAGGGAGAAGACTCGGGGTACAGAAGCTTTGGAGAGGGCCAGGGAGCTGCAGGCACCCCAGGCTGGGACCACGGCTGAGCAAGGACTCATTGATAAGTTTGGGATCTCAGAGGTGCTCTGGCAAGGGCTGCATTTGGACTGCAGCCCAAATGTGCAGACTCCAAACAATGACTCTGTGGACACCTTTGCTATTTTTAATAAAATTCTGATGCTCTGTGAATGTCTGATTTTAGGTTTTAATTTATTAGAGCATTTTTCTGAAGATGAGACTCAATTTTTTTTTCAGGTGTCTTTTGTTAATTTAGTACCTTGAAAGAGAAAATTCTTTTATAAAATGAAATGTCATTGCTGTGTACAGTTCTGGGACAGATGCTGTATGTTGTCATGTTGTTCTCATTGGAAAGCAAACATAAATATAGTTACAGCAGTGTTAAATTCTGTGACTAACCTAACATACCCTGTTACATACTGTTTAAGATTTTATGCAGCCAAGCATGTTATCTTTCATTAAAAGAATATTTACTACAATTTTATATTAGTAATCTGCAAAGGGTTGCTAAGTGTACATGACAAATGGATTGCTTCTTGCAGTAAGGTGAAGAAAATTGTAAGAAATTCTTGACAAAGTCTTCTGCTCCTTTAGTGCCAAAGAGGTCCTGTGAAAATAAATCTCTGTATCCTTCTTGTGTATTTTCTCCCTCCACTGTATACATGTATGGGGAGAGGGAACAATGGACACAACACTCAATCCGAAAAACGTGTTTATTTTGTTTTCCTCTATTTAATTGCTGATGGCTTTAAAAGTAAGAGAACTATCAAGTCTTATGTTTTCATGTTTTTCCCTTTCTATTTAACCAGCTGCATAGCTGATCTATATTTTCCTCTGTATTAGACAGAGGCTTTTTACTCTTCTGCTCCAAGTAGACGCAATGTCTTCTTCCATGGTACTGTGAAGCTGACCATGTAGGTGACCTCTGCTTTTTAATTTGCTAGCAAAACAACCTTTGTGTGAGCATATTCAAGCATACATTTGTTTGCTGATTATGATTTACTTTTTTTAAAAAGCAGCATGAACCTTTCAGAAAACTGTCTTAAGTATAAATGTACTTGTCTTGGCTGATGCAATAGCTAAAGGGGAGCTGAAAGAGCTGTTTGGAAACCACCTGTGTGTCTGTGGATAGCAGGAGTGCCAGATTTACAAACCACTTGACCAAAATGACATACTTTGTGTATGTTAGGGCATATGAATGAAGCATGCTACCAAGTTAATTTGCCCAAACTGGAAGCTGATTTGACAGTGAACTCATTTCTTTGCTTCAGCATTCTTAGGTTTGCTTTTTAATTCTGTGAATTAGCATCAATACACGTGGGAGGACATTTTCTTTGGATCCTGCATTAAATTATTCTGAAGAGGCCCTGACAGTGAGAGGAGTTGAATGTCTGTCTCCTCATCTATCCTCTTAATGGGCCTTGCACTGTGTATTTTTGCACCTATTTGAAGCAGTGATATTAGTTTTCCAATTACTGCTCAAGCTCTTTGACGGTGCCGATGAGCAGTTATGCAACATGTCTGAGTTGCTTCCTTTTTCCCAAGAATGAGCAAGGACTGACAGAACAAGTATTGGCTCCTTTGTGCGAGTTAACTCTTAAACTGAAATTTGGAGCTCATGCTGTGGATACTTGGAGCAGGTCCCTGATTAATAAAGATGAGAGGTTACAGCTATTAAAGAAAGGATGGGTGCTAGCACAGTGTCAGGAGAGCTGGAGTTTGTTCTGGAAAGTTGGATGCAAGTTCATGTAGCATCTTTGTTTTTCTTTGCAGGAACCAGTGACATTTTATTTAAGGTTAATCAGTCCAAATGGCACTGATTGTTCTAGTGTAGGGGTTAAATAAATGCATAAACCCTTGTGTGGGCTTGTTACCCTGCTACTCAAGTGCCCCAGTGATCTGTCTTACTGGCCTCCAGCCTTTGTTTTTCCTTCAGGGATGTCCACCATGCCTGTGCTGTCCTTTCAGCAGGGAACAGCTTTGCCAGATTTATCAGCAGGTGCATCTCCAAGTGAGCTGTCTCTGTCTGGTAGGATGCTGGGGGTGAATTGCCAGCAAAGGGCAGCCAGGGCTGGGTTTGTATACCGGGATCACGGGATGACTCGAAGTCATGCAGCTGTGGTGCATCACTAGGTGCTTAATTACATTGCCCTTCCTCTTGGGCTCTTTCCTGAGATAATGATACCCATCTCATGGCTGGTCCTTTCTAAAGAAAGGTTAGGCTAGGTATCTTCTCTTCTGATTCTGTGTGTGTGCATGTGGTGGGAGCCCCTCAGCCTGCCCGAGCCACCTGAGTGGCTTTGGAAGTGCCCTGCAGCGTGATGGGACTGGGCTCAGCCTCTCTGGGTTGGCTGTGTTGCACTGATCAGATGGGTTACACAGCTGCATCCTAAGACAGCATTTTGGCACGTGCAGGGAGGCTTTTCACTCCAAATTGATTCCCCTCACTTTCTTGCCTGCTTCGTGCGAGTGTAACTTAGAATGCGGAGTGCCAAGTCTGATGTAGTGCTCCTTGCTTTGCAAGGAGTTTTATATATTATGCCAGGGTATTAACTTAGTTTCTTTTTTTGAAAAAAAAATTAAAAAAAATAGGAGATTTTTCATCTTGGATTCAATGATTTAAATTTCCTGCTGCTTACCAATGATTTAGTGGATGTAGCTTGGTCTTGGAAGAGAGCAGTTTTACCAGTTTTCTGGGTTGTGGTGATAGCACTGATTATATTTTTTAGTTAGTTTGTTTGGGTCTTTTAAATACATTAGCTTTTAAGTCTTATCCTTTCCTTCATACTTTCCAGATGGCCTCATTTGTTTGTAGGTTCAAAAGGCTTCTCTCTTCTCCAGGAATCAGCAAATTAAACACAGATCTGTATCGTTTTTTTCCTTCTCTAAAACTGTTGGTTACCTTGTATCTGTAGTCTCTCTGCATTAGTTTGTTAGAAAGGACCAGAAACTACTTGAATCACTGCTCCATTATAAAAGCAGTACTGGCTGTATGTACGCAGGAGTAAATGCACTGCAAGGGATAGTATTTCAGACTAATAATCTGGAATAGAACACAGCACTGTCTCATTTGAAGTGTAGTTCTGCAGCCATCTATGTATTTGCTAATAAAAAGGGGTGGATTTATAACATCAACAGAGCGAATTTAGAGAATCAAAACACGTTCCGTGGTAAAAGTGACCTGGAAATATTTTCACACAGTTTTATGTTACCACTGCTTTTTATTCATTACACATACACACATCCCTGACTGAGATGTTTTTTTGTCTTGTTTGTTGGTTTCAGAAGCTTCCTGGCTTTCACTAAGAATTATTTAGTGTCCCAGATCTGCCAATTATGAGCTTCTCAAGCTATGGGCACAGGAGCAGAGGGACAAACCTCCAGGCAGAAACATGGTGCAAATAGCACTGAAGCAGCTGCAGACAAAAGGGCAGGCTGTGCATTTGATAAGTAAGAATTCAGTGTACTAGAACTGCAACACAGGCATATGAAAGGTGACAAATTTAGCCCAGGGTAAACTTGCCTTTGGGAGAGAGCTCAGTCCCTAGTTAGTCAGGTGTTCAGGCTTTTAAATCAGGACTGCTTGACTTGGCACAGATTAACCCTTTTGTGAACTTCTAGCCTCAGTGTTGGCAACTCCCATGCATTTGAGTTTCTCTGGCCACGTTATCTGATTGCGCTTGGGGTAGGGGGAAACCAGAACTTGGTAGAATATTGAAGGTAGGTATGGTGCATTTCTCCTGCATTTCCAAGCCTTTGGTGATCCAGGTAAAACCATGGATGCTGGGTATCTGGGGGTCAAAGCTACTCTTTTAAGTTTGCCTGAACTCAACAGCCAAAATCCAGCGTGTCTTGCACGAGTGCATATCAGGAAGCGTAGCATGTCTCAAGCATGTTCACTGAGCATGAGCAGAGCTGCTATCAGTAGGGCAGCCCAGGCTTTCCAGATGCCTTCAACTTGCTGTGTGTAAGTGTAATCTCTCTTGTTTCTACATGGAACAAATCATACAGAACCACAGCTGAAGAGGGTGCTCAGCCTCAGCCTCATTTTACTTCTCACCAGTTCTTCCCCAGAATGCTGGCGTGTTGCCGGCAAGTAGCAACTTCAGACAGTGTAAATAAAAATCACTGTCCTTAGCAGTGCAGATTTTTGTGTGATATTGAAGACTTTGGACGGATTACGCAGCCTGCTGGAAGCAGAAAATGTGGCAAAGACTAGAAATTGAGTGAAGAGGAAAAATTATTACGTTAGTCCTTAAACTGAATTATCTTGCCATTTGTCACTTCTGTAGTGCTTTTACTTTGTGTTAAATCCTCTTTCTGGTTTGATTGCAGGGAAGTATCCATTTCATGTGCCCCTCCCCAGGAATGATACCCTGTTATGAGAGCTGATGCTTCTCCCTGTGTGGCTGTGTCTTACATCACATCTGCATTTGGTGACTTCACTTTTTTTTAGCTGTTACTGCACTGGCTCTGTGCAGAGCTTCTCGAAGCCTGTGGTCTACAGGCTTTGACCCCCTTGGAAGGAGCATTATTGAGTACCAGTGTTTCCAGACAGCTGTGACTCCTTCAGCATTTGATATGATTGTTACAGCCAGGGCCAGATCATATACTGTGAACCTTGAGGAGCCAAAGAAGCTTCTGTTTTTTCTAGCTGATTTACCAGGCTCCAGAAACTTCATAGAATTGATGGATTTTTACCACAAGTGAGTCAATGATGTGCTTTGAAAGTTGTTATGTATCTTCATGTGGCTGCAGGAAAGTGAAACTGCCCCCTCTCCCCGACCCACTTTTGCATATTTGAAAGCAGAATTCTTCAGACTTTTTATTAGCAGCCACAACAGATGCTTAGCATCTAAAACTGCTCTGAGGCATCAGATTGAGAGGAGCTAAGGTTACAGGCTCAATGCTGATATTGTTGGATGTAACACTGTGGTCTTTATCATGCAAAGAGTGGGCATAGATATATTATTTTAAAACACTGGTATTTGACATCTTTTCTTGAGAGGGTTTTATCTACTTGCTTTTGTCCCTGCATTTTTAGATTAGGGCCTTAACTACATGTCTGTGTATGTTAACAACATCTAGGGTAGGAGTGGCCTTATTAAAAATGTACTTTATGATCATGATGATGTGATTGTTTGAGGCAAAAAGCCAGATTTTGGTTTTTTCTGTTAAACACGTTGGGTAGTGATCACTCTTCCTTTTTTAGCTTAAGCAAAGCAGTGTCTCCTGGAGATTCTTTACTCAGCCTGGAGTAGATGTCAATAGTGTGTCCCATTGTTTCCACCTCCCTTGACCTCTACTTTAGAAGATATCCATACTTGAAGATAGAAGATCTCTTAAGTTCCCAACTAATTTATGAGCAAGGAGGAGGTAGCAGCCTTTTCAGAACTGCCGCTTAGAACTGTGAGCTCTGCCATGCAACTAATTTGAAAAGTCATTCCATCACAAGCATGTTGACGTGGATGCTTTCTGCTCCTTGTCTGCATTTCTTGGTGCACTTGTGTGAGAAATGATAGGATTCAAGGAAGGGAAAGAGAAGACATCTGTATCTAGCCTGCAAGAAAATGAGAAATGATGATGTAGACAAATTGAGTGATTACAGGACCCTGACACAGAAGACATGGAAGATAAAGCTGGGGGGTTTTTCAGTGTTGCAGTTGTGAGTGGGAGGTTTTGAGTTTTGATGGCTATGCTTCACTGACATCATTAATGTTTCATCTGAGTAATGAAGTTAATTATCCAGTAATACAAGTGTTTGTGTGTGGGCAGGGTTAAAATGTTCCAGATATTTGATAGTCTGTTGGGTAAAATTTTGTGCAAACCTGCTAACAAGACACCGATCATTTATTTATGGTGTGTTTGGCAACTGAGCTGTGTAATGCAAAATTTTTACAGTGATTTCTTTAAAACTTCTAATTTTAGTTGTACAAAACTCCAGTGTTGATATAAGTTTCAAAGCTCAACAAAAGGAGAAGAAAACATTTAGAACTTCAAGAAATGAAAGATTTTAAGAAGAGATGATAAACAAGAAGTGGGTAGAAAAATGATGATGACACACATTAATCAGCTATTTAGGCAGCACAATTGAATGACATTTTTCTTTCTGACTTCTGTGAGAATACTGGTAAAATTCACTGAATCCAGGTGAGTTTATTGAAGTGGTTGATGTATAACTCCAGTGATAGTTAATCAATGTTACTGTGAATTTAGGCTAAGGATGATAGTCACATTAGAAGCAAATATAGCTAAACTGGTATGTGTGTGTTAATGCCATACTTTATAACAGGCATAAACTTAAAATTGCACTTGTAAGCCTCGTTCTTACAAACTAAACTTGGATGGACTGTGGTGGTTCAAAATCTAGCTGGAAAATTAAACCTGCCCAAGGTGCTCCGTTTCCCCTGCCCTTCTGATAATGGCGGATCACTGGGAGGGATTATGAGTTGGAATAACAATTTACTGAAAATCACAATAACCACAACAATATGAATAACAGAGTGAGAGGGTGTTGTACACCCAGAACGGTGTTCAGCACGGAACAGCCCCTGGGTAGCACTGGACGTGGTCTCCAGCAAAGGCTCAGCCCCACTGCGGCTCTCGGCTGCGGCGGTGCCCACGCAGTCCCGGTGTAGGGCAGCTCTCCGGTGTGGAGGTGGCAGCACGGTCCTGGCACAGGGCACTGTGGTCCGGGCCTTCTTCCCCAGAGCCAGGCAAAAACCACAGGCTTCCACTTTCTGGCACCAGTGTCTTCCTGCCAAAACCACAGCACCAGCAATGATGTGCGTGCTGCGGAATTAAACAGTGCTAGAAACTCCACCCACCCCACCCCCTTTTTTTTCTCTGTATGCAGGACACTGACTAAAACATCACTTAAGAGATCTTGCACCACCTAAACTATGTATTAAAACCCCCTCTGAAGTTCCTAGGTGACAAGAAAAGGCAACAGTAGCAACTGCAAATGCAATTACTAATGCTTGGTTTTGGTTTTACAGTTAAAAGAACCCCCAACACTTACAAAAGCATCCATCCACCGACATAAAGAATCAAAGAAAACACCACTTTTTACAAAAATGAAAAAAAAAAAGGCAGTAGCATTTTTGAGGTGATTTAACATGATTGTAGCATGGGTTTTACCTCACATTGGCTTTGAAGCCCTGATGATAATGTGTCGTGGTTAAAGTCTCTTTGTAGTAGACTACTAAAGGCTTTTGGGACTTTGTTTTACTTAGGTACTGTCTATCTTAAGAAGATTAAAAAATAAAAGACACAAATGTGTGTGTAAGCACTGTGTCAAGGGTCATAAAGGTAGAGCAATGACAAGATACAGCAGGAAAAACTTCTGTGTTTTGTTGAGTTTCAGCTGAAGTCTTCCCTGTGCATCTCCAGGGGAAGGTGAGCAAGTTGGTTTTCAGCCATGCTACTGAATAGGTGGAGATAATAGTCATGGGGGGCCCCATGCCTAAAAGCATTCTGTCTTCTTAAAGCTCTTTTCTCTCTGTTTTGATCATCAGCTAGGCTGTGTTGATGGCAAGAGAAGAATGGTGCTTGGGAAGATGGAAGCCTAGAAAAGGCATGCTATAACCTGCATCTGTGCTGCAGTCAGGGCACATACTGACTTGTCTGATTCAAGGGAGCTTTACATTTCCTTAAAACTGGGCTGACTTACACTAGTGTGGAGTTGGGTCTAGCCTGAAGGACCTGCCTGTGGGCTGGGCAAGTTGTCAGGCAGTTGGCTCCCCTGGAGCACCATGTTCCTGTGCCCCTGATGCTGCTGGTATCCGGGCCATCTTGCTGCTAGGCTGTCCTTCGTTTGTCATGCTCACACATGCAGCTGCAGAAGAGGTTGCCTTTGGTTGTGCCAGACCCTGCTGGGCGTTCAGTGCTGGTGGCACTTGTGGCTTAGCCTGTGTGGGGAGTGTTCTCATCACAGTGCAAACTGCTCGGGAGCCAGGTGGCTGCTCACTTCCCTTTCTTTTTTGGGGCCCCACACCAGCTTTTCCATGTTAGAAATTCCTTAAAAAACAAAACACTGATGTCTCAGAGTTTTTGAATCTGTGTGCTGTCTACGCAGGATGCTTCTTAGGGTGTGTAACAAGAGTGATCTCCTGAGGTTGGAGCATGGCCTGCAGGAGGCAGGGTCTGCCAGCTCCTGAGGTGGGGATTGGGCCACCAGCTCCCAGGGGCTGCCCAGCCTGGCCAGTGCAGCTGCTGCTCACGCTGCTCCATGAGCTCCCTGGGCCTTGTGTACCCCAGCAAAGAGCTCTGGAGAGCGGATTGGCTTGGGCAGCAGAAGAGCTTAAGCTGTTCCAGAGTGGACTGGGGAGAGGCTTGTCTGAAGGAAGCAAAGGCTTGGCTGTCTGAAGAATGAGGAGAGAGTTGCCGGCACACCTACCATCTAAAAAGAGCAAAGGCCATCACTCTCAGGTTTATTTTCCTTTTTGGCAGGCTGTGCTATGTCTCCACAGTGAAAATTAGGATAGTACACAAATTGAAGAGCTTGTAAGTCATTACTCTAGATAAAATGATAAAGCCCAGGAAGATCTAGTTCACTCTGCACTTCTGTAGCTTGCTCTGAGAAGCAGAGTGAGTTGAAAGTTCACAAGTTAGAGTAAATTTGAGAAGTAACCTTTTAAAAGCTCTCTTCCTCTCCCTAAGACTCTTGTGTTCTGAAATGAGCAATGGTTATGTAGCATCAAGCACATGGATCAGTGTTTATAAAAGCAAAATTCACATACAAAACTGTTCTGAGAAAGAGTTTGACTTAGAAGACTTCTGCATCAGAATCTTGTGAAGTCTTTCTGGGGAAGCAAGCTGATTGTTTTTCCAAATTTTCAGAGGCATCAGTAGTTTAAAAACTACTGAATTTTTTTTTATGTATCAAGGAGTAACTTGATACTCAATGTTGGGTACCAAGTTGCAGCAGTTGTTACACTTAATTCCTAAGTTAAGGAGTTAACTTCTCTTGAAGAGCAGAATCATTTATTGGTTTTTGCATTCAGTGAATTGTCATTTCCTTCTTTTTGAGTGTGGTTTCTGACTTTCATTTGCTTGTTTGTTTTCCATTTGGCTGTTCGAAATTGATGTTGTTCTCAGATAAATGGGGATGTTTTGTTATTAGATGCATTTCTCCAGGTTAACATATTGTAAGAAGCTGCATAAGTAACACATAGCCAATATTAGTGTGATACACTCAAGAATCTTCACAAAACCAGAAATTATGAAAATGGATTTTTTATTGAATAGGAGCATATTAATTTTTAATAATTAACAGCACTAGATAATTGACATCATAAGACTTTTAAAAATCAGCAGAAAGAAAAATAGCCCTCCATCAATGGCTACTTAGTGGTTTTTGCCCAGCTCATGAAGCCTGTACATCTTAGGTAGACAAGATAGTGTGCATTTGCAGAGTGGGGGAGATTGCCAAGTGGTTTTTTGCAGCACGTTGAAGGCAAAATTGCTTTTCTGGAATGTGGCAATTCCTGAATTCCCATCTAAGGGGCAGCTAGATGCAATCAGCTGTGTCGCTGCCTGCAGCTGGCCTGGTTGCTGGGTTTCCTGCCTGTTAGATACAGGGTAGGAGCAGGGAGGGGACTTTGTCTGGTGCAGAATTTCCTGAGGAAGAAATGCATCCAGCGTCATGCACCTGCATGACAAGGAAGTGGGAACACTGTTCACACCTCCGTCATTTAGCTGCCCTGGCTGTAAGAGTCAAGTGCATGACAGAGAACCTGCTGAGAGTTTTCTCTAGAGATGGTAGCTACTCATCAGCTGAGGGGGTGTGTAACTTTGGTTTGTGCTTGAGATGTTTTGGTTTTTTGAAACTTTTTTTAAGAGAGTTTTTTGTAATCAAGAGACTTTTTTTTAAACTGTAAGTTTTGTTTACATTTTTTTTTAGGAGGGACTTCTTTTTGATGCCCCTCTAGTTTGACTAATATGATTAAGAAAGTTTGTTTTACCAATTGAGTTGTTCTCTGTAGAATAGTATAAAAGAGAAGAAATTCCCCAAAATAAACACAGTCATTGTCAACCTTCTAAAGACAGAGTCCTTGTCTTCCTTTCGTGTCCTACTGCAACAGGCTGAGTGGGTGGTTGGCTCTGGGTAAGCCATCAGGGGGTGTCCCAGCCATCTTCAGCTCCCACCACTTAAAGAATAAATAAATAAATATGGGAAAGCTCCATCCTGGAAGGGGCCTCCCTTTCACATGCAGGGATAGCAGTGGGCAAGGAGAAGTCCCTTTCAGCCCTGCTTTCTTGAGCAGGAACAGGGGAGTAGTTTGCCATTTCTGGAAGGTGTTTTAAACTCTGAAAGAAAAGATTTCTTTAGCAGAGGAGAAATGTGATACATTAGAAATAAAATAGCTGTAAAAGAGATAATATAAAATGTAAAACAGTATAACAAAATATCTGAGTTTAGGGGCTGTGAGTATAGTGGTGGCTTTTAAGGATTTAAAATGGCCAAGTAGCTGGTTTCAGCACTCAAGCACCATCCCTCTCTTGAAAGATTGATGGTCTTAAAATATCAAAGTATAAAAAGATTAAGTCTTGCAGTGTAGCTCAGGTGATTAGGGATGAAGTGGCTGTCACAGTCTTGTTAGTTCCAGCAGGTACTTTGTATTTTACAGATGATAGAAATGGAAAAGGGGTACTGTGGGGAAGCAAGAGGAAGAAAAGGAAATCAAGAGTGCACGTGAGGACTTCATTGAGGCTCCTGTAGTAGTGTAGAGGAAATCTTGCACCCCCTCTGGACCTAGTGGTGAAGAGGGTTTTGTCTTGCACTCAAAGCAGTGGGTCCTTTTGGAAAGAATTGCCTCGTCTTCAGGGTTTTTATGACTCTCTGCCCATTGGTTTGTGTTTGTGGTTCAATTTGTGTATGCCGTGGAGAGTACACAAAAGACTTAATTCTACAGATTGATTAAGCTGATATCTTTCTCTGGCCCTTAGCTACTGGGCTATCCAAGGTCAATTTTTTTGAAACTGTGGTTTATAGCAGTGGCTGTTGAGGAAAACTGTTCTACTGTGCTTATTTAATTTATTTGAATATTAAGTGTAGCTAAGTGCATTGCACTTTGATAATGGAATCTTTACTTAATTGTTGGTAGCTAAAAGCAAATAGGAATGTCTGTAGAAGTGTTTCTTATAAAATGTGGATCAAATTGCATTTCCTCTGAACCTGAAGTTTTTGTTTTGTTTCCTGGTCTTTAAAGCTCCTCATTATGGTTGCTGTGACACGCTTAGAAAGGGAGCAATCCCATCACTAAGGATCACTGCAAAATGTTTAATCTGGCATTTCTAAGTGATGAAATTAAAGAAGATAAGAATAAAAGCACTGTAATAGCAGCATCTATTTCCAGCTCCCTCTGCATGGAAACAGCGTCATTTGCAGGGCACGGAAGTGCTGCCAGTTTTAACCGCTGTGCGTAAACACAGAGGGAAGCTGTGCAGGGAGAGGGAAGGTGTGTGGACCTTCCTTATTAGGAACACCATGTACAGGTAATGCGAGGGCTTTTTCTAAAGGGTGCCTGTACCATCTTTTTTGTGATGGAGAGAAGTAGTACAAGAGTGTAAAAAAAAATTGTTGCACAGAAAATGCTGGAGCGCAGGGTGTTTTGGATTACAAGTCAACAGAATGTTTTCAACCCGATTTTTAACCAAGTATTGGGGGTCTAGGACATTGTAAAAGGTGAGTACTTGGGAAGGTATCCTGCTGAGGCACATTGTAACCTGAATTTCAGCACTGAATCTGTGTAATGGCTATATACAGATAAAAGAAAAAGTAGGGGAAAAAGGTGAAATAAAGTTATATTAACACTAATGTGCTAGTGACCTGTTTTTGTGGAATGAGAAGGTACAGAGAAGGAAAGCCCCCTTTGGGGTGTTGCCTTTCCTAGATGAGTTACAAGTGAAGGTATGTGGTTGAGCCTGCTCCCCTCCTCTACCTTAGCTGGGATCAGCCCTGTCTGTGTCCAGTGCCATGGAGAGGACTTTGAATTGTTGAAATGCAGCTGCTGATTCCCATTTTTATGGCTCAGAGCAGGCCTAAATAACACTGTAGGTGGGTCTTCTGGTATTTAGTGTTTTACAGCATCATGTTTTTTTTGTTGTTGGAAATTGTGTGGTGGTGAGCAAGATGACAAGGAAGCTTTGCAGCGTGCAGGGGATTGTGTTTAGTGTTCTGGGTTGGACATCTCTCACAATGCCATGAAACTCTCTTCCATGACTGCTTGGTTACTAGACCCAGGGAGCCCTGTACACAGAGGCAGTAGGTGGCTGCCCCTCCACAAGCAGCTCTGTGGTTAATAGTCTAAGATACAAAAGTTTTGAAAGCCAAGTTTGTAAATCAGGACAGTCTCAGTCTGCACCACTGGTGACCACATCCCAGGCTACTTCAGTGGCAGGACTTGGCAGTTGGAGTGTCCCTGGGTCCTGGTGCTGCCATAGGTGATGTCTGGCCAAAGGTGAGCACATCTCAGTTTCTCCTGAAATCCCACCTTTACTAAAACAAAATAGCTGGGTGCTTTGCATGTTGCAGACAGGGTTATAGCAGGTGTTCATGTTTCTTTGTTCTTCACAATTTGATTCATGTGTCTTTTAGAAAAGGGCTAGGACACTGCCTGTAAGCGGTAATGGTAGTGTTGCTAGAGCTGTTGGAACAAATGTAGTTATGTCTGGAAATTTTGTCTTAAATTTGCTGGTATACCTCCAAGCCATGTTGTTTCTTCTCAAACATCAGAATTAGGACCCTTTCACTCCAAGCTTTTCTTTCAAGCTTTACCACTTCATCTTGCCTTTTTGTTTTAGGCAAATCTTTGCGTGTCCGTGCCTTAGTTGTTATTAATTCTAAAACAAGGATACTTTTTTCATACCTGTCTTCTAGGCAGGATTTGTTCACTGCTGCCTCTCAAGCAGAAATTGCTCTGCAGATTTGAACAGCTTTCCAGGGGCTAAATAAGCATTTCTGTTAATGGGTCCTCTGACTTGGACTGAAAGGGAAATATGTGTGAAGCACGCCGTTGTGCCATCTTGTGGTGTCCCCTGTCTTGTTCCCTACAGTGATGTGAAAGGTGTGTCTCTTCTCTAAACACGGCAGATTTATTGGCATCTCTTCTGATATCTGAGCAAACATTTTAAAAAAAAAAAATCAGCTAAAAGCTGTTCCCCGTACCATCCTCTGCCACCCAGAAAATACAGAAATTGGTGACTCAGAACAGAGCAGTCTTGAATTTTTGAAGCAGTGTGGTGGCAATAAGGACCAGTGAAAAGCTGTGATCTGCACAGCATTCCCGTGGCAGGCAGGCTCACTCTCTCTCCAGGGCTCCAGTAAGGGAGCCTTGTTGAGGAAGCAATGCTTGACTTGAGGAATGATAATAGAAAAACATTCAGCAGAGCAGCCCTTCATGGGGATGGCTGAGGTAGTTACTTGTGCTAAAGAGCTTACCCCTGTCTTGGGCAGGAGAGAATTGTACTGATGCAAGCAGCAGCTCCCCTTGCTGTGTTTTGGTGTTTGGCTGGCCACACAGGCACCAGCGACCTAGGCGAGCCTGGGAATGTGTTCAACTTGGCTAAGGGTCAGCTCAGAGAGGGAGAAACTCTGGGTTTTGTGTGTGAACTGAAATGCACTAACCCTTTCCTAATAGTACTTCTTCATCAGCAAAAGACTGCTTTAGTATTGGTGTATAAATAAAGGGACATTTGGAATAGGAGTGAAAAAGGTCCAACAATGGTTTTATTATAGATGGTGCTACAAAAGTAGTTGAGACCAAATGAGAGTTAAATCCAATGGTGAGGCTTTGTGGGTGAAGGTGGTGGTGCTGCAAGCCCTCAGATTGGGGCTGAGCTGGGCTCTTCTGCTGGTGTCAGCGCTCTGCAGAGAAACCCACCATATGCCGAGCGATGCCACCATTTCAGATGATGCTGCATACGTGTTCCTGCCGTGCCTGAGCTAATCAGCCCTCCAAAAAGCCCTCCAGGACGTCAGCTAGCCTCTTTGTGTAGGGAGGCTCAGTGCTTTTAGCAGGAACTGGCTCTCTCAGAGCCAGCTCTAATGTCTCTAGCATGGTGGGTGCTGAAAGGGGCCTTTTATCTAATCGAACTCCAGTTGCTTCAGGATGAAGCATTTACAGCGTCAGGCATGCAGCCCGGGAAATGATCGGTCGGTCCTACAGGGGCTGAGGGAGGCTGGATGCTCTAACATGTATTGATTCATCTGTGTTTTAACAAACAAAAACCGTATTAGTGCTGCTGCTTTACCTCGCATTATTGTGTGTGCATTAGATATTGAGTCAGCAGTAGCAGTGGAAAGCTTATGAGGGAAATCATAAAGCAGCTAATAGAGGTGGAAACTTTAAAGTGATGATGTTTTGGATAATAATGGTAATGAATAATGAGAAAAATGGGGATGGTATAGCTGAAGTATATACAGAAAAGTGGCTGTCTTCTGGATTCAAGGTATTCTCAAGATGATGACTATCATTAGAATGTGATAAGAAACAAGAAAACTTGTTACAAATGCTTCTTTCCTCAAGTAAATTATAATGGAAGAGACTGAATCAGTTTTGAGGCTGATAAAATGGCAGCTGCCAGGAGCTAAAGAAACTACAGTGGAAGTAAAGGTACAGAGAATGCATTTTAAGAAGTAAAATTGCAACAGTTGATAAAAAAAGTATGAAGTTGGTTGTTGTTTTTTATTCTGTTTTTTTTTAAAGTTTCTGTGTCAATCAGTTCCTAGCAAGGGAAAAATACTTGGTTAATCATCTTTGAGATTTCAGCAGAAGGACGTTTCAAAACATCTGTGGTAGTGAGTGGTGGGAGCATCATGCAACTTCCCAGGCCCATGAAGTTCTGAGGTGGTTTCATTTTCTTTCATGTCTAGTAACGTAGTCCAAGTACGCTTACTGTGTTTTCCAGAACTTTTATTCCTGAGCTTTTTAAAAAGGGTCGTGGGGTTTTTCAGACGATTTTCATTTCCTTATGGATTTGAAACTGCTTTAAGTATAGATAGGGTAGCTTTAGTTGCTGTGGTTTGTATGGCAAAATAGATGCAATTAGCACGGAGAGTGTTTCTCTGGTGATCTTCCCAAGTGTGACTGCCAGGTAGGATGGCTGGGTTAGCCCAGTGCAGCCCTGTTAATTTTACTTACAATGCTAAAATGGGTAATAAGGCTAAGATTTGACAATAGATGGTAAAATGCATCTGTGTATTTGTTAAATTGATATGCTTATGGAGGATCTATGTTATGTACTGAAACATATTGTGTATTCTGGTAAACAGAAGATGACCTTGTAGGCCGTGAGTCTCTGGAGACAATAATTTGCAAGACATGTTTTTGGTGAATGTTTCTGAATTTTGTTTCGTGTACATTCTGAGCAGCATAGGGAGCGTTACAGAATTTGGAATGATAAAAACATTAAGAAATCATCAACTTGGAGGTGTGTGTGTGAGTAGGAGTCATTTAAAATTCAAATCATAATCCTATTTTATGCTTAAAAAAAGACAGAGTAGGAAAACAGACCAAAGCTGCTGTTAACTAAATATAATTCTCTTTTATTGTCCTTACCATGGAGCAACAGCCAGGTTGTGTAAAATTTACCTGGATATGCTTGCTGCCTTCACATCAGTCACTGGCAAACCTTTTGTCTTACAGGTGTATTCAAGCATGAATTGATTCCTGAACCTCTTTCTTTACCCTGCATGTGTTTATCTTTTGATGGGATCTTTTAACTTAATTAGTGATTGAGTATTACTGGTGACCAAACAAAATGGTTATGGAGGAGTGGGGTTGTGACGCATTAAGCTGAACAAGTGAGATCATTTTGTTATCAGATGATAAGGTGAATTATACACCGTGCCCAGCTGACATTCCTGATGGGTTGTGAGCCAGGCAGTCTTTGTTCCAGGTTATCCCTGGAGTAAGGGTGTTTGCTGCTCTGGGCCTCTGGACTTCCAAGGGAATTTGACCATGACACTTCTGTGCTCAAGGTTCCCCGGGTGCAGACGAGTCTAACAGTGGCACAGAACCTTCTGGGTGAGATGCCTTAAGATTGCTTGAGAGTAAGGGTGGCTGCTTCTGCTTTTCAGTTTCCTTGTATGAGGAAATCAAAAACCTCAGGAAATCCAGAATCTGCCTATTGAAAAACAGCACTCCTGGATGCTTCTGAAAGCCCTAGACAATTGTGCAATCACACACATGCTTGTTATTCTTGTCAGAGGAATGCATAGAGACCTGGGTCTTCCTTCACAAAAATAACTTGTTTCTTAAGAGGGGGCTTGAACTGTCAGTGTGAAAACACCTCCAGTGCCTCTGCCAGCATCACATTTCTCAAGGGAAGGACTAGAGTGGTACATGCTTTTGAGTAGACTGCAATACATGTTCTGTTGCCCTTGCAAGTACTAACAACCATGCAGAATCCAATTGACAGAGACATGGATGAGCCTTACCCTAAGAGCCATTATTTGTTTATGCACTGCAGCCTTATCAAGGAGAAGGAAGCCATTGAAAACACACCATTCATGTTTCACAGCTCATCCAGCAAGTCTTGGATTGAATTGGGGTACAGGCTACCCTGTTGATAAACATGAGCAAAACCAGTGATGTTATAATGCAGACATTGCAGTAAAATTATGAAAATACTAGGAAAAAAAATCAGAAAGCAGTAAACCAAAGTGCATCCTTTTAAGGGTCACGATGTGTACTTGCATATTTTAACAGCTAAAATTTTGATAAATGGCAAGCCTCATCTCAGCCAATTCTGCCATTGTAAAAAAAAAATTAAAAAATAATAAATCTAGTCCTGCTGATGTCAAGATGGGCCATTAATTTTGTAGTAATAATTGACCTTCTCTTCAACTGATTTTACATAAAAATCAAACTTTTGCTTTATGAGAGTCTTAACTGTGAAGACTGTAGAAATTTGTGTTACTGGGTTAGAAACTTCAGGCTTTTTTTATTTTTTTCTACCATCTTATTGCTCAAGAGTAGCCCTTTACCTGCTGAGTTGGGGAATATCATCTTACAGCAGGCCTCTTCTTTGTACATAAATGCATCTTGAGGTAAGCAGGTTTTTCAGCTCTGTTGGTTTTAGAAAGATTACTTTGGGATCATTGGTATGTCTGCCACAAGAATATGCACTGCCATGTGCTCTATTGGAACATTATTTTCCAACATAATTTTGTTAGGGCCTTCTGGTTACCTGGTTTACACTTTGTTGTCTGGACTGCTCATGTGTACTGTAGTCATGTTAAATCAACCTTTTCTAGGCTCATAAAGTAGTGTGTACCCTTATATGTGAGCAAATATTTTAAAGCAAGCCTGCCACATGATTCTCCTGTAACGAGCTGTCCTCCTGTGGTGACACACATATCTCTAGTGCTGTTGGCCACTACCTAGAAGGTAAATATGGAAAGAAGTTCTTCAAAAAGTTTCCTTTCCTCTGACTGTCTCACTTGGACATCTGAGCTGTGGTGACCAGAAGCTGCTCTGCCTGTGACACTGGAGAAGTTTTTTTGGTGGTGCCAGTGCAGGGAGGATGCCTGATCACCTACACCCCTCTTCAGACATGGGCAGCTTGTGGATGGGTTCACAAGTAAGAGTGGCACTCCTACTGATAGTGAAGCTATTTGTGATCTTACCCAGAGGTTCCTGGGAGAGTGGTGTGCACCTACTGTGTGTGGCTGCCCTGAGGAAGTGGGTGAGGGAGGGAAAAATCAAGGATTTGTTACTATGAGAGAAAGCTGCTGCTAGACTGGGGAAACTGTGCTTGAGCAGTGGAAAACCCCCTTGAGTAGGCCCTTCCCCTTTCTCTTGGTGCTGGACTGTGGAAGAGATACTTGGGATGGGTGTAGCTGGGAGGAGAGCACGAGAGGCTGTCTCTCCCCTGTGCATGAGCAAGAAAATGAAGCAGCTTTGTGTGACAGGACCAGCCTGTCATAAGGGGGCTTCAGTGAAGGGTTGAGCCTTACAGGAGGGATGGGTTATTCTGCAGCAGTTTGGCTCTACACCAGTGGTAACCAGAGCACTGGGTCTAATATCAACCCTGAAACAATCTCCTCATATTCAACACTGGTACAGCACTGGTGCTCTTAGGATTTAGCAAGATGTTATTCATTTGAGGAACTGAGGCTGAAATCCGGTCCCTGAAGTGTTCAAACAGTGTTCAGAGCTGGATGCTGGTTTGTATTCTCAGCCTGCTTCTTCCTCTCCAAGTGAAGAAGAAGTTTTGTGTCAACCTGATCATGGGTACCAAGCAGGGCTGAGTGCAGGAGGTTCTAGCTGCGTGAAAAGCTGTGCACGTACTCTGGGATTTTGATGCAGGTGTTTGAATAGTGTTTTTTCTGTCTTTTTTTTTCCTTTTTAATCTGAAAAAAGACGCAGCCAACAGCAGATAATTCTGTGCGTAAATCAACAAACAGTACTGTAGTTTTGCAAGATGAGTCATTCCTTTTGCAAAGAGTAAAATCTGTGAGTGGGATGTGCTACTGGAGATTGGAGTGATATGATATAGAATCATTACATTTTGATTAACAGTAGCTTCCAAAATACTAGTTTTGTTGTGCTTGCTCCCCAGAGTCACTGGTCTCACTAGTCTAACTGGAGTCTTTGCTGGAGAAGAAATTCAGGTGCTGTCAATGAGAAATCTTTGCATTCTTACTCTAAAGTGCCCAAATCTGTTCAAAACTCCCCCATTTGCTTACAGTCTCTTAGATTGCTAGTAATATCATGGTAATCTTGCATAATTTTTTTTACATTTAAATTCATCCTATGTTCCTGGTAGGATTTCTCATCCTTGCTTCTTTTAAAAATGTCACTGAGATTTCTGTTTTATGATCTTGAGAGATTGGTTAAATACATTTCTTCAGTTCAGTGGTGTGCTAACTAGCTCATAGCTGATCAGATTGCAGCAGTCTCTTCAGCGTGTTCTACTGGATCTGATCCCAGTTTTACTTCCTTCAGTGCATGACAGCAGAGGGAATCTACACTCACTCTGCTAGAGGCTTTTCCCCTCTGGTTTCAGGATTTTCCTGGAAAATAATCTTTTATAATATTAAGTGTTGCTTACAAATTCTGTTTTTATTTTTTCCATAGGTGTTGGCATCATGTCGGGCATTTCTTCTAACATCTCGGATTCCCACCAAGGTAAAATCACTGTGTTTCTATAAACACTCTGGGGTAAAAAATGAAAGTTACATAAACTAAGTAGCAAAAAATTAGCATATTTTAGTCATACTTGTACATCTTTTAAAAAAATAGATAATTGAGAAATGGTATGTGGCATGGTCTTGAGTTAGAATGGTGCTTCTATTAGTGTATGCTTTAAATGAATTTTTCAGTATATATATATATTTATCCACACACTCCTTTTCAGAGGAATTTTAACTTCTAGAAATGCAGGTGGCTGAAGAGTTGCATTGTAAACTCCAACTTCAAGAACTGTGAGAGGAGCCTGATGAATTTTATAGAAGGACAGTTTATGTGCAAACAAGCTGATGGCATTATTCCCTCTAGTGTTTGTAGTGTCAAATAGGATTACATTTGATTTGGAGGCAGGAACTGTGTTGAGTTTTACTTAATTCTGCTGTTTTCTAATGGTTTTTGCTGCTCGTTTTGAAAAGCAGTTTGGCAACTTGCCTCACCAATGCCTGTGCCTGTGACAATTTGTAATGATTGTTGTAGAAGAGAAAGAATGATTTCCACATGAATAAAAATGACGCATGTGAAAGAACTTCTCTTGTCCAGCTTGGAACCCAGTGAATGCGAATTTGGCACATATCCTGTTTTGTTGTATTTGGCATGTGTGTGTCTAAGTGTGTGTGTGTATGTGTATATATACACACACACATTATAGAAAGACCAGAATCCATAAGTGGAACTATTGGTTCCAAATTTTCAGTTATGGTCACCGGTAAATGTGACCATCCTTAGCTGTAATTTGAAGATGCTGACTGACAGGTAGGATGAACTGCAGCTTGAATTTCTGCTGATATTTATTTTCCTCAGTCGATCTCCCTGTCCCTGCAGCACAGATGTCTCTGGCTGGTTGTCTGTTGGTGTTTGAATCACCCACAGGTTTCAGCCAGGGCTTTTTAAGACAGGGCTTGGTGACTGCTTGCTTGGAAAGAGAGATCCAGTTGATGAACAGCTCAGACATCAGTGCAATGGCAAAATGATGGACAGGTGGTTATTGTGATCATGTTAATCACAAAGTCATTGTAAGTCATCGAAAAGCTCTTGAAGGCTGAGGCTTGGAGTACTAAGTGATAGATAGCTCTGTTTAGTTGAGTGTTTCAGACAATTCTCAGAACTTATTAAATAGATTTGCATGGTTGAAAAACTTGGTTTTGTTTTCAGTAAAATCTAAAATATGTATTCTGTACTAGTAGAAATGTAATTTTGGTGATAGCAAATAGAAGGAAGACGATGAGACGCCGTGCTTATGATTTATGTAAAAATTAAACTTTTTTGTGTCTGAACAACTATTAGGATGGTTGAAAATCCATCCTAATTTCTACATAACCTGCATTTCTAGTAGGGTTAGTGAAACTTAGTAAATTTTCTAATGTCTGTAGTGTTTTCAATAGCTGCTCAGAAGCTTTCTGAGCCCAAGAACTTCCTTATAACTGTCAGGCAGTATCTCCTCAAAAGACAGCTGAGAACATTCAGCAAAGACACATTATTTCTCTGGGGACCTCTAACAAAATTGAATATGCCTAGAGATGGCCAGTTCTAAGTAACTGTTACTGCTGCATTCCATTCCAAGCCTTCCTTTTGTTTAAACAATGATGTTGAAGTGTATCTACTAAACAAGGATCAAAGTTAAAAAGAATTAATGTTGTTTAACTGAAATACCAACTCACACTATTATCCTTAGAGCAAAGATATTAACAGTGGCCACCTCTAAAGTTCACACTCTGGTCCAATGAGTTCATTTCCCCAATTGGGATGCACTTATTGGGAAGGAGGGACAATACTTAAAGCTTGCTGATTCTTGCTACAGTCTATATAAAATGTGATTGCAACATTAGTAAATGTTGGATGTGTCATCAAGCCCGCAAATAAGCATGTAAAATATTTGTAGGTATGTAATTCAGATTTGTGAATTTATTTCTAGTGCAATTTTCATTCAGTTTTGGTTGAAAAAATTGAAAATTGTAAAATTATCTGTCTGGGTAACTGAAAGGTTCCTAAATGAGAGGCACTCACAGCTTTTAAAGAGGATTTTATAAACATATAATTTTGAGTAATAAATGAGATTATGCCTTTTAAAACCTTGTAAAAATTATTTCTTAGTCTGACGTAGATGATGTTTTACATCATGATGTGTTTTACATTTTTGCTGCAAAGCAAGGACTATAAATTCATATTTTTAACTAGAAAAATGATCCAAAGATGAGCTGTAGAAATAGTACCATGTTTCCTGATATTTCTTAATTCTACATGAAAGGATTTGCAGACTAAATTCTTGAGTCTGGGTCTGTGTGAACTTTTCAAATATTTTTTATTGTGTATACATATATGTATATATGTGTTTGCACATACTTAAGAAAAAAAAAAAAAAAAAAAAAAAAAGAACCTTCAAGCTGATAGGTAAATAATTTTCAAAATGTGAAGGATTTCAATCACAGAAACACACACCCCTGCCCCCCAACCCCCAATTTAAGTGTGCTTTAGGTAAAGAAATATTTAGTTAGTACTGGAAAAAAAGAGCTTTTCCCTTCTGTATCTGTAGTCCTGTAGTCCAGTAGCCAACAATAGCTGCAATAGATTTTTTTTTCTTTTTTTCTTTTTTTTTTTTTTCCTTCTTTTTCATTCTGCCCTAAGCCAACTGCACAGGGCTATGTCATCACAAAAGTTTGCCATCCCTGGCTTAGAAATAAAGCACTGAAGAGAAATGAAAGCCTTGCACTTGAGAAAATGTAGGGTGTTTGTGTGAGCCCTGGGAAGAGGCTTGTACTGGTTCTGCCTCTCCTGCCTCAGTTCCCTGTGCTCACCTGCTTCATAACCAGATGTGATGGCATCCCTGAAACTGCTCGTTTGCTGTGGATGCTGCCCCTGCAGCAGAGTGTGTGAAGTGAAGCACATGAAGTCCCAAAAACTTCAGAGTGAAGTTCATTCACCAAGAAAGGCCTTTGGGGGAAGGTGAACTTTGCACAGAAATGGGAGGGGTGCATAAATCTTCTGATGCTGCCAAATCATGAGGGCAACTGAAGGGATAAGGACCCAGAAAATAGGCAACAAAGAACAAAGAGACAGTAATAACAAAAGTTTTCTGGAAAGCTTTTTGATGGTTGGAAGCTGGTACCTCTGTTCCTGGCTTTCCAATGTGCTGTTCCAGCCTTTACAGGGAGGGAGTTTCATTAGCTGTGCCTGGGTTCTGAGCACCCCAGTAGCTGTTCAGGGTTGGCTTTTTCACAAATACAGGAATAGAATGACATGGTGCTTGCCAGTTAGCTTGGGAGCACCCTGACTGTGAGCCTAGGATAAGATATAGTACAGGAAACTTGGTGCAATTCAGACAGACGGCTCAGTTGCAATGGTTTCAATGATAACTAAAAGGAAATGAGCTAATGTCTTGCCCTGTAGTTACCATTCAGTCCAAGAGGTTTGTTTCTGTATATCTCAGTTGTCAAGATGATTGTCTACATAATTATGATTTCAGATCTTAGCACACTCCTGTAGCCCTGGATTTGTCCTTGGAGAAGAATTCCCTGCCTCCTTCTAAGCTTCCATTTGGATTCAGTATGTTCTTCCCTGCCTAGTCTGACTGACATCCAAATAAACCACTCAGACAAAGCTTATGTATCACTTCCTCTCATACTGTTAGACAAGCTAAAGCAGTCCTTGGACATTTATGTTAGCATCTGTATTTATCTATTTATACATGTTATTTTTATTCATATATATACACACACACACACACACACACAATGTGTACATATCCCTTCAGCTTCTGTGCAGTAAAATTTTTCACATCTATGATCAATGTAACTAATGAAACAATAATTGCTCAGCTGTAAGGATTGTAATAAATGATTAATCAGTGACAAGAGTACACATCAGTAGGGTATTGTATTAATGATGCTTTTTATAGTAAAAAATTTTCATAAAATTGATTATAAGCTTATGTGCTTATAGCTTGCAGTAAAATGTCCAGTGTGGTATTCCTATAACCTCTAATAGCCCTTTAAACCTATAAAAAGCAAATGTAAGTATTTTTTAAATGAAAAATGTGTCCAGGTATTAACAAATACTTAGTGTCAATTACAGAAACTGTTATCAAATATCAGTAGCCTGCTCAAGGTTTTCTTAACCTCATTGAGAAGAGTAAGTGCTCTTTAAAATAAGATGATGTTTGCACTAATGTGGTGTTTTCTATTCTAACTACAGCTAGAACTAACTTTCAGCTACTTGGAAATCCAAGGAGTAACTTCCAGTAAACCAGGCCAGGTGAGTGTATTCTTGTATTCTTGTATACTTGTTTACTCATTGCTAGATCAGTTCCAGTCAAGGAGGTAATGCTCTAACATGCAGGTGTCTCCTTCCACTGAGCACACTCTGCATTTGTCTTCTTGCATTCATGCTGGTCTAAAGTCTTTAAAATAACTGTAAGAATTTAAAGAGTCACTTTTAGTAATGTTTTGTTCACTTGGAATAATGATAAGAAGTAGATGGGCTTTTTCCCTAGTCCAGTATAATGGTACAAGTTTCTATTTGTATCGTCAGTGGATCTTTTTCTCAGAGCTGGTAGAGCAGTGCTGGCTGGTATGCAATCATCACCACACAAGCTGCAGTGGCTTCTGTGGTGAACACCTTTATGGGGAAGCCAAAAGCTACTGCTTACACTGCAGGCAGAGATGCTTTGCTTTCAGCTGTTCTTCATGCCTATACTGTGTACAACACAAAATACATTTGACAGCAAGTTACGTGCCCAAAAACATAAATGCCAAAAAGAAGATTCTGAAAAGAAGAATGCCTTTAGAGCGTTTCTAATTCATAAAATGAGCAGGTTGACAAGATTTGACAGTTCAATTGTATCAAAGTCTTCATGTGTTTCATGTGTGTTTGGCTTTTAAAGAGCTTTTTAAGAATAGGAGTGCCTGAGACACTTTGAACTCTGAAAAGCTCTCATTGTATTAACATGTCATCTTTTAACCTGCCATTTGAAGCCTTAAAGGAGGAAAAAAAAGGTCCAGGTGTTTTAACAGGGAGACATTTACTAAATTCTAAGGTTTTGTGGCTTTTTTTTAATTTAAGGTACTAAAATGCCAGGTAACTATTTCTAATTATTCCTAGAGACTTAGATAATCACTGTTGTAGCAGTGTTTACAAGAGATTTTCAGCAGCCCCAATGAGCAGAGAGTTTTCCTAAAATATTTCTTAAGGCTTTTCATGTTTACATTCATTTGTGTTTTAATTGGGTAAGGCTTATAATTGAAGGCAGAGGGAATCCTAGATTATTTCTTGTGGAGCAAATGATTTTGTTGCAGTTTTCCTGCAAACAGCATATTATAGCTGTGATATCAGAAGGGTGTAGTTTTGTGCTAGGAATCTTGCAGAGAGCCATGAAGAGCTTGCTACTGTAAGATAAGTGAACAAATGGACAGAGTAATATAAGGAAATGCTGTGCTAATATTGGTGATGATGAAAAACTGTGGGGAGTTGCTCACTCATTCATCATCAGGGAGTGGTGGCAACAGGCTCAGAAAGGATTTAAATTGATGGTAAAAGGTGTCAGAATAGTCTCAGTCTGCTTTTAGGGATAATACAGACTCTTCTAGCAGTGATAGCATTATCATAATGGCGACCCTAGGCATGAATTGGGAGCCAAGGGAGACCTGGGAACCAGCCTCAATAAGAAGCAATCCCCCATATCATACTGCATAGAGTCCCCTCTCCTATTGTCTGTCTTCACTTATTTATGCCTAAAGTTACCTTCTCACTGCATGTGCACAGCTTCTCATCTGAAAGAGATGATGACTTGGGCTGTGCTAACTATTCACATGGAGTCAACAGAAGTATTACACTGCTTCCTGTGATGCAGCCAAAAGCAGCAGCAGAGCTGATGTGTCACTCATACCCTGATCTGATTTGAATCTGAGCACTCAATATCTAAGAGAGGCATGTTGCAAAAGGCTTTATTTATCCCCAGACAGCAGGACTGTTACGCTGGCTGAGTTACTGTTTCATCTGCACTGAGACAGCACAGCTCCACAGCATTTTCCTAAACAGCACAGAACAAAGCATTAGAGCTTTTCCAGAGGATCACAGCCATTAAAGACTTTTACTTTTTGCTGGAGGAAACAGGCACCCTGCTTATTCAATGGTTTCCTGTCAGGCTGTGCTTGCTTCTCCTGGTGTTCTGGGATGTGTTTCAAAAGAGGACAATGCTGTGAAAAGTTCTTGGTTTTCAAAGTGTCAGCTGAGGTCAAGATCCTTTGAAAATTGTATTCCCGTGGGAAGCAGGGCACTGTTGGAAAAAGCAAAGTTTGAGTACGGGGGTCTTGTACATTCAAGAACAACTTTCAGAAACTTTACCTGGAGCATTGCTGTGTCGTGTCTTAAAGAATAACAGATTCCTACGAGCATTCAGCTGGCATTCAAAGTGCTTTCCTGTTTAATTCATCAACATGATTTGTATGAGACCCTTCTCAGCCTCTTGTACTTTTATTTATAGTTGATTATGGAAACTGAGAAATGCAGCATCTCCATGAAGATGGCATCCTCAGAGGATGTGAACGAGGTGCTGGCACACATCGGGACCTGCCTCAGGAAGATATTCCCTGGACTCTCACCAGTGTAAGTATCCTTTAGGGCACCTCTAGTGGGAACAGACTGTATGATAAGCAGCCCTTTCTGTCTGCTGGTCTCCCCACCCTGATCTCTGTATGGCAGAACGAGGGCACAGTGCAGAGCATAGGTAGACTGTGTGATCCTGTAGGATCATAAAAGCCTTTGGTTTCAAGAGGGGTGCAGTTATTTGAGGTCTAAAGTTTTTATTTTACCTTGTTGCCTCACCAGCCTCAGGTATAGCTTAGGTTCTGTCTTTCTTGTTGTAACTGTCTTCTTTTTCTATTTTGTTTGTTTCTTTCCCACTAGAAGTAAAATCTGAGTTGGGAGTGGAGGGAAAAGTTCCATTTACTTTCAGTGTTTGTGAAACAATGCACATGATTATGAGCCTTGTTCTTCAAAACTGAGCCCTGGGCAGTCTTGTCATATACTTCCCATGGTTTAACTGACTCCTTGGATTATTTGTCTCCTTTTCTGGCTTTTCTTTTCATTGCATTACTTGTGCCTTTGGTTTTCTCTCTTACCTGTGTCTCTGGATTCTATCATCTTGCAGCAATTCTCAGTAGTTTTTTGTCATTTTCTTTTCTTTCAGTCATTGCATCATCTTCATCACACTCTACTAAGTCATGCAGCTCTACTGTAGTCTCTTCAGCTCCTGGTTTCCAGCATTATTAGAAAAAATGGGCTGTGGAAAAGAGTTTTCCCAGACATGTCAATTTTTATAAGTGAACTTTAGTAACAGACACTAGATGTGAATGGTTTGGCTAAACTTACATGTTTTATTTTGGGTGCATATCTTTATTATTCACCTTTCCTGTAGGTGGAGTAGGAAATCAAGTTCATAGACTGTGGATGGCAGTTTCTTTTTCTTGTTTTCAATTTTTTTCCACTTCCAGTTTTCCTCTTGGGCAGTGTTGTTAGCTGCCTTAGTGGAGATTGAGCTCCCCCTTCAAACAGCATGAATATTACTGAATATGTGTGAGCAGAGTTGCTATAAACCCTCAATAATAGTGTAAGAAATGCAGACAAAAAAAAAATAAAGAGGGTTCCAAGGCTGTTTCTCTGGTTGTTTATGAAGGTGTTGAACTCTCTATGTGTTTTCTGTAGGTTTTCTTGAGAACATTGCTGGAGCAGTTTGGGTAACTGCTGAGTGTTTGATTTCCCAGAAAAGAAATCAAGTTTCTGGCTCTCCTTGCAGATGGCAGAGTTTTCCAAAAGAAAGGCATTGGAGTTGTATAGATGGTAGAGGACCAGATCAGGCCAGAAAGGGGGGAAGCAGTTTCTCCAATTATTAGTGCATATTAATTCTTTTCTGCTCCACCTCCCCTTAGACCTCTCATCAATTCTGTAGTTTATGAGGCAGTCTTGCCATTCAAAAAAACAGATAATTTTATTTCTTAAAGGGCAGGAAGGTATTGTGTTTCTTGTCTATCTAGGGAAGGAAACTGCTGCCCAATTACAAAGATTGGATCTGGATATCAAAAGAGTGCAGCCTAGAGGCCACATGGAACTGCTCAGCTCTTTGCACCATGGTGCTGTTTCTGCATAAAAGCAGTGTGTATACAGCAGTGGTTTCAGGGTAACCATTAATACCATGTCTCTTCCCTGTTCTGAGCATCCTGGTGTCAGATGAGGGCCACAAGTCCCCTTGGATGGAGTCATCCTGTAATACAAAATGCTTTCATTGCTCCAGTAGTCACAGGGTTAATCAAAAGAAAGAGAGAAAGAAAGAATGAGTAAATGTTACTCCTGCTGTGCTGCACAGTGATGTGTTTGCCTTTTAAGTAGGAAAGTGAGTTGTATTAAAAATAGTAATCCTTCCTATACACCCATTTAAAAATGCTCTTAAAATAAAAAAGGTTTATGTGTTTAAAAATACTTTCAAAGCCATGAATGGTGTTTTTCCCCTCTTTTCCATCTAGGAGGATTATGAAAAAAGTAACTATGGAGCCTTCAGAAAGACTGGCTAATCTCCAGGCCCTGTGGGACAGTCAGACAGTGGCAGAACTTGGACCTTGTGGTGAGAATGAATTTAAATGCTCAAATATAAAAGGGCTGGAATTGCAGTGTCAGGAAGTTTAATTCTATTTCTGGCAGAAGCTTGTAAAGGTGTAATTAGTTTTGAGGTGTAATTAGTATGAAGCAGACTTCTGATTGGTAGGTGAAGGCACTATATTAAGCTTTCTTGGAACTTACCAAGTGAAGATAGGATAGTCTCAGTTCCTTTCGTAAGCACAATGGACAGTCTTCTGAGAGAAAAAGAGAGTCAGTTTTGAAAAACTGGATCTTTTAAGTATTAAAGTGTCCTTTTAGATGTATATTTGTTTGCTTGTTTGACTACTGTGTTAAAGAGTCTCTCGGGTTGTTTGTAGGAGGCTTTTCGCAGATGTATGCTTGCGTTTGTGACTGGCTTGGATTTCCCTACAGAGAAGAAGTACAGTGGGTAAGTGCTTGTCTTGTTCTGAAGCTCTTGTCAGCTACCTGTACTAATGATGAAAGAGCAGGTAAATCCATAGTGCTTGAAAAAAAAAAAAAAAACCCACAAAAAAACCCACTGCAGTTCTGTAAAAGATGTATTTGGTTATGTATTTTAACAGGATGTTGATACGATTTATCTGACACAAGATACCAGAGAGTTGAATTTGCAAGACTTCAGCCACCTCGACCACAGGTAAACCATGTGCAGTAATCATGCTAATATTGATGAAGTGGGGTGGCCCCATAACTGTTACTGGAATGTGCAGACCTGTGAAATGACCATATGTAGCATCTTTAGTTTTCAGCATGAAGCTGCTGTTTTTGCACAAGAGCCCCATGGAAACCACATTTCATTCAGGAGCCTGAGCAGATAAATATATTTTCTTATTGGAAGCAATCCAGAAAGTTAGCAGATAGATTCTTTTCCTGTGATGGCGGATATAGGAGCTCAAAGTCAGCAGATAAAACATGCAGCTACATCTGGTGGGCAAAGCAAACCCAGAAATTATGAAGTCTTTACTTCTGCAGAATCTTTTTCTCGTGATGTACACAGTGAAGGAAATTAATTTTTGTCAGCAAGTCAGTAGAAGGTTTAAGTTGTTCAACTGAATTCCAGCCAGTTGTCTCTTCACTTATAATAGATGCTATCAAAAATATGTACTTCCAGAAAGGAACTAAGTGAGGGTAATTTTGCTGTGAGATGCTGAAACTTAGCTAGGTGTTGTATTTAGTTTACTGGATTTAGCTGGCTGAGAAAATTGGATTCTGAGAAAGTTGAATCTGGAGATATTACAAGTAGAAGAAAATGGGAGGGAAGCTTAACTAAAATTCATCATTATACGAAGGAAATTGCAAATTTAAGGAAGTGTAAATAAGATAGAAGAAAGCATTTGTTTCTCTGGGAGAACCCAGTGGAAGAATTAAGAATCTATCACAGCTACAATGTTAGAGTATCCTAACAGAAAGGCTGAACCTGGAGGTAGGTAGAGTATTTTGCCACAGCACTCTTTGCAGCTTTAAGCTATCTGCTATGTGAAATTGCAGAATGCCCCGTTCAAAGACTTAGCTCATTTTCTGTGACACGTTTTCACAGTCTGCAGTGAAGCCCTTGACAAAGTTGCCAAGCAGCATCTGTGTTGACCACTTCAGGGGTAACTCAAGACTACAGGGCTGCAACTGGTGCCTGACAGATGTAGCCAAAGACTCTTTCCTTGGTTAAGCCTTGCTGAAAGAGGATAAGGGGAGGAATTAAGCACAGGCAAATTTGGGGCAAGAACTTAACCATGCTTTAAACATTTATTGCACAATGAAGTTATGAGAAGACTGTGGGACATTGTTGAGAAAGTGACCTACAGATACCCAGCATCAATAGATATTAAATCTTTGAACAATGTATTAGGAAAGAGTAGATAGAATTGTTTTAAATATTTAGAGTATCTCAGCCGGTGCAAATGAGTTTGGCTTCCAGAAAATTGAAATAATGGGTTTGTTGTTTTAGAAAAGCTTTTCATTAAAATATGCCTTACAAAATTGATATTGCTGAAGAAATGTAATTGTGCTGCTAAGGAAAGCCTTTATTAAGTGTTTCACGATTGTCTAAGTCCAAAAATGGAGCTATTTACCTGCTGTGGAATCCATCTTGTGATGAGGGTTTCTACATGTTGAGGACTGAACTGAGGAATGTTTTGGATTGAAATTTCAAGAAGATTAAAACTTTAAGAAAGCCAAAACTTTGTTATTCACTAAAAATACAAATTAGAAATTGAAATCCCAGTCAATTCAAGAATGTATGTAAGCATTTTCCAATTTATTTAAGACAGTGGGACTGCTATAAATTCACAGTATGCCATTATACTTTGGATTTTGAGAGACTGTTGTATATCCCATCCACCTAATTTTTGGGATTGCTGAACCTTTATAGTTTATGTTGTGTAGTAGCTCTGAAGCAAGGTAGGACAGGTACATCAGTTCTCTAAATACAGGGGCTATGCATTGCCAAAATAAACAATTTTTGTTTTTCCAAGTAAAACATTTCTGTTAAAGGTCAACATAAGATGGCATGAATTATAGATGAATTTGAGTTCCCAGAGCACCACAGCATGGCTTGTTGCATGGGAACATGACTTCTGACGCTTTATCTGAAGTTATGTTGTGTTGTGAACCATATAATTATATAAAAAAAATTCTCAAAGTGAAAAGAAGTGGAAAAGGTCTTATTTGATACAGTAGCACAATCTTCATCTATGTAGCATGGATTTTACCTTATTTGGACATTCAAAAAATTTTAAGAAGATTGTAATTGTTTAGATTTTTTTCTTTATGCTGTTGAGTTTTCTTGCCATCTGAAATACACTGGGGGACAGAGATGTTGAAAAAATGTGAAGGCATTAGATAAGCTGGAATCTTGTTTAGGCTTGGAGAGATTGTCTGCATTCCAGAAAAACAGAATCTGGTTTTATTTTAAGATGGCACAGATTTTATAAATATTACTTTATTCTGGATGATAATTTTAATTAATTTTAATTAATATAAGCATCTCAATGTAAATCAATGAGGGAAAGTTATGATAAGGCCCTGCTTTTGGAGCTGCTTCTTAGCTTTCTTTCATACCATATTGGAAAAGAATTCAGGTTATTGTTAATACCACATCTAGACTGCAATAGAATAAAGTGAATAAAACAATATATAATTTTGAAAAGAAAAACTCACTGGCAAGAATATCGGGAAGCAAAAGAGGAATAGAGGTAAATTCCTGAAGGGGACCCTCATTGGTCAGAAGCACCTTCAAAAATTGGAACAAAAATGAAAAAAAAAAAAGGTCTTCCCTTAAAATCAGGTGGTAGAATCTGATGAAGCAAAGTTTCTAGGCAGTCAGTACAGCTGCTTGCAGAAGAGGCAGGGGTTCCATTGTCTGCAGGCATGTTGGGAGTAGAGGGAAAGGGATGTGTGGAGGGGGGCTAGCAGTTGGTGCTTGTGGAGGTCCCAGGTAGCACCTCTAGCGCTTGACTGGGGTTTGAACAAACAGGCCTTGGATTCTGCAGAAGACTAAACTGTTCAAGAAACATTGTTGCAGCTGGACAGGACTACATTGAAACAAATCAGCCCAGCTGATTTGCAAGTTCTCATCTTTGAGTATTTCTTGAAAGCCCTAGCTCTGCCACTGAGACTGGGCACCCCTTGTCCTTCAGCCATTTCCCTCCCGAGGTAGAGAAGGAAAGGGGAGAAAGGCACAGCCTCAGCCAGGTTCTGTCTGCAGCCACTCTCCTGCCCAGAAGTTCCTCAGCTCTTGCCAGCCCTCCAAGCTGCCTTGCCAGCTCCCTGGTAGGGTGAACACTTGGTGATCCCCAGTCCTTGTCCCTCTGTTCCTTTGAAGGAACTGGGCTGCTGCCGATGGCTGAGCTGCAAATGCTCGTGGCACCTTCTGCTGCTTTTGGAGGTGGTGGTCCACAGCATGAACAGCTCTGCTCCACCAGTGTCAGCCTCTCCATTGCTTGCCCAGCTCTGCTGCCTGGTTTCTGCTGCATGAACAAACCAAAATTTCTCCTGAAAAATTCTCTTATATTCATTCCACTTCCAAGGCAAAGGCAGTGGCAAGAGAGGCATCAAAGCTGCAAATTCATTACCACCTTACTGATCTCACCAGGGAACCATAGAGGAGGAGCAAACCTCTCTGTCTGTGGGCATTCCATAGTCCAGGGAAATCTTCCTGCCTGCCCAGCCTAAAGAGGAAGTACCTCTGGGTTGTTATTTTTTCTCACCTAACGTTTCACCAGTTAGTTATTGCTTTACATGGAGATGAAGCGTGTGGTGTGTGTGGGAACAAAAACAACGTGGTGGACAGAAATAAATCTATACACTCCATGAAGCTGCTAAGTCTCTGCTGTGCCTGTGGAAACGAATTCACCATGCAACATGTGTGCTGTGAACAAGATGGAAAGATGGCTTAAATCCTTGAAGGGCACCCCACACTAGTTCCTCTGCAGGAGTGTGAAAATGGTCTATTTGCATGAGCTTCTCAGTTGGTGGGCTACAGTCTTTTGCTGCAAACTGCTGCACCTTCGATCTGTTACCTTAGTGATGCTTGTACTTCCAAATCTAGCATCTGCAGTTCCCAATATAGCCTACGGAATGCTTGCCCACGTGACGTCGCCTTGTCTCCTGGCGTTCCTGTGTGTTCAACAACCACCCCAAAGTGTCTGCATGTTTGCAGGGGAAATCTGGAGGAGAGGAAGAATAAAGGGTGCTGCCTGTTAAGTGCAGATCTGTGCCTACCTGCGTATGTCCTGAACGAAGAGCTGGAGTGGGGGTGGTTGGACTAGCTTATAAAAGCTTATAAAAGCCAATACTTTTAAATTTCTCCCTAGAAAAGCAGGCTTGAGTGGCACTGTTTTGCTGGTTTGATAAGTTAGTTTGTGTGTGTTGCAGCTCTTTATTTCATTATGAAGACGAGGGCTTTCTAAGGAGCTGTTAAGCCTCTGTGTAGGTGTATTTAATATGCAGTACCAAACTGATCCAAGTGCTGCACTGCTAAATGGTGTGATAGTGCTTGATGAATGATTCTGCTGGGGGGTAGCGTGCAGACGTGACATTTATCAACGTCTGCTACCGGAGAAACTTAACAGAGGGAGAGCAGATCACGTTAAGAGGCTTGGAATGGAGAAAATGGGAATAATTTAGAATTTCATTTGTGAAATCCCTTTTACAATTAAGGAGGGTTTGTGCTGAATGTCGCATTATCCTGTTGCAGGTCTCCTGTTTCCTGGGGGAATTTAACTATAGAGATGAGACAAGGAGGTGTTCTCTGGAAGCATTCAGTCATGGAATTATATTAAATCATCAGACTGCCAAAAAGCTTTTTAGCGTCATGCTAAATTATAATTAGAGGTGATTAAGGAGCTTAAACATGTCACAGGCTGAAGAAAAAGTTATGCTAAAAGTAAGAATGGCAGCCCAGACGAATTCCTGATTTTAAAATTCACGCTAGAATGCATGCCAGTTGGCCAGTCAGAAATTTTTATTAAAATAAGAGCAAGACATGCAGCTGCTGGTGATGTTTTTTAGAATGCAGAGCTTTCTATAATGGGAATGGTAGGCAATTAGCATTGCTAAACTATGGGGAATGAGACATAGAAGAACACTTAGAAGATTGTTTCAAATGACAGTTGTATGAAATGTGTGTAAAAGTGTTTTTCTTTTTCTAGAGACTTAATACCTATAGTTGCTGCTCTGGAGTATAATCAGTGGTTTACAAAGCTGTCCTCCAAGGATCTGAAATTAGTAAGTAATAAATTGAAACAATATATCTGCTTCTACCAGGCTGTGCTGTGTTTTGAAGGATGCTATTACATTTTTTTAAAGTGAAAATTTTTAGGCAAATGCAACTGGGCAATCTATTGCCAATTATTTTTTTTCCTGAAATCATATCAGGAAAATGCAAACTGTTGTATAGTCAATTAGAACCATAAAAGCACTGCTGACAGTCAAGTCTTGTCAAAATTTCAAATAATATAGTTCGAAAACTTCATTGGTTGATAGTAGTAGCCCATAAAACTTCATTAGGCATTGCCGACTCCCCCAGACAATATTATGTGACTAACAGGAAACTGACTTTAAAGCAGCCTGAAATCTTAGTTGATTTTTGGAGGTGAGAAGAAAAAGGATTCTGGGGATTTCTTTATTTTGGAGGTGGTGGTCTACAGCATGAACAGCTCTGCTCCACCAGTGTCAGCCTCTCCATTGTTTGCCCAGCTCTGCTGCCTGGTTTCTGCTGCATGAACAAACCAAAATTTCTCCTGAAAAATTCTCTTATATTCACTCCACTTCCAAGGCAAAGGCAGTGGCAAGAGAGGCATCAAAGCTGCAAATTCATTACCACCTTACTGATCTCACCAGGGAACCATAGAGGAGGAGCAAACCTCTCTGTCTGTGGGCATTCCATAGCCCTTTTTTTCCATAGCCCTCCAAAGCACTTTTTTCTGTGTCATTTTCATTGCGACTTTATGATTTTCTCTCCCAGTTTTCCGAAGCACTGATGTGTGGTACCGGTATTTTTCCTTATCAGTTTTCATTCCTAAAAGCAAAAAGAGGGCATGTCTAAACAAGTTGGACTACTGAAAAAAGGGCCAAGAAAAGCAGTAATTCAGTGACAATTTAAATATATCAAAATATGCCATTTTTTTTAAATTTGGAAGTTTATAGTCACAGGTGGAGTTAGTGATTTGCTTGAGAAATTGCTTTCATGCTTGCCTCCAGAAGCTTTTGCCTTTAAAAATTAATACTAAGTTTCATCTTGTCTTGATGCCATTTAATTGATCTGTAAAGCTCTCATTATATTCCTAAGCTATCATTTTCAATGAAAATTCAATAGGAACTTTGGTGATTCTTGACCAAAGAGTAGGCAAAAAACTTTCCTGCTGGGACATCTCTCTCAATGTTATGCATGGAATGAAGCTGGTGGTATTTTTAGTGCTGTTGTTAAATCAACATTGTTAAAAGGTACAATGCAATTAATCAGCTTCTGCTTCAGTGAGATGAGATAGTTTGCTTAGTTAGAAGACTGGCTGGTGTAGTTTGCTTAGAACAAAACATGGCTCTATTATCTATCTGAGAGACATTTACGTGAATGTTTCAGGGTTTTTTCTTAGCAGCTTTCCTGTGGAAAACAAATAAACTTTGTCAGTCTAGGAAATGCATCAGTTACTTTAAAAAACCCCCAATCTCTTACCTTCCACACATTCCATTTTTAAGTCAAAAATGAGGAAATGAGATAGCTGGACAGCAAATCCATGCCATAAGAACACTGCCAAGGGTCGTTATGGGGTCAGACATGTCCGGAGGCCATCGGGTGCATTGTGTTTCACCAGTCCCACTCTGACATTGTGTTTGACACACTGTACCCACAGTGGTTTCATAGCACAGGCATGAAACTTTCTACAGTACTTGCAAGTAGAAAGATTGTGGTAATATTCTGAATTATTAGAACATGGGTGGTAAAGAAAGTATTGGGAAGATGGCTGAGTTGACAGTCTTCACCAAAAATTGTCACCCTTTGCTGTGTAAAGAATTAATAATATTTTATGTGTGTGGTAGAGCAGATTTTTGTTTAGGGTGTTTTTTTGTTTTGTTTTTGTGGGGGTTTTTTGTTTGAAAGTAAAAAACCCAAACCCTGAAAAATACACAAACTAGAAAATGTCAGATGGTTGTTAGAGACAAAGATATCCCAGGCATGAATGTCACATTGTTGTTTGTAAAGGCAGATAACAGAATAGTTTCAGCACTTCATGATCATGACTGAAATTCAGCTTTGGCTATCACATGAACACTGGTTAGTGTGAGCTGTGGGAGGAAAAAGAAAAGTCAAATCCAGAAGCAAAATAAAAATTTATAATAAAAGGTGATGAGGTACAGAGTTCATTGCATGGCTTTTGAATGATTATGGTTTTGTCTCTCTATTTAAATGAGCAGAGCAAACAAACTCGTTTGTTGTCATGTTTTGTTCATGGCACTTGCAAATATCCATACAAATTCTAGAATTCAATAACAGTAAGAACATGAGATGAGATTTACTTCTGCATAGGCTGGAAGAATTCGTACTCAAATATACTGGCCCTTAACCACTAGTCCTTGGGAGTCTTTGGAGGACCTTTCTAGCTAGGATACTTTTGCTCCTGAAGTTTTCTGGGAGTTTTGGTGGGGGTTTTTTTGTTTTTGGTTTTTTGTTTTTTTTTTAAGATTGCCTTCTAACATCTTTCTTTATGTTTAGTTGTCATTCCTGGTCAGGCTTTACTCTCCTTTGCACTAGTTACCACTTTTTTCTGCAGGAGTAGCATACATATGAATAAGATTTCTTTAAAAATTAAGTGAGAGTTTTTTCTGAGCCACACGACTTAGGTTGTTTTTGCTGTCATTATAAAAATTCTGCCCATTTTGGTTAGGTGGCCTGGCTCATTAGTTCCTTGCTTTTAGTCTGCCTTCTGCTTCTCTTGAGTCTTTTCCAGAAGTCTTCTGTTGGCTTTCCTGATGTTTCTGGTATTTTTACTGCCTATTTATGTATGACAAGAAGATGGTTGTGGCCTGGATCCCGTTACGATGTACAGCTTAACTCAATAACTGTCTGTTCCGTGTTTGTGTTCTTTAACACTGTTCTGTCTTTTCTGTGGCAGTCCACTGATCTCTGTGAGCAGATACTGCGGGTGGTGAGTAGGTCCAGTCGGTTGGAAGAGCTGGTTTTAGAGAATGCCGGGCTTAGAACGTAAGTAATTCCTTCGAAATGTCGCTTTAGATGCTGCTTACTCCCACTAAAAGGGATGTGTGATGTGTGTTGGCCAGAATAAGCATTAAAAAAGCTGTGCTCAATGTCTGCCTAGTTCTGATGAGCCTCTAGTCACAAGCTTTTTATCAGGTTTTCCAGAGGGTCCGTATGTCCAAGAAACCTCTTTAAACTGGTGTTTTTTAAGATTCTGCTTGGAGGCTTGGGCTAAGTGGAGCAAAATTATTTGAAGAAAGCATAAACCTTACACTGGCTCATACTATCCTTCTCCAAATATGGCTCCAATAGAAGTATCAACACCTTTTTATCATTTAAAAAACAATGGTTTAGGTTTTGTTAAAAAGAAGCATATTACTCCATCTTGCATAACAGATTGTTGTTGTGTCATTTCCAAATGAGCTGGTGTTATCTTAATGTGGATTGCTGTCTGCTCAAATATAACAGGATTTCTACATTAACAACTTTTTTGTAGAAAGTGAATCAATAAATTTAATGGCTTGCTAGAGACTTAGAATGAAGATAGACAAGAAATAAGCCATACAATGAAATCCTCACCTATGTTTTAAATACAGTAAGTTGTAGTAAAGTAGCTCTTTGCTGGTTTTCCCCCTTCACAGGAAATAGAAGCAGAGTTCAAGTTACTTCCAGCTTTGCTGGTTGTACTTATAGTGCTTGTCTTAGTGTTAGGCTAGTGTCCAATACAGTGTAGACAAGATAAACTCTAGAGCTGATGATTTTTTTTTTTAATTAAAAAAGCAGTGTAAAGCTGCAAGAAGCAGAAAACTATGCAGAATTACAAATGAAGGGAAACAAGCACAGGGAGATATTTGGTGTGCCTTACATTGTCTCCTCTTCCATTGCTGGAGTCTTTTTATCCTTTTTAAAATGCACTTTGCATTGAAATGCCTTTAAAAGAAAATTGCCTACATGGCACAAGAAATTTTAGGTCTAGTTCGGAATAATATGTGATCTTTTTGATCACTAGTGCACTGCCTTTAACAGTTGTCATTCAAACATAATGACAACTGGTTTTAATCTCATTTTTCTTCCAGTATGTGCCACAAAATCTAGTGATAATCATTAATATTAAAGGATATGTTGATTACCTTTGCACGTTGCCTACCTTAATTTATCACAGTTGGATTAACTGCTTTCAGTTTTAACAGGACTTGACAGATAATCAACCTGTGACTTTGGTTTTCCTGTCTCCATCTACATGCAGAGTGTTTGGCATTGTGCCTTGGTGTGTATCTGTTCTGATCAACACTGTCTGTCTTTGCCAAGGATGCATTTGTCAGTTTTGCCATTTTTCATATCTGTTTGCTAGGAGATCCTGTTGTTGCTGGATGTCTTCCTTCCCATGGCTTACAGACCAGTCATTTTTAATGAGCTGTGATAGAACGTCAAACCAGGGTTAAGAAAGAGCTACCAAGAGTAAAGCTGTAAGAAATAACCCCAGCAGCTGCAAGAGCATATTTCTTCCTGCAGCAGAGCCAGTTTAAGATGATTCTGTTCTTTTCTATCTCCAGCGACTCATTTCTGTGATTTGGTTTGGGCCACAGCCTCATAAACACTTGTCATCCTCCCAAATGATGAAACAGCAAACTATTGTGCAGTAGCAGTAATAACGACCCAGAGCTAGGGAAGTGTGAACTTCCTGTTGGGAAAAACAGGATGTCAAATTAAAGCCCCTGTCTGATAAGATTTGTGCCAGTTTAGATGCTCTTGGAAATTTTATCCCTATTGCTATGGCTTTAACTACACATAAAGGATGCAGTTTAGATAACATTGGAAGGCTTCAATGTGTATAGCAATCACAAATGTTTTGGTAAGTGTTTTAATGAACATACGTGATGTCCAGATTTCACAGAGACCAGAGTAATTCAGGCTGGCCCAGAAAAATCAGCTTGAAAAAAGGATTAATCCCTGAGGTATTTTAGAGGAATGGGACAATATGTGGAACCAAAATACTGATTTCTGAGTGCACAGCTCAGCCTATTGATTAGGCTGGGCTTTGGTGTCTACCAGGCTTTGCAGCTTGGCCTGACAGGCACAGCTGTTTAGTATGGTGGGAGCAGCCCTTGGCCTGCACTGTTGGGAAATGCTAGCTGGCAAGGACTCGGATATTAGGAAAATGTTCTTCCTCCAGAGGGTGGTTGGGTGCTGAAACAGGCTCCCCAGGTCATGGCCCCAACCCTGCCAGAGCTCAAGGAGCATTTGGACAACAATTTCAGGCACATGGTGGGGTTGTTGGGGTGTCCTGTGCAGCGCCAGGAGTTGGACTCAATCCTTGGGAGTCCCTTCCAGCTCAGGATATTCTGTGATTTCCATGGAACTGCAAGGCAGACTTCCCAGTCTGCAAGGGCCTGTTTGCAGGAGCTGGTGCAAGTGGTTTATCTGTTGCACTTACATGCTCTCTGAAAGCTGGCAGGCAGAATGCCCCTGCCTCCTCTCAGGCTGTCCTGTTCCAAAGGGAGTGGCCAGCTGCCACATGGGGAACAGCAGAAGTGCCTGTTGCTGGTATCCAGAGGGCCTTTGACAGTCATGTCGAGCCTTATCTTTCCCTTCTTGACAGGGTCTTAATGTCCTTAAACCTAACAGTGTTGCTTCCTCCACACATCCTCTTTTTTTCTCTTACAGGGGTGTTGTCTAGACAGATCTCGAGGAATTGTTTTGTTTGAGATTTCCAGATTGGTGGTATTCTTTCCCTTGATGAAATATCCTTGGTCTGTCATATGTATAGTTAAATTGAATCTTTTTGGGACTTCACCTCCAAGCCTGAATAAGCTTGTTTCAGCCAAGCATGGCTGTGTAATACATACAGGAACGAGCTTGATGCTTTATAGAGAGTTTCAGACTTACACTGCATACTCTGTAAGTGTGCAGCCGAAAGAAGAAACAGATTTTATGACTTGAAACAAATAGTGAACAAAGGAAGAGATGTTCCTCCATGAGCAGAGCCAAGGTGCCTCTGTTTATGGCAGAGGCTGCACAGTCTGTGTTATTTGTTGTATTATTTTTTTTCCAGAATGAGCCTTGGAGTCCTGTGAGCCCAGTAGAGATAATCCAGTGCTTTCTGGTGGAAGTTGGTTTGCTGTGCCTTTTCTAAATAGTTCACACACACTCTAAATTGTCCAAAACGTGCTGGTAATCCTGCCTATATTGTTGGCAAAAGCTGGAGCAGAGTTTGTAAACAAGCCTGGAGGTATAGGCAATGTATTGTAACGACAAGAATCTGTTAGGGATAAAGAAAGAGGAGGAAACTCCTCAAGAGGAAAGGGTTTGCTGCTTTTTAACTCAAAACCTCATTTTTCTTGGCTGGACATAAGGAGCTTGATTCAGTTGCCTAAGGGCAGGCATCTAGCACCATTTGAAATGCTGGAGGATTTCCAGAATGTTGGCAAATGTCACCTACAGGAGATCCATAGTCTTCTGCAGCAGCAGCTGGTGGCAAAGCAGGGGACCCTGGGGCCTGTCAGGTGGCTAAGTTTCAAGTCCAGAAGTTCTTTTTGTTGAGTGTATTCACATGCTGCTTGTATTTTAGGAAGAGAATATGTTTTTCCTAAAGGCAGCCCTTCATCATTAATCTGCAGTGCTGGAACCAGATCTAGCCCCAGAACAACATAGGGTTTCAAAGGGAAACTAAACTTCCCTGCTCATCTCTGTACTCCAGTAAACTTTGCAACTGCAGATAACCAAAAGCTATTGAGGCTATTACTGTTCAGTCTCTTTTCTTTTCCAAATACTAGAAGAGGGTGCTACCTCCACTGTGGTTCTCAGCACAGAGTTTGATGGTAGGCAGGTTCTGTTCCAAGTAGAGAGGGCAGTGTTAATTAGCACTTTGGTAGCTCTCCACCACTGGCCAACAGGAAGAGAAATAATGTACTTTAAGAACAGAGAGGAAGGGGGAAGTTCAAGACATTGTTCTGGTTTCTATCTCGGTGTCTAACTGGTGAAGTAAGAACACTGAAGTTACAGCCTCACTTTATCAAAAACCCACAGGTCTAGTCCCTTATCACATCACATCACATCACATCACATCACATCACATCACATCACATCTTCTCAGTTGGTACGAGAGCAGGTTTGAGGATTTGTCTTAGAGCTGATAAGACACCAGCCTTCTGACTTCATGCAAGGAACGTGTCTCCACTAGAGTGTGACAAGAAAACCCAAGCTAGCTGTGCACCTTGTGCTGAGGGTGGTGGCAGTCCAGCTGCAGCAAAGCGCTTTCAGACAGGGCAGTGCTCCCTTGACTCTCAAGTGACTTTGGAACAGAGGTCATGCTACTACATCTACCTACCATCGTTGGTTAAGGTGCTTCAAAGCTCTCTGTGCTACCTGGTCTGGCTGTTGTTGGTGTTACAGAACTGATACCCCACATCTCTTTTGGATCCATTGCTGGGACTGTGATCAGCCAGGCATGCCCTTTGATGCTTCTCACTGTAAAAAGAAGCAAAAGATTAGCTCATCAGTGTGCTGCTGTTCTTTGAGAGAGCTATTCCTGCTGTTTTATAAGGTTAGAAATACTTCTGGATATGCTGCAAAGCCTATCTGTTTGAGTGACTATTGGCAGAAAGCTGCTGCAAGTGAGCAGCATGGCTTGTGAGTGAAGGAGGTGATGGTGTGCAAGTTATTGTGTATCTCCAAATCCTGTGGTGTGCAGAGAGATGGAAAATGTGGTCAAGTTTTGAGTTATTCTGTGTAACTCCTATTTTATACCTTCAGATCTCTGTCAAAAGCATTTTAGGATTTGATTGTATACTCTTCAGTCTCTTAGGTCACAGAATAAATAAATAATGAAGTAACTCTCTGTGAAAGATAGTAAATTAGCCAGATAAGCATTGTTTAGAACCATGAGGAATCAGTTAGTGCTCTGCAGTAGCAAAGGCCACTTGTGTCTAGTAATCCCTTGATGCTTTTAAGCCTTTGAATGTGCTGTTGACAGGGGAGATAACAGGATTCCTTCTCCCTCTCTTTTTTGTTGCAGGGATTTTGCACAGAAACTAGCCAGTGCCCTAGCCCATAATCCCAACTCAGGACTCCATACGATCAACCTTGCTAGCAATCCACTTGAAGATAGAGGTACTGTAACATTTACATTTTTCTCTTTCAATAAACGTAACAGGAAGGTTATTGCTGCTTCATTCAGCTTTGCTTGACAAATAGGTTATTGTTTTGTGTGTAATGCTGCTGTAAATCTCTGTTGTTCACAAATGACTGAGAATTGCTGTTCTTTTTGACTTACACATGTCCACTGGTGTGCTGAGAAATATTTAAATGTCTTAAATCAACCCTAGATTTTAAAATAAGATAGAACACAGGGATTGTTTAGGACTAGAGGGCAAAAAAAAACCCACTAGTTTTTAAGAGGTGTACATTTTTAAAAGCAGTGTAATCAGTTGGAAGATGAAGCACAAGGCAACTTTGTTTCTTGGATTGTATTTTTCAGATGGTTTTGTGTTTCTATGTCAGCTGTATTTCTTTTCTGTATGAAAATTACCCTTTTTTCTCAGCTCTGTGTTAGGCTGCCCTGTTGTGAGGTCTTGATGATGTTCAATAATACGGGCATAACTGGCATTCCTATGGAGCAAAGTGCTGTTAACTCCACAAGATGGAAAATCAAGCTGAACAGCTCAGCTTTTCTCAGACTAGGCACCACTAGGCATGATTTCAGTACATATCAAGTCATTCCTCTCCCTTGTCTACTCTTTTTTCACCCAAGAGGCATTTATTTTTAAAATAAGGTTACATTCTTTCAGTCTGGAGTTGACCCTTCAGTGCTGCCCATGTGAGATTTCCATTTGCTTCACTTAATACATTCCAGGCACACAGTGTTCTGGGATCAGACTATCTTGTGCTCCTGTTGGGCCAGAGGAAAAATAAGAATTTTACACAGTGAACCTTTCCTTGTTTTATTTGGTTTGTTTGGGGGAAATTTTCTATTCTCTTTGCTGTCATGGTTCAGAATAGAAAAGCTGTTCATTCTGATTACAACCTGATGGACTGAGAATGTTGTTAACACAGAATTTTGTAGGTGTCTCTTCTTTCTTGCTGGTTCAGTGAGGAGAAAAATAGCTGGGAAGGGTTTGTTTTTTTCTTTCTTTCTACGTCTGTATCACTTTTCTTTTGACTAGAAGCAAGTATGATAATGTTTTTGTTTTTAACCTGTTCTGAGTTTTTTATTTGAAATTGTTCACATGATTTGCTTTAACTCTTCTGATTACCTCTTGCCTGCTGATTATGGCTTGTCCTTGTTAAGAATCCTTATCACATGAAAGCCAGTGCTTTGCTGAAGAACATTATTGTTACAATGTGCCATAGGCCTACTGCATTTTACAGAAATTTCTGTTGAAAACTGGAAAAAAGGCTGCTACATTGTTGATTCTGCTTTTGAAGAAGTGTATTGAGGTTGTGTTATTTTAAAGGGGTTTTTTACAAAGGAACTCATTTTTATCTTGGAAGCAAAACAATTGACCAAACATCGGGTACTCTACGGTGCAGGGGATCTTTTTTTTGATTTTTAAACATATCCATGGGGTGCTTTTTTTGCAACAAACCTATTGATTCAAGCCATTCCACAGTACCCACATATAAGACAAAAATGAAATGCAGAAACTACAACTTGGAGAAATTAGTAGGGTTTTTCCATTATCTCAGCCTCTCCTATCAAATATGCAATTAAGATTTGACCTTTTCATTAGAATTAGATAGGTTATAGAGCACTTAGAAATTAATTAGAGTCACAATGTGCAAATATTGCAACTTTTCAGTTCAGGAAAATTCTCTGGGTGCAAAGTAGATTTGACTTTGGTAAACTAGAGAGGTAGAAAGGATTTCACAAGTAAAAGTGGAGATTCATATAAATGTATGGATTTTGGAAAATACTTTTTGAAAAATCACCTGCGGGAACTGGAACTGGATTATTTTGCAGTTATAAGGGAAATCACAGACTTGTTTGTTTTCTGGAGAAGAACATTTTGTACCCTGTATGAACACAAACATACACTAAGCAATTATATATTGTTGAGTACCAGTGAGTGAAAGCATAATATTTTTACATATTAATGCAGCTGTCTGTATTCCAACAGGTGGGAAGTGGGTTTAATTGACCTAGAGCATAGGATCTTTCTTCAGATCAAATACAGTGCAGTGTTTATATGCAGTGATTTTTTATTGAGACCAGTCTTAATTTGCGTTTGACTGTCCTTTATGGCACTGTCAATATTTGTGAGACTAACACCTGGAAAGTTTGTGATCAAGCTTGTCTGTAAAAATCTAGTCACACTGAAGTGATGGCAGTTTTGCTTTTGGCTCTACTAGGATCAGACTTTAATCTCATGTTTTGTTAAAAATCATGCAAAACAAACTTACTGAAGCCTAGTAGTACTCAAATTCCAAACTGTGTGCCTGGATGCAGCTAACTCCATTTCTGCCCTGTAAACTCTCATCTCTGTTATGCCATTAGCAAAAATGAGTGGCTTAAAGGTTGCTCAAGGGACAGAGTAACCAGAAGCATGTTTTTCTGTTCTGCACCCAGTTCCTGTATCTTATAACCATAACTTAACCCTCGTGCCAGTAAGATGTGAAAATTGTTCAGGTTGGCTAGAACAATAATTAGTCTTCAGATAATTACCTAAATACAAAGATGGAGAGGTAAAACTATTTGCTGCGTGTCTTAGTCCAAAATCAGTCAAAATTAACAGCAAAAATTACATTTGTTTTATCCTTAGTGATACTGATTGTCCTTATAAAGCCGTGAAGGAAAATCCTGTTAGTATGATTTGATTCATTCTTGCTGAAAATTGGTGAAGATATCTGGTTGCCACTGTGCTTTACAATAAATCATTCCAAGGTCTCATGGGTCTAATGTTTTAGCAATATAGATAAAAAATTGTGCATTGTTTTGAGCTGCACGGGTGTTGCACACAACATGCTGTTACAGAGAGCATAAAAAAAATCCCCTACCACAGTACCTGCAAGGTAGCTGCCTCCTTCATTATCAATGATAAGTAAAACAGAATAAAACCAGACTAAACATAGGTATGTGACCTACATTTTCATAGACTGTTTCATGTCTGTGTATGTAGAAGGGTATCAGCTTTTTAATTTACTATGTTTTCAATCAAGTAAAAGGTTTCACCCTCTTTCTCTGTGCCCTTTTCTCTCCAAGTGAATGGCTGTAGACGACTGTATTTCACACCTCAGGTTAAGCCTGGAATTTCTATGTTGATTTATTCTTCTAATAAATACTTCACGGCTTAGTTGCATTGTTATTTAGGATGAGCCCTCTTAATCAAATTTCAATCTTTTGCTTAAAATGAAGCATGAAATTTGTGGAGTGGAGAACCTGGACACACTGGGTGAAGGCTTTAATGAAAAGTGCCTTCTTATGGTTTTCTTCTTTTGTTGAATTTGTGCTGAGGTAGTCCAGTCTCTGTCAGCATCTTAATGGGTTTTCACTCTTTATGATTGCAAGCAGTTGTGCCATTTCCAAGCCTGAGTCCTGACTGCTGTAAGGGAATTAAGTGGCCATTATGACTTGGTAAAGGTTTCAGGCTCTTAGGGTTTGCCTCGGAAAAAGAGGGTGATGTTAGCTAATGTGGGTGCCTTTCTTGCCTTGACAGACCTTCCTTTTAAAAGAAAATAAAAATAGTTTGAAGTTTTCTGTGAAACAGTATGTTTGGTTTTAGTTCATGCCTAGATTTTTTTTAATTTAGTTTTTTTCTGAAGAGTAAAGCTTCCAGATTTTCCAAGTGCTGACTGATTGGTGTGTGTAATAGCCTCACTTAGACTCCTTCTCAAAAGTACGTGTGTATTATAAAGTTTTAAACTAATTAAGGAGGATTACTGATGGTTAAAACCAAAATTTCCTATCTGTTCAGTGGTTAGCAAAGCAGGGATCTTAATTACATCAGTAAAAGGTTCATAAAATGACAGAGCCCATCTGCACAGTGAGTTCAGTTCCTCACTCTGTGAGTGAGTCACAGAGCTCACCTGAAAACATCCATTTTGTCTTTGCTCCCCTAACAGGTGTGTCATCTTTGAGCATCCAGTTTGCCAAACTTCCAAAGGGACTGAAGCATTTAAATTTATCTAAAACCTCCTTGTCACCTAAAGGTATGTTTTATAAATATGGCTCTTTTTCTTTTCTAACACTTTCAGATTTACATACAAAAACCCCTTTGTCTTACCAGATTATAAAATAATTGAAATTGTAAATTATTTACATGTATTTTCTCAACAGTGCGGCTGCTTTTTTTGCAGCCCGGGGTTCCTGAGCCCTGGGCTGGGTTCTGAATACTCTTCAGCACTTTGATAAACTCAGACTTGCTTCTGTAAAGGTTAAGTTTGAACCTGTATTGTAAAGGAAGACTGAAATTAGGATTGCCATGAAACATATCTTTCGTATGCACTTCAAAAAAATGTCTGAAGCAAATATGTGTCAGGGAAATTTCCAAATGTTTTGTACACATTGAAACCAAGCACTGTGGCAATGGCTGGTGAGTGACTTGCTCTGACTAAAGACTTCTTTGTTTTGTAATTTGCAGATTTCTGATTTGAGATTGTAATTGAAATGGTTGTATATTTTAAAAGCGGTAACAGCAGTGAAACACAAGTCAGAAGTTTTTGGGATTTTTTGCATTTTTGTTGTACAAATAGCAGAAGCAGTGATCTCTTATACAGATTGCACAAACCCTGGGTCTCCTGCATAGGTAATGGGTGTTAAAAATAGAAAAACCACACTGACATTATTGCTGCATTTTTGTAGATGTTGATGACCTGGAAAAGATGACTGAGTATGAAGGACATTAGCTGATAACAGATAGAAACCATGCCCTTTTATCCTGTTAATTATTGCTCTGTGAAGTGCAGATTCTGTATTCTCCTTAGCGTCATGGATTGACCTGGGGAAATATGGATGGGGTAAAGGACTTTTATTTTATTGTTTTATTATGAGTGCCTGTGGCTCTTACTATACTTAAGTAAACAGTAAATCCTAAAGTGAAATTATTAAATAATGATTTTCACTAAAAATACTTTTATTAAACTCTAGGGTTGTTGTTTTCTACTGCTAACAAAATTTTCAGTGACAGTTGATTAAGAATCTTGACTAATGTAACATGTACTCTTGAAATGAGATACTTGTGAATTTAACAGCAATTTGTGCAGTTCTGGTATGTTCATTCATTCTCTACTTTTCTTCATGTGAGCTGAATTATTTCAGCAAGTGATTTTGAAGTCTGCATCAAGAGAACACTCTAGCAACATTTCCTTCTTCATAAAGAATAAATGCCAGCTTGATGAAGTTCACCCACACAACTCTTGTCAGTGAAAATGAATTCTGAGGTTATTAAAATAATCTGAAGATTTTTAACATACTTTTTAAAGATGATCTTTAAGCAAAAGCTGAAAATATTTTTCAGTACATCTAATACTGATGACCTTCAGAGTAACGTGTTACCATTAATGTTGTCCCATGGCAGCTCCTCTGTATTTCTTAAAAATAGTATATGCCATGTCTTAAAATGGGAATTCTTACAGCCCACAGGATCTGAAGCAACTCAGAGTGCTGCAAAGCTGTCAGTTTCTCTCTAACCTAAGAAGACAGTAATGATTTGGTTTTAACTTGGGGGCCTATTTTTGAACTTGTAATACTTTCTGTGGAGAAAGTCTAAAAGAGTCCTTGGATCTTGGATTCACTAGACTCCAAAGTGCATGTATTTTTTTCCTTCAACCTTTTTTAAATTTTTTTTTATTTTTTATATATATATATTAACTTTAAGCTTTTCAGAAATTCAGAACAATCCCTCGTGGGTTTTGACCTTATTTTAAAAGTGCTTTCTGTTTGAGATTTTCTGAGATTGACAAGTGAAGTTCAGGTGGCAACTTCCCAGCTGATCTTTCTTCAAATATTGTATCTCAAAGTTCCTGAGAGCTATTAACAGTCTGAACCTCCTGAGAGTGGTAAAAGAGCATAAAAGTTTGTCTGCAAATGAAAGTGAGATTACTGTTAGAGTATAGCATGAGGTAGTGTGAAGTTCAAACATAAATTTATTGATTTGAAGATTCTGGTTAAATGGAAAATTTTAGTATACTCATTCAAAGATAAAGCTTGCTTTTCTGAGCCCAAGCCAGAGGCTAATTAAAAAAATCCCTCATTCACATTGTTTGCCTTCACTGATGTGGCTGATTTTGATAAATTGGGTCTTTTTAAGCATGAAACAAGCAGCAACATTATGAATTGTTTAGCTCTTCTTCTCCATCAAATTCAGACACTGCTTCTGAATTCCCAGAACTGGTTCTTGGTAGTACATGCTGAATAGCTAATAGTTTAACCCAGCTGGAACCCCAATTGGTAACTAGATGCTGTCAAGCAAAGGACAAAATTGCAGTTGTTCCTTCCTCTTGTTGCTTGTAAACATTGTTGAGAAGGCTCACTAAAGTGGATCCAAAGCTGTAATGTCAAGCATTTAAACAGCTTTTACATCTTTCCAAGTTTCACAAAATACTAGTTTGCAGTTTACCTTTAGCAACAGGGATTTGATTCAATAACACCATCTCAAGCTGAAAGAAAAACGACACTAAGCAGAAAAGATTTGAGACTTGACAAAGGTGTTGCTGTGTTTTGATACTTTCAGTTTCAAAAGCCTCCTGAAGCCAGGAGCCATACTACTAATATGGGACACTTTCTTAATGTTTGAAAGCTCAGAAAATTAAAGCACTGATGTAGGTATTTTTTTCTCCAATAGCTTGCTAGCTGTTTCTTCCACATCTTCATTGGCAAATCAGTTTCATAATAGTTTTTAAGTGAAGACTGGACATGTTTCATCCATTGAATGCCCATCCAGTTTCACTGACCAGCTTTGAGAAATTGTTGAAAATTGTATAGTAGATCACTTGTCTTCTTTATAGCTTTGTCCAGGCACTTAGAAAACAACTGCTGCATCAACTAAAGGACAAAGTGATGTTTATGCATGTAAGAAACACATGCATGTAGTGCTTGAAAGGCAGCAAAGGCAATCTACAATAAATTGAGAAGCTGATGATAAGCTGCAGAGCCCTCAGATGAAAGTTAGATTAGAAGGAATCAGAAATAGCCATGTCCTAATTTGTATTTTAAAAAGCTGAGATGTTTCAGTGGAAGAAAGCCCTGACTGGTTTGTTCCCAACATGAGCTTTTTAATTTTAATGTGAAAAATATGTTTTTGTTCTGATAAGCAACTGAGAGTCTTTACGCATCTCTTGGTACTTTTAATTAACTACTTTTATGAAATTACAGGCAAATACATTAATTGAAATATTTTTAATTTCTAGGTCTCGTCAGTCGCTTTTGAAGTTCCGGCAATTATAATTGTTAATGTACTTGCTCTTCCACAGATGCTTTCATCTACTTGCACAGATAGTTTCATCTGAATATTGTTGTTTGTAGGAAGACACCGGCTTAAAATTAACACCGTAAACTGTGTTTTTAAAATCAGTTTGAAAACGGATCTGGATACATCCCGGATTTGGGATGTGTAACCCACTGTGGCTGCATTCAGGAAGCTGGGGGAGCGTGGTGCAGGTGGAACTGGGCATTCTGTGCCAGGGGAAGTGAAGTGTTCCCCTTCCCTCAGCCCCCCGAGGCCAGCTGCTAGCTCAGATTTAGGGAGGTTAGGGTGAGGGGAATCTTCAGGATAGGGACATAAAACCAAAAGAGGCTCTTACCCTGAGATGTGTTCCAAGGCTTTATTCCAAGAAGGGGATCCCAGGGCGAAAGAGCCCAACCCTGGAGGGAAAGGGGGTTTTATGCATTTCAGGGTAGGGGGTGGGGTTACCTATGGCCAAAGGCCATAGGTCAGAGTCAAGGGACAGGTAGGGTTTCACAGGGAGGGGATACCAAAGGGAATACAACAGGGAAGGTCTCAGAGGTGTCTGCCTGGTGTCCTGTGCTCCTCAGCTGCAGCACATCCATGGCAGCGGGAAGTCTTTGGGCATCTGCCTGTGTCCGTGTGCGCTGAAACTGCACACACGCCCGGCTCTGGGCGACTTCTGTGCGGAGACAGCTGGGCTGAGCTGGGGCCTCTCTTTTGGCAGGGGTGAACAGCCTTTCCCAGTCACTGAGTGCCAACCCGCTGATCGCCAGCACGCTCGTCTATCTGGACCTCTCAGGGAACGCGCTCCGCGGAGATGATCTCTCGGTAAGCACCGCCCCCTCCTCCCTGGGGAGATGATGAACGGGTCGCTTCATTAAGGGTTGAGAGAAAGGCAAGAACCTTTTAGTTTAGATCCTTGATTTCCGTACAGTTTTAGTAGGGGTAGAAAATAACCATTTTATTTCTACTCTTTGGTATAAAGTCAGAGAACTGCCCCACACAACTAAAAAAAATCCACAGAATTTTAGTCCCTGCCTTTAGTCTTTAGCTTCTACTGATACATGAGCAAAGTTCAAGGGTACAGGTTTTTTTTCAGTGGACTTTACCATTCTCTCTGAGTTTTGTTTGAAAGTGACAAAATGCCATTAAAAAGCCCTCATCATCTTTTTAATGATAAGAGTATTAGAAAATTTCCATTGGAAGGTTGGAAGCAAATGATTTCTTTTGTAAAGAATTGATTTCTGTTTTTCAATATTTTTGTTTGCAAAAATAAATTCGTGCACCTGCATGACGTGTGGTGCTTGAAACCCACGACTCTTTGAAGAATGTAATTATTTTTAGGTTCCTTTGTTCAGTTTATCAATTGCCATGAAGGTGGAGCTCTATTTCCTCCGTAATGAAATCCACTTACTTCTCAATTTGTATATATCCACTTTTTGACTCTTACATTTGCATTTCTCTTTCACATCAAAAGTTATATGTGTGTAACTGTCAGGTTTTGAATTCTAAATATTGAACATCTAGAAGATGCATCCAATCCCATCATTTGAAGTGCAGTCAGATATGACTTTATGACTTTTTCACATACTTTACTTGCAGATTCATCAGCGTATTCAGAGAACTAGCTTTTTTAGACATGAGGTGAAAGGGTCAGTGGGACAACAGGGTTTTAAAGGTAGCAAATAAATAGTTAAATGTAAGTAAAGACACACAGTGAATTACTCTAAGAGAATAAAGCAGTAAATAATGTAAAAACAAAAGGTAAAATCAAATGTCATAAATAAATCTTGGTCAGATAGTGTTTTAAAAACCCTAAGGTCTACCTACAGTATTTTAAGAGAGAAATGAGGAAAGTGGGGCTTTTCTTAGCCTGTCAGATGTATGGTTCAAAGATAGAGATCATTGATACTGAAGTCTCTTAATCTGTGGAATCAGGTTTCTAACAGGAGCAAGGAAATCCTGTAATTTAGCAATTAAAATAAACGCTAGGAAAGCATGGATATTTTTGAAGTGGGGACCTCTCTTGTATTGTAGGTATAGGAGCTAAATGACCTAATTTTTGGGAAGATGGATCTGTTTTAGAAATGTTAAGCGTGCACTGTTTGGCTGGATTTCATGTGGAGATGAGCTTTCCAGTTTTCTGTGAATTAGGTCACACTTTTATCTTTCTGTGTTGCTCTCTGAGACTAAAAAGAGCCCAAAATGAAGCAGTGTACAGTAAGAACTTTTGCATATTCTAACATTTGCATGACATATTCTATACAGTACTGAAGCCATCAATGTTAAAATCCTGTTACTTGTTCTATGTTCTCCCTTAAACCTGTAGTGTGCAGCTGATACTAAGAGCTAACCATGGACTTAAGATGCAAATTAGTTGCTTCCCTCATGCTTAAAGGGTCTGGCTTTAACTTAAGAACCAATTAGCCTTTCTGAAGTGTAACAGCAATCTGAGTGACTTTGTTTAATTATCATTCTGCCGTGAAAGTTAGATGCAATAACTCAAGACCTGTGCTTTAAGAGAAATGTTGGGTAAGTGTAGCCTGAGCTCCATTTTCCCACTATTTTTTAAAGAAATGATAGCCTGCAAAAGTAAAACAGGTTGTGTTGATTAGGTGAAGTTTCAGGTTGTTTTATAGTAAAAGCCAAAAATACAGTGACAGGTAGTGATCCAGTAACTGTTGTCACAATACAAAAATTAACATCTGTAATTCTTTCTGTCCAATAATTATAGAGCCTGTACAATTTTTTGGCCCAGCCAAACGCCCTTGTTCACCTGGATTTATCCAACACGGAGTGTGCGCTAGACATGGTAAAGACCATTTTTTGTGGCTGTTTCAATACCAAGGAAACATTCCCCACCTTCTGTCCCTAGGTACTTTTTCGGGTTAATACAAAGTAAAATGATTTGCACCTATTTTGAACCAGGTGTGTGGAGCCCTGCTTCGTGGATGTCTTCAGCATCTAGCTGTCCTTAGCCTCTCAAGGACTCTGTTTTCTCACAGGTACATTTTAAATGTCATTACCCTCAACTGCTGCAGTATTTTGGTTTGTTTCTTGTGGTCATGTAGCACCCTTCTTATTAAGAATAAATCAAAGGCTTTTTTTATAAAGCCTTAGAAGTCTTAGTGCTGGATGAAATAGGTACTATTTATTCTAGGCAAAATATTTTCTTTCTCTTTCTGCTCTTTGCTAAAGGTCTGTAAAGTAAGCTACCTTGTCTAATATGTGGTGATACTGATGCAGCAGAAAGTCCATATATATATATTCTTTGTCTCTAAAGGGCATAGCATCAGGCTTTGAAGTCTGGCTGACTTGATTCCTCTTTATATATGGTTTTAAAGTTTGTATTTTTCATGATTTGATGACAGTTACAAGTGCTTTTTGTCCTGTTTTGTCTTCTTCTGGGAGGAGCTCCCTTCGAAAGTCTTGGAGATGGAACATTTATTTTTTAGAGTACTTGCATTGTAGGAAATATTAGCTTCCATTTTCTTCATGTTGAAGCTTTGGGTCCTTATCAGAGATGACACCTAATTGATCCTAAGGTATTCTAGCATTGAGTAATTATTTCTAGTGGTGAAAAAGCAGTTTTAGGGTTTTGTTCATGTCTTGTTTCATCTTCTGCTTGTGAGATGTAAGTATGTTCACTGTCAACCAGACTTAAATGATCATACTTTGTAGTTCACAAAACAGAAGGTAGATAGTAATGTCTTCTGTGCAGTAGTGCAGTTGTGAGGATTGTTTGTTGAATCAACATTTTGATGACATTATAATTCTAAGCTAATTGAGAGCCACTGATTGCAGAACTGCCTAAGGTAGAGCAATTAAACTGTAAATGATCATTACATTTCTGATGGCTTGCATTCCCTATTTATTGGAATGAGGAGTGTCTAAATGCTACTTCTTAATGAATTTGTTCACTTACAGAAAAGGAAAAGAAGTCCCTCCTTCCTTCAAACAGTTTTTCAGCAGCTCACTTGCTTTGATGCAGATTAACCTTTCTGGAACTAAACTCCCTCCTGAGCCTCTAAAGTAAGAATTTAATTTCATTTTCTCCTGTGCCTAAAACCTAGTTTGCATTGTTGTTATATGAGTGCCTCATATTAAAAAGGAAGGGGAAAGAATTTTGCTTTCTTCTTTTTTTTCCCCATTGTACATTATTAATGTTACAAGAGTGAGTTTTGTGATGGTCACACATTCATAAAATGTTCTTTCCATCTCACAGCTGAGACTATTAATCGTATTTTTTGCTCTGGGAATGTCACAGTTGTTTAGCTTCTGTCAGCGGTTTTTTGGGATGTATTTCTTTCTTTGTGGCTTATGAACAAAACTGCTCCGCAGTGAAATGGGATTATAGGCTTGTGTGAGCACCATTCCTTTGGGACTGCATTATTGCAAGAGCCATAATGAAACAGAACCTGTTGCAGGGTTTGGGAGGAGAAGCCTATTGCACAGAGCTTTGTTCTCCTTTTTGGGGGAGCAGACAATGGCAGCCGTTTCCAGGAGTGTTCAAGTGAGATGAGTCTTTTTGTTGTGTGTCACCCAGCCTGTGACCTACAGGTTCTGCTGGCTGAGGGAAATTGTGAAGCACTGTCACCCTTCCTGTGATGTGTGTGGATTTGAACTGTGTTGAAATTTTCAGACATGAAATTTAAGTGTGTTTTAAAGTCAGGGTAGGCCTAGATAGATAGGTCTAGTCTGGATAGGCCGTTCTGTGATTCTGGCAGAATGCTGGTGTTTATTTGGCTTAATTAAAGAAAGGGCTCTTTTCAAAGTGTCATCTTCCTAACTTATATGCATTAAAATATGCATAACCTTATCTGTAGCAGACACCTAGGCACGTTCACTACCTACTGATAATGGATATAGGTGCGTGGATGCATCCTGTGTGGTTGGGAGGCTGCCTGCTGAGGGAGAACAGGAAAGGGGAATGGGGAGTATCTAATGGACAGGACTTGATGGCAAATTTGGAGATGTGGGATATAAAGAGTAGTTAGTGAAAATGGGATGAAAAGCTTTTGATTCACTTTGGAGAAAGCTAAGGGAGGGAAGAGTGACAAGTGCAACAGCAGGAGGAGTAGTGTATGTCATTTTGGAGTAGTTTTTCTTAATGCAATTCAGTATTGAAGAGGGCAGTGCAATATCACAGAATCACAGAATGGGTCAGGTTGGGAGGGACCACAGTGGGTCCAACCTCATTTGATCCAACCTCCCTGCTTAAGTAGGGTCATCCTACAGAGCATGGCACAGGATTGCATCCAGGTGGTTCTTGAGGATCTCCAGTGAGGGAGATTCCACAACATCTCTGGGCAACCTCTTCCTGTGCACAGTCACCTGCACAGTAAAGAAGTTTTTCCTCGTGTTCAGATGGAACTTCCTGTGCATCAGTTTCTGCCTGTAGCCTCTTGTCTTGTTGCTTGGCACCTCTGAGAAGAGCCTGATGGTTAAGTCAGATGCACTGGATTGAAATCCAAATTCAACTGCAGGAGCCATTTTAGCTCTGATCTTTCACTTTGTTCTGTATGATGCTCTTGCTTGTTGTTGTGCTTGCTCAGACATTGCCAGTATTAAGAAGGTGTGGTACAGATGTGTTTTCAAATGGAAGGCGATTTTTTTGAAGCACATTTGCTTCTGAATAATTTAGAGCTGTTGGTCCTATGGTGGAGGGCAGCAGGGAAGAAAAACAAGAATGAATGTGACTACTACAGAAGAGAGTATTGGTTTGACAGGAGAAAGAGAATACTGTGGGATGTTGAATGTATCCCCAGAGATTAGAAAAGGTGACAAACACCAAACATTAGGGTTCATTAAGGTTCTCTTCTTGCCATTTTGAGTATCTCTTATGGTATGAGGAATTCTAGCAGGTGAGTGCTGTACAACTGCCTGTGCTCATGAAAGATGTTATATTAATTTATCACAAAAACTTGGGACCCTTTTTCTGCCAGCTGGGCAGCAAATGGTATCTTCCTTGTCCTTTTCAGGCAAGATATGAGTTAGCAAAAAACTGCTTCTGGTAATGTTTAGGATAATCTGGCTCAATTTGACTGAATTGGGTTGGAGGGAGTTACTTGCCTGACTGCTGTTGGTGGAAGTAAAGAGGCAGTGATGGGGAGCATAGGGTGAGCTGAGAGCAGAAAGCTCTTTCACTAGCACAGAAAGCTCCAGCCTTTGCATTTTTGCAAAGTCCAGCTGGATGTGAGTGGTCTCAGAGTGTCCATGCCACTCTCAGCTGTCTGGTATTTTGGCCTGGACTGCTTTTGTTCTGGTGACAGCATTCACCTCTGCCTAGGAGGTAGGACAGAAGCTGTTAGTACTTTTTGGTGATTTCTGTGATGTGCTTTTTCTCTGACCTAAATTTTTCATTCAGTTTGAGGTGAGTGTGTCACAACACTACAGAGGACTTTGATCTGCAGGACACCTTGCTTTACTTCTCAAGCCCTGCATGGCTTGACTAATCCACTTCAAAAATGTCCTGTGGAAGTTAATCGGGGTTTAAAAGGACTGAGGATGTGTATTGTGGGACAGCTGCTTAGCCTTTTGCTCTTAACTGCAAGAAATTAAAAAACTTCTCCAGAGCCATCAAGATCAGAGTGTTGGTTAAACACAAGAAGATAGAAACACTTTTTTTCAGGCAGGCTTAAATTTGTCGTTGCCAAGACTGCAAGAGCACATGAGAGGTGGCTCCAGGAAGGAAAAATTAAAAAAAGACTATACTATTAAGTATCATAATAGTATTTTCTGGCATCATTAATCAGCATATGCCAAAAAGCTTTTGGAGTTGGAGCTGTCCTGTGACAAAGGAGAAGTTCCTGGTTTGTGTCCATGAACCAGAGGTCACCAAGTTGAATGTGTGATTCAAGATCAATCCTGCCTAGAGAAAAAAAAGATAGATAAAATGCAGATACCTGATATCCTGAGTTCCAAATTCCCCTAATTAATTGTTATTTGATTTCTTTATAGGCTTCTTTTAGCTCTACAGTTGTGGTATGTTTAATTGCATGTGCTAACTCAGTGAGTTGAAAGATACTGGTTAATCAGTGCAGTCTGTGAAGGACATGAACTTGCTTAGACAGTGTAAATCAAGCCTTTCAGGAAGTAGGTTTGCTGATAAAGCTGTACTAGGAGGATGCCATGTGGTGGATGGGGAGAAGGTATACCTTGTACATAGGTAATATAGCTAATGTTCCATTGCAGCTCAGTCTTTTTTTCACCATTTTTTTAACAGAGGCAGTTTGTACTCTTGTCCTTGTTGAAGTATAAGTTGGCATTTTTGTTGAATTTTACAGACATTGCCAAAAATTGTATTTTGATCTGTTAGTGCTGTAACAAGTTTCTGGTGTGCTTCTCATGCAAATGCTAATTACAAGGGCAATTCTTTCATTCTGCATCATGCACAGTTGATAAGACCTCTCCATGTGTTGCCATGTGTGTGATTTAAACATAGTGGCCAAGTGTAAGTATAATATGTCTGGCTTCAGGCCCTGTGAAGGCTGGCAATTTTTCATGACGAAGAACTGAGAAATAAGGGAATTTTCTTAGGGTGAATTTATAGGGAAGACATTAGGGAAAAAAATCCCTTTTTTTTTTGTTTTCTTCCTGTGAAAAGTGTACAACTGAAGCAGCACTGTGTCTCTTTTTCTAATCTGCACTTTTTTATGCTTGCACTGTATTTTTTTTTTTCCTGGAAATGTTTAGGGAGCTCTTTGTAAGCTTACCATCAGCCAGGCTGACTGAATAAAAAACATGTCTGGGTAAGAAAGGCAAAATAATCTGAAAATTTGTGAGAACTGTTGCAGAACTTTCACTTCCCTTCCCCCCTGCCCTGTATATTAGTAGCTTAATAAGCACAAGACATTTGCCTTTGTTAATAGGGAAGGCCTGATTATACTTGCAGGACAGAAGACATAAATAGGTTTAAATGAAAAACCTGCTCAAGACACACATTTCAAATGTAGCTTTGACACACTACTTGCACAGCAAGTGTGTGGACAAATGGCTTATCAGAAGGGGTTGGTTTTTATCTCCATACATCAGTCACTTGGTTAGCTGCTTTTGGCTGAAATGAAGTTGGAGAAGGAAGTCCTTCTGTTTCTCTGTTGAATTATTGATTCAAAGCTGCATCTATTCTGAAGATATTAGAAGGTATACACAGATTTTGTTTGTTCCTTCTCTATTACACATACTGTGCTGTGCTTTCTGATTTGACAGTATTATAAGTATGATATTAACACTAACTTTTAGATGTGGAAAACATACTTCTGTAAGACTTTAAAAGTAGATTTATGAAAACCATAATTAGTCATTATTTCATGTGTCTGCCAATCTGCCTAAAGGCAAAGGATGCCATTGCATAGGAATATCATTTTCAAATCTGTAAATACTTGTTGGGTTCTGGAAGTGGAGAATTTTGTGATACTGGAATATGCTCCAGCCTTTAAGTCTTACAGGCATTGTGCCTGACTGAAATGGATGGCTGCATGGCATCTTGCATATTTTAGAAACCTAATTTTTTCCTAGATTTTTTGAAAAATCAGAGAGTTTGTATGGTTGTATGACAGAACACTCCATTTATAATCATCCGGTGCTCTTTGGAAGTGAATGTTGAAGAAAATTCATCTCTGATGAATGTTATTAAATGTTGATGGTGCATTAGCTGTAGAGTTTCTTCATTAGCCTTGCATCCCTGCAGTTTTTGAAGCTCCTGGAGTGTTCTGAGTGTGGCAGGCTTGTGCTGCCACTGTTATTGAAGAATTAACTGCTCAGCTGGTGTTGTTTTGAAATGAATCTTTGCATTATAGGTGTATTAACCTGTGATCACTTCGATGATAATGTAAAGTTGCCCTTTATTTTTTTAAAACGGTTCTAAAATTGATCTTTTTCAGAGCGCTTTTATTAGGCCTGGCTTGCAATCACAATCTGAAGGAGGTGTCTTTAGACCTCAGTAGCTGTGAGGTAAGGAACGTTTATCAGGATGTGTTCAAAATATGCAATGACGAGGCTTTAGAGTTCCTGGGAAATCCACTGGGCGAGATATTCTTCCTCTGTAGTCAGAAGTTGTGGGAAAGGTAGAACTCAGACAAGCAGTTATGGTAAAAGTTTGGATGTGTGTTACAGCATCTTAAATAACGAGCACAGAGGTTCATAGCACCTGATTGGCAAAAGCCTCCTTGCAGTGCAGCTGGACTACACACTGAGCCAGCCTGTTGGATGCTTGGCAGCTTCTGCTCTCTGGTGGTGTGATCAGCAGCAGGATTTTCCAAGGTGCCCAAATCTGAATGGCTCAAAGGAAGCTGCATGCCCTGAAGGCATGTCTGTGGTTCGATTGTCTTCCTTCAGAACCGAAGACATGCTTCCTCTTCTGCAGGTTTGCTTTTTAACCTTGGGAGAAATTCCATTTTCCTACTCAATTGATCAATTCAAGACAATAAGGAACTTCAGTAAAAGTTATTAACATAAGAAGCACTGTAAAAGTGGCCTCAAGAATAAGTAAGAACAATTGTGGCAACTTATTTGCCTTATCTTATTTCCTCTTGCTTCCCTGTGCTTTGCTGTGCCCTCAGTTTCCCAGGATTGCCCCTACTCTTGCAGGGTAATTCTGTGAGGTTATAGCAGGATGAGAGAAGATCAGACACAGCCCTGGGGAGCCACTTGAGGCAAAGTCATTTTGTAGAGAACTGTGTGGTGGACTCTTGCCAAAACCAACTTGAACCAGTTTAGGCTCAGGCCTTCTCTGACTTCCCCGTTTTTTTAAGCTGCAAAGAAAGCTTCCCATTTGTTAGGTATTTCCAAGGCCATCCGAGTATTAAGTGTTCTAGAAGTGCCTGCAAATACAGTGGTTTCCCTTTAAGTAGAAAACATGCAATATTGATAAGCATTTGAAGTGCAGTAATCCTTGCCTTTAGGTTTGTGGTCAATTGCTTTTGAAATGTGCACAGATTTCCTTATGAAGAAGAAGCCAAGTCATTGTGAATGCATATCATAGTTTTTGATATTTCAGACTTTTTGAGAAATACTACTTTGAAGAGCACTACATGTAAATTCCAAATAGAAAAGCTTTCAAGTCAAGTACATATGCTTCTGACTTCTGAGTAGAGCGATCAGACGGATGATAATTTGTCTTTCAGAGGAAGGAAGGAAAAGGGAGGAGTAATTAATGTAATAAAAATTGAGTCCTATGATCGTAGCCTTCAATGAATAAATCAATAAAACACAAATACAAGTAATGAGAGTATAAATTAGCATGTAAATCAACAAGGACTGACAGGAGAGAAAATATTTCTTGAAATAACACCCAGGATGGGATGTGAAAGAGGCTTCAAGGGGCAATGAGATTTATTGGACACCAAAGCACATGTGGTCATGGCTGACTCTTGTGACAGAAAGGAAGGAATCCTGTCCAACTCAGTGTTGCATTCCTGTAGCTGGTCCCTCCAAATTGACTGCACTTCCTTAGATCCTTCCCTTAACATTTTTTTTCCCATCACTGAGCTTTATCCATTCTCATGTGCTTTGGAAAGAAGTTTTGCTTCCACCAGCAGGGAAGTTGATGTGCTGGCAGCTGGGAGTGTTCTCAACAGGCCCAGCACCTCAGGATCCTGCTCCACTTCTCCCCAGCCCTCTGGGATCTGGGCAGGGTAATTTACACCCAGAAAGAGAGTGGTGGGAAGCTGGGAGGCACTCACCACCACTCCCAGCTCCTGCAAGCACACACTGCTAGGGGGCTAGAAAGCTGATGCTTTGGCTTTGCCCTCTTCTTTCCTACATCAGGCAAGCTGTACTCAAGGATGGAAGGATAAATCTGTGTTCCTTCCCTCTCCCACCATTTTTCATTTGCTCCCATAATTTTCTGGTGTATTATCTCCAAGCTTAATCATTTTCTATTGCTTGTTTGGTTGTGTTTTTTTTAAATTATTTTTTACTATGAAAATTACATTTTTATTTCTACCTGCTCAGCACTGATGTATTTCACTCTTTTCCCTTCTGCTTCCCTTAGCTTGGTCACTGTGTAAGTACCCTCCATGCTTTACCTTAATTGTTAAATCAGTAAGCAGCTTTGTTTGCCCTTTCCATATTGGTACCTCATAGCTTTGAGCACACTTGGCATTTTTAATTGTAGAAGGGTTATTCTTCATTTTCTGAGCAAGAGCTTTTCTTTGTAGACTCAGAAGTGTGTCATATAGGAGACGTTGCAGAGGGTCTTTTTGTCAGTATCACTGATGAGCAGCACTTCAATTCATCCCTGCTTTCATATATATATATATGTTTATGTGCATAGTATTTTAACACAATTGCAGCAAATTGTGATCCTAAGAGTGGAGTTTTTGTCATCACTTTCAGATTAAATAGATATCACCATTTGTGCACATGAAATGTTTATATATTTAAAATCTTGAATGTAGAGTTTTCTGGTACAAGATTGAAAGCTACTCCTGAAAAATTGTCCACTTCAGCCCTCAAAGTATATATAGCCATGAGCATTTGGATTCTATTGTGAGTATAATTTTAGTGTATGGAACTTTACCCTACCAACAACCAATCCAGCTCCACGTGTGATCTGCCACTTCCATGGATTCTGCAATAGTAGATGTGACACCGTGTAAAATGGTTGTCTTGTGGTGGGTCACACTGAGAGAGCAGCACAAAGCGATACTGAATTATTTTGGCTTTCATACAGCAAATGCTATAAATGCTCTTACCAAAATAGTGTTGAGTTAAATTTGCAGTGCTTCTTTCCAGAATACAGCCTGTAATATGACTACTTACTGAGAGGATGAGGTGAAGGATAGACAGGTTTTGATTTATGGAGAGGGGGAAAGATGCCTTATGTTCTCACTCCAGATGTGATTCATGATTTAGGTGTTTGACCACCATTCTCCAAATACTCAGGTCAAATTACTCAGCTGTTTGTTAAGCCATCACATACCTCAAACTTCCAAAAAAGTGCCAAATGAAGTCTTTATTGAGAAAAGCTTCTAGAAGGCAATTGTGGCTCTTTAATTATAGCATGGATAAAAGTTGATGGTCCACAAAAATATCAGCAGGTTGATTCAGGATATTTACCCAAGTAAGTCAACTAAGTAAAATATTACACAGATTTTATGCACAGGAGGTGAAAAACCTTTGAAGAGGTTTGAAAAAGTTTTCCGTTCTTTTAGAAGCAAATATTGTGAGAATAGAAAATGTAAAAATAAAATTTCAATAGAATTTTTTCCCACTTTAGCTAAAATCTTTTACTGGGAGATGTTTATAAAGTGAAATGCACCTTATATAAATGTGCATAGCTGCAGAAAATAAGAAAATGCTTTTGCTCCTTTGGAAAAACAGTTGTTACTTCAGTAGCATTAGTAAATAAGAGTGTAAGATTTCATAACTTTAATTCTTAATTTTGATGTTTTCTCCTAGAACATTTCATTGTTTTTTTATTAAATCCTGACATTTATCTTATAGTAATATTTCAGATTAATATTATCATAATTGATACTTTGCAGCCAGGCATTTTTGTTATTGTTGCAATTTTTTTTCTTTTATTGCTATTTCTTAAGCTAAGAATAATTATATTACTGTTTTCTCTTGTTTATGGTCTTTTATGGCTGTTCTACAATTGGATTATTTAAATTTTCTTTTCAGCGACAGGGAGGCATAATTAAATTGAGATTTTCTTTTTTTAATGCCCCCCACTTATCTTTAAAGTCGGCACCTTAGCATTGTGCTAAGAGCTGAAGAAGATGCTCACTGTAAGGTCTGACTGTAGAGGATTTCAAGAGTGCCAGTGTTGCAAGCTGATAGGCTGTTCTAAGTTTATTTCTCTTTTTATCACCAGACACTAGAAATGTCCTGGGCTGTTCATGTAGAGATTGCTCGCCCCAATCCATCAGGCACTGCCCAGCACAAGTGCTAAAGGATTTGCACTTGTGTTTAACCATTTAAGTATTTTCCTGATTTGAAAGTTGAGAGGTAGTTTCAAGAGAAAGGAAAGAGAGTCCCTTTTCTGTTTGTATGCAAAAACTGAGAGTAGGGATGAGAACAGTAGGAATGTGTGCACAGGCTGTCATTTTGATGTCTATAACTTCTTCTGTTGCTGTTGTTTTTGCCGCTGCTAGTGCCTTCTGTATTCACAAAGCTCCTACCACTGTCTTCTGTGTGATCTTGAAACCATAACTAGTTTGCAAAAATGGATGATGTTTTGTCTCTAGTTAAGATCTGGAGGTGCACAAGTCTTGGAAGGATGCATAGCAGAAATACACAATATCACCAGCCTAGATATTTCAGACAATGGTAAGTACACAGAACAGGAATGGAGCGTCATGCAAGTCAAGAAATGCTTTTTCTTTCAGCTCACAGTGTAACCAAGGATGGTTGCTCTTGCTTTGTGATTATTGGCCATGTTGGTTATGAAAAGACCTTGGTCTCAGACCAAGACTTCTCATTAAGAAACGTTGCAAGACTAACTGTACCCTCAAAAGTTTGTTATTTGAGATCAGTGCAACTCAGCAGAATAAAATAATGGCACCGAGCTCATATTAGATCCAGAGTAAAGTGGGTTTAAGTACAAGAGGATGAGAAGCTGAATGAGAATTGGAAGTGTCATGAAAGAACGAAGGGAAAGGTCTAGTACAGAGTGAAGCTGAGGAGGAAAATTTGGAGCAAAGAGCCAACAGCTTCAGGTCAGAAAAGACCTGCTTGAGTTTTTGGAAAAGTCTTTCAATACTTCTGCTTTGGACTCTCTGTGCTTCCTACTACAGATATTCCTGGGAATATGAGCTGGCTTCTCACCTTGCAGATTCAAGGTGCAGATATAGGAACTGGAAGAATTCACCTGCTGTGTTTGCCCCTCTATCAGCCAAATGCAGAAGTATTTCAGAAACAGTTTCCCAGTACAGTGGAATGCCCAAGAAGGGTGGGATGGACAAGTGGAAAGCTTTGAGAGTTACTGATTCAGCCCAGTTATGAAAAAATATTTATTTTTATAAATAAGGATAGGTATTTGAAATCTAAATTATGTCTGAACTCTAAATCACTGTAATCTAACTAGTGGACTCCTCAAATACATAACTAGCTTGGGAATACTAAAGTTATTTTACTCAGGAGTAGAATAAAATTTTGCCTTGTTTTCCAGGTCATTTTATTCATAGTCTGTTATGTTAGTCTTTTTTGCAGGCTTTTGAGGGCTTTGAAATATTGTTGGTACATGGCTCTACTAAGACTAAATAGCGACTAGCGTTGTTTCAGAATTCTCCAAGGAACTTCAAACTCTGCCTGGCAGTGCGAGGAACTACCCTTTGGTGTTTGGACTGTGGATAAGGAACTGAATTCTCTTCTGTGTTTCTGAGAGGTGCCTTTAATAGCTGATGAGCATGGAGACTTAAAGGGCTTATTTTAGAGAAAGTATTTGTTCTCGTAGAAAAGCAGAGGCACTAATGAGAAAAAGATTTAAAGCTAGAAGAATGGAAATTTTTCTCCACATTTTGGAAATTAGTACACTGATATAATTATTTGAATGAATGTAACATCAATAGTTGGACCTGCTCTGGGTCTTTTGTGAAAATGTGTTTTAATTCCTGATCTAATCTGATTCTTTACAGGCCTAGAATCTGACCTCTCAACCCTTGTAGTCTGGCTTAGTAAAAACCGATCGATAAGACACTTGGCATTAGGCAAAAACTTTAACAACATGAAATCCAAGTAAGGATTTTCTTTCTTTTAAATAACAAGAGAATGGATGAGGAGAAACTGCTGATTTCACCATCTTCCTAACTTTTCTTCCCTCAGAAATCTCACTCCAGTACTTGATAATTTAGTTCAGATGATTCAAGACGAGGATTCAGTGAGTATCTTTCTGCCTACTATCATCATGTGTATTTCTACCCTCACAGTCTATTTCTGATAATTTTCTTCACTGTGTTAATTTCCTGCATAAATTTTGATCACAACCCTGCACAGATACATCTGACATTTTGGGTTTGGTTGGTTTTTTTTTCAGATTGTAATTTGGATTAATTTGTGGCATATAGGTGAACATTTTCTGAGGGTAGTCTTAGGATCTGTAGTTGTTGAAAAATATTCATTTTAAATTGTTGGATGCATGTAACCTAGTTATTTAGGTCTAAATACTTTTGTATCCTGGTAAGAGATTACAATGGTAGTGTTCTCAATAATAATGTAGGTTTGTTTGTTTTTTTTTTAATTTATGGAATACATTATTTCCTGAGAGCTGTTCTTGGGTATTAATTTTTTTTCTTGACAAAATGCAAGGTCGCTGCAGTGATCTCAGAACTCTTTCCTTCTTCAAAAGATGCAAATAAACCATTCACTGTGCTGTTTTCTTACTTCTCTTAGTCATGGGAGCAATTCCATAGAACCTTTTCAGGGTACCTTGCTGAGATACTTGCCCACTTTATTAATTTCTACACTCTTTGTGGTTCTGAAATACTTCTGTGGTTGGATTTGTGTTCTTGGCATTCTAGTTTTGGTTAGAAGGGGATCTTAAGATGCTCTGTTACTCTCATGCTTGTCAATCTTTATTTATCTACTCTTAGTCCTTTCTTACTCCTTAATTTCCTGTGCAAGTACCAAGCAAGCTTTCCTCATTCTCCAGAGACAGCTGACTGTAAACTCAAGTTGTCTGAACACCTGCTATTTCCTGTTGTCTTTATTGTCTCACCTCCAAGTTCATGCTCTCCGTATTAACTGCTTGGCTACCTTCTCCTCCCATCTGTGTCTGCATCCTGGTAGTTTTAACCAGGATTTCCTTGCAAGGTCATTAGACTCATATGCCATGTTCCCTTTCTCTTTGTTCTTAATTGCATTTCAAGTGATTTATTAAACCAGTCCTCTATGCTCTTTCTGTCCTCTTAAATGGGATTTAGTGGTACTGGGGTTTCTTGATTCTGTGCCTTCCTCCACATTTTTTTCTTTGAAACATGGCATGTCAGGGTGATGTGGTGAAGTTCTGTGTATGGATACCAAAACTGATTCTAATTGAGGTAACACCTGTAATGAAAGCACCTTAATAAAAGCTCTTGTTTGCACAAATTAGATGTAGGGTTGTGCTAGGTAATGTATAGGTGGAACTCTGTGTTACTTCTTGTACCAAACCAGCCTTTTTGTTTAGTGCTGTGTGACCACTTCCTTCTACTCTGCCTCTGAAGGGAATGCTGCAGGACTGCCTTCCCCTTCTCTCCCTTTCCTTTAGATCCTGTACTGAGGGATTTCATTTCATCAGATAGCACCTGCTTCTTCTGTGTGGGCATTTGTCTCTGTCCTGCCCTGTTTCTCATGCTTATCCTTTCACAGCTGTCCTGAACAACTGAATCACAAGCAAATGTAATTTAGTATGTTTTCTATTTCCATTATTCCTTTGTTCAGTTGCAGGTGAACATTTCTTCCCACTCAGACCATATCCTAAAATACCACATCAACACACTCTGTGTCCTTTCAGTACCCAAATCATCTTTACAAACACGCTGTTGGGGTTTTTCCCCTACTTCATGACTCTCCCTTTCATGCGATCTTTTCTTTAAAACAAAAGTTTCAACTTTCACTGTATTATTTCTATTTCCAGTGTTACAACCTTCTGATTATTTTTCTTGGCTTCTGTTTTTGAAGCTTCCAGGTCATAGGAAAAAGTAGCTGCTAAATTTCGCGTGTATCATTCCTGCAGCTCTCTCTCCTTTGCATCATTGGCTTCCCCTTCTTGCATTCCTTTTCTTTTCAGCCTGTGGGTGGCATCATTTGTTGTTCCACTTCCTGCCTTTTACACTATTCAGTGGTCAGATGTGCTCCTGTAATTCTTACCAATTCTTACCCACCATGTTTTCCTGACCTAACCTACACAATGTATTCTCATCCCAAAACAGTGAATGAAATAATTCACAAAAAAGGTTTTTTTTACTTAGGTACTTAAAATAACTGTCTCTCCTTCATGTCATGCATTAACATTTGGGATATAGCATATGATCCTTTTGGGGTTATCCTGCCTCTTCTTTCCCCATGTTCTTTTCTCTTGTTAATCCTCTTCAGTGAAGGAATCTGGTTTTTTTTCTGTCTCATCAAGTGCTAAAACCAGCGTGAACCATCTCCTAGCAGCAAAAGAGTTGAGGACAGACACTGTAGCACTGTGGGAAAATTGTGTTGCAGAAGGCTGCCTAAGATTGTCCTTACTGTATATCAATGCTTAGAAAATGATTTTAAATCTGTAGCTATTTCAATTTGGTTTTGAATCTTAAATGGGGTGGTCCTCGTTCTACCAATAGTATGCATTGGCTGCCACAGGGCATTAAAAAGTTCAAATGCAGTTGGAGAGACCAGGGTTGCCCAGAGCACAGTTTAGGGACCACACATTGCATGGAAAGCTGAAGCAAGAGGCTTTAATCTAAAATAATCATCTCTAAACGCTTCTTCGTGTATTTATGCACACTTTAAATAGCTCTGTTGCTGTGTTAATGTGAGTCATGAGCAAAATGATTTAAACAATCAGTGGCTTGGTTCTGTGACTGTTAAAATAGAGCGATAGCCAAAGGTAATCCTGCACAATCTAAAAGCAGTAGTAATAACCTACATTGCAGAACTTGACAGGTGTTTTATATAAACAAGAATGTAATATTTAGATTCAGTTTTGGGGTTCTTTTCATGTCCTTTCTGTTTAAGTAGGTGCTATACTGTGCAGACTATTATAATGTATTCTTACTGTGCCATTCCTTTTCTTTTTGCAAAAATTGATGTTATGCTGCAGGTAAGCAGTGTTGTTACTCAGACTGGTAATCACTCCTGCATAGGTGCAGTGAATTTCTAGTGCTGGATGTCTTTTGTTGTTAGTTCAGTGTTTGGTGCAGAATTGGCTTTTCGAGGGCTTTTTTGTTCTTAGGAAAAGCAGATTTAACTTGATTTAATTCTTAGGGGTTTTTCCAGGAGAAGTATGACTGAATCAATGAATAAAATCAGACAATTTCTAACTGTATATTTGTACTTCATGAATTCCTCTTCCTTAAAAAGGTTGTGTTAAGGCATCTTCTCTGTAATGTCAAAGTACCTGTTTTCTGTAGCAGGGACACTGAAAGTGATCCTTAGTCTTCTGTTTTCTCAGTATCTAGCTAATACTATTAAGTTGTTAAGAGAAGTGTTTGTAGGGTATTGCCCATATTTGTGGGGAATTGGTTTAGATTTTTCTTGTTGTTGTTGTTGTTGTTGTTGTTGTTGTTGCTGTTTCATTTGGGATTTTTGATGTAATGATCAGATAATTTAATGAATATTTAGATGGTGCATAGCGGTCAGTCCTTACAGAACACAGTACGGAAGCATTTTCAGTCATACAATGTTTTGTCAGGGTGTTGGAATGCAAGAAGTTTCCTGGGAGGATATTTGAGAATTAGAAAAAATTATGTGGGAGGGGTCACCTGCAGCTCAGTTACTCCAATGCCCATTTCTCAAGTGGCACACAAGAAACAGAAGGAATGTCACATTCACAAGTTTACCGATGATTTCTGCTGGTGCTGCTTGGTGCTGCTTTACTGTGAATCTGTCAGCAAAAGGGCTTCTCAGACTTCTGTCAAGAGCTCTTAAGTGCCATTCTAAATGTGATGTTAACATTTTCATGTTAATATTGCTTTTAAATTTTTAATTATTCTTTACACTTTTCTTCATGTCGTGCAATAAAATTGGAAAACAGACAGATTAAGGGCATTAACATAGTAATTTAATAACTTCCATTTAAAATAAAACCAGCATGTGGCTTGTGTTATTGGTAGACTTTTTAATTATAAACCTGCTGTGCCTCCAAATTTTTGTGTTTTTCCTCACTAGTAAGGGGGTTTCTTATTGTTGCAAGTTTTTTGGTTATCACTGTAATCCAGTGGTGTCTGGAGGGTAGGATCCCATTGTATAGCAGGTATGATGCCAGCACCTTCAACCCTGGAAGGTGTGCACAGTTTGGTTGGTTTATTTTCATTAATCTAAACTTCAGGGTCTAACCTAAGTGCTGTAGCTCATTGTTATGAGATGTTGATTTTCCTGTGCTGGCAGTTTTAGGCTCCAGAAGTTTCATCCTTCGATACATGCCTAAGTAGGTGCATAATGACAATACACTCCTCTGTATGGACTCACACTTGAGCAAGGGAAATATTTTGTGGAGTCCTCCTTCATCACCAGAGACACATTACACTTTTAGGAGCTGTAATAGCTATGCAAGGCATGGGGATATGTTGACTGTGATCCTTGAGCTCCTGCTGTTGAGTGTTGAGGGCCTTGAGAGTGGAGGAAGTATGAGCATATTTAGAAAAGGGTTTTTTAAGGCTTGGAGTGTGAGTTGGAGCTAAATAAGGTAGTTTCAGCTTAGTATGCTGCATAAAAAAATAAAGTTACTGAAAGATATTGTAGTTATGGATGTCAAAACACCACTGTTAATATTTATTGACTTATTCATTGTAATAGATACTCAATACTGCTTTGAATTTCAGACCTGCTACAGTTTTATCTTTCCTCCAAAAGTCCTTTGTTGAAGGAACAGATATGCAAAATAACTCCTAAAGTTGAAGTAACAATAATAGAGCACTTTAAGCAAACTGTTTATGTTTTAACAATGCCTTGGACTGTAATTTGCCCTTGGGCAAGTCTCTCAGCCTGAGGGAGAGAAGGGGAGTGGTAGAACTTTTATTTCTCACTGAAAATGCAGATGCTGGTTAAGCAAAACCCACTGGACACTGGAAGTTGTCTTGTGAAGCTGGTTGTTGTTATCTTGCTTTTTTTGAGGTTTACACTGTATTCTGTACTTAGACTCAGGAAGTTGGAAATAATTTTTTCACAGGGTGTTACAACTTGATCTGCTGTGAACTATTGACTCCCAATTTATCAAGTGTTGTAGGATCTGCAGCAAACACAGAAATAACTCTTTGATGTTTACTGCTGTCCCCAAGAGTTTGGGAAACTTGCAACTTCTTTTAGTTGGTGTTTGAGGAATGAGTGCGTTATCAGTTTCTGTTATCAGTGCCTTTTCTGTGATCCACAGCCTCTGCAGTCACTGTCCCTCGCAGATTCCAAGCTGAAGACTGAGGTCACCATCATTATTAATGCCTTGGGCAGCAATACTTCTCTCACAAAAGTGGATATTAGTGGCAATGCCATGGGAGATATGGGAGCAAAGATGCTGGCGAAAGCCCTACAGATAAACACCAAACTCAGGTAAGGGAAGCATATTTGCAGTAAACAGTAGAATGGCTTCATAATACTGAAGTTGTTGGCTTACTCTCAATCTGTTTCTCTTCAGAACCTTTCTACCTACAGCCACTTAAGAGTGTCTTTATTTTGAAGGATTCTCATCCTTCTTTTTTCTTAAGAGAAAGGAAAATAACAGAAAAACAAGAGAAGCAAACTGTCCATTCAAAAATGGACTTTATTTCATTTCCTTTACTTCCTTAACTGAACCAGGGGAAATTCTCTACATTTGAACATAAAAGTCTCTTGTTGGAATTAAAAGACTTTTAAAATTTCTAGAATGACAGAAAAAAAATTACATTGTTACAGAACTCTGTTAACTAAATCCAATGTTCTTCTCAAAGCTGAGCCAGCTTTAAAGCTGTGTGAGGTTGCTCAGGGACTTGTCCAGGCAGGGTTTGAAGATCTGGAAGTACCAAGATTCTGCACTGTCCCTGGGAACTCAATTCTTGTGCTTAGCTACTCTCTTCTGTTCTGCTCTCTCTTTCTTACTGGAGGCTTTCTCAGCAGATAAAATTATCATAATTCTTTGTCTTCTGAAGTGTCAGTTTGTAGAACTTAAGAGCATGTAGAATTCAGAATGGGGAGCAGCGTGGACCATCCATCCTTCCTTTCTCCCCTTCCTACCGTGTTGATGGACCTTGGCATATCTCTCCATCAACTTCACTGCTTTTTAGCGTGTCTGGCACTGATGGCTTGAGAGTAGCACTTTTTTTTCTATCCAGCATGTGTTTCACAAACAGTAAAACCTTCAATCAGCGTAAATCTGGATGGGGACTTCTAAATATGTCACCCTCATCAGGAAAGATAATCCTCCCTCCTCCTTGTCAGACTGTACAGATGAACCTTCCTCAGTATATTGTCACTGTAAAAAGACCACTTTCTACTTGGTCTCCAAGTATTTGTTCCCTGGAGGATAAGAAATTCCCCCAGACAGTTTTGGCTATTTTGTTCAGAAGCAGGGATCCTCTGGCCTTTGTATTGCTATGCCCGAACTGAATATTAAAAATGTCAAGAAAACACTGGAGGGTTGGCTTAGGTTTACTGAATGTATTAACCTGAAATGACCACAATATCTGAAGAAATAAAGTCTTGATACATTTCAGGGTGGCAGACTGAAACGTTTCACAGTATGCTGAATGTCACACTTGACATAATGTCACCACAGTCTGTGGTGTGATTGCAGGCTGAATAATGTAATGGTAACTGGCTCTGCCAAAAATGTTGTGAAATGACACCCAGGTAGAAATATAAACACACTTTCCAGTGGCAAAAATATTCAAGATTTGACCCTTAGTATATCTGATGTTTGCAGATTGAGTGTAGAATCTCTCTTCCTCTCTTTCTTACCTTTCATCGAAAAAATGGAGGGATAATTCTGCAACAACAGAAGGATGTCAATACTTGTGAAAGCATGCCATCTATCTTTTTTTTTTTTTCCTCTTTTAAACACCAGAAATCTTTGTTTGGTTTTGTGCTTTTTTTTTTTTTTTTTTTTTTTTTTTTTTAATAACAGCTACAACTGGTGCTCTAGCAGAAGCAAGATTTATCTGCTTGTCTGTCTCTTCTGCCTACTAATGAGATCTTTGAACATGTGTTTGTAAATTGCCAGGCAGTCTGCTTGAGTGGTCTGAACTGGGGGAGGAGGGGAAGGCTTGATCACTCTTATCGTTATTGTGTATTCAAAAGAGCTACAATTTATGCACCTAACCTAATGTTTTATATTGGCAGCTACTTGTGTTGCATGTGGAATCACATGAACAGTGTGATGAGCCTAGTGCAGGGTTGAATGTAATAGCCTGCAAATTTTGACCTCTGATCAGCATGACTTTTAAAAATACACGTAGCCTGTGTGGAACAAAGATTGACCAGTCACTGCAATTTTCTTTTTTTTCAGTGTGGCCTTGCAAAGCAGACATTTGAACTTTGGTTTTGATGCTATTCCTCAAAAAAGCAGGAATTTATGTCCAAATCTTTCTATTAATTGTGTTTTAGAAAAGTAAAATATTTATATTAGTGATGGAAAATACAGTAGAGTCCCCTTTAAAGTAAGGGAGACTGGATTTTGGATATTTGTCCATCATTTCTGCCATTTCAAGGATTTAGGGTGTAAGTAAAGACAAGTCTATAAAATGCTGCCTTCTGCAATTTTGAATATTCAGCAGTGTGTTATTTCAATATGCAAAGTTGCATTATAGATTTATTTGCTGGTTCTTCTTTAACTTATATTTTTCTTTCCTCTTCCCACCACCTCTCAGAACTGTAATATGGGACAAGAATAACATCACTGCCCAGGGCTTCCAGGACATAGCTGTGGCACTGGAAAAGTAAGTCTCAAGTAATTGAATGTCTGATGAAGGGGGCAAAGATCCTGAATGATCTGAGCAGCTGCAGTTCTCACCGCAGTCAATATGATCTTGAAGATGCTGAAGATGCTGAGTGCTCTCAATTTTAAGCATCAGGATGTTTAATCTAAAGGAAAATTCATGACTTCACATCCTTCAAAAGGATGGGAAGAGGCTCTGTGGCTCTTTCATCCGTACTCTGCTATCAGCATTAAGGTCCTTGAGTTCTGCTCTTAGTGTTAAAATTCTGAATTTGGTAATATTTTCCCTTTTCTTCATTCTCTTGTGTTGATAGTGTGCAGAAATTCTATTCTAGTGAATGAAGCTGTACATAATAACATAAAATTACTAAAGTGGGCCTTTGTGGTTTGACTTTTTTCTTTCCCCTATCAAGCTGAAACTAATAGTGATGATCCTGCAGTTTTTCTTTGTAATTGCTGTGGTCTGGGTCATTTTGCTTCCATGAGTTTACTCACAGATGCAGCCATTACCAGTGATAGATGTTAAATTGCTTTCATCTCTCTCCATCTCCATCACATTTCTTCATATGTTATCATTACTTTTCTTAAGAGAGAAGAAATACAGATTTAAATTAAGCAACAGTTGAAGTTTTTTCACATCAGTAAATCCCTCAGACAGGAGCAAAGGCTCTGTTTAGAAAGTGAATGTAACCTACAATTGCTAAGTTCCAGACCAGATATCTTGTAAAACTGTGTAACTACTTAAGGGAGCATCTTCACCCTTGTAGAGGTCATAAGGCTAGAGCTTATTAAGTTACTTGTTTTGTGAAACTGTTGTAGTTTATATGCTTCGGTTTGAGTTGCACTGATGTGGGAAATGAGATAAACGATATATAATTAAGCAAATCATCTTGCAGTGATTCCATTGATAGTAGTGAATAACCATTTGTAAAGGTTATTTGTCAACTTGCAGACATTTCTCTGTTAAAGGGCAGTCTGATAGAAAATGGGGAAGTCTAGTAGAAAAAGAAATACACTTGTTTTCTGGGTAGCATCAGCTTTATTTCTCTGTTCTGAAGTGTTTGGATGAGTAAATAGAGAAGCAGGGGAAATCCTGAGGCAAAAGCAAGTAATCTAAACAAAAACACCCCCAGAATGCTACAGTTAATTATGTGACACTGTACATTTTCAGGGTGACATCTCATTTATTTAACTTGGAAGCTGAGGTCATTTTATGTTGCCTTAAACATTTTTAAATTGTCAAAAACATTGATAAGATCACAAACTAAGCCACAAGCAACAAAGGTTTAAACGTGAAGAGAGGGACTGTCAGTACTGGCTGAAAACAATTGGGCTGTAAACAATCCATCTTGAAGACATTTTGAGAACATTCTTTACCATATGTTTCCTAAAAATACCTGAACCCATCAATATTCTGTAGAACAGAACCATTGCTCAAAATGGAATAAAATATACTGAAGATGCTTGAGGATATGTGTTCCATGTGTTATTTTGATCTTAAGAAAAGTAGTCATCTACCAAACCACAAAACAAAGGAGAAAGGTTGACTTTAGTAGTATGGGCAGGAGGCTGAGGGGATTTGTAACAGGCTTTAAAACAGGCTGAAGTAATTAGGAGATTTTTTTTCTTTGCCCTTCTCCCGGCTTTTCTTCATCTGCTTACTGCTGTTTGAAAATGTTATTCCTGCAAGGGAATTCCAGGAGCATGGCTGTTGGCAGATTTTGCCCCAGGGGTGTCCCAGACAGGTGGTGTGAAGTGCTGAGGAGATTTTCTGCAGAGTCCCTTCCAGGTGTCAGTTCAGGAGAGCGTTTGAGAACAGTGGGCATCCTTGGCCATTAAGCAGGGTCTTGTATCTCTGTAATTTTAATATGAAGATAAACGTGTGATTTGCAGCCTAGAGCCCCCTGTGTCACAGGATGCTACAGCATTATCTCATGTTCATTTCTGAAAGATTTTTTTTTTTCTATATGGAGTGACTGAAGAAATAGCTGAAGTTCTAATGTCTGAGGAGAAATGCTGGAGTTTGTTAGAGGGCTATGAATTCTTCCCTTAGCAGTGATGTGAAATTGACACACCCTGACCTGAAAAACAGATTCTCTTATTCCTGGCTTTAAAAAACTAGTAAGTAAAATCTCCACTGCAGCAGAGAGCATACATAGTGCGTGGATCAGAAGTTACTACAGGGGAAATAATGTGATGAAATGTAGGACTGTTGTCACACATGCTGTATGTAGAAGAAGAGGTTTTTTTGGGACATCCTGTACAGTCTTTGAGCACCTCTCTGAAATTTAACATCCTTTAAATATAGGTATTTTGCTGAGTATATTGATGTGTTAGGAAATTACTGGATTATTGTGTTTGTAGGAAAATGTACTCCTTTACAAGAGACGAGTGGAGTGTTAATAAAAAGAAGAATGGGGGAGTATTTCAGACTTCAAGGAACAGAGAAAAACAAAGCGTAACAATAAAGTTGAAAAATGAGCTTTAAATTCTTGATATTTTCTCCTAAGGGCTGGTTAATTCTTAGATGGAAATAATGCTGTGTGTCTGAAAGCAACCCAAGTACAGAGGATTTCCTTCGTTCCTTAGGGTAGTGGACTTCTAAAGATTTGCCTCTGTGTTTGTGTGTGCATGAGACCTCCTTACCTTTCATTTGCCCTCCTCCCACTCTGTGTGTCCGTACATGTGAGGGAGGGTGCACTAAGCCTTTGACTAAATTGAATTTAGCATATCACTGCTAGCCTGAGAGCTGGCAATTACAGATTTCAATGAATGGGATGTATTAAATGTCAAACAGCTGCAGAGATCCTTAGAAATCTATTTTTTCTTTAACTGTCAGGCAATCAACAACAACAAGTTCTGTAATTATCTGTCTTTGAGCTCAGTATGTTTGACATTTAAAAATTCTCCCCATGGTGGTGGACAGCCATTTATGCACAGCTCAGTTTTCCATGAGGACACGAAACAGGGTCTGTATAGTTTGCAATGTTCTTTTGAAGGACAAGACAATTTGAAAGAAGAGTTAATTCTTTGACTCATGGAGTAGTCAGTAGGACACTGTGGAAGGACAGGAACCTTGGCTGCTTGGCACTGACAGCTATACATCATCATGTTTGCATTGAGGAAGAAACATAAAGGTCTTCCATTATCATTTCAAGTAAATTGTTGGGTAGTATCAATGAGGAGTCAGTGTGTTTGCAGTTCAGGAGGACACTGCCCTTCAGAGAATGGCGTTGCGTGTGTCCAGGCACCTGGTGGGAGAAGAAGTGAAAGAGGCTTGGAGTTTCACACTGTATAAGGTGTCTGCTGTTGGAGTTAGTGCATTTAGTGAGGAGTGGTCTACTGTCATCAGTGGTGGTGACTCAATTGGAATTGCCAACTTTAACGTGCTCAAAAATAGAGGGCTCCAAACATGTTTGTGTAGCTCTGGATGGAATAGGAACAGACGGTTAGTGGGATGTTTGCAGAAGGAGGAGAAAGAGATGTTTGTAGGAAATACAGGATTAATTGAAAATAAAAAGAATCATTTCCTTTCCAGGTTTTAAGAACTTCCTGCTCTTTTATTTTTTTTTTTTCCATTTATTCAAGTCTGAAATTGTGTGGACATACCACTGTAGGTAGCATTTTAAATATGACTGTTTTGATAGTCAGTTTATGTTCTCAGAGTTGAAATGTAATTTTGACTCAGGACCAAACTCCTGTCTTTAATCTCTTTTTGCAGCAGATGGACAAAGCTGCAGAAATATTTTGCAAGCAAATAAGGAAAATGCAGGGAACAATTGTTTGCACAAAACAATGTGGAGATGATACACTTATTTTGTCAGCTTTTTATTAAAAATTCAGCAAGTATCTTCAAATTGTTGTAAACACAAGAAGTTATTAAATAGTAAATTTCTAAGATTCAATCTCTTAGTTGCTATCTATTACTGAATATTTCCATTTAGTCTTAGATCTGATACAGTTGCCAGCAGGCACTGTTCTGTTTGGATACACGAAAATAATCTAACCTCCTGCACAGAGGTACAGGGGCAGCTGGGCTTTTAATCAGCAGCCACTGGGCATCAACCATGTAACTGCTTTGCAAAACCTGTCCCTCTGTCTAGTAGTAAAGAAGAATTAGCAGCAAAAAAGAGCATGTATGCTTCCAGCTATTCCACCTAAAAATGTGAAAAATACATTCTTAGTACCTTCCATGGGCCAGCTGGGTACACTTCATTTCTCCCTTCCAGGTTATTCTTCATAAAGAAGCACAGCAAATATAAAGAGATACAGTAATTAGATTAACTTTCACCATCAATTTTTTTTTTTTTCTTTAGGAATTATACATTGAGATTCATGCCTATACCGATGAATGATGCTTCCCAAGCACTCAAAACAAACCCTGAGAAAACAGAAGAGGCGCTGCAAAAGGTATTACATATGCCACCAGCGAACAGAAATAAAACCAGCAAAAATATAGTCATTTTAAGTGACTGAGACTTCATGCTTGGCTGAGTAAGAGTTCTGTGCTGGATTCAAGGATTGTGTGGTTTGGGTAGACAGACGTGGTAATCAAGTGCTGCAAGAGCTTTTTATTCTACTGAATGCTGGGAGTGAAGGCTGATGGCATGCAATGGTGTAGTGTCAGAATGTCATAACTAAAAAAATGCAAGCTAGACCTGGTATTGCTGTGTGCCTGACTATGAAAGGGAGAGTTAGGAACTGCACGTTTGTTACATATGTGCCTGTGGGTATTACCAAATGTTTAGAATTACTGGTGTACACTTTTTATATTGGCATTAAAAGTGCAGTCAGCTCTGTACAAGACAAAGGGTGCTCTTTAATTTGAGGGAGGATGAAAACATTTACTGCCTGTGTTTTATATTGTACATATAAAATTCACACACTGTGTTGCCCTAAGTAAGCAAATGCACCAGCATGTTCTTTTGGATGAAAAGGTGTTGACAGTATCTGTAGCTGTTCCACTTGCATGAGTTATAAAACTCCCAGCTGAGTTTTAATATGGTAAATCTTGCAAGCTCCAAACAAGCATCCTGCTCAATCACAAAGCATACATTTCACATCTCTTTAATGAGTAGTTTTCCTTCAGCCAAGGTAAGGCCATAAAAACCTTATAAATAGCTCTTACAGATAACTGTGATTAAAAAGCAAATGTCTATGATCCTTATTTTTAGTAATTTGAGTATTACAGTGAAAAGTGCTGGTAGTTAGTATCTTTTTCTTTGATGCATGAAAATGATCTAAATTCTGCTTTTAAAAAACTGATTCATGGGGGATGAACGTATTTCTTACATCTCATTTAATATAATTGGCCAAGTTCATATCTAGGCTGGTCGGTGCATTTCTGGAAAAAAAATTACTGGGAAGCTTCTGGCCACAGGGATTTAAATTCTGTGTGTTAATTAGGCACTATGTACAAAGAGCATTTCCTTTTATTCATATCAAAGTTGCTAAAACTGCTAAACCCTGAGTTTGTTTTGATGTGTGGTTCAGGCTTTCTTGACACAACACGAGGAAGTTCCCTCTTAGAAAAGGTATCAGTGTCAGGAGTGGTGCTGTGAACACAACACAGGTGTGGGTAGGGATGCAAGCCTCCCTGCATGGTCTGAGCCTGGTGCCAGGACAGCTGCACTGAGTGACTGATGGACACAGCAGCCACCCTCCCAAGCTCTGGTGTCTCTGCAGCACACTCGACTTGGGCAAACTGGATAAACCCAGGGATTTGCTCTGGGCCGTGGTCAGATGTTGCAGTTCTTGCTGCTGCTGGTGCTGTGTTAGAGGCAACCATCACCACTGATCTCAGCCTCACAACCTGCTGGCCTCTCCACTCACCCTTTCCTCCCCTCTCTCTTTCAGACCAGATCCATCACCTTTGATGAACCTTGAACAGTTTGCTAATAGGTGTTTTTGGCTTCACTAAGTTTGATAGAGCAGGGTGAGGGGGTTACTCTGTGTGCCATGAAGCTGGCTGATGGTGGGTGCTTGCTGCTGGTGACAATTGTGGTGGCCTGTAAGTAGGAATCACTTGTCTCTAAAGAGTACTTCTGTACTGCTTAGCTTTTATTAACCAGCATGTGAACTGAGGCTGCACTATCACTTAGACACTTTTAGATAGTTTATTTTCTCTTCAGATATACTGTTATTCAAATCTGTGTCTTTGCAGCAGGCCAAAGACAGCTAAAAGAAATGAATCAAATATCCTGAGTCAACATGATCTCTACAACACCTAACAGTTAAGAGTCCCTTCAAATATTTCTCAAACCAGGATCTAATCCTTTGTCAGAATAACTTGCTAAAGTGTACAAAATAGAACACACTTTCAGAAAACACTGGCAAAAGCACAATGTTTAACCATGTTTCACTAGTTTGTGAGTGAATCATTATTTGCTGATGTGGTGATTAAAGCACATAAAATAAAGTTTGCAGATGATAAACAAATAATCAGGCAGCTTTTCTTGTCAGTCCCCAATTCTGACAGAGCAGCAAAATTGAAATTATAATGTGAAAAAAGTCAAATCACTTTCCTAATCTGACCTTCTCTCTGCCCTTTTTTTTTTTTTTTTTTAGATAGAAAACTACTTGCTTCGTAACCATGAGACCAGGAAGTACCTACAGGAGCAAGCCTATCGGTTGCAGCAAGGCATTGTCACTAGCACCACTCAGCAGGTGAGAATTTGTTACTTAATGGATGTCTCAGAGCCTAAAATCTGCTTGGGGAGGAGGCTCTCTCTCATTCTGAGTACTTTAAAGATGTGCCTCCTGGGTTATACTGTTTCCCAAGAAATAATAATTATCAGTGACAATATATTTGGAAGCAAAGCATTAGTGAGATGAAGGTCTTCTATACACCAGTACCATGTAAAGAAAGACTCAAGATATTACTAAGTAAACTACTGTCAAAACCTGGAACAGTTTGGCTCTACCTGTATTATTAAAATATAATGAGACAGAGTTTCGTTACTTGAACCTGAAACTGTACTCTAACCTCTTGAGAGGGAAAATGGTATATGGAGATATACTGGCGCTAAAAACTGCAAGAGCAGTTGTTTTATTCTAGTAATTTTTCTGTTCCAATGCCATTTCCCCCCCAAGTTAACCTTTATATGAAATAAATTTAGATTTTTTTATAGCTGTTTGGTTTTAGTTGTGCTTTTCTCCAACACCACATACACATCAAGTTTCAGGAAATGTAATTTATCATTATTTTGAAATAAAGTTACTGATTTCTGTATTACATTGTGTACAATAAGAATGGATTTTAAAAACAGTTTTAAAAGAGGGCTGAAAAAGGCTCTCTAGTACGATGAAATTGCATTATTATTCCCAGAGTGGTTTTTTTTTCCTGTCCAGATGTCCCAATGAGACTTTCTGCTGTCTAATAATTAATTAGCTTTTTGTACTTGTAAAAAAAAGACCCACCAAAAAGCCTTTGAAGAGAAAGAGTCATGTGGATCTGAAAAGGAGCATGCTGTGAAATTATTTCAGTTCTCATTGCTAATGATATAAGATGCTAGAACTGTAGGCTTGATACGATGGTGCGTGCACTCGGATGTTGCATCAAAATGTCAAATAGCCGGCTCTAATGTATGCTAAGTGGGCTGATAAAGACTTTTAACTGTTATATCTCCCTGCCTCATATATCTTAATCAAAGCTGACTGTGTGTCAGGCATCCTTAGTGGTTTGTCTTGTAAGATACAGATATACCACCTGCCCTGCATTTGCAGCATGTTGAACGAATTGTCTTGCGGGTACAGATTAAGTTCAATTTATCCCACTGTGAAATGTCTGATGGAAACTTCTGCTTTGATGGTTTTAATTCCCTTGCAACTAGGAATATTTACATTTTGAAAGAATACTGCAGAAACCTGCTCAGTTGCATTTTGCTTAGACTGGAGCTGTCACTGTTTGAGTTTGTTGAATGGGTAGTGACAGAGCTTTCTTTTACTGTATGAACTTCTTAAAAATTCAGAGACCTTTAGACCTTAGTCTTAGGTATATCAACAACATTTTCAGCATTAAATTTGATCCAAAAACCAGAGTAACATTTAGACAGATATTAAGGTTTAATAAGTTTAATGCCCAACAAGTAAACTTGTTGATTATTTTCAGTTATCCTGGAGGTTACTGTGAGGGAAATATTCCACAGCATTTCTTTTTCCTGATGGTTAAGTTTTATTTTTGCAATGCTTGGGGGTGTCTTTATGAGATGCAGTTCTTTCCTTCAATACTATTGACATACTTCCAAAGTCTTATCATGCCTTTCCAGGTTGTTATATTGCCACTGCAAATCTCATCATGCTACTATTGATTTTCTACCTGAACTGGATTAAGGTTGTGTTTGACCAACGTTCTGATGTTTTATCTTTTGTATTTCTTTTGTTCAAGTAGATGATTGACAGAATATGTGTAAAAGTGCAAGATCATCTCAACTCTTTAAGAAATTGTGGTGTGGATGCTGTACAGGAGGATGTCAAATGTGCAGAACGGCTGATGCGGGATGCTAAGAACTCCAAAACAGTAAGCCTTTCCCAGCATGCTGGCAATGCTGAGAGCAGCTGGCTGTGTGCTGGCAGCTTTTCTCTTTTTGGGCAGTGGAAATAATAATATGTGTCACAGAAGAGTATTTTCTTCAGATGCCCAGCTATAGGTAGTATTTAAAGTGATAATATCATTCCAATTTATGAAGACTGATTTCGCCAAAGATATTTCCTGCTGTTTGTCCTGGTTTGAGGACAGTGATGAGCCTATTTTCTGAAGATACTTTTCCTGTCTTACAGCTCTTGCCAAATCTCTATCACCTCGGTGGAGCTTCTTGGGCAGGTGCAAATGGTTCACTCTCCAATCCAATCCAAGAGACACTTGAATCCATGGCTGGAGAAGTCACAAGGGTAGTGGATGAGCAACTTAAGGTCTGTGGATAGACGTATTACCATGCAAAAATAACTAAATCTGAGGTTTTCTGTTGCTAATTGCAAATGTGCCACACTTCATTTTTCTTCTCAGTAGGTTTGTATGTAAGCTAGCTATCTTTCCATTATTAGTTTCTTATAACTTTTGGCCTTGTTACTCAGATTTTTTTTCCCATTTGGAATAAAATAAAAAGTTACCTTAGTGTTTTCAGTGAGCAGAAGGAGCATATATTGTTTATGATCGTCTTTTTTCATCTGTTAGAAGGGGAAGACTAATCAATTGCTCCTTCAGCCTTTTATGAAAGCATTTTCTCACACACCCTAAGAAGCCTCATGCCCTGGAGAAAAATGCTCAGTAGTTAAGGAGCCCTAGTAGAGTGAAAGCTGGTTTTTATTGACTCCATTGCAGACTTTTTTTTTTTTTTTTTCTCAGTGGTCACTTTTGAACCTGATGCAAGATTTCCACTTTACTGTTTGATTTGGGTAGCTTGTAGGTATTGAGAGTGCTTAAAGAATTGGTACAGGCAGTTTTACAGGAAATGTTCTCACAAGTTGCCTGTCAAACGTCAGTTCTTGAAATAGATGTCATTGATCTGTAATTGTTCTCACCTGTGTGCTCAGCCAGCTCCTGCTCAGAACTTGAACCTTCAGTTATGTTTGCTCTTCCTGTGTAACAAGCAAAGAGGAGCCATCCTTACAGCCTGTGCAAAGGTATCAGTCCAGGAAGAGGACAAGGTGCAGAAATTTTAGTGACAGTTGGGATCTGTGTGGAAACTGATGGATTTAAAAATATGGCTCTGGGGCAGCTCAGATCAGCTTCTGTTTATGACTAAGCTGCTTTGCCTGTGCTCTGCAGTATTTAAACACTTCACAACCTTCAGATTCTTTGATCTTTCAATTGAAACATGAAAATGCTTCAGTCAGTGGGAATATAATGAAGAACAATAATAATGCCATATTACTAATTACTTTTTTGAAATTAAAAAGTTAATGAGGAGTAAAATGGTGCTCTATTTTTAGTATGTTTCTCCCTTTCCCCATTATATGAAATAAGGTGAAGATTTCTGCAGACATGAAAGTGATTTATCCGTAAGATTCTTCCCAGTGGAACTTCTGGGGTATTAGAGGGACAGGAGTAGTCAGGTCAGCCCTTCGTGCTGGGCTCATGCACTTAAATAAGTTCATCATGGAGAGTCTTATAGATGGTGAAAAAGAAAGCCTCTTCAGCATTTGCAATGTTCCTGAATTAATGTGTCTTCCATTTGTACTTTTACACATCTACAACAAAAGGCACTTTAGATCAATCATTCTAACTTTTACATTTACTTTTAATCTGTGTGGCATGCCAGTTTAAGTGGCTTACAAAAAACTGTGAAGTCATAATGCTCTTTGTATACTCCAACACTCATTTTTATTAATTTTCACTTAAGGTGGAAAGGTTTTCCTTTAAGTTCTATGGGTGGAGGAGGAACTGTTGAACATGGATTAGAATTGGGTTTTTTTCCCCAGTTGTTTAGGTCAATTGAAAACATCATAAGCAATTTATTATTTGTAAAGATAGATAAGGGATCTCACATGAGGACAGTACTTTTTGTAATTGTTGGGGGGGAAGAAAAGTCCTGTGTGCTGTAAGAGGAGTTTTGAATTTAGTTTCCATAGCAACCAGAGCATGATTCTAAAAAGAAGTTTGGAAATTGGTTAAAGCCAATGAACAATTTTTAGGTAAAAAAGAGATTTTTTTTATTTTTTTTTTTACTCAAGGGAAGGAAGCGGGATAAAGAAAAAAGTTAGAGTAAGGAAAAAAAACAGTATATTAGACTGAGTTGAGTTGACAAGAGGAGAAATTATAGCAAGACTCATGCCTTTTTCTTCTCCTGCTGGTGTCACTGTGGACACACAGAACCTGGAGATGCTTTATTCAGTCAGCAAAGGCCCAAGGGAAAATAAGCAGGACAAGTGGAACCTTGACAAACATGATTGTTTAGTAATGACAAGAGTGCTCAAAATATTATTCCTAAATTTTGTCCTAGAGCAAAGGGTTTGTTGGCTCCATCACCTGTTCCATTTTTTATTTTGGTATCATCATCCTTCATTCCTTTTCCTCACTGTATCTTTCTCCTGAATGTTAAAATTCTTTAACTGCGTGTAGTACTTCATTCTTTTCCTTCACCTGGTGACTGGTACTTGCAGCCCTGTGACTGAAAGGTGTGCCCTTTCACAGTCAATATTGGTAGCTATGGATTTCCATCAGTGAAAGCAGCTAAACAACAGCTAAAATCCACCACTGAAGAAATTATGTTCAGTTGTGCAATTAAAGATAAGATCCAAACTCTATTTGACTTTTAAATTGCCACTTCGCTCAGTTTTTTTGAGTAAAAATTGATTTTGGACATTTCAGGAAAGGTCTTCTTTTTCCTACTACTTCCCAGTGATGTCTTTATGCAGCATTTTTTCACATGATCCATTTTGAAAGACCCTGCTTAGACTGCAATTGTAATTCAACATAGCAAGTCTATCACTTTTATGATTGCAATTCATCAGTAACTCTTGAGAGGCCAGGGAATTTTTTCACAATAAAGTACACAATTGCACCAGTGAATAAATGCTATGGAAAAAAATGGATGTGTCAGGAGCTCTCATTAGTAGTTTACTTGGCTCAGCTCTCTCTAACATTTAAGTTCTTCATCCCCCATGGGGATATGGCCACAGAGGCTTGAAAGTCTCTTTATTAGTCATGCTGCCCCAGAATCTGCTTGAGGACTGAAGGAGGGAGTGTGGGAAGAGTTCTTAAAGGGCATCTTGAGAACCCAGCAACAAGATATATTATTAGCTATAATGGCAGTTGTCTCTTATAACACTAAATCAAATGTTGTAAAGATTGGACTTTCCTGTTCATGAAGCTGTGGTCGCTTCATGTTGCTTTGTTGTTTGTTTTTTAGACTGTAAAAGCTACAGACTGAAAGATGCTGCTTTGAATCATTGAAATTTTTATGCAGCAATGGGGTTTTTTTCCTTGCTTATTGTTTGCATAAGGAAATTACTAGTTATGGTAGGCCTGTGCTAAGAGAAAAAAGCTCTGATACAGTTGAGTTGAATCTGAGGTCACTTACCTGTGGCATGGAATTGAGAAGAAAAAGGAAATCATTAGAGTTTTCAAGGGGTGCAGTTCTTATTTTTATACAATTTTTAAATGCCTAGGTAAGATCTAGGTTTGCCTAGTTGTATTGGTTTGGGCAAATTAGAAGACCCTCTGAGAGGAAGCCCCCTAAGACAAACCTCCACCACCCCTCCCCGCCCCCAGCCCTGGGTTTGGGAAGGAAATTCTTTGGAGGAGACAAGTGGAAAAAACCGATTTATTAACAAGAACTCTTCCCCCCACAAGAGAAAAGGAAAAGGCTCAAGTTACTGTGGGGGGAGGGCACAGAGCTTCTTCCGCAGGCTCGGAGATCCTTGAAGATCCTCAGGTCAGGTCCTCAGGTCCGGAGCCGGTCCAAATCTTCGGGGGGGGGGGGGGGGGGGGGGGAGAGGGAAAAGGGAGAAAAGGAAAAAAAAAACAGAAACAGCACAAAAACAAGCAGCAGAAAGCAGAAGCGGCTAAATTAGCAAGCAGGAGCAAGCAAGCAAGCAAGCAAGCAGCCAGCAGCAAAGCCAAAAAGGCAGCAAGCGCAGTAGAAGCCACAGCCAGCAAAGCATTGGCTGTTAGACATAACAACCCAGTCCAGATATGGGATATAAGGCTCCGTCAACCCAGGACATTCCACCCCTTATCCCATATCGTGGACACACAATAAGAACTTCCATCTCACTTACTCAGACCTTCGACACTTACACGTTTCCATCTGTCTTACTTGCTCGAACCTTTGACACTTCACATATGCATCCTACCCCACATTCAGATCCCCCTGAGGTACACATCGTACTGTTCCATCTTTCTGCATTATCCACCATGTACAACCCGGTCCTTGAGCAGAGACAATTCCACGGATGGGTTTGCCTGTACTCGAGGTAGGGTTGATCCATACTGTCTTTCCCAACAAACTTTTAACACGGGCCACTGGGGCTTTATCTCCATCTACTACATTAAGGAGCTGAGACTGAGCAGGACCCCCTCGGTTGGTAGAACCTCGGGTGTTAACCAACCAGGTGGCCTTTGCTAAATGCTGCTCCCAATTTTTTAAGGACCCCCCACCCAATGCTTTCAGGGTGGTTTTTAACAACCCATTGTACCTCTCTATCTTACCTGCAGCTGGTGCATGGTAGGGGATATGGTACACCCACTCAATACCATGTTCCCTAGCCCAGTTTTTAATAAGACTATTTTTAAAATGAGTCCCATTGTCTGACTCAATTCTCTCAGGCGTACCGTGTCTCCAAAGGACCTGCTTCTCAAGGCCCAGGATGGTGTTACGGGCTGTAGCATGGGATACAGGGTAGGTTTCCAACCATCCCGTGGTGGCTTCTACCATGGTCAGCACATGGCGCTTGCCTTGGCGGGTCTGAGGCAGTGTGATGTAATCAATCTGCCAGGCCTCCCCATACTTATACTTAGACCACCGTCCACCGTACCAGAGGGGCTTCATCCGCTTGGCTTGCTTGATGGCAGCACACGTCTCACAGTCACGGATAACTTGAGAAATGCTGTCCATGGTTAGATCCACCCCTCGGTCTCATGCCCACTTATAGGTGGCATCTCTACCTTGGTGACCTGAGGCATCATGGGCCCATCGTGCTAGGAACAACTCTCCCTTGTGCTCCCAGTCAAGATCTATTTTCAAATCCCCTATCTTTGCAGCTTGATCTACCTGCTGATTGTTTTGCTGCTCCTCATTAGCTCTGCTTCTGGGGACATGGGCATCTACATGGCGAATCTTCACAAGTAGGTTCTCTAACCGGGCAGCAATATCTTTCCATTCTTCAGCAGCCCAAATTGGTTTGCCTCTACGCTGCCAGTTCGCCTCTTTCCACTTCTTCAGCCATCCCCACAGAGCGTTGGCTATCATCCACGAATCAGTATACAAATAGAGCCTTGGCCACTTTTCCCTCTCTGCAATATCTAGGGCCAGTTGAATGGCCTTGAGTTCAGCATATTGACTGGATCCACCCTCTCCTTCAGTGGCCTCTGCGACCTGTCGTGTGGGGCTCCATACAGCTGCTTTCCACCTCCGACTCATCCCTATGACACGGCAGGAACCGTCGGTGAATAAAGCGTAACGGGCTTCCTCTGCTGGCAGCTGGTTGTATGGCGGAGCTTCCTCCACCCGGGTCACTGGTTCTTGTTCTTCATCTGCCACACTGAAACTTTCACCTTCGGGCCAGTTTGTAATTACCTCTAAAATTCCAGGGCGATTCAGTCTCCCAACTCGGGCGCGTTGTGTAATGACACCAATCCACTTGCTCCAGGTAGCATCGGTGGCATGGTGGGTGGAGGGAACCTTTCCTTTAAACATCCATCCCAGCACCGGTAGTCGGGGTGCCAGGAGGAGTTGCGCTTCAGTGCCAATCACTTCCGAGGCAGCTTGAACTCCTTCGTAGGCGGCCAAGATCTCCTTCTCTGTGGGAGTGTAGTTGTCCTCGGACCCTCTGTAGCTTCGGCTCCAGAATCCCAGTGGCCGGCCTCGAGTCTCACCTGGCACCTTCTGCCACAGACTCCAGGACAGACCATGGCTCCCGGCTGCAGAGTAGAGGACATTCTTCACCTCTGGTCCTGTCCTGACTGGGCCAAGGGCTACCGCATGAGCGATCTCCTGCTTGATCTGGGCAAAGGCTTGCTGCTGTTCCGGGCCCCAGTGGAAATCGTTCTTCTTGCGAGTAACCAGGTACAGAGGGCTCACAATTTGACTGTATTCGGGGATGTGCATCCTCCAAAAGCCGATGGCCCCTAGGAAAGCTTGTGTTTCCTTCTTGCTGGTAGGTGGGGACATGGCGGTGATCTTATTGATGACCTCAAGGGGAATCTGACGCCGTCCATCTTGCCACTTCACTCCCAGGAACTGGATCTCTTGGGCAGGTCCTTTGACCTTACTCTTCTTGATGGCAAAACCGGCTTCCAGGAGAATCTGAATGATCTTCTCTCCCTTCTCAAAGACTTCCGCTGCCGTGTTCCCCCACACAATGATGTCATCGATGTACTGTAGATGGTCCGGAGCCTCACCCTTTTCCAGTGCATCCTGGATCAGTCCATGGCAGATGGTGGGACTGTGCTTCCACCCCTGGGGCAGCCGATTCCAGGTGTACTGCACTCCCCTCCAGGTGAAAGCAAACTGGGGTCTGCATTCCGCTGCCAAAGGAATGGAGAAAAATGCATTGGCAATATCAATAGTGGCGTACCACCTCGCTGCCTTGGACTCCAGCTCGTACTGGAGCTCCAACATGTCTGGCACGGCAGCGCTCAGTGGTGGTGTCACTTCATTCAATGCACGATAGTCCACAGTTAATCTCCATTCTCCTTCAGATTTACGCACAGGCCAAATGGGACTGTTGAAGGGTGAGTGGGTTTTGCTAACCACCCCTTGGCTCTCCAGCTCCCGGATCATCCTATGGATGGGGATCACGGCATCTCGAGTTGTTCTATACTGCCGGCGATGCACTACCGAAGTGGCAATTGGTACCTGTTGTTCTTCCCCCTTCAGGAGTCCTACTGTCAGTGGATCCTCGGACAGTCCAGGCACGGTACTCAATTGTTGGACGCCCTCTGTCACCACAGTTGCCACACCAAATGCCCACCTGAGTCCCTTCGGGTCTTTGAAATACCCCCTTTGGAGGTAATCTATGCCCAAAATACATGGGGCCTCTGGGCCGGTCACAATGGGGTGTTTCTTCCATTCATTTCCTGTCAGGCTCACATCTGCCTCTACCAACGTATAGTCTTGGGATCCCCCAGTCACACCAGCGATGGAAACCGATTCTGCCCCTACATATCTCGATGGGACCAATGTACACTGCGAGCCAGTGTCAACCAAAGCCTTATAGTTTTGTGGCTTCAATGTGCCAGGCCAACGAACCCACACTGTCCAAAAAACACGATTTTCCCTAACCTCTACCTGGCTAGAGGCAGGGCCCCTCTAAGCCTGATTATCCTTCTTTCCTCGGGTATATGTCTTAGAGGTTCCCTCAAGGGGATCGGACAAGTCACCATCGACATCATACTTGACATCCTGGCTGCGAACAACTGGAGCTGCTCTCTGTTTGGTGAGACTTCCTCTGTAAATCCTGCCTTCCTTCAAATTGCGCACCCGTTGTGCCAGAGCAGCAGTAGGTTTCCCATCCCATTTCCTCATATTTTCTCCAGACTCACGCAGGAAGAACCACAACTCAGCTCGTGGGGTGTACTTTCTCTCCCCATCAAAGGGACGCCTGCGTTGGACACCAGGACCTCTAACTTGCACAGCCGAGATTTGGAGGAAGTCCTCCTTAATCTCTTCCCTGAGCTTCTTGTGATTCTCCTCTAGTTTGTCTTCTAATTTCTGCAGTCGTGTTTCCACAACTGCAATTCTGGCATGAGTTGGGCCATGTACAGCATCAGCATATGCTCGAAGCTTTTTTGCCATATCGAGCACAGTCTCATGTGTCTCCTCTCGCTTCATTATTGCCAGAGCAGAAGCATATTCAGCTGGCCCAAGTCGCACAAGTTTTCTCCACATTACAGGTGTACATGGTACCAGGTCTGGATTTCTAGTTGTTACATCATCTGAAAAAATGAGTTCTGCTACTGCCATCTCTCTCAGACGTTGGATCCCCTGTTCTATGGTCCTCCACTGCGTCTGCTGCAGATAGAGGTCATCTGCACACAGATATCTTTGTGCTACACCATACAGAATCCGTTCCCAGAGGCTGTGAGCATTGGCTTCCCTCATCATGCCCTGGTCGATAACAGGATCAAGTGACAGTGATCCCAAATGCCTCGCCTCAGTGCCATCCAGGACTGTAGCCTCCCCTGCAGCATCCCAGAGGCGAACTAACCAACTAATTATAGATTCATTGGGTTGTCGCCTGTAATCCTTTCTTAGGCCCCTAAGGTCCTTTAGAGAAAAGGAATCAATATTGGCTCCAGAATCTACACCCCTCGATGTGGTTTCTGATTTTGGTGAAGGTCCTTCTCCTGGATTATCATCATCCTCATCCTCCACCTTGCGATCGGTCTTCCTTGTACACTTTCCACCTTTTGTATTAGCAGCAACAGCCCTTAGTTGAGGCCTGCTGTCTGATTTAACTACTGGTCTGGAGCCTGGAATATTAGCTGCAGCCTGAGTGACTGGGATGGTAACTAGTTTATCTCCCTGTTCCCTGTCTTCTATCTGCTGTCCTTCAGTATCTAGCAGAGTACGATAAACATATGCCAAGGCCCAGCTCACTGCAATAATCCTTTCCTCCTTAGTATTACCATGGCACTTCTCCTTCAAGTACCTTGCCACCTTAACTGGGTTCTGAATCTGTTCAGACGGGAGGTCCCAGATTATAGGATCAGAAAATTCCTTTAGAATTTGGCCTATATCTTCCCATTTCCCACTCCATTCAAGATTTCTCCTACTTGGTTTTGCCCCTGAATCAGAAGTCTCATTAGCCCCCTTGGAAATCACAGCTTTCATCTTATGTAAGCTGCAGACAGTATAGAGGACACTCACTAAATTAAATACCAGAAAGATGGACTCTTTAACACTCAGGGGAAACTGAACATTTTCTAACAGGGATATAAACAATTCATAGGAGAAGAGGGAAAGCAGAGGCTGAAAAAACTCCTCCCCCGCTTCTCCCCTAACAAACTGAGTGCTCAACCATAATAACGAACCATCAAACATATTTACAGCCTTTCTGTAAATCATCACAAACAAGCCCAGCCCAATGAATATTTTGATTAGTGCCCCACGGCTACACGAACTACGTATGAGGAGCAATACCAGAGCTATCTCCGGGTAAGGAAATAGCCCTAGGTACCACAGAAATAATAGAGTCTCAAAAGACCCTAGGGACCAAAAATATTGGCAGGCTTTCACCCCAAATGACATTATGAGTCTAGAAAAAACCATCCCAATGCACCCACAAACAATTAGAATCACCAATATTATTATTATTAAGGTTTTTTTCCACTTGCTTTGGTTCCTGTTTCCCGGCCAATGCACCAAAAAGTGTATTGGTTTGGGCAAATTAGAAGACCCTCTGAGAGGAAGCCCCCTAAGACAAACCTCCACCACCCCTCCCCGCCCCCAGCCCTGGGTTTGGGAAGGAAATTCTTTGGAGGAGACAAGTGGAAAAAACCGATTTATTAACAAGAACTCTTCCCCCCACAAGAGAAAAGGAAAAGGCTCAAGTTACTGTGGGGGGAGGGCACAGAGCTTCTTCCGCAGGCTCGGAGATCCTTGAAGATCCTCAGGTCAGGTCCTCAGGTCCGGAGCCGGTCCAAATCTTCGGGGGGGGGGGGGGGGGGGGGGGAGAGGGAAAAGGGAGAAAAGGAAAAAAAAAACAGAAACAGCACAAAAACAAGCAGCAGAAAGCAGAAGCGGCTAAATTAGCAAGCAGGAGCAAGCAAGCAAGCAAGCAAGCAGCCAGCAGCAAAGCCAAAAAGGCAGCAAGCGCAGTAGAAGCCACAGCCAGCAAAGCATTGGCTGTTAGACATAACAACCCAGTCCAGATATGGGATATAAGGCTCCGTCAACCCAGGACACTAGTACAGCATTCCAAGGAAATTTTGTTGGTTTTTTTTTTTCTGAATTTGTAAGTACCTTTTTCTATTTGGTTATCAAACCTCAGTCTTATCAGAGACTAGTTGGCCTGTTTCAGTAAATGGGGCTCTGTCCTATTCCTGGGTTTGTTTTTTTTTTCTCACCCTCCTTTGGATTTTTCCTGTGTGGGTGACCATGCACTGGAACAGGCTGCTCAGGAGTCTCCCTCACTGGAGGTACTCATAAACCCTCTGTACACAGCCCTGTGTCATGTGCTCTAGGGAAACGTGGAGCAGGGAGGTTGGACTAGATGACCTTCAGTGATCCCTCCATACCTTTCATGCATTCTGTGGTTCTGTGTGAATAAAAATTGATGGCTATACCTGAAGTTTGCTGTCGATTTACATGTTTATAAATGAGAGCCATATATTAAACGTTTGCATGCCAACTGCAGATCACGCTTGTAGCTACTTCTTAATATTCAGCTGGTATATTCCAGACATCCACAGCGTGCTGAGTTCTCAGGAGTCTCTCTTTCTCATTTACTGATGCTTACTACAAATTGGCGGGTCTGGAGCACTGATGAAAATTGGTGATTCAGGGCACAGTTTAGAGGGAAGGCAGCTGCAGCAGAGCATCCACTGCAGTGGTGGGTACACAAGGGAAGCTAATTTGTTCTGACAGTTCAACACACAGAGATGTAAATGTTTCATATTTGAAAAGGCAAACAAGTACATTTGCAGGTCATTTTCAGAACAAGTGTGTTGATTCTCAAAGCTGTATTTTGTAAAGTGTCCTATATTGCAGCTGGATGCAAAATGGATTGGAAAGCAGGAAGAAAAATTGTGAAAACTACAAATCTGAAAGTGTTGTAGTGCTATTCACCAGAATAATGCTGTCGCCTCCCAGCTAAAGTAAATCCCAATATCTAATGTTATTTTTGCCTACTGTGCTGCAGACACTCCTTGAATCTATGGTGGATGCAGCAGAAAACCTTTGCCCAAACGTCATGAAGAAGGCTCGCATCCGTGAGGACCTCATTGAGGCCAGCACTGAGAAGATTTCCATCCCACGCACCTTTGTGAAAAATGTCCTCTTGGAGCAATCTGGAATTGATATCCTCAATAAAATTAGGTACTTTAAGAGACTAACCTAACAAAATTGGCATTTGGATTTTGGGTTGCGTGTGTGTGTGTTTGTGTAGTAGAAGAATTTTGGAATGCTTTTGTGACTCACAAGAAACTATATTATGGCATTCAAAGAGCAGGAAATTGTCCTACAGGTCTGGGGAACTTACTTCAGGTGATTCATGTATTTGGAATCTCTAGGGATGTTAACTTAGATCATTAATGCATGTGCTCTCTTATTTAGTGAAAGATTTGGTTCGTGGTACACAAATAACGTTTTCATGACTGATACTTTTTAAAAAAAGCTTTATTTTCTCACGTAACACTGAATTAATGTAATAGAAGGAAATTGCACTATTTGCTTTGAGGGGTAGCAGAACTTTGTTGTTACATTTGGTCTTGTCCTATGGCTGTAGCAGTCACTTTGAGACTTTGTGCGGGAGCTGTGCACAGCAGACAGACATACTTAAAAATTGGAAACTTGGATATTCAAACCACAAACCTGGAGCAGAAACCATTACCCTAAATAACTCTTAGCTTGTCCTGTAAAAAAATAGAGGCTTTTACCTTACCTTTTACTGCCTTTTTTTTTTTTTTTTTCATATTGAATGTACACCAGAGGATATATTTACACAGTATAATGTGGTTAACCTGTACTTAAACCTTTTCAGTTCCTTTCTGCCTGATGTTTGAAAAGCATGACATTTTGCACTGAGATGCTAATATCTTTGAGGAGGAAGAAAACAGTAAGACTTGGGAATTAGTTTTGCAGAGTGCAGCAAAATAGGTGGGAAGGGGTGTTTAGCTATAGCTTCAGCTTTATATACTTTAGCTTTTATATACTTGAGCTATACCTTCAGAGTGTTTAAAATGGTCCAGGGAGTAAGTTTTCTGCACTTCAGTCCTATCAAATAAATCTTGGCCCTAAGACAATAACACTGCCTCTTTTACTTGTAGAAGCTGGAACTCTCAGTGAGGTGAGGGTGCCACACTGTGATCTTTCTTGCTTTATATTACTTGAAATTAATGTTGCTGGCTGAGGGGGATTCCTTCACTCTTGTTCTCTTCCTGCTGTGGCTTGGCCACAATTCTACCTCCCTATGAATTGTGCTGCCTTTCCAAGGAGTTCCTCACCTTTTTTTCCCGGCTCTCTGCAGCAGTAGTGCTAGCCCCAGACAGAAATAGCATCGTTAACCCAATAGAGCTCAGTCCACATAAAAAAACCATAAACCAGAATCATGCCACTTTCTGGCAAGTGTCAGTTAAAGGAGTTGGTGTTGAAAGCAGAGGCAGCTGAGGTGGAGCTTTGGGCTGCAGCTCAGGCAGTCGTGCTTGTTGGCTCCACATCAGCTGCGCTCCCCATCCAGAGCATTTGGTGCTGTCACCTCAAGGGATCAATTCAAGGTACACATTTCCTTGAGAGGGAGTTACTAGGGAAACCTAAGCTCAGTGTGCAGGTGTGGTGGTGTTCCACATGTGTCTGTGGAGTGGAAAAATGGCTGATTTGAAGTTCTTGAGACAGAAAGTGATTACCTAGAGCAAAAGAGGAAGCAAAGTTCTGATGGCAGTGGCTGAAAAACCAGCATTGTACACTTGTCCTTGCCAGCAGATCAGCACAAAAAGGAACTGAGGAAATGAATGGATTGTAGTTGTTCAGTGGAGTAGTGTTATACAGGCAGCACTGTCCTAATCCCATTTGTCTGAGATTTGTGTTTGACTTTAGTGGTGGAGTCTCTGAGTTTCACTTCTTATTTTTATTCAGCTTTCTTACCCAGATGTTTTCATTTCATCTCATGGAAAACTGTTAGAAGCAGGTTAAATATGGTACAGAGGCTCCTGTGTTTATTGTGTGATTCATGAGTTTATTTCTGAAACCTGCAGTCATGTATCCTGACACCCTCTAATGTTTTACTTCAAATAAAATGACAGTACTGTGGATAATCGTCACACTGTTGAATGTGTAATAAAGACGAAAATCTGCATGAATTAAGAAGTTCTCTCATTTTTAATCCTCACACAGTGAAGTAAAGCTGACAGTGGCTTCTTTCCTGTCTGACCGAGTTGTAGATGAAATCCTGGATGCACTTTCCCATTGCCATCACAAACTGGTGAGTTTTGCCTTGGTTGATATCTAATATGCCAGATCTCAACAATGCCGTCTATACTCACAACTTGTTCAGCTTCTCCTTTGAGAGCTCTATTTTGAAATTGGTCTTATTTCTGTTGACATCCTGACATCTTTTGAAATGTGATTTTAGGGCTCTTGCTTCTTTGCTGTAAGAAGGATACAACCTGAGAAGAGAATGTGTTATATACTTGTCCTATTATCTTTTGAGCTGTTGTCAGATCTAGAACTAAAAATGCCATTAGGATGCAGCATTGAGTTGTTAGTAAGAACAGTCCTAGTATATATCAAGGTGAGAGTATAAGGCTTGGTTGCTCATGAAATGAGAGGTAAGATTTAACTCTTTAGAATTCTTTAGGCACTGCTGAGACCTTGTTCCCTGAATGATTGAGTTTTGAGGTTACCTCAGAAATGTAGGTATCAAGTTTGAAGAGAAAGGAGTAAGATTGTAGGAAAGAAAGCACTGTTACTTGAAGGACCTGAGCTGTTTGGAGGCACAGATATTTATCGTAGAAGTACTTGCCTCATCAAGAGTAGAATAAACAACTGTGTATCCACAGAAAAACCTTTTTGCTTCTAATGTGATGGGGCTTCGTAAGGACAATCCCGTGCTCTTTTTTTAAAGAACTTAGTGGGTGGTCATTCTGATTAAAGTTGCTCTTCATTTCCAATTGAAATTTCTTTGGCTTCAACTTGTAGTCATGATTTTTTCAGATGATTTTCTCCCCAGGATAATGGAACTATATATATTTCTCTTTATTTCCTCTCTGTGAAAGTCCTCACACTCATAAAACAAATCACTCTTCCTGCCCCCTGTCCCCCTTTTTATAATGGAAGACTGAGTTATTTGAGCGTGCATCTTTGTAATACAGAGCAGCATTGTGTTAAAGGTACAACCTCTGGTCTCTGGAGCTATGCAGCAGCAACAGCCTGCTGTGGGAGAGACCACGTGAATGAGCTCCAGTTTGTCCCAGAGGAGGCTCAGCTGGAATGAGCGGTGACTGGGATGTTTTTCTCCAGTGGTATTGCACAACCTGGACATACCCTGGTTCCTGCACAGTACGTCATTTTCTCCAGCCTTTGAGTCACTTCACTGAAAATCCTCTGCAGTTTTTCCAGCTGCTTAAGAAGTTGCTTTTAAAATTGTGGTTTCCAGAACCAGACAGACTATTTATGTGTTTTAACCAACACAGTACTCAGGAGTGAAATCCCTTATTCCGTGTATTTACATAGCCAAGAATATAAGAATTCCTTCTTTTTTGTCAGAGTTTCAGTGGTACCTCATTTTTAGGACAAGGTTTGCTAGACCTCCCTCCCACTAAAGGCTTCTGGACACATGTTGCTTTTCAGGATTGTGAGACTGGCTAATTGCCAGTGCTCTTGGTTTCTAAGGGAATGATTGTACATTTTTGATTGGGTTGATCTGCTTTGTGATCCATTTTGGCCTATATGACTAACATGTCCCTTTCACTGTTTAACTCTGCCATGTTTCTGTTAGCTGCAGGTTCTTTCAGATAGTATAGCACTGATGAAAACCTTGAGGAGTACTGATCTCAAAAACCCTGCTAGAGAAACTCCTGTCTAATTTGACACTGTTAATCTTCAACTGACAGCTGCAGTCTGAGAGCTGGCAGCTAGTTCTTAGTCCAGCAAAGATTAAATGCACTGATGCAGTTCTCAGCCAGCTCCTTAAATTGGAGTGTCATGTTCTACTAATTCAACCACCCACAAATGTCTGTGTTGGTTGCATTGGCATAATAGTGTTTGAGGCAACTTTGAAAAATAAACCTTGTTTGACAAGACCTCAGTCTGCCTAATGAGATGACGATTAGCATTAATTATTATTGCAGCTATTTTAGTGTGCTTGAAGATAAATTCATAGCAGCTCTCCAGTTCCTAAGTAGACACCAGACTAAATGAGCTCTAATTGATTCAGGTCATCTGTTTACCTTTTTTGATGGTTAACAAAACAGCAATCCACTGCTTGTCCCGAGTTGTGCTGATGTGAAGCAGTGGATTACAGCTCTCCCTAGCTGCCTCTTTGAAGTCTTCTGTGACCAACCAATTTAGGACAGCTGATCTTCAAATATTTGCTTTTAGCAGATGATAGTTTAATATTCTCTTCAGTTATCAAAAGAACTAGAAAATATTTCATCATTTTCATGACATCATGAGCCCACTCCATTCCAAATACAGTCCAGGGTGGTTTATATAACGTTGTCTGTGGTCCTAGTAGCAGTTTTTGCTATGCAGGTCTAAAGATAGACTTTACTGTTGTTACAGATTTTCCCTATCTATTTCTTCAGTGAAAAAGAACTGAGGTATTTAAAACTGTTGTTTTTGTGACTAGCGGATTATAACATTTTGGCCATTGAATAATTGTGAAAATTGTATTGGCTAATATTGTACATGTCTTTGTTAATTAAAAAAAGTGGTTCAAGAAAAAGGTTCCCTTCCACACATTTATTTTCTTTATAAGACAAACCCAGTGCAAGGACTAACCAACATGACTGAGCTTTTCTTTTGTACTTAGTCTTCCAGGATTTCTGATCACTGAAATTCTGTAAACTTCCTGGCTGGGTTCTCCTTGTCTTTTTTAAGCTTGACTGGTGTGCTCCTGTCTTTTTCTCCAGGCTGACCATTTGACCAGACGTGGCAAACCACTTCCACAGCAGGAATCACTGGAGATTGAGTTAGCTGAAGAAAAACCCACTAAACGCTCTATGATCACAGTGGAGGAGTTGACAGAGATAGAACGTTTGGAGGATCTGGACACTTGTATGGTAAGACACATTCCACAGCTCGTGTGGTTAAGTACACAGGTAACGAGGAAAGACGCTTTTCAGAATATCATTTAGCAAATTCGGGAATTTGAGATCAGGAATCTGAAGCTAGGAATTAGCTTCTAGAAGAAGTAAATTGTTAGCTTGGAAGATTTTGCCTGAACGACAACTTGTTGTTCAGCAGAAGAAAAACTTTTCCCTTTTCTTCACTTCTTTCCTTGTGCCTGTTCAAGGGCCTTTCCCTTGCATACACTGCTGGTACAGTAAGCATCTCTTCTACTGGGCACACTTTCACAGAGGTTCAGCTGAGGTAATAAATTAGACCATGCTGTCCTTTCACAACATGCTGCTTTCTGCCTTTGTCTTCCTTCTACTTGGATTCCTTTCACCCGTGATGAAAAATATTTCTGCCTGAAAGTTATGTTGCGGACCGTGAACAGAAGTTGATTCATGTGTGACTTTATTATAAAAATGGCCCTGTGCCATTATCATCATCCTTACAAGGTTCATCATGTGAACCCACATGATTGCAAATATAACTGTTCTCAATCTCGAATTCCCCTCCACCCAGCTCAGTCTGTTGGGGAACTTTACTGTGGAGAGAAACTTTAGGAAGTGCTTTTCTATTACAAATCAGTCAGTCTAATAGGTGGTCACTCCTGCCAGAAATTAGCTCTCTGCTCTACCTACCTACCTACCTGATTCCTTGGCCATGTGCTTCCACCAGAAGCTAAAATGGCAGAAAAACTGGTTGCAGCTTTTTGTAGAAGGTTTAATTCAGCTCCCTGAATAAACATACTGCAGAGTCAGACTGCACAGGAGAAGGAGCAGCAGGGCTGCTGCTATCTCCAGCAGCTATCTGTTGGTCTCATTTATCTATAAAACAAAAGCACACCTTCATTGCAAATACCAGCTTAAAATAAGTTCTCTCTCCCTTCCAAATCTCCTGTTTCACCGAGAGCTGGTTTGATACAATATTTGTCTGAGCATCACAAAGCCCTGTGAGGCTTGTGGTGTTGATTACATCATCTAGTTCATCACTAGTACTATCATGTTCCAGAAGCTTTCTGTGGCCAACATTCAGTAATCATTTTGAGCCCCAGCTCCTATGGGAGAGACATCCCAGTGAAATTTGTGGCATCTGAACCTGTAAGTTAGTTTTTGCATGCTGGCTTCATGTATAGAAGACTTAGCTAGCGGCTCATTTTGACACCCCACGCTCTGCCTTTAAATTTATTCCTGCAGCCTGTTAAGGATAGTAATACTGGAAATTTAAAAAATAGCTCCTGTCTTTATCTCATATCACCATGGTTTTAGGAAAGCATCATATCACTCTGCTGTTATCTTTCACTTTGGCCATATTAAAATAATGGAAATGTGATGCTGCTTACACTCTCTAAAAAATGCATTAGATGCTACCTGTACTTACTTTCAGAAGTGTTTATATGTCTTCATTCTCTTCATTCACCCTCATCTTCCACAGAGATTCAAATACCTTTATGACCCAGATTCTCATCAATATCTAATTTTTGAAGAGAATGAAGCATCAAATAAACACGAGACAGAAATCTTAGTGCTAAAAAATCTATCTATTTAAAACTGTAATCCTTACTTGGGGGCTGCTTTTTGCATCCTGTCTGCAAATGGTGTTGGTTGCCGCTGTAAAAATACAGAGATAAATGGATGAATTCATAGAATAGTTTGGGTTGGAAGGGACATGAAAGATCATGTTCTATGGACAGGGACATCTTCCATTAGACTGGGTTGCTCAGAGCACAATCCAATTGGCCTTGGACACTTCCAGGGACAGGGCATCCACAACTTCTCTGGGCAGCCTGTTCCAGTGCTTCATCACCCTCACATTGAAGAATTTCTTCCTGATGTTCTTAGCAAAATCCACTCTCTTTCAGTTGAAGCCATTTTTCCCTTTTTCTGTCACTACATGCCCTTGTAAAAAGTCCTGCCTTTTATAGGTCCCCTTTAGGTACTGTTGTAAGGGCTCCCTGGAGCCTTCTCTTCTCCAGGCTGAACAACCCCAGCTCCTTCAGTTCCTTCAGCCTGTCTTCATGGGAGAGCTGCTCCAGCCCATGATCATCCTCATGGCCTCATCTGGACTCAGTCCAGCAGATCCATGCCCTTAAATTGGGGCCCTCAGAGCTGGAACACAGCACTCCAGATGCAGTCTCACGGGATAGGAGCAGAGGGGCTGAATCCCGTCCCCCACCCTGCTGGCCATGCAGCTTTTGATGCAGCCCAGGGTACAGTTGGCTTTCTAGGATGTGACTGCACGTTGTCAGGTCTTGTTGAGCTTCCCATCCACAAACACCCCCAAGTTCTTCTCCCCAGGGCTGCTCTCAATCCAGTCTCTGCCCAGCCTGTGGTTGTGTTTAGGATTGCCCCAACCCAGGTGCAGGAGTTAGCACTTGGCCTTGTGGAACTTTTACACTGACACAATGGCACAACTCCAAAAGGCTGAGCGATACAGGGATTTTTACTGAGCTGGTGTTCTCACTGAGTTTTTTGCAACTAAAAGCACTTTAAGAATGTATCTTCTGTGTGGAGTTAGTAACTTCAAAGAGAGCACTTTCCAAAGGATTTATCTTAGCTATGGGAAAATCCTGCAGAGTTCAGATATTCTCTTGATAAACATAACCTGATTTGTGGCAGCTTTCAAGTGTCACAGGTATTTGTGTGGAAATAAGGAACCCTCTGAAAGGGGCATCAGCAAATGCTTTATGAGCTGGTCAGTGAGAGATTTTACTAGAAAAAGAAGCATATGGTTTTATGAGCTATCATTAGGAGCCTAATTTCTTTTGATTATTTTTAATCTTAAATGAGAAATAAGATATTTAGACATTACTTCCAAAGTGGCATTAGTCCAGGACACTGCCTTGCTTGATCATTGGAAATCCTTAACCAGACCTTAGCCTTTTGCTAGATGCACCTGGCTGTGTGTTATGCAAACCTCAAACCTGAAACCTTGAATTGCAGCTTGGTATTGTGCCTTTTTGGGAGCCTAATCTCCTGGAGCAAAAAGTGTTTGGAATGTAGGATGAGGCTGATTGCATTGCTGGGATGCCAGAGAATACTAGCCTATTCTAAGCCCAGCCTCACTCCAGCTGGCTGTCAAGATGTTTTGGGAAGAAGAGATTTTGGTCATGAAGGAGCAGCACTGAGCTTGGACCACCATTTGGGGAAGCTGTTTCCCACTTGCAAAACAGGATGGGCTTTGCAAACCCCCATTATCTTCATCAATTCTTTGTTCTTGTTTTCTTCAGCAAGCCTATTTATGATCAGTATTTTGGCTGGGGTATACCATACAGCCTCATGTTGTTATTTACCTGCTTCCCTTGAAGCTGTATTTGAACAATGTGGGGAAAAACTGGATCTGGATTCACATTTGACTGTGGTTGTAGGTAGATTGCATATCAGTGAAGCTATGTAAATGATTGGGAGTGAGGTGGATATATTGGTAATAAAATATTTATGAGCTATTTTTTTTTTATGTGTGGATTGAAAGCTGAATACAGAAAAGTTTGGAACACTTGGGATCTGAGACCTCCATTGCTGGTGATAGAAGGAACAAACAGGCACTACTTCAGAGCCTGCCCACCTATTCTCAAGCAGAGTGCAGAGTGACTGTTGCAAGGAGGATTTCCCTGACTGAGTAGAAATTTAGATATATATGAACAACACAGACAAGACAGAATGAAATATCACAAATGGGCTCACAAAATGCATCACTGAAAACCAGACATGGTATTTCTAGTATTTTCCGTGTGGGAATTAGGACTTCCTGAATACCAAACTCTGCAGTTAGCACTTATTAGCTTCAGCTTAGGGTAAGTTTCTCATCCAGCCTTTAACAGCAGCCTGAGACCCCATAATAGAAAGACTTGCCAGTCGTACAAGAATTTGCCAGTCTGTGAAATGAGTTGTGAAGAACACTGGGAGCAATTGAGTGGTCCAGCGTAGGACGAGATTGCTGGAACATTACGCATCCGAGAGTTTCTGATCTCCCTGAGCTGCACTACAGCAAATTGATGCTTCCCTAATCAACAGCTGTCTTAGTTGTCTACATTTAATGAGAGCTGCATTGATGGTAATAAGTCATTAGATAAAAGTTGTGTGCAACTAAAACAGAAAGAAAAATCTTTATGCAGAAAATGACTTGCTCTTCTCAGATGAAAGGAAAAACCATGGCCTGCTTTTCAGAGCTTAAGCTCAATCATGAATTATCTTCATAAAATAGTATGGTTTGTCTAAATTTTTCTGTGTGTATATGATGAGCGTGACACATATTCTACTCATGTATTAATTTTAAAAATGACTTTAAATAATGCACCCTCTTTTACTGAGGCTGAATGTCATGTGTCTTGGTATGTGTAATCATGTAGGTGGATACTATCTGATTTTAATTTGCATAATGCTTCTAGTTGTACTTTATTCTTTCATGTGCATTAGTACTTTGCAGAAGCAAGAGATACTAAATAATGCTCAATTCCCCACCAAAAGATAGTGGAGCATCTTTGTTAGATTGTGTTTAACACTTATTTTCCAAAGCCTTTTTTTTAGCTATTTGAATGTTATTTTGGCTTCTAGAATACTAAATACAGCTCAATAGAGTGGAAACACTATTTAAAGATGTTTTGAAAGAAATAGCTTTTCTTTTACTAACAATCCAAGTACCCATCTTTTTTTAAATATCTTTCATCAATATAACTTTGTTACTATAGCTAGTAACAAACAGCCAGGATAAGTATTGTTTTTAGAGCAAAGTAGAGTTTATTTGTGTTATGAAGAGGTATGGTGGGAGGTTGTTTGAAACATGTAAAGGAATTGTAGGTTATAATACAGATGTTTGCCTATAACTCTTCTTTGAAGCATTTCAGTGTAAGATTGAACCACTTGGATGGTAAATTGTGTTTGAAAAAAATGCTAGTGGCTAATAGCTAGTGCCTGTGATGAATATTGAGTGTTAGCCATTTTTCATCTATTTCTAATTTTAACCACAGAAATTGTTCTGTGATTTGGATGGAGGAAAGTTTAAAAAAAAATCTCATGAGCAATATATTAAAGTTCTTTATTGAACAATAGATTTGACTGTAGAATAGGGAAGAACATTTGCAGAAATAACAAAACATTCGTAGATTGGTGGTGTGTGATTTTTCTGGCTAGCCATTGTCAAAGATTTGGCAGATGAATCCTGTATTCACGTGAAAACTTATGACCTTGTGTATTCTGAAGGACAAGGAGTGTATGGACCTCAGTGTTTTCAGAGAAATGGAAGAGAATGGCACTCACCAAAAATAAAATTATTGCAACAAATCAACAAAAAAACCCACCCCAAACTCATAAAGCACCACCTGTAAGCTTTTCTCCCCTGTCCCACCCCCAGTCCCTGCCCCCCTTCCTATCAACAACAAGTTTGAATTAAAACAACAGAAACCTCTTCAGTTGCTTTCAGTGGCATAAGGAGGAGATCATGGTGCACACTGAGGAACATGTGCACTGATGCTGTAGGAAGAAAAACCAAAGCACAGCTTCTTTGGTATGCCCTGACTTACTATCACATCTGATTCTTGCTGTTTTCTATTTACCTGCCACAGAATTGTCTCAGGCATAGAGACTCAGCTTTTTGGATGAAAGACCAAACACCTACTGCAATAAAACCTCTGTTTCCTGTTGGACACCGTGTTCTCCTGTGCTATAAATAAAGCTCCAGCTCTGTGACTGATTTAATCCAGCAAAAATCTTTTTTTTTTTTTTGCTGAAATGAGCATTCCCACTTTTTCCCATACAGAGTTTGCACTTTCCTGCCCACAGCCTCACAACAAACTGGGTGTGGGAATTGATTCGACTGACAATTCAGCTTTTCACAGAGGATTTCTTTCCCAGGTTGGTTTACAGACCAGCTAGTCCCCTGGTTGAGTCCACAAAACAAATCCTGAGTGGCAGAAACAAGCAGACAGGGATGAGGGCAAAGGCAGCAGCCTGGATGAATGCTGGATTAAATTGATTGTGACACTTGAGTTTCTCTCTTGTATGCATTAGCAGGAATGGGCCTTTGATGTGCAGTAAATACAGCACTCTGTGGGAAGCTAGAAACTGGCATTATGGTATGTGAGAGTGTTCTTGGCTTCTGAAAAGGCTCACAGGCATGCAAGCAAATCTGCTTCAGTGGGAGTCCAGTCATATTTCTGACTCACCCCAAACTGGGGCAGTTTATGGAAACATCGCCAGGAGGAGCAGAGCACCGTGCCAGAGTCCTCCTTAAGCCTTTCCCTGCACATGCAGTGCTGTGGCTGAGAAAGTGCCATACAAAGGGAATCAGTGGGATCGTTTTGCTGCATGTCTTGTTTATTTGCAATTTATGTGTTATCCTCATTAGAATTATGAATACATTAATTTTAATAGTGAATATTTATTACCTATCTTTTCCTGGTTTCCTCTATATATAGTTTTGCAGCATCCTCACTGCCTCTACCCATGTTTATTCAATACCTGTTACAAGTATAGACTACAGGCTTATGAGGGCTTACATGTTCCCAATAGAAACACTCTAAAAGAAACCTGGCTTTCAGTGTCTTTTCTTGGTCTCTAAATGGAAGGAGGTGATGGAAAATTTATAGATAGTTTGTTTTTCTTAAACCATCTGAGATTTCTTGGAGTTCAAAGCTGTTTCTTGTAATTATTGGCGCAATATGAAGTAAATGAAGAATGTGACAAACTGCATAACAGCACTGTATGCTTGTTTAATGAAAAGTAGTACAAATTTGGAGACTGCTTTCTGCTTAGATTTATAGGAGGAACTGTGGAATGCAGCTGCTGGGTATCCTGTTTGGGTGGTGACACCTGTACCAGGCACTTGTCTTCCTGTAATATTGGTGCCTTAGCAGACCCAGATTTGTGCTGGGGATGGAGAGGAGGGTGTGTAGTTGTTGTGATTTAATCTGGCAGGCAGCTGAACATTACACTCACCTCCCCCGCAGTGGGATGCGTGAGAGAATCAGAAAAAAAGTAAAACTCGTGGTTTGAGGAAGAAAAACAGTTTAATAGAGCAGAAAAGGAAGGGGATATAGTAATAATGATGAAAAAATGTACAAAACAAGTGATACATGATGCAGTTGTTCAGCACCTGCTGACTGATGCCCAGCCAGTCCCCAAGGAGCAGCCACCTGCCCCTGGGCAATTACCCCCAGCTTTATAAGCTGAGCATGATGCCATATGGTATGGAATGTCCCTTTGGTCAGCTGGGCTCAGCTCTCCTGACTCTGCTCCCTCACATCTTCTTTTGCACCCCCACTCCCCTTGCTGACAGAGCTGTATGAGAAGCTGAAAAGGCCTTGATTTAGTGTAAGCACTGCTCAGCAACATTTGAAAGCACCACCATGTTATCAACACTATTCTCATGCTAAATCCAAAACACAGCACTGTACCAGATAGTAGGAAGAAAATTAACTTGTTCCCAGCTACAAACAAGAAGGCAGTTACATCCTTTGTGGCAGTAATTGTCTTACTGATACTGAATTTCCATTGGGTTATTTCATGTGTCATGAAAAAGCCACATTGAAAGGAGAGTTCAGTAACAAACCACTCACTGAAACATGTCTTGAGAGCTGGACTTCCCTGCAGGGATTTTAAGAGGGAGTTACTTCTAAGAAGTTTGTCTGTGGTGAGCAGAAAGGTCTTGAACACTCAGGTGTGTAGTCTGTGGGTAGTGCCAGCCCTGGCCACTCAATCCAACCATTTGCCACTCTGCTGGCAAGAATTTGAATGCCCAGGCTGCCAGCACAGGCACCTCAACACGCACCAGCTAGCTGCCACAGGCTGTCACAGCCTGCTGAGGGACACCCATCCATCCATCCCATCTACCCCACTTGGTGGGGAGGTGACTGTCCCTACCTGCGTTTGCTTGTCCATTCAGCCAGTAGCTGAATCACCCAAGAACTCACCTACCTGCTTCAGGCAGAGTTAAGAGGTTATGAGGGCAAAGCCCTTTCACACAGGTTGGGTCAGGGGGCACTCATGGGATCCCTTTTGCCAGCAGAGCCATGCAGTCAGTTGATGTTCAGCACAAACAGATACAGAATCACCTTCCAACAGCCTCTGCTTAGAAGAATCTTCTTGTTATTTCCCCGGTAGATCAGCAGGAGCTCCCTTGGAGTAGCTCTTGCCAAAATCTCTGCTCTGGAGCCTTTGGCAGAGGCACAACAGCAAGCAGCATGAGAATAACCTGTGATAATGCTATTTCTGTAGCACGTGTCTCTCTGCAGCCATCATGTGTCGCAATTCAATTACTATCTGGCAAGTTGACCTTCTCAAATGGTTGAGGAGTTCTCTGTATAGGTTGTATGGTCCTTTCTGCTGCTTTTTGATTCTTCCAGCATCTCAGATGAACAACTTGGCATGAGGTATTTAATCAGTGTTGTCTGGGGAAATCTTGTTTACTCTGAAATCTGGAGAGCCTACTGAAAATAGCACAAGCATGAGTCTGTCTCACTAAGAGTGCTTCATGGTTCTCACTTCACCCAGAAGAACATTAGGCTTGCCATTTTTTGCTCAGCAAAACTGGTACTTCATATTGCAGGGATAAAGAATAGTTCCTCACAGGAAGAGGGGAGTCTGTGTTAGGGCAGGCAGTTACAGAGTACCATTAGACTTTGCTGTATTTTGTCAAGGAAAAGTAGATTAGGATGAGCTGGGTTATCAGCACAGGAACTTCAAAATAAATAAATAAAATCAAGCATGCATTCTGCTAAAAGGCTAGAAGATAGCTTCCAAGACATCAAGTCTCATCACTGCTATCATTGGTAACTGCATCACACAACCTTATTCATGAATCTATCAGGCTTCCTCTCAAAATGTCTTTCTGTTAGACTAGAGGAGCACTTACTGGTAAACATACTTTCTTTGGATGTTATTCAGGTCAGCTAAAGCCTCATTACAAAGTGGTGGATGTATCTCTGCAGTGAGATCATATCTCATGTTAGATCAAGTTACTGTGAATTTTTGAGGTCAGTAGTGGCAGGATTGGAATACTAATCTGAAAAGCATTTAAACAAGTGAAAGAATCTTCAAGTATGCAGATATTAAAGAAAACTAAAAGAAAAAAAAAGAGAGAAGAACAAAGTGATAGAAAAGTCAGGTTGGTTTCACTCAAAGTTGATCAGAATCTCATTTTATCTGGTAGAGTTTAGCTATGAGCCATTTCTAATACCATGGTATTTAGATACTCCTGAGAAGTTTGTGTCCATAGAATCAGCACTCAATTCCATGCTTGTGGGTGAGTAGCCCTGCTTTGCAGGGTAGGCATCTTCCAATCCTTTCATGGTCTTTCTGTCCTTCCTGGGCTTATGTGCTGCCCTATGACTGTCTGACCAAGCAGCATTATTTAAATCATGTGTCACACTTTAGTGTCATCACTGCATAGGTTAGCTTTTGAGTTTTGCCATCCTCTCTTGGGTAAATAGTGATTGACATTTTCTATCGGTTTGTTTTAGAGAAGAAACTCAATTACCCAAATATTTCAGTTTCTCATACAGGGTCTTAGAATATTTGCTAGTTGCCTGTCAAAGTACTACCTGTTTTCAACAGGAAGATATCTTGCTACAGTATAGACAGGACTTAAAATTCAGAAAGTTGAGAGGATATTTCAATGTTTTAGTTCATGAAGTATATTTCGAAGTGTCCAAGGGGTATAAAGATTTATTGTGCATGCTGGAGAGATGTCTGAAGCAATATTTTCTATGAGAAAATAACAACAGCTCAAGTGTGCCTGGGTTTTCAAAAGTAAAACTTCCCATCATAATTCTGAGTATAGAGTGCACCTGCCCCTCCAGGGCAAACTCAGTGTGATAAGTCTCCCTGTAGCATTTCCTCAATCAGATGCCACCACAAGCAATGAATCATCTGCCCACAAAGGGTCTGACAACAGTGGAAAGATGACTCGTTGCTTTTTGTCTGGATGTCTGCTTATCCTTTTGGTAGCTGTTCAGGTTGTTGGATGGAAGGAGAGATGCAGAAGTTGTGTTGGTTCTCAGTCCTGGGAAGCTCTAGGGTGGGCAGGTACAGCAGTTCTTTTCATAAAATCATCAGATGGTTTAGGTTGGAATAGACCTTTAAAGATTCACTAGTTCAAGATTCCTGCCATGGGCAGGAGCACCCTTTGCTAGATCAATGCCCTAAGCCCCACTTTTCCTGGCTTGAACACCCATTAAGGAGTACATTGCCTCTGAGTTGCTTTAATGATGTTCTTGCCCAGGGCACCTGATACAAATGGTAGCTGTTAAAAAAGCTGCCTAAGGCTATCTTGAATAGCTGTCCACCCCTGCATGTTTGCCAAGTTTAAGAGCTTTTTATTCTTACTGTATGGAAGATTAGGTCATGAGCAAAGTAATTTTTGGGTCAGCATTTGCCAGCTGAAGGTAATAAACAACAACAAACAAGCAGGTTGTGGTGACTTAAAAATATAGTTTGTGCTAGCTGACCCTAGAAGCTCTGCACTTAGTTTTTAACTAAAATAATTATAAAAGCAAAAGTAATGTAGTTGGAACAGTCCTCTTGGATCATTTTTGAAGCCCAGGTACTGTAGAAGATGTTAACCTCTTTATGAGCAAAAAGAAAGCAGAAATGATGCTATGGAGAATTTCTTTTTCTTTTGCAGGTGGTAGTTGCAGGCATTAATTCTTTGCAGGATACCAATTCAGAGCATGGAATTAAACATTTGGTTTAATAGTTTTAGGAACTGCTCAGTTTAATTAATGTGTCCGATTTTCTACTCTTCATAGTGAAAACTTTGGTTGTTTTTATGCAGTGATGTTTATTAGCAGGAATTTTACATGACTTGAAAGATGCAAGTGCAGAATTATTAATTAAAAGAAAATACTGAAATGCTTGATGAAATATCAGAGTACACGCGCCACATCTCAGCAAGCAGAAAAGCAAAGGTTTCTTATCTAGTAAAATATAACAAGCTCAAGGGCAAATCTACTGAGCTTATCTTACTGCAGTGCTACTGCTTTTCTTTCAGAAAATGTTTCTGTACAAAGTAACTCTAAAGGTCAGGGTGGTTTATATGAGACTAATTGAACTGATACTGAACTATAGCTCCTTCTCTAGAAATTCAGCTCTTCAGGGAGGGAAGGAAATAAACATACTCCTGAAACTCACATACAATTTGTATGCCATATATATTTACACTGTTTGGTCTATTTATCTGTCTGTCATTTCCATATAGAGTACAGTACTCTGAAATACAAAGGTAAGGTCTAGATCTCTGCTGGTATGAGAAAGCATAGCCCCTGCATTCAGGACTGTGAGGGGCTTTGCTCTCCTGTCTACTGAAAAATACTCCATTAGCTGTCATGGATTTTAGCATTGCATTTAATTTGCCAAGGACAGTGGCACTCAAGGGGCAGATTCTAAAGACAGTGGCTCAAGTTACTGCCACTGCTAGAGGGAAGTGCATCACTGGTTTTCAGAAGCCACCTGGGAGGTTTCACCCTGGAAAGCACATCATAAAATCTTCTGTAGTCAAAGGAAGCAATAACAACTTTCTAGTTTCTAAGGTTTTCTATACAGATGGTGGAGATACCTGCATGTCCAAAGATTTCATGTGCAAAAAGAACTGGCCAATTTGCTGCTCTGCTTTATAAAGTATACCTGAAGTTTTTATCTTTTTTCAAATGAGACAACAGATGTGGGACACTGTCAGAGGTAGTTAGGAGACTAAAAGAAGCGTGGGAAGCATTGATTGACTGAACTGGTGTCACGGCAGCTTTGCAGGTCAGAGTTCCTTACAGCAAAGTAAAACAACAGGACTTGTGATAAACTGCTTTGTTTTCTTATGCCTCTTTCTTAAAAAGGCATATCCTACAAAATGCATACAGCCCAAATGGTCTATCACTGGATAAATATGTTCTGTAAAATTCCTTTGAAATATTTTTGCGACATCTCAAACCTCATTGGTGCATTGTTTGAATTCCCCAGTGCAGTTTCTGATTTTGTTTTGGTTTAATTTTCTTGGGATTTTTGGTTGCAGGTTGGTATTTCATCTTTAGGTATGGTCCATGTACACTGGGAGGCAGACCACTTCATACTGCAATTGTGCTGAGAGCAAACCAGGGGGAAGGTTGAGAGGCCTCATGGTCTGTAGCACTTTAGGGGTCTGAAGACTGGCATTAGGTTCCCTGCAGAGCAGCTGATTCCTTGGTGGCTTCAGGCATGTCCCTTGGTCTTTGCTTTGCTTAATGGTGCTGCCTTGTCTAACTTGTTGCCTGTGTTCCCCTCTTTCTCCCTCCTTACTCCCCACCTGCAAGGTGTTTAGTACCTTTTAAATGCCTCTGTAGTCCGGGGATCACTGAAATGTAAAGGTAGGAGTTTCCATAAGCCCTTGTTGGATCAGGACCATAGACTATAAACTCCCTCAAATCCTGGGATTGCTTCCATTTATGTGTTACTTTGCACTTTGGTCCTAATCACATTTCCAGCTGCATATATAATACAAATAACTTCACTGCCTATGCATTAAAAACACTGAAAATGCTGGAGTACTGCCACGAATGCTGTCTGAAAGAAAATCAGTGTTGCAGATTTATTTTTTGAAGCAGGAGCACTTTTTTTTTAAGATTGTTTCAGTTTTCGAGGTGTTTGTCAATGGATTCTGCAGTCTCTTTGGCAATCTCAGAGCAGCTGTAGTGATTGGTTGTGTAGAAGATGAGCAGGAGAAGAGAGAACATAGATTCTGACAGAGAAATTGAGTAAGAGTGTGTGTGTGCATGGATAGCATACAAAAACAAGAGTAGTGAGGTGGTTTGTCTGAATCACTGCTAGCTGAGAATTCTTGCATAAAGCCGAAGTTTCTGAGGGTTAAAGAAAATAAAGACAAAAAAAACCCAGAAAACCCTGAGGCAAAGCCTCGACTAACAACTGACCCTGAAGACAGCAGGAAAATAAAGGAGAGGAGCTGTGTGCAAGAACATGCAGCACTCCCTTGACAAGATGTTTAATCCAGACCATGACTACTTCTGCCACGTTCTGCCAGCACCTGCAGTGTTGTTATAGCAGCAGTCCCCATTCACCTTGAAAACCAAAACCACACTTCTAATAATTGTTTTTCTAGCCCTAAATTTGGGAGGACCGTGGTTGGCCATGAGCTGTAGAAGAGATGAGATATGGCATTTGGCATTGCTTCATTTCCTGTGACATCTGTGCTGCTTCCTTTTTATGCCTATAATTTTTGAAGGGAAGAGAAAAGTTTGTGCCTTTAGTCATGAAACAGCATCTTTCTCATGTGCCAAAAGTGCTTGAAAGTCTCTGCTTCTAAACCTCCTTATGGGAAGGAGAAATACTGTTGCTTTAGTTTAGGTTTATTTAAACCTCAGGAGAACAGACTTCCATCCTTTTTCATTCCTTCAAGAGAAGCTTTGTTTTATTTTCCTTGCTTGCTTGCACACCACAACCAACTGGCAAATTTTAATTCAGAATCTTCCTTCAGACTAGGAAGTACTAGAATTACATTTTTTTTTTCACTACTGGTGCCAGCAAAATGGAAAAACAGTACATTGGGACAGCAGGTGGCAGGTTGGCACCATGGGCAAGTGCTGTAGATTGGAAATAGAAAACCTTTATTTGTCCCAATGTAGATCAAATGAGAGATCACATACTTCTCTGGTTATCCTCTAGAAATACAAAATGTATAGCACTTCCAAATACAAGGGATTTTTACCTCATTCTTGCATGTCACCTTTCCTGCTAAGACTTCCAAGTGTTTTGGCTTTAGTTCTCTTTATTTTGGTGATTCCTGGTTTTGCCTCCTTTCCTGAGAACTGCTATTGCTTTGTCTTCCCCATTCATATTCTTTTTTCTTTCTTTTTTGCTGCATGGAGACTCTCTGCTGTACAAGTGTAAGTATTTTTTTAGCTCTGCTGTTTCTGGCCTACTTGTTTATGTTTTTGTGCTCCATTTGCCTCTGTACTGCCTTGAGAGTCTCCTGGGAGACTGTAGTGCCATCCATCTGCCCCTACAAATGAAATAGGCGGTGGTTCAGGAATGAGATTGGATTTACAAAAAGGTTCAGCTAATGCAGCATCTGAATTTAAAGGATCCCTTGGTTTTAAGACCAAACCAAAGCCGACTGCTTATGTTGGAGGTGTAAGCACAAATATCACTGCTCCAAAGGAAAATCTGTTGATTTGGTATTATATTCAAGCATCATGCAGCCTAATGAAAGAATAGTCCTCAACCTGTTCTCAAAGCTGAAAACCCATATTTTGAAGGGAGACTGGTTGGGAAGATACATTTCAAGAGGGACCAGCAAGTTGTTCATTATTTTGTTTGAAATCTTTTGAAAGAAAAGTGACAGGAGGGTCACAGAGCATCTCTGTGTCTAATAGGATTGAATATAAATTACTTTGAAGTAGGAGGAGAAAAACATGGAACTAAGCATATCCCTCGGCACTGAGAGTAATTTCAATTATCTGCATAAACAAGGAGAGTATCTGAGATCCTGTTTCTGAAAGTACATTGTTTTCTAGCATTCAAAACAGAACTATTTCAGTTGTTGTTTTTAATTCCCAAGGTACTAGTGTTCTTCCACAGCTGGTAATACAATTTCAGAAAACTGCCCAGAGAGCTCAGATAGTTTTGTGAGGAAGGCAGTCAGAAGGGAGGAATCTGGAAAAGCGATCATGGGAAGAGATCCTGGGAGCTTAAAGTTAGCAAGGACACATGACAGTGTGTAAATAAGCCCGTATTTGGAAGTGTGGTAGAGATTTGCTGGCTCACATCTACTGCAGAAGGCCACATTCATGGAGCCATCTCCCGAGATCTCAGTGGCATAGGTGCATGCAGACTTTCAAGAGGTCCTCTCAAATTCCAGAGATGCAGTTAATGTTTCTATCTGTTCTGCCAAGCAGTCTACAACGTGCTTATGGAAAAGTAGGCAAAACAAGGAAGAATTCAGGAGGTGGTGTGCTAGAATGGAAAGTCTGTGGAAGATGTGCATGAGAGGAGGTGATATTAACAGCTATTCCTCTGTAAAGGCCACAAGAGAAGCATAAGGCCGGAGAGCCACGTTGTGTAGGACCAGAGGTGGTGGGAAGGCAGAAGATGTGCTTCTGCCAAAGCTGAGCTGCCTCCGTGAAATGTAGGAAATGGGCTCAGGCTGGGGAGTTCAGATGTCTCCTCTAGCAATGACATGTGCACTGCTGCTGTAGCAGACTGTGTGGTGGCTGAGATGTTAAGCAGAGATTAAGCCTAATATTTTGTAAAAGAGCACACTGGCCTATTTAAATTAATGCTTTGACCCATTTTGCTCTGCGTGTGATCTAGAAAGTTCACTTGGCAAGAAGCCTTTCATCTGTGCACTTCCTAAACAGGCTAGAAAACAGAAGGTTTTCAAATAAAAGTGTATGTGGAGCTGTTATTCATGCTGTTAAAGCAAATGGGAAGCATCTCTATCCCTCTGCCTTTATCCCCAGCAGCCAAGCTGCTGATGGATCATGCCAAGCTGACAATAAGTTATAGCAAAGACTGGCTGGCTTATGGTCGTCAGCACAAGCTCTGCAGGGTCATCTGGGGCATTTTCTTGTCTGGGAAGGAAAATGAAATAATTCTGTTCCTGGCTGTTGCAGAAGTATTTTGAGCATTCCAGTCCTTGCACAGGAAGCTTGAAACTTGCCCTGTGCTGTTTTGCTTCGGTGCCCTGGGCCAAGGCAGCTCTCAGCTTGTCTGTGTTCATCCACTCAGAACACTGGCCCTGGCTGTGCAGCTGCTGGGTGACCAGAGGTTTTCCATCAGCTATGTTTTCTGCCCTCCTTTCTGATCTTTAGCACAGGATTTGCTGTATATACTAAGTGTAACTTCCAGTCACACCACGCCAAAGAATCGGGGAACAGACCAAAATGCACGTGAATATACCTTCACAAGAGAAATGGGCTGTGTCTGCAAATGAAACCGGGACTAGGGATAGTGACTTGCAATTGCTGTCCCCCAAATGCTGAGCTGACTCATCTCTTTCTTACATGAGGTGCAAATGCTTTGGTTGTTTCAGGTTTGGGGGATGGATGGACAGCTGTTGAGGTGTGCAGTTCAGAGGCTGCCCAGCTGCCTACCTCTTGCACAGTCCACTGCAGTTTTGGCTGAAAAAATCCAGCACCTCTCCAGCCACTCGCCATCAAACCCGTTGCATTTAATTTATTGGTAACTCTGAAAGTAGCATCTGACCTTTTTATGCAGAAACACTGCCTGCTCATTAGTGTCAGAGTAACTCTGCTCAGGTGGCAAACTACTTCCTGGCTGGTCTTGAAACTATTTTGTCATTTACAAAATGTTGTAAATGTGGAAGTGGAAACCTGCAACAGCTGAAGGTATCTTTTTTCCCAACAATGTACATGTCAATCAAACCAGAGCTCTGTTGCCCAGGCAGTGCTATCACTGCCCACTCTGTAGTCTTCAAGTCCTTTTCTGGTCTTGAGAACATGGGTAATAGCTATCTGGTCACAAAAATCTGTCATAACCCTGAGCATGTGAGTAGTGGCCTAATGGTCCTCGTGACTACTTTGGAAATATGAATTCAGCACACGCGAGTCCGTGCACTGAACTTTGCATACATAAAAACTAGCAAATGTTTGCCTTTAACAGTTCATGATTTGTCTAAAATGTTAATGACAACTCTGTCTTTTCTGGCTGATGTGAAATTGATACTACTAAACTTTATTAACAGTTCTCTTAATGAGTGGCAAGCCATAACAGCTTGCTGACTGATACTCCAGAATTTGAAGCTGCTAGATTTGAAGTCACTAGGCTTCAAGACTAGCAACTTAATGGAAGCACATGCATATCATTAAAGCCAGCATGTACAACTCTACCACAAAAGGAGCCCATCTTTATAGAAGCTGAGTGATTTTAAGTTAACTCTTGAGAAAATCTGCGGGGGTCAGCTTTTAAACAAAAATTCTGACAATGCTGAGCTATGTTAAGAGGTTTGGGTTTGGTGATACATCCATTTCCTGTAGCAAAACTGTCTTTCTTGCCATGCAAACTTTCAGAAGGCTTCAGTCAAGACAAGAAAGACAACTTTCTTCGAAAAAGAACAAACTTGAGTCTTAAGTCTGGGTATTTGTGCTTTTAAGGCAGCCTACTCCATTTTTGGCAACATGAAGATCAGAGCACGTAATTCAGTAACTGTGTTGAACATTTACTGAACTTTCCACCTCTTCTCAATGTGTCTAAAGTCCAGGGAAGTCATGTATTTGCTACAGATACTGCCAACACTGACATGGTGTTTTTGTTTTTTGAAGAAGTGCTGTATTCTCCAAGGCTCATTTTCCTGGGAATGTTCAGTGAGCTGTGTGATGATGTCCAGAAGCATAGATTCCCAGTAACATGCCACTAACAAATGAACTGCGGAAATGTATTTTGTATCAAAAATAAAAGCCAGAACAAAGGGTAGACTATTCCTGGTATTGTCATTAAATGTGCAATGTTGGACAGAGTAATTAAGTCTTGAATGAGTCCCTCATGATCTCTGCAGAGATGAGATTTTACTAGTTCCCTTATTTTACAATTGGGTTTCAAAGAATTAATGCTTGGACAATTTCAGTAATCATCCTGTGTGCAGCCTTCAGTTTTAGTGGGGAAAAATGAATTATCTCCCTTGTTCTGTTCAAAGTCAGTTGAACAAAATATAAACTTAGAAAAAAAGTTCTGAACGTATGAGAGAGGGAGGAAAAAACCCATTCCCTTCTGGTGTTAAATCAGATCAGATCTTTAAATGGTTCGTAGGCTTGAAAAACTGTTTTGTTGTAATTTCTTTTGTCCCCTGAAGTAATTTTTGTTTTGTTTTGTGTTGGTAGATGACTCCTAAATCAAAAAGGAAAAGCATCCACAGTAGAATGCTCCGGCCGGTGTCCAGAGCTTTTGGTGAGTGAGAATTCCTTAAAACCATTTTGTTTCTTTGCTTGCCTGAGGTGGTTCTAGATGGTTCTTGATTGAAAAGCACAGGTGATTCTCCCTCCCTCTGGACTGCATTTGTGGCCCACACTGGCTGCTTTGTTTTGGGACTCTGCTAATGTGTTTGATAGTAAATAGTTGCTCATAGTGCTCTGTCTGCTCACAGAGATGTCATAGCTAAGTTCCCTAAATGTGCTTATCATTATTTGCCACCAAAAATAGGAATGACATTGTCTTTTGTTTTAAATACCATGTTAAATCTAATTAGAAAGTTTTAAATTTTTTTTAGAAATGGAATTTGATCTAGATAAAGCACTGGAAGAAGTACCTATCCATATAGAAGACCCACCATTTCCTTCCAGCAGGCCAGACAAACGAACTTCTGGATTCATTTCAGAGCTGCCATCAGAAGAAGGAAGGAAACTGGAACACTTCACAAAATTGCGGCCCAAAAGGAATAAAAAGCAGCAGCCCAGCCAAGCAGCAGTGAGTCTACATTAAAATATTGTTGGCAATGTCATGTGTTGATTGCTTTTTGCCATGAGTCAGGTCTTGCAGTGTAATGAAGACAATGGTTGAAGGTGTAAAAGCCATAAGGAAACTGCTTTATTTTTCTTCTGGTATTCATGTCTTTCAGTGTACTATCCCTATTACAAGCTTTCTGTCTTGTTTGACACAGCCTAAATCCAGGATATGTTTTACCCTTTTCTATTTTGCTTTTTTTTCTTTTTTTTTTCATGGAAGCAGTTTCTGGAGGTGCTTGGAGCTTTCACAGGAAATACACAAAATATCATGAGACTTTTCAATTATATTGCAAGGGTTTGTTAAGTTTTAATCCTTTTTTCTGCCTGTGTTAAGATGTGTTAACTTGGCATGAATTCTTATTTCTGTCAGCTCTCAGAGGAGCTACTCTGTGACACCCAGCTTCCCACAGCTCCTAAACTGAAGATGGTGTTTGGGCCAGCAAATCTGCATAGTCACAGATCTGCTTTTCATGCTGGAGCCTGCCTTAGAAAGGCAAAACAGAGGAGCACTATCTGTTCACGGAAGGCATCGGTGTGAACTCAATATACGTGCCTGGAGTTCCCACAGTGCCATTGCCTTGGCACACCGCATCAGTAGAGATTCATTTCTGTGATGGTGTGTCCTCAGGGTATGTAAGGACAGATATGGGGGAGGTACAGAGTTATCTCACAGCAACAGAGCACAGCTGATATGATAAGTAGCCCTATCAAGGGGCAGCCATTGCCTCTCTGTGTTAGGCTGCCTCGTAAGAAATGCCTGTGGCCTCTTCTGCTTCCTGAGGATTTCCAACTGAGAGGATCCTTGAAAATTTCCCTAATGCTGAGAAAGATCATGTCAGGCAGTGGAGTGCCTTTTGTACCACTTGGAAAGGGAGAAACATTCAAGCAAATGGAACATTCAAGCCAACTTTCCATTCCCTTGTGCTTCACTGGGAAAGTTAGAGGTAGCAGAAGAATGGATTTGTCTCCACGTAGTGAAAACACATCTGTGTTTATTTCTCCCAGTTCCATTGCTGCAGAACACACACATGTTTTCCCAGTTGCTTCCAAACTCAGTGCATCCTGTGCCATCAGCTCAGGGAGGTGGAAGGGGTGGGGATGTGGGAGGGGCAAGTGCTTCAGTACCGGGCAGGGAACCGGGAGGTACAGTATCTTCTTCAACAGCAACAAAAAGGTCAATCCTTATAGAGGAGAAGTGTTACTTCCCATGATAGTGCAGTATTGTGGGAATGCTCATCCATTCGAATTAATTAGGAAATTAGGAGTTTGTTTAGTTGCAAAAATTGAAAGGAGCTTTTTTTTTAGTTAAACTCATTTGTCCCTGTCTTGTTTTTATGAACCATTTAGTTCCTTAATTCTGACCTCAAAAGTAATCCAAACAAATTTTTGAAAAACTTAAGATGTTTGTTTTGATGCTTCTGAAAATGAAACAGACAGATTTTGGAGGTCATATTCATGAGTGGACTGTGACATTGTTTGCAGAGTTGATTTGCTGCTGGTTTTGCTGCTTCAAGAATACAGAAGGCAGTGCTTAGGGAAAGCACTTGAAATGTGAGAGGCAAAATCTTGACCTTTTCTGCCACTTAAAGCAGCTCTGTTGGGTTGTTTGGTGTTCCCATTATTTGTATTTAGTAATTCAAGGGGTCTCAGATGATCGTAGATGCACTTCTCTGGTTTTGCTGGAAAACAGATTTGTTCTTTGGAAGCTGAAGAATGTAAGAAAAGAAAGGAGAAAATTGAGAAAAAAAAAAGAAACAAACTTTTTACTTGAGGTGGGTGGGTGAGCAGAAGAAAGATTTATAGTTTTGTCAGAGTTTCTACTGGCATGAGTGTTTAGAGAGGGGAAAAAAAAGAAAAACTCAAAACTATCCACTCCTAAGTAGCTTTAACTTTGATGGAAAATGATAAAATAGTTGTTTATAATTTAGATTTTTGGAGATTCTTAACCTCATGAGTTCTTCCCTCATGTGTGAAGATTTAGTACAGCAAAAGAGATGAATCTCTAATGTCTGGAAAAGATTGTGATTCATCTTATTTATTTCTGCTTCAAAGCCATTTTTTCCTTAACAAAGAAACATGCTTGCTTTTAAACTTAACCTAAGAGAGATAAAAAAGGACAAATGAAGACTTAACACCTTGTGTTTTTTTGAGTTAGGAGGGTAAACCACAAAATAAACCAGAGCTCACTCTTACAGTAAGTGCTAATACTAAATAGTGTTACAATAAACAGCTATAAGAATATCCTGTGGCTTGAGGACCTTATTATACCCTCAACATTTACATTTTTCATTATTTTTTAGGAACTTGCTGCTGTTTCAGATATAAATTGTTTTCTCTTTGTGAGGTAGATCTTCTCATTTGCTGTAGAGCATTGGATCTGGAATTAGGTCCCCTTCAGGAGATGCTCTTGCTTTTCATACTTTCATGTTTATCCCTGTTATCTGGAGGACTCCAATATCAGTATGAAGTGGTTTCTCATTTCTGTTAAAATGTGTCATTTGCTTTTATGTTGTGTTTCGGCCGAGACGCCGGTGACAAGGGGTTTGTGACTGAGACCAACCCAGATGAAGTCATGTGCACTCCTGCCTAGTGTCAAGCATTCCAGCTAAACAAGTTCTCTACAGAACATACCAAAGGTGGCAGAGTGGGAAATCTGATAAATCACTGTGCTAATTTAGAATAGAACTGTTCTTTATACAAAATCTTTCTATCTGTTCCAGTTTGGCAACAAAGCAGTCATTACCACATGGAATTCTTTCAGATCAGTTTTAGATTGCCACAACAGGTATCAATAAAATATTAACTATTATCTTAGATAACAAAAATAAGAGGGTTCAGAAGTGGAAAGTAAAAAGTTTCATGGCTCTATCAAAGCATTGGTTCATCTGAAGCCCATTTTCCTGACTTAATGAGACTGGGTTTGATATTAATAGCAGCTTTTAAGACTATTGAAGCATAGAAAAGAGTTTGTATTCCACATCAGAAGAGAAGTTGGGATTACTCTTGAGTTATGGTGGTGACGCTGTTTAAGATTAACAACGACACAGACTCCCAAGGTCAGAAGGCTGAAATGACTCCAAATCAATCTTTATTACCCGGGAATTTCTTCCCTTTATACTATTTTACAAAGAACCCACCCAAGGGGTGGAAGAAAGACAAACTTCTTCAACTACATTGATCAAGTCAGAGGGACATCAAGAGGAAGTCCCTCCTAGGGAAAGGAATGTAAACATAGGTCACAGTTAGGAAAACATGTCTCTTGTTGACAGAACAGTGTCTGGGAAAAAGTTTCAGAGAACCCAAACATCACAGCACGAACCATGGCTACATGGTGGCAACTAGGATATTCCTTGATTTGAATTATTTCAAATTACAAACTCTGTTATTTTGTGTCCTGGTCCCCAGCACTACCAAGAATACAACTGGATTGGGTCTCGGGGAGTCCTCTGTAGTCATGTAAAAGGTTTTCATATGGCATTTAAGTTGAAGGAAGTCACTTTGCTGGTAATAGAGCTTTTCCACATCAAAGCCACATACAGGAGCTAGACCACATGAGAAATCCTCCCAGGAGACTCCTTGTTTCATCTTCAGGAGGCTGCAGAGTCACCAGCTAAGGGCCTTTGTGGTTGGCAGGTGTTCCAAAGCCAGCCTGGTTTATACACATAAAGTCACCAATATTCAAAATATGGGCATTAAAACCAAAGATGGGGAGCAGGTTTGCTGTTTTCAGACATTGAGCAAAAGTCTGTGTTTGGTTCCTAAAGTGGAACACCTGATTCTGTATTTGGAGTCTCTGCTTTTGGAAGTGCTAGACTGAATGAATTATAAAAGGCTCTGTTAGCCTGTTGGAGATCTGTTTCTAAATTTCTTAAATTCAAAATACAGAACATAGGGTTTTCTCCAAACAGGAAAACAACTGGCTGTTGAAAATACTTTCTCTTTGGGCCGCCACCTGATCAGGATTTAATTTTTTTTTTGGTGTGTTGTTTTGGGTTTTTTTGTGGTTTTGTTTTGTTTTGTTTTGTTTTTGTTTTGTTTTGTTTTGTTTTGTTTTGTTTTGTTTTGTGGGTTTTTTTGTTGTTGTTGTTTTTGTTTGTTTGGTTCGTTTTTGGGGTTTTGTTTTGTTTGTTTGTTTGTTTGGGGTTTTGTTTGTTTGGGTTTTTTTGCTTGTCTGACTGATCTAGTGCTCTATTCTCTCAAGCCCAAGGCATTTGATTCCTGGCCTCATTCATTGCAGCATCCAGTTTGTCACTGGTGTTTTGGGTTACTTTGCATTTGATGTAATGCATCAGCTGGCCTGGCTAGAGGGGGAATTCCAGTGGTGATTCTGTTGTCTGCACACCAAGTTTTGGTTGGCACACATAATTTTTCTAGTGTCTTAACTCTTAATTATTATCATTGGAGCAAACATGCTTAGATTATCATATAACAGAAGAGAGTTTTTTTCTTCTGTCAGGTGTCTGCTGGAGTACCACCAGAAGGGGATCAGAATGGCCTCATGGGAAGAGTGGATGAAGGTGTGGATGAATTTTTCACTAAGAAAGTGACAAAAATGGATTCAAAGTAAGTAAAAAAATTTTTTTTAGAAGTTATTTTTAAAAATAGTCCATCTTGATAGCTGGGCAAGCAGCACTTTCAAGCTGTGTATGACTCCTGTTCCCATTATACAGGGTTGCTGTTGTCAAAGTCAGAAAATACCTTAGGAGTCAAGATGTTATGAATTCAATTACCTGCCCTTAGAATGGCTACTTTGAAATAAATTGCTTTACCATACAATGTTGGGGGTATTAATGACTGGTGTGTATTTTTCTAATTCGGTTGACTTCATTTTACCCTTCAGTGAAGCTCGTTAGAGCTGAAGCAGAGCTTTGTATTGGTTGAGAATCTCCCCAGTGCTTGTTGTACACATGGGTGTTTCTCCCTAGTGAGGAGTGCTGTTGGGTACATGTTTTCATAGATGGCAGTAGATTTATGCTCATTTTGAAATATGTTAAAGATGTGTTTCACCAGTTTGTAGTATTCCAGGTTTAAACGAAACATTAATCTGAAAGATGTCCCCTTCTTTATATAGGGGCTATAGAGCTTATGCAGTTGGTTTGGAGCTGGCTGTATATTTACAGAACCATGCATGAAGATGTTCTTGAATTCATGCATGCTTGTGCACATGCATACACAGAGTATTTCCATAACTAAATGAGAAAGCAAATGTGATTTCCAGGCAACTTGGAATGACCCTTTCTGTGCTGTGTGAGACATCCATTAAGGAAAACAGTAAGTGTTGATAGCTGGTAGATAGCTGTGCCAGGAAAAGCAAATGTTCTAAGGTTGCTATAAGTTATAGATATCTATAGTCACATGTGTAATGTGTAATACATTATGTGGAGGCACGAAACTGTAGTAGCTTTGAAAAATGTTCTAAGTGGGTTAAGTTCAGGGTGCTCACGGGTGTGCATTCCCCTGTGCTTCCCTTGGGTGCCTGCCAGCTGCTCGTTTCAGATGTCCCTGTGAACTTACACCATCCCTCTTTACCCATCCCTGGCCATGCTCTTTGCTGCGGATCTTTATTTGGGACACCAGTGGCTCTCTTTCCAGTTTTGGGTGCTTTTATGCAGAATGCTTTTATGCAGAATGCTTTTATGCAGAATGTGTCATGTGCTCAGCTTCACCCTTAAGTGTGACTCTGCTGAGAAGATGCCTCTAGAAAATCTTAGTGGCAGGTGGGTTCTTCAGGGGTTGGTTTTGTTTGTTTGTTCTTCTTGGGTTTTGTGGGGCTTTTTTTTTTTTTTTTTTGAGGATGAGCATCTGCACTATAAAAGTGACCTCTGTATTCCTTAGTGAAAGTGGCTGTGCCAGCTAGTTCCTATTTTAAGCAGAGCCCTTAAGGAACAAGATCTCCCAAAAAAGCTGTGTTAAACATGTGCCTAGATCAGTTCTTCTCCTTTTACTACTGGGCAGATACAAACCACAGCAGTGTGCTCTGGAAACAAAGTGAAATTGTATGTTGTGGTGGGTTGACCCTATACCCATCATAGCTGCTCCATCACTCCCCTCCTGCTGGACAGAGGAGAGAAAATACAATGAAAAGCTTGTGGGTTGAGATAAGGGCAGGGAGAGATGTCTTGCCAGTTACCATCATTGGCAAAACAGACTCAAAAAAATTGATGTATTACCAATCAAATCAGACTATGATAATGAGAAAGAAACCAAATCTTAAAAATACCTCTCCCCACCAATCCTTCTTTCTGGGGCTCAACTTCACTCCTGATTTTCTCTACCTTCTCCTCCCCAGTGGTACAGGGAGACAGGGAATATTGGCTGCCATCAGTTCATCACACAGTCTCTGCTGCTCCTTCCTCTTCAGCAGGAGGGCTCCTTACACAGAAACCACTCCTGTTGACACACTGCTACCAAAACCTGGCCTGAAAATCCAATATATTTGTGCATAGACAGTTTGGTTAGAGCTGCCTGGTGTTAGAAACAGCTGGATGTCCATTGCAGATTAAACAGCTGCACAAAGCAGCACAGGAATCTTCAAGATTTTATGATCAATACTAGTTGTTCTGTTTTTAATATAGAGACACCAGGTAATGATGGGGCCTAAGGCAATATATGGGTCATATAAAAGATCAGCTTTGCCTGGAAGAAGTGGTTTGATACTATTTAAAAAAGGGAGGAGGGGAGTGGAGAGAAGTTTGAAATTTCTGTGTCTTTTTTAGGAGACCATCAACTAAAAGTTCAGATGGCAGCGAGCACAGTGAAGCAGGTGATGAGAAGAAGAAAAGGGACTCGAGGAAGAGTGGTTTCCTTAACTTAATCAAATCAAGGGGCTCCAAATCCGAACGCCCCCAGACTGTGTCGGTGGCAGAGGAGCCCTCCTCGCCCAAGGTCGCTGCAAAAAGTCCAGCTTTGGACACAAGCAAGAAGGAGGCAAAGCCCGCAGAGCAGAACGGTGGCGCAGAGCGATCCGAGGAATTAAAGACTCCAGACTCACTGGAGGAGGTGCAGACAGATGATGTGGCAAAAGCTGAGAGGGGTGACAGCAAGGGAAGCCCCCAGGGAGGCCGGAGGTACGGTGTGCAGGTGATGGGCAGCGGACTTCTCGCAGAGATGAAAGCCAAGCAGGAGAAGAGAGCAGCCTCCGCTCAAAAGGTGAGGGCAATTTGATTTCTTTTGAATTGTTATAAAAAAGAGCAAAACTGTGTATCTTCAGGAGAGGTGGGTTGGGACTGCAAGGGTTTGGTGGCTGGGGCTTGGCACATCAGTCCTGCTTTCCAACAGGGATTGTGGTGTTCCTGCAAGAGGATTGCTGTCTGCTGTGGTGGTTGAACAGAAACAGCCTGGCCAAGGCACAGGCTGCACATGTGGAGCAGGAGTTGCGCCCTTAAGCCTGTGCTTTCGCTGCCCTTGGGGAGGGGGTGACACCTGCCCTTGCACTCAATGTCAGACCATCACAAACACAAAAGAGAACTTGTAATTGTTTGCACATATCATGGAATAACTTGGGGCCAGCTAAGCCCAGCTCAGTGTCTCCACTCTATATGATGTGTGGTCTGTTCACAGTGCATACTGGAATTGCTTCAGAAAAGGTAAAACTAGGACAGGCTTCTTACTGTGTGCCCCTTGCACACCAGTACCTCAGGTATGTGGCAGAGTTAACTACAGTGGTGGCTGGCTGTATTCTTCTCTTTCAGAAAATTATGTAGACAGATGGAGATATATTTCTGTATATTAAATTATATATTCCATGCAGAGAAGTAAATCTGGCTACCAGTCACTGTTTACACTATTTGGCATGTACTTTTCTTGTTGCACTTTTTTTTGATTTTTATGCCTTTTTGTATGACACCTAATTATTTTTATGCCTTTGATTTATATATTTCAAATACTAACAAGGAAAGAAAATAACCTGTTAAAAAATTGTTTCCAATTGTCTGTCCAGATTCCCTTTGCTCTCTGTAATTTTCTCTTCTCTGAAGTGCTGATCCTGGGCAGGAGCTCTGCTTCACTCTGCAAATGTACAGAGTGGAATATTCTTGCGTTCCTCCAAAACATTCTGTGCTGGCCTATTTTGCCAGATGCCCATTTGCCATTGGTCTTCCCCGTTATTATCCTCTGCTTCCTGCCAGCTGCAATTGGCATATTTCACAAGTACCAAAGAATCAGCCTTTTTTCACTTCTCCACTTCCCATGTGCAGGGCACTCAGATGTTCTCCATTTGCCATCAGTGTCCCCTGTAATTTAAAAGGTGTTACCTTACAACAAAGCTCATCTCCTGCTTTGTTGTGTTTTCCTTCCTTTAACCACGTACAGAGTTGTCTTGCTGTGGCCAAGCAAGGCACCCAAAGTCCATTTTTACCTTTCTTCATAGTCTTACCATGCTTGCCATGATGTCTGAGCTGTTCCTGCAGACACCAGTGTCTTGTCATAAGCAGATTTGAATTAATGCAGTTGTCTATGGATCATTAAAGGGATCCTTAGTGCAAAAATGATTTTTCTAAAGAATGACCAATTCCCTCCTTTCTCATTGGTGTTAAGTAATGCCCATGAATAGTCTCATTGACTTCTAAAGCACCAAGTTTCAAATAAAATGCCATATGATTTTAAATAAGAGTATTATGCCCTGCCTGTAATTCATAAAATACCACATTATTCCAGATTATATGAATTTTTACAAGTGCATAATTATGTATGCTTCCTGCTCCTGGGCTTCTTAACATTTGTTATCTACAGTGAGTCAAATCTGGAAGGACATGACTGAAGTAGAATATTAGCATGTGTATTATTTTTTATAAGTAGGAAAAATAAAATTCCTCTTCAATTAGCAAGCTTTCATAACATGAATTGGAAACTCCAATTTCATCCATCAGAAGGAAAAGTTGTTGCTTATTCCAAGGTTTGGGGGTGGCTTTTTTTACCACACTTATTTACTGACTGGACAGGTCAGTCCTCTTATTTCAGGTTTAAACTACAAGAAAATAATATTGTTGATCTTATTTTTTGCATGATTTAATATTTATGGAATGCAGAATTATGTCTTTATAGATATATATATATACACACATATATAAAAGAGTGACAGTAAAACTGAACTGAACTAGGAATCTGTACAGAGCAGAGTACTGAGTTATCTATCCTTAATGTTGCTCAGAAGACACAAAATTGAACTGCTGTTCAAAAGCATTTTTCACATACTTCATCCATCACAATATCAAATAATTCAGGTTTACACTTTTATTCATGATGCTCATGAAGGTGGAAATCATACAGTGTCCTGACACTTGAGCTGCAGAAGACAGCATCCCACTGCTACATTGTTTAGGATGGTTATGATATCAAGTTCTGCAACATCTTCAAATTTATCAGAATTTCAGTATGATAGAAAATTGTGTTTTCCTGTAAGGTACAGATGGCTGCTTATATTCTGAGCTATTTTACATGAAAACAAAGCCAGAAGGAATTTACTATTTCATTCATACCCTACCACAGTCTTGTTACAGATAAAAGTCATGAGCAGGTGCCGAGTAGATGGAAAGATGGTAAATGCATTTTTGTTTTCTTCTCCTTAGAATACAACGTGGGAATTGGCACTAATGGTAGAGTCGAGTGCTTGCAGATCAGTGTTGCCTCAGGGTGCACATAAATAGATCTTTTAGCTCCATCTAGTGTTACACACTGGATTTTTAAATACCTGGAGCAAGGCCCACGAGGAAACCATAATTCATAGCCTGTTTATTCCCTCTCAGTGGCACTCAGCTCTGCTGTGTTTCCCAGCCTTGCATGAATTCCTAGTACAAATATAGCCTGGGCATTATTTATCTACGTGATGAATTCACCTGCACAGATCTGACTTCTCAGGGTAAATCTTTGCAGCCAGTGTTTAGTGTTGTCTGGGGACTGTAAGCTGTTTGTAATGTGTGTACAGTAGGTAGCCAAACATGCTCACATCCTAATTGCCTTTTTAAGTACTACACTAATAGGTGCCAGCACTGGCTTTTCTACTTGTCTTGGTACATGGTCATATTTCCCCAGTTGTCCCATAACTGGAGAGGGAGGAAGGAACTACAGTAAAATTAGTTTCATCCAGTTGTGCAGCTCTCCTAAGTAATTTACTGTAGCTAAGAGTTATGCATCTCTCTTCAATATTTGCATAAGAAAATTAGTTTCTCAGTGAAAGCCCATGAGAATTTACATTCCATGAAAAGATTGTTGCAAAAAAAGGTGTTTTTTCCAAGGTACAGAAGAAAAATCTAGCAAAAGGGAAGTGGTATTCCCTTTAAAAATATATAGCCAAGACAGTCTTATAGAAAAATGTATAACTTTAGGAGGTGAACAGGTGAGAATTTTGACAAAATATCAATGTCAGTCAAGAAATGGGAAAAAAAACTGAGTTTCTGCCCAGTGGCACAAAGCCCTAATGTTTCTGCTATCTTTGGAGGTGACTTTGTTTTGTCCATATGGACACCCTAGCTAAATATTCTGGCCCTACAAATCACAGCATTTCTAGAGTTCATCTGTCCAGAAGACTTCATTGTATCAGGGTAGTTTTTCACTACAGGAAGCTTAATGATTATTCTAGTAGCACCCTCCTCAATGCAGTGTCCCATTTTAAGTGTTCACCTGTTCTTAGAGGAGAAGTTGGGAGATAGCATCACCCCTCCAGGTCTTATACAAGAATGGCAAACACACAGCATCTCCATTCTCTTTGTTGTATTGAAGAGAGACTTTGTTTCAGGAGCTGTGAAATTACATGAGCAAAGTGAAGGTATCAGTAAATCTGTAAGGCCAATTACATTGTCTTCCACATCACTTCCCAAAATCATCTTCTCTTGAGATGCCTGGGAAAGGCACACAGCCAGCATGCATATTTGGACATCATTTCTTTATGCTTGTATTTGAAATACTATTTTCACTCTAGAAATATCAGATTTTCTGTAGTAGGTATGTACTCCTGCTACTTGTAACCATTTTCTTCCTTCCTACGTTTCCTGTTTTCCCATTTTTAACTGCAAGCTATACTTAGCAGTCTTTCAGATCATAACCCCCAAGGGGCGGGCAGTGGTCGTGTTTGTACACTGTGTGGCAGGCACATGGTGGAGATTCCTGAATGCAATGGGAGGGACAGTCAGAGCCGGTGATGGAGTTGTAGCAGTGGACTGAACACATCAGAGTGACTTATGCGTGGATATATAACCAAATGCAGTGGTCATCAGAACAAATCATTTGCTTTAAGTCACTTGCCACACTAACTGTCTTGAAATAACAAACAAAGATCAGGATTGAAGCTGCCTGCCTGCAGAAGTCTATCCCTACTTTTATAGTTTTAAGAAAAAATCTCACTTTTATCACTAGTCTTTTCTTCATAAGGCTTTCTCTCTTACTGTATCCTGCACCTACTTTTATGTGCTTTTTTGGAATCCTTTCATTTGTCCTTCTGCCTAAGCTTTGGTAGCACATAAGGAAGTAGAAGGAGGCTGGTTATTTTATAAGTGCTGCATATCTAAGCTTCTCCTGATGAATACACAGGTTTCAAGTTCATTTATCTACGACTCTGCAGTTTTTTGGGTTTGTGGGGGTTTTTTTGTTGTGTTTGGTTTTTGGTGGGTTTTTTTTTGTTTGTTTGTTTCTTTGGTGTGGTGTTTGGTTTTTTGGTGGTTTTTTTTTGGTTTTTGTTTGTTTGTTTGTTTGTTTTGGTTTTTTGGTTTTTTGGTTTTTTTTTTTTTTTTTTGAGGCCAAGACATTAAGAAACTTATTTTTGTCAAGAGAAGACAAGCAAAATATCAGCACATAAATCAAAAGTCCTCTTTTTTTTTGAGGTGCTGAGCACCCAGAGCTCCAGAGCTGCTTGTGGTGGATAGCTTTAAACACCTTGCAGTAAGTAAGGTCTGTTGGTTTTTTAGAGGAATCCTGTAAATATGTGATTATTGCTACTTCTGTAGTTGCAGTCTTATCTAAAATAAGAAGTTATTCTTCGGTGTAGAAGAGCATAAGGTAATTCAGCAGTCATATTCAAAATCTAGATCTTCAGAAAAAGGTTTTTATTTCAAACAAGAAGCTTTTCAATACAGAGCTATCTTTGGAGAAAATGCTGCTTCCAGCTAGCCCCTACAGTTTCAATTCCTGTACATTAGGAGACCTGTCACAGGAGGCAGTGTGTCATTGCAGCTCTGATAGGTACATGGCAGTGTTAGGTACAAATCAGGGTAGTTTCCTTCCCACTTAGCTCTCCAAGATCTGAAACAAAGAGAGAGAATGCTCCATTTCTTGCTATCACTGTCTTCTCTGCCTCGTGGCTTCCAAATTAGCAAGTTTTTCTTAACAGGACTACTGAGTTGTATTAATTGCAGATATATTACTAATCTGAAAGCTTTTCTCACTCTTTCAGAAACTTGGGAATGACACGACTCCCAGAGAGTCTTTTGACACAGCAATGAGCTCAGAACGACTGGATGGAAGTGGTACAGGTACAGTATAAGTTTCCTGGTATAAACTTCCTAGAAAATGCAAAATGCCTGGTGTCCAAAATCTCACTTCTCTCTTCAGATTGAATGTCTGCAATTGGTTAAGCAAAGTAGGAGTTTACACTCTGTGAAGAGGATTAGAAACAAGCTCACTTTTTGTGCTATGGATGGCACTTCTCATCAAGTCAGCTCTAGGGCTGAGTTTATGGCTCACTTTTTTGCTCTTGTTGCACAGGAGAGAGAGTACTTGGTGCAGGTGCCTGGGGCACCTTTGGCAGAAGGCTGCCTTTTAATGGGATCAGCAAAGCTGAAGCTCAACCCAAGAGCTAGCAGAAATGTCTGTGCACAGAGTGAAAGTGCTCAATATATCTGAGGACTGAAATATGACCAGTTTTCAAGCTTTAAGTCTGTTCATACTAACTTGAGTAGTGCTGACTTTCAGCTGACCACAGTCCTGTTGGTCTGTCAGCAGCCCTGACTCACAGTCAATGGCAGCTGGCTCTTCCCAGGATTTACCCAGTTTGGTCAAAGCCAGGGCTGTCTACAAAGCTGTGAAGGCCCCTGGGTACTGCTCATATGTACAAAACAACTCTCCACTGTGTATGAAATGGTGTTCAGCCTTGCAGTGCTTACAGCACCAATTCCCTCTGCACCTCATCTTTCCATGCCCTTGTCAAGCCACAGTCCTGGGCCCTGACATGGCAGTGCCACACTGCAGCCACCTCAGGGACAAGGTTGACAGACTGTATACTTTGACCATGTATACTTTGGGGACCAGTCAGTGGAGGCTTCAAAAGGGATTCAGCTCTTGTGGTTTGTGTTTACTACATGAAAGGAGTGATCTGAACTAGGAAATCCAGGTCTGATTTCTCAGCAGCAGTGGTATCCTGCAAACCTGGTACACAGGATTGCTATAATATGCAGAAGCAGGGATGGAAAAACAGGCTGAAATCAAAATCCAAATGATTTTTGATTGAGTGCTTCAGATATCAATTTGGAAGTTTTATGTCTTTCTAAAGCTTTTTTTAAGAAGTGTATTCAAAGCATTTTAATCTATAAATCAGTGCTTTTAAAGCCTGCTTGTCTTTTGAGGAGGACCTTGTGGACTGTATGTGTCCCCTGATGACAGCATACTGAAGTCAGAGGAGCAAGGATAGTCTGCACTTTGGGCATTGGAGTAGCTGAGGGTGCCTGACCTCAGCTTTACTCTGGTCTTTGTCTCTGTGTATGACACATTTCAGCCCCACCACACTGCACCGTGCTTGCCCCTTCCTTTTGGCCTCCAGCTGTCGGTTGTTTCCTTACCACTCTTGCTTGAGAGCTCCCCAAGGCTCCTTTTCATTGTTGCAGCTACAGTTTGTCTTTGGCTTGGGCTAATTTATTTTAAATTACCATGTTCTAATAATGTTAGAAGGCCTGAGGTCAGGAAGACAAGAAAGAAAGTTAATGGAAAATCGCTGAATATTGTTACAGGAGAACTATAGCAAGTGGTGCAGAAGGAGAATAAGTTTTGGGGGGTTTTATTCCTTGCTTTATGTTTGGATGTTGCCTTTTTTTGTATGCACACACGCACAGGTGCAGGCAGTGTCCCACTGTTTCACTTGTAGCAAGAAAGTATTTCATGCGAGCAGACACAAGCTCTCCCTGTCACGCACTCACTCTCATCTCTGTGTGCCACACAGCTCTCTGCTTTGCCAGGGTTTAACTCCAGCTGGGCTGGAAAACAGCAACATAGGCTGGAAAAACATACTGGAGATTGGCTTGCAACAAACTGTATAAACATTCCCCCTCCCTCCCACTGCCATTAAAATGTCTGTGCTCAGCACTTCCATGTTCAGTTGGCTTTCTGAATGGGAATAGCAGGTAGGTAGGTCAAGCCAGCATCTGTGAGCACACACTTGGCTTTGCAAAGTACCAAGGCTACCAGTCTGCATTTCAGTTTGCCTGTAATTTTCTTCTGAGAACAACTTCTGTTGAAAGTCTCAGGCTAACATACGAATTCCAAGATAATCATTGAAACTGCTAAATATAAGCCTTCAACCTCTTAAAAGCTGCAGAGTAGTAAAGTAGAGCAGACTTTTTGCTTGTTAGCAACCTGGAGTCCAGCAGGCTTTCTACCAGCTTGCACAGCTAGATGGGACTGACTGACTGCTTGTAAGTCACTGTAAATTGATCTCTAAATACCTTGGTCTTTGTTTGGGATAAACAACATGTTGGTAAACTTTCTAATGTGTGGAAACTGTAAGCCATGTACAGTGCTATTAGACAAATCAAAATACTATATAAAGAACACTTTGATCTGGGCTGAGTTTCAAAATCTCTTCTAGAGCTTGCTAAAAGCAACAAATAAAAAGATATAGCCTGCTGGTCACACACTTGGGATTTATTTTCTGGGCCAGGATTTCTCTGTTGATCTTGGAAACCCAACCTTTTGTCTGCAGAGACACGAAACAGTCGAGAGCTTTTTCCACTGATCCATCACTGTTTTCTCAGCAGGTAGGCTGTGCCATCTGCTTCTAGAAATATGAAGGAGGAATAAGGTCCAGCTAGTTATCATACCAAATATATTAAAAAGGGGGACATGCAATTGCTGTCTTGTGCAATTGAATCACAAATCTTAGCACATGTCAAAAATAGCAGGTTTAGATGCTTTGCTTGCAGTGATTTAGAGTGAGACATTAGGGATCCTCATAGCAGTGCATGTGTTAGCTTGTGATGGTATTTTCCATGCCACTATGCCTGTGCATGGAGCCTCCTGTGCTGCAGCAGACTGTATTTTATGTGTCTGTTTATTTCAGTGCCTAAACAACAGCAGACCCTTCCAGAGAGTCGGTTTGCATCGAATAAAGGCGACTCCATCTCAGCATCATCAGAAAAAAATTCAAAAGCCGAACCAAAGGCAGAAGCTGGTGCAAAGGCAAGAAGTTCTTCCAATACACCGACTAGTCCAAAGCCCCCACTGCAGTCAACAAAGCCCAGCCTGGCAGCACGACCCACAGTGCCACAGAAACCACGCTCTGCCTCTCGTACTGGTGAGAAGCTCTTCTGGGCAGTTGTTATCCCCAGCTCTGGGTGCTGTTTGTGTGGGCTGTGGAGGAGACACCCATTGCCACAGCCTGAACAGAAGTTAAATGGAAAGGGACAGGTTCTTCATTGCTTTGCTCTTGACTCACGTCTTTCTTTTCCACCTCATTTTGCCCTAATTCAAGTAAACTTATTAAAATGGTTTAATCTGTGATCCTCAACAGTATTGTGAGAAGCAGTAGTGGCAGTGGCAGAGCTGTTTTGATTTAGCCTGCTTTCACAGAAGAGGTGAGCACAGAAAGCTACTACAGCATCAAAGCCCTATTGTAGTAGCACTGACAAAAATATGTTTTCTCTAAACACCTGGCTGTATGTACTAAAGGACTTGGGGTTTTGTGGCAGGCTGCTCTTAGCCCCTCAAGCAAGTGCCTGTTACTCTTAATAACTTGCACCCACCGTCGCTTTTTCCTTGTTTAGCCTTTGTTTATTTCCTTATTGCTTTTGACTGAAAATAATTGTAACTGTGCTTTTATGTTCCTGCAAGACTGCCTCCTGCCAAGATAATATCTTAAGGTTTCCAGTAGTGGGAAATGTTTCAGTAGATCTCCCATGCATTTGTCTGTCTGCTGTTCAATAAGCCAGTGTCACAACCTCCTCTTCCCAAAGTACAGCCACTGCAACTGAGGGGAATTAAAAGCCAGTTACAAAGTTCCCAAGTATCTACAGCAAATGTAGCTCATTAACTGCCAGGGAGTGAAAAATATAAGCATGGCCATCTGTAAGAGCCTGCAGCCCTCTTGACTTTTCCCATAATGACTGTTGACCTTAGAATGATGTCATTTCTGGTAAGGATGAGGAGTCAAAGGGCTGTTACGGCCTCCTCGCTGCCCTTGATGTGAAACTTGAGTATTCCTTAGTCTCTGCACTCCAGTGGGCAGAATGTTGTTCACATACAAAATCACCTTCAGGTTTTAGGTGGATTTACATTTATTTTATTGACCATTTTAGAAATGGTCATCAAAGTGTGGGATGTCAGGTAAGATGCTCATGAAGATGAATTCAACAGGAAAGCATAGATTATTTAGTGGTGCCTAATCTGTAAAATATGCAGTCAGAAAGACCTGAGCTGTCTGTTTCTGCCACCTCCTATTTCCTGCAGAGTGAGCATACTGTGGATTTAGCACAAGGGAGTAATTAATGCTTACCCATAATAAGCCAGCTCTTTGGTCGATAGTAAAAGCAACACAGCTCTGTTGCAGTCTAACTTCTGTCCTAGTGCTTGTAGTAACCCACTGCCTAAGGATGCCCAGGCAATGTGATGAAGAAAACCAAGCAATCATCCTTTCTGTGCTCTTGCTCTCACTGTTGTTTCCAGCAGTGTGGCCACACAAATAGTAGCAATTTTTTTGCTCAGTAATCTGGGTGTAAAGGAATGCAGCTCTGATGTCCACAAATTGTCAAAGACTAAAATTCTGTATCTAGCTATGTTTGCCCATCACTGTGCTCCTCCTTGTGTTGATATTGAGCTTCCCCAAGCAAGTGGCCTCACAGGCACATCCAATGGAGGACAGTTGTTGTATCTCTTCATACCAAGTTGCATTTGGGAAGCTCATTACTTTCCTGTGCTGTAAGTGGAAGAGTTGGCTCTTTGTGGTGTCTCCTCAGCAGAGATAAATTTTGATTAATTTCTAGTATGCAACTGAATTAACTCTTTTTACAAATGTACAATACAGATTGTACTCTGAGTTCTTTTTGTACTTCTGTCAATGATAATGTATCTTCCTAGTTCCTCTCTTATGTACACATGCCACTGCTTACTTTTTGAAAAGCAGACTTAAAAGCAGTTTAAGTAATCCACACTGTGGCTGTTCTTCCCTACTATCCAAATGAGGCCTGTCTGGTGTAAGACTGAGAAGGTCTTCCTGTAAGGACTGTAAAGATGGTAGTCAACTTGCTTTACATAATCTATATCCAGCCTTTTAGAGAAACAAGATATCTGGATGGTTTTAAACTATGGATTTGAATTTAAGGTTCAGATTATCTCGCAATCCAGAAGATGGAAGTATCTTTTCTTTTTAGCAAGTCTTTATGGATGTCCTTGTGTTATGCTCTGGGAAATCATTCATGGAACTACAGAGTTCTGTAATACTTCTTATGTAATTTGTTTCCCTGGTTCACTTTTAGACTTTATAATTGTGAAACAGGACTTCTAAATTGATCAGTTAATTATGTTTCAGGACAATAAAAATATAATTAGAACAAATATTTCCAAAAAACCATCCATTTTTTTTTCATCTGTTCTTTACAGATTGCTACTTATGTCTTGCAGGTAAATCACTTGGTCACATCACATTTCTATTTGCACTACAATAGCAGCACACATGAAAAATGCTGAAATTGAGATCTTCTCTTTGACTTCTAAACACCTTTCACCTGGACTGAGGTCCATACAATTTGTTCTCTTGTTGTAATGTAAATTCCTGAATCCTTCTTTTTCTGACACAGGTTCTGGCTGTTTCTTGTTTGTGTGTTGTGTTGAGGTTTGGCCCATCATAAACAGCACTGTTTCTGTCAGCTTCAGTGTAGATAGTTTTTTCTTCTCACCCTTTTGTTTGTGGTACTCCACAGAGGATGCTCCAGAGTCTCCCTCCGGCCCCAGTTCCCCAAAAGTTGCCCTGCTTCCACCAATGCTGAAGAAAGTTCCTTCTGATAAAGAAAAGGATGGTCAGAGCAGCCCCTCAGTCAGATCATTTTCTCAAGAAGGTAGGAGTATTTGTGTAACCTGGAGTCTTCTAGTGAAATTTGATGTTTCGTTGTCTCCTGATTTGACTTCACTTGGGAGGGAAAAGGGTTATGCACTTGAAGGTGCAAAAAGCAAGAAAAATGTATCTGGTCACCTATTCAGCATCTTGTCCACCCATTTTCCTTTAATCAAATCAAATGAACAATTAATCCCTGGGTACTAATAATGTAACTGAACAATTAGGGGATTCGTGTGTTGTGTACATTTATGGTTGGTTTGGTCTGAACTAAGATGCTGGTTGATATTGGTCGCACAGTAATGTGAAATGCAGCTCTGTGGTTCAGCACATTTCCAGGGGAGCAGCCATAACTTTGTTCCTTGCAGCCAGCCCACTGCTCTCTTTGTTTTCCTTTCTGTGGGGTCGCTACATGTGACTGAGTTTGCCTCCCTGTCCTCGGGCAATGAGTCTCTTTGTGCCAGGGCAAGGCTTGGTACCTTTTAATCTTTTATGTACAACAGTAGGCTGCTCTCTTCTCTTTGCTGATTTTCATGTGTGCTCTGGATTTCTACTTTTGCTGATGCATTTGCATGCCCTGAGCTGACTCTTAGAAGAGCTAAAGCTTCCTCTGACAGCATAGGATATGTGGAGAAGTAGTCACAGGAATGTTGCTCACCATGGTGTTATCTGGCACAAGTGATGATGTTTGAAACCCAGGGGTGAGAAGCCTTCCTTCCTTGGTCTCTCCTCAAGAAAGACATCTAAGGTGATTCCCATCACTTAAGCTGTGAAACAAAGGGGTGACCTTTCACATTCTGACACCAGATTTTCACAGCATAGAATGGGGAAAAATGAGTTGAGGCAGCTACGTAGTGCTGGTTGTGAAGACTGAGAAGTTTTGTTGCCTACAGAGCCTGCTGTCATCATTCAGATGATCCATATTGCCAAAAGCAAGAGGAGTCAGACACTTACTCCTTGCTCCCTTAAACTTCTCCAGTCAAATTAGCCAAACACAGAATTTTCTATTAGGCTCTACATGGTATTGTGCATATTTTATCAATAACAGTTTAGACTTGCCAGGTCCTTAAGGAGCTGCTGGGCTTTGTGTAAAGTTGTTCGGGAAAGAGGGAATTCTGCTTATTTTTATTCCTTTTCATGTTTTCTTTTTTATTCATTACTGTCCTACTTTCTCACTCAGCCATTCCTCTGTCCTTGCTTTCTGCCTCTCTTCAGGCTAGCATGTTCAATTTATTTCTGCAACTGGTCAATCACTGCAAATCCGAGTTAGTAACAAAATCATATCTCCTGTGAAACAAAGCTACAAATTAGATGATACTTGATTTTAAATTACTTTATGTAGATGATTTTAACTGTACTTCATGGGACAATCTGAAAATACACCTCTTTGCACTGTGCGGCTGTAAGATCAGGCTGCAGTTACCAGCACCCCAAGATATCCGGTCTAAACATGCAGCTGGCATCCTGATTACTGCTCTTTGAATAACTGATTAAATGGGTTGGATAAGTGAAATTTTTCATGTTACCTTCTGTACGTGGGCCTACAAAACAGCTTCGGAGCATAAATGAATCCTTTTCCTTGCTAGAGCAAACAGGAGATTGTCAAAAAAGAGATGCAGCTCTTGACTGTGCCAAGCCATCTGGCAGCGTGAAAACCACTCCGGGGCAGTATTCTACCAGTGCAGAAGAGGAAGCTAATGTGCTTGGGCAGAGGATGGCACAGCCAACTTCTGGTTAGAAGTTTCCATTTTTCATCAAGGTGGCACTTGATAACTGGCACTAACAATTGTTAAGAAATGGTAATAGCAAAGAAGCCACGGAAGGGTGTGAGTTTGTCATTTGACATTACAGGAAAGGTAAAAATCTCATGGAGTTCTAATCATATCTCTGTCCCCATGGGATTTACATGGCATGAAAAAATTCACAGATAAAACATGCGTGTATTTTTGCTTTGTGAAAACTCCAGTGACCAGTCCCACCTAGCATGTGCAGCCCCTCTGCAGAAGAGCACTCACTACAATGTGTGACTGCTCAGTGCAACCCTGGCACGCTGCAGGTAGGCTGGCTGCTGCTTGCTGTGCTTACATACCTGTCATTTCTAAGATCATGCACTTTAGTGTTTCAAAAACCATTTCAGCTTGAATATTGTTAGTGCCAGTTTCAGTGCATCACTCACAAAACCATTTGAGAACTGGCTAAATCAGATTATTTATTGTTACTTTGATTTTCAGTTGCAAAAGCAGATGAAAATACCACCTATAGAACCCAAGCCCAGCACTGTTAGTCGAAGGAGCACTTTGACTCACAGTGAGCTCATTCAGTAGGCTATAAAAATGTCCATTTCCTTTATGTGCTTTTAAAATATAAAAGTATAAAAGCTCCTGTTCTCAAATGGTACATGTTTACATGTTTCTCTTTATCTCTTAACTGGTTGCTTTAAACAGTTTTTCAAAATTGCTTTTTTCCTAAAGTATTTTAATTGTGTATTTTAACATGTTATGCAATTCTATTTACCTACAGTTTTTCTGTTTATAAGATATGACATAACCCTTCCTCAGCCCAAAATTTGTCCTTTTTGTATTGTAGAATCAAACTTAGTCCATCCAAACTGGGAGTCTCCCCTCCCTATTATAATCAAATTATTATATTTTAGTTCATTCTGAGATACCTCTCTGACAAATTAAGTTTTGCAGGCTGAGATCCTGCTGCAGGTCACCTGTGTATGGTTTCATCGAGGCAATGGTAAGCTCTTCTGGCAGAAGTCTGCTTGCACTATGTGGACTTAAATGCCTGATACATCTTTCAGTCATTTATGAAGCAAACTACTTGCCTATATTTATCAGGCCATAAACTAAAATGGCTGCTGTTTTGGGTTTTGTTTGAAGAGTCAATGAAGGCCAGACAAAGGCCAGGTAATTATTATGAGGTACCAGTGTCAAGGATGACTCAAAATTTTTTCAGGCACCTATTTCTTTGAAAAGCAGTGGGTTTTTGGGAGCTAGAAATGCCTGAATATTTTTTATTTTATTGGAGAGGATAATGGTCTCCAATTCCATGACATTACTTTAAAAACCTTTTTCAAAATCCCTTCCTGTTTCCCAATTTGCAAATGCCAGGATAAGAATCCAGTGAGTGTCTAGCTGTTGGCCCTTATTTCCTCACATATTTTGGCTAGCACAAATGAGAAAACAGGAATTTTGGGCTCAGGAGAACTATCTGGCTGCCTTGGGATCCCTCTCTGCACTTCCCTCATCCTTGGCAGTCTGTAGCACAGCCTGCCACATTTAGAAATGGCCACAGAGGTGGTCAGCAGCAGGCTGCATCTGTGGCTGGAGCTGCGTGCTGGTGCCAGGGCAGGCTGTCCCTTGCAGTGGTGAGGCTACAGGTGAGTGGTACATGGGGAAGGAGAGGTGGTGCTGCATGGCCACAGCAGCTCCTGGTGCCTTGTCAAGAGAGGGATTCACAGAAGTGGTGAGGAACAAGGATCAGTGTGAACCAAAGCTGACCATCCCTACCCGAAATGGTGGAGCAAAGAAGGTCTTGTAATGGCAACACTTAATTTTGTGGAAGTGAAGTGAGGGGACTTGCAGCAAGGTCACATTTAAGGGCCACTGTGTGTTTGAAGTTTCACTTTAAGTGCAAGTATGAGGTTTGTAATGCTATCAGTCCTTGGGAAGGTCACCCTGGTTGATGTGTGTAACCATCTTGTTACCATAGCAGTTGTAGGCCACTGATCAGATCAGGAATCTCAACAAGGTTTTACAACCTTCTTTTCTAATATATTTTGAAGCTTATAGTTTTGGAGAAAGCCCTGGAAAGCCCTCCTTCATGGAGATTTCAGAGTGCTGGGTGAACAAAATGGGTACAGTTTGCATTTAGATAGTGGAAAGTGGCTGTGGCCTCCTGCTTTCCCCATCGCCCAGCACAGCAAGGTGCAGAGCCCATGGTCTCATCTAGAAGAGACGATGGTTGGACTCAGAGCCATGGGTGTCCTTCCTGTCAGGGGACAGGGAGGACATTGGGACCTGGCAGTGTATTGGGGCAGGGAGAAGCAGTTTGGGTACCTTGGATGCTGAGGTGAATGTCTGTCCTGATCAAAGCTGCTGAGTCAAAAAGGACAGATGTGTCCTGCTAGGGAGAGAGGCCTGCCTGAGATGTGCATCACTGATGTGAGGGGTGCCCAGCAGGCACATCCACGTGAGCAGTCGGGAGTGCACTAAGATCCATCCCAGCCAGAAAAAGAATGCTGTTCTGGTTTGGAAGTGGTGTGATGAGAAGAAAATCTCCAGGCCATTTCTAACTGTAAGGTTTGTCCATGTCACAGTGTCATGTTTCAAGTTTGCCTGCTTCCCAGCCAATAGTGGAATAAAGCTTGCTCAAACTCTTTTCTCACTTTTTTATGTATTGAAGAATTAATGGACCTATGCTACTCCTACGAGTGCAAATCAATGGGATCAGGAGCAGCTCCCCATGTGCATTAATGACTTTTTTATTGTTGTTTTTTCTTCTTCCTTTGTCTTCTGCTATAATTAGTAAGTCCTATTTCTGTTTTATTCAGCTGCAAAAAGAAGCCCCGGGCAGCAGTCTCATGAGTTCCAGGAACTGAAGCAGAGGTCCTTAAGTAAAGATGGCCATCAGGGAAGCAAGTCCAGTGACTCTGGCGAAGAAGCAGATAAAGATTTTATTTTTGTTTAACAATCAGTACAAGTGCTTTGTAGCGCAAGAGCTTTTTGTAACACTCGGGGTTCAGCAATCAACAGCCCTTTTAGTCAGCTGCTCTTTCACCACAGGTACATTTCCATGCAGGAAACCTGATCTTCCAGTTGTGATTTACAGTACAGCTGGCATTGATTCGGTCCTTAATTTCTGCTCTGTACAGTGCAGGCATTCCTTTCCATGCCTTTGCCTAAAGCCAGCTATTCTTTCATGTACTCTACTTGAATTTCTCTGAAGCAGCTACAAAGAGTGCCCTGCATTAGGGCATTTAGAAAGCAAAGCAAATTAACTGGACACTGTCTTACACTAATACACTGTACAGCAGGTAATGTGTTGTACTGCTGAATGTAAATGTGTCAGATCTGCACGTGACTTACCTATAAATATATTCTTGCGGTATGCAATTGCACATTGTAATTATATTAAAAGAGCACACTAATAAAATAATTTGTATAGATTATATATATTAAATGCTTGGGTATGGTTTTTACATTCTCCCATAGGGAGCTTCTTTCTTCCTGTTCTCCTACTGTACATAAAGCTCCAACGCTTACATTTGTGTACCGTCAGAAAGCACAACAGAGAAGGATTTGGATTACATATAACCATGGTATGCTTCCACATTCATATATTAATGTATATAGTTGATTGGAATGAGGGCAATTGAAATTTTATTAATATTGGTGTTTTCTGGAGGCCTTCCTTGGTTCTGTCTGCATATTAGCTTCCTTTCAATGTGTAATTCTATGAGAAAGATAGTTTGACATCTGTAAAAGCATTTCAGCTTTTGAGGGAGGGGATGCAAATTTCACGGCTACCCACTTACATTACAGGTTGAAGGGATTTTATTCATATGTATATTTGTAACAATAAAAAATGATTTTACAACTGAAATACTAGTCTTTGTTTTTACAGCACTGTCTGTGGTCTGATGGTCTCTGGTCTTTGAATGCTGGCATTGGGTCAGGTAGGGGAAGTGTACAGTTGAGACAAAACCTGTATATCTGCTTCTAGTAAAACGCCTGTTCCAGCTGAAAGGGACACATACACATCATAAAACTGCTAAAGGAAGATCTCTTTACTATTCTCCTCCCTTGGAATCTTCACCAAATAGCCTTTGTGTGAGCCAGAATCTCAATTTTGGTCCAATAGGACAGAATAAAATTGGTTTGGTAACTCTCTCCCAAGAGCAATTTCTCTGGCCCTTTTGTGGCTTCTTGGCTGGACTGAAGTGCTCAGATACCTGCCTGTCTGATGAGCTTCTGTCTGATCCCTGTGCACATGCCTGCTGTTGCCACTTCTAATACACTATGGAGGACTTCTGAGTCAAAACAAAACATCTTAGAAGCACTTAGTAGAGGTTTACATCTCAAAAGTAGGCTACATGGTGGTGGCAAAGAGATCCTGAAGGCTGGGGCTTCCTTTTTGGGGTTTGCCCTGACTTGAAATCATGCATTTATCTAAAATTATTAAGAAAGAGTGTTCATATTGACATACATACTTATGATTTATTTGCCATCAGTAAGAAGAAAAGACAAATTGCAAAGGAAAACTTGAAATATCTGTATTATAAATAAAATGAATTTGTTCATAAATAAATAGCAATTTTTATTCCTATAGGACATAGAAAAGACAACTGTCTGAGAAGCATAAGTATGCAAGAAGGGTTGCTCTAATTGCTGGTTTTGTGAATTTAAGAAAATTAACAGCAAGGATTGTGGTATTCAGACAAAAATTTAAAATAGTCTCTAACTTCCAGAGCAGTTAATTGCTGAGGATTTCTTATATGTGCTTGATGTTCTTATCATCAGTCAGAGATAGATTCTGGTCCTGCTGTGAGAAACCATGGCATTCTGGTAGTGTGTGCTCATCACCCTGGTACAGTAAACCAAAAGGGATGTTTCAAATGCTGTAAACAAAGCATGTGTTTGTGCTGTTAAGAGGAAGAAAAGCTTTAGTGCTGTAACATTTGTTTGCTGGAGTATAAGGATTTCATTAGACGTCAGTATTTTTCCATATTAGTTATGGAAAGCCATTCCAGTCTTTATTCCAGCCATCAGTGTGTTGTGAGCAGGCTGAGTGGTGGATAAACAACTTTGAGGGAGTGCTAGTGAGAGCTCTTGAAGACCTGGGATTTGGATTTTTGTGTGCGTGGTTTTGGGGGTGGGGAGGAGTGATGGTTTTCATTTCTTTACTTTCTGCCTGGCATGCCCAGCACTATCAGCCTGACTGAAAACAATTCATGTTGCATCCAAAGCACCCCTCTTGTACCTCTTCTGCATTTAAGAAATAATGACTTTTATTTTCAGTATCTTGGGCTTATAGAGGCCATGGGTAAGTGCCAGTGTGTTTCAGGAAAGGAACAACCACTGTCCCCTGGTGCCAAGCCAAGTAGGGAGGTTTGGGGGTATCCTTGCAGAGCAGGGAAGGTGCTGCCTTTCCGTGCATGAGCTGTGGGCCCTCCAAGCAGGTGTGTAGCTGGCAGAACCTTCATTTTTCCTTTCCTCCTGCTGCCTGAGCTGCTCTGTGGGTGGCTTCCTGTGATCCCCAGTGGCAAGGGTGCCTGGAGTTCCTGGGAGACTGAACAGAGATCAGGGGTAGGGGTACCACTGAAAAGGAAAGGGTTGCTAACTTTTTCTCCCAGGGCATTCATAATATCTTTGAGTACCATGAATTTTCTGTGGTGTCAGGCTTCCTTCCTGTCACACACTGGTGCTGCCTGAGCACCTCCAGCTGTGCTGGCAGCAGTGGGAGCAGAGTTTGGCATGGGGGAAGAGGTGGCCTGCCTCCCAGGCATGCTGCTGGCATTCCCCTTGCCGCTGGGGGCATCTCCACAGTGTTGTGCTGTGCAGTCTGGTCACACAGAAAGGGCTCAGAGGCTCCAGCTGGGGTTACATGTCACACCTTGGCTTGGTCCCTGGGCCATGACTGTTGTCAGACGAGAGCAGTTGCCTTCACTGTGTTTGGAGGTGACAGCAAAGGGGCAGCAGCATCTGAGGTGACAGCAAAGCCCTCTGCTTCACCCCATGCACATAAGCATGTGTATGTTCTGTATGAGCAAACAAGGACAGCAGCCCTGGTCACCCAGTTAGAAATGCTGCCCTGGAAGGGGTCTTAACATGAGCATCTCTGTTCAGAGCTGCACCTAACTGATCCACCCTTAGGAAAAGGGGGCAAAAAGCTCTCCTGGTGGGAGCTGCTCTGCTCTTTTCTGTCTTAAATCTGGTTTCCAGGTTTTGCTGCCAAGGAATTTCACCTCTGATGTACGTAGTGGAGCATCTCTCCCACTGAGAGGCGCTGAAGAAGGGCTGTGGCTGCGTGCCAAGCTCCAGTGTGAACTCAGACAGCTCTGTACGACAGCTGCAGGACCTTCTTCCCACTCCCTGCTAAAGGAGTTAAAATCTGACTGATAGGTTTTGAGCTTTTTAAAGTATTCCCTAATGTGCAGTAACAACAGTAAATAGCTGCTTCCTAAGATGGGAATTGCAATCATCCTAAATCTTCTCCCTCTGCCAGAGCCAGCCATCCAGGCTGAGAGAATTTGGGAATTAATGTGCTCCATTAGTCACAAGTGTGGTGCAACCCACCACACTTAGCTGAATGCTGTCACCAGCCTGAGCTCTCCTCACCACTCCTTATTAATTAATTAATGTGGAGATTATTTCTTTCTCCTATTGCAAACAAAAAAAGGTACTGAGAATAATTTTTGGGAAAATAGCAGAAGGCTCTGCTCCTGTTTGAAATTCATGAGCTGTGCTGCTTTCCCCATGCCCAGGGGTGCTAATACTGGGTGGGTTGTGCCTGAGTCCCACCTTTGGAGATTTTCCTCTGCCTGTGCTGAAGCTTGGTGAAGTTTTCAGGTAGGAACACTGTCCTTTGCTTCTCCTGGAGCCATGAGCCAGAGAAGTAACAAACAGCACAGGTTACTTCAGATTATCATTCAATGCCTGTCTCCTGCTGATCAAGAAAGCAGAGCAGTCTTTCCTCATCCTAAGAAAATGGGGAGGATGAAAATTGTAACATAAACACATGGTGCCAGTTTTCTCTTTCCTTCTCATGCAGGAGCTCCCCATCCCAGAAATAAGGGATCATCTGCCAGGCACCTTCACAGCTTCCCTACTCATCTCTGTGCCCATCCTCCTGCAGTTCCTCATGCCTCCTGCCAACAGGGGCCTCTTGCCAGCACCACAGCAAGTGCCTTTGGAGCCAGCTGAGCCATCCTCCACTAGTGTCCAACATTTCCAAAGCCTCCTGACCACAGGCAGGGCAGGACTTCACAGCAGCTGGGGTGTCTTCTCAAGGGGGCAGAGTGGGGTGTGCTGGTTTTTAGTTGAGAGTAATCAGCTTTACCAAACAGACAGTGCTCCTGGAGTTCCTCAAGCCATGGTGGCACCTTGTTTCAGCAGGCACTGCCAGTGACTGGTGGCTTTAAATGCTGCTCTTATCATTGCACATAGAAGTCTTCTTTTCCTTCCTGAAACTGAGATTTCTCCAGCTCTGGAGGGCAGTTTTCCAGAGCTGCAGAGTTTGTGGATTCAGAGACCCATGGAAAGGGCATCTGAACAGGTGAAGAAATGCAGAAGTGAGGCCTCAGGGTGATCTGCAGGGCAGGGAAACATCAAATAGTGTAAAAGCTGATGGCAAGTCACTAGAAAGCAGCCTAGTGGGGGGCTGCATCCAAGGGCCACGTGGGATTGTGAGGTGCCCTAGAGGTTCCAGGGTCACATGTGGTGAGGAGAGGAGAAATCCCAGCTGATGCAGAAAGGCTGGTGCCTTGGGCACTGACTGAGCTCCTGATAAAACTCCTATTTCCTCTGGGAAAAGAGGGACAAAATCTGAATCTGGGACAAAGCTGTCATTTCTCAATCAGCAGCCAGGGACAAGGTGGTCCTCAGGATGAGGCACTTGCTTGGGTAGGAACCAGGACCTCGGCCCTCTCACCTGTGGTTGCTCCTGCTGCATCAGGGAGACCCTGCAGGGGAAGAGGCTGTGGGTGTTTTGGGGGTGCAAATTCCCTCCATGCCAAGTACCAAAGAGAAATTGCTGTGAGAGCAACGATGCTTATCAGAACAAAGAAACTGAAGAGTGAGGCCCTGTATTTTTGAGTGGAGAGAAAATAATCTGAGTCTCTGCACAGAAGATGGTGTCATTATGAGGGATCTGTTATTACAGGACTTAATTTCTTCTGCTGTATCCCACAGCAAACTGAAGAGGCTCCTGCAGCTAGAGTCTCTTCCCAATTAGAAAGCTGTTCTGCCTTTGACACCCAAACATCAGCTATCCTGGGGATTTATGACATACAGATTCCAAGTGCCCATGTTTGGGAAGCCTGCATGGAAAAGCAGATATGCTGCTGTGGTCCCTCCCAGCCATGTGTTGAGGTTTTTGCTCTGATACCTCTGTGCTGATGCTGCTCTGGCAGTTTATGATGAGTTCTGCCACCTGACTCTGAATCCAATCCTTCAGAGCCTGTTTTTTCTGCTTTTCCAGTAAGTTGAACTAAGAAAAAAGCTGCATGGGAGAACGAGTATTTAATTAGATTGATACCAGCCAGGGAAGGCAGGAGAGGGGCAGCTAGCTTGGCAAATCCAATTTGGTTTCACTGAAAGGAGGAGTCAAGTTAACTCTGTAATCTCTGTTTAGCATCATTCCAGGAATGCCTCCTTCCCTTCCTGTATGCTTAGGTGGGTGAGACCCAGCAGAGGGTAGAGAAGAGTGTTGTGGAGGCTGTACAGCCCAGGCTTTGTTTGGACAACATTAAATTCTAGCCAAAGACTGAAATAATGAAAGTCATGAACTGTAACTGAGACTGCAGTCCCTGGGTAGCATTGAGCAGCATGTAGCTGGGGGAAATATCAGCTTTTCTTTTGGGAAATCTCAGATCCCTTCTGATGGGCTGAGTCCTGACCCCTCATTTCACTGGAATCCTTGTGGGAGGAGGTTGTCTGCTTCCTTATAACACTCAAGGGATCCTATTGCTGGTCCAAAACAAAGAAGACAACAGAGGACTGGAGCCTCTCAGCTTGGACAGCTGGCTGGGAGGGCTGGAGAAACGGCCTTGATAGGAATCTGTGGATGGAAATGTCTGTGGAATGGTAGTCTTTGTGTCAGAGCACATCCATCAGTATCTGACCTGAACTGTCTTTGCACGTCTTTGCACCCTGAACCCACACGCTCTGCACCACCTGAGCCAGAAAGATGGATCCAGGATCTAGCCCAGCACAGGAATGTGTGATTTGCCAGGCAGAGGGAGCAGGATGGAAGGAGGGGCAGGAGAAGGGCATCCTTGTTGGGAGGTGGGGGGTCTACTGCTAATAAGCAACCCACCCATCTGAGGGTGGGTTGGAAAGAAGTTTGTTTCTTTTCTGGAGCAGATAGCTTCATCTCTGTCTTGATTTCCAAGAAAAGGTAGGAGTGGTAGGGGTCTTCACTGACTGTATTATTTCCATTTCAATTTCCTTTCAGTTTGCCTTTCATTGCTTCTGCAGCATTTTCCTTCGCTGGGATGCTCACAGACCCCTTGCTGGGCAAGAACACATCACCCCACCCTTGGCAGCCCCAGCTATGCACAGCAGCTCAGTCAGCCACCTCCCACTGCCCTGATACAAATCAGGGTCTGGGGAGAATGGAGCACACCAAGGATTCGTGCTGGGGCTTTCTGCAGGACCCACACAGGACCCAAAACACCTGTAAAACACCTTCTCAGTGAAGGATGAAATGCTGGTGGCTGGTGTTGGCTTCCTCGATGTCTCCTGTCAGTGCAAAGCTGAGGGAAGCTGAAGCCATTTGATGAGGAAAAATATTTCCATTTAACTGTGTCTGCGCATATTTGGAATTTTCTTCTGTAAAGGCGACAAGCAAAGTCATACCACAAATCCAAATATTTGGTTTGATTTTTTTTGTTCTCTAGTCTATTCATGAGAACCCAAATGTTTCATTTCACATCAATACTTTGAGTCTGGCCCAAAGAATGAGGCCTTTGTCGGCTGCCCCTTATTTTTTTTCCAGACCAGCCATCTGCACTTTTATCCATTTTCCTATTTACAGTTGCCTGATTAAGCCTTTCTACAAAGCTAGCCAAGGCTGGGGTTTGGCCACAAGCTCCTTATTTTGCTCTTTACTGGGCAATAATTGTCATTTATTAATTTATTATCAATATCAGTTAAATAAGACAGTGTTGCTGGTGTCCTCATCTGGAGGGTTCCTTGGCCCACAGCAGGACCAGTCAATGGTTGTGCAAATGCTTCCAGCCTCAAGGGACCTACTGAAGCACATTCATTCAAGAGCCAAGTACATCTCTGGTCAACGTGAATACACTTGCTTTTTTTTTTTTTTCCTTAAGCTTTTCAAAACACAGATTTGAACTCTTCAGCCTTGAACTTAGTGCAAAGCTAAAGCCAAAGTCCTTAATCAAAAGTGTTCATTATTTTTTAAAATGCTGCCTACCTCTAACTCTTGTTTATTCCTCTGAGGAAATAAGCCAAGGCAGAGTGGTTGCTGAGTTTGGTACATGAGTTGCACACACAGAAGCTATCTTCAGTGTGTTGCTTTAATACTAATGCCAATAGGTCCACAGTTCAATATGTCCTTCAAATTTACAGTGTTCCACAGAAAGTCCAACTGGATGAATAAAAATTGTTCTGAGCTGTTTTTTCTTTAGTTTGTTTTTCTTTTCATTCAGGCTTTACTGAGTCACCAAAGCGATTGGAGAAGCTGAACACATCTGAGGCATGCAGCAGGAGGGCCACTCCCTCTCTGCAGGCTGGGATTTACCTGGTTCCAGTCACTTTGAGCCAAATTTTGTAATTCCACCCTAAGAACCCTAAATCCATTTTGTTCAATACTTGAGGTGGGGCAGAGCAGCTAAGCTGTGCATCTCTCGGGTGCCCCCTGTATCTATAAGGTGTTTCAATAGTGGATTTTGTGGGGAGAGCAAAGGCATAGCTGGTGCAAACAGAAGAGGAATCCATCATCTCTGCTCCTTTTCCCCCTTTGCAGGTATGCTGCTGTGTGAAATCAAAATCTCTCTCTGCCAGCACTGAGTGCCTGGGATGACAAGGATGCTCAGATGGATGGACACATATCGTCCACATCCTCATGCACAGGTGACAAGGAGCTCTCCTGAGAGCCCTTTAAGCTTGAAGGTCCTTTTTTCTCTCCAAACTGGACCTGGTTTCACTGGAGTTGTGTAAGATGTTGGTTAAATACAGGTAGTTTAAACAAGGTGTCACTTCTTGCCTGCTCTTCCTCCTGTGAGAACATGGGGGAGAACCAGACATGAGAAGCTCTTCTCAATGTCCTGAGATTTGCATCCAATCCTATAAAATCTTGCTGTCTCAATCCCTGGCAAATGGCAGGGTGCTTTCACTCGCAAAATATTTCAAAACATGGGTTTTCCTCTTAAGTTAGTTTTGTTACAGGTATTTTTTAGTAAGAAACCAGTTGTCATGATCATTATACCCTGGGACCTTGTTGGTTATCAGCCATGGTGGTGGTTTCCAAAGTCAGGTTGCAAACCATGTTAGAAACCGATGAACAGCTCTTTCCTAGAAACCTGGATCAGTATGTTTCCTGTCTGGAGCAGATGGGCTTTGGGTCCTGGGAAGAGAGATGGGGCCAAAAAGTGACCCCCATGCCATGGAGCAGTGCCAGGTGACTTCATCCCACACAGGAGATCAGGCAGTTCCCATGAGGCACATGAGGCCACCACTGCCAGGGAGCCATGGTCGGAAACACTGGGAAGAAGAGACTGAAGGAGGAGTTCCATGAGGGAGCCCTCAACCCAAGGCAGGGCCTGACTTTTGGGAATGAGGCAAGGACAGATGTTAGAGAAACTGTGGTGGGACTCCAATCTTGCCTGCAAGGGACTTGGGCAGGTGTCCCCTAAAAATCTAGACTTTTCTATGTCATTACCTAATGAGTTCCTCTCCCATGCTGGGGTTCCCCACTTGAGCACAGTCAGGAAGTGCTTGTGGCCTTGCTGTTGCATTAAGATCTTGATGATACTTTTTCTGAAGTTCAAAGGTGATCATAAAGCTGCTATCCAAGGCTCAGTATAATCTCTGTACTGACATGCTCCCATGCTGCTGTTTAAACTTATCACCTTTACAGCACCTCCTTTTTCTTTGCACACTGGAAAAGCTGGACATTGCTGTGTGATCTATGTTGTGATCTCCCTGAAAGAATTTCCTGAGTAAAACACAACTGAGTTCTTCAGGTTGGCTTTCTTTTGATGGTTTTTTGGGGGTTTTTTGTGGTTTTTTTTTTTTTTTTTTTTTTTTTTTTTGGGGTTTTTTGTGGTTTTGTTTGTTTGTTTGTTTGTTTTTGGGGTGTTTTTTTGTGTGGTTTTGTTTTGTTTTTTTCCCGCAGATCAAATAAGAACCTTCTCAGGGTGAGCATTAAATAGTTTTTAAAAGCCTTTTCTGCTGCTTCTGAGACCCTCTGTAAAGCAATCATTATGTGAATAAAATTGAAATATATATATATAATGAATCAGGCAATCTAGAAAAAACTGTCTGTGAGGATCTCAAAGGAGATAATAATGATTCTGGGAGCACACATGGAGATCAGCTCAGTCCCAGGTGCCTGAAATCACTGCAGGTAAATACACAAGTGACATTCAAATCAAATCTACTCCCGAGCAGGGCCATCACAAATATAATGCTCTATCAGCACAGAGACCTTAAACCCCACGGTTTCTCCCTTTTATCACTATTATAAGAGGAGGACGATGCGGGTTTCTGTCCATCTTCATCCTCTGGCTTTTCATTCCGGTGAGGGATACCCTCCCGATGGCTGTGAGGAATGAGAAGGTGAGAGAACTCTGCTTTCACAAAGCGAGGAGGAGAGCTACAAGCTTTAGAAAACTCCTTTTTCTCCCCTTAAACTCCACTACTTCTCTGAAGCCTCACATTTCCCTCCAGCACTTCTGCCTTGGTTCGGGGGAGGGTTTGAAACTTTGAAGGTGGTTTGCGAGCGGCGCACGGCTCTCCCGAAGCGGGGCTGCGGGCTCGGGCTGCTCCAGCCCACCTCGACGGCTGAGCTCCGTCCTGCCACAACCCGTGCCCGAGCGCACCCGAGAGGGATCCAGGCGGGCGGGGGTCGGTGGGATGAGCCCCGGGAAGGGGAGACTTCCCCCCGCGACCCCCGTGGGGCCGCCCCCGGGGCGGGGCCGCCGCCCTGAAAGCCGGGCCCGGCGGCGGGGCCGGGGCAGAGGCTGCGCCGCCGAGCGAGGCTGAGGGCGAGGGCCAGGGCTGGCGGCAGCACCATGGAGAGCGGCGGCGACGGGCGCCTGGACGCCGCCGCCTTCCTCGGGGCCTGGCGGCGCTTCGATGCCGACGGCAAGTGGGGAACACGCGTGGGGGGAGCCGGCTGAGGGGTGCGTGGGTGCCGGGCCCGCTGGGTGCCCTGTCCGTGCAGCGGGGAGGCTGGGCCGCCGGGGTGGGTGCCCCTCAGAGAGCCTGTGTGGGTGCCTGGGGTGCTGCCCCTGGAGCCGTCATGTCTAGGCTTTGGACACCAGGTCCTGCAGGTGTTTTCGAGCTCCCCTCTTCCTCCTCACCATGGATATCGCAGCTGTAAATCCTCTTTTTCACCCCAAAAGTTTTGCCTTTTCATCACTTCCCCGTTTCATCTGTTGCTCTTTCTTTTGGTCCCATTTTGGGGATTTATTTTTGTTTCTGAAAAGTTTTCTGTAAGAAAAACTCCACGGGGAGCACCAGGGCTGTGCCCAGCCCTCACGCAGAAGTGAGCAGACGGAATTGAATAGCACATGGGGCTCCCCCGAGCGGGCAGGCAGGGCCCCAGCTGAGATCCCGGCCCTGGAGCCTTGACCTACCTGCATGCAGCCCGTGACACGGCTCCTGGAACTCGGGCAGCACCCCTGAGCATTAATATATCTGCTTTTTATTTAGACAATGGTTACATAGAAGGGAAGGAGCTTGACGATTTTTTTCATCATCTCCTGGAGAAACTGGGACCAGAAGTAAGTGCTGTGCTGCGTTAGTTGTGCATCAGATCCAAGCAAGAAAGTTATGCTGGGAGATGGTTTGTGTTTGTTGTTCCCTGATTGCCGACTTCCTTAGCAATCCCGAGGTAAAGGGCTTTTCTCTTGGCAACAGGGTGGCATTTAAGTGTGTACAACAAGTGCAGCCAGCTGAGCAGTTGGCTGTTTCCAGCCCAACAGCTGCTGGTCAGAGGGAGATCGCAGTTGGCACCAGCTGAAGGGGTTGGTTGGCAGCGTGGAGAGAAAAGTCATTTACTGTTGTTGAGTAGAAACAAGTGAAAAAACATCGGCACACAGCCTGGCTGGCTGAGCAGGAGGGCAATGTTTGTGGTTTATTTGTTCAAGCCTTTGTGGATTAGTTTTGTTAATATGATAGGTTTCTTTCCCGGGTCAATTTTTAACAAATATACTGTCATTAATTTTAAATGGTGCTTAGGAAGAAGGCTTCTGTCTATATTGCCACAAATGGCTAAAAGCCAAATGACAGTCAATTCTGTTGCTTCTAAGATCCAGACCCAGCTCTACAGTGTTTCTGGGCTTCTCCCCTGGTTTACTTTCCTGGTTTTGGCAGCATTTCCCCTCTCTCATTGTCTGCATCTCCATACAAACAGAAGTTGCACTACAATTTACAGGAGCTGCTTTCCTTGGCTCCAGTTCATACCTTGCCTATGAGTGTCGCCATCAATGAAGGAGAAATCCAGCCACTCAGGCCAGCACTCAGAAGTATACAAAGGATATAGTAATATTTTCACTGCACAGAGTGTGCCCAGATAGGAAAAGGAGGAAATATCTTCCAAACGGAAGGAGAGGGTGTGCCAAAAACCAGAGGTGAAACAATTCCTTTAAGCAAAATGTAATTAACAAAGAGAGAAAAGGTAGCTGATAAAAGGCATAAATTCATGAGTATCAAGTGTAAAGTCAGAATTGTGCTTACAAGCCAATTAGTATTCTTGGATCTTTAGGGCTACAGTAAAAAAAAAAAAAATAGAAGCTGTGAGTAATTTTTTCAAGCATATTTTTATTTAATTTGCAAGTAAATTTGTATTGAAATATTGGCAGTTTCTGCAGAAGTGTCTTTCAGAGCATGGATGGTTAGATGAACAGATAAGCATGTAAAAAGGCTTCAAACAAATAAAAAAAAGATTCAGCAATAAGAATCTTTAAGGACACAGAAAAGCTGATTTAAAGAGAAATCATAAAGCTCATGATTGTTTACCCAGAAACAAAAGATGAAATTGGGAGCTGCTAGTCTTGGGGTATTGAAACAGCAACACAAAGCATGCTCAGACAAACTCAGTGACAGCAAACACGAGATATCAAAGGAGACACTTAAAATGAGGCTGCAGTGGGTAGCTGAAGCAAAGGGCCTCCAAGTGGGACTCTCTGGAGTGAGCTGATGGTGACAAAATCTGGAGCTGACCAGAGATCTCATGCTGAAGGCACCTTCCTAAGGATGTGAGTCAAGAGAAACAGTAAGTCTCACTCTAGCCCCTAGCTGCCCTTGTGCATCCCTCACATGAGTTCCTGGGATGGCATCACATCAGCTGAGTAGCAAACCTGGTGTGTTACAGCAGTTTTTGTGGTCTTGCTGATGTCAGTGTGAGCTCCACGACATTGTGTCATTTATTGGCAGATAGAACTTGCAAACTGAGGGTGTTCTAGCAAGGAACTTGCTGCTTTAAGAAATCAGTAATAGTTTTACTGCTTGTTAGAAGTCCCTGCTTGGGTGACTACAGCTTAACTTGGCAACCTGATCCAGTTTGCATCTCCTTTGCTTCTGGTATCTATGTTTTGTCATTAAAAGAAATAGTTTAACACAAATGGAATGGAGAAAGAACCAACTCCCTCTCCTCCAGTTAAATAGAAGAAATAAGCTAATTCTGGAGGACGGTGCTCACTAACTTTCAGGGTGCTCAGACAGGTTCTGAGGTGCTTTTGTTTTTTCCCCCTCTAGTCTTCTTGCCTCTTTTTGGCAGTTTTTTCACCCTGGTAATATTAGGGGGAAAACTAAATGGCAGGCTGCAGGCAGAGCAGGCTGTCTTTGTGGCAGAAAACCCAAGGGGAGCTTTGTCCTGGGAGGCTGAGAATAGTCCTCTGCCCACTCCCCGGGTATGGGGGTCACTTGAGCACCAAGTTAAACAAAGGTCTTTTAGTACCTTTGTACAATGAGTTTGTCTAACAACATTGAGCCATTTTTCTCTTTTTCACATAATTTATATTGTACAGGCTTGTGACTATGGCAGGAGGGGTAAAGGGTCCCCTCTGAATTGGTTTCCATCCTACAGAAAGTGTCCTCTGTGATAAAAGCAGTGAGCTGGGACTGAACATCTCTCTGCTGTACCACTCATCTTGACCTTTACTTCTTTGGGTTTTTAATGTCTTTGTTTCCTTGCACAGTAAAAGAGGGAGACAGCAATACACTGTCAGATACAACTTACAATACACTGTACAATACAATTTACAGATGTGTCACAAGGATTAATTAGTGACTGTGTTTGAAGTGCTACATAAGTGATAAATAATGTTATCAGCTCTGGAAGTTGTCTCTGCTTGAATAGAGAATGGCTTCATAATTATATTTTTTCAGCCTGCATTCTCAAAGCTGTTATTTTTCTTAATGACCACTGTGGTCTTTCAGCTCTGTTTTCCTTCCCAGTTACTTTGCAGCATCCCCAGCTGACACTAAATGCCATGAGATGGGAGCAGCTGGGAAAACAATGCAAAAAGGAGCCTGTTGGGAAGTGAGAGACACAGCTCTTCCTGACAACTCTGGGAGGAAAGAAACTTGAAATAGCATCCAGTGATGGAGGCCAATTCATTGTCTTTTATTGAACCATCAACAACTGTGGGGGGAAGGGGGAAACTTTGCAACAAAGGTAGGCATGTAGTAAGCTAACCAAATCCCAGATGCTGCTTGCTGTCCCTTCTCCTCCAGCAATGGGTTGGAGGCATTTGGACAATGCACTTAACAACACACTTTAACTTTTATCCAGCCACAAAGTAGTCTGACAATTGGGCTAGATGGTTGTAGGTCCTTTGCAAGTGGAATATTCTATTATCCTATCCAATCCCAGTCCTAAGAAATCCCTTCAGTTTCCAGGTGTGTGTAATCCTCCTGCCAGCATTACATTTTCAATTTGCTGGTGTTATCCACCTGTTTCTCTTATCACTGCTGTGACCTCTCTCTAACCATTTGGGCCTCCAGCTTCCAACCTGCTACTGCATGGCTGCTGTGAGCTGCCTGGGCTCTCTTCTGCTCTTTCATAAACCTCTTTCTTCTACACTATGGCACCTCTTCCATGCATTTTCTAAAAGTTTATACACTGAGGTGAAAGACACAGTGGCAAGGACAGTTTCTTTCAGCATCAAAGAAGTAATTTTGTTGGAACAGGAACTACAGCTCCTGCATTTCTGTCTTCTGTATATCTTTTTTTTGTGTATCAAGATCATTAAGGATCTTCCTTGCTTGCTCTTTCCTATGGTTTTAATGAAGCTTTATATATATTCTCATACTAATTAGATAAGAGTTTTATAGAGGAATGGCTATAAATTTTGGGTTGGATTACTGAAAGTTTCCATGAAACCAATGATGTCTGGGCAGATATGGAGAGAAATGTACATTGCCATTGGGCTTTCTCAGAAAGGTATTTCACTTTGCTTAAATTATACTCAAATTATAGAAATTATAGAAAATTTTCAGATAAAGGATGGTTGCCTTCACCTAACTGTAACTGTGTAGGAGACCACAACAATTGTTGAAGTATAAATTTGATCAGACAAGACAGGTATTAGCCTTGTTTAAATCCCTCCTGCCTGAAAACCACATGGATATTTACGACTGGAAGGGACTGAAGTTAATCTTCTGGAGCTCACTCTGAGCAGCCATTAAGGTTTTGTCTTTTCTTTTTTACTTCCAAAGGATACAAGCACCCTCCAGCTACTCTTGTACTTCATCCTTGCCTTGCACACTGCATTGTCTGTCTAAATAATGTGTATAATTTAGCATGGTTAGGAATGCAACAGCTAGTCAAACAAAGTTTAATGTCCAAAATATCAGCTAGCCTCGAAGTCATCCAAGGCAGACTTCCCCTGTGCTTCACCACCCCAAGAGACCTAGAGGTCAATGGTGACCAGAGGGTGAATAGCAAGAAGACCCCAGCAGGAAACAATCAGCTTTCATCCACATCCAGAATATTTCAGAATTCTAACCCCCAGGCAATCCTGGCTCCTTAAATATTAGGAAGGAATTCTCTCTTGTCAGGGTGGAAAGGCCCTGGAACAGGTTGCTCAAAGAAGATGTGGATGCCCCAACCCTGGAAGTGTTCAGGTTTGAGCAACCTGGTCTAGGGGAAGATGTTTGAACCGGATGATCTTTGAGGTTCCTTTCAACCCAAACCATTCTATCATTCTGATTATTGCCAAATAGATTTATTTCTTTAGGTGTGGCTTTCATCAGCCTTGATTACCCTGACCAGCTCCTAATCCTGTTCCTCCACATTAAGGCATGGAAGTGCCTTGAGGTATTTCTTAATGCAAACTCAATATATCCATGGTAAAAATGACATGTTCTGTTTTCATCACCCAAATGCATGCCAAACAACTTTCAGCCTAGCAGAGAGGACAGAACAAAGAACCTGTCCAAAACCTGACCACAGAACCACAATGGCACAGGGGAGGCTGTAGTAGCATTTGTTGGATGCTGGTGTCTACTATGGAAAAAAGCTTTCTCACATTTCTGCTGATGAGAGGTAAAAAAAGGAACAGAAACATGATGTGGTATGAAAAGGTGAGCACTTGCTCATCTACTGTCGCATGCAGGAATACAGTAAATCCTAATCAAAAATCCTAACCAATGTACAGGGCCAAATTCTCAAGTGATAGCATTGAAGTTAAATGAGCAAGATTGGCCCAAGGGAGAAACTGGCCCTGGAGATGTCGGGTGATATCCCACAATTATGCAGGCAATCCAACCTACAACTGCACAAGGGTGACAAAGTCATTCATGAGATTAGTTTTTACAATGAAGAAATATATCTGGCCCAAAAATGAAAGGTTCTTCTTCTAAAGTCAAAGTGTACATTTACTGATGTCTCTCATCTGGTCCTCTCTGGCCTTATATCTGTACTGCGTAGCTTTTGGCACGATAATAGTCATTGATTTTGTTTTCCAACTCTCCTTCTTGGCAGATACAATTTATTTTCATAGATCTTGTAGGAACTTGATATCTGTGGGACCCTTGGCCTTGCTGTATTTGGCTGAAATACTAGAAGACACTAGCTGTTCGAGCCAGTATTTTCAGAAAAATCTTAAGTTTTTTTCCAAGAAACAGGGTATAATAGTCACTTAAATGTAGTTTCATCTTTTTTATACCCTAATCAATATAGTGGCTTGCTTCTAAAATCATGTCAAGAAGAAAAAATAAACCAGTTTATTGCAGGATTTTCTTTACCAGCAAGAATTAAATGAGACATCCCATTTCATCAAGTCAGAAAGGCTCCGCAGTGCTCCATACGTGCACTTTTTGCCCCCAAAACCAAGTGACTCATAGTTATGTTTTCATCAAGGCAAAATCCTGCAAGCACATGAATCCTTTCAGAAACAAAAATTTAATTAGTCAGCAGGAGACAAAGAGTGCAACAGTACAAAAGGAATGGATTAACAAAGAAGACAGATTACAGCCAGGTTTCCAAACAGTCATAACCAGCTATGGCAAAGAAATTAAATGCTGTAGAAATTTAAAAAATATGTGATCATGCCCTTTCTGTGATTACAAATGCTATTAAAAACCAGATTACCTTTGTGATGCTGCAAATGCTTCTAAAAGGTTTTCACAAAAGAGAAGGCAGAGACTGCACATGGAAAGGAGAAAGCAAAAAGCAGAAAATTAATTTGTTATGGCAACTTGAAGCACAGAAGCTTTTCTCTGTAAAACTCTGTGGAAGAACATTTGTAGTAAGAAATTTATTTTTTTTAACCCTGAAAAATATTTGAACGAAGTCACGGCAATATTTTAAATTCTTTTATGAGAATAAAAATTACATGGCCTTCTCCTCATGGTAAGTAGTAAAGATTTCTTTTCTGGCTGCACTGAGAACAAGCAGCAGCCCTTGGAAACCACACATCATCCACAAACTTAGGGAGGTGCATGCACCAGGGAAAACAAGGAATTACTAGAAGCTTCTCTGTACAGAGTGACTGGAAAGGATGACAAGGATGCAACAGCATTCACTTAAGCCCTCACAAAAGGGGAAGCTTTGAAACCTTTGAAACTGGTTAAGGATCTGTTGCTTGAGACAGGCAACATAATCAAGGCAGCATTTTCTGATAAAGAAAGATGTGCTCAACTGCAGACATGTACTTGCTGCAAAACCATTTCCTCTTGTTCCATCTTATGAGACACGAGGCACATTTTTGTATGCTGCTGTTTGTTACACCATAATTTAACCCAGCAGGCAGCCCCACACAGCCACTCATTCACTCATTCACTCATTCACTCATTCACTCACTCACTCACTCACTCACTCACTCACTCACTCACTCATTTCCCAGTGAAATGGGAGAGGGAATCAGAAAAGTAAAGTGAGAAAACTCATGGGTTTGAGATATAGATGTTTTGATAAGTAAAACAAAACTCAAGGGCACAAGCCAAGGCAAAACAAATAATTCATTCACCACTTGCCATGGGCAGGCAGCTGTTCAGCCATGTCCAGGAAAGCGAAGTTCCACCATGCTGACTTCAGAAGACAAACACCACACTCCAAATATCTTCCTTTTCTCTTTCTTCGCCCAGCTCTACATGCTGATCACCATACCATATGGTATGGTATATCTTTTAGGTCAGTTGAGGTCAGCTGTCCTGGCTGTGTTCCCTCCCAACTTCTTGTGCAGCCCCAGCCTCCTTGCTGGTGGGGTGAGGGGAGCCTTCAGATCATGTCCTTGCTTGGACAAGGGGAACAGAATCAGGCAGATTATGGGGTTTTCCCAGCCTTTAAAATATTTTTGGAATAGAAAGGAAAATAGAGCAAGCTACTTGTTTACAGCACCAGTAGTTCAGTCTTGAAAACCATGTCTCCCAAACTTAGTTTCTGTTTGGAATGTCTTACTTGATCTGTTGGGGTTTTTTGCAGTCTTGGGAATTTTTTGGTAAAGAGAAAGATCCCCTTTGAAACCTAATGGTCATAACTCAAGGTACATTGTTCTTGGTGTAAAAATTTTTAGTATAGAAATAATTTTGTCTCTAACCAGCATCTTGGGAAAGCCAGTTTGTGTTTTATTATTTTATTCTTTGTGAGTAAAAGCTGGGTTTTGGTAGAACTATCACCAGTTGTGTTTCATCAGTAGAATATTTATGAAGAGAGAAAGATTGTCCAAATTGAAAAAATCCACTATAGTGTAACCCCTCGGACTAAAAGCTTTTGGAGCTGTGTAAATATTGTAAGTATTACAGGCCTTGACTTGATATATCCCATAGTTTATATCAGTTTATAAAAAGAAGGAGGCTGTCCTATTTTTACACAGGTAACAGTCTCCCTGACACAGAAAGCTCAGTGAAGTGGTGGTGAATTGCTCAACACCAAGTTGAGCAATAAGCATTTTAACAAATGACTACTTTGAAATGCAGAGCACACTTTTAAAATATTAGCTATGATTATCATTTTGGAAATAACTCATCCTATTGGGCTTGGAGGAGGATCATTTCAGAGCACTTTGCAAACCTATTGAAGTTGGCAACTCATAGGCTTGCCTAATTCCTGGGAGGGTCTCAAAGTGTCAAAGTGCTGTCAGAAGGCAATTTAAATAGCATGAGGGTGAGTTATAATGCCAAGGGGAAAGAAAACCAGAGTGTGCATTCAGTAATGTGCTGTGCCCTCAGTATCCAAGCCCACAGGACTTTCTGGACACCACCATGGGAAGGGAAGGTCCTGCAGCCATGCCCTGGGACCCACTCAGCCACTCCTCTTGGGGCCTGCCATCTTGGGTGCATCCCAGTGGGATCACTGCTTTGTGTTTCATCCTCAAACTGAGAGCTGCCACCCTTGGTGTTACACAGCAAGGATGCACCCCAAGGCCTGTGCTGCATGGAGCTGTGCACTGGGTAAATTTGGGAAAGTCACTCATGGTCTTTTGATACAGTAATAAAAAATGGAGTGTACAACCTAATGGAGCTTCAATAGCAGCTGGAAAGAATGCAAAACTAGATTAGAAGACCCAGGAAGGAATAGCTGTAGTCCCACATCCACCTGGCTGTAGAGATGATAAAAACTTTGAAGGACTTCTTTCCAGGGATTGGGAAGAATTTAATTTATTGTCTTGAAAAAATTTCTTGCAAAAAGGTATGCCACAATCCAGTGTGGGTTATCCTTCTCCCTTCCTTCCCTCCCCTCCCAGAGAAGGCCACCTCCCACATGGTTGGGACCTGCACAGTGTAGGTGCTGAGGGTAACATAGGAGTTAATTTCTTAGGAAAGATTGACTAGGTGAGCTTCCCAGCCCAGCCATAAAGCTCATATGATCAGAAGCCTTTTTACATGGTGAGGAAATTTTATTTTGTGTAGTCCAGTCAGAGTGGGTACCCTCATGGTTTCTGCTAAAGAAACTGTGCCTGATGAACCTAAGCATTGTATTTCACCTGTCACAGTGATGCCTGTCAAAACACATAACCTAACAAGTCTGGAGAACTCCTCACTGTGTATAAATCAGTTATGAGGTTGAGCAGATACAAAGGGAATGTCAGTTGCTGGATTTCTGGACTGTTAACCTAGAAACACTGACAGGGCTTGGTGCCAGGTCTTAAATCAGCTGACAGGCAATAATAAGCAACAATCTAGCTCCACTGACACCTTTCAAGGCTGATGATCTAATGAAGTGCAGAGATGTCATTCAAGGATAAGGATATCTTCCTGAAAAATACAAGCTGAAAACAAGCAGGATGCAAACTGCTGTAGCACACCCTTCAGCAAAACCAAACCCCAGTGATATATAATGGGAACAGTTGGCTAAAGAAGCAGCTGAAATATTTTGGGGTTTTCAAACACTGATCTTCCAACTAAAATCTTAGTAGCTGCAAAGATATGCATAGGACTTATTTCCAAAACTTCATCCACAATGGTGTGTCTGTGGGCTTTTAAAAGCATTACTCCAGTTGTAAGAATGCGATGATCCTGGTGGTTATCTGTCAGTGAGATTTCTTCCAGGAGGATCTTCTGGTGCCCTCAGCAATTTTCATGCACTTGTTGTTTTCCATATGGCAGAGCACCATCACAGAAGAAGACGTTCAGAGGATGAAGGAGCAATTCATGTCTGTCTATGATGTCACCACAGATGGACGCTTGCAAATCCAGGAGGTATCTCTGCCCAACCCCAGCCCAGGATTTCTTTTATAGAACGATGGAAAATTGGAACAGAATTTTTATGGGGTCTGTAGCAATAGGACAAGGGGTAATGGTTTTAAACTGAAAGGTGGTAGATTAAGGAAGACTTTGTTTTTAATAGGGTGGTGAAGGACTGGAAGGTAGTGCCCAGGGAGTTGGTTGATGCCCCATTCCTAGAAACATCAAAGGTCAAGTTGGACTGGGCTCTGAACAACCTGATCCAGTTGAAGATGTGCGCGCCCATTGCAGGGGAGTTGGATTGGATGACCTTTAAAGGTCCCTTCCAACCTAAACCATTCTGTGATTAAGACTTGTAGCAGACTTGGGAGATCTGGAAGATAGAGCCTGGGTGTAGAGAAGATGACTCATGGAGTATTACATTGGCCAGATCCTTTGGTCTGGAGTTTATTTCCAAGGCAGAAACAGGCCAAACCTATATTTCACAAACTGGGTCAGCAGCTACCCAGGTTTTTTCTTTTCTTTTCTTTTCTTTTCTTTTCTTTTCTTTTCTTTTCTTTTCTTTTCTTTTCTTTTCTTTTCTTTTCTTTACTTTCATGGTGTGGGTTTGTTTTTTTGTTGTGGGGATTTTTTAAAATGTTTTTTATCCAGCTTGCAAATATGATCTTGCCGGATGATGAGAACTTCCTTCTGCTTTTCCGACGGGAAACTCCCTTGGACAACAGCGTGGAATTCATGAGGGTCTGTATTTCCACACTGCCTCCTCACCCTTGCACAGCACCAGCTTCTTCAACACCAACTCTTCTGTCCTCTGTAACACACAGTTTGGGAAATAGATGGGTATTGTGGAAGCAAAACATGTTTTGATGTGTTCAGGTAGAGAAGGTTTTACATTGTTTACACCAGCAAAACAGAGGAGTGGTATCTAGGACTGGACCAAGGGTACCCAGAGAACTCATTATATTTCACAAACACTCTCAGCCACCTCTCAGTCATGCCACTACAGAAAAAATGTCCCCACTCATCAATTCACTCCTGCAGCTCCTCACTGCAATACAGTTAGACCAAGACAGCAGAGCAAGAATTTTAAGCACCATTTTATCCTGAAACATTAGACTGTTAGGGCACAGAGAGGAAACCTCCATACATTGGGTCAATGAGCCCATAGAAGTTTGCCCAATCTTCCTCTGATCTCTGCCCTTAAGTATTCCAACATGGAATTTCAATTTTTCCAAGACTGCATGCATTTATTTTTATTTCACATACAAGCTGGGGGCTTCTGCAGATCAATGGCCTATTGTGTATGGCCTTGTGTATTGCCAGAGCGATAAAAGAAGCTGCATATACAAATTAGGTAAGAAATGCAAAACAGTTTCTTCATTGTCTTCCTTTTATAGACAGTGTGTCTGCATTAAACATGTGATTGTAGCATGTACAGCATCCAAGTGTGAGTAAGAGCTATTGTGTGAAAAGTTTATTTTATTTCGTCTACAATTAATTAAATGTTGGCTAATACAACGTGGTCATTATGGAAGTCCTGCTTTGAATCTTTACAATCTATCACTGAGCAGATGAGTAACTGCAATACTTGTGTGCTCACGTCAATCTATCCCCATTCAGATCTGGCGCAGTTACGATGCTGACAGCAGTGGATTTATTTCAGCTGGTGAACTAAAAGTAAGTTATTCTAACAAATCTCTTTGGGCTTGACCTACAGCTTACTGATGTCAATGGGAGCTCTTCCATCAGCTTTACCAATTTGCTGTGTTTTTGTGTGATTGACAAACGGCAGTTCTGGGTTGTTCATAGCAAATTTAAGGACTTGTGCCTTCTGGCATGTCTCAGGGGCCCTGCAGGAGGGAGAATGGTTTGCTGTTGCCCTCAATGTCCTGCTTCCCCCTAGTCCTGTTCCATGACCCTAGTTGTCTCGGTGACCTGAGGCATCCAGTGAGCCCCTCAAGCACTGCCTCACCTTGGCTTTACACATCTGCTTCCCCCAGCTAAACAGAGCCAAAGCCGTGGTGTTTTATTAAAGGGATTTCGTCACAATCTGTTCCTGAACCTGCAGGTTTTCTGAACAGTGATTTCACATTAAAGCTCAGGCTGTTGAGGCAAGAGCCTGTTCAGAAACCATAACTCAAACACTTTGAGCCAGCAATCACAGAAGTCCATCCCTGGGCTGCCCATCCTCTGCTGAAGGAGTGGCTCAGTGTGTGGTTTCAGCCAGTGTCCCAGCAAAGATGTAAGAGGAGGCTTGAGTGTTTTACTGAATGGCAAATATTTTGATTTGAGATCAATTAGAAAGTATTGCAGGACTTATGTTGCCTTTGCTTATTTTGTGAATCTGTTAGGACTCAGTCCAGTATGCCTATTCTGGGGAAATCTAGTTACTTTCTAATTTATTAAAAAAACCCCTATGTTCCAGCTAAAAAAAAAACTAACTTTGTCAAACTGAAGACACTAGTACTAATCAGGAATGTGAAACTAGATTTGTGTAACCCTACTGAATTTGAATTGAATTCCCTACTGTTATTTCTTGAACTTACTCTAGAGAGTAAAATTTCTCTCTTTTCTCACTACAGGATTTCCTGCGAGATCTCTTTTTGCAGCATAACAAGATGGTTGCTGAAGTAAAGCTGGAAGAATATACTGATACTATGGTAAGAAAAGATAGAATTAGTGTTGTTTAGGTCAGACTATAGCCTAAAATTCCCATTAAGGTCAATGTCTGCAGGGCCATAAAAGCCCTCTTAAAAGGTGTGTCAGAGATCCCTAGGGGCATCTCTGCTGTTGCTGCTGCTAACAGTTCTTTGCACTGGACATCAGCTGTGAATGCATTTCAAATAGTTTTGCTGAGAATTGAACAATTTCCTATGAGAAAAGGGCTCAACTTCACACCAAAGCAGGCTGAGATCTAAATCTCTTTAAATATAGGAGAGGTGCATCCTTCTTCAGGATATGTTCAGCCTCAGCCGGATCTCTCGCTGCTTCACTTCATTCTTTCCTCTGTTCATCCTAGAAAATCCTTTTGCTCCCAAGACATGCAGGTATCTGGCTTTTCTGCACTGCAAAGCCCAGCAAGCCTTGCTGGCTCCCTGCTGCTTCCCTGAAAGACTAAGAGGTTGAGAGTTTCAATTCTCCACCTGGCTTATCACAATATAGCTTTTATAGTGCAATCAACAACATAGTATTTGGTGTGGGTTTAGCATCAGTCACCTGGATTTCAGAGCAACCTATTATATCTAAACATCTAAAAACAAATAAAAAGGAGGGAGAAAAAGTCTCATTTCTGTATGTCATTCTCAAGGATATAATTTGAATTCCACTAGCAGACATCTATCACTGCAATTTTCTAAATAGTTTTCAGATGGGACTGCCTTGTTTCTTGGCACAAAATCTGTGTTTGTACCTCAAAACCAGCTTGGTATGCAAGCAAACAAGGAGCTGCCCACGTATTTTGCAATACTATGCTATGTATGTGTGATATGTGTGTGCCCAGAAATGTGACCCTTTAGAGCAATGTGAGAAACTGTACTTTTACAGAAGAGTGTATATTTTGTTTTTCATACTTATAAAACAGTGAAGAGAGAGGAATGGCAGCTGCAGAAATTATTTTCCAACTGGCAGAGATTGAAAACAAAAAAAAAAAAAGCCCAGAAGTTACAGCTAAGACAAAAATCTTACTGGTAGCATTTGCTGGTAGCAAATATCTTTCATTCTGCTCCGTTAAGGTTTCCATCCCTGGTGCTTAATCTCTGGTCAGGTGCTGGGGACTAGGCAATCTGAAGCTTGTAGGCAGTGGGTGGTTCATTTCCAACTCCTTTCCCTTCCCTTTAATTTCCCAAGAAAGATCTGTGATTTCACTGCCCAAAGCAGCTAGGTATCAGTGCAGCCCAGGGCCGAGAGCCAGGAGGTCTGGTTTCTATTCCCACTGTTTCTTGTAGAAGGCCTTTGTATCTCCAGAGAGGCAGTCTAATCTCTATGTTAGAAGATAAGATTTGATCTGGGAAAAGGGATGCTTGGTATATCTAGGGAAATCTATGATCTGAAATACAAATCTGGCTCCTGAAGACAAAGGTTTTCCAAGCTGCAATGTCAAAATAATCAGAGATGTTAATGGATATTAGAAAATGAGAATATGGCAGATGATTATTTTTTCCCTTGCAATTCTTTTCTCTAAGCTAAGAAGATCAAGGATGTTTATAAACACACCTGATCCCAAATGCTAAGGGGGTGTGAAATTACCACAGGCATAATCTTATCCTATGATATCCTGGAATAAAATAGAGGCTGTGAATTCCGTATGTAACAGGAAATTATCCTATAGCATCAGATACACTTCACAAATGATCACATAGGAAGTTATCTGAAGTAAGAAGGCAAAATTTCAAGGAGGGAAGAAAGATCCAGACTTGCATTTGCAGGGCTGGATTAAAGTGACTCAAAGGTTTGATGTCAAGGCCCACCAGGGTAGTGGCAACCCTTCACTTCCTCTCTCTCCTTTCTCACATGGAGAGAGGGACTGCTGGGGTGCAGAGTCCCACTGCCACTGGACTCTGCCACCATCACCACTGTTCAGGATAAATGAATCAGTGGTCAATCCATTTTTTTCCTGACAACAGACTTTCTGTTATATCTTTGACAAGCAGCAGCAGTGATTCCTTTTCTGCAGATTGGACATACTTATATTTCTCTCCTCTATTGCCTTGCTCCCACCTTTTTATCTTTTTAGAGCACAAAGTCCTTGGGAGCAGGACCTATTTCTGCTGCACACAACTACAGGGTCTCACAGGTGGCCCATCTATCCAGCTCAGGGTTTTTAAGGGCCAATGTAATTATTATTCAGTTGAAATAAGCTGTGTCCCAAGGAGCTGTAAACCCATCTGTCTCCACAGGAATATACAGATCTCTGCCCTTTTTTCTGTACATGCACAGCTGGCTATACATATCTTAAGCAGCAGCTGATATCCTGGGTGGACCCTGGAGCCTTCTGGAGATAGAGATAAAGGGGAAAAGGCAAAAACTATAATTTTAAAAAAGGTAGCCCAGGCTTGAGGGGAAAAAAAGGCAGCATTTTATGGTTCTGTGCTGGGTATTTGCAGTTCATGAGCAGTGTGAGCAGATACTGTATCAACCAAGCAGGGCATGTTAAATTCTTGCCCCTTGTGCTGCTATGAATGATCTCATACCACAAAAAAAAAAAAAAAAAAAAAAAAAAAAAAAAAAAAAAAAAAAAACAAAAAAAAAAAAAAAACCCACCTGCTGAGAAGAAGGAGAGAGTATTTCTTTTGGAGGAGATTGGTCATCTCTGGGAAGGAACATCACTTTATCAGGTTGCTTAGCAGCCGCTTCTTAAGAGGTTATTCTGTTTCCTTGTGACCTTGACATGCTTTCTTCAGAGAACACTGATATAAACCAGGGATTTCATGAGCAAGTGATGAACTTCTATAAAAACAACAGGTAATGAACACACTGGCATTGCACCAACTGCGAGTCTGCTAAATCAAATCTTAAAGAGCATTAAAGTCACTGGAGAAAGTCACAAAAGAGCATTTGAGTTCTCAAGACTCTTCATGGGGCAATTGAAGTGACAATGCTGTGCTGAGGAAGTCCCATTGTAGGCACTGTTCTTGGGTTTTTCTGCATCCCTACATGGGTACATATTTGTATTAATAGTCATTAAGTGCGTATTAATAATTATTTTTCGTGTACCCACTTGCAGTTCTGATCTTTGAAAACATTCTGTGGGTTTGTTGTCTTCCCATGGGCACTGACCAAGAGCTGTTGGCAGGGAGCAGGTGCTTCGAAGTTGAAGTGAAGCCTGGTATTGCTCTGAGCCTCCTGAGAAGAGGCCCCAGGGGTCCTGCAGTGTGTGCTTTGGGAAACAGAGTGAGCAAAGCTGAAAATGAATGGAGAGTTTAAGTAGCATAGTGAGAATTTTCTGCCTTCCTGAATTAACACAAGCTGGAGAAGTGAAGACCGGCCCCCTTGATGCTTCACAATGAGGACACTGTGGATGATGACAGTTGAACAACTTTTCCAATCCTTCCCACCTCCCCTCAGCCCCCAAGGTCAAACTGCTAGTAGCTTTCTGGATACTGATGAAGTTTCAGCTCAGAAATACTCATCTCACGTAGGCATTTAGCAGCATTATTTTGTGAGTGACAGATTCCCTTACCTGTGCATGCACACAGCTGTGCACTTACTCAGGATATTGTAAAGGCCAGGATATGAACTAGGTTTAAGATATGGTTTCTGATAGTCCACAGCTTCGCAGATAGCAGCATGTTACTTCTCATTTGTAATCCCAGTGTCTACAAGATGAATGCAGGGCAAGCTCGTTTCTGAGTCAAACTTCAGAAATTTAAGTTGTTTATCCTGCTCAAACAGTTGCACATGCAACACTGACATTCACTTTTTTCATTGCCTTATGTTGATAATGTCTGATGGAGCATAAAAAATTCCTTTAATCTGAGCATTATTATATTTCAGTAAAATGCAAAGGTTCTTGTCCAGCCGACCTGCCATCTTTGCATACCACAGGTTAATATTCTAGAGAGGCAATAATGCAAATGCAGTGACTAATAAAAAGTATTTGTAATGAACTACTGCATTTGAAAGCCTGTAGATGGTGACAACTGAGAATGAAATCTTAACCCCAGAGAACAAAGGATAGATATTTTTCCCAGCTGTAATGACACCAGGGTTTTGCTGGGGTTATTTGCAAAGATTCTCCTGGGCACTGAGCTGTGTGCCCTGAGTGCACAAGTCTGCAGCTGAGGGCTCCTCATCTTTTCAATGCAAAGGGAAAGAGGTTGCCTTAACTATGTCCACAAGTATGCACTGTGGACTACCTTTATTGTACATTGTGGCTGCTGCCTGTACCCTCTGCAAGGATAATGCCAGAGTTTCAGTGTGGTCAATTCCATGGCTGTGAAAATCTATCTGTGCTCAGTGCTGATGCCAATGTACTCATGTGGGTAAATAAAAGCCAGAGCACAGAAAATTCAGCTGGTTTAGACCCTTAACATCTTACTAGTCAAGCTAGCATATCTTTGTTAGCAAAGTCTCCTATGACAACCAAACAAAAGGTATAATAATGGAAAGACAAATATTTATTATATTGAAAAAAATCCTAAACAGAATTTGTTAAGATTTGTGAACACGCCAAGAAAACTTCCCGACACTCTAGAAATACCATAGGAGTAGAGTGTAGCCTACAAGGTTGGTTCTTAAAGTGCTGTCTTTGCTCATCCCTTCTCCTCCTGGTAGTGGTCCAGGCTGGCCTCTCTCCCAGGTGCCTAAGAGGACCCACACAGCTGATGGATACAAACCTGCCTCCTGTGTCCTTCTCAATTTAATTCCAGTGGTGCTGTCACCTTCAGTTTTGCACCACATTTGCTGTAGCATAAGCCAAGGGAAGCAGAAAATCCCATTTAAGCTCAAACTTCATTTCTGAAGATCAAAACCAACAGAACTCAGGAGCCTGCAGGCTTTTGAACACCCCAACAGATAATGCCTTGGTCTCTTAGGAATCCAAACACTCTTAGAAATCCTGTGCTAAAGAACTTGTCTATGTGACACAAGCAGTCTGGCTGGGCAGGACACTGAGCTTTTGTCCTGAAGGTAACTTGCTGGCCACTGGGCCCTCCTGCCACTCTGTAAATGCCTTTGTGACCCCATCCTTCCCTAAAGAAAGAGGCCATAGGCAGTCCTGCAACTTGGGCTAATGCCTATCTTTATACAGTTTCAATAACCTCTGTACTCCCTGGCCAACTTTTGTTTCAGCTGTTGGGCATAGGTGCCCATGATATATATATTAAAATATATTTGTGAGAGGAGGAGGTCAAGTAAAACTGACTCTCTCAGTGTCCCACTTTATTACACACAAAGAAAGGGAAACAAAGAAGGTATAAAAACAGGTTTTAGTGAGTCTGCTGATCATAGAACTATTTATTTTGGTTCTTTACTTCTTTCCTTATCTCTGCCATGGAAAATTATTCATATTTATATTGCTCTTCAAAGAATGTGTGTGTTTGTCATATTGTGGTGTTTCAGTGGCCATTACCTCGCTGGATTGAGAAAGAAGAGGTATTCCCTTTGCTGAATTAAAAGCTGATGGCAGTTTTGATTTTGCACTTTAAAAAAACTTCTATTTGCAAACCAAGCTCTTCCATATTCTCTATCTGTCTCAGGGTGCCTCAGAGTGCATTCAAACAAACAGAGGGTGTGCCCTTGGTGCACTGCCATTAAAATGTCAGTGAATTAATTTGTGCAAACATTTTAAAACATCGGGTAGCTTGATAGTAAAGGAAATGCATCATTTTATAAGCATACTGCTGGATGCAACAGAGCTTTTAGTAAAACTGAGTGCTATTTAAACATGGCAGACCTTGTCCTTAACCACAGTGAGATGTTTCATATCAGCTTGGCAGTGTAAATATACCTTTCAAGAGTGTAAACTGAAAATCCATCAAATTTAACATATCAAGATGGTGTGTGAAGGCAAAAGTTTAAATTAGAAACAACCTCATAACCATTTCGATTATCTGCTTCTCCCATGATGTATGCTTTGTCATGTGGGATAGGTACCCTCTGTCATTCTTTGTGTACTCATGCTCACAATTAACAGATCAGATCAAACACTCACATGCTTGGAACTTGAAAGTTCAATTAAAAAACATTTCCCCAGGCTGTTCCCTGAGTAATGCAGCACATGATTGCCATGTAGTGGGTATGCATGAGCTCCACTTGTCCCGATAACAGGATTAGGTCTATCTCATTAGCTGTAGTACCTGAACTAATTCAGTGAACACTAGATTTTCTTCTCTACATGTTTTCCATCTTTCATGTGTTAGTCACTGGGCAAGAATTAGCTTGGCCTAGCTCTTCCAGCCAGACTTTTTTTTCATTCTGTTGACTGGTATGGATGATCAAAATATTGCGTGTGTTTGATAATTGTATTCAGGGTAGTTGTGGCAGTTGTTTGCTTTTCTGAGGCATCACAGAGAGAAAAACATATCTGAATTTGAAGTCTAGGCTGAAGCACTGAATGTTAATCTTAAGACAGTAATTCTGAGATGCAGCAGAAATGGGAGAGAATAAAACACACTTTTACGAGCTCAGAAACATGTAGGAGAATCCAAGTGAAGTACAAAGACTGCTAAAGGCAGTAAATTTTAGTGTGTTTTAGTAAGGATTTTTGTATGAACCAAAGACCAGTGCCTTCGGCCAGAGCTGCCCTGACCTGGCAGCCAAGTTCCTGAGAGCTGAGCCCTGTGTTTCCCACCAAAAACTGTCCTTTCCCAGCAAATGCTTTCCCACCAGCTGCACTGCTTTGTGGTGAGTTTCTACAGACCATGTGGGTAGCTGATGCTCCTTGGTGACCTCAACCAAGGGATTTAGAGTGACATTTTCAAAAGCACTGAAGTTACTGTAGAGCCCAAGGACTATGGTATTCCCACCATCCACATGCTGGTACTTTCTCTAGCCATCTACTTAGGGGTTGTCTCTATAAGCTTCCTTCAGGCAGCATATTTTAGAGCAATGATGTATGCTGGATGGAGCAAAGTCACCTGTGGTGGAGAATGTGCAGAAGTGAAGTAGTAGGGGTATTTCTCTCTCTCCTCAAACAACAGACAAAACCAGGTTAGACACTGATGTTCCATTTGGAGACAGGCTTAAAAAGGGCTTATTTATTTCTAGAAAGAACATTAATCATTAATCATTTTCTATGACCTGCAGAGTAACTCCTTTATCAGCCAAGAACTGAAGGCTTGGGTTTATCTCTCTAATGGTAGTGAGAGGCTGCCATTGCAAGAACATTTCTCCCCTTGGTGACACCAGCAAAGGCAGCTTCTGCTCCCATCCCTTCCTCTAGCCTTGTCCCACTGCTGCTCCAGCAGAGACTAGGGAAAAGTGCCATATTGCTGTGGGAAATCTAATGGGGCAGGAAGTATGCAAGAAGTTAGATCAGCTGGAAGGGAACAACTTGGACTGATGCAACCAGAAGGAAGTCCTCAGGATGGCCTGGCAGCTTTATTTGTCTCCCCAGCTCTATAGCACAGGACAATTCAGAAGTCTTTCCTCTGTCATTAAGTGGCTCTGCACAGAGCACATGTTTGGCAGAGGCCAGTTAAATGGGGAAATAGCTTTGAAAATAGCTTTCTTTGAACATCCACATGGCTCTTACGATGCCATTTTTCTAAATATCTCAACATGGGCTTTCAGTCATTCATATCACTTTCATGCTGTCTTTCAGTGGGAGGAAAAGTGAAGCCATACCAAATGCCTCTTCAAAAATTCCACCCAAACCTCACAAGAATAAAATACTCAGAATAATTAATGGTATAGAGTCTGTTGCAGAATCTCAGTCTAAACATGGTACAATAAAGGGTTACCATGGAGTTGCTGTCCTTGCTCCCCTTGAGCAATGGGCAGAGAAGAGGCAGTACTGACAGAATAGGCAAAATCTCCCTGAGAAATGGCTGCTCTCCAGATGCTACCTTTTCTCACATGGTTATTAGGCTCTGCCCTGGCTCCATTCCTGGGAATGGCTCAGGACATGCTGCTGGCTCCCAATGTCCAGGCTATGTCATAGAGGATAATCCTGTCCCTCTGAGCTTTGCCAGATGGAGGCTGGTCTGGGCTTTCTGCAGCAGCTGTGCAATACACAAAAGATCTGTAGTGAACCATTTAGTCTGCACAACCACTAAACAAGCAAATGTGATCTATCAAGGTAAGATTAATGCATATTCCTGACTATTTGACATAGAAAGGTAGTCTGTTATAGTAAAATATTCATCTTCCCCCCCACACAATGTGGAATATATTTTTGTAGAATTTTGAGCTGTGAGTTTTTCAGTTTGCAACACATTAAACATCTCCCTGACCTCCTTCTTTGTAACAGACAATTTTTTTGTGCCTTGAAGAGAAATGCAGGGCCAAATACAACAAATAAATGAATACATTTTTTTGTGATGGCTCAACAAAATGATGCTATTCAGGAAAAAAAAAAAAGATTAAGTTTTGAATTCATATTTAATCTCTTGATGTTGGCAGCCTGAACCTTCTTCCGAGTGTTAGTGCATTCTAGTAGCAGGCCTTGAGCCAAGCAAGCCCCACAGCTTTAGTGGTGTAAAATCCTGACCTGAGTGCTGATTAGAAGGCATTATTTGTACCTCAGCTGATCAGAAGCCACAGCAACAGTCAAAGGTAGGAATCCAGGTGCAAGTGTTTAGAAATATCCCCCTTTTTCTGGCATTTCTTTTTTCAGGGCCAAGGCAATGTCAGTATTTAGTTTCTGAAGGTCTTTACTGCAGACCTGCTTTTACCCCTTACCCCCATGTAAAGTGGGAAGGGAGCAGCACTGGTGTTTGATTGCTTTGGGTTGTTGCTGTCAGAAAGCTGGTGGGTTTTGCTATTCCCTTGTGCCACCCTTGCACCTGCTGCTAGCACCGGATGCCATGCTGCCCAGGGTTTGGGCAAGCACCCTGAGCAAGCAGAGGAAAGGGCACAGGGCTGAGTAAAATGTATATTGGCTTTTTTTTGTATATGTGTTCTCCTTGTGGCCCATCTATTTTATCTCTGTCTTCTTGATTTGTAGATGAAAATCTTTGACAAAAACAAAGATGGACGACTGGACCTGAATGACCTGGCCAGGTAGAATTTATTAATGTTCATGGGGTTCTTCAGCTCACAATGGCAGATCCACACAAGGTGATGCTCCCCTCTAGGGACGTGCAGTTGAATTCTACCTCCTTTTGAATTAAATACATTCTGATCCCCAACACATGGTCCCCATTGCAATAATCTGAGAATCTTGAGCCAGTGATGGGGGCAATGCTAGGATCTGTCTGTACAACATCAACGTGCTCTGGTATAACCTGAGGTGCTTCTCAGGAGGTGGCAAAGCAACCAGTGGCTCTGTTTCTCCAAAAAAAGGATGATGCTTTCGACAGGGTCACAGACACACATTTATTTCCCATCATTATGTGCAACAGAGATTGCAGAGAATTTTTACTGCATTTTGAATAATGAAAGTGCCACCACAAAAGAGTTTGGCAGTGGCAGTAGGAAAGAATTTGGAGAGCCAAGGTGAGATGCTTGTGAATGAAGCTGGGGACTCAGTCATGGGCCTCTGTCTCTTTTCTGTCCTTGATACCTCAGAGGCTTTTAGATGGTTTTCACTGCCTAGAGATAGAGAGTATGCCTCTCTCTGTGAAACTATGAGCATTGGTTGGATAGGACTTTAAATTTGCAGATACAGTATTAAAAGACCGGTTTAGAGGATGAGGGGACAGAGGTGCTGGTTTGCCACTGTTGCTCTCTGCTTCGGATCCTGACAAATGCCAACACAAATGACAGCAGCTCCCTTTGACCATGAAATATATGAGGAGAATTTGAGGGAGGACGGAGAATATCTAAAGGGGGCTGCTGTTACAGTTTTCTCTTAAATACAGTTCCCTTTTGGGAAACAGGCCATCTGAGGCTCTCCTCCAGTCTGAGAACGTTTCTCAGACTCCAGATCCCTCCACGTGCGGACACAACTCATCATGCCCTGTGCCATGGGCTCTAAAAACCTCAGGGTTAGCAGAGCAGTTGGAGAGAGAAAAGGGCTTATCAGTGCTTGACAGGCTTTAGGAGATGAAAAGAGAGGAATTCTGCCAGTCTTGGTGCACAGGCCAGCATTACTTTGTCCTTTACTTTTACAACCACCAAGTCTCCCTCCAAGAGAGAGCCATAAATCACTTTCTTTAATGCAGCACAGCAATCCAGTTACAAGTCTGGTAGCTCTTGCTTCGGAAGCTGACACCCTCTGTTGTTCAGGACCACCAGCAATGCTCTGGGAGAAGCAATGGTGCTAATAGGCATGCCTGTGTGAACCAAAGGGCACCCCTCTGTGTCCCATCAGACAGGAGGAAGGTGTGTGTTCCCACAACAGCCCTCCGTAAATAACTCCACAGGCATTTTTCTCCTTTATAGGCCTTTAATCTAGCATCCCTTTGCTTTGCAAACAAGGAGAGCTCAGAATAGTTCATGTGCAGATGATAAAGTGAAAAGATCATAATTTAAATCTCTCCATTTAGGATTCTGGCACTCCAGGAGAATTTCCTTCTACAATTTAAGATGGATGTAAGTAGCACTAATTCTTGGTACATTGATCCTGTCTCTCTCAGCTAAGATGACCTGGGCCCAAACTTTAATTTTTTTGCTTTAATTTTTCATTTATTTGTCCTGTCTGTACACAGGCTTGCAGCACAGAAGAAAGGAGGAGAGATTTTGAGAAGATCTTTGCACACTACGACGTTGTGAGTCCCATGAGCCAGTTCATTTCCTTGCTGTTTGTAAATGACAGATTTAGCATGTGCTGCTGAGACTTCTTCCTCCTGCTGGCTGACTCCTGCTGGAGTCACTGAGGAGCGGCAGCTGTGCCCAAGCTTGTGGTCCATGAGCCCAGATGCCAGACTGGGAAGGGTAGAGTAGGGACAGGGAGGAGCAATGCTCAGAGATCTTGTGTCAAGGTCCCACTTTGACTTTCTCTGTTGCCACGGCCAGTGCTGCTGCATTAACAGTTTTCCTGCAGGAGATGCAAGGGAGGCAGAGGAGGTGGTGGCTTTAGCCCTGACAGTCTCTGGCAGTTCAGGGCCTGCCTCACCACCACGTTGCAAAATAAAGCCCCTTCCAATACCAAATGGTTGTTTAGGGAGTCTGGCTCAGGATAGACACAACCATTGAACTGCCTGCTAGACATCAGCAATTCAGTGCCTCTTCTGACAGTCACACAACTCTCTCAGGGTGGTGGGAGATGTTGCTTCCATTTGGTGGGTTTGGGACAAACTAAGGGATCTTAGATATTAGATATTAGGAAGAAATTCTTTACTGTGAGGGTAGTGAAGCACTGGAACAGGTTTGCACAGAGAAGCTGTGGACTTCCAAACCCTGGAAGCGTTCTAGGCCAGCTTGGGGCTTTAAGCAACCTGGGCTAGTGGAAGGTGTCCCTGGCCATGATGGAATGGTTGGAATTGGATAATTTTTAATGCCCCTTCCAACCCAAACCATTTCATGCTTCTGTGAACTTTATGCCACAAAGCTTGGTGACCAGGTGGTGGTACTGACCAGTAAACACTGTAGTGGTTTTCTCTCACTGGAGAGTTTTGATGTTTATTCCTTCTTTCAGAGTAAAACAGGAGCACTTGAAGGCCCAGAAGTGGATGGGTTTGTCAAAGACATGATGGAACTGGTCAAGGTATCTTCATGGCTCTGTTTGTTAATACTCTGTTCTTCTTAAAGATCAGTGTTTTTGGAAAGGCTATGTACACAGAAACACTAGTAAGAACGTAGAGTCAAATTTTAGTTTGATCATCAGCAGAGGGGAATGTCACCATCTCAGTATACATACTGTTGAGCATTTCACCATATCACAGAAATTCTGCCTCACAAATTAATACAGCTTCCCTCAACAACTCTATTTTTAGAAGGTTCATTCTAGTTCATACTTTGAATTAGGCAGATGTTATAAAATGACATGATACAAATGGGTCATCACAATTTCTTTCTTCTGGATTTCCTTATGGTTCATTAGTTCATCTCAGGGCTACAACTGAAAATTATTTGAGGCCTGTCTGTAATCAAGAATATTATACCCAGTGTGTCTCTTCAGCTCCTGATGAACAGAAGGGTCTTGGATTATCTTGAGTTTCCAGATGCAGTGTAATACAGAGCTTTTGACCCAAACAGAATCTGATCTTTAGCTTCCTCTGAGTCTGAGCTGTTGCATTTCCACATAGTGTGAGATATCTCTGCTGCCACATCCATTCAGGAGAGAGCAGACAGCAACAGCTGGGTGCTGATGGCTCTCTGTGTGTACGTTCTGCACATGTAGTGTGCAGGGAGGAGTGTGGGGGCGGGCAGGAGTCTGGGTTTGTGCTGTGTGTGAGTGTGTGTAAGGGAAGGAAGTTTGTACTTTGCCTAAGGTCCTCCATCAGCATTGCCCTTGGACACCACAAGATGTGCATGTGAATTTGATCCCCTCCTGGGAATATGGGAAGCAGAGCAGGCAGTACAGCTTTAGGAGCATACTGAGACTGTGTAGCCTGTAAAATGTGTCTTCAACATAAACTTGATCCACAAAAGGTATTTTTATTTATTGCTGACTAGTCTGTAAAATAGCAGTATGCTGACAGAAATGTCACATTAGTCCTTGCACAGCAGGTTTGAGAGAAAATCAGAAGAAAGCACAGGTCTGGTAGAGCAGGGATCTTCATTGCATTATTTTCTGAAGTTTTGTTTTATATGGATGAGATACTGATGGCCTTGACTGAGCACAAAAGTCATGGTGCATTTCTATACAGTCACAGTTCCATGCACCTTCTACTTTTGCAAGGCACCCTTTCCCCGTCTTCTGTTTGCTTCCCCACAGCATATGAGATGATGTGGACCTTTTGGTCATTCTTCCTTGGGTGGAGTTCCCATTTGCTACATGGTGGGCTGCTTTACAAGCTGGGGAAATCCAGAGCCATTTTCTCTCTCAGCACTCTTTTTCTCTTTGCCTGCAGCCCAGCATTAGTGGGGTGGACCTGGACAAGTTCCGCCAGATCCTGCTCAACCACTGCGATGTGAACAAGGATGGGAAAATTCAGAAATCTGAACTAGCTTTGTGTCTTGGGCTGAAAATTAACCCATAGCTGGGGAAGTGCTTGTGGTTGTGTTTCCTTTGGAAGATTTGCCTGCTGCTCCTCGTAGAAGTGCGTTCTGTGCTGCTGTGGGAATGATGGGGAGTTGAGGCACCGTGCTGTCAGGCTGGAGAGGGATTTGCATGGGAGCCTCCTCACTCCACCAACTCCTTTGTGATATTCACTTGCTGCTGCCTCTTGTGGGTCCCCTTAGCAATGTCTCTGCCCACCAGCAGATGGGCTGCTCAGAAGAGAGGTTGCTGTTCTTCTGTTCTCATGAAACACTGCCCTGCCCATTCTCCTAGGATAGGAATAAGCGTCTCCTCAAAAATCTCCCCTCAGTGCTCTCAAAGTGCAGCTACTGTTTCTGATGGTCACTTTATATGTGTGAAGTCATTACTTTGGTGAACACTGTGCCTTGTGCATTTAAAATATTGGATGGATGACAGTGTATTTGTGCAGAAATAAAATGGCTATTACAGAAATTCAGTAATATCAAAGTTTATGTGTTATGTACAGAAAGCCATCTGCCACAGGCTGGCAGACTGTACACAGTAGCCTTTTATGTAGCATGCATCAAATGGCAAGAGCTTGTGTAAGGCCTATCAGTTGTGGGGTTTAAATCTGCAATGAAACGTGGTAGATCCTTCTCATGGGGAACCCACATAACACCGTGTGTGATTGTGTGCCACCCTCACATGTCACCCTCAGGATGAAGCTACAGAGTAACATCACTTCTGGAGGACACTTCTGACCCAAACTGAAATAACCTACAAGGTTTCAATAAACTGGAAATCTGGAAGCCTGATGAGAGCAAATCTCCTACACATGCTTGGGGTTTTTTTTCAAGTCTGTTACAGTTGGTAGATACTTGTAACCCTTACTGAACTTAAAGCTTCCTATCATTCCTGTACCATGAGTGTAGCCCCAGAGCCCAATGGCAACAGCATCATTTCTGTTTCCCCTCAGCTTAATCCTACTCATATCAGTAGAACTTTTTCTTATCTATTGAAATATAAATATTTCCCTATTCCAAAGGCTTTGACTGAGTATTCAGAAAGTTTCATGACTACACTATCATGCCCATATAATTCTTTCTTCATTTCCCAAGAGAAAATCTGGAGGAGGGGTTGTTGGCAAAAAATCCTCACATTTCACAATTTCTGTCTCCTACATATGACAGACCCACACTTGACACTACTAGGGTCTTTCTGAATATGTTTTCCACACCGGCAAACACAATGAAACATTCCCATTATACTCAGTTTTGTAAAAATTAATCAGAAATTGCCTTTAGTCAACATGAATAGAGATGTAAACAAGGATTACATAAAGCTCTTAAGAACATACTCAACTTATGCTCATTTTCTATTTTCATTGATGATAATGTCACAGACCAAACAAGTGCTAAGTGCTTGTTTAACCCCAGCACAGAGCTAGGGCTCTAAATTCTGAAACTGCTTTTTATCACCCTGGCAGCAACACAAATCACAACCACAATAACAGAGCTTTACAATGATTCACAAACACCATAAGCAAGGAATCAGGCCTTAGCATTAACTCCTCAAGCCAGCAGGGGTGAAGTTTTACTCATGGATGCTCACACCCCTCTAAGGGAAGAGCTGTGGTCAGGAGTGCAGGACCACCAGCAGAGAAATCCCCCACACTGCTGTTAATCAGACATGCTTTATCACCATCTTTGAACAACTTGTAACAAATTTAGCAGGGTACAACAACTATTGTTTTGTTGTACCTCAAACAGATGTAGCATGTGACTGATCAGCATAGAGAGTTATGCCTTTAAGTATATTCTTCTGTTTCTCTGTCTTCCTTCAGTCTTTATATCATTCTAATTGTTATTATTCTTTTCTTAAACTACAGTTTTTATTTCTTTGGACACGGGACATATTTCTGTACCATCCCCTTTGATATATTTCCCCATATAGATGTAGGGTCTTTTTGCTCTTTGTATTTCCCAGTGATGGCAGGTCTATTTTGTTTTCCCTCTGTTTAATCCTACTCATATCAGTAGAACTTTTTCTTATCTATTGAAATATAAATTGAAGCACATCCTGTCCTGCCTCACCAAAACTACAGCAACTCTTAACCTAAAGGGAAAATTAATTCTTAAAGACTTTATACAATCACAAATACCATTTCAAGAATTATAAAACACTTCCTCTTCCTTGAAACCCTATGCTTTTCACATCCTCTACAGCCAACTGTTTTTATTCAACAGACACTGAGCAGTAATGAATTTGAGATGTCAGTGTCACAATGTATTTTGTTTCTTCTGTACAAGTCTGGGATTTTTTTTTAAAACTGATTTTTACAGAGCCTTAACACAACTAATTTTACTAGCTTTTAGTAAGTGAGTGCATAGCCTCCAGTAAGTGAGTTTAAAAGAGCATTTTACAAAACATTAGCAAGAAGTGATTTGTAATCATGGATAAAAAGGTTATATATAGAACTAAGAGAATGAGGTTTCATGATATTTTTAGTTAGTTTTCCATTCCCACAAGGGTTTGTGTTTTTTTATTGCATCCTGACCAGAAACCAGAGAGCAGGAAAATAGACATACATGCTGTCTTGTTTGCAAGGACCATAAGGGAGAGCCATATCCCAGTGGGACTACAGCCTCAGTGAACTGCAGATCCCCTCTAAGCAAAACAAAATGTCAGGTGCAATGGGATTTGGGCCCACATTACAAAGGTCAGTGAGGCAATCACCAGTGAGACATCGTTTTATAAACCTGTAGCCTCTGAAAGTCAACATTAAGGCAGGAAACAGGCATTTTGAGACTTCTTGCAGAGAAGACCTGTTCCTTGCAGAGCTTTTGTTGTTGTTGTTGTTTTGTTTTTTGTTTGTTTTGCTTTTTATTTGGTTTTTGTTTTGTTTGTTTGTTTTTGTTTCATTTTGGGGTGTTTTTGTTTGTTTGTTTGGGTTTTTTGGTGGTTTTTTTTAGTCATTATTTTCACTTCAATACTAAATGATCCACCAGGTCCTTTGATCTCAGAGTCTGGTAATATCAACCTTTTAGGTTCCTGTAGATATAAAGCTGGGCAATGCATCTAATAAAGTATAGCTGGTTTCCATTTTGCAAATTTGAAGGGTACTTCTGTGTACAAAACACAAGATAATATTTCACATTTGAGGAGTAACACAAAAATACTTCTTTTGCATTAGATAGATGAAAACAGAATCTCTGTGGTTATCGCTCACTTTTTAGGAGGCTGCATCATAGTAACTAGTATTTGAAAGCAGAAAGTGAATAAAAATCTTTGCAAATACAGCTTTCTGTTGGTATTTTCATGTTTTTCTTTAGAAAACTGGGGTTAAGGGATTCACAGTTTCCTATCTCTTCATAGTAAAAATCTAGAAGCTAAAAATCTAGTAGATAAAAATCTGAAATAACTGAAATAACTTTAACTGACTGATCATATTTCATAGATGTATTTCTAAAGCACATTTAGTAGCCCCAGGTGTAATGGTCAATATGCACAGTGCTCCCAAATGTGCATTTTTATGGTTGGTTTTCTTCCTTTGCTTGTTTAATGGGCAAACTGCTGGATCTGGAAATCAATGTGTGAATTTCCTCAGAACAAAGCTGTTCCTTTGATTCCCTTTTCACTGTGAGTTGCATGAGATCATGCCCTGCTTTCCTGTCATGCTCCCTGCTTGTCTTGGCCCTTCTCATTTTTGGTACTTGACATAACTTTTATCTGGATGACTCGACATGACACCTTCATTCAGGAGAAGCCGACTCTGACAGTTTCAACTGACTGTGTAGAACTGATACCCATGAAAAATTAACATTTATAGAACTTTTAAAGTCAATTCCATCCCTTGTTTAACTTAATTGGTTCTGCTGGAAATGAAGGTTTCTTTTCTTCCATCATTTTGAAACCAAACACACTCTTTGCTTGTCCCAAACCATCATCACGGGGACTTGCCACTGGAGGCCCCCATTTTCCTGAGTCAGCTTCACAACCCCAAATGGCCTCACAACCCCAAACTGGTCTGTGCAATTTTTTCCACTAGATAATGAACCCACATATAAATGTTCATCTCATTCCCCAGTCTGAACACACTCCAGCAATCTCACATCACTGACACACAAATTGGAAACAAATGAGATGTTTAGGAATTGTAGCATTTAAATTTCATCAGTGCTTTGTTTTCAGATTTTCAAAAAATATTTTTCTCTCTTTGTTCTCACAATTTTGCTTTAAATAGCAGGTGTGAAGCTGCCTGCCCATCTTACAAAAACTGCCCTTTATTCCAACTGAAAACTAAGAATTGAGCATCAGTCCAAAAGAGAGGTTCAGAGCATAGGAAACCAGTACAGTATTTTGATTAATCTCCTTTTCTGTTTGTCTGGTAAGAGAAGAGTGTCTATATTAATGAAAACAATTGTGACTAGTGCAGTCAGCAAGACATCAGAGAATCTTCTGCCACGTTATAATAGGAACCCATCACTAGAACCACCTTAATTACAGCTATTATCTCCTGAAATGTCTGAGTAATTCTTAACGTTGATCTGATTTGAAATAGAAAATTTCCATTACGTTGTGAGATGTTAAACAGGGCTTTGCTGTGTAATTACATGGGGTAAAGTAACTATGAAAGTCGATTTTGTATGAAGGCCACACTGACTGCTAATGAAAACATCTCATTTTCTGGCACCTGCATTTTCAGTATTTCTGTGGAGAATTGAGTCTCATTTTAAGTAACATTTTCACATGGGAAAGGGGGAGTAAGGAATGCAGTTATGGCCACTATGAGAGAAAATAGGGGAACAATTTGTTAATGCCAAGAGACATCTACAGGTAGGTCCAACTGGGTTCCAGAGGTCAAAACATTTCCCTGCCCTCTTTCTTAGTTTGACCACTGATTTTCACAAACTTGTTCCATGGTAAAGCATCCTGCTTGCTGCCTGCCATATGCTTAGCATTTATGCTGGCTTCAGGCACTTCAATTTCTTCCTTCAAAGTTGCTCCAGTCCATAAAAATACCCCCTGCAGGTGTGTTGGACACCTTGCATAGATGATGACAGAACCAGAGTGGATGTCTCTGCCCAGAAAAAATGTCTGGCGCAATAGTACACAGAGCGTGGGCAAATGTTCAGGCTGCATCTCTGACATCATGTGGCGTCTCTTTAGAGGAGCTGTTTCAGGAAAGAATTAATTTGAGTGGATTTTAGGGAGGCACCACAGCCCATAAGAGAAAATATTATTTGGCAACGTGTCTGGAGAATGGGTGTCTGCTCCAGGCTCAGGGAGACCTGGTTTGGGGTTGCTGCTCTCCTCAGCATCATGGCTGTGAATCTGAAATGTTTTCAACCTGCTCAATCTTTCCAAGGGAGGGCTTGTATTGTGAATGATGAGAGCACATAACTGCATATTTAAAAGGAGTCATTTTGGTTTGGAAGTGTACTTTCAAGGGATATATTCACAATAACAGCCATTATGTTCCTATTAAAGGAGAAGTGAAGGTTCCAGTACCCACATGCAGTGTGAGGGACTGCATGGGTTGCACTTTGCTCTGAACCTGGTTGCCCCTTTGAGGTCCTCCTGCTCTGGACCCTGGATTCAAAACCCAGGGAAGGATCTCCAGAGGAAATACAGAAATTTAAGACCTAAGTTAATTTTCAATCCAGCTGCTGCCTGCATCCCTACAGTAATGTTTGTTCCAGATCTTCCATGGTTCTGGTTTTGTAATCAAGACTAGAATGTAAAGAGAGACAAAGGGGTCACTGCCAATGTGGTGTGAAGAAATCACCCTTCTTGTGTCTCTCTGTGATTTGGGAGATGGGCTTTAGTGACAGAAGCTGCATGAAGCAGCCACAAGCTGAGTCCTCTTCCCCTAGCTGCTGCCAGCCTGCAGAACCCCCTTAGCTCCAATGGAGCAAGACCAGCTCAGGTAGCAGGAGGAATGGCTGTGGTTATGCTTCCAGACATATCCTAAAGCTTTTAAAGATGAAGGCTTCTAAATTAAATAGTGACAGTGGTATGAAGTGGCAGCATGGAGGCTTGCTCAGGTTGACACCTCAGTGAAATACCTCTTGCTGTGAGAGAGGCTGTTGTCTGCTTTACACAAATAAAGGGATGTTACAGAGTTGTCAAGGGGCTTCTAGCAGCTGGTGGAGCTAAGGAGAACACATTCTCAGTTTTTGATTCCCTGCCAAGTCTCATGTAAAATACTACTCCCAATGCCTCAAAGAGAGGAGGATAGAGATACACTCAGCAGTCTTGTTTAGGTGGCTGTTTGAATAGATTGCTATAATCTGTCACTTTGGCCAATATGTCTTTTAACTTTGATAGTGTGACCAAGAAGTTTTTTATTTATTACTGTTAATACTTAGGAAAGGGGTTCATTTCTCTAGCATATTAAAATTAGGAGCCAGGAGACTGCTGGGGTGTTCTGTGCCAGGGTCAAGGAGAAGCCTGGAAAAGTTTTGTTTTGAGCTGAGGATCCAGGTGGCAGTTGGGTGGCAGAGTCTGGAGGAATGTAGAATCCCTGGTTTTTAGATGAGCCTCGATTTAGCTGAGAGACAGAGCAAGGACAGCCGGTTGCTGCAGACTGGGGGAAGATCAGTACCTTTTAGGACATGCTAACCAGATCATTGGGAACAAATGCACATGAAATTCAGGCCAACTCATTCTTTTCTCAGTTCTCCTACAAGCAGAGAGAACACAGGCGATGGCTCAGATGAAACACAGAGCTTGCCAAGGTGCCACAATAACTTGATTTTTTGCCTAAGACCTAATTAATGAGATCATTAAAGGCAACAATTTCTGTCTTCCTGATAAGTAAATGTGCATAGGAGCATGGACATGAATCCATGGAGCATCTTCTGATCACTAAGCTGAGAGTGATCTGCTTGGGTTTAGGCTGTGTAGGAGATTCTAAGCAAATCAATAGATATTTCCTATCTATACTTTCATCATAAGGCACAAAATGCTAATATAGGTGGCATATTACAAGGACCTCAAGTGATTAATACAATTACAAGATGGCATTTAGGGACTCATTCTAGAATTTCTTTAACCATCTCTGTCTGATACATCTCTCTTTACAGTAAGGATTTCTTTTCATTTCTAAACAATGGAAGATTCTATGGTTTTGCCATTAACGACATTCAGAAAGCTGTATTTTAGTTGCCTGATGTTAAAAGGGTCTTGTTGGTGTTATCTTTAGGTTCCAATAAATTATCATGGATGTTCTGTCTTCTGACTTTCTGACTATGAAATTTAGTATATGTTTGCCCTGGCCACCATTTCCACTCTCTCACTGAGAGGATCCCAAAGTGCTGTTGCCAACACTGGGCATGCAGTGCTTATGAATCAGACCACATCACATTTAGCAGCTGGCTTTAAAAGTGAAAAATCTCTAGTTTTTCTTTCTCTCATTTCTCCCCTGCACCTTTCCCTTGTTTTTTTCTTTTTAAAGGAACCTGTGGGACTATATATCCTGTCTTCTGTTTCTGAAACCTTTTGGCTGCCACATCCACAGGCTTTGCTCTTCCTTGATTCACTGCTCTGGGAGACAGAGAAATCCAGTCAGGCAGGTGGAAAGAAGAAAAGAAAGGTGAGAGTATGCCAGAGGGATATGCCATGCCATCACCAAATTCAGGCATACTTGCCTGAATTCACACCTTCAGGCACCTCTGTCAAGAAGTGCTGCTCTTCCCCTGTACTGAGGAGATGTCCTGGAGCTGCTGGGGTGTTGGTTAAAATCTCACCAGGCTCCCATCAGAGCTTGAACTCAATGAAGCAGGGAGCTGTATGGCCTTTCAGTCCACACAGAGAAAGGCATGAGGGATGGCATCAGGCACAGTCCTGACAGATGCCTGAGACTTTCCCCTCAACTCTCCACTGCCTTTGATGTTGCTGGTGCTGGGTGTGTCCTCTTTTGCAACCTTATGTATATATTTTGTTGGCCCCATTCCTAGTTTTTAAAAATCCTCCTGATCCTGCTGGGCCTTTGGAAGCAGAAGTGGACATTGCTTGGACTCAGTCATGGGCAACCACATTCCTGGGGCTGCTCCTGACCACATGAGATCCCCAAAAGCTGTGTGTGAGGAGCTGCAGCATACAAGCTGAGGAAATTCCGTGTTCCTCTGGCATTTAAAAACAATGCAGTGGGGCGGACTGGGGAAGGCTTTGCCTCTCAGCTGGAGGGTATTTGGGAAGGAAGATGCAAAATGCCTCATCCCAAAGTACAGAGTCCCCAAGGGCTGCCTGGACAGGTGCTGTGGCCCCAGTTGGAGCAGGTAGCTGAGGAGACAAAAGTACCTGGCATTCTCTTACACAGCTTTTCCCTAATACATTTCTTTGCATCCAGTACCTTGCAGAGGAACACCACTAGTACACAACTGGTGGCCCAACACCAAAAACCCTTCAGAGGGAGGAGACAGCTCACATCAGTGGGATATTTATCCTTTCTTGAACTTCAAGCTTTTCCCTGTAATTAATTTTTTTCCTTCAAAAAAGCAGCAAAGAATTCTTTCACAACAAATCTATTTGTTGATGTCAATTTTGTCTTTCATCATAGAATAATCTAGGTTGGAAAAGAACTTTCAGATCATCAAGTCCAACTGCAGCTTTTCATCAGAAAAACACATTACAATTCACCTCTAATGTCATAGCAAACGCACAGAAACATCTCTCACTTTGGCATAGGACAATATCAATAATTTTACCAAAGCGATAAATTTGGAAAGGGAGCAGAAACTGATACAAAGTCTCATAGTTTTGTGGAGAAGTTTCAGTGACAATAGGCAGCACTGAGGCAGCACTGTTACATGCAGGCCCTCTTCCTGGATTTCACACTGTTGGAAGGACATCCTTTGGTCAGGGGCACCTGGCAGAGCTGACAAGCCTTAAAGTGCTTGCAGAGATTCAGAACTCCTCTGCTCTTGGAACTTTTTATCCCTTTACTTCTCTTCTGCCTGGCAGTCCTCCGGGTGCTGCTCAGCTGTTGCTTTTCCTGCCCCAGCTACACAATGTCTTTCTTTAGCTTTGCAAATAGGCTTTCCTTGTTGTTTTGATCTCTTCCTGTTCTGCTTAAGGAGTTTTAAATCACTGCATGGCAACTGCATCTCGGGGGGATTTGGGGTTCAGACATGGGTTACATGTGATAGCAGCTCTTCAGCAGGCTGACAGCAGCATTGCAGGAAATACAGGTTATTTCAGGAAACAGCTTGGGAAAAGGACATCTTGCTTTTTCTGGAGATTCTAGCTCTGTCCAGGCTGTTTCACAAGGTAGGATGCGCTGTAGGAACCAGTTCCATGTGAAATGATGCAGATGGTCCCTGCCAGGCACAACAGCCACCAACCAGAGACTCTTCCCAGGTGTCACATAAGTATCTCAGGTTGCCTTATGGCAGTGTCATCAAGCTGGCTGATTGATCAACAGAAACATTCACCCTTTAGGCAGCATACTTGGATGTTTCCCAGGTCAAATCCTGTCCTCATGTCACACATCTTAGTTAACACATTAATGTTAACTAAGAAGAAATTCAACCTCTAGACACCACAAACGCAATAGCCTGGACTATGAACTCCCCTCCTGAGCCATTTAAATTCATCCAGCAGCACAGGAGTTACACAGGGATCCCCACAGGGTGGAGAAGCACTCCACCTGTGGAAGGAGAGATGAGCTCCCTTCCTGTTAACTTGGTGGGCACTGCTTTTCCTCAGCAGCAATTAATGGTTTAACAAAAACACAGGTCCCCAAAACCATGTCGTGGGCAGGTAGAAATGGATCTGAAAACGCTAATGGATTAGTCAGTGTCAAAGATGTTTCTTACCTTAGTGGAAGAATAACAAAAAGAAATGGCTTGTGTTACCATCCTCTGTGTATGTTATCTTCTGCTGCATAATAATGTATTAGTAAGTTAAAGTATAGTATATATATCTGTACATCATCTCCTTCAGGAGATTGTCTGGTTTCCCTTTTTTTAAAGACCACTTCAGTAAGGATCAATTTCCTACCACTGTTTCTTTTGAGTTTCAGTAGGGAAGGAGTCACACAGTTGCTGCTAGCTCCAAATTTCAGCAGGCTCCTCCATCTCTGATTTGAACCATCAGCGCAGCTAACATGGTGTTCACAGAAAAATATTAGGAAATTCAGCTGATTTTAACATGTATAGATAGGCTCCTGAACCACCCAGACACAAAAGACATCTCACAAATAATTGGTGGTGAATAATTGATGCAATTAAAATATCCACTTCTCCTATCCGTGGGAGCAGATCATTCATTTCTGATTGCTTCAGCACTTTCTGGGGGATCTTTGATCAGCTCTATAAAGCACAATGTACATTTCCATTTTCTGCTTTAGATAAGTTTATCACTGGGCCAAGGGCTGAAGGAATTAATTTAGCCCATGAGTCTGTCAGGCTTAGATTTCAGTGTAGGAAGAGGTGGAAATCTCTTAAATGTCAAAGCCTTCCCTTTAACAGCCATGTAAGTCTGCCCTGCTTTGAAAAACTAGTGCATATGAAATGCAGCACTTGGGTGCAGAGATAACAAAACCCATCACCGGGACAAATGCATCAGATAGTTGTTCTTGTTTATTTAACAATCCTATTAGAGACTTCTAGACCACACCTCTAAATAAGCAGGCATGTGTCCACTTGTTTCTGTGTCTTACTGCAGTAGAGGGAGTTCTTTGAGAGAGCAGGAAGTTAGTGATTCATTAATTTAAATTGCTGCCAATCCACTTGGGAGTTGTGTTAATGGTACTCAGTGCATCCAGATCTCAGGTTTTCTAACATTCCTTTAAATTGCAATACTAAATCCATATAACATCATCACAATGCAGAACATCAGCTTTGAAAAATCTAAAAACCTTAGTCTCCCTTTTTTGAGTTCTCAGTGTAATTTTCCAGTTGGGACTATTTCACAGTCTTAAAATTCACTTACTACAAACCAGTGTGAAAGGCAGACTTCAGTTAGTCTCAAACATACAAAGAAGGAAAGAACAGAGATCAGTGGCCCATGATCTTTCAGCCAGTACTTCTGTCTTCCACATTTCTACAGGAAATTTTGCATGGGCTAATATTAAGACAAATTGTTGGGTAAGCTTTTATTTTTAAATTGTTGGGTAAGCTTTTATTTTTATGTCAGAGCTGTTTTCTTGTCAGCACAGAATCTATAGGTCTGTTTTGCTGTACATTAAGCAACATAACTGGTGTCCATTTTGCATAGTATATCCTCTCCCTGCTCCTTTCCAAAGGAAGAATTAACATTACAGTGTGGTAAGATTTTGTAATTGATGTAAAGGACTTCAAGGAAAAGTAGCCCCAGTTCACAGGTTAAATCGGTCCTGTGGATATTTGCAACAGATGTGAGCTAATTAAAATTAACATTAAACGAAATTAACTTTAAATGAACTACATTATATTTGAAAATCCACTTGAATTAACCGAGTCCTGTTTCCTTCCCTTTATTTTTCTATTACTAATATTGCCATTTAAAGGTCATGCTATTTTCTGAAGCCTTTTTGTGAGGTTTGTTGTTTTGCTGGTGCTTCTCAAATCCCACAGTCCAGATGTGCAGCGGTCTGTGCTTGCGTGGTTGAGCCCCCTTGCCCACAGACATGACTCCTCGTGCAAACAAGCATTTGAAACTGCAGATTAGAAAATTAGATTCAATTGCCTCGGAAATGGCCGTTTCATGCACAAATTAGAGGTTTTGCCAAAATGAACATACAGAGCAACGTGGAGGAAGATGGGCTGAAAACGCTGCCCACAGAACACATGCACGCAGCACCCAGGCGTGTGCAAACTCTGGGACACTTTCTATTTATTGCTGTACCTGCAGTGGGCTGCACAGGCATTCCTCTATGATCTCCAATTAGAGTTAAATGCAGTATATTTAACTGCAGTCAGACTTCCAGCCTGTGGGGCTCATACGGCTTTCCATACCTTTCCAAGGGTTTGTTTTGGTTTTTTTTTTCTGGTTGGTTTGTGGGGTTTTTTTATGGGTTGTTTTGGTTTTTTTTTTTTAATAAAGAAAAGCAGTGGTTTTGAGGTATCTGTCAGAGTGCAGCTCTTTCCAAGAAGGATATGGCCCATAACATCTTCTAAGTATCAGCTTAAGTTTCTCTTAACCTTTATTTCACAGGCACTGTGCACTAGTTTGCTAATGCCAACCTAGGAAGGTTTCTGTCCAGAGGTGATGTTTGTATGATTTTGACTACAGTATCAGTTGACACTTGTACCTCCAGCCCATGGCACGTGGCTGAATATCTCTCAGCCAGACACGGAGTTAGCACAATGCTGGAATCTCACAGGGCCCAGCCTCTGCCAAGTCAGGCTCTTCCCCCATGTCAGTCTAATATGCCAGTCTGCCACCAGGGAGGGAATCCCTGTATTACATCTTCTGCCTAATTTCTGAGGACACAGGGAGTCCCTTCTCGTCCCTGTTTGTTTGTTTGTTTGTTTTATTTTTGTGCTTCTCACCTGTAAGAATAGGCATTTTGTTTCCTATTTGTAAATGATGCTGAAGGATAACAAAATTGTGTTTATGGCAGTTGTACTTAGCAGCCATAACAAGAGTCTGTTTTATTCATAACTGGAGAAAAAGGAGCAGTGAAAGCCAGGAGATTAGTTCAGGTAACTACAGCAGGTGAAGAATTAGGTCTCCATCAGGAGGTTTTCATTGCTCCTGTCCCACCTTGTGTGAACACTGGGAGCCAGTGTTAAACCAACAGAGAGCTTGAGAAGAATTATCAAGGTTTACTGTTTTAACCTGCCTATCCTGCTCCTCACAAAACTCTTGCCCAGAGCGCTCCCAAACACTGCTTGCCTGACGGGTAGGGGAGGTGCCTGGGCCCTCAGAAGGGTTGTGGGTGATGGGGAATCAGTGGAGCACAGCAGCAGCCTTAGTGCTGCATCCTCAGCTCAGAGGCTGCTCGGCAACTCTTTGGCAAGTTGAACATCTTTTATAAGGCTGGCCAGAGATCACAGCTCAGTGGCACAAGCCTTAAGCTCTTTTCTGGACTGGGGCTGGAATGTTACAAATTAATACCTTCCAGGGACTCATAACTGATCGAACTTGGTGTAAATATTTTACAGAAGGCACTTAAGCATCACAGTAAATGAACTCCTAATTTATAATCTAGGAGCAGATGAGGAAAAATCGAGATGTGCTTTACTCCAACTGTGATTTCAAAATAAATCATGCACTGCAGAATTTTTCATGGTTTCTTATCTATCTTATTTAGTCTGTTTTGCTTAAAAAAATTAGTATTTCTGCCCACATCGGTGTGAGGACAGAGCCACAGCCTGCAGGTGTGCAGCCAGCCTTGCCTGGCTCAGGAAGATTTTTGAAGCCCTGTGTACCGAGGAGACGTTAGTGCTGGTAACAGCTTTGGTGTGCAACAGGGCTTCACAGACAGGAATCCAAAATGCAGTTGTTACTTGAATTAGAAAATCCCAAATTTCTGAGGGCAACGTATATCAGCCACACATAACTACACATAGTGTAGTTACACATATACACATGTATATGCAAACATATTAACAAACGTGGATGGATTAAATGCCAGAATTCCTGTATAGAAGGAATATTTATTTTATGCATATTTATTTTATTTGGATGTTGCATATACTTTTCCATCAAACAAAAAAACAACAGGGATGTCTTATTAGAAAAACCATGATGGAAGCATGCATGGGATGCCAGAGAGAGTAAAATTACCCTCTAAGTAATTCAAGTCTTCTGGAGGTTTGCTTTACACTGTAATTTAACATTTCTGGTGTAAGCAACTCAGTCAGACTGACATTTAATTCTGATGGTTTGGAACTGTGGAGCCAGTGCAAAGCTTGGAATAGCTGGCTGCCACTGAGTCTGGTCCAGACTGCTCCAGCATCCAATTTCTGCTGTTGGCAGGGAAAGAAGGCTTTGACATAGCTTCTCCCCAGCTGCAGGGCTAGCCAGCATGCATCCACCAGCCACGTGGCCAGGGAGCTCCACAGGGCTGCTAGGTAGAATCCCTGAGTAAACAGAGTGCCTGGCATTACCAGCACCTTTTGGACTAACCAATTGTTAAAATTATCCTACATAATGATTACTGCACAGGTGATAATTATTAGTAACAAGCAATTATTAAATTACACTTGAAAACCTTGTTGTGCCAGCTTCTGAATAAATACATCTAAGGAAAAACGTCCCTGCCCTGAGTTCTTAAAGCCTTGTTTGGTGACTGTTCTCAGGGTGTGGCCAGAAGAAAAAAAAACAACACAGAATATGTTTTGAGCTTTATGGTTCAGGGGAAATTCTGTACAAAGCATTTGCAAATACTATGTGCCCCTCAGCCACTGGGTATCATGACTCACAAAGGTGAGCTGGTAGAGGGTAATTTTGCAAAAAGCCTTGCAAAAAAAAAATTCAAGACAGCATTCCACATTATGACATAGAGTTATAGAATCTTTTAGGTTGGAAAAGACCTTTAAGATCATTGAGTCCAACCATGACCCAGCACTGCCAAATCCACCACTAAACCATATCCTCAAGTGCCACATCTACACATCTTTTAAATACCTCCAGGGATGCTGACTCCACCACTTCCCTGGGCAGCCTGTTCAAATGGCTGTCCATCCTTCCAGTGAAGAATTTTTTTCTGATATCTAATCTAAAGTTCCCATGGTGCAACTTGAGGCCATTTCCTCTCATCCTGGCACTTGTTACCTGAGAGAGGAGACCAACACCCACCTGCTGCAACCTCCCTTCATGTAGTTGCAAAAAGCAAAAACGTCCAATTCCTGAGCCTCCTTTGCTCCAGGATAAACACCCCCAGCTCCCTTAGCTGTTCCTCAGATTTGTGATCCAGACCCTTTGACATCTCTGTTGCATTTCTCTGGACACACTCCAGCACTTCAATGTCCTTTTGTTGTAAGGGGCCAAAAACTGAACACAAGATTTGAGGTGAGTCGCACCAGTGCCAGCTACAGAGGGATGATCCCTCCTCTGCTCCTGCTGGCCTCACTCTGGCTGATACAGGCCAGGGTGCCACTGGTCTTCTTGGCCACCTGGGCACACACTGTCATGTTCAGCTGCTGTCAATCAGCACCCCCAGATCCTTTCCCACAGCAGCTTTCCAGCCACTCTGTCCTCAGCCTGTAGTGCTGCCTGGGCTTGTTGTGACCCAAGGGCAGGACCTGGCACACAATGTCACACATTTGGCCTCAGCTGATTGATCCAGCCTGTCCAGATCCCTCTGCAGAGCCTTCCTGCCCTCCAGCAGATCAGAACTTCACACAACTTGGTGTCATCTGAAAAATGACTGAAGATGCACTCGATCTCCTTGTCAGGTGTTACACAGGACTGGCCCAATGCAGAGTCCTAGGGGACACCCCTTGTGACTGACCACAAACTGGATTTAATTCCAGAGGGACTTAATGCCTCCTTTACCTCAGTGTTTAATAGTAAGACCAGTTTTCCTAGGGGTACACAGCCCCCTGAGCTGGAAGACAAAGATGGGGAGGAGAATGAAGCATCTACAATCCAAGCAGAAATGGTCTACACCACCAAGACACACACAAGTCCTGCAGTTGTGTTACTACAACCCCATGCAATGCTACAGGCTTGGGAAAGAGTGGCTGGAAGGCTGCCTGGAGAGGGATAAGCACATCCAACATTTTGAAAGAAAGTGTGCAAAGCATTAAATAGCTGCAATATATAGCAAGACTAAGTGATGACATATAGATGAAAAACATCCTTTCACTGCCTTTAGCCTGATTGGAATTGTTTCTGTGCAGTTGCAGGGTGGATTAAAGACAGGATTTGGATAACACAGTATCATGGTCCCAGGGGACTAGTTAGTCAAGTTTATCTTCATATAATCATTGCAGTGTACAGTGTAAAATAGGAAAAGGATTTTAATCTGTTTCTGTCTAGATATGTTTCTTCATCACATAAAGCACCACTAAAATTTTTAAGTAGAGAAAGTATCCTACCACCACTGGGATAGACAGCAGCTCATTTTGGGGCTGGAGTGGTCCTGACTCAAGTTGCTGTACTACTGGCCATTTGCAGAGTGGGTGACCCTTTCCTTTAAGCATCAGGATCTCTTTCTCTTCTGAGTCCTTAATTTCAAGTGAAGATCATAAAAAGGCAAATCCTCTTGAGATATGTGTTTGTTGGGCCATTGTGAAAACCCACCTGAGCAGGAGCAAACCAGACAAATGGGGTCCCAGCAGCTTCCAGTACCCTCTGCTCTGAAGAAGCGCCCGTGTCAGGCTTGTCCTCTTAAAGCTTTCCATTACCTTATGAAATCTACTATCTTATTTTGCCTTGGATCATTTTCTCATTAAACATCAACATCCTTATTTTCAAAGTAATGACATTTAAAAGGTATTGCCACAGGGAGGCCAAATTAGATCAGGGTCGCTGCCGTGCCAGGCACTGTGCGTGCACAGAAATAGATGCATGGCTGGGAGGACTTTTCTTCTCTTAACCTCTTCCTACCAGACCTTCAGACACTTTGTTGAAGCCTGATGATGACTGTGGTAGGCACTGTCAGTCTCTGGCTGACCACAGGCTGGGGAAAATCACATGCAGCTGTGAGGAGGTAGAAACTCCCTTCAGCCATGTACGGTTCATCACTTTAAAAGTTCAACCTTAGCCTGACCAGAGCTACTACCAGGAAGGTCGAGTAAACCTGTTTCAAGGCTACAACTAAAGCAGTGCAGAGAGCCCTCTCTGCTGGGGAGAGAGGATGGACCCAGAGTGATGTGGTTAAGATGTGTAAGCTCCATGTAACAGCATCAGCCACAGCACCAGAAATCCCATCTCTTATGATGCAACTGCTCTTCATAAGATATTAACTTGAAATTCATTAGGTCAGAGGAAGTGTCTTCTGTCCCTCTATGCACAGAGCAGTCTTGTCCTCTGAGCAAACGCCTTTTTATACTCCTATGCTGCTCTTCTTCATGCTACCAGTGTTGATGCACTGAGGTCCTTTCCCACAGTATTATGGGAGACTATTATTCCTGGATTGGTAAGAGAAATTCTCAAGGACATAGGTAGGCATAACTTCTACATCATCCATGGACTAGTCTATTGTCTGTTACTGGTGATAGGGAGGCAAGTTAACCTCTTCCTTCAGTTTGCACTGTGAAGGTCTTCCTCTTCTGCACCCAGTGCAGAATACAAAAATCAAAATATTCAATCTCTTCTTTATCTGGGCTCTCTCTGATAAGAGGTTTCCAAAAGCCAGGAATTCACCACAGAGTTTGAATACACTTTGCCTGATCTTAATCCTTATGGAGTAATAGTGGAGGGAACTCGTCAGCAACCACAGAGCTTTGAATTCCCTGCAGAAGGATGCCTGGAAAACAGCCTGCAGAAACTATATAGGGGAAGGAGACAGCTGGGCAGACAATTTTGTCCTACTTCAAAATCGCCCCAAAAGGGTGCCCTGGGTCAAGGTACCCCATGGCAGGTGAGTGGCTCTACAGCACTGAAGTTTAGTTGACAAAAATTTGTCTCATCTCTTAAAAAAACTGCACTGAGTAGAAAGCTCAGAGGAGGAAAAAGTGGCAGATGTTAACAGCAATTATTGTTTTTACAGATAACTGCGGTCACTGGTCCTAAGCCAGATTTTAAGACAGTGTGAGCTTGTCTTCCTTGATAATATTTGTACTTCATCTTAAATCCCAGGGTGTGGTAATGCTTTAAAGTAATTTATTGCTCATTTCCATTCTGTTATTTTAAATTAACTTGGGGATTCATGAATGTACATTTTCTATGTATTCTTAGAGGAGCTGAGGTGCTTTTCCTGCACCTGGTGTGGTGTCAGCTGAGAAGACAGGATTGTATTAGGTCTCAGTTACTCACATTTCTCAGCTAAGCTACACTCTAAAACTGCCCTGCCATCAGTAACATACTTACATGTACAAAGGAAGGGGTGAAAGCATATGGGGAAATTCAAGTTCTGTCAAAGTCTTGCCTTTCATGGGAAGGGCTGTATCCAGGCCTCCTGCAGGAAGTCCCTCACCCTGACATCCCAGTTCTGGCAACCAAAGTCAAGGCCACAATAAGCTATCCAGGCTACATATGGTGCTCATAGGAAAAAGTTGATATCCCAATAAGAAGAAAATCTGTAAGAGAAGGTTTCCATAGTTGGCCGTAGTTTTGCTCCTAGAATACATGGACTTCTGTAGGGCAGGGCACCAGCTCCCTGGGCTCTGTTCCAAGCTGTTTGCTTAGCTATGAATTCACAGAGAAGGTTAATGAAGCCAGCATTGCTTTCCTAACTTCAGCTATTCTGGGCAGTATCATGGACTTCATGTGCAGCTTCAGTTATCTGAGTGCTCTAAAGGAAGGACAACAGGAACGGTATTTAAAGGAGACCATTTGCATTCAGAACTATTTAGGTTCCTCTCAGCCAGGTAGCCTACAAGAACAGAACACACATGTCAAAGCTCACTAAGCAACCTCGCTGAGGCAGATACCTGTGAGGCCTTTGCCAGGCTGCTTGCCCCAGCACCTGAGCAGAAGCAAATGCACCCTTGCTGATAATTGTATGTTTGCTGTGTAATCTGGTTACTCTGCTCAGGCTCATTGTGGCTTCCAGACAGCTCCTTTCCCTGGTCCATATGAGCTCTCTCTCTGGTGTCATTAGCACACCTTGTATGCAAATAACTGCAATGCACCCTTGGAAAGAATTATTTCCTTACTTTTAATGAGGTATGCTGATAAATAAGCAGATTATATTGTTTTTGTTGCCTTAATGCCAATGCAAATGTTTAACTAACTCACCTAAGTGTGAGTAACTGGTGTCAGCTGAGTCAAGAAGCTTCCAGTATCCCTTTTAAAGACAAATATCTTAAACCAGACATGGGCAGAAAAAGCGATTTAGGTTTGCTTGACTGACTACTCACCCTCATGGCCAGGATAGCTGCTAGGAAAGCCTACCTGGTCTTGAGGCACTCCTGGGAAGGAGGGCAGGCTGGAGTATGGCACTTCCCAAGGAGCCCCCGGTGAAGCTGTAAATGCCGTATCAGTTGAGTATTGCTGGTCTAGAAGTCATTAAACCTCTTAATTTTATTTCGTAACCTAGAGATAAGGTTCCTGCTGTGATAAATGTGTAGGAGATGCATAATTAGGCTTCCAGTGGCACACAGATGATGCAGCTTTCCTTAGTATTTAAGGCTGAAGCTGACAACTCAGCCTTTGCCAACCAATATTCTATCCTAGGGTTATCCTTTAATCATGCCTTGGATACCACAGTCTAACTGCTGACAACATTGTATTTGTGCTATTGTTTCTCCTGTTGTGTACACTGAAAACAAAGCACTTCAAAATGCGAAGCACAGCTGATGTAAATAAAAAAACCCAGTTGTTACCAGGAAACAGCTCATCAATATGCAGTGCCACAGGAGCATGTTGGAGTCCAGGCACGTGGAGAACTCCTCGTGCTGCCCTGGGGGGCCCAAGACCCCGGCTGGGACCCCAGGAAAGCACTGCCTTTGACCTTAGTCCATGGGAAAAACTTCCAACACTTAGAGATAAGTTGAAAGCAACGAAGGTGGGAAAGAAGCAGTAGTTTAGTTTGTCACAGGGCGAAATTTGTAGTTTTGGGGTTTTTAGTATGGAGACAGATGAGAGCACGATGGAGAATTTTGGGCAGTGACTCATGTTCTTCTTCTGCTGTGACGGTGGCACAGAGACATTGGTAGAATGGGTTTGACACAGAGGTGTGTTTAGAATAGGTAGGGATTATTGGCACAGAACAATAAACATAGCACATTTTGGGAGTTAATTGGGTTAGAAACCTTTAAGAACCTTGGGATCTTCTGTCCAGAGGATTTTTTTCACTGTGTTTCCTGCACATTAAGCCAGGTTTTGGCAGCGTGCAGAACTTGAGATAAGAAATAGAATAAACAGCTCTGAAGACCGAAGCTGCAAGTCTCATTTATCTTTTTAACCCTGGTACTGGACTTCTAGTGGAAAAAGATCACGCTCTCATCACAAGTGGGGACTCCTGAAAGGGAGTATCCCACAGGAGCATATGGAGAGTAGAATGAACCTAGACTAGAATAAAGTATTGGCAGGAGCCATGCCCAGGTATTCTGCACCTGGGGGACAGGAAAAATATCCATAAAAGGGAGGAATGGTTATAGATAAGAGCTTTTTCTACAAAAGCAAGGCTTCAACTCACCTGCAAAAGGTGAAGTTCAGAACAGATTAACTGGATAGCATGGACCTCTGAAGGAGTTTGGAGATCAGAACAGGTCCAGACACAGCTGCTGGTGATTAGAGGCTGTTGACTTCAAAGTAGCAGGAGGACATCAGGTGTCCTCAGCTATCTCACATGAGAAATTTGGACAGTGATAGCAAGCAGCAAAGATTGCAGGAATGACCTGTCTAATTATTCCTTTCTGCTCTTCATTTAATGTCATCAGGAGATCAACAATTCTCTTAGGTTAAAGCGAAGTGACCTTGTTCTGCTGTCTTGTGAAAAGGCTTTTCTGTCTTCACAACTGTCTCAAAGATTGGTGAAGGCACTGAACAGCTGGAAGCCATGCTGTTTGTCTCCCTGAGGGGTTTTTTTGTGGGTTTTTTGTTTGTTTGTTTTTTGTTTTGTTTTGGTTTTTTTTGCAGAGTTACTCTTTACTGTTTTTAGGAGTAAAAAAATCTCCTTTCCTTAGGGGATTTTCTTAGTGTTAAGTGTGTTCATTGCAGTAACGGGAAAAAGAATTTTCTGGCAGACCTTTCCTCTTTCCTTGGTTAAATACCCTCTTCCCTTGCTCATCTCTCCCAGATAACTAACTGGGACTATCTGTATGAGTAAATAGTAGGTATTTGAAAGAATGGAGGTTTATATCATATATTTTCTGCTTCTATCATCTTTTATACTTTCTCTACACTGCGTAATAAGGTATTTTATGGAAACATTAGGCCACAGTTCTAGAACAGGAAAGTTCCTGGAAAAATTCAAGTTTGCATGTGGTTGTGGCACCTAAGCCTGTGCTAATCTTCAAACAGTGGAAGTACCACTATGAAAAGTAAATCCAAATGAGGTTTGGTGATTTGTTTTATTTTTGTTTTTGCATGTATGTTTCCCTGTGGTCCTTATTTTACACTGTTTATGGGGGTTAGTGGAAATTCTTTCTGCTCTTATACACTGTACCCCTTGCAGAGAGTGAAAGAGAATAATTTGGAGAGCAAAATAAAATATTAGATTACAACTGACTGACTAAAAGGACAGATGCACAGGGGGCTCTGCATCTGAGAGACAGAGAAATTATTCTAAAGAGAAAGAATGAATTTCACTTCTTGTATGGGGAGTGTCTTAATTTTATCAATAGTCTCTGGTTTATGGAGACATCTTCACACTCATTAATCTGTCAGAGGAGCTGCTGTGCAGGATTTGTAGAAATTTAGTCAGTCCTGAGTCTAGAAAAATCACTGTGATCTTTATCACCTTCCCAGTTAATTCTGTGCTGATAATGGCTATCTCACTGCACAAAATCTTTATCTTGTGTTGCTCAATTCTGCCTGCCTTCCCTGAAAGACCAACACAAATAATTCCTTCCAGGTGGAACAACCATTACTTGCTTAAGGTCTGAATCCTGCAAGCATATAAGATTGTATTTAATTGTGCTCTAGATTTCATTCCCATTGATGTCAGGAGAGCTGTTCAGACAGGGAAAATTAAATGTTTACGTGCTTTGTAGCAATATTAAGTTTTGCCCTTCCTCTTGCTATCAGTCCTGGCTCTCCCAAGTGCCTTGGAAAGCATGAGACTGTCCAAGCACAGATGAGCCAAGAAATAAACTCTGAACAATTAAAGGGGAAGTCCAGCTGTGCACCCATGGCCTCTGTTCTCAAGTGTTGCTTTTAACAGTGTAGCAAGAGCTGTTTAAAACAGCAACATTTTCTTTGAGAGAGAGAGAATTTGTATCACAAAGATTAAATAACTCATCAAAGAAGCAGGATCAAGCTCATTTACAGGGTGCTTTCAGTCCTCCTTTCCTCCTGTTACACAACTGCTGCAGACACACAATCGCTTTAATGCAGGCTGCTGATGGGAGAGGGTCAAAGCCTTTTGGCTCTGGATGGAAGGATCCCAGGCACTTTGCCTGCAGCATAACAGGGAGGCAAAGGCCAAAGGAATGGTTGCTTCTGGCATGATTTAGTTGATATAACAGGAACCTAGTTGGAAAATGCTACAGTCGCAGGCTGTGTTAATACAAGTGGGGGAAAATAGAGAACTTCAGAGGCTGTCGACCATCCCTGAGCATGTCTGAAAGCAGATCATGATGGAGCTGACTTTGCTGTGGTTAGTCTCAGGAGTATTGACAGACTGCAAGAGGGTGAAGTATAGGGACAAACCTAGAATCAGCTTTAATTCCACTAGAGAGGATGGTGTCCATTACATTTTGGGGTCCTCTTGTTTTTGTCTTATATCAGCAATTCTGCTAAATCAGGTAACGCACTGGGCTTCTCTCATATGGAGGTTTTACTCAACCATTCAGCATGAGCCCCCCAGAAACAGAAGGCTTCCTTCCCAGGTCAAAGGGACTGAGTCACTGTCCTTCTCTCCATCACAAGTGACCACAAATGCCCAGGCCAAGCAAGTACATTCAGTGCTTTGTGATGGGATGGGGAGCAGATGTAAAGGACTGAGTGAGGAGGTGAGAGCCAGAGAAAATCTGTGGGCTGTGAGCCTGAAACCTGTGTCCTTCTGGTCAGGGAAAGGTACAGAGAGGAATCTGGTGACAGGAAGACATGAAACTTTAAAGATGAGGAGGAAAAACTGATGTCTGGTTTTGCTCCCCTTGCTTAGTAGGGGATGTAATGCCAGCATCATCAGCCTGCCAAAAACAAGAGGCTGGGTAGCCCTCTAGGTGACAGTCGGGCTAGGGCTGCCCACAACCAAGGCACCTTATCCTCAGCATGAGCACACAGTGCCACAGACCAAGCTACTCCCAGGCTACATCTTTTTCCCATGCAGAAAAACCACCTTCTAGGAGGATTTGGCTTTTGCAGAGCACCAGAAGCATCATTAGCTAACCTTGGGGCAACTTCTGCCAAACTTGGTCACCTTTCAGTCTCGTCAGAAAGCACCATACTCAGCACTGGACAGATACCAACAGTGTAGCTGTGAATTTAGTGTGATGGACATGTCCTGAGTGCACCTTGACATGTTGGATGTAAGGATCCTTTACAAAGTGATACAGATGACATCAACAAATTTAGATTCATTATCTTAATGAATTTGTAGCCAGTAAAAGAGAAACTGGGCTGCGATCTTTTCTTAAAAATAAATTGTAGCAGCTTCATCATAAAGACATTTAGGAAAAAATCTGATTGCTGAAGATATTCTATAGAAAGTTAAGTTACTTAAACATAAGTTCTTTTTCCCCACTCATAGCAAAGCTTGAATTGGGAGGTGGAGGAACAAGTAATTTTCTGAGCTTTTGTACAAAACTGCCTGGCACAGCCATGCTCTACGTTTTAACTTCATCATTTGCCATAGTCATTCACATTGTTGTAAGAGAAGCAACATGCTGCAAAACCAGACTTAGAATATCTTGTACATAACCTGCATCAGAAGTAATGAGCCTAAAGTGGACAGAATGGTAGAGACTGGATCTGTAAGTGCAAGAAGGAATTCTTGGCACAGCCCCTCCACTCTGTTTTCCTTTCTGCAGATCTGCTGTGCTGCACCTCCCAGAGGTGTGGCAGCACCGTGCCAATATGTGAGTGCAGTACCAGGAAACAGCTTCACACCAGCTTCGGGGTGATGCTAAAGGGAACAGTTCAGTGAAGACAGAGTGTGAGCTTGGAGCTGTTGCGTGTCCACACCCCCTTCTCCTCCCTGCTGCACGTGTGGTCAGAGAGTTCTTCACTGTGCAGGGGAAGTGCTGCTGAGCTCCAGGTTGGGCAAGTGCACAGTCCATCCTCAGAAACAATTCCTCTGGCAGTTCAGCTTGGTTTAATCTCTTTAATCCTTTCCTCAGCTGCCTGTTGGAACCACAGAGAACAAAGCACCTTTTCTTTTTGCTGCGTGCTGATGAGGCGTGGTGTCTTAATTACAAACATCTACCCCAGAGGGAGACAGATTACCTCTCCGGCCCCATTTTAGAGTGGAAGAGCTAGCTGTGCTCAATCACATTGATCCCTGTACAGAAAGCACAATTATCTATACTGGCCTCTGTTTTTTGCTTGTCTTTTAAGCTGAAGAATACAGAGATACAGAGCCTTATTAAAAAACTCAAACAAACCTAACCAAACAAGCGTAACACAAAAAGCCTGATTGTGTAAAGGTTATTAAAAAAAAATAAATCTATATTTGATATTTTTCCTGTGGCCATATATTTTCTCTGATTTCCTTCAATACTCCATTCATTTATTTACATACTGCATGTAAGTCAGTATGGTACCTGCTGGTACAGATATGGATTAATGTTCTCTTAAACAGTTCATTCGTATTGGGAACAGTTTTCTTGAAAAACAGCTCTGTTTAATTGCATTTGGACAGTGGATGTTAAGACTACTCTCCAGTACTCGGTTCAGGCTCAAGTATGCTGAGTGGGGGCACTGTCCCTCAAAAATCCTATTTAGTAAATTAAACTGCTTCTAGGGCTTTTTTTTTTATACATACTGTTGGGCAATTCAGTTCTTTACACTGAGTGTATGACTAAAGGCACCGTGGAGAGCTCTGGTACCTGAGAGTGGGATCTGTTCCAAAGGTCAGGAGGTGGAGGACGGCTTGCAGGCAGACGAAGGTCTCTGCCATGACCTGTAAGAGTTTAAAGTACAACACAGATGTGGGGGTTTTAGAGTTTTAAAAAAATGTGTATGTGGATGGACTTTATAAAAAAAAATCTTAATTTTGAATTAAAGTGAGAGGAGACCCAATTCATGTGCTGAAACAATCAAAAGGGAAATAAGGCTGTAAGCTCACTTTCCTCTTTGTCGTAAGACCACATACAAAGATGAATGACAGGCAGTGGCCTCATGCTGGCAGTTCAATAAACCAAGGCTTTGTCTGTCTTACCACGTTTAATTAAGGCTTGAAAAACTTGTAGCCAACAACATTTGTCGTGGCTGTGCTCATTTGTAATTAGCATGTCAATCCCTTCCACTTAAATGGCTGCCGCTCTGAAAGTCCATAGCAGGCCACCATCCAAAACATGGACTTTTGGGTGGTGCTGGCTGCTAAGTCTTTTATGTCCCTGCTGAAAGAAGAGGTGCCCTCTATGGTGTTCTTCATAAATATTCCTGACTCTCCTGCCTCTGTTATTGTGTCTTGCTCATGTAGGATTTGATAGTTTGTTTCTGAAGGCAATTTTAAAACATCTGGAAGCAATTACTTTGCTTTCAGGGTTTTTTTTTATACTCACCTTTTTTTTTTTTTTTTGCACTTCAGTCCCCCACTGGGGACTCCAAAGAGCCCCTCTCTGTGCATACCCCAGCATGTGTGAAATAAAACATCAAACTTTGCTTACTGCCACAGGGCAGGTTTTATTTCAGCTTAATCCTTAACTGATGTTCTCAGGCCTAATCCTGCTTGTGCTGGGAATATTGCCCAGAGCAAGCTGCAAAAGCCTGGTGTATCTCTGTGCATTCATCCAACAAAACCTGTGTGTCCAGAATCCAAAAATGGATTGTATTCACCATTTTCTTAATACTTCCTTCCAAATGGATGACTCCAAGGACTTCCATTGGGACCTCCTCTGCAGGTCTGCTGGGAAATTCCCCATTACAGTGCACTGTCCCAGCATGATATCTCCCATTGATACAGGGATCTTTTCAGCTGCATCTGTGCAGATTCATCTACAGCTTCTCTCCTGGTCTCCAGGAACTGATGGTAGTAAAAAAGCCGAGGGAAAAAATGCCATCAATCTGCTCCTGCCCTTTGAGATGTTTGATTGGGGCTCGAGGGCACAACCACAGCATAGCCAGTGCAAGGTCTCACACTTCTCCTGGCTGTAGGCATCATCAGGAGTTTCAGATGGAAGTGAAGGACACACTGCTGGTTCCCAAGAGAGGAAGTTTCTGAAGATGCTGCATGCCTTTTGTTGTATGCATACAACAGCACTTGTGGCCCTTGTCACAGGACTCTTCATCCTTGGCTGCTTGATTCATCAAACATCCTCTTGTTTGGGTTCAGCTTAGCCATGTCCTGTTTGCAAAACCTCTGTCCTGTGTGACTCCTGTGTGACCCCCTGTGCACCAGGGCACAGAAAGGTAACACCACATTGCATTGGAGCCCCAGATGTAGGGAGTGTTTTTGACACTTGTACATGTTTTCAGTAACTATTCTCATTCTTGCTGTTCTCTTGTATTTTGATGTTCACTTTGGCTCCTATTTAACACATCCAACAGAAATTATTAAATCTTGCAAGAAACATACGCAAGTTTGATGTATTACTGGAACATTTCATTTGTTCCTGTTGAACAGACTAGGCTGGAGAAAGGGAAGAATATTTTTGTATACAAGACTGCACTTCTAACTTTCAACTATATAAATAACAACAACAAAAAAAGAGTAATATATGATACACAACTCATCCTCTGAAAAAGCCACTTCTGAAAAAAAAAAAAACCTGATCTGCATAGTTTGGGATTCTTACTTTTTCAAGTTTCTTAGTTTTTCGAATCATCTAATTCAATGGGGCTTTTTACATCTTACTACTCATTTTTGAAAGTTTTAAAATATGCTCATTCTGACCCAAGGAAAAGGCATCTTAAAGGCATCATCAAATCTTTACATATAAGTGTATATGTACACACACTCATCCACAGTAAGTCCATCTATTATAACACACATATAAATATATATTTCAATATACTTCTAAAAGCAAAACCACAAGGCAAATCCTCTCATCTCCTTGACAGCTCGTTGTGTCTTTGACAGATGTTTCTAATAAAGCAGTACGATGCAAAGAGTTAAACAATAGTTCTGTTGAAGTCAGTGAGGATTCTGCCACTCATTCCCTGTAGAACCAGCAGTGCACTCCCATCTCTGCCCAAACCACATGAACAGAAATGTTAACATCACAAGCTTTCCACGTGGGTTTGGATTCAGTGCGAATATCAAATCATCTGTGAGACCCCCTCCCCCTTCCCCTTCCCTTCAAGTGCTCTTAGAAGCTTGAAAGGATTATCTCTAATGTTATTAGAAAGAGAGAAAATATTCGAATAATGTAATTTGCTGCTGCTTATCCATTTGCCTTATATTTTCTGCTGTTGCAATATAAAAATAAAAAGATGCATTCCTGTATTTGCATATTACATCAATTGAACACTTATACAACACGTTGAATATGTCTCTCTAGCTTTATCTCCAGGAGACAGAGCAAATATCCCCAGATTGAGGGTAACATAGGGCACTTTTGCAAAGTGTATTTCTGAATCCAGAAATAATTTGAAGAAGAGCTGCTGCAGAGTGTAATTCTCTCTCTGCCTGCTTTTTGCTCCTTTCTTTCCATGGGAAAAAAAGGGGGGGGGGGGGGGGGGGCAGTGCTATTAGAAAAAAAAATTCTGTTACCCATCTTTGAAATAATTCTGTGTTAAAGCTAAAGGGAGACAGGAGATGTTTCTCTCCTCATTATCTTCAAAGTGACCTCAGCATTGGTTTTGCCTATGGAATGCAAGGGTACATCTGCTCCACATCAAAGTTCATTCCACATTTTTCTGCCCTCTGTCATCCCATATTTGCAGTACATTCTCCTCTCTTTCCTTAATTTTCTTTTGCTTTTCCCCATTCTTGGCAGACTTCAAGGACACTGGAAAATTCACCATAGCATGTGTTACAAAAACAAAGAATAATAAGCCTTTGTTATTTGAGGATCATCAGAACAATTTCTGATGAATTCTCAGCACTCTTGCTTGTAGCCTGCTTTTCTAATGCTGTAATTCATATAATTTCCAACATAAACTTTTTCCATCCACTGTTTATTTTATTAGGTTTTGGTGAGCTTTGCTGCATATGGATTGCAGTTTGGATTACAAAGGTACCTTTAACACTGCAACAGCAAACTTTGCTCTGTAAGACATGAGTTTTTCTTTTGTTTATGGTGCAGAGGTGCCAAAACACACACACACACACACACACACACACACATGCACACAAAAGAAAGTGTGACAAACCTCAGTTAAGGCTGACTCCTCAGCATAGCACACAAGCACACATTTACTAAAATGAGACGCTGCTGAGCTCTCTGGTAGCAGATATGTTCCTCATATGTTTCAAGAAGTGTAAAAGCAGATCTCTGCAGTATTTTCCCCAAAAGGACGGAGCCAAAAGATTATTTGACTCTGGCCTGACTAACCTATGAACCAATAATGGTCTGAGTAAATTTAAAATGCCAGGTGATTTTGTTGCCTGGTCTGCAACTTTTAGCCATTTGCACTGCACCAGATGTACTGAGGTTCTTGGGTTCCCTTTTTGAAAAGTTTCTTGATTTCCTTTAGGACAAAGTCTGGAGCTCATCTTCTAAAGGATGAAATGGTTAGTGTTCTAAAGAACTGCACTGAAACTATATAGGTTTTAGTCCCACTCACCACCACAACAGTTTGTACTCTCAGGCTGCTCCCTGTGCCACAAGTTAGTGTATGCAATGTGCAAACTTCAGCTTCCTGTTACTAAAACTCCCACTTTGGCTGCAATACATCCATTTCAGATGCACTGGAACAAAAATCATATTTTTGGGATGCCACATTAGGCACAATAGAACCAGGCCACGTAATCTACAGGGCAGGAGGAACTAGGCTGCCCTGGGGGTGGCTACCGTGAACAGCATGGATAAGACCTTTTCTGGCCACACAAGCACTCCATGTCCTGCCACAGATGTTGTTGTGGCTGCAGGGATGTATCTGAAGATATTGAAAACCACTGATGACAAAAAGCATTATTCCTTCTTACTGCACAGTGAAGTACACAACATCCCTGAGCATCAATTTTTCTGAGCTAGAAGTGAGCTGGGCTTCTGTGATGGGCATATGGGTAAAAAGAAATGTTCTGGGCATCCTCCCTATCCCTTCTACCCCAGGCTACTCCTGCTGAAGGCTGGGTTGGTTTGTCCTATGTTTACATGTGAGCCTCTCAGTATCAGAATGCAGCACTGATGGTCACAGTGGGCTAATAATTAGGTCTGCTTGCAAAATGCTTTGAGATCATCTTTTCCTTCTCTTCACACAAATGAACTTACTCATCCATAACTAATTCCCAAATGACTTCTCTATTTGTCCTGTTATTATGCATGCAGATTCTGTATAGAAGGTTAGCTACCTAACCCTCTATACAGAATCTGCATGCATAATTTGAGCCAGGAGAGGAAGATACAATTTTAGTTTTACTCAAACTCTTGGATGTGACTTCTGCATAGGCAGCTCAAAACCAAAGGCCCTGAAAGGTCAACTGAGTCCTACTTCATTTGCACATCTTTTATACTCTTCAGGCTTTTTAACAGATATCTCTCTCAGAAAACAAACTTGAGTCCTTTGTCTTTCCCTGTTGCCTTTTTTGTCTAGGAAGGCCACTCACTGGTGGAACACTGGATCAGCTTTTAACAGCTTCAGCAGTGTGACAAGGACCATTGCAGGGCCGAGATCACTATAAAGCAGGCAGGGAAGAGAGTCTGTGGCTCTTCCCAAATTCATTGGTTGTGTGCTTTTTTTCATAGTTCCCATCTGCATTACATTTAGTGCCTTATTTTCCAGTTGCTTTTGTTTTCAGGAAAAGAGAAACAATTTGTGCCATCACATTGCATTTCTTGTCTATAGTTAGACAAAGTTCTGATGAGAATCCATTGTGAGCATTCACCGAGCCTTCTCTGAGCTCCTCATTTCTCTGCCTTTGAATTCCAGAGATTAAAAAACCCTGCTATTCTCTTTTGCCTGTGAAGAAACGTTTCAGTTTCAATCTTGCCTTCAAGGTTGTTCTGCTCTCTGGCCCACTGCTGGTTTTACAGAACACAAATAGTGGGAATATGCCATCTATGGGCCTGAGGAAGGCTTGCAAGCTCTAATAATTGGTTACAGAGGCCTGTTCTGCTATTTAAAGAAGGAGGCAAGCTGTATATTCCATTAAAGAAGTAATGGCAGTGTTTGGAGACAACTCCCATCCCTCATCTTAAACCACTCCCATTCTAAATATAAATATGCCTGGCCACAAAAGTGCTTCCTGTTAGCAAGCAAATACTGATTGTGTCTGATTCAATAGCGCTTTACAGTGGTGATAGAAACAAATGGAACAAAACTCTCCTGATGTTGTTTTGGTGTTTGGTTGAGGTTTTTTCGGTAAAATATAAATTAATGTCTTATTTCACACAGCTCCTACCAAAGTCCCAGCTGCTGAGCCAGCCTAGAGTTGTCTAAGACCAGAGCTGAACTTTCTGTTACTCCTATCAAAGTTATATTTGGGGATAAATAAAGCTCAAATGTCTCATTTAACACCTTTTTAAGTGAAACATCATTTCAGCCAATAAAAGGTTGCAAGGTGCAAACTTCAGATAGATTTAACAGGGGACTGAGCAAAGAAAGCTTGTCCTAAAAGTGCACAGCATGACAAATAGTGAGGCATCTCAGTATGTAACCAAACCTCAGCAGCAGTGAGAGGTACCTAGGAGGGGACAAGACTAATATTCTTATTCATGAGGCTGGATTCACTGCTTTTCACACTGGAGCTGCTCCAGTGTGTCAGTAGAGCCAGCATCCAGCCCTGGTCCATGGCGTGCACTTCAGTGATACACTGGAGAGGAGAGGATCCAAGGTACACAAAGTAGTTATTGCTCCATGTAACTTCTGGTAATTACTCATGTGCATGCTTTAGCCCAAGGCTGATTGAATTACCCCTCCATAAGAGGCAGCTACCTGATCAACTCAAATCCCCCGAAATTTAACTTGACCTTAGAGCATGCACAGGGACACTCATTATGAACAAGCACAACCTGTAGCCAGGGCTTGACTTCCCCTCACCACACCGTGGTGCAAATTCTGCTCTTTGTTATGTGTGCCTACAGAACCAGATACATCAGGGACTGAGAGGAGAGAAAAGAGGCTCATGTCCCAGTTTAAGTCATGGCCACCAAGAACTAACTCAGTGAGACAACAACAATATCAGCCAGCACTCTCAAATTTGAAGTCTTTGGTGCAGACCCCTAGGTCTATATTTAGCATCTTTTGACAAATGAAAGGACATGTCTAGCCCCTTTTAAGAGAAAAAAAATTTGCTTTTTAAATATTCTAGGCATTTAAGCCAAAGAGGACAGCTGATACTGTCTCCTCAAGAAGTTGCCTGTCAACTGCATGTCAAGTCAAATCTTTCCCAGAACGATCCTGTTGCTTTGTGCTAGGAGTTTGCGTTAAACCTGTGTAAACCTGTTTGTTCATCAGTTGTTCCAAGAGCAAAATCAAACATAAAAGTCACAAAATTCTCACAGGGATAGTACTCAGAATCTATTTCTTGAAAAATATTACAAAGGGCATGCAGTAAAAAAGGCAACCTAGTCAAGAGCCAGTTATTAGTAGGCACTCTACAGTGGACACTAAGAATAAGGAAAGAAACAGGCCTCTGGCCAGAGACATTGAAGCTGCTCACGCCACAGGCATGAGCAACCTCTGAATTAAATCTGCTGCCACCTTCTTGAGTGAGACTGACTTTCACTGATGTGTTGGTGTGGTTCACTAGATGCTCCCTCAGAGTAGAAGTGATGCAAAGCCCAGATATTCTTCTCAGTCAGCCTCCAAGAGAATCTTGGTTGTGCCTCCCGGTGATGTTATCTTGAGGTTAGTGGCCTTGAGAAATAGTGACCAAGTCCATTATACTCATTAAAGAGAATGGCAAGCCTGAAAGGATAAAGTTTTAAAGGTGTGTGAGCAGTTTCTATAAACAGCAAGCTAATCTAGAAGGGGCAGCTGCTCTGCACTCTCACTTGATTGCTTCTAATAAAAGTGTTCTTCAGCAAATTGTGATATCGATTCTCTTGCTTGTCATTATACTCCTCTCATACATCTACGGCTTATCCATGAACTGCTACTTTGACCTGATACTCTTTTTTCATATCCTCAGACACTGGCATCATCAAAATCATGCTAATTTTCTGCACAGCTTCTTGCTCAGCTCATACGCATATCTAAATATTCATCTTTCTCTAATCTCCTAAAGCTCTCCTCCAGGCTCCTGCTACTTTCTTTGTATCCTTACTACAGATCCCACTTTTTTGACAGCATCAAATAAAAACATTTTCAAAGCTCTTCATAAACGAATTAAGAATCCAGTCTCCCTTTCTGGATACAGACAGGACCCTTGAAGACCTTCAGTGATGGGCAGAGAGGACTGTGGGTGTCCACTTCTTGTAAGTTAAAAACCTAAAAGAATAAAATGATAGTTGCTAGCTGTACTCAGATGACTGTCAGTGGTCTTCCTAATCACATAGCTCCACAAGGAACTCCAGGAATTACTATGGGGGAGACTCCTCTGAGCAGTGCAAGCTTCATGTCTTCCCTCCTTCTTCTCTTTCTCCACTGAATGTAAGTCATAATAGAAAGTGAGTGCCTGGAGGATGTGAGGATCTATCACAGCAGTTGCTAGTGCTCTGCTGGTGGAGCTCAGACCTGTGTCTTGAGAGTTGTGCATTTGGCTTGAAACAACATGGACATCCCACTGCTAGTGTCATGGCATTACAAGGTTTGTGCTCTGGTGAAGCACCAACAGGTGCTTATGCAGAAATCCAGAGTTAAGTAAGAGAACAGATTCCATATGCATCAACCCCAATATCCCATTAGTTATTCACAGTTTGTTAGATGGAACAGGTAGTTCACTCAGAGTTCTGCTTTTCAAATCCGTATGGCTGCTGAAAGTGATGGTTACATTATTATGCCAGGTGCAGAGGGATGAGTAGGAGTACTCAGCTTTTCGTCCACAAATAAACATTTTTTCCAAAATATTTTTGAAGTAGCCATCCCAGCACTTAGGTTTCCTTATGCTTAATTCCATTGTTTTTCCTGTGGGTTTGTTTAGAAACAGGAGAGAAAGAGGAGAGGAAGTGAGGAAGTTCATAATTTAGTAACTACTGTAACCTTTCCAAGGACCAAAATGAGATCTGATCATGTGTATGTGCTTTTTGGTAGGACACAGGAAGGCAAAAAAATAGACTAATCTAGATAAGAATAGAGGCTCAGTTTGGAGACATAGTGGCTCACCTTTATCCACCATAAATGCATTCTTCCAGACTCATGTCGTAAGTCTGACATGCATAAATCACATGCTGTGAGCTGCTGGGCCTATCAGTCCAAAATATCTTAGAGACCACTGGATAAATCTCTTTATGGCCTGGTGGCTGTTGTGCACAGCTCTCAATTCATGTTTTGTTCTTACCTTAGTTTTTGTGGGCTTTGGATGGGGAGCAGAATGTTAATATCTCCTTCACTTGGCAGGAGGTGGCTGCACACTTCACACTATGTTTTGTCACTCAGTTTGTGGCTGGCTCTCTTCTTCCACTGCATTGTCACAAACACCAGCAAAACCCAGTGTTTCCAGCTGGCTGAGTGAATGAAGCCACTAAAAAAGCTTACTAAAAGAGCAACTCTTGGAACTCTGAAGCAATTAACACCTTCATGAGGGTGATAAAAGAAATAACGGTGGTGGGGACAAAGAGGCTTCCCAAGGTCACAGCAGGGTCAGGACAATGCCAGTGGCAAAGCCTATGGCTCTCCCTTCCAGGGCATGGCTTCAGTCACGTCTGCCCTGGCTCAGCATTGCTCCCACTGACCAGAGCACAGGATACATGCTGCTCCTTGTGACATGGCCACCTTGGTTCAGAAACAATAACTTTGGGGTTTAATTCTGCTTTCTTTGACTGGTTCAGATTCATGCAGCAGTTCCAACACATCACTACTGTAAATAAAAGGGACACGTAAAAATGAGGGGGTTTTAGGCTGCTACCACAAATTGTTATTTCTTTTCCTTTGCTTTGTGGCCTCACTTACACGCTGCCTGTCTCATTTTACGGTAAAGAAATGTGGACCTCCATCACATGTACTTGTCACTGAACTCCAAACAAGCTCTTTTGTTATTTCTAGATGAACAAAACAAAAGAAACAGCTGCTGTGTAGAGAAAGTACATATCTTGTGATTTCAAAAGAACAACATCTTCATCTTGTCTTTATGGAAGAAGTTTTTCTGCTTTGGGAGTCCTTGGACATCTTCCATTTGAGTCTCGGTGAAACCAGGTGACACCCAGTGCCTCTCTGCTCCTGTATGCTGGGCTCTCTGTCTGCTCAGTAAGTTTTACCAGTGCCAGAAACTCAGAAATGGTCATTTATTCTTACTGGAACAAGCATTGCCTGCAACAAGAACACCTGCTCCTGTGTAAGAGACTTTCTGCTTTGCAAGGTGATCAGTCCTGCCTGTCCTTCCTTCCTGCACTCTAGTACCTGATTTGAAGTTGCCCCAGAAATCCTGGTTTAAAAGCTTGCACTGTGCTTGAGGATGGACCACTCTGAGCCCTTCAGCATATCACTGTAAGCCCAGCCAAAGAAAAAGGATTAAGGCTTGTGCTCCAGATGTGTAATAACTCTACTCATCAGAGACTGAAATCCAAACAAAGTCAAGGTATGTGCTTACATACGTTACATAGTGAAACACCAATCTCCACTCTCATGTAACAAAGTGCAACAAGTGTTTAATGGACATAACCTGGAAGCAGTGAAAATGTGGATAGAAAGTACCAGAGAAGGCAAAACAGGGTAATGTCAGTCTCAGGGAACAAGTTCTAAGAAAGCAGGACTAGAATAAGACCAGGTTGTTTTTTAAATTGCTGTTTACTAGGTAGAACGTATGTCTATTTGAAATTAACAGCAGCATTAGTAAAAAAAATCTCCTCAAATCTGCCCAAGTCAACGGTCACTGAAGCATCTGCCAGATCAAAATTAATTTTTGAATAGGAAGGTAGACTTGGCATTTAAAAGGACCATCCAGACCAAAACAGAGAAGTCCAAATGCCATGATAAATGCTTGTTAACTAGAATTTTTTTCCGCCCTGTTACCATTCTTGCAAAAAATTGTTAACTGGGGTAAATAGCACGTAGATCTTTCCTCTCTTGGATAACTCTGCTGCTGGCTGAAGACAGCACAGCACCCCTCAGATGGCCAAAGCAGAAGGAATTCCTTTCGTAACATCTGCCTACGTGAGGGTCCTGGAATTTGCATCTTCCCTGAGCCTGCTTTAGCTCACCTCCCTGCCTTCTTGACATTCCCCTCTTGTCCAGCAGATAAGAGCACATTTTCAGAACCAGTTTTGCAATTACCCATCTTCTCGGTTTTCTTTCCTGACCTTTAAAGGGGATGCACCGAATAAATGCCTTTGTACAAGCGCCAGACTTTCTGCAGGGTGGCTGTTTCAAAGGAGTAAATATGATCTTTTCATAAATACCATGTCAGGCCCATGTAACTCACAACTTATTTATTACAGTCCTAATGCACACCGTGGAAGCCGGGGCTAGTGTTGCACAAGAACATCCATCTAAAGCATTTCAGAACTGCAGAGCAAGGTAGACAGCTAAATTTTTGTGCAAGCTCCTTGGCCATTGTTGAGTCTGGGTTTTACTTGAGTTTCGTGAAGCATTTAAAGCTATTCAGAGTTCAGAACAAAAACGATGAAAATATTGCAGCCTAGGAATTATTTGCTAGGCATGCGGTCTTGGTATTCAAAATCCAAACTAGCCACCTAGGTAAAAGGACAGAAAACTCTTCTGTGATATTGAGTGTATCAGTTTGTCCCCACTGACTAAGTATTTCCAGCCTCCTTCAGAGCCTTTTGGGGTTTACACAGCCCCACAGGGCTCACCTGAGGTGGACAGAAAGCTGCTTTAATGAGAAGCTTTCCCATACTTTGCTGCCATCATGATATCCTCAGGAGGGGAAAATGGCCCCTGACTTTGGTGTGCACTGGCTCCACACTTCTGTCCCCAAACATGGGCAGTGGGAAGCCAAGAGAAATTCCTTGTTTTACTGAGAAGCTCAGCATGGACCTGGGGTGCCCTTACCCAGATGGCAGTCAAAAGGTAGTACTGGTTGGGAAGCATGGCTGGGCCACAAGTGTCACCGCTTCGGCTAATCCTTCCATTTCCCAAATACAGCAGTGTATGGGAGGATTACACCCAGTATGGAAGAGCCATGAGTTCAGAGCATCACACCCTGCAGCTGGCTTTCCTGCCATACATGTGTAGCATAATTGCTAAGTCCTTTTTCACTCTTCTGTCTTCCCCTGGTGCACACGTGCCTGGTGGACTGTGAACCTTGAGGAGGTGGTGGGTCCCTGTGTTTCAATGCAGTTGTGGTCAATGTGGTTGTGTTCAACCCTTTGCTCACAGTTTCTGCTGTGGAAACTGTGTGTGTAGCTCTAACAGATCAGGGACAACTATTTTATACTTAGCAAAAGCAAAGAAACCATCTAAAGGGTTGGTGGTTTTTTTTTGTCCCATTGAGTGTGCCTTGGCACCTTTACAGGCCTGGGTGCTTCTTGAAAATGTGGCTCTAACACTTTTGGTGGAAGAAATTTGTCCTTACAATGAAAAAAATTCCAGGCCCTTTCTGTCTGCTGTAATCCTGCACAACAGCATTTGATATATCCTGAGACAAAAGCTGACATACCAATAGTAAATGCATGAGATAAAAATAGTTAATGAGCAAACTGCACTTGCTTCACTCTGTGCTTTATGGATAGTCATAGACAGACATTGACCTAGAAAGATCTGGTGTAACATGCATGGCTGCTGAGGTGAAAACACTTGTGTACTCTTCATCTCACACAGCCTGTTTTTGCTTATCAAGACACAAGTAGGTATCAGCACTGGATGCTTAGCTTTCACCTCTAAATCTGGCTATCAGATCTAGTGGCCTGACTTCTTTCATTTTGGGGGGGGGGGGTTGAATTAAACATCAATTCTTTTCGGTGATGGAAGTGTTTTAAAAGCAGCAACTCTATCAAGAGGTTTTGAAAGCCAGGTTGCTTGAGAGCAAGTAAAATGAAATTGAGAATAACTTTGCTTTTTTTACTGTAATTTTCAGATGGGAGGAATAAATCAGAACGACAAAAGAGATGTTAGCAGAAACAAAGTTATTTAGAGTTTAGGTTTCATAGAGCCATTGGCAAGAAAAAGTCTTTTGTGGCTCTATATCAACCTTCTGACAAATAATCCAGAAAGTTGTACTATCTAGAAAGTAAACTTCATGAGTAGCCATGATATCTTATTTGAACTACGCATACAGTTGGGTGTTTAAATTACAGGAAGACCTTGTGTTTAAGGGTTTCCGCATCATGCCGAGGCTTGGGGAAAAAAAGTCAGGTTTGACACATAATAGGGATTGATGTGTTACTTCAAATGCTGGTGTTACTGAAAAGGAAGGAACTTCCACAGGAAGAGCAAAGGAAATTATACAGGAATCAATAAAGGATGCTAAAAATAGTGCTTGACTTATCTTCCATGTGAGACAAAATACCCTACTCAAGGGATATGCATGCTACATCTTGGCTGGTATATCCAAATTGCTCTTACTGGTGTACAGGCTGTCAGGATTTCCTCAAAAATCGATGGAGAGAAGCAAGTGTTTCTAGAGTTCATCCCACTTACCTAAGGAATTGCCAGCAAAAACAGAGTGCTGTAGAACCTTCCATTTTCCTAATTGCCCTCAGCTTCACATGCTTAAAGTCAAGCATGTGCTTAATTAATTTCCTGGAGGGTGCTCAGGGAGCTGAGCACCTGGCAGGACTGAACAGCTAGCTTGAAGGAAAACAAAGAAATTTGCAAATGTTCTGGATGAACCTGATGAATAAAACTGGGAAACGAGGAGAGCCTGCCTGCAAGGATGACTAAGTTGCAAGCTTGGAAGTGTAATAGGTCCCAGGAGAGAGAATATGATTAGTCAGGTAATTTACAGGTAATATGCTTTCATCATTTTCTACTTAGCATTAATTTTCTAAAGCACCAGGCAGGAGCTTGCTCAGAGGGAAGGAGGGAGGTAGTGGTGGAGCAAGGGGCTGGGGTGGCATTGTCCTGGGGGACATGCCATGCCTTGCCGGGAGCAGAGCTCTGGTCCCTGAATCCTGCCATGCCCAGCCTTGCCTGGCTATGCTTTTGCTCAGACAGAAGCTCTCTGGCAGCATCCATGAGCATCCTCTTTCCATCCACCAGGCCCCTCTGACAGCATCAGCACAGGGTGGTCATGCTGGGAAAGGGGAACAGCCACAGTCATTTGCTTACACATTGGAAAAGGCTTGATATTTTGAGATTCAAAGCAGAAGATTCAGCTTGGAAGTTCACAGGGATTTTAGCTGTGCAGAGCAGAAGCAAAACTGAGCAGTGTGAGTTGGGAGTTGGTGTTGTTAACCAAGGCACTAACAAACAGTGGATAATGTGACAAGGAAAATGATGGCTGTATGGCTAATTCTGGAGGGGAGAGGACGTCACTTGGCTTTCTTCACACTTGGGATTAACCTTTCCACACTGCAGTGGCTGTTATATCTGACCAGGCATGTGGTCAGATCTGTTAATTAGATCTATTTTAAGCCCACGTTTAGAGGAGCACTCTTAAAGAACAACAGATTAGATGAAGGACAAATACACTGGTATCCAAGGTCCTTCTGCAAAATGTGAGAAAAGATGGTTTGGGCACAATTAAGAAGGAGATTTTTATTTCTTAGATGCTATTAAAGCCTATTATACAAACTCCTCAGGGCTCTCTACACTTCTTAATGGGGGTTCTGTGACTAGATTGAGAGCCATACAAGGCCCTAAATTTGAAGATTATAGCCTGTAACATGTCACAGAAAGTTTTTAACATCACCCCTCTTAATCAGCACCAGACAAACATGTGCAAGGAATAATACTCTCCCTACATGCCTCCTACTTTCAACCTCCCCATCTTGCAAACAAAAAACTACAACAGCCAACAGATCTGCTCTGGCTTGTTTTATTTCACTTTGAGCTTATTAAAATGCTGTGTTTGCAGTTTATATTTGTTGGCACACTGTTATTTCAACGACATTTAAACAAGAACTACATAAGCAACAGGCAGATCAAGAGAGTAGCTCATTTCATTTTGTGTTTTGAAGGGATCCTATGTAGTCTTATAATCACCAATTACATTATCTGTGCTATTTTCTTGCTTTTGATTTACTTACTTCAGAGGATGACTGACTTACTTCAGCTTGTTTCCTTTGTCTGTACTCGTTTCTGCTTTCAGTTTCTTGAGTACCAGCATGACAAATATAGCAACAACCAAATTAATCTACCAGCAGCAAGTGTTTACAACCCTAAAGGATTGTCTGTGTGGATGTTTAAATTAAATAGGAAAAAATAAATCTTTATTAAAAACAGTGTTTGTAATGTATGACTTCACTCCCTTCTCCTCTACAAGGCCAGACTTTGGCATCCAAAGCCCCTGGCATGGAGTGAGTACTGCTTCCATGGCTGGCCATCCCCCAGCTGATAGCTGCTCTCTTACTGGTGTGAGGTTTGGACAGGGCAGCAGCAAAGACTGCCTGCAGCTCTTCATGGGTTGGTACCATCCAGAGCATTGTTGCAGAACTTTGTTTTGGCTTGCTAAACACCCCTTTTAAAATCATTGCTGGTTCCCAAATAGGTTGTTCAGGAGCACTCAAATGAATCTGTTACCTTCTCTGTACAAGTTGCAGCTACATCTGTACAAGTATATTTATTGTGCCCTGCTCCACTCCTCGGCACTAAGGGCCCCAGTACCAAATGTTTAACCTCTGCTACTCACCAAAGAGTGTGCCTATCTCAAGCTTCCTCCTGTGAACAGTTGCTGGGCCAGGAGATCTTTGCAAGATGCTCTTTGGCAGGGGCTGTGCTAAGTTTGACAATACTTTGCAATTGTTCAACAATTTGAACAAAATTGTTTAATAACAGAACAAGCAGGTTCTGCCTCCTGGGAATTGTCCCAGGCATTGTTATTGGTTGTGTGCTTGGACTTGTAAATTAATGTTTGCATTTGACTCCTCTTCCTGCTGCTCAGCAAAGCTTGACTTGGTCCCACCCCAAGTTCCAGCCTTGTACTCCTTCATCCCAGAACTGAATGTCCACAGCCAGGCAGTACAAACTTGATGCCATCCACAAACTGCCTGAACTTCACCCCCTTGTGTCTTTCACACAGTCAGCCTATCACTTGGGGCTTTAATTTGAATGTCCTTAATAAATGTGAGCTTTTTTTATTATGTACTGAGCTTATGCAATTCCCAGGCAATTCCCTACAACTTTTTCTGAAATTCAGAACCAAAATTCAGTTGACTCCATAGTGGAGTCATAATTCTGTGGATGCTCTGCTTCCCTGGATTAACTGGTGCCTTCTTATGGTGAGGAGTTGGGCTACAACTAAAAAATTTTAAGATATCTTCTGTGTGCTGCACAAGGCACACACAAGGCACTCTATCTACTGAAACCAAGCCAAGATGAGAAGGCAAAATGTTTCCTTTCCCATAGTCCAACAATGATAACATTTTTCATATCAGGTTCTTTTAAGAAAAAAAATATACTATGCCTGCGTATGTGGGAAATACATTCATCTGACTATTTCATCTCCGTAATTTCTTCCCTTTCTTGTCAGCTTCATTTTTTCCTTCCATAGGTTCTGAGAAATGACATATTTTTCCTTCTTTGTCACTGGAAATAAACAACTATTCCGTGTGAGCTTTTCTGTCAGGAAGCAACGCTGAATCTGCTGCTCCCCTACACACTGATTATCGATTGCTTGGTCCCTTGGGTGTAATGATGCTTTCTTTGCTCTATCAAGGGTGATATCAATGGTGAAACCTCTGACAAAGGGCAGTGAAATTTTGAATGCTGTTATCCATATATAGAATAATAGAATAATTCTGGGTCAGGCTTCACTGTCTACCAAGGTCTCCCTCATCCTCAGTGGGAGCCCTGAAACATCTTTTCTGTGATCCACTTTTCCATCTTCTAAAGGTTAAGGAAGCTGGAGTGACAGTCAATCACTCTGCAGCAGACCTGCTGTAGGTTAGCAAAAAAGTTCCAGAACAAGTCAATGTTTTACCTGCAGGAGAGCTTTGCCTTCCTCTCAGAAACAGAATGGAGAATGCTTTATATCACATTGTCCAAATAGGCAGGGAAATGGGGAAAATAGTCAGAAATTATTAGGACTTGGTGAAAATGAACACAAGGCATTTGGACAGTAAGTGGTCTATGGCCTGAAGGAAGGAAAATCTTGTATCAGGAAATGACAAGATGACGGGTAAATGCAGATGAAGAAGGGATGATAAGTTTGTGGCAGTATGTTCTTAAAGGCTGGAGGAGAATCTTATCATGATGTGGGGTCTGGTATCAAAGGCTCACTCTGAATCTTGAGGAGGTGGATACAGTTCAGTCTGATATCCTGACACCGAAAAGGCAGAAGAAATTTCCCACAGCTTTCTTTTCTCAGAAGAGGAATTCTTACTGGTATCACAAAGCCACTGGGTTTTAATTTCTCAGGCTTCCATATGGAGAAGAACAATGGTGGGGAATGCCATGGTAAAAGCAAGGAGCTGCTCCATGATGTGTCAGACTGCACCCAGCCACGGCAGTCACGTCAGTGCCATCAGCAACCTCACAACCAAGTGATGGTGGACAGCAGAGGAGGCAAAACGTGGGGTATCTGAAAGGCACAGCTGTCTAAAGCCACCTATTTCCATCAGCAACAGGTTTGAGGTCCTTTATTCAGAGGTGGGATGATCTGGATGAAACCTGAAGGCATCAGACAGCAGAGTCCTAAGGAGCTTCAGACAAATTCCTACAGGAAGAAATAAACAAGAAGGTCTCCTTGTCTGTTTTTGATGTTCTTTCACTCATACAGGTTCATTAGCAGACAAAATTGTCTTACAGGCAGCACAGGCTCTTCTTCCTCATATGCTTTTCCAGCGTCTCTGACAGGAGATAATGACTTGCCAACTGTCTTAGGCTCATTAGCAGCATAATTTCACATTTTAACTTTCCTACTACTATGTTTGAGGGCGAATCCTGGCTTCCCTGTCCCTGTGAACTAACTCTTCCTGTTGTAGAGAAAACTCTTGGCAGTGTATTAAAGGGAAAACCTTTGGAGATTTTGTTTTTCCAGGATCCCTCTTCAGTCATTCACTCTGAAGCTTTGATTTAAACTGGGAGACCTGCTTCTGCAATCTGGTGGCTGGCTTAAAAACTCACCGGTTCCAAGGTACTGCTTATCTTCTCAGGAGTACTCAAATTGCACATGACAAGCTCAGTGACAGAGGGTCCACCACTCTTTTTTTGTGTTTATGCCTGTCACCCACTCCTTTACTTAATCTACTTCCAGAACACCTAACTGGTAGCACATTTTTCAAAAAATAACTTAAAATAGGAAAGCTAGACATTTCCCATGAGAATCCTCAGGAAGAAATATGTAGGTTTTATCAGTATTAATTCTTAGCTGGCACTTCCTGCCAAGAATTATTGTTCCCCTAAGAAATGGTTTTGAGGCAGCTACACAACGTAACTTAGAACATGCTGCACATTACTCCAATCTCATCCTGTTTATGGAGAGAGAAGACCAGCAGCCAGCCAAAGCACTCTTTGTACTTGTCCTACTTATGGCTATTTTATGGACAGCAACCTTCCTAAGGAAGCACAACCCACCAAACCTAGCTGGAAGGGACTAATGCACCAAGCAGCTACTTGTAGAAAATGAACAGTACAAATTGATGCCTGATGTAGTTCTGCTGATAGGGTGTTAATGAACCTCCAGCCCAGAGAACCCTGTCTTGGACATGTTGTTTTCCCACTTGCCTCAAATGATAGACAGTGCATTTTCACAGTTGTTCCACTGTAAGTAAAACAACCACCTTATGTGCAATGCCACTTGGCCTGTAGACTCAGAAAAATGTTAGCATTGATTACAAAAGGAATGAATAAAAAAAAAAAAAAAAAAAGATTGGGACCAGCATACAGTACTGCTCCTTCTGATGTGTTCTTCTGGCTTCTAGCAGCTGGCAAACAGAGGTTTCTAGACCTAAAGAATATACCTGAAGCTCTGTGTTTATTAGCCCTGATAATGTGTTTTCCATATGCCTAAGTGCTTTAGAACTAATTTAATCTTTTAGCCTTCATAGCATCCTATGGCATCCTACTGTTTAATGAAGTGTTATTGGAGAAAAACGTTTTCTCTTCTTTGCTTTAAACCTCCATCAGAAACTTCCTGATTTTTGTCTTATGAGTAAGTGCCAATAACTACTTCTTCACTTTCCTGTCCCCAGCACAGGAAGGACATCAACCTCTTGAAGTGAGTCCAAGGCCATCAAGATGATTGGAGAGAGATAGAGCACCTCTCCTATGAGGAAAGGCTGAGAGAATTTGTTTTGTTCATCCTGGGAAAGTGAAGGCTTAGGGGTGACCTAATTGTGTCCTTCCAGTAACCTGAAAGGAGCCCACAAGAAAGATGGAGGGGGACTATTTACAAGAGCATGTAATGACAGCAGAAATAGAGAGTAGGTTAAGATTAGATACTAGGAAAAAAATGTTTATTCTGAGGGTGATGAGGCACTGGAAGAGGTTGCCCAGAGAAGTAGTGGATGTTGCATTCCTGGAGGTGTTCAAGATCAGGTTGGGTGGAGCTCTGAGCAACCTGGTCCTGTGAAGGGTATCCCTGCCCATGACAGAAGGTTGGAACTCGATGATCTTTAAGGTTTCTTCCAACCCAAAGCATCTGTGATTCATTCATTTAATGATTTTATAACCTGTCCAGTTTCTCCTCTCAGTCCTCTTTTCTCCCAGACTGCAGAACTTCAGTTCATCTCCTGTATTAGAGAAGCTGTATCACACCCATGGCCAGCTTTGTTGGCCCTTTATGCACCTTTTCAAATTCTGCTATGCCACCTTTGAGAGATGGGGCTGGGACCAGACACCAGATAATGAAGAGAGATAGTCACTGTGGGTTCATGTAATGACATTGCTGGAGTTTTGCCCTTCCTCTCCTAATAAACCCAAGAGTCCATTTGTGTTTTCCACTAAGACTGAATCAATGTCCCAGGAAACTGTTGTTTCAGAAAGCAGGTACCAAGTCTCTGCACAGCGATTACCCAAATACTTCACACGCTTCAAACTGCTTTGCATGAAATAAAAAAGTCGCTGTGCTGCTTTTCAGGTGCAGGCTTGCCAGCAGGAATTTGTAAGAGAGGCTACCTGCCATACACAGCCAACACACCTGGAATGGAGCGCCAAGTGTCCAGCCAGCTCAGCGGGCAAGAGGAGCAGCCTGCCTCAGGTTCAGGTTGCCTGGCATCTCCTGGCACGAGATCCTGCCTTTGCTTCCTTACGGCACTGCCAAAAATGAGCAAGCTGAAATCTTCCCCAGGTGCCTGCCTCAGGCTAGTTAAGTCCTGTTGGGAGTTGATTTCAGGTTGGGATTTTTGTGGTTTGGAGGGGGTTGTTTGCGATTATTTTGTATTGTTTCTCCAAGGCAAAACAGCTATACCATTGCCAAGGAAGAAGCTAGGGAAGGTACCTCTTACCCATATTAAATAGAAATAAACTGTGTGATCTTTTATTTGGAAATTACTAACACTAGGAGGACCTGAGAGAAGGACTGTATTCATGCAGAAGACATTTTTACGCAGTGTTTGGCTGAGTACACTGAGTAGGAGACTGATGGCATCGACACTGATATGCACCTAATTTCTTCCAAACATGTGAGGAGTTCTAGTTTGAACAACTTTCAGAGTTCTGTGGTTAAATTTGCAGAAAACCTTTCCTGGTTAGCCACTCACAGCTCCCGCAGGCCATGCCAGGCCAGAACACCCTAGTGGGGTAAAAGCACCATCAGTCCTGTGAGCAGCAAGGAGCCCAGGCTTGGTGGGAAACAGCTCCAGGCTGCAACAGAAGAAAAAGGTAAGAAGAAGGAATGCAGTGAAGCAAAGGAGGAAGGGGAACTTTAAAGAAGCAATAGGAAAAGAGCAGGAGAACCAAGACTCACCATGATGCAAAGGACTGACTTGCTCTGGAGAGGAAGGAGAGTAATAAGGGCAGCTGTTATTTACAGGATCCTGTTTTATCTCTGTTCTTCTGCCTAGATCCAGACCATTGACCTCCCAGCCTTTATCTATCTTCATCTCCCTCCTGTCCATGTATGCCAATACATCAAGAATCACAGCTACCAACAGACTGGATCTCTGCTCTGCAGACAGGTATTTTTTTTTCTAACAAATCTCAGGTTTGAAGCATAGAGCAGGCTAGAACCAAATATCATCACTTCCCTCTGAAAATCACCTGGGGCCCAACAACATTATGCTGACTCCTCCCAAACACCCACTCTCCAGGGACTGCTTTCTCCTTGCACTCAAGGGAATAATGTCAGATCCTAGCCAGCTGCATGGCGCCAGTGCAAAGGGAACAAAAGCCAAGGCAGTTGTGGGAAAAAGGCCATTGTTCCAAAAAATGTAAGTGATGTCACTGTGCTCCCTAACAGTGCCAGTAAAGCATGCTTTCCAACAGCAAGTGCCTCTCTTGCAGTTGCCTGCACTGAGGGTAGAAGGTGCGGAACAGATTAATCTGCTTTGCAGAGGCTGCATGTTTATCACAAAACACCATTTTTCAGCACAGTCTTCCTTCCCTCCTGGACATGGAGCTGAGCAGCACCGTAGTGTGGGGCTGGATTCCTCGAAGGGACCTGACCCTACATGAGGGTGTGTGAGCAGCAGTGATGGTGTGAGTGTAGCTGTCCTCAGAGGGAGGAGAGCTGTTCGTGCTCCTTGTTACTGTACTCCCATTGGCAAGTCATCGCCATTTGCATTGTGACATCTGCAAGAAATCTTAATCAGGGGTTGTGACCCCAGTGGAATAGTCCTGAACAGATGTAAGAGGTACGTTTCTAATTATCTTAACACCTTTTTGGCAGGGTGTCATAAACACAAGTTAATTAAGCTTCGTGCTAAGCCTGTGATGCAGAGTTACAGCTATTTCTCTTCATTCTGATTAACAAACGAAGAAGATGAGGGACCAGCTTATACCTGCTACTCAGTCCTAAACCCCAAGCCTTCTGCTGGCCTCTCCACTTTAGCCCTAGGTGCACTCCCACCTGGCAGATCATCAACAAAGTTTTCTTACAAAGATGAAAATCATGAAGAATTTCAATGTTTGTTGTTCTCCCTACATCACTGCCCTAGAAGTGCTTCCCCCGCTTTCAAAAACCTGGGAGCTCTCCATGGATGCACTCCTGAAGACACCCATACCAATATGAACCATTAGACAGGCAAGGGATGACTTAGGCAGGAAAACTCCTCTTAATTGTCCAGGGGTTGTACCTCTCTGTCATTTCCCAGCATGTGGCCCTCGTGACACCTGCAGCTGAATTCAAGGAGTGAAAGCCAGACATATCTCCATGGCACCCTACAATCCACTCATGCTGAACTGCCTGCATCATGGCAAAAACCTGGCCAGCATGAAAACCTGGTGCAATGGGTGGCAGCTGTAATACCTACATCTTGTGAGAAACACCCTGGGAGATGAGGATGCTGACACCCTCTGGTGCCCCATCCCAGAGCTGTGTGTATAGGAGGACTACAGGAAAGAGGTGGCTCTGCTGCAGAATCATGTTGGTGCACCAGATGTACTCAGGCAGACTTTGGGCAAAAAGGGTGGAATGAGGCTCGATAGATATCCTGCTCTCCCTCTGAACCTTCACAGGAAAGGAGAAAACAACTTCAGCCCCTGTCTTGAAAGACATCTCCCTTCCAGCCCTCTTGCTGCTCTCCATGAGCTGGGTACAAGTATTTCCAGGCTCCTCTAGCCTGGAAACAAGGGAGGCTGGGGCAAGCTGGGCTTGCTGGGCATCACTCTTTGCCCACAGGCAGAGCGTGTGTACCAGCAAGGCTGACTCCCCAGACCAACTACGATCCCTCTCCATAGGCAAGCACTGAAATTGCATTTCATTTTTTCAGATCAGATTCTCTATGGAAAAGCACAAGCAGAGCTGTCAAGGGAATCTTATCAGATGGAGCAACTGGTAAGAAGACTTTGAAGTAACTCAAAGCAGACACTTAAAAAATGGAGATATGCAGAATTAAGCAACTATAAAACTCTAACCTGGGGTTTCTGTAAGCTCTTCACTGCACTTGCTAAGCAAAACTTGCTGATGTTCATGGTAATGATAAAAATCCTAGGCACCAGTCCTCAGTTAGTGCATTCTCATAAATTAAACCCTCTCTATTTCATAATCTTTTTATTGCAGAATTGTTCTAGTAAATAAGCCTAAACCTAGAGTGCTGCAATCAGGCACCCTTTATTCAAAACTCTTCAAGCTGTCAAGGGAAAAAAAACCAAAAAAGTCTATTTTAGCCCAGTTTTAATCCATTAGTTCTGAGATCAATGTGGGAGTTTTTAAATTTTTTTTGTTCATTTATTGTGGATTTGGAAGAATTGGCAAAACAGATCACAGAGAAAGCTTGATTTATGAGTAGGTGCTCTAGTGCTCTACTACTCTGCAGTGCCCTTAGCAGTCAAAACAGTATTTAAGAAAATACATCTTGGCAAATGTGCAAATTATTATGAAGCCCTTTCTACTGCTGTCTTGTATTTTGAAGAAAACATTATCATTGAAAGCTGAGGCTCCTTTGTTGAGCTGCTTACTCTGGTGAGCTGCAGGCAGAACTGTACTTAGTGGGAATGCTGTTGAACAGATGGGATCCCTGTTTTGCACATGATTCTGGAATGCAATAAAATTGCTTGGTTCTGGGAAACAGTTTTTTTCCTCCCATGACACTGTCAAAATGACCAAAAGATCTGATTCTGAAATCCATACTCCCATGAGTAATTCTCATTCATATTTCAGGAAAGTGCAAGTTATGAAGGAAACAAAAATACAGGAACATCACCTCTACTTTGAAATATTCTCATTTCCTGATCTTAAGAGGACAGAAAAGTGAACTTGCTTTGGGAGTAAACAGCTATGAAGAACCTACATACATTGCTAGCAGCAGAAACGCAGGAAGGGAAGTATGTAAATGCATCACAACAAAAAACTGGCACTCACTTCAGCAATCTGGCCTGGAGAAGTGGTGTCAGGAATCTTCTGAGAGCTTTCTCTTTTCAGCACCTTTGGCCAGTAATCCTGAACACTTCCCATTCCTTCTCAACTCACAAAAGCATGTTATTCAGCAGCAGACGGGGAAATCAATTGGCTGAAACACAAAGGGCCAGATTCTAGATTGGTATAAATCATTGTGGCCCCCCAAAAAGCCACACTGAGGCTCTGTTGCTTTACACCCACTGAACATCTGGCCCTCAGCCTGTGGGAAGAGAATATAATGTGCCTCATGCTTCATGCATTTCTAAACAGCTGCTCTGAAGGACTTCTTCAAGCCTCACGAGGCTGTTTGCCTTCACTGAAAGCTCTGGAAAGAATTGATTGTGCACAAATGATTTAAATTTCAGTATTTGCAGGGCACAAAGGCATGCTGAAGGACATCTCCAATGTAGTAAGCCGCTTCTTGGAGAATCTCTTTGCAAACCAGGTGGGTGAAGAAGAGATTATGTCCAATCCCAGCCAACTAGAGCTTCACAGGGCCTTTCCCTACAGGAGTTTGCTTCAATAGTTCTGACAGGATCAGGTGATTTCAGCCTGGTAAAGCTATGTGCAGTAAACCTCAGATGGAGTTTGCTATGTGAATATGTGACCTTTCCCTCTAACCTTTTTTTTTTTTGTTATTATTTTTAATCAGGAATGACATCTTTGAATCTATCTTTATCTTAACACTGCCGCTGGTCTAGCAGATCTGCCAAAGAAATTTTGCGAAGAGGAGACTTAAAAAACCATCTGACAATTTTTTATCTGCTTTTTTACTAAGACATACTTTCAGCTGCAGCATGATACATTTTTTAGGAATTCGAGGCAGTAAGCAAACAGACAAGATTTTTTGTTGTATGACTCGCATGGCTAGGACAGTTTCTTATTATTTCCTTTATTAGCAGGTGAGACCACAAACCACCACTTCTGAGAGGGCTTGACTTACAAGCTAGACATAGTGCCTTCCAAATTGCCTAAAGCTGCAATTCAGGAATATTGGGGTTGTTTATTTAAGGTGACATTTAGTCACTTCCCAAGTGGAAGTTCTCAATAAATTATATTCTCACGAACATTCCGGTTGCTCCTTGCAGTTAATTGAATTCCATGCAAAGCTAAAAACCTCTCTGTGCTCTTGGTGAGGAGGGAGTGAGCCAGTCTGGGCGAAATTCCTACTCTCGTACCCTGCTACCAGACCCTACAGTTCAGCTGCCAGGAAACAAAGATGGTAGATGGCATTCAGATGAGTTACATTGCTACCCAAGAGAGATTAAAGCCAGTTTGTGATTGAGAAGAATGGTAGAAAGGTTCCACAGGCAGGATTCTCTGAGCTAGTTAGACAAGCACTTCAAAGGAAGGCATGATTATATCTTCATGATAGCAGTTTTCTCCAAAAGACATTAACTTTGAAAATTAGCAACAATAATTTTCTTTCCAGATCTGGTCAGCGTAACTCCATTAGAAAATTTGGTAACTACTGCAGAAAAAATCACTCCAGTGTCATACTGTGTTTCAATATTCATAGTTTCACACAGAAAAAGTGGGAAGATAGAGATGATGCCATCTGCATAAATTATTTGATAGCATTGGACTAATTAGAAGATGTATTCTGCACTTGCCAACTTCCAGTTATGCTTCAGTTTCCTGTAGAATTAGGACCAGCAACAAAGGTAGAAGAGAACCAGGCAGACCCTTGCACGCCCTAGGCCTGTGATCAGCAGTACTCCCTTTATATCAATAATATTTTAAAAGTATTTGCAGTAATCATTCTAGCATCATGAGTAGTTGCTATCTGCAGAGCAGCACATTGTAAACAAAGTTTTTAACCTACGTGGAAGTAGAAGGACCTACTTCTAGACACTGGGAGGGGATGATATCTATTTCTCTGCTGCAATGAATGACATATGGGAAATGTTATTGATTTTCCTGATTTTCTCCTTGGTAAAGAACAGAAAAACAAGAATCAAAGCAATTGAAAGGGAGGTAAAGATCATTAAATTCAACAAATTCATGTCCCGAACAAATAAAATTTGAATATTTTTATATATCATGGGCAATGTCAAATCCTGGCGAGTCACATAGTTAAAGCATACTTTGGATGCAGAATAAGGAGCATGATCCTCTCTCTTCCCACCTTCCAATCCCAAACTCATCTCTGGCAACAAAACTCACCTTTCCCATCCTTGTAAAGCACCGTTGCTTTTAATCCCAGTTGAGGAGTAATTTGGAAAAAGGATCTCATAACGCACCTTACTCCCTCTCTTCTGATGCTCAGAGTTTGGCTGCTGGGACCCTGGTACCCCAGCAGCTTTGGTTCCTGAATTATTTTCATGCTGACACATGTCAAAGCGTAACTGGTTACATAATATTCACCAGTAAAGCCAAGTGGGATCATTTTCAGCTGACACAAGAGCGTGTTGGTTTGATCTGCTGAAGCCAGAGTACCTGTGTGCAGACAGCTTGGGGACCTCCATCCCCTGGCACTTCTCTCTGGATAAATACTGGGAGCTGCAACAGCAAGTGCTCGTCCTCACGCTTGCTTCCAAGCTCTGCATGCAGCTCAGCAGGTGCCATTCCCTCAACTACTCTGCTCTGGCCTCCCCTCTTCAAGAGTTTTGTAGTAAAGGCACACAAGAGGTTTCTTCAAATGCTTCATCATCCTTGGTAGAAAAGAAGCATCAAGTTCCCCATGCATTGAGAACAACCCTCCCCTCTCTCTGCTCTTTTGCCTCTTAAATGCACATACATTTCTTGTAGGCCTGAAGGCAAAAGCTCTTAAAAGGAAAGGAAAAGAATATATTTCACTGCCACAAGGGATGAAACAATGGAAAACCATTGGAGCAGCTGGTCTCTGGTCCTGGAGCATCCATTACTGCTTTGGCTGGTGGCATTATTCTTCTTGTTCCCCTCTAGGTAGCTCCTGCACTAGGGCAATGGATGTTCCCTGGCATTGTACTCTGAGTTTGATGAAGTAGAAACCATCCTCACTGTGGCAGGAACACTGCTTGCTACAAGCAAAACAATAGTTGTCATCCTCCCTCTTCCCTTCTTCGTGCTATGCTTCATTTTGGTTTACATTTAAAGAAACCAAAACCAGTCTGTCGTTTCAGCGGTTTCCCCAAGCCCTTCGCATGTGCTATTTGTAACCCTTGCAAGTTCAGTGCAGGGTATAGAGGTAGAAAAATAACTCCTTGGATGTGACTCTGGGGTGTTTTTTCCTCTCAGAGCATGTAGATGACTTGTTAATACTGATGAGGCACGCAGCAAGTCAGAGGGAAGCCCCTTGCAAGCTGGGAGCCAGCATTGCAGGAATGTGAGTCTGGCACATCTTGCAGCACATTTCGTTGGTCTGGTAAATAAAAAGCAGTGAAAACAGGAAAATCTGAGTATTTTTTTAAATGGCCTGTTATGATCCCTACACTGTGGCTTCCCTGCCCAGTTTAGGGCAAGAAACAAGAGTATTTGGTGAAGTGCTGCATGCAGGAAGGGGCTGGGTAACAGCAAATGTGGCCCCCACATTCCACATGCATCTGGGAACAAGGCTGCAAGAAAGGGCTGAGAGATGGGCACGCGGGAAGAAACAGTGATTTAAAAGCTCTGCAGGTCAGAAACAGGGTAAAGTAACCACAGACTACTAAAACAGATGAAGATTTATAGAATTTGTCAAAGGAATGCTGTGCCCTTGGCAAGCGATGAGAAAAAAAAACAAAACACAACAACCCTGAAAGGTGGCTGAGCAAAAGCAGTTAAATTAAAACCATCTTTGTGACCGAGTCTGAGGAGGAAAACAGCTGGCAGGGGCTGCAGCGCCCCGTGCAACCCGGGCCGGGCCGGCCTGGGAGCACCCCCAGCGCTTCGGATCCTGCTGGTGCACGGAGCCGCAGGCGCTGCTCGGTACAGCACAGCACGGGCATCGAAAGGGGAGGCAAGAGGAAAAGGAATTTTCTCAAGCTGTCCCAGTCGTGCCTCAGCTCTGCTCTGGAGGAAAAGGACTAAAGCTGCAACTAATTTGGAAATAGGGAAAAGTGTATCTTAGAGAATGTACAAGAAAGGACTGAATTGGATTTTAGGGAAGCTTGATTGAGAAGCATTCACTTTTAATAAATTATTAAGGGCTATTAAGAAATAGTATTGATAAATCATACATAATTTATAAGTACTCTTATAACACTCTATTTTTCTACTAACAAAAGAATACAGCCAGCTTCTTATACCGTGACCCCCTATTTCAGCCTAATTAATAAGCTATCCAGAAACTGATAGTGATGAGAGTGGGTTAAAAGTGTCCCCACTGACCTACAAAAGGATGGATATTTAACTTAGGTTGAGAAAAAAAAAAATCAGCAGAAATCAGATTTTGTTGAAGTAATTTGAAAGGAACCTTCGCTAGCAGTAGCCTCTTTGGAGGTATAAAAAGCATATTTCCTCATATCAGTGTATTCACCTTGTTTCTATAATAAGTGTTTAATGCAAGACTGAAAATTTGGGAAGGAATGTAATAGCCAAAAAGCAGCTTCTCTTACAGGTGAAATAAAAAAAAAAATTAAAGAAAAAAAAAGGAGAGACAGTAATCTACCATTTCTAAATTCTTGTAGGATAGAAGAAATAGAAAAAAATATTAGTTCCACTCCTCAAATAAAGTAATTTTTGTCCTCAATGCACCTGTTAGCTTCAAAGACAGGGTAGATGAGAAAAAGAGGATTGTCTATTCATGTGGTGGTGGAAATATGAGCAGGATCTGCAATGGCTGGGAAAGGGAGACTGGAAATCCCTTTAGCTTTGCTGGTAAATAAACCCCTATTTTATGCTTTGAAACATATATCTTCATTCTTTATTATTTAATATGGTTTACTAGCTTTTATCTCACCCAAATATATATATATACATATATATATTTAATTAATTAATTGTCATTGAATTCTCATCCTGGTTACACACAACTCAGTAGGCATTATTAGTTTGAAGAGTCTTTATTAATATAAAAGAGATGGTAATGAAACATTTGCACTCCCTGAAGTAAGCATAAAATTAAAGTAAGTTTAACCTGTACTTCTCAAACGGGCATCACAAATACAACAAGTACCAAATTTAAAATGAAGACTTAAATTGCTTGCTGGTTTCTACCTATAAGAACTTAGTTTCTTCAAAACCAAACCAAAAGCAGACCAAAGAAATTTAAACAAAATATTCCAAAAAAACTGGACTGAAGACCAGTCCTTCAGCTACTGATTAACTTCATACCGGTGAGCTCACGTTGTTGCTCCAGATGTTGAAGCCCTAAACCATACAGTTCCAGCTGCTGGATCTAAAGATCCATCTTTACATTGAAACATCCCAACAGGGGTGCTCAGAGGCTGAGCACCCCGGGGATGCTGTATCTCCACAGCTTGGCCTTGGCCATCACAGCAGGAAAGCAAAGCTGCTGCATTGCTCGTGCTAAGATGAAAAGAGGAAAAGATCAAGTTCATACAAACATTTCCTTTCTCAGCTCTCTAGACTTTATTTTTCCACTTTAACTTACAGCAAGCCTTCCAAACACAGTGCAAGCCCAGAACATGTGGCAAATGTTCATTTCAGGTCCATTTTCCAGTAAGATGGAGCTGGTTTGTATTTGGGGCATGTGCTTTGATCCTCCTACTTGGAGTCACATGAAGTCAACTCAGTTCTCGTTTTTTCCCCATAAATTTGTGGGTATTCCCATCACTGCCATTGACACCTGCCCAGCAAGCCTGGAGAAGAGATGGGTGACTAGTAATGTCTGTTAGGACTTTGTGCTCCTTGCTTAGATGGGCAGACGATCCTAGGAGATGTCGAGCAGCAGAGAACCGGTTGCACAGGTCTGTGCCGTGTCCTGAGCTTCTGTACATCACGACTTGATGTTTTGGGCAGGATTGTGTAGGAAAAAAATACCACTTTCAAAGGCTCTCAGTGACTAAAAGACGCTGACTGAAGGAAAAAGGTCTGTCAAAATTAAGAAGATCCTTGGCAGACGACGTAAAGAAGTTAAGTTCCTTCGAGATTCTCAAATTAATAACCTGCCTAATTAGTAAGAGCTGCTAGCAGAGGGAGGCAGTCCACCGATTTATTTCAAGAAGGGTGTGGTGGAAACTTTCCTCCCAAACCTGGTGATCTGTGGTCTCAAATTAATTACTCGCAGCACTTTTCAGATCCCAACCCTCTTTCAAGATCAGTCAGCGCTGTCTGGAAAAGTTTGCGCGGGTCTCTTTTGTGGCGCACAACGGGCACCTCCGAGCGCTGGGGGGCACCCGGGGAGCCGCGGTGCCGCGGGCGCGCTCCGTGCTCGGCTGCAGCAGCGGGGCCCGCCGGCCGCGCCAGCCGCCGCTTCCCGCAGCAATTCCTGCTGCGCCGCGGCCCGGCGGGCACCGAGGGGCGTGACCGGGCCGCGCGGGGGGCGTGCCCGGGCAGACCGAGGGGCGTGTCCGGGGCGTGTCCGGGGCGCGCGGGGGGCGTGTCCGGGGCGTGTCCGGCCGGCCCAAGGCGCCCGCCCGCCGCCGGCCCAGCCGGAGCGCGAGCCCCGCGCGGATCCCTGCGGCCGCCGCCGCTGCCGTTGGCGCGCGCGCGCCGGGAACAAAGTGGCCGCGGGAGCGGAGCGCGGCGCGAGCGGGGCCGGCGGCTGGTGCGGGCGGCCCGGGGGCGCGCGGCCCGCGGCGGGCGGGCGGGAGGCGGCGGCGGCGCGGGAAGGGGAGGCAGCGGGGCCGGGAAGATGAACCGGAGTTTCAACAAATCTCAGACTCTGCGGTATCTGGAGTGCAGCGCGGTGGAAGTGAAGAGTAAGGTGAGCGGACCGCGGCGCGGCCTCGGCCGGGAGCGCCCCTGCTCCGCGGTGCTCCCGAAAATGAATGGAGCCCCCCCCGCTTTCCCCCGTGTCTCCCCTCGCCGCCCGGTGCGGCCGGAGCCGTGTCCCGGGCTCAGCCCGCAGAGCGGTGACGGGCTGGCGGAGAGGCGGGATCACCGCTCGGGGCGCAGCTCCCGGCGAGCCGCCCCTGCCCGGCCGGAGGCGGCGGCGCGACCCTTCCCCGCCCGCCCCCGCCGCGGCGCCCGCCGCTCCTGCTCCATCTTTTGTTTCGCCGCGGGGACTCCGGCGGTGACTTTGTGGGGCGGCTCGGGAAGCGCCGCTGGCCTCGCCTGGCGGGCGGGCTGGGGCTCGGCCCGGGGGCACCGGGAGGCGCGGCGGCGGAGCCGCTCCCGCCCCACCCCGGGACGTTTCAGCCCCCCGGTGCTCCGAGCGGCTCCCGGTAGGCGGGATGGGTGCTCCGACGCGTTCTGAGGAGAGGAGAGGAGAGGAGGACCGGGAGGGAGACGAGCCGGGTCTCCCCGCCGGTGCTGGCGGCGCCGCGGTCCTGCCGTAGGTCCGAGCCGCAGAGAGACCTGCGGGAAGCTTCCCCGGGATACCGGCATCGGCTTGTGCACGCTGGGGAAGGAGCCGAGATCGGCAGGGCTGCCGGAGCTGGCTGCCTCAAGGGATGGTGTCGGGTGGCTGTGCCTGACGGTGCTCTTGCCGGGCTCTCCTCAAGAGACTTTGGTCGCTCATGGTTGAACCAGCACGTCAAAATCTTGCCTGTGAGAGCAAAAATAAGTAGCATTTAAGCAACACTGAAAAATCTCCTCGAAAGCCCGTGTGTTGTAGACATATAACAGGCAAGGTGTGGGTAGTGTGTAAGTTGAAAAGGGTACAGATAACTTAAACCTTTGCGGGAGTCCCTGATCACCTGCTGTGGTGGTGTTGAAGGTGGTGTCTTTGGGACTCTCTGCTTGGTGCTGCTCATTTTTGTCCATTTTTGCTTTTAAAATTTGCATTCAGATCAAGTGGATTTGAGCAACATATAGAGCAGAGATGGCTTCAGTGGAAGTACCTTGTGTTTAAGGGAGCCTCCAATCATTTCTAAACGTGGCACCTGAAATGTGGCTCCAGCCCCTTATTTCCTAACCTCCTGTTGCCACTTGAAAGGGCTCAACTGGCCTAGAGAGTTCTATTCTGCTTCCATAGCTGGAAAGTTTTGGTTCAGCTTGTACTGGTTCTAAGATGCAACCCACCCACAACATTCCTTGTGGCTCCCAGCGCTCCAGATCCCATCTTCTGAATTATACCCCTTACATTCTAGGAGTGTTAAACTAAAGCCTTGACCACATATGAGAATTTTGAAGTTCATCCTTTCTCTTCTACTTCAATATTGCCATAGCTTGAGTTTGTTCTATTAACTATTAGAAAGCAACCTTATAGTAAAGAGCTCGTAGCTTCCCTTACAGCTGCAGGAACTCTGTAAGTGAATCCTGCCTGGTTCTATAGACACAGAGTGATGTACAGGGAGATTGTAAGCCTAGGAATGATTGTGGATTTTTGGAGGGAAGGAAAATAAACTTGTATGAGTGGGACAGGTTTACTGAAGGTCTTCTGTAGCTCAGGGTTGTCACTGCTGTTGGCCCAGAAGTTAGAATGGAGAACTCTACTGCATTGGAAGAAAACGTAAAATAGAAGCTAAGTTCAAAATACCCTGTTGAGGGCCTACACCAAGTGATGATCTGTGAACCTGCAGCATGTGTCAGTGGAAGCTGTGCTGCTGAATTTCCTGGTGCTGGTGAGTGTTACTGTTAGCTTGACTTGGGCACAATAACAGCTAGGCTGTTGATGTAGCAGGCTGTTGGTGCTGACACTGCAAGATAGTTTTATTTTGCCTGCAAAGCTTATAGGTTCCCTCTTACAGAGTGACTCTTCAGTGATCTGAACGAGCTCCAGTGAAAACCTCTGGCCAATGGCACCTGGCGAGGTGCTGAATAAAAACCTTATATATCTATAAGGCCTCTTAAAAACCTTATATATATAAGGCCTCTTATATACAGCCTCTTAAAAAACCACGATGCTCTTGTAGGGTGGCAGCCTTGTCCCTGTGGGTCACTGTATTGTGCTGTGATCATCTAGAAACACAGAGTGTTTGAGATTTTTTTTTTTTGTTCGCATGGACTATCTGAGGCTGGGGAAACAAAAAGGTTCAGTAATGCTACTTTTGGTAGCCCTGTGTAGTCAGCCTTTTAAACACTTAGTTGCTTGTGTTTTGTAAGTGTGAGGCCTGTCTGGGCTTGCCTGAGAACTTGAAAGTTGAGTCTGAGAACTCATGATTTTGCAGCTATCGCCTGAGAGCGCAGGCTGCCAGGTGAGCGGAGGTGGGTGCAGCTCAGCCTCTGCGCCGGGGCATGCTGCTGGCCGGGGATCAAGGGATTCTTGGTGGCTTTTCAAAGGCTGGGGAAGTGGCAGTCCGTGGGCAGGTGGAATCCCTTTTAGCAGAGGAGATGAGTGTGAGAGAGTGCTGCTTTTACACAATGGTGTGAAATAGCTTTTCTCCTCTGAAGACTGAGTTTGATCAGAAGGAGCTCTGGAAAAAGATGGTTGTGGAGAGTTGGAAGGGAGATAGTTTGCAGATGCTGGGGTTTTGATATCCCTGCCTCTGTTATAATTACCAGGTGGTTCCTTCCTTAAGGATAAAACAGCATCCTGCTGGTGTCTTGCATTAGTGACAATTCAGAAATGGCTCCTGTGAATTCTGATTTTTCTGGATTTTCTGAATTTCTTCCCTTTTCTCCAAAAAAACAAATTCTTGAAAGTCAGTTTATGCCCTTAATTATTGGAAGGGGAGAGTTTGTCAGCACTAAGTACTACACTTGTCTGGAAATCCCCAAGTATCCTTAAGTTATAAGGTTCTTGATGTGTGCCAGAGGGTTGTTAAAAATGAAGAGTTTGTGTATATATCTGTATGTTGGAAGGGGGTGGGGGGAGGAAGAGAAGGAGAGAGCATCTTGATGGCTGAACTCATTCCAGTTTTCAGCATCCTTCTTGTGCCAGAGGGCCAAAAACCTGCAGGCAGTATTCCTCTTTTTTTTTTGTCCAGTAGACGTGTGAGGTTTGTGGATGATCGAATTTCAGCGGGTCTGAACCAGCCTGTACCTCTGCTGAACCTAGCCTGACCCATCACCCCTGCTGGGAACATGGCCCAAAGCATGCTTCAGCTCACCATTCTTGTGTCTGTGGATTTTTCACGTCTGTGACGACGTGGTGGGGACACTGGCAGTGATACATTCTCTGGCTATGTCATTGCAGAAGGATGAGCTTTGTGGCACTGTGTTGTACCTTTTGGTGTATGTCAGGTCACTTTTTCTCTGGGTGACTGTAAGGTGCTACAAAAGCTTCATGGATCTCTGTGCTGCAGCAAATACTGAAGGGGAAAACCCTCTGCCATCTGTGCACACCTCTGTTTTCAGACATGGCAGTGGTGGAAATTGCTGCAGTCCCCTGCTTTAAGAAGTCCCCTTCTGTCCAGCTCCCTGCTTTCTCCCTTCCTCTGCCTTATCCTCAGAGAGCTGGCCTTAAAATCAAAACACTTAAAAGTTTATTGCTAGATAGAAAAGAGGAAGGGTAAAGAAACCTGCTTAGAAGTTGGCACATGTCATAAGAAAATATTAATTGAATTGTAATTACACCTTAGCCCTTCTCTCCTGTCTTTCATGACAAAATAAATTAGAAGCTCAGTTCTTATCTAGGTGTTGTCTCTGTAGCTCAGGATTAATGTTTCAGCCCTTTTAGACAGGATCTGAAGAAACATTATCTTGCTGGTTTAGAACAACTGTGTATTCTCATGTGTTTAGTACTCACTGGCTCCTTTCCTCTGTTGGGTGACAAGTGAAGGATCTGTCCCCTCTCAAGAAACTGCCTCTAATCTCTGAAAAAGGTTTCCAGATGACCCTTTCTCTCCCCTTTTGTCCCTTTTGCCAAGAGCTCCAGTGCCTGCAATGTGTGGGGCATTTTGTGTTTGTTTTGTTTGGGATCTTGTGGCCACAGGCAAAGTTCTTAACCTATTTTTCATTTTCTGTCTTTAGCTTTACAGACAGGTTACAGGCTTCTTTGCCCGTGAATATAAGCCTACAGAAGAACAAATGCTTTTAAAATAGGAATTCCTACATTAGTGATGGAACTTCTCTTGAATTATAACTCCAAGTAGTCAGTCTTCTTTTGTCTTGCTCTGAGTGAAAGGAGATTTTATTTTTTGTTCCCTTGAATATTATACACAGTTTTTCAAACAGGAGGGTAACTATCACCCCAAGTGTGTATTTCTTTTCCAGTCTCTTAGATATTTTGGAATACTAGAAGTATAAGATTGCCTCGGGCCTTTAAATGATAGCGCTTTGAATTGTTTATGAAAGTGTGTGTTGGGCTTTTTTTTTCACTTTGAAGCTGACAGGTCCACGTTTCTGGCTTAAAAGCAGCAGAGTACTGTTTTTCTGTTACTGCTATGTGAATTCCTGTGAACTGTATGTACTAGTAAGAATTAATTTTCATGATTTCAATGATGGCTAAATGTACTCGTTGTTCCCTGATAAAAGTGCTTTGCAAAAGAACCCTTTGTTGTTGATGAACCCTCGTGGACAATGGGACTTTTGATAGTGGCTGAGGATAGTAAAAGCACAGCTACCTGACTCACGTGCTGACTGTCACATTTCTGCCTTATTAATAGTGTCGTGTTTTCTTGCATTGCAAACTGATTTACAAATTAACAATAACGTGACTAACATCCTACTACTATAAACAAACCCATTAAGATAAATAGAACCAGTTAACTATAACCATATTTTTTATAATCTCTTCTCCTATCCTGTTTTGACTCTCATTAAATGTTGGTGTTTAGATGGGTGCCACAAATGAATCATTAATAAATTTTCGGTCATTTTCTGATGTGTTCTGAGTAGACATGATACTGTTACGGTGTTCAAAGACAAAAAGCATGGTTGGGATCAGCTGTGCTCTGTGCTCTTACAAAGTCACTAGCAGCCAAAAGAGTGTTTTGGTCTGAGGCACATGTAGCAGTCAGGGCTTTAGCAAGCCTGCCCAGCTGCCGTGGATGTAGCATTCAGACAGCCTGTGGGTGCTTTGTCCTGCTCACGTGTTGTCCCCGTTTCATAGAAGAAGTGTGCCTGTGCTGTTACGTAAAGATCAGTGGTTTAAACCTTTGGCATCTTCTCCCCTGCCAAAGTTGCTGATATTGCATGTCCACATGTCTGTTCAGCTATGGCAGTATATGTGTGCACGTTGTGTATTTGAAATGTATAACATCAAGCAGTGTTAAAACTGCAGCAATAGCAGTAAGAGCAAGCTTACTTTTAATAGCCCCCTCTAAAGGGATTTTACAGGTCTGGTTCTGCACTGGCTGGTGTTAACTGAGAGAGGTCTACAAATTGTGTTTTCCAGCCTTGTGTATTTTGATTTCAGTCTAACCCCGAAGCTGTACAGGCCTTCTGAAGTTTTAAGAAAAGTTTTCCATGTGCCGCACACTTCAAAATAGATCAAAAAGCAGTGCTCTTTTTAAGCGCTACAGAATGTTAAAACAGACTTTAAGTCTGCTTAAAGTTTTTAAGCAGTACTTTAGATTCTTCCAAGTTAAGGTCATACTTGTCATACCTGGCATAAAACTAAAATAAGTGCAGTAAAAAGCCCTGTAACCATCTGATTTAACTTCTGTTTTTGAGCTTGAAAACATACTTGATTATATGCAAACCAAATGTGGCACGGACTCAGAAAACCGCAGTGCTTCCCCCTCTCAAATGAAGACAGTGTGCCACAGTAACAGCAACTTGAGACGGTCTGGGTTGTTGCAAAACATGTCAAGAGAAAGAGACTGTAAACATTAATCTCTTAAGAGGTGTTGTCTCTCTTCCTTTCCCTCCCAGTTTACTGGCTTCTCACAGCAGGCATTGTGCTTATTCTGATGTGCTAAATAGCACCTACTAAAGTCCTGGTTCCTCTCTCATTACAAACAAATCTTTGTTTTTCATAGTAGGATGGCTTTCTGAAGTGGTCATACCTAGTTACCTTAAGTCTGTCTGCTAGGTGACATGAGAGAAAGTGACCACAGCTTTCAGCTTAGCCACAACAGTGGGTCCTGTGCATACTTGCTGCCCTTCACAGATGAGAGGCCAAACCTTTCAGCTGAAAAGGGTGGCACAGACAAGTGTCTGTGAGCAATTCTCTTCAGGTGACAGCTACAGGAAGCACCAGCACTGTGTAACTCTCTTCTCTGACCCGTACGCCGGCACTGTGGAAGCAGTAGTGCCTCTAGGAGATACAGGGAAGGCTGGAACAGTGCTCTCAGCTGCCTGGTGTCACAGAGCCTGGTGTGGTGGAGGATATGCTCTGGTGCTCAGGTTTGATGTAGTCTCAGGTCTGCCTTATCACAGAAAGATGGTGTTCCTCCAACAGTGTTCCTGAAGCAAGTATATTAGTATGGGCTTGGGTACCAGCTGTGCCAGCTGGATGGTTGGCACTGACCATAAGCCTGCTATCTTGTGTTCCAGTATTCCCATGCTTTCCCATTCTTGATCCTGCCTCCAGCTTCTCTCCTGTTTGTAATACTTCTTAGTCTAGTAACCTGGGAATTTCTGATTTGCTTAAAACTTCATCCAGCCAGTCTGTCTTACGTGAGCAGTCCTCTCAAATTTAGTCTCGCCACACTGAAACAATCCTAAAGGACACTGCACAGTGGACCTTTCAACTTTAAAGAGCACTGCAGAAAATTAAATGTTGTTTTCAGCCAAGTCAGGAAGGAATGCCTCCCGTGTGAGGTTAAAATACCTGTGGAGGCTCTGTCTAACAGGCTTCAGGACCAGCCACCTCCAAGGAGTTCTATAGAGGTGCAGTTAATAGTGCCTTGCTCTGTAGTCCCTTATTCCCTTTGTGAGTGAATTCCCAAAGTGAGAGACTTTGTGTGCACTTAAGCTTTTAGGAACCAAGAAAGGTTTTCCAAGGATTCACTGCTTGCCTCTAATTACCTTTACAATGGCAGGCCAGGAGTTAAAAGATGTATCTTGGGAGACATTGCCTCCCTCTAAGTGAAGGCAAAATCTCCCGGTATAGGGGTATTTATTCAAGCAGAAGTGTCTGGGGAAGGGTGTGGTGCACCACCAGCCCCTGGGCCACCCAGCCGTGTGCCATTCCTCCTGCTTCCGCCCTGCACAGCTGTTCCCAGTCCCCCTTCAGGTCTGGCCAGGGGTGTGCGTGCATCTGCATCAAATTACTTCTCTGCAGCTGTTGCTGGCATTGAGCTCCTGGGGAAACCTCTGGCGGCAGCTAAAAGGGTCTTAAATAAGTTTGCAACCAGCCAGAGCCCTTGCTGGTTACAAGTTTCTTGTATCCATGTAGATGCCTCTCAGTAAATGTTCCGAAAGTGCTTTGCTCTCGCTGGAGACCTGTAATAGGGCAGGGCTGCCTTTCTGCAGGAGGCCTGGCTCATGGGGCTTATCAAAGTGTTGATCAGACCTGATTGCTTTATTCTTCTAGGTGGCAAGGTGCTAAATCTCTTTCTCCCTCATGCTGACATGCTGTGGATGTGTGCATCCTGTGCTGTATTTGTGCTTAGGCTCTGTGGTGTGATAGAGGGTGTGTTGCATAAAAATACAGGACCATCCCGGTGTACGTCATTTGCAAACAGACTTTGGTTTGTTCCCAGTGATGCAGGGGACTGGAATAAAGAAAGGAAGATATTTACTATTGGAAAGTAGACTTGGCACGTAAATCACAGATTTATTTTAAAGGCTTTGCTTTCCTGCAAACTATTGTTTCTTGAAGGAGGACAACACTGGGGGTTTAAATACCAGGAGGAGAGGCCTGTGAGGAAGGCTGGCAGTGCTTGGAGGCAGTGCTGACAGAGATGGTAGGGAGAAAGCAGCTGACCCGGTAGGAGAGGAACTACTGGAGCAAGGCTGGCAAAGAAAGGGATGATGGTTCCAAACAAACAGGCTGATAAAATTGCTTTTGTGGATAACTATTTTCACAGACTGCCATGCGGTTGTGAGGCAAAATAAGCAGCGTAATGGTCTAGTTCCCAAATATGGTGAAGTAAGGTAGGTGAGGCAGGGGAAAGGGTAACCTTGGCTTTAAGTTGCCCTTGAGCTGACAGCCAAGCATCTGTGAAGAGATCTCTACGAGACTGAATGCGAGGTGCATCTCATGAGCAGGTTAAGTGAGGGTGATGGGAACAGAGAGAGAAGAATTTCTCTTCCAAGTAGGTGAAGGAGAGAAAAAAGTGTTGTCCTGAACTGAGCCTTACAGAGCCCTGGAGAGGGCTGAAGGAGTTAGGAAGGTTGTTCTTCAATGGAAAAGCAGAGATGTGAAACATTGTGTCAAAGAAGAAGGTAAAAGAAGGGGAACCACTGATTTTCTTGGGTAAGAGAAACTATTCCAAGCATTTAAGATACTCAAGTATGGTTGGGTTTTTCTGGGAGCGTAAAAGGAGGGAATAGAAGAAGAAGGGTGCAAGTATGGCATGATGTCAATCAGGTGAAAAGTTTGGGGGACAAGGTAGTGAAATTGTGTCCTTGATGGGATTTCTATGAAGGGCAAATAGAAGAGAGGCTATCTGGCTCTTGTGACTCTCCCTTGGAGGAAACAGCAAGACATGAGCAGGGGACTGAGCGGAACATGAAATCTCACACTTTTCACCAGCTCAATCGTTTTAGTGAGGCAGAGCTGCTCTGGAGCAAGCCATTGAAGAGAGAACTTGTTGCAGAGAACATCTGCTTTCTTGGTGGCTTCTTGCCACTAGTGACAACCACTCTGAGACTGGGAGCAGAGCCAGAGAATGCTGTGTGAGCTGGGGAAGATGTAACTGGGGGAGAAAAAGGAAACAGAAACAGGCATGAATGTGACAGCAGAGCTCTGGAGTCCCAGGTGAAGTCAGCAAACACAAAACCATTTACATTGTCTTCCCTCCTCCTCTTTCTTGCCCTCTGCTCATTCTCACTGATAAAGCATCCCTGATTAGGTCTTTCCAGTTTTGAAAATCTCACATGTAAGCAGAAAATACAGTCTATGCAAGGATGAAAGTGTTTAGTTTTCTTTCTGTTCTTGATTTTTTTTACTTCATGAGAGAAGTAGGTGGCTAATGTAATTTATGTTTATTGCTAAATGTTGCTCTTTGATGTCTTCTTATTACAATAGCCTGATTTCAAAGCCAGCAATAAACTAGAGGGATGGCACCTCATAAACATAGGGCTTCATTTTTGGCCCTGTAAACATTTTGAAACTTAAAATTTAAAGGAAAAAAAAAGAGTTGCTCTCTTTTGCTTGCAAATAAGTCCTTCATTTCATAAAATAACAGCTCTGTAAGTAAACAAACTTCAAAATCCTGCTCCCTCATCTCCTTTGACCTCTTGTGTCCTCTAGCCAGAAAAAAACCCCAAAAAAACAACACACAGAGCAGTTGATTGCTCTTGATCAGCCTGTGTAAGTTTTGATCAGCTAGCTGTGTCTTCCTTCTTCTTTAACACAACTTTTATCAGAACACTTTTCTGGGCATTTGTTTTTGTTTGGGGTTCCTGCCTGATGTGTTGCATTTTGTTGTGTGCTTTTTGTCATCAAATTGCAGACAACAAAAACAGTGATTGGCTGATACCTTGAGGATCTTGGGACAGAGGTTTTTTTGTGAAACAAAATGTACAGTTCTTTCTAAGCTGTTTTTTTTTCAGTCGTCATACGCTCTGTCAAACTAAATTCTTCTTAAGTTCCCTGCGTTCCTCCTGTCCTCTGACTTCTGCAATACTGGATGCAGTATTTGCATTAGTTAAATAGGCCTGAGTAATTTACTTCATTATGGAAAACTAATCTGCTTGTTAAAACTGTTAGTTTATCAAACAGTGTAATACAGTATTGTTCTGGCAGAAACTTTGCTGGCAAACAGCAGTCCTTGTGTGTCTTTCTGTGAAGGGATATGATAAGATGAACTTTGTGACTTGGAGAAGCAGAGCAGTCATTTTGGCTATCAGAATTTGTAGTTTCTGTAAGATACACAGTGGATGTTATCTTGAAGTCCTGGCTGAATACAATGCAGAGCGCCCAGTCTCCAAGCTGAGTGGTACTGCAAACCCCATTATTACTGTGATACTCCCTATCAGCCTCATTAGGGATGATGAATGAGCTGAAGCAGTTTTTTCCCCTCTTCTGAAAAGACCTGCTGACAATGGTTGCTGCCTGTGTACATGCACAGGGCGAATAAATCAGCTAAACTATACTAGTACTAACCTTTAAACAAAAAGAAAGTCATTCTCATTATCTGCTTAAATCTCTTGACTCTTCCCTTCTCTACAGAATCGCCTTCTAGCTCCATTTCCTTAAAAAGCTGGGTCATGCAGAAAGCACAAGTGAAATCTTTTGCATTTGTTTACTATTGTGCTATTCCCAGGCAAATGAAATCGACTCTTGGGCTTTCCTAAGGCTGAACATGTGAACAAGTCAATTTGGCTGTACAGCATTCCTGTCAGACCTCAGTGCCCCAAGCCTGCAGTGGCATTCCCACATGTCAGGCTCCACTGATCCAGTAGTTTCCAGTGTGCCTGCAGGGGCTAGGCTGGGAGGCTTGGCCCTTTTGCCAGCTGACTTCTTATGTGGCAGCTTAAGCTGAGCTTGGGGTCATGCCAGCCAAGTGCAAGTAACCATCCTTAATTCTCTCCTCTGTCCTTTTCCATGTCACTCTCAGAGGAGCTGAGCTCTGCCTGGGCTGTGTTGGACAGAGCAGGTTGGATGGGTCCCCTCAGCAGACCATGGGTGCCAGGGGGCCGTGCAGGGTGGGTGTTGCACTGCCTGGGGTGTGACTGCACAGCAGCTGCTCCCCATTTGCCATGTGGGCTAATGGTCCTGAACAAGCTGTCCAGTAGACATGGTTACTGGTGTATGAGAGCCCTGGCATCCTGGCTAAGGGAGCCCCAAGGAATCCGGGGTTCCTGTTCAGGTGAGCAGAGCAGTAGATGCAACTCTAAGCAAAACCTACCAAGACCTTGTTCCTGCCCCTTTAGTTTTGTCATGTAGGTAGGTGTTAAACTTGACACTTGAAGATGACTTTTTCTAGCTTGAATCTAAGAAAAAGAAAACTTTAGGCTACTTTTTAAATAAAAAGACATAAGCTTTTTCCTCCTGGTTTGAAGTGTCCCCACAGAAGTAAGTTGGCACTTGGATTTTTCTGGAGAGGAGCAGGGGGTGGAGGACAAAGGAGAGCTGTTTTTCCTCCATTGGAACCAGCTGTGGTTTGTTCACATTTTGTGCATTTAGATGGGCGCTCTGAAATCCAAACTGGAACTAGCAGTTAATATTGCAAACAAGCAGCATAATTTGACTAAACAAGCTTTCAGATGATCACAACCAGGCTTTGATGCTCTGGAGTGGGATTTTCATAGCTGCGGAAGTAATTTGAGAACATGCTTGTGCCCAGAGCCAGTAGGGTTATGTTGGCTGCTTTTTATCCTTTTTGCTTGAAGATGATTATGGTGATGATTCATACTTTCAGTCTCAGCAAAAGAGTGGCTTGCATGGATAGTTGATTTAACAGCTGAGAACCTCCAAGCAAGTCATTCTCCATTTTGAGGAAGGATTTGTCTAGAGATGATTCTCCCTCTTTTTATTTCTTCTGTGTGCTTGTTAGTTTTGTGTCTTTGGTTTCTAGCCCTGGTATTGGCTGACTTTGCAAATAAGAACTTCCATGAGGTCCTAGTTACAGCCTTACTTGTTCTTGGATTTGTGGCTATGGTTCCATGTGTTCAATAGTGAGTTGGGATAGTTGTAGATGTTTGGTTGGTGAACAGTATACTATACAACCTGAAATATTTCATGAAATGTACCAGAAAGGTGATTTAAGCTGTTTAGACTAACTAGATGCCTGTTTTCATTATTTTAATTTTCTTAAATAGTGGATCAAATGTTTCCCTCCTGTTCTTAACAGTGTATTTTGTTTCAAATATCAGAAATAAGGACCATTAAAATCTTCTCAGTCACTTTGACTTACTTAAAACAGCTTCATGGATATATAACATTTTCTATTGTCTTGTGCCAAATCACACCCTCCTACTTCTGCTTTTTTTTTTTTTTTTTTTTTTTTTTTTTTTTTTTTTGACAATCACTTAATGGTCTATAAAGCTTTAAAAATAAAAACCACTGGAGTGACAGAGAAATTAAAGCCATGAAAACTAACTTTCTTTCTGCTGCATGGACTGCCAGGAAATTCAGGGGTCATGTAGAGTGAGTGTATTTTCTAATAACAAGCTGTGTGCTCACATGCCATGCTTCTTTGAAGGCCTTGTGGTTGGGATCCCAGTGGTATTAATGGGAAATGTGCAAAGAATTTTTATAAGGTTGTTTAAATAGCTGAGTAACTTCTTTTGAAAGCAGTAGAGTGAATACTTCTGCTTTGAGAAGAATGATTCTGTGGATGCTTGAGATGATGATAATGAATGATGGACCTTTAAAGTTAAGTCCTGCAAATGCAATTATCCTCTAGAGGATTTAATGAAAACTTAATATTTTTAAAATGTGATTTCTTTTAAGATGGAACACTTGAGTGTACCTGTGGTGTCTTGGTAGCCATGGTTATGTTCTGCTGGGAGAACCTAAAAGGCCATTAGTGGACTTGTAAGCTGTATTCACCACAGAATAGGTTTGATTAGTAGAAGTTGGACTCGATGATCTCAAAAGTCTTTTTCAACCTGACTGATCCTGTGGCTCTCTACATCTATGAAAAGAGAGGTGATGTATACCACATTCAGGTGTCAAACTAGAGCACTGGCCTCTGGTGACACATCTGCTGATGCTCTGTTTGCTTTCTCTTGCAGTTTGGGGCAGAGTTCAGAAGGTTCTCTCTGGATCGCTACAAGCCAGGAAAGTTTGAAGACTTCTACAAACTAATTCTTCACATTCATCACATAGCCAACCTGGAAGTGATGATTGGATATGCTGATGTGCATGGAGACCTTCTCCCTATTAATAATGATGACAACTTCTTCAAGGCTGTTTCAAGTGCTCATCCGCTGCTCAGGGTTTTTATCCAAAGACAAGGTAAGACACAGTTTCATTTCAGTGCCTCAAAGAGTGCTGTGGCAAGGGGAAGAGTGGATTTATGGCACCCATTTAAAGGCTGAAATTATGTAAGAGGCATCTAGGACCCATCTTGCTCTTCCTCACAGGCACTTCATTGCAGCTGGCAGGAACAGCATGGCTTCATGGCAGGTAGAGGGACTGCACTGCTGCCTGTAAGATGTTTGAAGGGTACCATGCTGAGAATCCCCATGAGCCCCTTTGTTGTCTGAGGCAGATGTGCTTCTTGATGCTGTGTCGTCACCTGAGCATGCCAAGTGCACCATTCCACTTGCTGGAGGGAGGGCATCTTAGTACTACTACTTCACATTTAGAAATCTTGTCTATCCCTCTTGATAGTCAGAGTGATACCCAAGTTATTCATGCCTGTGTGTGAATGCACACAGATGTGTAGTTCTGAAAGGAAAAAGAATTGTCACAAATGACAACTTGTTTGACCAAGTTAACCTGGCAAACAGGCAAATGATGATTTTCTTTTTCCCTCTGTCCTTACACTAAGGAATGCTTATTCTTCCCATTTTGAATCATCAAGCAAACCATCAGAATTGCCTGAATGTCAAGATGACATCAGGTTTAAGTGGCCTCTGTGTTGTTCTCCTTAAGGACCATGTTTGGCAGTTGCTTCAGAAGATGACTGGCTTTTAAATCAAGGTGTCTTTGACAGAGAGCCTTAAATCCCAGGGGAACCTAACACTGTGGTAGCTGGTAGCACTTCCTCCACAGGGTGTTTTTTTGGTTTTTTGTGTGTGTTTTTTTTTTGTTTTGTTTTTTGTTTTGGTGTTGTTTTTTTTGTTTTGGTTTTGGGGGTTTTTGTTTGTTTGGTTTTTTGTTTTGTTTTTGTTGGTTTTGTTTTTTTGTTTTTTTCCCCAGCCATGTAGTGATTTATAACACAGGGCTTTTGGAATTAAAATCTTGTCAGCAACAGATTCAGAAACAAGACTTGATTTGAGACTTGGAGCAGTCATGTAGCTTTTTTTGGCCTGGACTCTTGCTGTGTACTGATAAGGATTTAGTAAGAGATTCCAACCTGCTCGTTGCTGTGAGCTGCTGTAGTGTGTGGTTTGATTTGGTGCCATCAAATACATCCAGGGCTGTATTTGGCTCCTGTCTGTTCAGAGCATATTGTCTGCCACCTTTTAGATGTGATTTCTAGATGCTCAAGGAGACAACTGAGAAGAGGGTTTGAAGCAGTTTGTTTTGCTGGTCTGTCTATTAGGTGAGTGGAAATGTCTATGGGAGAAAACTTGCTCCTCCTTCTTGTGCAGAAAAGGTAAATGTGGATCACAAATCCAATTAGTTCTTCTTGCAATGCCTGTTAGGGCTTGTGAGTGTTTGTGGTGGGTCAAGTCGTCAGAAATCCTTTGCATGACTTTGTCATGCCTACTTCAGTTTAAGTTTGTACATGTCTCTGGATCAGTCCTGTTCAGAACACAGTCTGTGCTCTGGACAAACTGCTGAAACCACTGACCTAACCCTGCACTGGAAGGGGTTTGCCACTGAACTGATGACAGAAGTAGGCAAATCAGTTTTCTATAAGTTGTCTACTTATAGAAAAAAATTCTCCCTCTTCTTCTAGAAGTCTGCTAGTTATTAGGGTTTCTAACTTTTAACCTTAATGGAGTAATGCTTCATTTTTAAAAAGCTTTTATTCTACCTGCTGCTCAGTGAGAAGAATCAAGCTGACAAGTAAAGGAAGGCAGGCCTGTTCTTCCTCACATGTGGCAAAACCTGAAATCTTTCCCAACACACCTTCTCCCTCTATAAAGCTGAAGGGAACAGTAAATCCTGGCCCATCCCTTCGCTTGTGCTAACTTTCATAAGGGATTCCTGAGGTTAACATTTGAGATTCATATTTGTGGATGGTCCCTAACAGTCATGCCCAACAGACAAAGCCTTTAGATATTTTTCCCTTCAAGAATGAAGGTGAAATCTTCATCTCTTTTTCCTTTGCCCTGCTGGGGAGATAGAGCCGTGCTGGTCCTTCTGTTGGAGACCTGCACAAGAGAACAAGGTGACTAGCAGCAGGAAATCATTGTGCCATTCAGGGGAATGTGGTGTGCCTGCACCCTAAATTCTGACTTCAGAGGCAGGAAATTAGTGTGACAGGGATGCTAGTAAAATATGTGAGCAGTGCTCTCTTGGGACTTTGAAGGAGACTGCAGAGCATGGGCTCTCTAGGCTGTTGGATCAGGGATCACTGCTTTTCAGTGGGAGTAGTCCTGGGAGCTGGCTGCCAGAGGTTGTACTCGCAGTGCTGTAGAGCAGGGAACAGGGCAGAACTATGCAGGCATAGAAGGACTGAATAGTTGAAGGTCAGGTCTCTTTTTCTAGCATAGCAAACTGTTTATCAGCTGCATGATTAGTCATCCTGTGTGTTTTCCCAGTTTATAGCTGAGTTACCCTTTCTCTTGTCAGGTCAATTTCACAGTCATGTTAAAACACTTAAAACATTCTCAGAGTGGCAAAATAGATAACTTAGTCTTTGAACAGTAATCAAGCAACAATTTCCAAGTTTGATGTTTTTGTTTGCCTAGGTGTCTGAGCGTAGTTTTGTGCTTTTTCAGTTCAAAAGCCTTTCTCCCACTTGTCCTCAGAGGCAAACATTGTGCTCATTGCTTGGACTCTTCATGCCAGATTGGTGTACGGATATGGGACACCTTTCTCTCTCTCTCTCTCTCTCTCTCTCTCTCTCTCTCTTTTTTTTTTTTTTTTGTTTTCAGATCTCCCAAGCCCCAAATTCTTCAGGATCACAGTAGTCCAACACAGGGAATGTTAGTGCTTATTAGCCAGACATTTTAATAAGGACTAGAATTGGTGTTCCCAGCATGCTTGCAACAATTGCTGTTCATAGTTTTTGGGTCTTGAAGAATCTGGGACATTTGCAGGTTGTGTTTGAGTAAACTGAGCTATAGCAAGTTTTTATAGCTCATAGTGATTTGTCTGCTTAAAGTATATGGTGCTCTTTTTTTTTTTTTTTTCTCCAATACCCAATTACAGTGTGGACAAAAATCCTAATTAGAGAACCAGGCTATAAAAAGCAAAAGCAGTTTTCCTTTGACTTGCTTTCCCAGGCTACAAGTATGGGTCATGTCCTGTGTTGTAAACTGACGTGGCTCTTTTGGCTTCCTTAGTACAGTAGTGATTTACATCAATTGATGCTTTGAGCATGAGGATTTGTTCACTCAGCTGTAACTGATACCAGACATACACAGAACTCCCTGTGGAAGGTGCCTGCTGCTCTGGAAGGGATAGATGTCTCAAACACCTTAGAACAATGCAGGAACTTGAGGATGTGTTTGACTTGCTCCATAATAACTTCTGCATTTTAGCCAAGACCTGCATCAAGGAAGAGCTTATCTGATGATGCTGATCATATTTGGTCTGTGTCTGACTTAAACTACAGCACTTGAAATAATCTTTTGTATACTGCAAAAATATTTAAGTTTAAGCTATGAATTCAAGCAGAAACATAAACCAGAAATCTAAAAGGAGTTAGAATTACATACTGTGACTGCATTACATTATTTCTTGTATGATTAAATGGAATAAAGTTCTTATCAAATCTTGCTTTAATGCCTGTCCCACAGGGGCACAGTATGTGTTCAAACTGATCTGTATTGGAGCATCTTAAGTAGAATGGAATAAATAGCAAAATTATAATGTATTCTTCATTGTAAACCTGTCTCAAATTAATCCTTTGCTGGGGGTGTGGGGGTGGCTATAAGGATGTAAGTGGAGGTCTACCAAGTAAAAGAGATTTGAGACATTCTCCTCTTTTGCTTGTGTTACCTACTGGGGTGTGTTCAACCTAGAAGGTTCAGAAACCAAAGCATGTGTGGCAAAATGAACAAGCTGATCACCCCGTAAGTGCTCTGTGCAGTGCTGTTCTTCCAAGGTTGCTTTTTTTCCAAGTGGTGTGTCTGGGGCTAAGTATAGCAAGCAGAGTGAACAGAGTGGTTAACTGAGCACACCACTGTAAATCCAGGCTAATGATTCTGATACTGGGAGAACTGATGGAGGCTGCTGGTGACCAGACTGTCACTTCCTACCAGGGTTGGCAGCGTTTATAGTGTTTGCATGAACAGTAACAGAAAATCTCTGTAGCTCAAGTTGCAAAGGAGGTGGGAGAGGTGGTGCACAGCCAATCTGGTCTCATCCTGATGCCAGACTGAAGTCAAATGAACTCACCTGAGAAGCCTTCCTGTTTTGTCCACAACAGGAGGTATCTTCTGATTCTATAAAAATAATAATAAATTAATTAATGTGGGGGCACTTTGTCAATCCTAAAGCAAATTCTAGATCAAATTCACAAACTTTCCATCAATAAAGTTATTTTTAAAGCTTTCTAAAGGTTTAAATGCTTTCATTTAAAGTATTGTGCAAGTAGGAGACAGATGAAGCACTTAAGTGTCAGGTGACAAATTTGTATTTCAGGTTAACTTTGTCAAGTATTGGACTTCTTGCAGGAACACGAAAGGCAAAAAAAAAAAAATCTGAACAAGCTGAAGAGCATTCTAATAGCCAATAGCCTAAACTACATTTCACAGCAAAAAGGAGCAGGGATTTACATCTTAAATTAGTAAATACCACAAATCACCTGCGGCTGGTAATTGACATGGATGGAAGTTAGAGAAGGCTGATGACTTCTGATATCTGTGTTGTCTTGCATTTTGCAATCTGGAAAACTGATAGTGTGTAAAAAACCATCAAGTACCACCCTCAGAAACTTGATATAACTGTTTTTTCTTTTGTAGTTACATTTTTAATAGTTACAGTAAACCAGTACTGAACACCAGTCATTGCTTTCCTCCTTGAGTGGTTAGAACTGCTGTCTACCATCAGTTCTCACATAAAGCTTGATCCAAAATCAGCAGGGGAAAAAAGTGCATTTACCTGATTGGGTTTTGGATTTGGCTTGTTTAAATGTAAAGTTTGGAAGATGCTATTTTTCTCCAACTGCATGCACTGACTAAAGTATTTAAACTGCTGTGCCATGCAATGTATTTGTGCATGTTCAGAAGCAGTTCATAACTCTGAAATTTGTTATTTACCTGGCAAAGTTTTGTGCAGCTCTAAGTACCAACATCTGTGCTTAGCTTTCTTTTATTATAAAATCAGAGCAATCACACTCAGTTTTAAAATAAAAATGTGCTAATGGGAATCATGCCCAGGTCTGCCTGAAAAACCAGTGGTGGGTTGTTTTATTGTCTTTCATACACTGAGCAGATAATCCCCAGGAATGGTTGTTGGCTGTCTAACCACATGTGTTAAACACAAAAACTGGCTTTGAGACAGCAACTATTTCCAGCTACCTAAAACTTTTAACTCTCTGCTCAGTCTTCTAGAGTGGGTACAGTTACAAAAGTTTGAGTTCAATTCTTTCAGTTTCTTTTTGATTCTTCAGTAACCGTCCTGTTTGTTTTGCAGCACAGACATGGACTTTGTTTTCTCAAAATGTTGTATTTCTAAACAAGAACAATGTCAATTTACTGCTCTTGTCAAAGGTATTTGATATATTGAATAATGCAGCAGGTTGCAGCACATATTAAGGGAAAATACCGAACTCTTTCTGGTCTTCCTTGTGGTTGAGCTGAGCAGATTTTCACAGTGGTCTTTTAGGAGTCTGAGGGAATAGAATAAATTTTTATTAAAGTGCAGAGAAGGTGATTTGAGGTCTTCAGCTTATCTGCTCCAAAGCAGGGTGGGAGGGTGAAGAAGAAACTCTGCTGACACTTGATGTATCTCATGGGTGCACTGGAGGATGTGGCTCTGCTGTTGATCTGAATGTCCCAAGGCTGCTTCCCTGTGTCCTCTGCCCTGGCACTAATGTGACCTGGTGGCTGAGCTCCCTGAGCCAGCACTTTGGCAGAAAACAAGTCACTTCAGTGAGGAGCTAGCCTGGGATAGATAGGCTGATTTAAAGCAGCTGAACACTGCCACGAAGCCTCTGCTTCCTGGGTGGAAGAACTTGTCTTCTTCTAGCCTTTGGAAGTGTGCAGTTCCACTGGGTTTGGAAAGGAGACAAAGCATCTTGTCTTAGCTTTGACAAGATTAGAGGAAGGTGGTAAATTTTGTGCTAGTATATAGGAATTGCTGCTAGGCTTATATTAAATCCTTTCATGACTTTCTTCAGAAACATTTCTGCTTTTGAGCTGGAAGGGTCTTTGAAAGCTTGTCAAGCCAAGTAATCTTTGTCCTACTCAAGTCCTTTGATATTTGAAGATAAGTAAAATGCAGCTGTTTGTTCCAGTGAAGTCTGGCAACAAATTACTGTAACTTCTCTGTTCCACCTTTCATGTGCAAATGATGAGACTAGGTAATCATTATCTTTCTTCTGGTTTATTAAGCAACTTTAAAAACATAGAATTTTTAATCTGGCTTGTCAGACACAAACAAAAAATGGGCTTGGATTTTGTTGCTTGCGTGGTTAGTGATACCTGCTGGCTGAGCAGAGCCAGTGTGAGGCTGCTTCTTTCCTTCTCCTCGAAAACTCCATTTCTAGGGTATGAGGATATTTGTTTTTCATCACCAGTGACTTTTAATTGCAACCAGAACAGCTGCTAAGGAGGAATTTCAGTAAAAGAGGGATGAAAATAGCATAGCCTACAGCTAGGCTTTGTGGGGTCTGTCCATAGCTGATAGTGGGAACTGTTGCAGAAATATGTGCTGCATAAATATTTGTAGTTGCAGTGTACAGTAATCACAGAACAGAAGCCTGGCAAAAACAGCAAACATTTATTGCACTTCCGTGTTAAAGCTACATGGCATTTGTTTTCAGTTTCAAAGTTTAATGACTTAATAATAATTACATATAACCAACTATATTAAGAATAAAAATAGACTTTCACAGTCTTAAAAATTGCATCAAGCTCATACCAGCACCACAGACTTTATTAAAGTGCTGAATTTAGGCTCAAGAGACTTGTTTACGTGGGAACTCGTGCAGCCTTTAGTAGGAGCCTCTCCTCAACTCTATGCCTAGCTTCAGTTCCTACCCCACGTAAGAATGAGCAAATAAACACTCTTCTGTCCCTCCAGACTTCTGTTTGTTGACTTAGAGTTGTGGATTGCTGCCCTAAAAGTACTTAAAAAAATCAAAATACAAGAACTTCCCAATTACTATATTCACAGATAGTCTCATGCTATTTCTTGTTTCCTTCCTTGGTTTGGTGCTTTTTCTTTAAGATAGTGAAGCTACTCTGACAGGTGGCTTGGTGAGGAAGAGTTGTCAAATGATCTACCTCTGTTATGGTCCCTGTATGAGGGGAATTTTCCACTATTTACCTTTTCTTACCTTAGTAGTCAAAACAAGAGATTTTGTTTCCTGCTCATGGCTCAGGTTTTTTCCTGTTGGGCCTATTTGTCATTTCCCTTCTGTGAGTGATGGAAACAAATACAATGTGCAAAGATAATAATGAGAGTGGACAGTCTCTTCTTTGACACTGGATTTTACCTGACAAGACCTTGCAAGCTCGAAGTAGCTTTTGTATAGCACATGAAGGTAGATAGCACAGTGCAAATACAAACATTAACTCCAGATTCAGGCCTTCAGGAATAGGTTTTCTGCTGAAGTTTTAAAGTGTTCTGAACGCTTAAGTACATTAAAGGTCTTAGGACATATTAGTTGGTAGGCTCTTGCACTGAAAACAAGCGTGTAGTGGAGGATATTTCTGTTAGGTGCTTGTAGTAGGCATTGAAAAATTAACTCTAAATATAATTCAACAAATATAACTTTGCTCGAACTGTTTTTTTAAGTGAATGAAACCTTCTCTTTTGTCTTCAGTCTGCCTGTGTAGTTGGGATTGCGTGTTTCAAATTAAAATGGGTCAGTATTAATGCTGCATAAGAACTCTGGGTATTTTTCAGCTGCGAGATTGGGGGCGGTTGAAAGAACCCTTTCTTGAACCTGCCCCTGATGATGATCTCCTTGGATCTTATTTTTTCCTCTGTGCTATGTTTAGAGTAGTAAAGAATCCTGTGGGAATATTAAGGAAACTATTAACCTAGAAAACTTCGCTGTTGTTCTTGCTCTTCAGGCCCCTGCCATATGCTGATATTAAGTAACCTCTAAAAGCTCCACATGAATAACTTCCGTACCACTTACCTCCCCTGCCACCCCCAATTTTCTTGTAGTTTTTCTCTTCTGCTTTTTCTCCCCTGTTTTGCTTTTTTTTTTTTTTTTTTTCCTCTCAGCTGTCAGCTTTCTACTCCTTGCCTCAGCTTTTTAATTGCTGTGCAGTGCTGTTGCTCCCTGGGCAGGAGAATGTGTTAGGTGAAAGCACACAGGTGCTGGTGTTGCTTTGCTCCCAGCAGTAGAAAAAGACTTGGAGAGCAGTGACAGAACAGGTATGGAAGTAACAATGAGGAGAATTGGCCTTTTGCTGCGAGTCTTGGAACCAGTTAGTTTTCTTCTCTGATCATCCCTTTGCATTAGAAACAATAGATTACTTGAGAAATAAATAAATAAATAAATAAAAAGTTGTAAAGTTTTGAAGAAAAGTGATTATTTAATTGGAATTGATCTATAAATAAGAAATTCTCTACTGTCTGGTGTCTTTGGAAATCAGCTGGAATTGAGTGGAGTTGGGGAAAAGCTCCATCTGCAAGGGCACTGCAAGGGCACCCAGCTGCTGGTAGTGGCGAGCTCTGAGCCAGCCTTTCTGCCTCTTCAGCTGCTGTAGGTGAACACAACTGCTTCCTTTAAAGCTGAGTTACCAGCTGGGATTTGAAAAGGGCTAGAGCTGTTTCCCTCATCCCTGGATGCCGTGAAGGTGTCCTAAGAGGGGGTCTGTTAGTTATGGCCTCAGGTGGCAACCCATTTTTTTGCTTTATTAGCCTGGTTTATTATGGCTTTGTTTTTGCCAAGCAATTTGGTAGTTTTAGTAGTATGATGCAAAATCATACTACATAATAATGTATACAAAGTATCCAAAATAATGTAATCTCTACATTTTTGCTTTAGTATGCTTACTAAGTTCTAGTTTGAAATGCAGCTGATGTGAGTAAACAGGAGGAAAACCCACTGCATTAACAAAACACATTGTGTTAATCAGAAACCATGAAGTTTCTTGCAGTTTTCAGAAAAGGAGAGATTCTTTCTGACTCTGAGTGAATAAATGGATGCTTTATGATAGAGCCCATAAATAACTACTAGGGTAGTGCCTTTGTGCCTAATAAAAATTAAAAATGGAGTTTCCTAAGCTTGTATTCCTTGAAGCAGCATGATTCTAACATGCCTTATCCTTTGGGGGGAAGTATAAGACATTTGGAGTACAGTATACAACAAGAAATTTAAAAATTTTGTTTCAGAATGATTCTCAGCTGAGACAAAGAGTATCAATAGCCAGAGGAGTGTTTGTGTCTTCATTATCCTTTAGTCACTTAAAAGTGTACTGAACACTGGTGCAATGTACTCCTCACATTTTAAGATCCCTGAATGTTAGAGAGGAGAAGGTAGCATGTAGGAAGTCAACATGTGTGCATCAAATCCTAAGGATTTATCTGTACTGCTTACAAAATGTGAGCTGCTTCTTTCCAGTGTTAAACTGAATTTGGGTCATACAGTGCTATGGTTCAAAAGTTGCTTCTTCATCCATGAGGTTCTCTAATGAGGGAGTTACTTTTCTGTATGGCTAACCACATGATATCTCCATTTATCAGCTTGTACCCAAAAGTATCCCAAATGTTTGCCCTGGGTAGAAAATAATAGAGGGCAAACAGTGCTGACAACGATCTGCTAGCGAGCTTAACATGTGCATGGGTTACTGAAAATGCTAATACTGGTCATGATTTTCACTAGATCTGGCTAGCACTTCTTGTGTGAATAGACCAAGCCCAGAGGCACATCAGATGGCTTTTTTTTAGTTGATTTCAGTAGTTGTATGGCTGGTGCCTTTCTGACCTCATCAAGATATCTGTGCTTGTAATGGGCTGTGTCTCTGAAAAACAGGAAACTTTTTTATTTAACTTAGTCTTCTGTTTGGGTCTCTTGCCTTTTGCTTGTGGATGCAAAGGTGCTGTTGATAGTATTGTGGAATTTTCCCTTCCCTGTTTTTTTGGCTGACTTCAAAGCATTACCTGGCAGCTTTTGTCACCCACGTGTAGAGTTAACATTTCTCGCCCTGGAAGAGGGGAATTGAATAGCTGTCTGCAGGCTGTCCTGAGGGTCCCAGCCTGTTTCCCAGAAGAACACTGGTTCCCTGTGCTGTATTTTGCTTAAAGTGGGAGTTAACTTCTCCTTCCTTGATGTACTTGGCTACCATACCATAGCACTCGTCCCCCTGCCACATGCAGTTTGCAGTCACCTGGCAGGGGGCATGCTGAGTAACAAAGGAGTGTGGTGCCTGGGGGTGTAATAGAGGGTCTGTGCTGGAGGTTGTTCTTTGCTGTACGCTGCTCTCTGTTGTGCTGGCGCTGCTGGGCACTCTGGGGTGCTCATCTCACAGGCACACCATGCCATCTAGAAGGGATGGAGAGAAGAGAGAGGGGGAGCTCTGAGAGAAGCAGCAGACTGGATATCTGCTGTGATTTAACATGTTCTGCTGTGGGCAGAGCGGCTTGGCAGTACCTCAGAACCCATCTGTCTCTGAAACATTCCCAGAAGCAGCTGGCCACAGGAGCCAGCTCATGGGGTGCAGATCACAGGAAACAGCTTGCCGCAACAAACTCATCTTCCTTTGCTCAGATGACCCCTCAGCAAGGGTACGTGTCATCTGCATCAACTCTGGCAAGTGCACAGTGGTGGTGAGCAAGAGAAAGGATATTGTTGGAGGTGTGTGCCAAGCCCTGTCTTACAGTGGACTTCACCAGACCATGTGCAGAGCATCCCTGCAGCTAGCTTGTCCTGCTTCTGGATGCCTGGAATAATAATTTCCCTGGGTGGATTTTTTTAGCACTGTACCTCATTCGGTCCCGGTTCAGCTGGTGAGTGGCGGCAATGTCCCACACCCTTCCTCTCACCAGTTGCATCCTGAGATCCCAGAGCTGTATTGCATCATGAGGAAGTGCTGGAGCTGCAGAGTGTGGTCCAGGTACCTTTCTAACATGATGGGTGTCATACAGTGTGTGGGTAGCACGCTCCTGAGTCTTGTTGGTCTGGTTTATGGGTGTGTGCTTATCTTGGAAAATCAGAGTTCCTAGCACTATCTGTCTTCAGAAACGTTATTGCCTCTGTTTCAGACCGCTTCAGTTCCATGTAGATGTCCCAAGAGAGCTGAAAGAGATCAGTGCAATGGAGGTGCTTATGTATGTGCATCAGCAGCAGCTGTGAGAGAACCTGCTAGTGTAAGCCAGGTTAGCTAGGCTGCTTGCCAGCATCTTGCTGAATGGTACCTTTCCATGGTGGTTCTCACAACTGGTGTGAATTGAACAATTCCAGCAAACCAGGGCTCCCTGCCTTAGAGACCTTCTGGCACTACCAGGCACGTCAGTGTCAGTGACATAAATTGCTGGATAGCTTCTTGCAGAAGTAACAAGCAGAGGTTGCATCCCTGCTCAGGAGGAACCACTGTGGAGGGAATGCTGCTGGAGGTATTTCAGGTGTTGTGCTGAGATCCAAAGATCTGAAAAGGTGGCTTTCTACAGTCCTGTGTCTGTAAGGTGCACAAAGGCTCTGGCATGGCCTTGCCTCCCTCCTGCATGATAGGGCTGTGTCAGCTCTGCCATGCAGTTATGGGTCTCTGTCCCTGCTCATTGCAGGGGGTTTGGACTAGATGACCTTTAAAGCTACCTTCCAACCCAAACTCTTCTGTGATTACTCACATTGGTTCCTGCTGTCTTGCTGAGACATTGTTCCCTGGCTCTTAGTGTTTGTACTGTTTCAAGGCAAACACAAGATTTGCTTATGTTATTAGCTTTCATGCAGCTTAAAATAAATCAGGGATGCTTGTTATTGCATGCAGTGAACCCTGTCCTGTTGAACACCGTGTTTGGCCACAGCGCACGTGGATAGGCTCTGTGAGCTGATCCTGGGGTTGGTGCACTTTGGTGCAGAGCATCAGCGCAGAGTTCAGGATCAAAGGGGAAGTCTTGTCCCTGTTCAGGTGCAGTCTGGGTCTCTTTGGGCTCACATGGCACCTAACTTCCAACTGTGCACTTGGCTGCTTCATTAGCTTGCAGGAGGTCTCATGGTTCTGAGATTGCTGTCTTCACATCTCTGAGGTTTCCTCCAGAACCTACCTCCCACAAACACAAAGTTCTGGTAAAATTCAAAGTGCAAGGGAGGAGAGAATGCACAGGAAATATCTATGGGAAAGATGAGGGGAAGAAAATTGGAAGGGGAAAAAAAGGGGCAAAACCTCATTGGTTGTAAAAAGAAAGACTTCAGTTCCAAATTCACATATTTTATCTGCAAAACCTTGCTTCCTAGATCTTTAGTCAAAAGACGTTTTCTTAATGCGGTTAAAACATGAATAATTTTTAAACAAGCAATCATCTTAACTCTGCAGCGCTTAGCATTCTCAACCAACTGGCTTGAAAATACAAGTGCAGAAACAGTAGCTGTTCTGAACAGCAATTTGAGAGGCTTAGGTAGCTGATACCCCACAATCTGCCTAGAATGGCTTTGGAGAAACCCTATCAGGGAGGACATCACAAGAAGACTGGATGTTGAATTTGGATAGTAGAGTACAGTATTACTGTTCAAGCGCTTTATCAGCGTCAATGGCACTGAAAATATTGGCATTTGGAAGGAACAGAGTGGTTGTAATATTTGTCTACACTTGTTTTTATCTAAATCTCAACTCAATCTTTGGCAGCTTGAATGTCAGTAAAATAAAGTTCTTTTGTAAGGTGTGGAAGAGTAGAGCTCCTGAAACACAGCCCCTGAAGTTGCTTGCAGCAGAGCTTTTGTAGAGAGCTTTGCTTTTTACTCTTCAGCGTGGTGCTTCTTTTGGAGACCGAGGTTTGGTGACGGATGATTGCCAGGCTGCCAGTTCACACAAGTGGTGTGCCTGCCAGGGTGGTGGCACAGTCACTGCCACCAGTCACTCCTGAATAATGTAATCATTTCCATGATAAAGCATATGAGCTTTTGCAACTTGTAGAATCCTGCTTTCCCAACAGCCGGAGGTGGGTGAATTTCTTTTTTTCCTCTTGTGATGTGCCAGTTGTATACTTCTTTATCATCCCAGTAGGAGCTGGGTGAACAGCTTTTGCACTGGTTTGATAAGATTTTATTGAGGACAATAATCATCAAGTGTTTTTAAGACACTTAGTTCCCATGCCACGTAGTTGTTTTTAATGATGGAGAAAAAACCTAAGGAATTTAGGTCTGTTGTCTAGTACACCTTCAACTGGGAATCCACATCAGCTGGGAAATAATTGCCAGCTAATAGTTTTAAAATGATTATGGTGAGTAATCTGCTCAGAACACATGTATACATTTCTGAGTGGTTTATTTTGATTAAAAGAGCTGTCAAATGCACAATTCCACAATTTTTAAAGAAGTTCCTTCCTGTCTGTCATTTTCTGTATGTCTCTCCAAACACCAGGATGATACCACTGCTGCACTCTGCTGATCTTTATTTGTATTCTGATTTCCAGAATGACCATTAACAATCTGAATAGGCAGTAGCCCAGGACCTTTGGAGGATGGTGGGGTTCAAAGCTGATAAGCTGGGTTCTATTTAAAGCCTTATAAAGACTCCAAGGAGAAGAATTGTTCTTCCAGGTTGGGTTAGAAGATTCTGACTCCTCATATATGAAGATGGTTGTGCCTGACAGGTCAGAGGATCTGATGTGACCAATGCAAGACAAAATCTCTTACGTCTGTGGGAACTCTCTTGCCCAGCAGATGTGTAAATTGGGGGCTGTTAAACAGCTTCTTCTCTTCAGACATGGCATATTTGTCTGTTTTCGAAGCAAGAGATGGAGTTTAAAGGGAAGTCTACAACCACAGTCATCTTCCTCATGGTCATCTCTGTGTGCATTCCTCTGGAAATGCTAAATATGGTATGTTATGCCTGTAGTTTAAATACGGATTTACAGGAAGGAAGGGAGTTTTGTTTCAAGTGTTTTGAAACTGTGTGGTACAATCTTTTTTTGCATTGAAATATATTTACAAGAAGTCTTGGGCATGTTACTCCCTGTGCTCTTCGTGTGGCAAAAATTGAAGAAAAACATCACTTGATACATCCATTCAGTAACTTTTTCTGCCAGGCCCTCTTAGAAATGAGGAATTTTCATTATTTTCTTAAAAAACCAACCAACCAAACCTAACAGTGGTTGGGTTTTTATTTTGTACATTGACCACCATCTGCAACTGCTGGCAGGTGTTACATGTCCAGTTTCATTGCCTCAGCATAAGTTGGGTAAACAACTCCTGTGCTAGCATGACACATTTCAAGCTGTCAAAAGCTGCTTCAGAGTGCATCACTACTGTAGGTAGAGAGAGGAGCTGTGCTGTGGGTGTGTTTTCTCGTGTTACCTGTATTATCTCTGAGAGGCAGGTGAGATACTGGCTCCTTAAATAACAACTCTGGTCTTAAGCAAGCGTTTCATAATGAAGTTATTTGACTCATCAGCTGCTGGGAATAGCCCAGGTCCATTTTGCTCATGGGCAAACAGGGCTCCATGGGAGAGGCTTTGTGAAGGCTTAGCACAGTTCTCTGCCTGCAACTGCATTTAGTCCGTGTTTTCTCTTGTGGCTGGAGTGCAGTGCAGTGGTAAATTGGTAAAGCTTGGGGCATGAGGTACTCTCCTAGGCTGCTTGTGCAGCTCCATGGTTCTTTTGCAGAAAAAGGAGAAAGAGACCTTATTTTGGAGTGCTGCCACTGTGTCTGCTGAATCATGGCTATGAAAACTGCTGAAGGGGGTCTATGCTAAATAACAAGTGTTGTATGCCAATGGTTATTTTTGGTGGTTTCAATTACAATCCTCCTTTCTCCAAGAACCACACTGGTGTTTATGTAAATGGATGCTGAACAGCAACAGCAAAGCCATTGAGTACCAGAGCCAAATCTGAAGAAGAGCGGACACGTTTGCAGCAATGTGCCTGCTCTTCTCAGCTGTTCCACCCTGTGACCCTCAGCCTCTTCCTTGTGTAAACATAGATGGAAACAGTCAGGGACATCTGTATTTAGGAGCAATATCAGGAGCTTAGCTGGGAAGAGGGAGCACAGAGGATGGAGCAGTTGTTAGGCTATTCAGGATTTATCTCAGTGGGAAAGTATGAATGCATTTAATACTGTATTTGCACTCTTGCCTGGCTGGGACTCAGCACTGACCATGGTGCCTGCTAATGCTGCACGGATTGCTTTAGATGGAGGAAGGAAGAATACTTCAGGAGATTATTAGCAGGTTGAGAAGAGCAATATTCTTTCTTTCCTTTCACTTTTCTCTTTTTGTTTTTCTTTCTTTTCCTGTTCTTTCAGCAAGACTCACTGTTTAGACATCTTGTGAATAAATAGAGGAAACTTTTTGACTTCTGTTTTGAGGGAAAGCCAGGAGTGACTAACATTCCTTAATCTGATTTTATTTCACATTCTTGTCTTGGATATGTTCTCTCTTTTTTCCCTAACCAGAAGAAGAAAACAATCCCTGATGCAAGTGGCTTCTAAGCTCTGTCTTCCTGTAGCTCCACATGTAGCTCTCTGTATCCGTTTGGGAACTGACTTCACATATTGTTTTTCTTTTCATGCAAAAAATCTTTCTGCAAACTGTGGCTTGAATAAAAACAGGAGGGAGTTCAGATACTGGGAGTCCCTGGTGTCAGCTGAGGCAGGCAGCAGATAATCCCTGCACTGTGCTGTACATTCATTAGCATTCTAGAAATACCTGACGTGTCTGTTTCCTGATTAGGAGATCTCTAGTCAAATGCTTATTTTCTCACAGGAAACAAAGTATTCAGAATTTGTCTGGAAAAATTTAGGAATGCCTTTCTATGTACATAACTGGCTTTTTTTTCATTTGCACGTGTTGCTGGCCCCTGTTTGTCAGGGACCTCTCTGCATCCTGGTAAAGTTTTTGACACACAAACAAAGCACACTAGCTTGCTCCCCGCACCCCCATTAATTTCAATTGCTCCTTCTTCCTTTAATTGGCAGATGTGGGAGATGGCCTTGACAAGAGTTGAGAGAATTGAAAATGATTTGGAGGAGAGGGTTATCCTAAAGATAACCAGTGATCAAAGCTGCTATTATCACTGAAATATGACTGTTGCTATTGATGCTTGCTTACAGCGTGTTAAATCTTACGTATGCATACAGTTTCATTTTGTAGGCAGATGGCTTTTAAGTCAAATAATGAGTTCTCAGTGTGTTCTGAAGTGAAACACTATTTCCTTCCTTTCCATCTGCCCCCCCACATGAAATTTAAAGTCTTCAGCTAACCAGGAGTGCTCCATTCTACCAAAGACAAAATGTGTCCTGTTTGTTTAATAAATAATCAGCTGGCTTTGATTTTTTGGCTTATTTTAGTCCAAGTGCTTGGGTTGGCTAGATGGGAATGTTGTGTAGGGGGTGGAGACTTCCAAGGAAAAATTCAAGTAGAAAATTAAAGTAGCAGATATGTCCTCCTTGCAGGCTGGGGAGGCAGCACTGCAGCACACACTGTTGCTCACAGTTTCAAAGAATGAAATAATGACTTCCAAGAAAGTATGTTATAGTTAACATACTCTTAGCTAGGTAAACTTCAGCTGCTTTATTTAGCTATGACAGTGCAGGGTGTTTTTATTTGCAAAGCCCTTGCTGCATTCTAGAGTTTGTGGTCAACTTCCGAAACACTTCTGAAAGTTGTCTATTTTTCATAGTTACCAAGGAAAAAAGAATTTGACCTGAAAACACAAGCAGTACGAGTATCTAAGGGCATAGTGGTACAGGCAGCTGCATCTTGGCTGCTCTGCTTTCTTGGCTGAACATGACCTGGTTTTGCTCCAGAAGCCACATAGCTGGGTTAGTGTAGTGCCAAGCTCATACTCCTGTGCCTGGTGTCTGGAGTGGGCTGGGAGAGCAGCCATCCGCTGTGGACGGGAGAGCGATGCCCTTGGCCTCGGTCCTTTGTGGGTGAATTAACACAACTATGTATATTTGTTTTATTTTTGCTGTGCTGTGCTCTCTTTCTGGGTGAGGAAGTGGAGGAGGGGAATTTACAATGTGTGCCTCACACCAGTTATTCTCTGTACTATAAACAGATATTTTCTCTACTGCACCTCAATTTTTGTAGCATAAGTGGTGTGGTCGGTTCTTTTACCAGCATTAAAGTCAGTACCTGTGCAGCCAAAAGGGTCACTGGGTGACAGTGAACAAATGCATGACCTCAGGGGCAGATTTTTCCTGAAAAGTTTGTATGGTCTCTATCAGCACGCATTACAGGAAGAAAATTGGTGGTTTCCAGAGGCTAACTTCAGTCCTTTGATGGTGACTCACAGCAATGGGGACTAGAAGGAAAGGTGGCCTCAGTGAGGAGTGGGACTGAAGGAGGCTGCTGTTTGAGGGAAAAGAAGCAGACCCTCCTGAAAGCACAGGGGTCTGGGTTTGCTGCTCACACTGTTTTTTAGCTTGATTTGAATCCTCCTTTGCCTGCACAGAGTTACCCTGGTCATTGCTTTATGAACCAGCTGGAGAGACTGATGCAGACAAGTGGCATCAGCCTCGAGAGCATCAGTGACTGTGGCAATGGAGGGAGGAATTAAATGCCAGTGTGTAAAACTCCTTTGGAAGAGGAGGAAAACTTACTTGATGCAGTTTTTCCACTTTTACTCAGTTTTCTGCCATACAGCAGTTCTGGGCCTGGTAGCGTCTGTCAGATCGCTATTGCACAGAAGCTCGCAAGACTTTGAATTATAGTATGCATACTAATAAGAATTTATTGGGTTTTTTCCTTTGAAATAAACAAAAACACTCCCACTCGGTATCTCCAAGCTGGAAAAAAGCACACTGCTCCCCTTGTGCTTTCCTCTTCCCTATCTCAAGCACTCTTTTGTGCTGTTAGAAGTTGCTGCAGATCTGCTGTGTAGATCATGCAGCTTTGTTCCCTCAGCTGCCAGAAGTGTAACCCCTGTCTGTCTTCATGCGGGCAGCGGTGGTTCTCTGGAAACCTGGGGAAGACATTCCTGTGGTAAGAGGGAAAAGTGTATTGTCCTGTATTAAGCAATTAAGCTGAGACAGCAACTGGAAATCTTGGGAGTGTTTTGAGTATTGCTTGAAGCTCTGAGGCATGTGAGCATGTGTACGTATGTGTGTGTTTGTGTGTAATGTGCGTTCTCTGCAAAAGCTTCCCACAAGTGACAGTCTCTTTTTAAAAGGGAGATTATTATCTAGGACCAAGTTGTGCTTTCAGACTGCAGCCTAGCAAAGTATCCATCTTTTTTTGGCCCATGGCCCTGCACAGCATTGCCCATAAGCCTGGTGCAACTGGTGGTAATGCCCATTTTCTGGGGAAAGGTCCTCAGCCGAGGCGCTTCCAAGTTCACAGAGTGGCTGCTGATACCCCTCCGACTCTGCCAAGTGCTTTCAGCTGGACCAGTGTCCTTGCCCTGGCTGCTGTTTCCCATCCCTCCCTGCTCCAGCAGCAGCCCAGCACCTGGCCCATGCAATGGACTTCTTGGTGCAGTGTTTTCTTCCTCCCTCACCACTCCCAGCCTTGAGCCATTTTGTAAGCAATGCTGCAAGTGGTGTGGGAGCTCTTCAATAACAGTTGTAAAAGCTGTTCTTTAGGTCAGTGGTTTCACCCAGGTCAGTGGTTGTCAATAGCAGACTAAGGAACATGACATAAAAACATGCTGCAAAGATTGCATGCATCAATAAAATCAGCACACTGGCAGCTGAGAAGCAATTTGGCACAGGGGGAGCCTCTATTTAGTGTGCTCTGCCCTTTTTTACCATTAACCCTTCATCTTACGAAAGAAGGGTCCAGAGATATGCAGCAAGAAGGCGAAGAAGCTTAGGAAACTTTTTTTCTTTTCTTGTTTCCCAAAGTGAGCAGATGAACTGAGGGAGTAGAACAAGAATATAGTACTGGTATGGGGTCAAGGCGTTGGAAGTTGGGTATGCTTGCCTTTTATATTTTGATTTGGATGAGTAAGCCACTGCTGAACTGAAGCTCTTGACTTCCCCCGATATTGCCCTGTGTGCTGGCTGGCATTGCTGAGCAGCATCAAGAGATGCAAGCTGGATTCCTTCTACTTAGAACAAAATCAGAGGCTGCATTCTCAAAGCCCACCTGGCTTGCCTGATGTGCTGGGTGTTTGATCAGTGGCAGAAGACCTGGTATGAAATAAAAGCCTCGTAGACCTTTAATAATCAGGCTGTTGAGACCTTCTATATCATTGTTCTGTAGGTTGCTACAGTGGGCCAATCTATTTGGAGCTGTAGAGCCGGCTCTAGTGTGGTGGCAAGGACCGACTGCCCAGAGGGGAGGCTGGAAATGGTGAATGTTGACTTGCTGTGGCTGCAGATCCCCTTGTTCCAATGGAAATGCACGGCACATTTTTGTTCCCCTTTTCAGTGGATTCACATTTTTGAGTGGGTGGGGTTTTTTGTGGGTTTTTTGTTGTTGTGTTGGTTTGCTTCGTTGTTTTTTTTATAGCTGCCTTTCATGCTGTCATTGAAAGTTGTCAGAAAGCTTTTTTTTCATCATCTCGCTATTTTCCCTTCTTGGGAAAGAATTGCTTTTTTGTCTTGCTGTAGAGAATTGCACTGAATGGGCTCTTGGGGAGCTTTCTCAGTCTCTGGATACCAAACAGGTGGTATGTGGTAGGAGTCTTCCTTGGCTGCTGTGTGCTCCTACAGAGATATTTAAGAGATGCCTGTGTGCCTTTCACCATAAGCATATGATGTTGTTGCAATCTTAGCATATTTTGCCCAGAGTGAAGTGATGGTTAGGAGAGTGAATAAGACAAAAATCAACCGTAAAGTGGGGGAAGCAAAGCCATGCTTTTCTCCAGAACAGGGTTACAAAAGGTTATAAGAAAGATTGGTCCTACTAGAAGTCATGTACCATCTTTCCTCATGGAACAGGTGGTCCAGAGAAGCTGGGGATGCCCCATCCCTGGAAGTATTTCAGGCCAAGCTGGATGGAGCTCTGAGCAACCTGGTCTAGTGGGAAGTGTCCCTGCCCATGGTTTGGGGGTTGGAACGGGATAGTCTTTAGAAGTCCCTTCCAACCCAGGCCGTTCTATAATTTTATGATTATGCTCTGCCTTCCTCCTTTCCCTCTCCTTTTCCCCCTCAGCATTTGAAATTGCCTAAGATGGAAGAGGAGGGAACATTATTGACTGACGTAAATAGTAAATAAATAAAACCTAATCTGAATGAAGGATGCTGTATCCTAAATGGCACACACCTTGCATAAGCTCATTATGCTATATGTTTAAATTTGGCCAGCTCAGGAAGCAATTGTAACCATTGACAGCCATTAATTGCCCTGCAACTGGACAGCTGGGACGCGCTCCTGACACAGGAGAGAGAAGCATTAAAGACTCTCCCGGCTTGTTTTGAAGCTCCAAGCCAGATCTATGTCAGTGTTCTTAAACCCTCATCACTAACACGGAGCAGTTCCACAGCTTAGCAACTTGGTCCTTCACAGGGCTCTCCATTACTGAATTTGTAGTTTGTGCTCTGTATCTTGCCTCTTCTTGGGGGGTTTGCTGCTTGCTGTGACTTTTGGCCGTGCTCTGCCCCATTCAGGTGCACCAGATGCTTGCTGTCAGTAGCTGACTGTGAGAAAAGCCTCTGTCTTTGGTGGCTAGACTGGTTTTTGCCCTGACGATGACTTCATCTTTTGACTATGCAATGTGTCTCAGACTAGGTCTGCTGGAGACACACCTGACTAACTTCAGTTCTGGAGATTATTAAAGAAAAATGTTCCCCCTCTAGTTATAATAAAACTTCTGCCATCCATTTCCTGAGTCTTACTGCAAAGGCAGTCTCTGAGTGAATTACTATGTTAATTATTTTTTAAAATAATTTCTCCCTTGTTGTTTGACCAGCATTCAATGCCAGCATTGCTTGATCAAGTTAAGTTTAGAAGACCTGGTTTTGCTGCTTTTATATGAGGGAAGGAAATGGTATGCTACTCTGTCCTAGAAAAGGAAATCCTCCCTGGATCAAGGCATAAAAACTTGATTCCATTTAAACATGGCATTTTGTAGCAGGAAAGGGCTGGAGTGCCTTGAACCTGCTTAGGTTTAGGATTTTTACTGTCCAGCCCTGTTTCTGTTAACTTCTTAAAATGGTCTCTGCTGGAATTCACATATGTTGGAAGCTGCTGTTCACCTCCTTGATCTTCCTATATAAGCTGGCAATTTTAAGATGAAAGGAGTTCACAGCAGACTCTTGACTGCTTGGTCTCTTCTATTTAGTAAGTTGAAGAGACTTCAATGATGTACTGTGAACCTCTGGACTCAGAATTAATTCAATCTATAATTAAGTTTGCATTACATTACAACCTTGTGGCCATCTGCACCGGCCTGTACCTAATTTATAGCATATGCTTCTGCCCCCATTTCTAAAGAAGCATTTCCTGGCTGCAGCCTCCATCTCAGGGCCTGTGGGATCTGGCATCAAACATTGTTTGTGTTCATTGCTGGGGATAGAAAAAAGGAAGGTGTGGAACTCCTCCTGCTTAACAGCATCTCTCTTTCTCCTCCTGAGCCAGAAGCTTTTACATGTGGCCTTGGGTGCAAAATCGTGTTCCAGCAGGTTGAATGGGAGGATTAGTAAGAGCCAGCTGTTGGCAGGAAGGCGTCTTACTGTCAGTGTCACGGCATGAAATCGATTGGATCACTACAGCTCTTGTATCTTGCTGGGGAACTTTTTAAAAATGCGTTAATCACTGTGGGAAATCTGGAATCAAATACCAGACACTTCTCCCCACCTCCTCCAGCCCTAAACTGAGGTGAAAATCCTGGGAATTCTTGATTTTATTTTTGATGACTGCTCTATGGGATAAATAAGGACCTGGCCTTTATGCAGTGGGCCTCTGTCCTGCTGTGTCTTGAATAAAGCTTCCCAAAATTTCCTCCTTCAGACTCTGAAATAGAGTTTCAGTCTTGCAGGGTTAAAAGCAAGCACCTCATAAATGGCAACATTTTGAAGAATCTGAGATGTCCCCAGGGGACTGCTTACAGTGAGAAGATTCACTCACTCCAGGTGTTGTGGGGTGGCTGCTGGCACATGTGGGGAGTTCTGCATTTCTCATGCCTGATAAAATCACATATCACACTGTTGCAGAACTCTTGACCTTAGCTAGCAGGCACCATGACTGCGATTCTTTTGGTACTGGCCAGTCTTCTCCAGATAAGAGATTAAAGGACCTTTAAGATGGCTCTTCAGATGCCATTTCAGTAGATAGTTGTTTGTCCTGATGTTTTTAGACTATAAATCTGGCAGGGTGCCATCCAGGGTAACTTGTTCTCAAGTCTGTGTGTGTTCTGTAAACCAAATATTTTTATACCTGAGTTTGAATAGGCTGATCAGTAAGATATGAGTCTGGTAGAGGTAGCGGCTAAGGTGGAAAAGCAATGGGTCATAAATGTGTGGGTTCTCTTTGAAAGAGTGTATTGTTTTTCAGAGTTCTTCCATTGTGCACATCGGGTGTTTATCTTGGTTTGCAGTCATCAGTGATTTTCTCCATAGATAAGTGACCAGTAGCTGAGCTGTCAGGCAAATGATTTCATGCCTGCACCACCCCGACTGGGCACCTAAATGAGAACCAAAAACACAAACCTAGGGCTGCACATTGTGCGGCTGCTGCATTTCATAACTGCTGTGAAACAATCACAGTGGGGCTTTTCCTTTCCAAAATGTCAAGACAATAGAGATATTTCTTCTAAAGAAAGAACAAATGGAGGAGGAAGGCTCTAATTGCCCTTTAAAAACAAAATCCCTATCTTGCTGTGCTGCTTCTGGTCTAAAATTAAAATGTTAGACTAATCTTTGAAGAAATGCAAGAATCTCCCAGTGGTTTTCCTTTATCCACCCAGCACATGCCTGGGTTTTCCACTTGATTTAAGAGCAGATCTCTCATAGGGATGAGCTGAATTCTGTTTGTTGTTGCCATAGGCAGTGAGGTGGATTCAAAATTGAGGAGGCAAGAGGAACAGCACACTGATCTCCCTTCTCCTCCTCCAAAACAAATAAGGGTTGGATTTTTATTAAAACCACAGTTAAGTTTTGTTTCTTAAATGAAAACACACTCTTTATTGACTTTTTAAATCAGGTCTAGCCCTTCCAGTCATGTTTTGTTATTAAATGTGCCCTTCTCTTAGTCTCTCTGAAATCACTTGCAAGTGGAGTTTAATAAAGAATATGTTTTGATGTTTTTATAGTAAAGAGGGAGGAGATCAGGCTCTAGTTGATCAGCTAATGAGACTCTTCGAGGAAACCTATCCCCAGTGTTCATCGCTGTTTCAATTACTTCTGCAAGGGCTGACCTTCCCCTGTGCCTTGGCAGGAGGGCATCTGCTTTGCCAGCAAGCAGGGGATGAGATGCTGAAGCTGTTCTGATGTTTCTCTTGCTGATTTTGGCAATACTGCTCCTTCCGTCCTCTGCCTTCCTTTAGCAGCTGCTTCTGCTGAATGAGAAATGTACTTTTCCCCTGTCCTGCTATGTATGAAGGGAGAATTCATTTTTTGGTTTTATCCTATTTCTGGCTTCACTGAAAATGCCTTTGCTGTCTGATTGAGGAGAAGAAATGAACATATTTTTGTGCTTGAAACATCCAAGATGAGCGGGTTTCTATCCTTGCTGCAGGAGTTGGCGAAATCTTGTATATACAGCTTTGAAAAAGTGTTCTCTGGAACCTTGCTTTGCATGCAGGCCTGACTTAGAGCAGCAGGTATTAACCACTGGTTTCCCTCCAATGCTGATGCCACTTTGGTTTGCTGGTTTTGGCAACTGTTTCTGCTTGCCAGCATTCCATCGGTCTCAGCACACGGAGTCAAGCTGTGACTTCACGAGATGCGTAGGTGGCCGTGCAGTGTGTTGTTAAAGCTGCTTTAATTTCTTCACAAATATGTCTGTGCTGGCAAGATTCGGGCTGACTGTAACAGCAGGCTCACAGCACCGCGGCTGTACGGCACAGCTGACTTCTTATCCCCTTGCTGCTGTGAAGAAAGGGACTTTTGCTGACTAGAAAGACTTGAATTGTTGGAATCTGGAGGAGGCAAGTGGCAGAAACTGGGAAATGTCTTCTCCACACTACTTGCTGCAGAAGCAGCATTACATTTTGCTGATGTGAAACTGGGACTTGGCTAATTTGTTTTTGTTTGTTTTTTTTCTTTCATGCCTGGAGTATCAGCAGACCATCCTTGCTGGGAATCCACAGGAAATGGGTGGCTGGAGGTGTCTCACTACCTTATGAAAACATGTCAGTTGTGTGATGTGTGCTCTTTCAGCTGGTGGTGCTTTTACCATGAGTAGCCTTACATGGAGTGTGGGAGGGCAGATTGAGTGAGGAGTGGTAATGCTGATTTGACATATTTGAAAATGCTCAAGCAATTTGTTGGAGTCTTTCATGATCAGGTCTAGTGTGATACAGAATGTCAGGGGAGCCGAGAGGAGAGAAATGGGTGCCAAAGTCTGGAATCCACCTCCACCCCACCCCCACCCTTCCAAAAAAAGGGCAACATAAGCAAATGCAATAAACAAAGGACTTAATTTTTTTCTGTTTACTCTGGTGAAAATGAAGGATGAAGTTTAAATATATGCAAAAACCATGAATGTTTTCTCAATAGGTTTCTCATATAACTCTGAGAATTGTGCTATTTTTTTTTTACTTGACATGCCCTCATGCTCCTATTTTCAAGCCTCAGCTTGTCAAAACTAACATGCCTATTCCTATTCTGCTCTTGTAAACTCCTGATTTTGTCATGGGTGAAATAATGGAGCAGCAGCTCCGAAATGCTTCTGTTTGCAGTCCAGGCCCTTGCAGGCAGATGCCTTCAGATCACTCAGAGCCAAAAAGATAGAAACTGAGAGCTTATTAGATGGCAAAGACCTGGCTATACTAATCCAAAGGTCACTGCTCCTGGCCAGATAATCATGTAAGGAGTTTTACAGATGTCAATATATGAAGCTTTGATGGGTGAGACTGGGGAAGGGAAAGGAGGTGAAGAAGCTGAAGGCTTGTTTTGGCATGAGAATAATTGCTTGTGAACTGATAGAAATACACCTGTGCCGCAGCTCAAATGGTCTCTAGTCCATGAAGCATGTGATTTCAGAGAGCCTTCCCATGACACAAAATGAAAGAAAGCATCCAACTGGCTTCAGGAGACCACTCTGTGAAATTGAGTGTGGTGGTGAGGGATTGGACACATGTGCTCTGCAAATTTCCTCCAAACCTGAAAGTTTATAAGTACCTTACTCTGCCCTTCTAGGGTTCTTGTTTCTGGGTTGAGGAGGAGCTGTATTATGAGGGAGGCTTGTGCTGCTACTGAGTGTGCTGTGCTAGTCTGGAGAGTTGTTAGAGAACTGTATATTCAAACAGGAATGAACTGTGACAAACACCAAATCAACGTAATGATCCGGCAGCACTGAATACTGGCATGCAGCTATAGCTGCATCGTGTTGGACTTAAAATCCATGGTAAATCCTGCTCTGGTGAGGATGGAGCAATTTTGCCAGAAATAAGAGTTGGAGTGTGTACTCCTGGAGTAATGTAGCTGCACTGTACAGACACTGCAGGAGATGGATCAGTCTGGTGGTGCTGACTCGGGAAAGGCTTGGTGATAATCTTAATTCATGACCATATTTATCATGTGACAAAGCTTTATAAATTGAGTGGCTTTTATAGTGAATCCTTTCAGCCCTTGGCTATGGCAACAGTGAGAGAGGAGTGAAATGGCTGATTAACACGAATCATCCAGCTGTTAAGGAAGTATATGCTCAGTTTTTCAAGTTATGCAGAAGAATTTCTAAGTGGGTTGAATCCAGTATCCAAACTTGAATGGGCATGTTTTCAGGCTAAGTGTTGGGTACAGTTGTATTGGAATACCTTATAGCAAAGGTAGGGTGGAAGATCTTTTGTTTTAATTACCTAAACAAGCTTAGGCTGGAATGTGTTTTCGCAAGGCGGTGTCATGTTTTGTGGGATTAAGTCTGTAACCTGGTGTTATCCGGCTTGCTGTTTTTCCCTAGGAAGCAAGCTGACCTCTTCTGGGTTGCCAAAGTTGTGGACAAGCATGCTAAGTAAACTAATGGTGATAGTTCAGTATCTAATTCTCATCATCCTGTTCCACAGAGTGGTTCTGTGAATTATTATTCTTTTTTGACAAAGTTGCGTGGCTAGTAAGTCTGCTGAAAACTCACTGCATCCTTCCTTCAGCAGCTGTTTGTTTCATAGGTTGCAGCATAGCAGTCACCACTCCTGAAAAAGAAAGAATGTTTTGGAGAGTCTGATGTAAGAGGGAATATGAAGGAAGTCACCAATGTGACACTGGTTATTCAAAGGAGGTGAGATAAGAATTGTTCCAGGCATGTAGCAAAGGGGCATTTTGTATGTCTTGGCTTTTCCCAAACATAATGTTTGTGCTGCTTCTTATGCCCTCCCCTCTTCGCATATCTGCTCTTCTCTTCCTGTCGAGAGCCTGTTGGAGTCATCCCTCAATTCCCATCTTTTATTCCTTAGGAGTTCTGTAGAGCATATGCACACAAGTGATTGATAAGCCTTTAGTTGCAGAACTGCTTTTACTTCCACAACTCCCAAGAGACTGGTGTGGTTTTGGGCCAGCCCTGTTCTTGTTCAGACATCTCCTTAACATGTCGGTCAGGTGTGCTTTCTTTCCTCTCCCTCTCTCCTGTTTTTCTTGATAGCTGTGTGAGATCACCTTTTACCACCACCTCCACCACCCTTATGCCTCCTCCCAAGGTCTAGCATTTGTTACTCGAGAGAACAGAATTGCAGCAGGGAGAAATTTTTCTCTGTGGCCACATCAGTTCAGGGAGCAAGAATTCTCTGCTGAGTGCAGTGTAGCAGCTGGCCCAACCTCCTGTCTCCTCTGCCTTTAGTTCTGTTTTCGTGCTGCTCTGCTGGAGCTGCTCTGCTGGAGCTGTACAACTCGATTGCTTCAGTGGCCAAGAGAAGAAGCATGGGGAATAGGCATGAAATGACTTTAGGGTAGGGTCAAAATTTATTTTGCATGATGTCTTGCTGGGTTGGAAATGCCATGTCTTTTCCTAGTTTTAAGCAATGCTCCTGCCCACTTGCAAGTTAACCTTAGCCTTCCTAGAGAGGTCAGCAGGACATGGTGTGATAGATCTATCCCTGTAAGCATAAGAGCTTGTAAAGCACTGTTCATTGAACACCTGTCTAGACTTTGGACGCTGCAATCCACCTATCTGTATGTTGCCAGGAGAAGGTCTTCAGAGGACATCTCAACACTGTTAGGCTGCAAATGTTGGTGTCAAGCTCTGAACAGTTGAGGCAGGCACTGGCTGTGATTGCCTCCAGAAGTCTAGGCCCAGACCTTGAAGACTTGATGAAAAACAGAAGTCAGGATTGGTAGAAAATACATAAATCTCTGAAAGATAGATAATAATTTTTTTTCTGCAATTTGACAGCACATTGGGCTGATATTTAAACAGGGAAGTTCCTGAAGGAGGTCCAGCTGCAGATGCACTGACTTTAGTGGAGTGATAGTGATACATGACTATGCAGCCCTGTAAATACGGTCACAGCACACAGAGGCCTTACGATTTAGAGCTCGTAAGGTTTCATTTGACAGAGAAAGCCACAGCTTTCCTTTTCCGGGGGGGAAATGGAAGGGTTGGATGTGAGTTTGGAAAAGGGTTTTCTGCCCTGATGCTGTCTTCAGCGGAAAGAAACAAGGATACAAATAAATCAGCACTTTGTCTCTAGGTGGGGTGAATTGTGATATGCAAATTATGTGCCGCGAGGCATGAAATTTGCGCAATATGCAAATCACGCGCCAAGCCGCGAATTATGCAAATTACGCGCAGCGGCGTGAATTATGCAAATTACGCGCCGCGAATTATGCAAATTGCGCAATATGCAAATCACACATCGCGAATTATGCAAATTACGCGCCGCGGCGCGAATTATGCAAATTACGCAATATGCAAATTACACGCCGCGGCGCGAATTATGCAAATTACGCGCCGCGCAGCGAATTATGCAAATTACGTGCCGCGAATTATGCAAATTACTCGCCGCGCCGCGAAATATGCAAATTGCGCAATATGCAAATTACGCGCCGCGCCGCGCCGCGAATTATGCAAATTGCGCAATATGCAAATTACGCGCCGCGCCGCGAATTATGCAAATTACGCGCCGCGCCGCGAATTATGCAAATTGCGCAATATGCAAATTGCGCGCCGCGCCGCGAATTATGCAAATTGCGCAATATGCAAATTACGCGCCGCGCCGCGAATATGCAAATTACGCGCCGCGAATTATGCAAATTACGCGCCGCGCCGCGAATTATGCAAATTGCGCAATATGCAAATTACGCACCGCGCCGCGAATTATGCAAATTGCGCAATATGCAAATTACGCGCCGCGAATTATGCAAATTACGCGCCGCGCCGCGAATTATGCAAATTACGCGCCGCGCCGCGAATTATGCAAATTACGCGCCGCGCCGCGAATTATGCAAATTACGCGCAGCGAACTATGCAAATTACGCGCCGCGGCGCGAATTATGCAAATTACACGCCGCGAACTATGCAAATTACGCGCCGCGGCGCGAATTATGCAAATTGCGCAATATGTAAATTACACGCAGCGGCGCGAATTATGCAAACTACGCGCCGCGAATTATGCAAATTACGCGCCGCGGCGCGAATTATGCAAATTACGCAATATGCAAATTACACGCCGCGGCGCGAATTATGCAAATTACGCGCCGCGCCGCGAATTATGCAAATTACGTGCCGCGAATTATGCAAATTACGCGCCGCGCCGCGAATTATGCAAATTACGCGCCGCGAATTATGCAAATTACGCGCCGCGAATTATGCAAATTACGAGCTGTTCCGCGAATTATGCATATTATGCAATATGCAAAATGCACGCCGCGCTGTATGCAACTTCACTCTTTGTTCATACGCCTCCTTGAATGTGCATTAAGAAGAGCATGTCTCAGAGTGCAGTGAGATGTTAGAGGAAGTGTATGTGTCCATGAAGTCCTTTCAGTCTTCTTCAGGATGGTTTTGGTTTTTTCCCCTCCCAAATGATGAATCTCATTTTTTCTCAGTGCTGGCCACAGCGCTCTTTCTACTGCATGAGCTGATGCCTTATCCTCTAGTTTCCTTGTCTTCTTTCCCTGTGGCCAGCCTTCTAAGACTCTACAGACTTCGACTCTTGTAAATGCTCTTAGTGCGTGTTATAAAAGAATAACGCCAATTATAGTATAATAAACTTTATTGCCAGATTGCCAGTGAAAAAGTCGCAGGCACGAATTTGACAAAGCCAATGCTGAAATTGACTCAAGTCAGCGGAGCGAGGAAATAGACAATGCCTGGCATCGGGTGAGACCCCATGAGGTGCTAGGCAGCACCTCCCTCCCCAGGTCTCACCGGGGTCTGCCTCCAGGCCCGCTGGTTTTATACTTTTTAGCTCAGTGTACAAGTCCGAGCATGTTACAAAGTCCAGGTATCGAGGGGAGCATGGAATCTCCCCAGGCCGGTGCCGCTGCCTCTTCTGATTTTCTATAGCTTCTTTGTCCCTCGATGGTTCTTGCTGATAGAATCGCCGGGTGCTCAGCCAGTAGTGATGGGTTTAAGGCTTCCGAGGATCTCCTGATGGCTTGGCCGGATCCATTCTCTTGGGCTATCACTTCTTATCAGATCTCAGCTGCACCTGGGTTCTGCTGTATTGGTATGTTAATGCTTTTGTCTCCTTCCTGGCTCCCCGGGAGGGCGGACAGACTCTCTGTGCTGAGGAGTGTCTTTGACATTCCTAAGAACTGTATATTACACCACTACCCACAAGATACATGTATATAAAATATAACTCATAGACATAAGCCAGTATACATCAAGATTATGTGTACAGATTTCCTTGTAAAGCTATTAGTTCAGTGCCCTCCTGAGATAGTAGTTCCTTCTGAGGCTTTATAGATAAACTTATTACAAAGAACATATTCTTACACTTCACCAATATCACCAATATTACTTGAATTATTATTATATTCCAGGAACATGAATTAATATCCACTACAGTGCGTCTTTTCCATGATACGTGCTCCTTGTAATGTAGTCATTAGCTCAGCACTAACCCCCTCCACATGCCCCTTTTCTTCCTCTCTCCTCCGTTCCTGTTCATTTTTATTATTTCTCTTTCTCCATCGTGCTTCTCTAATTATCTCTGTAACTCAGTGTCCATGACAGCCTTTGGCTCTCTGTGTGTACACCGGGCTACTGCCTTGCATACCTCTGCTGTAAAATCCAGATTCTTAGAGTGGATATCTATAAAGCTGACTGTCTGAAGAACAGGCTCTGCTTGCTTTTGTTTTTCTGGAAGTTAATTTCTTCTCTTAAGTAGCCACTGTTTCAATGAGCTCAGCAGATGGTCAGATGCTTTTTGCTCCCACCAAAGTAGCACTTAATGCTGCTTTCCATCTGCTGGCATATCACCATAGCTCTGCTGGCCTTTGTTAAAGATGCTGACCAGACCCTAAGTATTGCTTTAAGATCCTGTCAGAACCTCCTAGGACAAACAATCCTGGTTTTTATCTGCTCTTAATCCAAGTCTCACTCAACATCAGATGCAAACCTTTCCTTTCTTTAGATGTTCCTTCAGAATTTAACCAGATTGCCAAAGTGAGTCGTGGCACTGTCCCTTCTCCAGGTTCCTTTGCTCATACTGAAGTAATTTGCTGTCAGCTCTCTGCAGATTGGACTGGAAGGATGTCTGACATTTAGAACATAATCTGGGTTATAGCCCTGTGTTTCGGAATTTGGGGTTACATTCATGAGTGGCAAATCCACAGATCAGCTTCTCTTTTGCACTGCAAGGCAATGAGCAGCCATACAGACAGCAGTCATCCTTTTGGAGCAAGTTGTTGGCTGGGAACAGTAGGAGCAGCACATCTGACTTTAAAGGCCTTTTCTATGCGGGTATATTCACACAGAGTTTATCACCCTTCTGATGTTGGCCACATGGCCTAGCTCTGCAGAGCTTATCATCATCTGTGCTCCAGCGCATGTGTGCATGTACGTCTTTGTTCCAGAAGGAGCTTGATGAGGGCAGAGGTTCTTCACTGTCTGTTTGATCCTGGGGCTGCTCAAGGATTGGTAGACAAATTTCAAGGATTTATTCTGAAGCCAGGACAGATGAACAGTCAGTTACTAGCTTGCTATCTTTATGGTTTTTGTTAATAGTCCTTCAAGTGTTTCCCTTATCTCCAAAGCAGAAGTCATGACTTTACTTCCTGCCTGCTTTCCTCAGTAGCTGCTTCAGAGGTGGTGTCTGCACAGTCAGGTGATAACATGCATAAGATTGCTGATTACTGCTATAAAGGCATCCAGAAACAGCTGATACAGAACTATCATATGTATTTGACTTTATTTAACAGGCCTCTCCTGACTTGAAAAAAAAGTCCTTTCCAAAGCAAAGTATGCAAATCAAACTTGGAGCATGCGAGGCTTTTGAGCTAAGACAATCTGGGAAACATATATCTCTAAGGACCAATGTTTTCAACCTGTGATATAACTTACTGATCCTGAATTGGTAGTCTTCTGCTACAAACTTGCACATAAACTGCAGTAATAATTCTGTACTCTGAGAAAATGTATGTGATTTTTTTTTTGTCACACTGGGAACTTCTTAGGAAGGGAGCAAGAGGACAATGAAGTGAAAATTTTTTAATTATGGTAGAAATTCTAGGAGAGAGCTGAGTGAATTGACCTGGCTTGGAAACATCTCATTGTTTAGCTAGGAGGACTCAGAAGAAACAGTTAATGCACTAGGCATCCCGCAGTCAAGAAAAGGTTAAAGTAAAAATCATCTTGTTAATACTGGTCTGTGAAACTGCTGGCAGCATTACTGCTACTTCATTAACCTGATGAATCCCAAACTTCTAGTTTCCCATGGGGAGAGACTGAAAGATAACCATATAGTTGGTTATCTGCAGGAACTAGCAGCTGATGGCTCCTGATGGCTTGGAGGCTGTCAGGAAGGAAATGCTCTTACCTGGCCTCAAAACCTGCTGTCCTGGGAACGTGGAGAAAGATACAGCTGTGGGTTTGACTTTCTGTAGCAATCCTGAGATCAGGCTACGGTCATACCATGGCACGGCTTACAGCAGTCTGAGAAGGTAGAGGCAGGGACCAATTGGATTAGCCACAAAAGCTAGACGAAAATGTAGGCAAGAAATCTACCCAAATTCAAAATTGAGTACAGTGGGTATTTAAAATTCTCAGTCTGAGACCTGAACTTGAACCATGGAGGCATGCTGAAATTGCTCAGGGATTGAATCTCTCCTTTCTGCGAAACTACCAACAGACTGGATGTGGTCCTCATTACTCACATCTGTTCATAGCTCTTCTTCAGAACTTAACAGTATCAGTACTTCTTTCCTACTGCCTCCTACTGCCTATCAGTACTGCCTCCTACTGCCTATGTGTTTTCCATATTGCTTTTTTACTTCTCATGGTGCAGAAACTTTTTGAAAGTCTCTGTGACTGAAATGGAATGTAACACTGACATGAGCTTTCCTTCTCTTAAGTTGTCTCTTCACAAGCAGAATTGCCAATAAAGTTCAATTGAGGCAAAATTGCTTTTTGTGTTGAATCCAGATTGTCTTGAGGCTTGTTCTGTCTAAACTTGGAAACTGTGGAATGTTCAATAGAATGTGGCTGTCTTCCAGACAGCAGTGGGCCAAAGCAAATGAAAATGTGTGATTGAAAATCATTAAATGCTTGTTCATATGTATGTATGAATGTCATTTGCATATATATAAATAAAAAAGACATTGTATTCTTTTTACAGGAAAAATTTTAGGTTGTTTACAAACCAGTGCTTTCTCCGCTTGCATTTTCTCTTCCACAAGCTTCAACGATCTCCATATTGTGTTTAGAATTTGAAGACTCAGTGTACCAAAAAATGTGGATCCAGTCCCTGTCCTGAAAGAAGTCTCTCATGAGAGACTAGACAGAGTTGCTGCATGATCAGAGTGAAGCAGGCCAATGGCTGACAAGTGGCTCATCTGTCAATGGCCCTGTTTTTTATTGATGTGGTGATGGGGGTTTTGTCTCCCCAAGCTTTCTGTTGTGTAGAGCCAGCTGCTAGAGTGTTGCCTGTATTAGTATAACCAGCAGTAATCAAAAGGAGTTTGCTTATCAGCCAGGAGCATCCTGGACAACCTAGTCTCTTGTCAGGATGAAAGAGCTGAGGGTGGAGTTGAGTTAGCAAAGATCAGGTTTGTCCATGGGAAGCTGGCAGCACTGGAGGTTTCAGACTGGGCCTGTTGGGTGGGTTTGGCAGAGCTGCACTATTGCTACGAACCAGCCACCCGTGAACAGGCAGAAATGAGATCTGTCTGCGTACAGCTCAGTAACGAGGCAGCTTGTGTTCTGAGGGCCTCACTGCCCTTACTCAGGAGAGGTGTGGTGATAGCCTGAGCAGGTGTGTTCTTTCCCAACACTGGGCAGGAATCTGGCTTTTATTTGGGTTGGGAGCTTTCATGAGAAGACCCACAGTGTGTCTATTTCCCCTCTCCCCATTTTGCAGCGATTAATTGCGTAAGAACTGTGCTCAGCGCTGGCTGGAGCAGGTGGCATCCACTTGTGCACGCTGCAGGATGTTAGGTATGTTCTCCTTGGAGTTGCAGACCCAGCTTTGCCAGCTTTATTTGACTCTCACACTTGGGTACTAGTGACTCTTTGCCTGCATTTTGTGATCAGGTTTGAGTTTCAAGTCTAAGACACGTTTTAGCAAGCCAACTTTAGCAACAGCTCGTGGCTTAACTTCTAAGGGACCTGTAGAAGTAATACAGCATCTAAAACATAAAACATCACAAAGTCAAGCCTGTCCTAAAATGAAATGACAGATCATATCTTTTGGAAGCTGAAGTCTGTGCATACCTGGCAGCCCAGTGTCCAAATCCATGTAGCAGTCTGAGCCCTGACAATGACATTTGGGAGTACAATAGCATGACGTAGAGTACAAGTTCTTTTGCACGGTTGTCCTCTGAAAGGACAGGGCCACGTCTCTCCTCTGGTATCACTTCTTACCCTAACAGGCATTGAGCAATGTTTTTCTCATGTCCCATCCCTCTCATGTTAGTTGCTGGTCACCCTTCTACAATGAGTCTTCATCCACAAACATTAGGTTGGTCTTCTAGATAAACATCTGTGCTAATGACACACAAATCGGTGTGGTGTTTCAGGTATTAGCTTGTAACTGGAAGTCCTTTCCCCAGTAAATTTTCAAGTCTAACAGTAAACAGGATTACACTTTCTGCACTCCACTGACAGCATGATTCTTCTTCTGAAAATTGTTTGAAGGATGTGATCTGGTGTATTTTTAATATATATTAGAGGTGCCGACAGGTTATAATACAGTCTAAGTTTTAAAGCTAGAATCTATTTGCTGTATTGCTGGCAGAGAGAGACAGCAGAGGGGACAGAGCAACAGCTTTCATGCTTCATTAGACATGTGAAGGGGGGGGAAATAGAAATATTGGAGGAGGGAAGAAGTCTGATACAGTAATCTTTTTTTTTCATGTGGCTTTCCCTCCCGGAGACATATATCAGTATTGATCTTGTGTAAATTCCTAGAAACAAAAGAACTTCTCCCTCATTCTGAGTCAAGCTCCACAGTGTAGGAATTTTCTTGCTGTGCTTGGCTGCCTTACCTTGCTCCTAGACTGCAAGGCTTGATGCTGAAGTTGAATTTGGAAGCAGTTTTGTCAGGTGGTGGTGCCGGCTGCTGCTGAGCGGATGAAAACTGGCAGTAGGCAGCAGAGCTGGCAAAGCCCCCTGTGAGAGGAATTGTGGCTCAGAGCTTCAGCCAGTTTCAATGACAGTTTAGTCATCTAAAGAGAACTTGCTGTGCAAACATTCTGCCTAAACCAAATTCTCAAACTTCACAAGTTACTCCAATTGTAAATGCTTTATCAAGATGGTCACTTTAATTTGTTTACCTCAGTTGTAATGTCAGTGATTTCTTGAAATGGGTGTAGTGAGAGCATTATTATAGAAAGGCAGGCTTTTTCTTGAAGTGTCTGTAAATAATTATGGTTGGTGGTGTGTGCTGACAATTAATATCTGCATGAGCAATTAATTCAACCTACAGTAACTGCAAATGCTGTTAGGGACACTTCAAGTGTGCATCTGCTCCATGTGCTGATACTTCAAAAATGGAAATCTCAAAGTGAATGTAGGAAAACTGTTTCCTCATAAGAAGAATTTAACATGGGTCTTGTAAGGCTGCCTTCCTTGAGTTTGCTAAGACACAGTTTCTGTTGGCTTAGAAAATAAGGATGTTTGAAGTGCCCTCACAAGTGGACAGCAGAAACTTAGTATTTTATTAAAAGAAAATGAGGTTCTTTCAAGGCTCTATTTTGTGGGTTTGCGGTTACAGTGTTAAAAGCCTATGACACCTTTGTTTCTGCCTGTTAACGGTGGGCAGCTGATAGGGCATAGAGTATACACAGTGAAGGAGATAAAACCTGGGGATTTAAGCATTTTTGGTCTGTTGTGCCTTACTTTAAGTCTTACTTAAGGCATCTATAAATTCTAGAGAGGAATAGGGAAGAGTTAGTACTCATGGTTACTTTCTTCATTTGTGGCCTTAAGGAAAGCATCCTAGAGACTTGCAATAATACACGCAAATAAAAAGGCTCGAAAGGATGTGTAGGTAGTGTATCGTCAGACAGTTTTAAAACTTCTTAGGGAGGGGCATAGGTGACAAGATATGTCTCCTGATTTCTGAATCAATGTAGTGGAAGGGTTTTGCATCCTTATTTTTGCAGACCATTTTGAAAACATGCAATTTTTGCATGTGATACTTGCTCATACAAGTGTCCAGCTTTTTATAAAGCATTTCTAGTAATGAAGGCAGTTGGCATGCTTTGGAAAGAATAAATCCTCTGAGGGTAATAGATCTGTTAGAAGCAGACAAAAACCCGCTTAAGGATCGTGCTTCATTAATACACTTTCTCTCAAGTGGCTGCTTAGTGGTATTCTCACAGCTTCCTAGCCAGCCTTTGGTGTGACATTCATCCTAGCTCTACCATGCCATAAACTTGGCTCTGTGCTTCTCCCTCACCTCTGCTTCAAAGGTGCAGTCCAGGCATCTCCATTAGCCCTTTTCAAAACTTATAGCTCAAGATGGGAGTAAGTCATGCGCAGAGTGTATTTGCCATGAAATAAGAAATACTTCCTTAAGTGCACTGCTGAGTGTCTTAGCACTGCTCATCAGGTGGCAGGGGTGTAAATTGCTAGAGCTTATGGAGTAAACTGATGATGTGTTGAGAGCCCTTAATTCCTCAGTTTATTCTTAGCCTTAGCTAGTAAATAAGTGCCATCTTGTACAGTATTAACCATCTCATTTGACACATAAGCAGTCCTCTTAATTATTCAGTGCCTTGTTTATTGATATCTCCCTCAAAACTCAGTTTGACTAGTACAAAAGGGCTTGGGGTGGGGGCTTTGTTTGTTTGTGTTTTACTAACCAGCTTGGTCACGCTTTGCAAATTCTTGATGATGGTCAGCTGTAGCTGCTGAAATGCCTAAACCTTCTTCAGGCTGTCAAAATCAATCAGGTAGATATCTCCCTACCTCCCTCCTGTCTGTGCTCAGCTGTTGTGGTTGCTGTCCTGTGGGTGCCCTGTGCCACCATGCCTGGCTCCTGTTTGTGAAGGCTTCCTCCTGCTTCCTGAGATAGGACAAGGTGGTAGCCACTCTGACATTCTGCATTTCCAGTGTCCAAACCTCCTGCTCTGATAAAGGCCTTGCAGAGATCAGGAAAGGACAGACAATATGGTAGTCAAAAGAGTTCACCACTTTGTGTGATTCTAATATCTAGTATTTTTCTTCAGTGATTGGGATAACTTTTGAAGATCTCTTAATTTTCAGACATATTAAATTGTAAATTACTTCTGAACTGGAAGCTTTATGACCTGTGAATTGAAGATTTGCTGTTGGCCACACTTAACTAAAAGTATTGAGACACAAGCCTGTTTAGGCTGGTAAACATAGCTGCTGCCTCACCAACTGGTGACATTATTTCCTTCTGGATATTCCCTGTTGGCCTGCAAGTCACTGCCAAGGTATATAGAGTGACTCACTCCTTGTAGTGCTTCCAAGATGGAAATTCTAAGCTTGGAGGTGACAATAGCAATATTTTTTACTTGTTATGCTAGGGGTGAGCCCAAAGGGGACACATCCATATCCAGTAACTCCCCAGCCAGCAACTACCTTTTGCTTACCGAGTGGGTTTTTGTGAGGCTGGCTTTCTGTTTGGGAAATTCACTCGGACAGGCTTGTAGTTTTAGGGAGGATTTTTTGTTGCTCTTTGGCAGAAAGCTCCCATTGTGAAGGAGCTCGGGCTGACGCTGCATAACGTGAGGAGGCTCCTACGCAGCATCCTCCCACAGCCTGCCAGCCCGCGAGCACAGCGCTGGTGCTCTGCGGAGCAGCGGGGAGAGCGCTGGGAGCTATTGGCCAACGTGATTATGAAGTTAGGAATCTCCTCCTCACTTCCTGTGGGCTGTGTAACACAAGAGCAAGACTTTTTAATTAACACAACAATCTGAAGCGAGCAAAAGAGCAGAGCTCAGCTAAAACAGTTTTCCCAGCTGTTCGGGCAAGCAGATGATGTGAAATCTGGCATGCTAACTTTGCATTGGCCTTTGACAGATCTGACATGAGAGGCATAAAACCAAACAGGACAGTGGATCTTGCTTTCCCAGGAGAAATTTATGTTATAAATGAGATTCTCCCTTCTATTGGCTGGCTTTTTGACCTGTATGATGCCTAGCTCATCTTGAATGCCTCGCCACTCTTCCACTATACCTCAGGTAGTCTTGATTTTCCAGATTTTTTTCTTCTGCAGACAAACAGGTAATTCATAGCCACAGCCCTTTTCCCAATTTTCTTTCTTAAACTTTCAGTACTGTATCTGTGTATTAAGAAGTGGAGACTAAGAGTTCAAATGGATTCCTTTCAGCTAACATATCATTTGATTTGCCATGGTCGAAGGCCTGACTTGTGTGAAATGAGCTGATACAGACCATGGGAAGATGAGCTGTCTTGTGTAGAGCATGGTGATGTGGTTGTTGAATTGCATCCATGCAGAAGGAAAAACTGGAGCTGAGCAGATAAATACAATCTGCCTGGGTAAGGAAAAGAGGCCCAGAAAAAAAAATTCTACTTCTCTGTTTTATTATATTTTTTTTCTCACTGTAGCTCCCTGAATTAATGTGGTGTTAGCTGCTAAGCTAAGGAAAGATGTTGTTAACTTTGGAACTTGTTTAACCTGTCTCTGATGCTCTCTATCTGTCCTTCAGCATGGGAGGAAGCTCTGGGATCTTCCCAGTTTCTGCAGAAGGTGCCCTGCACTGATGCTTGTACAGAACAAAAAGGTGCTGCACTTTGGTTCTTAGCCACCTTTAAACATGTCCATAACACTTAAGCACAAAAAAAACTTCCTTAACCCTGAGAGTGACTTGTTGGTTCTTAATGTTGTTCTCTACACTGCAGCTGCAAAACTTTGTCAAGCTGGTAGACTGAAAATAAGTTGTTCATTAGCTAATGTGTTAATGAATCCACGTTAAAATACGGCACAACTTAGCACTGTTTGTACCCCCCCCCCCCCCAGAGCACCTCAGCAAGAAGGCATTTTAATCACATCAACCTCTGAGCCATTGTTTTGTTTTTTATAGCTATTTGTCTTCACTTTTCATATGCTTGGAACATTTTTCTTCTGAAGATGAAGCACATCATTGAATAAAAATTCTTGTCTTGGTCATCATTTGGCTTCTGTTGTGGGAATTTAGTATGGATTTAGTAATACTGCCTGATCTTATTATTAAAGATCTTGCCAATTCCTGATGCTGTCTAGCAATTTAAGTGAGGTGAGGAAAGACAGAAAGGGACGCTGGGCTTTTGTCTAAAGAAAGCAGAAGGTGTTTTTTATTAATTCTTGTTTCATATGGGAGGCGAAGATGTGATCTGGCTGCTCACAGTAGAGCCCCTGAGGGACTGAAGGTGGAGAAAGGTCTCAGAAGCAGACACAAGAAGTGGTGAGCCAAGGTTACTGGTAGCAGTTCACTGTCTCTGGGCTGGGACACAGCTTGTGGAAGCTTGTCAGCTTAACAAGCACTTGCCTTTTGTATGGAGAGGATGCTTCTGTTGAAAGCATTCTTGGAAACAAACTATGCAGTGTAATGAAAATAAGTCTTAACATACCTCATCTGTTCTTTCCTGCCTTTGAACCCTGCAAATCCCTCCTCTTTCCTTTAAAGCTGCTGGGCTTTGCATAACCTCTGATGTATTCTCCAGGTTTTTAGTTTAACCATTTTAATGGGAGCTTAGTCTCCCGTGAACAGTAAACTTTTATTTTTAGCACTTCAGGATTCACAGATGAAAAGGACTTTATGTAATTAGTTCTCTAGTGTGGGATGCTTTTATTTAAGGTGTCTTTTCTGGAACTTGAAATGGTAGTAAATCAGGAGGAGTAATTCCACACTAAGGAGTTGCACAGCAGTAGTCTGGCCACAACTTTATTTTCCAGCTACAGTAAAATTCATGTCCTAATATAGTTTGTGCACTCAGAGCACAGATCAGGCTGTGAAGGCTGTCTGTTCTGTCAGGTAGATGTCTGCTCCAACCCCCCAGCAATTAAACAGGCAAACGTGGTGATGACTCAGTGTTGTTATCTCTTGTGTAACAGGAAAACTGAGATCATTAAGGGAATTCCCAGTGGCATGAATACTGGGTGTACCCTGGCATTGGGAACCTCCAACCTCCGTTCTTTGTGGCAGGAGATTGTTAGCAGCAGAGATGAGGGCTGAACTTGAGCAGTGTGTCTATGTTTAGCGTATCTGGAGCAGCTGTGCCAGTCAAACCATGAGCAGAAGTGCCATCACTTGCTGCTGCTACCGGCAGAGTTATGCTTTCATCCAAGAAAACTTGCTTGGGTAGAAGCTGCAGGTCTGTATTTCTGTGTTAAGTGTAACTTTGCTGGTGAAATACATGGATTAACTGGAGCTCCCAGGGGACATGTCGATGCTTATAGCTGCCAACACTGATCCTCATTAAGGAGGCAAAATGCTTGCGTGAGGCCTGAATTATATTTAGTAAATAAAGAAAAGTTTTCTTACATTTGAGCCAGTAAATGTCAGCTTCATCTGCCATGTGTCATGTTTTGTTCTGATATCGTGGAAGCTGATCTAATTCTTTAATTTCTGAATAATCGCTTCCTGTCTGCCACTCCCTTGTTTGTATCGTGTGCTCATAGGAAGAAGCACTTTTTAAAAGGAAAAAGTGCACCAGCCACGAGCTTGCTACACTCACGTAATGATGGAGCATCTCAAGAGTTGGAAGAAAGAAGCCAAGTTTTAAGCAATGTAAACATAGGTGGTGTACTTGGGATTTTTTTTCTCCTGTTTGTTTTTTCAGCGTTGCAGATCAGTGCTTAATGTTCTAGGAAAAGAGAAACTTCACAGTCCATTTAGTGGTCATCTGTGGGATAAGCCCCTCAAGTATGTAGGTGCTGTGAGTGTCAGCAGATCTTGGGGAGTCTCCTCAGGTGCAAAGTTTGGCCAAGCTGCAGCCTTTAATTATTTTGTGTACATAATTGGGTATGGAGCTGTAGCCAGTGATGGAGAAAGGAAAACAGCATTATGAAAATGTTACAGAAATCACTTAGCCAGTAACTCTACAAAGCTGATCCTTCTGCCTGAATCACCATGATCCTTTAAGCTGCTTCTAAGTGAAACATGCAGTTTTTACTGACAGAATTGGGGATGAGAGTTAAGGGCCTCTTGCTTTCTGATGATGGCCAGGAAAGGTTATTGCTAATCTAACATTAAAAGTAACAAGTTGGTTTTGTTTTAAGTAGTGGAAGCCATGGTTCTTGTATGTTAGGCAAGGCTTCATTTCTTCTGTTTTGAGGAAGAGGGGTGGGGACATTGCTGTAATCCTCTTGCTTCATGGCATTAGGGCAGCAGAGGAAACGAGGAGAAGTGTTGCTGTAGCCCAGGTGAGGGCCACCATTGCAGCAGGGGTTATGGGAGCCACATAATAATGTGCCATATATGTGTACGAGTCTGAAGACCACAGGGATTATGATAAATATAACCCTGAGAACCTGTGAGATGAAGGTTTTTTTCTTTAAATATCTACTGTTGTACTGGGGGGAAAAGAAAAAAAAAAAGTATTGTGGAGCCTCTCCCTCCAGCAGTGTGCCCTTGGCTCTGTAGGGAGGCTGTACATGGGGCAAAGGCAGGCGGCTCTCCTCCGAGTGACTTTTTTTTCATCCCTTCCTTAGCTTGTGGCAGGGGCTCAGGGCACACCAGTAGCAGTGTTCAGCTGGGGGCAGCTGTGCACTGGGAATGGGGTTGGCATTTTGTTTCCCAAATGGGGAGTTCTTCCCAGCCTCTCTCTGTAGAGCAGATGGGCTCTGCACTGCCTGGCACATGGCTGGGCCTCTGCAGGAGCGACTGAGCTCTAGAGAAAAGTCTCCTTTGCTTCTGCCCCTCATGATCATTCAGGAGAATTCTGACTTTGCTCTCTGCAGGCAGCTTTTACTGCTTTGCAACCTGTCCTCAGGAAAGAGGGCTTCCTGGCTTTTGCTTTGTTTATAACTGGGAAGAAGATGATTTCCATTTGTGAGGTGAGCAGCCATTGTCCTCTGAAGGGGGGAGAGTGCCGGCAACTTGGGGAAGTGTTACAGATGCAGTTTGAATTGAAATAGACTGGGCTCTTGACCTTGCTTCTCCTCTGCATTAGAAAACCAAACATTAAATACATTTATATAGTAGGCGTTTGCAACTTTTCTGCTTTGCACCAGCAACACGTTGAAGTCGCTCCTCCCTTGTCCCCCACCACCTGAGGAGCCCACGATTTTGCTTCACTTGCTGATGCTCCTTTTCGGTGCCGTCATCTCCGTGTGGGACGCGCAGGTTGCACTGCCAGACTCCTTGGCATGGATGGTGACTGGCTCAGACCTGCTTCTGCCAGGGCTCGGTGCCGCTCCTTCTCCTGCCCGCGGGCTCGCTCCTGCCTGCCCCGGCCTGCTCCAGCCTGGGGAACAGGGGGCTGGAAAACGTGTCTCTGCAGGGGCTGTGCCGCCTGTTCCTGCCCCACCAGAACACAGGAGATAAGCTGTCTGGGATTCCCACAGTCGCAGCAGCCAGGAGGGCATCCCGGTGCATCCGGGAGGCCACAGGTGGAGGCGGGAGCCTGCCAGCGCCCTAGGGCCCGGGGCATCCGGGGCAGCGGCTGAGGAGAGGTGCAGCTGTCGGGGCTGGCCACGACCGGTGTTTATCTTGTGACTAACCTGACTCCAGCCAGCAAAGTTTGGGAGACTCCCAGAGGTCGTGACTTGAAAGACAAGTGTTGTAATTAAATTCTTATGCCACGCTTGTTTTGAAGCCTTTTTAATTCCATGATAAGAGGCAGAATCTGGACTTCATTTACAATCCGCTGGGTTGGAGACAGGAACCAGAAAAGTGCTTTGTGAAGCACTGCAAATGTTTTTCTCTCCCTCCCCCCACCATTGCAGGATGTATGTGGTATTCTCACATCACAACAGTGAAGCTATAAAAGCATTATTGTGTCCTTTTTCTGAAAAGGGAAAACACTAACTGACAAAAAATTTTAACTGCATAAAACCACATCTTTCCCTGAGAAAACCTGGTAGCAACTTTAGCATACTCCAGTGTAAAGGGTGTGGAAGAGACTGCCATTTATTTCTTTGAGACTTATATTTTCATTAAATAGGAACTTCTCCACTGTTCGGTGATTTTTTTTTAATTATTTTTACTGAGAATTTAGAAGAATAAGGGAAAAGGCACCTCCTAGTTTGCCTGTCTGAACTAGCCTGGGATGAATACGGTGTTACTCAGCAAAAGAATGCGTGAGAAAGAATTACTTCAGAACAGAAAACAGTCTTTTTAGTAGTATCCTTCAGTAGTATGTCACAGATTTAATGTTTGCAGCAATTGAATGTCTCTATTGACACCTTTGAATAAGTGCTCCCAGTTCTGGGATATCTTTTGCTTCCAAGAAGAAAAACTGCTTGCATGCTACAGAAACATGATTAGCAGCAGTTAGCTGAGCCCAGGGTAATAATAAAAGAATCTTGATAGCTATCAGTTTCGAGTTTAGCTATGGAGGGAGGAGAGCACCTGGCAGAGAAGGTGTCCATAAGTGGCAGACAGTAGCAGAAGGGAGTGTGAAGTACTACACTGGATTCAGGCTCCCTCGGGTGAGCCACAGGCTGTGTTAGCTGGGTAATAGAAGTCCTGCCTTCCTGGCATGGCTCACCTCTGTTGGCTGTTGAAGTGATCTTTGATGCTGATCAAGTTACCTCTGAAAAGAGGAAAAGGCTGTGTTTTAATATTTTCATCTGCAAGATGATAGTTCTGATCAGGTTCAGTATTCCAGCCCTTAAAAATAATTTCCTTTCAGCTATGGCTGTGAAAATAGTCTCATCATGCAAATACACCACCTTTATTTTGGGCTGCCTGATGTTATGCTGTCTTTCCAAGCTACATTTGAAACTTCTCCTGAGACTAGAATGAGACAAAAATTTTGTTTCTTTTCAGAGGCATACAATTCTTATTCTGAATTCATGTGATCCTGAGGTGAATTTTTTTTATTACTTGTGGTTTTTCCAAATATTGCAGCTATGAAAAATGGAATTATATTCTCCTGAATTTTCTCTTTGGCTCGGTCTGTAAATATTTTGTGCTTTCCACACTTTAGACTTGTGCAAGAAGTAATATTTTCTACTGCCAGCTGGGAAACTGTTATATTCAATATTCACTTGATAAAATTTACCATTTGTTGTGTCATTCATAAGATTTTTATTGTATCTGCACTGGCTAATAGAGTTATTGCAGTTTGATCTCTCATTTTGTTTTGCATAACACATACACTTTTTCTGTGGGAAAAAGTGATTCCTTTAGTGCCTGTTTGAGGGAGCAAATGGTGCTCCCCTCAATTGCCTGATCTGAATGAATAGGACAGCGTTTGCAGGTTGAAATAAAATAATCAAAGGTTGCTTTTTAATAGCTTTAAATCATAAAGTTTATAATGCTGTGTCGATTGTATGAAATTATCAGTTGGAGAGGGTGGTTTCTAGGGTGGTTTTTTTTTTGGTCCCCCCAAACATCTTTGAATAGGATTGATATCCCTCCCATTTTGATACCATCAGCTGGGTGAATGCCGTTGTAATGGTTGCTGTGAATTGTTGGATACATGGTGACAGGCTTCTTTTGCCAGGCCAGCAGAAGAGCTGCTTATGGGCGATGCTGTTGCTCTCTGCATGCATCACCGATCAAGTACTGCTGCTGGATGTCCTCACTGCTGACTGTCCTCTCACCATCAAAACCTCCTGGGCAGCACCTGTGACCTGGGATGAACATAATAATGATTGATGTCTGAGAAGTGCAGCAGAAACATTACTCCTCCCAACTTCCAACTGACCTCCTGCAGGAAGTGGGAAAGATTAACTAATACTCTAAAAAAACCCAGCAAAGAAGCCAAAGCTCAAACCCCACAATTTTCTAGTGCTGCAATAACGTAATCTTGGCATAATGTGGTTTGTGGAAAGCAGCAAGGGGAGAAAGGCTGTTGTTTCTGGCATGTTTTAGGATAGAAGAGAAGTCACATATCAAACTTAGAGGAAGAAAACCCTGACAATCCTAGTAATCGCTATCTGCACTTTCACTGGAAAATTTGGAGTCCTATAGTTGGCTTATGGGACAGTTTGGAGAGCTGGGCTTTGATATTTCTGAGGACAAGGATAACTTTGGGGGATACATGCCTGGGTGCTTATATTTGGTAGCACCTGTCTCTTCCAAAGACCTCACTTCTTTCGTGGGGCAAACTTACAGGTCGTGCTTCTGCTCCATTGGAGCAGGGCTGGGAGTCAAAAACAAGGGCCTTCTGCTGGGAAGGGAAGAGATTCAGCAAGGGAACACTGGCCTCTGATGACAGGCAGTGAGAAGTGCAGGAGGCCACACCAGTAGTGCAGGCTGAAGTTCCAAGGAATTGATTGTCTCCATCCTCAAGGCAACCAGCTTAAAAATGTTTTTTATGTATTTGACACTGTAAAGAGACTGAGATTAATGCAATTCTAGTTTTGACTGCTGTAACATACTAAACCAAAGAACAAAATAACATTTACCTTCTTGAAAGAATGTAGGATATTACAAGTTTATAAACATGTTGGAAGTAGAGATAGATTTGTATTATATATCTGCGTTAGATTTTAATCCTAATGTACTAATGAACACTTCCTACGTTGGAAGGCAAATTTATCTCTCTAGTACTGACTGAATCACTGCAGAAAGGTTGCCTTTCGCAAAACTGCAGTTTATTAGTCGTTGTTCCTCCTCCAAAAATCCTGTTGAATGTTAATGATAAACTATAACATTTAGGTGGTCTTCCAAATGTTGATGAGATCGTGTCCAGTTTCTTCTGATACAGAGATATTAGGGGAGAGAGAGGAGTGAGTATCTGTGTGTGGGTGCATCTGTGGGTGCAGTGAGTATCTGTGTGCATGTGTGGGATACATTACTTAATTTTTGACAGAATAGCAGCTACAACTCCTTTACCTACAGTGTGGAGTTTTTTTGTTTGGTTCACCCAGAGGTTGCTGGCAGCAGTATGGCTGGAATTTTTTTTTAAATATTCCTGCAACACATACAATGCAATGTTAGCATTCAGATAACCTTCTTTTTCCCGCCATTAAATACTCCTTGATGAGCAGTATTGGCACAGGTCCTCTCCCTAAGTCATAGTTCATTTCATATCTGTTTCCTCTTAAATCCCTTTGCATGCAGTCAGCCTTACAGGTCATAAATGAGAGACTGCCTGCTTATTTGCCATCTGATTGCTTTCACAAATGCTTCTGGTGTTGATCTTTCTGAGAAAACAGAAAGTGATTGCAGTTTCTGTCAAACATGGAGAGTGTTTTGTAGCCAGGACACAGAAAGGTAGAAGATTTAAACGTGACACGTTCCCTTGAAGTGGCTTTATGACTGCTGCTAATTTGAGTGCTCAGTAATAGAGATCAGTTGGATGGAGGGGTTACCCTTCACTATTAATGACTCATTGGCCTCCTTCCCAAGCTGCCTGAAGTGCCGCTCTCCCTAGTGGAAGTAATTTTGTCTTTGAAGTACTTTCCAGAGCTGTCAACTAATGTTCCACAGTTCCCAGAGGAAATAATAAGCCATGAGTGCATGTACACTGAAAATGTAGAGTCTGAAACGAACTGTTCTTATAGGAGCCTGGCAGTCTGCTTCTCTGTGGAATTCAGCTTGTTTATACAATCTTATCTGGCTAAGCTTTGGTATTTTATCTGGCAGGCAGTTCCTATGAAAAGCAGCTGTCCAAGCAGTGGGAGTGGTGCTCCTGGTGGTTTTTTTCAGAAAGTCTATAATTTCTTGTTTCATGTAAATTACAGAAATACAATACTCTCTTGGCTACAACCAAATGCTCTAAGCAGTTTCCTTAGCCTTATAAATAGCTCTTTAGTATGCTCTGCTGTTATGTCCTGTGTGACTTAGTGATAGGATTTGTGATGCCCACTAGGAAGGTGTAAGGTGTTATGTAAAGCCACAGGCTGACTACAGAATTGTTCAAAGAGCACCTCAAAGTTACAGATTTTACAGGTACGTTTTTAACCACCACCATCACCATTGTCAAGAAAGTGAGCAGAGCCTCCATCTCTGCACAAAGAGATCTGTACATGTATCTAACAGGAAGGTTCCTATGGGTAAGTAGATAGTGACAATGCTATTAGAAAAACCCCCAAAACCAAAAACACCCCGCCAACCAAACTAATGGAAAAGACGCAGCCAAAATACTTCAGATTTTGTGTAATTCATTAATAGGGAAAATGTTTCTTCAAACATACTGAAAGCTGAAGCTTTTGGGGAAAAGAGGGGCTATTTAGTGCCTACAGAAGAGTTTGAGGTATTTTTTTTTTTTTGTGTAGCTTTGGGTTGCAGATTCAAGGAAGAGAGAATTGAAAAGGTCAGGAGTTCTTCTCCAACTGTGGTAAATTATGCTCCTCTTCTCTTTTTACAGGAACAGTCTTTTCAGTCAGAAGCAAATTATGGGCACAAGTAAAATTCAGTCCAAGAATTTTAAAATTTAGCTGCTATCCAGGATTATCCATCCAGTTTGTAGTGTGTTTTATCTGAAAGCATTGCATCTTGTAGATTAAAATGATACATATAATCTGGCATATTCCAAGAAATGAGGAATATATTCAAGACCTAAAATACTAATTCTCCCTCTCTCACATGTATGTGAGTAGCATTTAACTCTGGCCTCCTTTGAGACATAAGGAAATATGACACCCTGTAAGATTCAGTGCTTTAAGCATTGTTCAGATACACCATTTGATGACACTTCTCATGCTAGTGTACATGCAGAGTTCTATATACTCTTTTTGCAGAACAAAAGGGGAATTTGATATTGCAACGAATAAAAAATGAAAAATGAGCTCTGTCTGGTTCCATATGGTACATTCTGCTCTTGCCTGAGACCTGGCATCAAGCACAGTCCATTTCTTTAGCTGAAGTGGCATTCCTGCTTGAAATCCTGTATGGTGAGAAACTCAAAACCTAACAAGCTGCTGACCTTCATTAGAAGTGTGTCATCATAAATTATGCATTGATACAGTTTCATTTCAGCCTGACACATGCCATCTGAGAAGTTTAGTACTGGAAAGGGGTAGTGGACCATTGTGTGACCACCCCGTAGTTGATAAAAGTAAATGATGCTGGCTAACTTCTCCCAATTCCCTTGCGAAGAAGGAAATTTTATTTTCATTGTGGTAGTGATTGATGACTTTCTGCTGCCACAGCAACAGCTAATGTTAAACTTCAGTTGAGATGCCTTGCTTTATTCCTGCAGCAAGAGTAGTGGTTCTAAATAATATTGAGGGTGTAGGTGTTTTGTTTTACAGGATTTCTGGGGTTTGTTTTTACTATTTTTTTTTATTTTAAGGTGATGTCTCAAGCGAATGTAACCACTAGAGAGCAGGTTATCTTGAATTCAAGTAATGTAATAATCCCTGTATTGTCAAAGAGCATGTATTCTGAACTTCAAATCTTTTCTAGAAAATAGAGTTAGTATTTTTTCTTAAAAACTCTTCAAATTAGCTCTCATTTCTCCAGCCTGTAATAGCTTTTAATAGTTTTTACCTGTTACAATTAGACTTCATCTTCCTCTTATAGAATCCCATTTATAGTCAGAGTTGGGAACTAATGCTTGGCACTGTTTTAAAAACAAAAACTCAGCAGGACATGGATTTCATTTTTTAACATGGTCCAGCCCTGTAATACTAAATCCCAGAACAGTCAGTGGTCCCACACTGAAGGTAACCTGCATCACTTGTAATGTAATCCACTCTGATGCCTGGTTTGTGTTTGGAGGAAAAAGTTAGCATTTTTGTGGTGAGATGGGCTTTTTGTTATTAAAGGAGGTGGTTGTTTTGAAGCTGTTCAGAGGTTAGGAATGCTGGCAATCATCTGGGGAGACTGGTTAGTGGTCTGAGCACAGGTGAGGAGGTCACAGGCACAAAACAACCACTTCTTTTGTGCCAATGCCCTGCTGGCGGTTCAGCTCAAGGGAGGTGCTTCAGAAATTACTTCTGCGAGTTAGGAGGGCCTAACACTTCTGTGACTTTGCTACTTTATCATCACAAACTTGCATCTTGTGAGAATTAACTCTCTAAGTTGTTGTTAATTTAAGGGAAAGAAAACAGTTTTGTCAACAGATGTTCACAGTTTAATTATTTGGTAAAGCTTTTGCAAGTTTGCTTTAAAGTAATTAAGTATTAATATACTAACAGAGAGAGGGAGATAACAGCTCGCTGCGTGCGTCCAGGGGATAGATGGCTAACCAGGGCATGTGTTTTACTTTACCTGCAGTGCAATGAACTGTACTGATCTGTCTAATTTTCTGAGTCTTTAAGGAAAATTGTTTTAAGCTTTTTTGCCAGTACTCCTAGAGACAGTCTTAAATGCATAAGCCTATGTGTAATTTTAATTGGCATCTTAAACTGAAAATTTGTGATAAAGGTTCTCTTGGACCTTAAGGCGCAGCGCTGCTGTTCTGCAGAACTGTATTTCAAGTACGGAAGAATTTGGATTCTAGATCTGAAGCTCCAAGTCATTTTCATAGGACTGTCACAGAAATTTATTAGTGAATTGTGGGGGTGAGCTGGGCACAGTGTTGGTGACTGTGGTCGAAAGATCTCTTGTACACCTGTATTTTACATGGAAAAATATTTGTTGTGAGCCTTTGGAATCATCCATCAGAAGTAGCTGAATGTAGATGGTGATCCTGTTGATGGAAGAAGAGGAATAAAACCTGGCTTTAGCTGCAGTAATTTGCTATGGTACTCAAAAGAATAGGCACAGCACTGACTGTTCACCAGGTGGACTTGAGGAGGTGCCATCTCTCCACAGTGAATATTGAAATTTGGCTGTGAATACCCTTCCAGAAACCAGCTGGGAGCTTCTTGTGTTTAGGTGATTTTAAGGACTTCCTATCCTGTGCCTCACAGGTATAAATAACACAACAGGGCCTGTGCAGCTGGTACAGCTCTGAACATCCTGAGAGGAGAGAGGAGTGAATGTGAGGTTAAACACAACAAATTTGTTGAAGGAATATCTTGATTTCACAGAAACCTTTTCTTCAGGATGACCTTCCAGATGCCTTGTGATCTCCTCAGGGTTACTATAGCCAGTGTAAACAAATTATAGGAGAATGCAGAAATAATCTTTCTGAAGTTTTTAAATTATTTTCTTCCAGCCCAAAGGACTATATAGGATCACTGTATAACCTAGATTGGAGGGGACCACCTCTGGAGCCCAGCTAGTCTAACACCCTGATCCGAGGAGGCTCAGTTAGATCAGGTTGATCTGACCACTGATCAGGATCTACTGACCACTTTTTCTTTTTGGTGTCCTTTAATTAGTGTAACCTAATGTCATTTAATTGAAGTCTGTCAATATAGATCTTGAAGGTGGGCTTGAAAATGAAACCCTGCAAGAAATAAAAATGCAATTATAAGCTTTTTTTACTAACACCCTTTTCCCCCCTCCAACCTTAGAGGTATTGTCTTACTCTCTCAAACATTGCTGTGCAAGGTTAATTTGTCAGAGAAGCAATTTGCATAGTGGCAGTTTTGTAATTGTACTTTGTATGGTACTGCTTGTCTGCAACAGGAGAATAAACTGGAAGTTTGTTAGTTTATCTGAAAAGCATGCTTAAACTCCTGGTGAAATAACTTTCCAGCTAGTGCATGGTTCATGTTTAAAATATGCACAGTATTTTTATTGTGAGATGCAGGGACACAATTTGTACACTAACAACTTCATGACTTAAGTATTTTTTATGCAAAGTACAACATGAACTTCTTATGTGGAATAACTTAGATTGGATGAATTTAAGGGTGATCACTTTTCACATGCCCTTGAGATAACTGCTACAGCGACTGAAATATTTAAACAGTTCCTTAAACTGCAGATCCCAGAAAGGCATTTTCCTGTGAATCTTGCTCTTCAAAGGCAGGAGTGTGTGTGTGAATCCATGTCCTTCTGTGATCCTTAGCATACAGACTAAGCAGAGGAATTTCCTTCTACCAGCTTCTCTTTCTACCAGGCTGCTTGCTTACACAGTACCTTTTGTTATCTGTCACTTTTAGCACTTTTTGTTGCTGTCAAGTTCAGTTGAACTGAAGTAAAATCCTCCAGAGAGAAAAGTGATGCACTAAGAGATGCTTATTAACAAAACTCCCTTACTAGAAAAACCTAGGCTGAAAACATATCTAACTACTCTCTTACACTCCTGCTTTCATGTTTGTACCTAAGGTTAAGGCACTGTATTGGGTATTAAAATACTCCCCAATTCCGACTTTTAGGTTAGAAATGTGTATGTGTTCTTTGCCCACTTGAGAGGTATGTGTAAAATTGCAATCCAGCTCTGAAAATACAGTCTCACTCCAAGATGGTGTATCGGGCTTGCAGCAGGAAATTACCTTCTGCACAGCGTCAAGAGTTGAGAATCAGAAGTCTCTTTTCTCCAAAACATGGAAGAAGTATGGGCAGTCATTGTAAACAATTCATTCTGAGTGTTGTGCTGTTGGACATAAAGTGAAACAAAGATTAGAGTAAAATTTGATTTAGAATTTGATTTTTTCCCATATTACTATTATTTTTTCATATTATTATTATTATTTCCATATTACTATTAGCACCAATTGGAGGAGGAAAATGCCCGGCAGATTGAATAATTCTGTTTGATACATTGGTACTGTTTCTCTTTCAGATGAAGTGGACTACAGCAATTTTGGGACCAATACACTGTCGAGGAAGAAGAAGGCTCTGGTGACCCTGCGCAATGACAACCTCCGCCGGCGTCCCCACATCAACATCAGTATGCCTCATGATTTTAGACCGGTGTCTTCCATCATCGATGTGGACATTCTCCCCGAAACACACAGGAGAGTGAGGCTGTACCGACACGGCTGTGAGAAACCCCTGGGATTTTACATTCGCGACGGCACCAGTGTAAGGGTGACTCCTCACGGACTGGAGAAAGTTCCCGGTATCTTCATCTCCCGTATGGTTCCTGGCGGCTTGGCAGAGAGCACAGGCTTGCTGGCTGTGAATGACGAAGTCCTGGAAGTTAATGGCATTGAAGTAGCAGGAAAGACTCTTGACCAAGTCACAGACATGATGATTGCCAACAGCCATAATCTCATTATCACGGTCAAGCCAGCAAACCAGAGGAACAATATTATTCGGAGCAGTAGGATGTCTGGTAGCTCAGGCCAGTCTACAGACAGCACTGCGAGTCACCACAGCTTGTCCACATCCCACGTGCTGCAGAACTTCCATCCTGATGAAATGGAGAGTGACGAAGAGGCTGATATTGTCATTGAGGGTGGTCTGGAGCCACAACACATTCCTAAACTGCACAGCCTTACTTCCAGTAGCCTCTCTCGAATCAATGGCAGCAGCCTTAGCCACAGACTTCAAAGGGACCTGGTGCTCAACAACAACTCTGGCCGAGAAAGCAATGGCAACATCCACAAATTACTCAGTTCCTTAAAAACTGATCCCCGACACAGTCTGGTTATCCCCAGAGGAGGTATCGAGGAGGACGGAACAGTCATTACACTTTAGTAGCAATTTCTGCAATTCTCCTTACAGTCTTAAGTGCCAATTGGGACAATTGACTCGTGCAACACGTGCACAAAACAGGAAGCTGATATTCTCAGAGACCTCACGGGTGCAGAAAATTGTTGCTTTCTAGGAAACGTGGCATCTGGAGTTAGACATAAAACTGTCATGCACTGCAAAATTTGTCAGGAGAAAGCCAGACTGCCAAACCTGGTTTATGTCCCAGCCCTGGAGTGAGAACACAAATTTGTTTTAGTTGGTATAAACCTAAGCAGTCTTACAGGCTACCCATGGCAGTGTTATATAATCGGGTTTGAAAGCATGGGTAGATGTATTTATAAATGCATGTATATGAATTAGATTTTAATAGTAACAGACGTGTCTATTTGAAGTGGAACCTGGTTTTCTTCTAATACCAGCTAAGGAGAGAGTGCTTCTTAATAGCAATCCCGTCTTCTTGTGTTACATACAGCCCTTCCGCTGACTTGTTTACACACCATCTTCTCAGCGTTATGTCTAATCCAGACGAGCTCTGTAAAAGCAGCCGTTTCCTATTCCGGTAGTAACAGCGTTCGGGAGACGCTGCAGACACATTTTCCAAAGGAAACGATAGAAATCCATATCCATGTAAACCCGCGCGTTTCCCGCGGGCCTCAGGCCGCGGCTGCCGGGCCGTGGGCGCCACCTGCCGGCCGGCAGGGGCACCGCAGCGGGGGCAGCGCCGCTGCCGCCTTGTATTCTCTTAACATATTTATTAGATAATACCTCCTTTTGTTGTTGTTGTTGGGTTTGTTTTTTTTTTCCCCTCTCCGCATCACCTCTGTTTTTTCAAAATCATGGTTCGTGTGAGTTTTTAGATGTGCAAGCCTCAGAGCTGACACAGGTCCTTGCTGTACCTTTGGGGCAACCCGAATCCACAAGGTCTTTCCTTGACAGGAGATTGCCCTACGGAGGGGAGGGGTGCTGACTGACTCTGAAGCCCAACTTAGAATAGTTCTGTTATTTTTGGACTCCTCCAGTAATAAAGCTTAATGTCTACACAGGACTTCTAGAAAGTTAAAATATACTGGATATTTGTGAAGGTCAGACACCTTTGCTGAGTGGCCAGGTGGCTAGTGGGTGACCAGTGACTGTTGAGTCAGTACCTGTCTGCTTCTGGAAACACCGTGAGTTTTATGAAAGTGGTCTAATCTAAAATATTTTGTTATATCTTGATCAGTGTAAGGAACAAAATATAAATGTTTTAAAATGTATTTTTCTACTTTTAGCTTGTGTCATTTGCTCTTTGTTTTTAACTTTGTAGTACATTAAAGCTTTTTTTTATGGTGGAATAGACATTTCTTAAATATTTTATGAATATGAAAATTCAGGAGTCTTGATTTGGAAAAATTACATTCCATTTTGGAATCTCTAATGGCTGGAAAAAGGATGTGTGGACTAATTCATTGTCGCTAATTCAGAATACCTGTGGAACAACCAGTCTTCTGCTCATGGTTAAATATCTTTGGGACATTGAACTTAGTTTATTTCTTTTAGATTTGCTTTAAGAGTTTATTTTAAAAGTCTTTCACTTACTCTAATTAAAACTTTTCTAGGTATCAAAGCAGCTATAGAGCTGTACTTACTTTTCCCAGCACAGTAAGAATAGAACATTGATCCTGTTCGTCTTAAAACTGTGTATTTTACCAAAGGTTTTCATTAAAAAACAAAATCTGATTATTGGTGCAGTAAAATAAATGAATAGCTGGATATGCTTCAGTCAATCAGACCATCTTATCCGGAAAATTTTGTTACACCTCAAATAAGACTACTTTTATGGATAAGTGGATTTGTCTGGCTGAAGTTACTCATTTTACCTTAGTTACTGATGAAAATGTCTTGTCTGCAATAAAATGTTCACTGTCTTACTTCTACTCTGTATTTCTTCTTGGTGCCTCAAGCATTTTATGTGGAAGTATCTCCCCTCCCTATGAAAACAAGGTATCCGGTTTGGGTGGCTTTTCAACTATGCAACCATTTTAGTGCGGAGTTTTCTCTCAGTGCTGCTTTTACTAAAGGTTCCTGTTACTCTGATTTCCATGGGAACCACGTAGCTTCCTACTCTCCTCATAGAACGGCCTGCGGCAGACCTCGTGGGGAAAATAAATACACACAACCCAGCTTCTATTTTGAGTGTCCCATAACCGTAAGTAAAGTTATGTTGTACGGTGTCCACTCACAGCGAGCTCCCTTCTCAACTCAGGCCGTAACGGGAGGAATCCGCCTGGAAACACGGCCGAACCGCTCGGGTTTCACAAGCCGGGGCCCCTTCGGGTGTGGGATTAAATTGCCGGCCGGGGCTCTGAGGGTGCGTGGCTGAGGGAGCAGCGGGCACGCCAGCCCTCGCTAAAGGCCACATCCTCCACACACGCTCCCACAGACGGAGCCGCCTTCCCGTCCCAGCGCGCGGCAGGGGCGGCTCGGGGGCGGCGGAGCCTGAGTCTCCTCCAGGCAGCCCCGATTCCCTGCCCGGGCACCGACGATACGGGCGCTACGGGCGCTCCGCCCGCTCCTGGGGCCGGGCTGTGGGGGCCGGGCCGCTCCCAGTGCCGGGCCGTGGGGGCCGGGCCGTGGGGGCCGGGCCACTCCCAGTGCCGGGCCGTGGGGGCCGGGCCGTGGGGGCCGGGCCACTCCCAGTGCCGGGCCGTGGGCGCCGGGCCGCCCCGCCCCGCCTGCCGGGAGCGCGGCTGCGCCAGCCCGCCCGGTCATGTGAGGGGAGGTGCATGCCAGCGGAGCGGGCTGTGCGATGGCGGCGGCCGCGGGTGCGGGTGAGCCGGCTGGAGCCGGGATGCTGGACGCCTGCCCCGGCGCGGACAGCGGGAACGTGTCCCAGAGCCAAAGCAGAGCCTCCGGCCTCGGGGAGGTGGAGGACGAGGACGCCTCGGAGGCGTCGCTCAGCGCCACCGCCGCCGCCTACTCGGCGTACCTGCTCGCCGACCGCAGCCTCTTCAGCGAACAGGTGGGCGGGGGGCCGGGCCGGGCCGGGCCGGGGGCTCCCGCACGGAGCTCCCGGGCACAGGAAAGCGGTGTCATGGGAGCGCAGCCCCCCGGAGCTGGACATACTCCCGGGCTGGGGCTGTGCTGGACAGGACGTAGCGGGGCTCCCTTGCGCTGAACGAAGCCGAGAGAGGGAAAAGCCGTGGGGTTCCTCTGGGACTGGCTGTAGTGTAACGGTGTCTGTACTCGGTGGTCTTGTTTGTGAGACTGGCTAGGGTTTTGTGAATGTGTGTGTGTGTGTTTTGAAGCGCTTTAAGTGACCTCTGTTTTGCAGATAGAAAGCTTAGACAAGAGTCTAGAGGACTTACTGACCAGGGTGGATGAATTTGTGGGAATGCTGGACATGGTACGTATAACTTGCATGTGGTTGTGTTTTTGAAGAGAGATTAAACACAGTTTAATCGGTGTTTGTAAGTAAAACAGAGGGGGAAAAGCCTTTAGTCTAGGCATGTTCCTCTATGAAAACACATTTGATAACCAGATAACTTATTTTAGTAATCAGGGAACTCATGGATGAAAACTACTGTGTCAGAGCAAAATGTGTCCACACAGCTATAGAATCATGTAAAACTTCTTAAGATCATCAAATCCAGCCATTAACTCAGCACTGCCATATTCACCCCTAAACCGTGTCCCCAAGTGCCACATCTTCTAAATACCTCCAGGGATGGTGACTCAACCACTTCCCTGGGCAGCCTACTTCAATGCTTGACAACCCTTTCAGTGGAGAAATTTTTCCTAACTGCATGTTTCTGTAGTTGTATTTGTATTCATGTCTATGTATATGCACAGACTCCCATTTTAAATGGTGCCATGACAGAGGTTTTAAAGAACAGTATGATATTTTGCTTATCCTTTAAAATACATAAAGACACCCTTTGTTTGTTTTATAATGAAAGTATCTCATCAGAGTTGCCAAACCACCAAAGCCAGATTTGTCTTTAGGGGACCCTCTTTTCAGAAAGGCAGCTTTGTTTTCACTTTTCTCATAGGGTTAGATGGGGGAACTGAATGGAAAGTTCATGATAGCTGACACTGGTAGATAGGCTGTCTTTTAAAGTGTAGCACATGTGGTTCTCCTGCACAATTCTGTTATAGGTTTGGTGGTTTTTTTTAATACCAGTAAACTAAGACTTTTGTGGCCTCATTTTTTCAACAAACCTGAGGAAAAGTACAGGTAGTAAAACATAAGACAAGTTTCTAGCGTATTATATTTAATTCTTTAGTGTGTCTTAGAAAATGTTCCATCTCAGTTCAGAAGAGACTGTATTAGCCTATTTTAATTTAAGTATAAAGGTAAATATCCGTCTCTGCAAAATACATTTTCTTCAAAGTTACTTAGAAACTATACAAAAAAGCTATAGTATATTTATTTTAATTTAGTGTTTTTATACTAGTTTATTCTGCTATTTTTGAACTCTAAATTTTAGTCTGTTCATTGGGGCACAGTTCTAGTTTCCAGAATAAAATCTACTAAACATTTTGTTTCATTCATTGGTTTTTGTATTATTTCCTTGCATTGTCTTTAGATTCGAAGCGATTCCTCTCAAGTTGTCAATGAAAGTATACCTCAAATTTACACAAAAGCTACAGAAATGAGGCAGATCTATAGGAAGATTGACAAACTAGAGGTATGTATTTGCTTTCTTCTAGAGGCATTTTGTTCCCTGAAGGAGGGAGAAATCAATGTCTGCATGTTTATGTATAGATGTGTACACATGTGGAGTGAGCTCAGATGAGTTATACTCTCCGTATCCACGCTGGGTTCAATGCTTCAGGGTTAATAAAGAGGACTACATTTAGGAAGAAATTCTGGGGACTGTGGGAATTCTGGATGTGTTTTAGAACTTTTTAAAACATATCTAAAAAAAAAAAAGTTCACTGTTTGATTGAAGCAAGGCAGTTTTTTGTGTTGGCTTTCACAGTTTCAGAAACAAATAGAATGAGAGATCTCTTGATCCCTAATAAAGCTTCAAAACCGTGGTTCAGATCCTTGGTTTTTCTTTTGGTAGTAGAAAGGCAGGTAGAAGTCTAGATTCTGAAAACTCCAAATTAGTTATTTGAAAGGTAAATTAGAAAAGGAAGATTATTAGATTTAACTTGGTTTTCAGCCTTTTAAGCATCTCAAGTAATTTCTAGCATTAAAATGGACTTGTAGGCAGAAGGGAAATAGAGCATGAAGTTTTTGACTCTTCATTTAAACAATGGATCTTTCACCACTGTTTTGCAATACATAATCCTGTTATATTTTGTTAGTGAAAATGTCATAATTATTTTGTTGGGTTTTATTTTTTCTTCACACTAGGCTTTTGTGAAAATGATTGGGAATAGCGTAGCTGGTCTGGAAGAACGGGTCATTAAGGCAGAAACAGACCTTGGAGCTTTTCCGAGCACATTCAAGAAAATCTTGCACACAATCAGCATGCCATCCTTCCTTAATGTAAGTAAAGTTTTGCTGCCATGTGACTAGCTTAGTTGCTCTGCATACTGCAGCAGATTATTAAAATAATAGTAAGTTTGTTACACATGTATCTGAATGTAGCTGCACATTTTTTATACACTTTATTAGGATTTTTACAGAGTTCTCAGGCGTCTTTAAAAAAAAAAAGGAACAACCAAACTTAAATATTTAGTTTCTTACAAGGACTTGTGTAACGTTGCAAAAGAAGGCTGAGCACACAAAGAAAAGATTGTGAAGGACACAAACATGCACATAATGCACAAGATGCAAAGCAAGTAGGAAGAGCCTATACAGGCAACACTATTAAAGGATCCTTCGGCATTGATAACATCACTGCACAGATATTAACAAAAAAGAAAATGAAAGCTGATCTGCAGGGGTTTTTTTTAAATAAAGGTCATGTTTATATTCAATCTACACTGTTTGACAATCACTTTACCACCTTGGTAAACTTTCTAAAGATGCACTTTTCTCTGTTGTTCCTTGTGAGCTGTTCCTTTACAAAAGACTTGAAGAGCTCTCTCTGGTGTATTCCAGAGATGCTTTACCTAACACTGAACTGTCATTATGACTTGGTTTTAAAGTAACCTTTTGGTTAAAAAAAAAACAAGCTGAATACGTGATGCTTCCTGACAACACCGGGCAGTACACCATTTGTAAGTTCTACTCTTTTGCATCTCGTCAGCTTACAGATTGTTTTATCTTTTCATACAGTCATCCTGTACTAACTCAGTTTTTTGTATTCTGGTAAGAATGATGAAAAAAATAGTTTTGTAGAGGGGGAGAAGGAGAAGGTTGTGGCTCTTCGAGATATTTTTGTTCCTATATCTTCCAATCATCTATGACAGCAGAGAAAAATATAAAAAGAACATGTGTTGTCTTGTTAAGGCTCAGTTCAAGGAACTTGTTCTTCACTGCTCTTTACTGTGCAGTCTTTACGTTATCTCATTCCTTCATTTTCCTTGGTGTTTAAGTTTAGAGTTCTGTGATTTTTTCTTACAAAAAACCCTAAAAACAACACAAAGCTGCACTTTATGGGCCAGTTACAAAACCAAAAAACTGTACAAGTTGCCTTGAAGAATATTCAACAGTATTTTCCATTTTTTTTCTAGAAACAGTTCTCAACCAAGGAATTACAATTCACTTGAAAAGTTTGATAATTCTAAGAGAGTACTTTTTTTAGCATTATATGGGAACACTTCATCAAATCAACACTTTTTCCACAATTTACAAGGTAGAAAATCTTTGAAGGTGTTGGGAAGGTGAACCTGGCATCTCCAGTGGTTTCTTATTTTGATTATGGATAGCAATAAAATAACACTCAGAACTTACTGGCATTATTTGATTCACTATAAGGCAGGTTACTGTTCCACGGCAGTTCTGGGTATTGCATTGTAAAATACCTGACTTCAGTAGTAAACAAACACGAGCATAATGTGAATGAAAATGCCTGTAGAGATTTCTCCACATGCCTGATATTTAACTAGCTCAATACATCAATGGTAAAATACATGGTTTGGAAAAGCAGGTTATTCTGGTGTCATGTTTTCACTGTAGCTGTAGTTCAGATTTTACTGCTAGTTTTAATTTACTCAGGTTCTCTCATTCTCTTCCCATTTAAGTGTATTTGTTTCTTTATACAAAGGCTGTATTTTGTATTTCTCAGGGTGTGTATTTATAATCTCCCTTTCAGATTTTGCCCAAAGTTCTTCCCTTGTGAATATCAGGCAGTGTAAAGAACATTACTATAAAACTTCTAACATCACTAAGAATGTAGACTCTCAAAAGGTATAAATGTTTGCTAAGCAGCTCCAAAAATAACTAACTGTAAACGTGTGCATAGGCAATTGTGGGTACTGTGCCTGCCTATAAATTTCCTCACTGGATTGAAACTGCCCCCTTCTTGCAGAGAGGCAAATACAACTCCTCTTAAATCTGTGTCAGGAGTTGCAGAAAACTGTGACCTTGGTTTCCCATGCTTGCAGGTTGTTATCTGATAGGAAATGATTTTAAAAACCAGAACTTTGATTTTGAAGGTTGCCTTTACATTGGGCAAAATCTGTGATACAGAGAACACTGATAATACACACTCTTTATAGATCAGATCTTTGTTTATATTTTTTTTAATTTCATTGCAACTTGAATGGCAAAACAATTAGGGAAATTAATGGTATTGTAAAGTTAAGGACATAAATTAATAAATCAGCAATTTTGTATATAGTAGGAAAATGTGGAATTTACTTCATGTGAAATACAAGTATATAGCTCAACTGAATATTGAGAAATTTCCACTTTGTTTTGTAGGTATGGTTATTTATATATTTATTTTGGTGCTGTAAAACCATTCTAAACTCCGAGGCCACCAGTGATATTTGGTATACTTTTAACTTTATTATTGGGGAAGGCTCATTTCCTCTTTCCAAACTGACAGGGCTCAACAAAATAATTCATCAAAATCTTTTTATTAGTTAAGAAGAACTTTTAATGAATGAAATCTTGATTTTAAGCATTCTATTTAATATCAGGCATTGAAAACATACTGTGTCTGTGTTGTGTTGCAGCATTATTTACATGCAGCAAGGCTGACGCAGTAGTCACTAGTGGTCCTTGATGTTGCCCTTTTTCAGTGAGCCATTTGATACAGCAAAACAATGTACAGTTAATATTTAAAAGAAACATGTACACCTTTCCTGAAAGACAGTGTAACAGCTGTTTTCCAGTCTGTTACCACGTTGTTTTTAACAATGTGTCATATGAAGAAGCTCAGCAGGAGCAGCAACTTTCTTCAAAGAATAATTTGGTAGGTGTGTTTGCATGGGAAGACCTTTTGAGTAGCTAAATGAGAACCCAGGCCCAGAGTTGACTCAAAAGAAGCAGCTGAGGAGAATTTGAAGGCTGGAGCCTTCAAGGAAAGGTAGTATGGCTTGGAAAAGGTGGAGGTTACGATGGCTCTCCCAATAGCTGGATGGTACAGGTTGGCTCCTGCAGTGCTGGCGTATCGTACATGTTCCAGGTCTGGGTCTGTCTAGGTGCTGTCTAGGTGGCAAAGGTCAAGGGCTGCATTTCTTCACTGACATTAGGAATATGCCAGACTCATCTGAGCTATGATTAAGAATTTATTCAACTAAGGAGATACACCTAAGAAACTTTCCTTATTTTTGCATTTTAGCTCTGCAGGGTTTGTTTTAAAATGCTTTATGAAGAAGGCAAAAAATAAACTTATCTAATTTGCAGAAATCGTCATCCTCACGACAACAGCAGACCCTCTATGAACCTCCAGTCCTCTTCAAGACTGAAGACTATTTTCCATGTCTTAATGAAGCACCTTATTGATGATTTTTGCTTTGAGATTGTTATGCATCAGCTGGAATAGAGAGAGCTAAGTGAACAAAAGGAACGCCAACCTCAGAACAGCTGCATTTTCTAAGCACTATTGATGGCATATTGCCATTCTGATTCTCATTGTCTTCCTTCAGGCAATATTTTCAGGTAATCTTTGTTTGTGCACATTATTTCAAAAGCCTTCCTAAACACACCATGTAAGTTTTCAGATTATTTTGGGGAAGGAATTTAAGAATATTTTTGCATTACATTTTTTTTAATACAGAATTAATAGGAAACATACTATTGTATATAAGTTTTTTAACACGTAAATATCTGTGCTGCTGCAAATGTAAGTAGCTATACCACAAGGATGGGGGTTTATTTCTCTTTTTTCATAGTGTGCTGGTTGAGATGAAAGAAAAACTATGCACAAAATCACCTACTCCAAGGTTTTAAGCCTGGTCCCTGCAGTTTGTAAAGAGAAATGCACCACATTGGGATGTACTTGTTGCAGGGGCAGGACTTAGAAGATCATCAAGGAATCAAGGATGTGGCTCAATGCATGTGATGTAGTCCCAGTTCACAAAGCAAACATCCTGCCCCCACTGATGATCCTCAGGTCACAGTGACCCAAGTTTTTAATTATTGCATCATTGTATTGTTTGATGTGTAACCAGGTAGGCATGAAATAGATTTATATATAGAGAGAGATAAATAGATGTATAAAACCTGCTGTCAAAAGTATCTCAGTTGAGGGAGGGATGACTCTGGACTGAACCTCAATCAGGTACCTGACCAGATTGCTTTTCCTTCACAACTTTCTGTGGTTACTGAGGCTTCCCATGCCTTTTGCAATTTATATTATCAATAAACTAATAGCTGGCTAACCCCTGTTGTGGTTTTGGATTTCACCGGACAGTGTTGACCCACCTAACAGTGTTAATCATAAATTGATGTATTCCTCTGAACAAGTTTCAGTCTGCTGCTCTATTGCCAATGTAACTCATTAGAAATACTCAACATTCAAGTCTGGGAGCAATGCTTTAGAGAAATAATATTTCTCTAGATTTCATGTTGCACGCACAGAACAGGTATGGAGTTGCAGAGCAGAGATGGTATATTAATAGATCCTGCCTCCAAAGACCAGCAGAGATTGGGTTCTAAACATCTTCAGTATCTGAAGCAACATTTGTTAAAAATTAAAACAAAGGTTTTCAACTCAAAGTTAGTAGGCTCCAAAAGCAGTTGTGATGTAAAGCTTACCTGAATTTTAGCATCAAGACTCTAGAAAAATAATTGCATATAAACATGCAGAAGGAAACAGACATGACTTGGAAGAAGAGCTCCCCTCCCATTCACCTTGTTTTCATAAATAATTCATTATTCAGGTGTTACACAGTTGCATTTCTAAAAAGCGTGGTGCCTTTCAGTATATTCATGAATAATGCTTGAAGTTTTATCCCTCCTCAGTGAGATCTAGTAAAATTACTTAGTGTAGCAACATAAGGCTACAGTATTTGACTTACTCTTAAATATACTAACTCAAATACTCTTAAACATACTAACACTGGTATGAAAAAAAAGTTACCTTTAGAAGAACTTTCTAATTAAATGTACCACCTTCTCAAATAACTTTGCCCTCTACTGTGTGGAGCCAAAATGCAGTTTCTTTTAAACAGATGTTGTTTGTAATATTAATAAAGACTTCAGCAAGTTTATACAGCTGAGTGTTTTTCACACAATATTGTGCATATTAATGAGAGTGAAAGTTCATATATTCTGAAGTGAGCATTTTTGTTGAACTGTTGCATGTAAAAAAAAGAGCTGTATCTTCAAGGCACATCACAAACGAAAATCAGACAGTTCCTATAATTAGTATAGTTCTATGTTGGAAATTCTCCAAAATATTTTTATTACTGAGAATGATGGACAATACATGGAATTTTTTTATGCAAATGCTATAAAAGTACAGACTATAAATAAATTATGGCTTTTAAAAATACATGGTACAAAATACCGAGGTCACAGTTCATCTGCTATGAAATTAAGCTCATGGTTATGAAATTAAGGCATTCTCATAATACTGACAAAGTGCACTCTGCTGTTGGTTTGTTTGCTCCTTGGCTGTCTCCTTAGTGTAAAAAACATCCCAAGTGTTCACACTCGGTAAAGAAAGACTCAGAATATTCTTTTATTCTGTCTGCTGTTACCTTGGATTATATTACTATTATGGATTATATGGATTATATAATATATTATATAATATATTATATATTACTATTATGGATTATATGGATTATATAACTATTATGAACTAGATTTAGTATTTACTGTGTTTGCTAGCTGTAAACAAAATCTGAGTCTCAAAATCCTCTGAAACCTCCGAAGGCTGTACTTGCATTTTTCCCTACACAATGTTTGTCTCCTTGCCTGAGTTCCAAGATACATGCTAGTAGCTATGGGGTACATCACCTGTTTTTAACATGCAGAGCTCTTCATCTAGAACTGATGTAAAGCAAGATGTGGTTACTGTGCTGAGCTGCTAAAGGTTGGGTATTGGGCACATGAAATGAGCAAATATTTAATAGCAACAAAGGAGTCTGTATCCAAATCTTACTTTTCTTCTATGTCATTAAGCAAGCATTTTTAAGCAATCCTAGCAAAAGTAATGCTGAAAGTTTTTTTATTCTTATAGTTATGTATATTTTAGGCCAATGTTAATTAGCATTATCCTAATGCTAATGGAAACTAATGCTGCAGCATTTTAAAAATTAGCTGTTTGTGATACAATGTATGTCAATACATCACAGAAGCTGCATTCACAAGATATTCACAGTGAGGTTATATCACAGTCAGGTTGGACTGAATGTTAGAGGTCTACACTTTTCATAGCTCCTGGACAAAAATCAGCATGATCTGTCTTACATAGGTATTTAGTTATATGATAAACTATGCCTGAAGTTGGTGCATAAAGATTGATGATTGATATTTGTATTTAATTATTTTTGGACCGGCAGATCAAGCAGTGCTGCTGCAACTGCAGTAAAGCCCAAAGAAATTACAGAAGGATGGAGATGACTGAAATGAAAAGAAACAGGTTTGATGATTTATCTGATCAAATAAGATAAATTACTTAAGCACTGGATTACATTGACATCAAAACCTGTAGCATTTTGTTACTTCTTCTGACCATAACCTTCAAGATTAAGTAGTTTTACCTGCAATATTAAGAATTAAGTAGAAAACTTAAGCTGTAAAGAGTGATCCTGAGTGAAAGGAAGGAAGAGCAAGATAGCTTGCACCTTCATCTGTGAAAAGAACTTTATATTTGAATTTGGTAAATAATATTCCCATTAAAAAAAAAAGGAATTTTTTTAAGTTATTACTTTTTTAAACTCCCTCACATTTCATAGAAAACAAATCTAATCTTGGACCAGTTACCAAGAAAATCCTTGAAAAGGCAAAATCCCTGTCAGATATAGCTATGGTCAAAGAGGACCATAACAGGAGTCGGTACCTTTCTAGCCACTGCAGCTAAATCCATCAGGGATGAGGAGTTTCCAGCTGCTGGGATTCATATTCCTGTAGGAGCTGAGCTGGCAGGCTGTGCTGCAGCAGCAGGGCAGAGGCTTTGTCCACTCAGCTGCTTCTGTTGATTCTGCTTCAAGCCGATGGGTGGTAGTATAACCTAAAGATGGTAGTACAGACTCCAGCTGATCTCAGAGATTTGGGGAGTTTTCTTGACTTTCTTGCTTGATGTTATCTACTCACAAACTCTTTCGATGCTAGCCTTTTTTTTTTTATTATTTTTGAAAAACTGTAAGGGGTATGTGAATGGTGCATGCTGTCTTAAAAGTGCTAAGGAACAAGCAGAACAGAAAAAGGGGGACAGAAGGTGTTGCTCGTGGGCAGTACAGTACAGTGCCAGGGAGACAGAATGCAATCACCCATAGATACAGAGTGTGAAAAGGAAAAATTGAAATAATGCCTTTGGAATTAAATCAGACTGAAGGATATGGTAGGGAGACTGAAATATCCTGTCTAAAATCTACATGGAAGATTCAAAATGATGTTTCATTTTAATATCAGCTGTACATTCTTTGGTGGACTATTAAAGTAATAAAAATACATTAACATTGCATTAATAATCATTCCAATGTGCTATCTATATGGGATCTTAAGCAGCATAAAAAGTATGTTGGAAATACAGATATAAAAATGTGCTGACAGACTTAAGAAAATTAACTGAATCTTAGCAAGGATTTCATCAGAGAGTTCTGAGTGAAAAGATAAAGGGACAGAATTCATGGGGGAAAGTGCACTCACTGAGAAAAGAAGGATAAGTATCCAATTCAATTTCTTATCTCCCACTGTTTCAGAAGCTGTAGGTTTCATGAGAGTAGCTCAATGCCTACATTATTTAAAAATAAATTAATTGCCATCTGTTCCTTACAGGTGACACTATCAGGAGTTTCTTTACAAGCAAGAGGCCTAGAAAGCAACCTTTAAGAAAAAACAAAAGCAGAAGTTTCCACAGTCCTAGGACATTAAAACTCAGGGCTGGCACTAACTATGACAGAAGTGCCTTGGAACTGCAGACTGGCAATAAAGCTGGTTCTGATTGATTCATTAAAAAAACAAAACAATAACAAAAACCCCCCAAAACCGAAACAAACAAACAAACAAACAACCCACAAAGGAATTGTAAGAGCCTTATGCAGGAATGGAAGAGGCAGAAAATAGCATAATCAGAAGATGAGCCAGGGCACATGCCAAGGTATGAACTTGTGGTGATAGAGCTGTGAGCAGCATCAGCAGATGAGGGCAAGATCCCTGAACTGGGAGATATGAATGAAGATTCACAACAGACATGACATATATATGTGATGTTGTTATTTTTTCACAGTTTAGGAGCTTTTTTTTTTCCCTCCAGTGTGCACTATTCCCAAGTACATATTTTTAGGAGGGGCTGTAACTGTACTAGAACTGTGGACTAGTTCTAGTGTGTGTGTCTGGACCAGGCTGCTGTTACTGCCTCTGGTTACTGTCTCTCTCAAAAGCAGTAGGATGTGTAGGTAGTTATCCAGGTCATTGGACTGTTCTGGCTAAAGATCGGTCCTGCCAAGCCAAACAATCCAGCCCCAGCCCCAGATGTCCTGGCACAAGGCTGAGGGGTGACACTCCTCTACTCCCAGCCATTCCCCCTGAGAAGGCAAGCAAAGCACTTACCCTGGCTGTGTCTCCCCACGTACAGCTGGGGAGATGCCTGCTATGGAATTAACATCTGTTTCCTTCAGATGTTTCTTTGATTAGCCCTTTTCTCTGCAGGGATGGCTTTGCAATTTGATTGGAAATACAGAGGGAAAGAAGAACAGGAAAGAAACAAGGTATTGGGAATAACCTTCTTGTTGTCATTGCAGAGATGTCTGTGTCTTGCTCAGATGCCTGCTTCCAGCAGTATTTTATCAACTAAAATGTGATGGTTCATCTGCTAGTGAGAAGCAGTGCCCTTATTCTTGGTGTCAGAGATTGCTGGGAACTTTTTTGGAAGTGTGCCTGTTGCATCTAAAATCCAGTGTATTGTTAAGCAAAAAAAAAAAAAAAAAAAAAAAAGGGAGGAAAAATACTAAACATTATTTGAACAAAAATTGTATTTTCTTTCTGGATTTATTAGCTTGACTTCTCCTGAATTTAATTGTATTTCTGTAGTTGAAGGACAAGAAAGCAGTAATGCCAGAGGAATCTTGCCTAAGGAAAATCAAGTATGATGCTATTAGCTAACAAGGTAGATGAGCAGCGCCTTGCAAACTCATTACATGTGCCAGTGAGATAAGTCAAGGTTCTGCTAAGTGAGTTGGATGAAATTATGGGGACACACAGTCAATAACAGAAAGAGGTCAGCGAAAGCAGGGTTATACAAAATACCAGTGCCCATCTTGAATAACGTTCTGTCTGCCATTAATTTGCACTATGGGACTGCCTCTGGGTGTAAAATGGATTCTTTTGGGATTGTACACAGCCAGAGACTTGCTCAGGACTTTAGCTGACTTGCTGCAATTACTGTTGAGTATTCATTCCATGCTGCTGGCCATGCACTGGTTTTAGCCCAAGATGAAACTCAATGAAACATTAAGCTACGAATCTGCCTGAGGTACTTGCTAGCTCTGTCATAGCCCCAGAGTGGCAAACAGCACTCTGCAGGGGTGAAAAGACTGAACCAAAGTTCTGGGATGAATGGAGATGTGATAGTGCTTGGATATGGACATTGTGGGAATTGTGAAAAGCCTGATGTGTCAGGTAGGAAAGCTGCTGCTGGAGAGAAGATGATGGAGGAGCAGATACAGATCTTGTAACTGGAGTAAATTCAGTTCAGGTGCACAAAGACAATTAAGGGACTGGAACATCTCCTGTGAGGAGTGTCTGAGAGAAGCGGGAGGGTTCATCCTGAAGAAGACTCAGCAGTGATCTCACCAATCTGTATAAATACCCAAAGGGAGGGAGTGGAGGAGAGGGAGATAAGCACTTCTCAACAGTGCCCACTGCTAGGACAAGAGGCAGTATGCACAAAAATAAAATCTGCTTGCCAAAGCACCTTCTCTGTTGCATTCCACAGTCATATTTTTGAGCCCTGTTCCCACAAACTTCTTTTAATATCCTCTAAGTCTTGTATTGGAGGACACAATCAACAGTCATGAGCCATCTGTGTTGCTCATCTCTTGTAGTAATGTCTGTTATTTCCTTTTCCGTGATCTCTTCCATTGGCTGAAGAATCATAGAATGGCCTGGGTTTGAAGGGACCTTAAAGATCATCTGTTTCCACCCCTCACCATGGGCAGGGATACTTTCCTCTAGAACAGGTTGCTTAAAACCCTGTTACTCTGTGTATGAAGCTTCCATGTCCTTGCTGCCTTTTTCTAAACCCTTTCAATTTCTATTTGAGATCAGAAAGCTAGGGCTATGCATATAATTTAAGGCAGAAGCAAATCAGGGGTTTAAACAGTACCACAACCTGCCTTTTTCTTGTTTCTTCTCTAGTTATTCCCCTATATCAGATGTGCTTTCTTGTCTTGTTCTGAGTGTTTAAACTGATGGTTTCCAGGACCTATCAGAATTGTGTGATCTCATTTATGAGTAACTGCTCGAATTTACTTTCTGACTCATAATGTGGTTCATGTACAAGGATATTTTAATGTAATAGCTAAATCTGTGGCTGTTAAGCAGGAGCTACTTCAAATCAGTAGGATGAGGTTTTGCTAAAACAAAGGTTATGTGGATCAGATATAAAAAGTAGTAGATGGTGAGGCAATACAAAAGAAGGTAAAATACAGGTGCTGCATTTGTCAGTGTGTTTGTGTGGATACACCACCACTGGAGGTCAGCAACTGGACTAGTTGCCTGACCCCTTTGTGGATTTGTGCTCCACCTGGGCTGCCATTTACATTTTCTTATCATAGCTACAGAGCAATGGTCCTGAGGCACTGGGCTGAAGCAGAAAGCCCCTGAAGCAAGCCCCAGTTACTGTTCAGCTCACTGCAGCCTTGGAGGAGACAGGTAACACCTTGAGGAAACGACAGAATCCTCTTTCTTTTCAGTGCTCCCAAATCCTTCTTTGTGTCACATGTCTGTCCAGGGTGCCTTCTTCTCCTCTGCCTCTTACACAGCCCCTTTTCTCCCAGTTAGGGTGGAAGGGAAGCACTCTGAGCATCTGGAGAGGTGGGAAGTGGCATTTCCTAGGGAGGCTCCTGCTTTGAGCTAGTTGAGAGCAGCTAGAGCTTTACCCTGATCCTTTTGTGAAGCGAGAACCCCCATAGTTCAAGCCATGTTGAGGAATGGCCCAAGTGCAAAGTGGGCATTTCACTGTCCTGCTCTGGTGAGATTAGTGTCCTGTGACTCTCAGACATTTAGATGATCCTGAAGAATGTCAGCTGGGCCTCTTGAGAGAATGGCAGTGCTTGTGCTACACTCCTTTGGACAATGATACTGAAGCGTTTTGTTCCCCAAACCTTTCCTTGGAACCCAGTCCTTGAGACCGTTGTTGGTTCCAACCCCCACCATGGCAGGGGGATTGGAACTAGATGATCTTCAAGATCCCCTCCAACCCAAAGCATTCTGTAATTCTATGAGGATGATTAATCACGCGCTACTTTTATCTTGCAGTGTGTAGGAAGAAGTTGAAGTCAATGACTATTCTGCAATCACAGTCTGCTGGTTTTTGTGTGAGGGTTTTGTGTATGGGGCCATCTGATAATGGAACAGTGCTGAGGGAAGAGGTATAGCCTTGCTTTTGCACTCTTCCTCTTTTCAGCTCTGTTCATTTTCTTCAACAACTGAGCATTATGGTCAAACTAAAAAGCAATATTTTGTCTTGCAAGGAAAATTAACATCTCCAGCTGTGTTCAAGTTGACTTTTTGTGATCTGCTACACAACCTGGCTTAATTCACAGGTGAAATGGCAATACCAATATAGAGCCCAGAAGCAAAGCCTGGTGTAACTGTTAAGAGAAGGAATATTCTCTAATATTTTACCATCATTTTTTGCCTCATTTTCCTTTTACATTTTTGAAAATAAGCAGTTTTCTGGTTGCCTGATACAGCTTTGTGCATATTTTTACAGTTTACTCATGGTTCTTGTAACTCTACATGATGTTATTCCCGTGTGATGTTTATATAGTCATATAAATACTGTTGGTCCTTAGTGTCGCTTGTTAAGGGTGTCTGGGGAAAACAGATTTGTTACATTTAGAATTGCTCACAGACTTTTTGTCTGCATGGTTTGACTTGTGGACAACACTTGCTCAGTGTTGTATTTAAAAGCAGGATGGGATTCATCCACACCTCCCTGGCAGGGCCTGCGTGGGACAGCGTTGCCATATGTCTGTCCCAGTCTGTGTAGACACCTCGTTGTACCTGATAGATGCCGACTGATGGGATGAATTAATGACTCAAAACATTGATAATGACAGGCATTTGCATCAACTGGACCCATCAGAGCGTGTACATGTGTAAAGGTTCATCTCAGGCTTCCTTATATGTGTCTGAACCTGCCTGCCAGCAGTTGAGGATCTGCACAGGCAGCAGCTAGCTGGCTGTTACTTCCTTGCTTGCCCTGCTGCTGGGACAGAAATGTGCAGGCTGAAATCCACGATGCTACCGGGGCCCTTGCAACAGGCACACAGCTGCTGGGGAGCCCTGCTTAGTGAGGTGTCCTTGCCAGATGGAAGGGGATATTTAGCTGTGTGCAGGGAGACCTCTGGGAAGACAACAGGTAAACTGGGATCTGCCTGGGGCTCCTTGTTCTATCAAAAGACATCTGTTTAATCCTGAGTTTCTACAGATTTGGCCATATATGGCTGGCTGGTGGAGGGTCCTGGAGGAATATCGGAGGCTGCTGGCACACAGCTATGAAGACCAAGCTGGATGAGACAGCAGGCAGCAACAGCACAATCCCAGCTGAGCCCAGAAATCACATTGCCATGTCCATCGCTGGCCTTGCCAGGTCCACAGTCCTGGGGCAACCTGTTGGGCACCTCAGGGGTGCCTGTGGCTACCCAGGGCTGGTCACAATGCAAGCAGCAGGTCACATGGGGCAGGCTGGGGCACAGGAGAAAGAAAGAGGTGCAGGAAGCTTCCAGGAGAGATAGGAAAGCAATAAAGGAAAGTATCTGGTGGCCACAGAGGAGGTTATGAGACTGTGCATTAGGGTCAGTCACAACAAGGTAAAGAGAAATGGCTAATGCAGGCAGGTGAAATGAATTTGCTTTGTTAGGAGAAAAGGGGAGATAGGGTAGAAGGAGGAATGTTTTGTCATCTGAATCGCCCAGTCAGTTTGACACCAGAATTTTAGCCACAGATTTTCAGGATGCAGAGGAAATAGCTCTACTGCAGATGAGTTATCACTACCTCCCTGATTGTAATGATTCATGCACTTCCTTTCAAAATCCATTTTTCCTTCTCATGTGCTCTGTAGTCTATTTCCAGAAAGAATATTTATTACACCAGTCTTTACTAGGTAAGTGTTACTTTTCTTAGCCAGCTGTTTCTGTTCTGCTTTCCTATTAACAGGAAGATAAAACAAAAATTAGTCCATCCACATTGTACCTTTGTTTGCTCCTTTTCCAGAAACATTTTGATTGTTAGCATTCACATTTGTTTGATACTGCCTGAAACAGGTAAAAGGATATTTAATGGCTTACAGCTTGAAAATTGTCACTAGTAGTGGCTTTTATTTAATCACTCTTACTATTTTCAAAGGCTTGTTTGCATTCTTAATTATTAGTGTACATACCTCATTTAAATTTCCATCTGATAATATTCTTCAGTAATATTCTTTAGTGTGGAACTTTCAGCAGGTGATGTTAAAATAATAAAAAAGCCCAGCTCCCTCCTTCTTCTTTGCTTTTGTACGTCTCGGTTTACACTGCTTTCCTGTCTTTGATGAGTCATTGCATTTACGTTGTGCTGATACTTTTACATTTCAGGCCGAGCATTGATTTTGGTTTCCTTGTTTTCTGATCAGAAAAAGCACTTTTTTTTTTTCCCCTGTAGGTATTGCTGAATTTTTGTCAGATCAGAGAAACCCTCTTTCCCAAGTTGTGATTTCACAGGTTGTTGTGTCAATGGCATGCAGGGGTATCTGGTCACTTTTGAAAAATGCTTGGTGCTCTTTCCTACAGCAGTCCAGGTTACAAAGGGATGTTGCTTTATAATTGAGCTGAATATTATAAAGATCTAAAACATAACCAGTATAAAATATAACAATCAAGTATGAAAATAAAAATGAACATTTCAAATACCAGAGACTTCCAACTATACAAATATAAATCCCTTTTGCTCCTTGTCATGGCCATAGGGCGGCACTGGCTGTTGCTGAGCATTGATGTATGTCCTTGGAGTAGTACAGCCTGGTATTTCAAGTTTAGCAGAGCATTTTCAGAGACTAGGGATCTGGTTTATTCAGACCTGGTCCATGGTTTGTTCACTCCTGCAAGCAAGTGAAACAGCAGCTTTTTCCTGATAGGGCTTTGATAGTACCAACTCCAGCTCTCCACCCTCCTCCTCAGCCAACTACTGCAGCAGAGAGACTGGGAAGAGATTTCCTTCTGCACCTTCTCTGACTTCCTTCTCCTGTTCTGCTGCCTACCTTGCTGCCAGCAAAGGAAAAAGGAAGCTGTGAAGATGAATGTGGTCTCACACCCTGTGGTTTCCTCCTCTGGGTGGTGATCAGTTGCCCTCATGCCTCTCCTCAGTGAGCCCATCAGCTGTCAGTGCCACTCCCTCAACCTGTGTTTCAGCCCTGCCAGTGAAACAACCACAGGAGGAGCAGTGTGTTGGTAAAGGGATGTTGCCTTTTCCCACCTGCTGCTGCTACTTGCATGAGAAGAAAAAAATCCAACCCTTGCATCATTTTTTTTTCCTTTTCTTACCATGGAGCCAAGCCTACAAAGGTGGACAAAGGATAATTAAATCCTGCTGAGCCAGCAGACTTGGCACAAAACCAAGAAGAACCTTGAAATACTGAGAGGCACTGTAAAAAATTGGGAAGCATTAACCTCAGATGATTTTTGTGATGATGAGAAGATGAAAGTTGGAAACACGTAACTGAATTATTGTTTGTAGATATGCAGCACTTGTGAAGTTAAAGTATCATGTTCGCTGTAGTTAAAGTGGTTAATATTTGCCAGATTAGCTTGAGGCATTTCGATGTAATGTGAAGATAACAGTGGCACAGCGTGCTTACACAGATAAAATGAGACATACTCACATCCAGTGCTTTTCACAGAAACACACCATCAGCACGGTTCCTCTTTAACCCGCAAAATCTTATTTTACTAATACCTTCTACAGATTATGTTGTAACAGTGCAGGAAGTGATTCATTTTAGACATGCAAATGTAGTTATATTTCAAAGTGCTTTATCACGTTTCTGTTTCAACTTTACTTACAGCGAGTGGGTAAAACTTCAGCAGCACTTAGCTGTATGAATTAGCCCCACGGGCTATGCCCACTGTGGCAGCAGAACTATTTGTCAGCAGAATTTCTTCTCACAGCCTACTCTTATCAGAAGGCAGATGCGATTACTAAGCTAAAATGGTATGTGAAAACATATGGTGTTTTGGAGCTGCTTGGTTACTGCGGAGGATAAATAGCTCCTGACCCTAACCAGGATCTTTTCATGAAAAAAGAGCAGTGCCCCTATGCCTTATAAAGGCATGGGCAGGCTTATTCCAGCGCTCAAGAAGGGGCGGTAGCGGGTTCGTGCTGCTGAGTTTTTTTCCGGCAGCGGTCGCAGGCGAATGAAGAAGTTGAGCTGAAACTGCGAGCACTTCATCCGGCACTTAGCGGCAAAACTCAGTCAAGAGAGGAGAAAGCAGGTGAAATTTAAAAAAAAAAAAAAAAAAAAGGAAAAAAAGGAAAAAAAAAAAAAAAAAAAGAAACCCACTTGGTCATGGGGAAATCAGGTGAGCAAATGCCTTCGTGCAGTTGGCTGTGTGTTTGCACAAAGTCTGTGCCTGGTTATGTGCTTGGAAAGCATTGCTAAAGCTTTCAGTGGCTTTCCTCGGAGAAGGCTGCTTTCATTTGTGCATGGTACAGTCTGGGAGGAGCTTTCTCTCTGACAAAGGGTTGGATTGAAAAAAGAAAAGAAAAGCGACCCCCCTCCCCCCGCCGCCCCCCAGCCTGTGCGGTGTAGAGGTAGTTGTATTTCATATACGGTTTGTATTTTGTAAGCTAAGTACTTTCGCTTTGCTGTAAAAAATGGCTATGAATCCTGTAGCTTTAAAGTTATTTTGTGTCTTGCTGTCTGACAAAACTTACTAGCCTTGCAGATAAGCAGCAGGATGCTTCGAGGGGGGTAAGTTTTATCACCTTTCCTGTCGGAAGGATTTAAATGTGATATTTGGTAACCATTTAACTGAGGACAGCCTTGCACAGCTCCTAAGTCTCTCCCCAGCTGTGCAAATATTCTTCAAGCCTTTCCCTGCTGCTGCCTGTGCTGTCTTTTCTTTCCCCACTGCTGCTGGCTGGCTGTGTGCCCTGCCCGGTTTGGGCTGGAAGGGACTTCCCCAAAGCTGCCAAGGAGCCAGAGACTTTGAGAAGGGAGTGCTCAGTGCCCTGGGTTTTCTCCACCTTTGTTCTGTTAAGGCCATGAGTGAAAAACTGTCCTGAATTTCTGAAACAGCTGTGAAACTGGATGGGACCTCTTGTTCTTAGGGCATTGTTTCTGTGACAAATCAGAGTCTGGTGGCATGTTGTCTGTCTGTCTGTATGTGTGAGCAGCACATATGGGGACATGCTCAGCAAATACTAGTACTTGATTAACTCAAAACCCTCGGCCTCTTCAGAGAAACTTAAGGAAAATCTTTGTGTAACGCTTTTAAGGGCCTCAGCATGGGTGTATTGAGGGTTTTTTTTCCTTTTTCTTTATTTTTAAAGGTCAGTTTGCTAGATGAGGTCAGAGCTTTCTCCAAATGTGACTGTAGAGGGCTTACTGGTATGACACCCAGTCCAGACAAACCACCTGCTTTTTTTTGGCAAGTCCAGCTGCTAGTGTGTGGGTTTGGCCTAGATTGGGATAAATTACCCTATAACAAATTAAATAAGTGTAGTTGCTGTGAAATATCAAGTTTAGCCCTTCCCATGCTAACATAATAATAAGTACAAATACCAAATCAGTGCCTGTACATTACATTAGCAAAGCAGTAGATATACTCCACTGTGCACCTCCCAATCCCCAAAGAATAAAAATCTCCTCTTGTTCTAATACATGCAAATTGCTAAAACAGTCATAAGACAATTACCATTTAAAATTTTTTCCTGCACAGTTATTACTATGCTTTAGTTGATTGTTACAAACTTAGGAACAATGACAGACCAGAAACTCCCTTTGCAAAGGCTTGGGTAATGTTTGCATCCTTAAGTGGTTATACAAATAGAGCTTGAGATCTAGGTACATGTTAAAAATGCTTTGTCACTTGTGTCACACTTTTCAAACCAATGTTAAACTGGGTCCAGGTTATTGTCTTTGAGTTGTGTGCAATATTTTTAGATGAATCATAAAACTGAAATCCTGTTCTGACAATTGGTTTATTGACTAAATCCCATCTGCCCTTTCTAGTTCACTGAAGTCTTCAAATTCCTGTCTGAGATCATTCAGTGTGGTTTGCCTTTGAATGGGGAGAGCAGCTGTTTTACAGAGTACTGTTTCCTCTGTGTTTTGTGGGAAATACAGAATGGGTTCCTGCTCTAGTACTCTTCAGGTGTGATGCAGACAAATTTCTCTGTACTAGGGTCCACGAACATGTAACAGGTTGCATGACAGATCTGTCTGACCTCAAAACAGATTCCTTGTTCCTCTCCTGGGTCAGAAAGTTTAAGGGAGAGATTATCCAAGGGTTTCATTTAAGGATGCTCTAATTCATGACAAGTGAGGCCACTACTTTAGTATAAATGAGCAGTTTCTTTAACTTTTTCGTTTTGGTAAATCTGTCTTGAGGTCTAAATATCCCCACGCAAAGAAAACCTGCTATTGGAAATCTCAGTTCTTCAATAAAAACCCTCCAATAATGTTGTATTACTGGTTGTTAGATTGTATTTGAAGCAATGTCCATTCCAAGTGTTGGAGCTAGAGACTTAGCATTGCTGAGTTTCACTGGATAGAGATGAGTTTTGAAAGCATCGGCACCTCTGACTCAGCTTTCTTCCGCTGATGAAACCAAATTCATACCGAAACTTCCTTGTCAGGGTTAGAAAAATGCCTCCCGTGGTCACAACTCCTGCAGATACTTAAGCCAAACACGGAGACCCCCTCTGCCCTCCCCCAGGCCTTCTCTCTTCAGACACCATTTGGATTAGTGGGGCGTGCAGGCAGCCGTCCCCACAGATGCCAGAGAGCTCTGACCAAAAAGACAGGGATAAGAATTTCCGCAGGAAAGGAGGGGATGGTTTGGTGGCAGCTCTTCGTTGCCCTGTTGCTAAGACTGCCGTGCTGGCAGGGCTCTGACCCCGCTGCAGCTGTGCCGGAGGCCGGGGTCCTGCGGGCAGCCCCCGCCCCACAGGGGATATCCATCCCTGCCAGCAGCTGCAGGCGATGCTCAGGAAAGGAAAGCAGCTGGCTGCAAGCTCCACTCCTCCGCTCTGGAGCACGTGGATTTCTGCTGAGCAGTGGGAGTCTCTGAAAAGGCTGGGATGGTGGTAGGAAAGGCTGCTAAAAGTCTTATTTCTCCCACTTGCCCCCGGGTTCAACCTCGTGGGTGAAGGAAACTTGCCTCACTTGCTCCCTACGGGGGAATAGCCCTCTTTATTCTGGCAAGTGGGTGCAGATGGTGTCAAAGTCAAGGTCAGGCTCAGTAAATACTGCTATCATTTTATAGAATTTGGTTTTCTTTTTATAGTTTGGTTTTATTTTTCTGCTGTTTTTTCTTTTTTTTTTTTTTTTCCCCTTCTGCAAATGTGGGTGGGACTCCAGAGAAAGGGCTGGGAGTTACACACTGCTCTGCATGTTGAGTCAGTACAAAAAAACAAAGAGGGGCTGAGAAAGGGTTTTGACAAAAGGAAAAGTGACAGGAACAGGACTCATGACAGGAACAGTTTTCCATTCTGGTTTTAATCTCATTTAGAAGCATGTGCTAGTTTTTAATTCTTAAGATGCATCTTCAGAGTACAGTAAAAAGGACTTTGTGTTTTCTGCAGAATGAGCTGCATCTTCAGCTGAAATTCTGACTTGTACTTCAGCATCCTGGTAAGAGATAGCTGTGGCAGGTCATGACAAAAGTACAGGCATACTAGACAAGTGATCTGTTTGTTTTCTGAGAAATGAAATACTCCCAAGCTGCCAAAATGACAAAGAGTTGTGCTGACTGGTTTTACAGGACTGGTGGGAATAGGGAAGATGGATTGTTCTGAACTGCTAGAAACTGAGCTTTTGCATTTGGTGAGATTGGGACATTTGCAGAACTTGCCAACATAAGTTACTGTCTTTTTCTTTGCCCAGAACTGAACTGGAGATGGAGTGGGAAAATGATGTTTCAAACCCAAAGTTAATTTAATTCATAGCCCTGCATCTCCAGTTTTTGTGCAGAAGACATTGATTGCTGGGTTCAAGTTCAATAAATAACAGATAAAAGAAAAGTCTTCCAGGAATGTGTCAGGCTTTGGCAGTATTCTGGGCCCAATTTTTACCTGTCTGTTGAACCATCAGGGTTTTGGTGGGGGAGGAGAATGCAGCAGCCACCCCATGCAACAGTGGTTGCTCCTGTCAGCTGTTAGATTATACTCTTAGCTCCTTGTGTTCAAGACAGATAAATACCAAAGCAAGTGAGAAGGGCTCAGGAATAAGATAGAATGCGATGGTCTGTAGCAACTGAGATACCTACCAAGTTTTCCCATGCTATTGTGTTGAACATTAAAAAAAAAAAATTGAGCATGAAGAAAGCTTTTATTACTGAAAACATGCAAACCCTGCGTTTTCTATCAGTACAGTGTGTCTGTCTTGTCTGGGTTTGAATTTGCTTCTGTTGCTGCTCTATGTGCAGGAACAAGGAGCATGAGAAAACAAGCATTTTGATTTTAACTGTTGTTTATTATTTATCTCAACAGGCCAGAAGGCTATGTCAGATCTCTCTTTATGTAGAGGCTGTGCTGTTCTCTCAAAGATAAGTTGGAGCCTATCTCTGTTCTGTTTTTACAGGCAGATGTAGGCAAGTTCTGCCCAGTCTTTGAAGGTCTGAAAAGCAGCCAGAACTGAGCTGGGTGGCCTGGCAGAGGAGGATGAGGGTGCCCAATCTCCCTGGTGCAGAACTGGCTCCTGTGCAAGTAGATGTAAGGAGGTGGTAGGAGTCTGGGGTGTTGTGTAGGAAGATAGTATGGGCCTGTGGTCACTGTCAACATCATTTAATATATCCCTGGAAATGCTCAAGGTCAGGTCAGATGGTGGTCTGAGCAACCTTGTATAGTTGAAGGTGTCCCTGCTCATTGCAGGAGGATTGGACTAGATGACTTTCAAAGGTCCCTTTCAATCCAAACCATTCTATTGTTCTGTGATTTTATGAAATAAATACCTTCTCCAAAAGATTTTAAATTGTGAAAGCTGGAGTTTAACCTGTTGAGCAGAGGGATGAAAAACATAATTGATAGTAAATGAGAGTAAAGAAAAACTTCTGTCCCTCCCTGCCTGACTTTGGCTGACTGGATAGGTGAGTTCACACACATCAGTGCTCAGAAGAAATGTACATGGCCATATTTCCATGCCTCGGGGAGTTGCATAAGTAAACATACTTTGAATATTGCCACAGCTATCTTGGATGTCCTTGGCAGAAAAGAAAGGTGGGAGGATATTGGAGCTGAGGAGATTAAAACTAGTTCAGGTAAGCCTACCCCAAAACATGATAGAACATGAATTGTAGAGGTGTAAAATGAAGGAGCATATCCCAGGAGGCATGGGATAGTTCTTCTATCTCTCTTTGGTTCTTGTTTGCAAAATTCTTCACTTCCCAAAGACTTTGGTTGGCACCGCATGGCTAGCAGTGCTATGTACAATGAACGTGGTATGGGGTAAAAACCAGGTTCTCTCTGTTGCTGTCCATCCACAGAGCATAAGGATATGCAGCATCCAAAATATGAATAAGTGACCAGAAAAAAAAAAGACTCCATTTCAATTACTTGTTTTCACTTACTCAAAACAACTGATTTCTGTTGTTACCCATTAATGAATATAGTCGTGCCTTGTTTTCTTCAATAAATTTCTGTAATTTTAAACTCTAAGCAGATACTGTGTTGGGGAAAGAAGAGATGGAGAAGATTACGTGTATTACTTCTCCTGCATAGTGTGATTCTAACACCGGCAGGTCACTTGTGTCTTTGTTTTTGAAAGTGCATGTGCCCTAGGAATTCTGTAGCAGGTGAACTTGAGAATAGAAGGTCTTTCTGATGGGAGGGTCTCCTTAGTCTTTTTAAAAGGGACAGCAGCATACACGTTAGCTGCCTACAAATGTTGTCTCTGTGGGTGTGTGTGGCATGATTGCAATATTCAGGTGTCCTTCCTAGTGGAGTAGTAATAAAAACAACACTTTTGATTGTGTTTCATGCAAAGCCAGGAATGGCTGCTCTGGAGATGATGAGCATCTTATGAAAGATGGAAGTGACTGCTTGCTGTTCTGATTGTTGGTCAGTTTGGAGGAGACCAGGACAACAAGCCAAGGACTTTTCCTCACACCCTTGCCTCCAGTGAAAGTGAAAACTTGCTTCTGTGAGTGCTCAAGGCCTCAAGACTGCTGATTAGTGCTGTTTGTTTTTTAAATGCCTGTATCATGGAAGGCTCTGCTGCCTCTCAGGGCTGTGCAGCCTCCAGTTTACCAGGTGTTCCTTTTTAATCAGGGCAGTCAACTGCCTTACTGTTTATAAAAGGCCTTAAGTGAGGAAATAATCAGCACTGTATATTATAGCAAGAATAGGATTTGCAATCAAATAGCATGACTGATGCCATCAAAACATTATTGCGTCAGCAGCTTCATATTCTCAGGCCACATGCCCCATGGTATGGGGGTATTGGGTATGGGGGAAAAGAGTGTTATATCATGTGGCACGGGTAATACAAGGTTGTTAAGTTGCCAGTTTGCTGTAGAACAAGCCCAGATACTAAAATAGGTGGGGTCCTTGTCCATCAAATCCAGTTAACTCAGGCATCTCACTGTTGTCCTGAAGCTCACTGCAGTGATAAGCAGGTGTGTGAGCAAAGTTCAGGCAAAACTGGATGCTGAGGAACATCACAGAAACTCCTGCCTGAAGAAGGATCTCCTGAGCTGAAGGGAAAGCTATTTTGAGCAACAAACATAAGAACGTTCCAGGAAACTACTCCCATTTAAACTAGTATCTAATTATAACTCCCAGTTCCTTTCATGTCCATAAGCAATACTTTCTCTTCTAACTTTAAGGTTACAGGACAATTCAGGTTGGAAGGGAAAGCATGTATTAATAATTACGATATCTCTCATAAATGCCTATTGTATAGGATGGAGACCTTGCCCCTTTATTGAATTCTTAATGGTGTAAAAGAAGAAAAGGAAACCCCACCCAGGATACAATAATTTCTAAACATAGCATGATTTTATCTTTCCTTTCCTCTGGGATTATACGTGGTTTCATTTCTTCTGTATATTTCCAAGGAATCAGCCAGTTATGGTAGAGAAAAAGGGAATTTAACACTGAGGGAGATCAGTTTTTATGTCTGGAAATGATTCATGAATTGGAATGTCAGATCCATTTTCCCCAATGATATGTAGCATTAAGGGCCAGTCTTGGAATATATTACGGTCCCTGATGGGGGCAAGAAAGTGCAGTTAAATACGTGGAGAAAGAAGTGTGGAACATTCACTCCCTGGGTTGCTGCAGACACCAGCCAGCATGAGACCACCCTGAAGAATTTGTGGCTTCAAACCAAAGAGCTGAGTCAAAGTGCAGTAGAGCATGACTGTCTTTTTAACATCTCTCATATCAGTTAGAATCCATCACTTCTCCATAAAAGGAGTGCTACTCTCAGAGTGTGAAAGATTCAGCTAGGGATGGTTTCCAGAGAGTTACAATTCAAGTGTGGATAAAGATTAATAATAAATTAATTTTTAGTTAATAATTAGTTCTCTTAGAAGAGTCTAGATGCAAATGTGGTCTTTAGAAGATGGGATCTCTTTTACTCAGGAATTTGGTTTGTTTCCAGTTGGTGAAAATACTTTGAGAAGTTTGTCACAATAGAAGTATCAGTTACCGGGGACAGTAACAAAAGAGTTTTTAATCTAATTACTTTACAGTTCCCTAAAGCTTCTAATTATTTTTTTCCACAAACCTGTTGGGCATACTGTAAAAGCTGTATTTGCTGCATTGTTATTCCATAACCCACTTCTGCTTCTAGGGTAGAGTAGAGCAATTCTGCAGAATCAAGGGGACTGAAGGGATTTCAGTTTTAATGCAGAGCTTTAAACTCAGTGTTTAAACAGTTACTTGATTACCTTTTATGTGTTTTCTCTCTACTTTGCATGTGTCTTCTCCAAGTATTCTGGCACTTGGCTTCTGTTGTGGTTTAGGAATGATATTCTCCACTTCAGTGTTCCCACTGAAACCACCCCAAATGATGCACTGCTCTCTCAATCCCCTCTCTCCCTACCCGTGGGTGGCTGGAGAGGAGAACTGGAGAAACAAAAAGTAAAGACATGTTGAGATAAGAACAATTTACTGGAAACAGCAACGAGAAACAATTTACTGGAAACAGGAACAAACCAAAGAGTAGCAGCATCAATTTTAATAGAAAAATGTACAAGACAAGTGAGCGATTCATACGCAAATGCTCGTTACCACTCAGAGCCTAAAAGGCCTGATCATGCCACACTACCTTGACATGGAGGAGACTCCTTCCCCCGTTCCTGGAAAATGATGAGAGGTGGTATAGAATAATTTCCAGGTCCTAGCTGTGCTGCCTCCTGGCTACTGCAAAAATTAGCCCTGGCCTGGCTGGAAGAAGGACAGTTTCTTTCTGCCTGAGTTCTGGGCCCAAAAGGGTAACATGGAAGTAACATGCAGTATCCTGTTGTAATATGAGCACATTTTCTAGTTATTTACTTTTGGGGGAGGATTGAAAGGTGGGATCCTTACCTCAGTTTACCTCTAATGCACATACTGGGTGGAGAGTTTGAGGCCTCTGTTCGAAGAGAGATTGAGACAGACCCAATGGTACCCTTCTGTATAGGATTCTGAATGAGTTTGTTTCACAGTAACATAGGGCAATTTGGGATGGAAGAGACTGTTGAAGGTCCTCTAATACAACCCCCAGAGCAGGTATATCTTCAACTACATCAGGTTGCTCAGAGCCTCATCCAACCTGACATTGAATGTTTCCAGGGATGGGTTCTTCACCACCTCTCTGGGCAGCCTGTGCCAATGTTTCACCACCCTCATCATAAAAAAAATTCTTCCGTACATGTGCATCCCTGAATTGACTTTTATTTTAAACCTATGACCCCTTGTCCTATCATTACAGGCCCTAATAAATTGTCTGCCTCTATCTTTCTTATAAGCCCCCTTTAAGCAGAGGCCACAATAAGGTCTCCCCAAAGCTTTGTCTTCTCTAGACTGAACAGTCGCAACTCTCTTGTTGATAGCATTATATATTAATTATTTGAAGGCTAAAAAGAAAAAATTAGTATTTATGGAAAGTAAAACATTACCAGTGACGGTTAACCCATAACAATAGGACAAAAAGTACTGAGAAGAAACAATACATTTAGAGACTGACGTAGGGCTCATTTTTGGGTGATCCACCAGAGTGGATACTTAGGCATAAAAATGTATGCCTGCTTTGCGAGTTCTGTGTGTGTGCTATAATGTTGTGTGTCCTGAGTGCTGAGGTAGAGGCTACCCATAGCATTTCTGCTGTCTAGGGATTTGGTGCTTTGTGGAATAATTCACTGGTATCACCACCAGACCAGTGGAGGAGGTGCAGTTGACAGCTGCAAAGGTGATGCAGGGCAGCTTGTGTTGTGGAACAGGTGTTTGGGTAACTCGCCTCTGTTTTGATGCCCAAACTAAGGCAGAAATGTCAGAAGAAGATGGCTCTAAGAAGAGGCTGTATGGATTCAGGCATGAAGAGCTCTTCATGCAAGAGGGACTGAGTAGATTTGCATTGCTTAGAGACAGTAAGAACAGAGAAATAGAATTCTCTGAAAAACAAATGTGATGGGAAAAGGCATCCTATATTCCTCTGCTTATTTTTCCCCGTCACACAAAGTTGATCAATGAAACTGGAAGTCCAAGAACGTAACAGCTGTAAGGTATGCTCTGTGCCACATCATAGCCTAGAAATTCATCGTCACATGCTGCCATTATCTTAGCCGATGTTCCAGAAGAATAAGAAATAGAAGGAAATAATTGAATATTGAGGAGCAAGCAACTGTACCTAATACCTTCAGTTGTTTTACTTATTAAGCTGTGTAATGATTCATGACCAAACTTAACTCTCTGGCAGTAGAAAATAATTTTTTTCTAGCAGCTTAAGCAGTTTACGTGAAGGGAAAGAAGTATGTCTTCACAGCTGTTTGGGAAGCTGTTCCCATTTGGGTGGGAGCCTGAAAACTCCCATTAACTCTCACTTTTAATGCCTGGCTTCTCAGTGTATGGAACACTGGTGAAATGGAAAAACTTAACGTGCATCCTGAAACAAATCTGAAATATATCTGGCACTTGGGCGTCCCTCTCCACACATCATCAGGCACGGGAGAAGCTGTACAGAGGGAGGTGGTTAGCACATGAGCTTGAGTCACAGAAGATAAGCATTTCTATAGCAGCCACCTTTGAAGGAAGGGGAGGATGGAGGTTCTCCAGGGACAGCATAGCAGTGCCTGCTGTAGCTAGAAGCAACTCAGTTTTGTCCATGACTTGTTAATCTTTGTAACAAGTCCTTGTCAGAAAAAATTGTCATAAAGTTAGTACAGAGCAACATTATTATACAGAGCAGTGTTTCTGTTAATGTGTGGACTGAGCACTGACAAAATCTGACTTTTTTTTTTTTTTTTAAGTAGAATTTCAATTTGGTGTTGTCATTGAGAGCAAACGATTTGAACAGAACCTTCCATACTTGCAGATCAGATTGTTTATCTACTATTCAGTGCTGAGTGGCTGGGATATTAAGTCTAGGTGATAACAGCCACAAGTTTAGCATGATCTCAAGCAAAAAAAAATAGTCTGGAGTATGTGATGCAACTTTCAAAGCTGTGTTTTTCAATGTCTTTAGTTCGTAGGTTGTATTAACATTTCCTTGCTATGAAGTTGGAGCCCCTGCATCAGGGAAGGGGGTGAATTGGATGTGGGCTTGCTTTCCTCAGCGACTTATGCTGTAGCAATTGGCTACCTCTATAACAGAGCAGATGAGAGGTTTAGGGCTCTGGCCTGATAGAATCAGTGAGCTGTGAGCAGTGGTGACAAGAGTGATGGGACAGGTTCATTAGCAAAAAGGAGTTTGTGTGTTTGAATACCAGAATTGAGGTGCCTTGGTTTTTTTGATGATGTAACTTGTGATACACAAAATTGAGGGAGAACTGAAGAGGAGGAAGGTGGTGGGCAGATGTCACCTTGCTCAACAAGGCTGCTGTGTTATACCAACAAACTGATACAAAAAGAGTGAGCCTGAAAGCATGTTATGGAGAATATATTAAATATATGTCCACAATGACACTTTGGTCAGGAAAGAGTCAACCCAACTTTTGACTGTGTTTTAAAGGTTTAAGTTATTGCGTGAAACTGTAACGGCTTTCTTACCTGCATTGGATACTGAGATTATTTTAGGCTGCTATATTATCCCAGCACTATTGAGGAAACTGGAGAGAACTCCAAGCACAGCCTAAAGCATGAGAGTGGGCTGGGTAATCACCTTAGGAAAAAGCTCAGAGAGCAGAGTGTGCAAACTGACAGCTCTGTTGTGGGAAAAGTGCATCATTACAAACAGCAGAAGAGAATAATGCTAATGCAGGAGAGAACTATTGATTTTAGTTGTTAGGATCAAGTAGTGAGAGGAAGTTGAGAAATCTAAGGTTAATAACAGGAAACACTTTTTAGTCATAGGATCTCTTTGTGTTTCTGAAGTGCCTTACAAGGAGAATGATATTAGTCATGCCAGTTGGGATATTCAGAAATGAAGCCAATGAATCATTAATAAATATAAAAACCCATGCCACAGTAGTTGTTTCTTTCCTTACCACTTGCTGTTTGTGAACATTTATTTGTCTTGAGCCGAATAAAGGTGCATTTTGAGATTTCTATGAATTTGTACTGCAAAATGAAGTAGAAGAATGGTGCATGTTTCAAAGTACTTGCAGAGATCTAAACATTTTAGTATCTTCATTCTCTTTAGGTGGTGCCCTGACTAATACAGACAATTCTTGCATAGAGGGGCAATAATTTGCATTTTTAATGTATCTCCTTAAAGGACTTATTTGTTGCTTACTCTGGAATGATGATGCAGTGCACTATTAGCTTAAAATGAAAGTCAGTCACACTGATTTCTGTTTTAAACTGACAAACTGATTGACTAATCTTAAATCACCTAGCTATTGAGGAAAGCAGTAAGGATCACAGTTTTCTTCAACCTTGGGTGAGTCTGTAGCTTCCCAATGGGAGTGTCTCTCAGAATTTGTTTCTGGGTGGAAGTCACTAGTGGTTCATTCCATCCTGTTGCCAGGTAATGAGGGTGGTACTCTTGTGTTCTCCTGCCCAGCCTGCACCAGTGGCTTAGGTACAGGGCATGCTTTTTCTGTCTTCACTAATGTCTGTATTTGACAGACCTGTCCAATTTTTTAATGTGATTTCAGCTTCCAAACAATTTGCTGAAGAAATCTTGAAAGTACACAATGACTACAGGAAGAAACATGGAGTCCCCCCATTAAAACTCTGCAAGAAGTTAAACAGAGGAGCCCAACAGTGAGTTCAGTCCTTTCTTTTCTCTAATGAGGTTTGTGACACTTTTGTCTGTTAGGTTTGACTGTGTTTACTGCAAAGATATTTGCCTTTTGACATGCTGATAACCAGAGAAGACCTACCGAGAAGAAAGGGACTCTATCATCCCTTCTTTTTCCATCACGTATCAGTAGCTGATCACGTGGACTTCTGTGGTCACAACTGTATAAATCTTTCTTGGAGCCTTTTTCAGATGTGAACTACATCTATCTGCACTGGTAGGTGTCCTCTGCAGAGTGCAGTTGTCTAAAATCTACTTCACCACCACTTCTGTCAGGTAAGGAATTGTCATCTGCAGGAGAGTATCTACTCCTGCTGAAATAGTGAGAAAAGAACTTTTTTATGGTAAGAAGTGGTCATTGGTCTAAGATCAGTGGAATCAGGAGGAAGTAATTTCAGATTAATTATTCTATCTCCCAGCCCCAAAAGTAGAAGTATTATAAGTTCTCTGTTCTGTCAGGAAGAAAACATCTTGCCTTTTCCCCAGTGTTGAAGACTACACAACTTCTTCTCTGTCTAACACACAAGTGTTATCCATCTTCCTGCTCTCTGACTTGAGTCTTCCTTTCAGAAATTTGAGTCCAATACTGCTTGTCCTCTTTACTGTAGTTGCAATAACCAGATTAATTCCCTTCTCTTTACAGCAATCTTTTTCAAAAATGTAGATTTAAAAATCTTCGTTCTTTTTTATGTGATGCTCATAGTACAAAGGAGATAACTGAAGGAGTAAATGCTGATTAAACTATTCAGAAGATGAATGATACTAAATGGTGGGCAGTTTGATCCCTACTCTAGACATAAGATCTCCTCCCATTAGCCTTCTATGATAACCATGCAGATTTCTCTGTGCTGGGTGACTGGGAGACAGAGATGCTGTAGTCTTTCCAGAATCTGATTTATTGTCCCAGCATGATGGGACACAGCTGTCGTGCAGATGAACTGGCTCCTGGCTTCTAGATTTCTCCCAGGTATTGTGCTGTACAATGCACCATGTAAATGGTATGTGGATATGACCTCTGGCAGCAAGAAAATTCTTGGTGTTTTCACTTTATTTTTTTTTTTCCTTGAGACACCATTATAACTGGATACAATATTCCTAAAACGTGGAATGCCAGTGACTCATTCACCAACCTTGTAATCTGCTGGGACTTTCCTTCTGTTCTTCTAAGGGTTTTTGTTTGTTTGTTTCTGTTTTTTATGCTCACAGTGAGGAAGAGATTTCATTGACTTGTCAATAGCACTTGTTGGGTCTCAGAAGTGAAACACTTGGTTTGAACATGTCGGCTTGTATGAATAGTTCAGATTATTCTATCAAATATGCATTGCTCCACATTTATCTCTAAGTGTGCTGTTGCCCTTGCTGGGTATTTTTAGATCCTTCAGAAATTCCTCACAGCCATCTTTGGTCTCAGCTGACACCCTTCTGTGATGAACAGCAATAGGAAGCTTCTTTTTGGTTGAGGTCTGTAACTTGTAAGAATTAAAAGACACGTTCAGACACTGGTAAAACTGGTTGATAACAAGAACAATAAATGTTTTGTCTGAATAAAAACCATGAGATTTAAGAAATCTCGTATTTGTCAAGACAGATTTTGCATACTCTTAAATTAAAAGCTTCACCTTTTCTTTGGGTATATCCTATACATACACCTTTGTTGGTATGCATTTGGTGTTTCTCAGTACTTTTCTGTGCTTCTTGAGCTGTGTTGAAAATGGTATGTTTCCACTATTTTCAGGTCTAGTTATTGTAACAGGTGAACTGACTATTGGATCCGTGCTTTAACATGAGATGAGTCAGCCTCAGCAGGTGTCTGTTTATCTCTGACTGGAATGAAGCATAGAGTGATGATCTCAGATGAAAATCTCATGCTTTCAACTGCCTGACCTGGAGTGGATTAATTACCCTCTGTCTCAAGTCCTGGGCAGCTTCATCCATCTGCAATGTGTACTTTGTCCCTGTCCTGTCTCTAACTTGGGATATGAGGATCCTAGAAAAATTACAGGACTGTAGAGATAGCATCTAAAGATCCTCTAGTCCAGGATCTAGCAAACTGACAACTGACAAATTTTCATTATTTCTAAATTAATGGATGTAGCTAAATGCTCTCTTTGTTTGTTTGTTTTGGTGGGAGGATTAGGGCAGAAGGAAATTAGAACCTAATGACTGAAGTACTAGCTTGGGTCAAAATGTTCAGCTGGACAAAATGTCTCTGACAGATGCCAGTAGCTCATGATTAGGGAAGAAGTAGGAGGACAAAACAAATGTGATCCCCGCCCCCCCCATTATCTTCTCCTGGAAATTACAGATTTCCTAAGCAGTAAGTTGTATCCTCATTTATTTGTTGCTATTGTTTAATATGCCATGAGGATTCCTCCCCACATCAATAAACTGTGAATTTGCCTCTCTCTTTTTCAAACTCACATGTGCTTTGGTGTCTGCATTATCCTGTGGCAAGGACTTCTGCTACACAGTGTGGAAGCAGTGTTTGTCTCACTTGAATTTTAAATCTACAACCTTATGACTCTCTGTGCTGGCACAATAAGAAATAACAAATGGTCTTTCCAATTTCCCTGTCTCTGTACTGAAGCCTTTCCAATGTTGAATAAAGAGAGTAATTGTTTTAGTCATTATGTTCTTCTTAACCCTGTTGTTCTAAGAAAATAAAATACATCCCACACTCTACATGTCAAATTCTATAGAAACAGTGCTGCTTATCCCTGTGTTGGTTTACACAGTTGTTGCCTTAGAGTCTCCGTGGGATCCCCTTCTCCTCCATCTTGTTGCCTGGTACATTGCTCTTTTTCTGCATTTGACTTTTTTCTTTCATTTGTATATGTAGGGGGTTTACACTTGCTGTGACTGAATCCCCACTTCTGTTTTTTTTTTTTCCAGTCTCATTGAGAACATTTAATTTACTCCTGTGAGGGACCTAGAAATGCTAGGAGGCAACACCTGTAGCAATTGCTGTAGGTACTTCCCTTCCCACCAGCAGCTGTGGCTAAGGATGGCTGGTGGATTTCCAGGTGCTGGTTAAAATGTGGTGCAAGGGGATCTGCCCTTTGATTTCTTCTAGGCCCTTCTCAGAGTTTATACAGATGTTCATAAAGACAGGGCAAATATGTTTTTCCTTTGCCTGACTCATAGATCTATGTAACTGTAAAGCATCTCTGGTTTCAGGGCTTTGCAACTTGACTTAAACCCGTCATCTTCCAGCACAATTCCTTGCTTGCATATCCTTCTCTTCCTCCTCCTCTCTGCTCGTTGCAGCTGTGGTTCCTGACCAATGTGTGGATTCCTTTGCAGATATGCAGAAGAACTGGCTACCACGAGGGTCCTCAAGCACAGCTCCGAGTCTGCCAACGGGAGTTGTGGAGAAAACCTGGCATGGGCATCCTATGATCAATCAGGTGAACTCTCTTCTCTTGTTGTCTCACAGACACCTGGTAAATTCTTATCTCGAGTACTTTGGGCTCAGAGCATCTGGTTGCAAGAGTGCTGGTATTTCCTGTACTTCAAAAATCTATCCAGCATAGCCCAGCCCAGGCTCCCTGGGCACAGGCTGGTGGTTTGCAGTCACCTATGTGTCCTGAGAGGAGGAAGCACCTGTGGGCACAGAGGAAGTAAGGGATTGTGGTGGTGTGTAATGTCCCTTTGGAGGCAGGACTTGGCAGCTAGGCTGTTCCATATGTCCCTGCTGTGGAGCTGCCTTTAGTGGTACTTGTGTGTCAGTGGCAGGAGAGAAGGAAGCTGACAATATCCCCTACTTCACCTTTATCCTTAGTTTGTCCAGCCAAAGAGAGGTCTGCTCACAGCCCAGCTGTGGTGAGGGAAGTGCAAAAAAGGCTCTTGCACACTGCACAGCAGCTCCTGTTTGTGGGGGCGAAAGCAGAGGATGGGACACCAAAGTGACAGGCTAATGTCCTTCCACTAATACCTCCCACTCTGTCAGCCTTTAAGCCCTTTTCCATTATTACATTTTTGAAGACTATTTTACTCCATATATTTTCTGACTGCAAGTGTAATATGTAACTGGGAGCCTTTGGTTTGGGTGCCTCAGGAGCTGAATTTTGTTCAGGCTGACAGCCTGTAGTGAGCCCTCAGCTGGAGAGAAATTGAGCAGGCTCTTCCCTCCTGCTTCCTTCCAGTGAGCAGGGCTCATGCCTCAGCCTGCTGGGACAGCAGGTGGGATGTATTAAAAGTGAACACTTGCTTTTTTTATTCCAATCTACCCCTGGAATTTCCAGCACAGCCCCAAAGAGGCAGAAGCTCATTTCTGCAGGCTGGAGGCTCTGTTTGAAGGACCTGGAAATTTTAGTGAATTTTAGTCTCAGGGATGCTGTTTGGTTTCTCTTTAAGTGCCAGCTCTACACCCAAGTGGGTACATTTTCATGTTCAAAAAGAAACCCATGGTGGAAAAATACAATTTCATCTGCTCATATTTGGCATTCTGTCCTTTGCAAGGGTATGAGGAAAGGATTTGGAGCAGCATGGGAAAACACAAATGTATGGCAGAGTTCACATAGTGGCTATGACTCACTGACTGAGCTTAGTTCTTTCTTCTTGTTTGTGTTAATGGCCTGTGCTCCTTCCCTCGAGGTTAAAGCCACAGAATTCCCATTTAGAGAGCTGGAAACATAACACACAAATCCTTCTACATAATGTCTGTCTTTTATTTGGATCCGGTCTGTTTTCTTCAATACACAGTTTCCATACATAACTTCCCAATTTTGAGAAGTTTTGCTGGTTTTTTTTCCACAGGATTAAATGCCATATTGAAAAAATTAAACTACATCATCTTTTGTTCCGAGAAACATTTCTACATTTCCAATGCAGCAGGATCACTCAAAGTACCAGACTGAGAAAGCTAGTTCTTCAAAGGAAGTTATTTTCTCATCTAGGCTTAGTCTTCACCTCTGTGGAGTTGGTTCATTCTTCCTCTTTTTCTCATACAGTTCCTTCTGGATAGTTAATTTTTACCCTGCTCAATGAGGCTGAAATTTGGATTAAGACATCCATTTAGGGGCTAAACAAAGCAGGCAGTGTCTTCTGGTTTCTTTCCCAGATAAAGCAAGACTCAATAAACCTCCAGATTACTCTGTATTCTCTCACAAAAAGTGATGCTGATGTTTATTTTGGCTCTTGCTGAGTTCTGTAATAATGCCAGAAGATGCATTTCTTGTTTCAGGGAAGATTTAAGCTTTCAACTATAAAGCCTTCTAATATGACTCCTCTCCTGGTACAAGAATACCTCGAATTCTATTCAGGATTTTAGAGTTACATAGCCTAAAGCTGTTACTAGAAATATGTTTATCCCTGTAATCCAAGAAATAGTTGACAGCTGTTTCCTCCCTGCAGTCCTGCAGGAACTGCTCCGTGGCAGACTTTTCTTTGTCTGTGTTCAAATAAGTGAGCTGTCATCTGCCACTAATGCGAGAGAGCGCAGCCTGCCTTGGCAGCTGTGCTGTGTCAGGCTTCTCAGGATGCCTCGTCTCATTTCTCGTGTGTGGAGAGGCTGAAGGCAAGCACTGGATGTGTGAATTCTCTTTGGGATGGCTGGTGTGGCTGAGAGGAAACACTGCAGCTTATGAACCTCTCTAGAGAGTTTGTAAGAGAAAGCCATGGCCAGCTGTCCCCCAAATCTCTCATGGGAGGAATCTGGGTCTCCTAAGGTTGGGACTAGTGTGCAGAACAGCACAAGCACTGTCTGTCCAAATCCTGGAGGAGTGTGCTCTGACTGAAGGCTTGCCTTGATGTATCTCTTGCTGTCTAACACCAGGCTCATACAATACTGTTAAATAAGGTAAAATAAAATAAGGACCTGCGTGAGGGATGTTGAAAGTAGAGAATTACTTCCAAAAGCCACTGGTATGACTTTAGACTAGGTAGATATTTTATTTTGAAGGCAATATTAAATCTACCCTCTTCTCCCTCAGACTAAGGAAGGAATGTTGTAAAAACTTTGTTTTAAAACAGCTATGTTTTAAAAACTTCGTTTTTAAGTAGATCACCAAGGTGCTGCCCATTTGCAGAGAAATATGGTCTATGTGATTCTATTAGAATATTTTTAGCAACTTAGTGGGATTGCTTGAGGATTTAACTGTTCTTTGGTATGAGGAGAAACAGTAAGGCTGGGCCCAGAGAAATTAAATGTTGAGGGGAGCTGAGTACTGGAATAGGGCTGCCACAGCATTGTGTTCCCAAGGGTGAGGCTGGCAATGTGTGTCCAGTCTTGCACAGTCTGAGAATGTTTCCAGCCTTACACACAAACACACAACTATATGTGTGCAGAGCAGCACAAACAGATGCAGTCAGTATTAAAATGAACAGCACCAGTGGCCTTACCTTTTCCAGCTGATTCCAATGTATGTTCTAATATATGTTACTGGAGTATGTATAAGTAAATTAATATAGTATATAAAAATACATATATCCATTTCTCAGTAAACTATTTAAAAGTAGACATAATGTCTATTTTATAGTGTTCAATTACATATGTATATATATAAATAATAGAATTCCAATGTGGATCTCAGCAGTAACTAAGCTCAGACACTCAGTCTTCCCAGTAGCTGTCCCTGGATCCTGATTTCACCAGTAGCTTGCACCTGGGCATACCAATTCCTGAGGCTGCAGTTCCACTCCAGTTGCCAGTACAGTGCACCTCACACACACAGGTCCCTGGCTTCAAACCAGAACCCACCCTGCAATGGCCATACACTTCTGTAGCCACTCCTCCCAGAGAACTTCACTGCTCACCAGCAGGTCCCTCCTCTGCTTTGCTGGTGCTGCAGTTGCTGGCACCAGAGACACAGAGGTCCCTGCAACCCTTGGTCTGGTACCCATTGTTGGCACTCACACCCTAAAGATCCACACAGAGTGGAGCTCCTCGCCCAGGAGAATAGCTAGAAATGACATTTAATGGGACAACAGCACAACTGATGAGATGCAGAGCATGGCCAGGCAAGAGTAAGGGCACCTGCTTACATGCAGTAATAATAAGGGGAGCATAATTTAGACTGTTAGTCCTACATATGGACTGAGCCTGCATGGTCACTCCTCTGACCCTCTGAGGAAGCTTGAGGCACAGTCAGTGTGGCCACGTTGCAAGCATGTAGCTTCTGTAAAATAAATCAAGTCACTATGCTGGTTCTGATCCTAGTCTTGGGCAAAACTATACTTGGACAATAGTTTAAGAGTTGTTGCACCAAGTTTTCATGTGAGGAAGATTGTCCATCACGACTGAAACTCATTAGAGTGAGATTCAGCCTGTTCTGAAATGAACATCTAGTAAGCAGGTCATCGGTGCTGAGCAGGTCAGCAGTGAGCTCTCCCACCTTGGGAGAAGGGTGGAGTCAGACTGTGTTTCCATAGTGAAAGTATTGAAACTCTGAGCTTGATTTACAGCAGTGCAAAGAGGAAGGATGATAAAAAAACCCAGCAGAATCTTTATGAATCAGTTCCACAAGCAGAGCAACAGAAGAGAAACTGCAGCTCTGACTGCAGGGCAGATCCATGTGTTTCTTGAAAGGAGTAAACTTTATCATTTCTGCTCTGATCAGGAATGAGAGATGTGAGCAATTTCTTTTCTGCTTTTTTTTTTTTTTTTCCTTCTGACTGAAAAGCATTTTGAACAGCAACCAACTTCCTCTGTTTTGGGGGAACTTTGGGAGCAGGGGGTGATGTTCTCAACAAAACATTGAAAAGCAATCAAAACAGACCCCAACTATGACTGCATAATTTATTCCGTAATACATTTAAATGGAAATATTGTGGTCAGTTTTCTGAACCAGTAAGTCTGAGGATACACGTTGCTGCTAAAGCAGGAAGGCTCAGTGCACTCCTGACCCTTGTGCTGTTTTCTCTCTGGAAGCCTGGGTGTCACTGGGTTCAAAACAGGGGTTTTCCTAAGTCCCCTGTGTGCCAGCTGCCACTTACAACACTGGTTTGGCTTGTGTCCCACCTGGGTATTGTTTACTGTTCCACAAAGAACGAAGAATCAGAAGAAAAGTATTTCAGAGGAAAGAGAGACTGTTTAATCACTAGGTACTTACTGTCTTCTCACGTGGTAATAACTTCCACATTGGACTCCCCCTGACTTCCTGTGCCATGTGACAGACACAATTCATTCCCTTCACATACAGGACACTTCTTCAACGTGATTGCAAGACAGAGTTTGTCAAAAGTTGCCTAGTCCCTGGGTGACCTTCTCTTTTGCTGGAAAAAAGTCAGTCTTTATTTTCTCACAGCTTAGGAGGCCATGACTCTTTTAATTCAAGGATGATGGCAGCAATGCTATGCAGTGAAAACTTGATCCTGCATGTGAAAAATGGAGAATAGTGATCAGCTTCTTGGCTTTAACTGCCTGGCCTCAATCAGTTGGAAGCTTTCATCCTTGAAATCTGGGAATTAACACATGATAGACTGTGCTGCCCAACTACACTCATTTTCTTTCAAGTATGGGATTGAGGCAGTCTTACCTGATGCCATTGCTATCTCCCTTGAATTAAAAAGCAAACAATTTTTCAAATTATAGTATTCTTTAAATTAAAAGCAAATTAATTATGAAGGTATAGTGTTTGTCAAAACCTCCACATGCCCTGCAATACTTGCATTATGGAGATTTTAAGTTCTGTCACGTGCGGCCTACAGTAAGTAGAGTGGGGGTGACTTTCTCTTTAAATACTGTTTATACTATATCCCACTGATACATTAATAGAGGGAATAAAAAGCTGGCAGCAGTGAGAATGCAGTCCTACATCTGCTAAAATCCTAGTTATGTAGTATAGTCATTTCAGCACTTGTACACATAAAATACATGGGCGTCATAAGGCCTGATATGCCAGCAGTCACATTCTGTACTTCTGTTATACCCAGCTTACCAAAAACCCTTCTAAATCTTTCATAGCCATGAAATCTAGAGTGGGAGAGGATGGTTTGCATGGTTTGTTGTGTGGTTTTCACTATGTGCTTTTTCTTCTCCCCTTATACTGCATGAAAGTCACTATTTCCACTTTCTTTTAGTCTTCATTTTAGCTTTAGTGTGAGTAAGAAATGAACAAACAAGTATGTGTTACATGCTTCAACCATAATACAGGTCTACTGGGTTTGGGGTTTTTTGTGCAAGGGGAGCACGAAAAGAAGAAACCAATTGTTATTCCTGAAACTTACTTTGGGAGGCAAGAGATGTTTTGTTACCTTCTTATGTAGAAAAAATAATTTACTCTACTAAGCAGTATTCCTAACAAGCAGTGTGGCATATAAGTTCATAGTATTTCCAGTTCATCAGCCTTTCTAGAGAGGGCCTTTCAGTGAATATTTGCTTATCAGCCAGGGCTCTGACAACCAGCTTGCCAGGCTAACAGCATCATCCTCTTAGCCGACTGCAGTCATAACAAACTGAAGTTTAAGGAAGTTAACGCAGTGTCTGACTTGTAGAAGTGCGCAAGTTTAAGACTTTTTGCGGCAAAACAGCAGAGCGTGAGTCATTGCTCTTGTGCAGCCAACAGTCCACCAGGGACCAGCGTTCTTCGTGATGGCAGGCTGAACAGCTTTGGCAGCTGGCTTTGAGATCTCCTGGCCTTGCGTTGATGATGCATCCTGGAATGCTAAGCAGAAATTTCATTACCGAGGTTGCTTGGGGGAAAAACCACTCTGATCCCCCTGGTGTTTGACACAAGAATTTCCTAACAACCAGTAATGGAAAACAAGTAACATTTGGCATTTGTCTGCATAGCATCTGCAGATTCTGCTCTGAGCTACATCCCTGGCTGCAGTCATAGTCCTTATACAGCTGGGAAAGCCTTGGATGGGACGAGACAGTGCTGGACACAGAAACTTCCACACAGAAGCAGCCCCTAAGAATGAATATTTGAGGTTTCTGCAGTACCACAGATTACAGTGCCTCAAAAGGGACCTTCATAATGGCTTCAGTGCTAGGTAGAAACCAATAAAAATAAATGCACTCAGAAATCTGAAATATTCAATGCTGGTGAGAACATGGGAAGTTAAAAGCCATCAAAATTTTAATTTTTCTTTGGTTTACCTGGAGCTGGAAGGGGTAAACATACACAGGTGTGGCCTTTTGCTTAGAAAACACAGCACACAGCATTTTCAAACACATTTCAAGAGGAAAAAGCTGGTGAAAGCTGTATGTATAAGCCTGATGACAGGAGCTATCCAAGATGAGGGAAATGTGTCTTCATTACCTTCCAAGGAGAAAGTTACAGAAGATCTTACTGGCCAGGCTGTAAGTGAGCTACATTTTTGTGTTTATGCCATGATTATGCAGCACATTTCTTTTGTCTTTCAGGAAAGGATGTGGCTGACAGATGGTACAGTGAAATAAAAAATTACAGCTTTCAAAACCCAGGGTTTTCTTCTAGGACAGGTAAGTTCAGACTGGGAAGTGTCTCTTCAAAACTTCTACTGTTATGCTAAAAACTGACAAAAGTCTAAAAAGCCCAGAGAAATTGGAAACTAAGCAAAATTTGTAGGGTTTTTTTAGTACTGCCTTTTCCCTCTAACTGCAAAGTTTTGAACAGGCAGCTTACTTTTAAGGCAAATTAATTTGTAAGAAATACTAAATTGGGATCATATAGGAGTCCTACTAAATATACTGTGTTGTTGTTTATATTGACATGTGACTTCTCCTGAATCATATCACTCACAGAGATGATCACCTCAGCTAAAATGTGGAGATTGGGAACGGGTCATTGGCTGCATATTGACAACTGAGTGCAAAATGAATTTGAGAACACTGTTCCTCAAATAATGCTCAAGCAAGAGAGGTACCTGACCTTGTTTCAGGTTGAGAAAATTATGCTTTTCTTCCTGATTTTGGGATTTGCCTGTGCATAGTGGGAACAACAATGTAGGGGTGGCTATTAAGCTAGGCAGAAGAAACCACGGAAACAGTGGGGTTTTTGAAGAGCTGCACATGCAAACACGTGGGGGAGTATGAGGTGGTTAAAACAAATGAATAATAGTCACTCTCAGAACTGCTGTTCATGCTGCAGGGAGTCAAGACTGTGATGTCTCTGTCAAATTTTAAGTCAGATACTTACCAAACTACTTCTTTCATGATTCTCCTGCTACATGTTCTCATTTGGCTATAGGACATGGAAATGGGAATAGTAGTATGAAAACAGATCAGATTAGGGGTTTTCAAGGCAAAATGCTAGAGGTAGGGTTCCTTTTCATGTCCTTAGCTTGTTCTCATGTTTGACAAAGAAGCAGCTGTGTATTTTTCTTTTTTCTCCCAACACCTCACATATTAAAGGGGATGCTACAGATTTAGTGTCTAAAGGAAATGTTTATGTTTCTCTCTCTGTCTTCAGGTCATTTTACAGCAATGGTGTGGAAGAACACAAAAAAGATGGGAGTTGGAAAGGCAGTTGCTAGTGATGGCTCAACCTTTGTGGTGGCTAGATATGATCCAGCTGGAAATGTAGTAAATCCAGGCTACTATGAAGAAAATGTTCTTCCTCCAAGAAAATAACTTTATTTTTTTTTAAGGTAGTGTTATTGCTTAATGACAAGTGAGCCTGGCTTTGGACCTAACAGTGTTTGAAATGAAGCCAAATTAAATGAAATCTCCTATTCAATACTGCTGTTCACATCTTGGTGTGGAGGAAGCAATTACATGTTGCTTGAATCTGCACATCAAGCCCCTGTTGTTTCTGAGGGGACCTCAATTTATTTGAGGATGAACTATATGCAGCATTTCTGAATTTTTGAAGGATAAAATGGGTAAGATTTTTTTTTAATTGTTTGCGTGAACTCTGTGTCAGCATGTCAGTAAGCACATGTTGGATGTCTAATTCTTTTTTTTTTTTTTAACAAACAAATGTATAGCTTTCTGTAAACTGAAGATGCCAGCTTGTAATTATATTATGTACTACTAGCTGTCCAGTACTTTTTAATAAGTGTACCTTCATTGCTCTGTGTTTACCTCCTGTTGTTGTGGGACCTACTCTCTGCAGATGGAACACATGCAAAAGTTCCTGTATGAAGGGCACATGTGTAAAATGTGGTGGAATTCAGACCAGTGTGCTTTTACTTAGAGGATCTTTCAGAACACTAAAAGGCTGCTGGCAAAACTGTAGCCATCAAGCAAGCTGTAACTAATGCATGATCAAAAAAAACCAAACAAAACCCCTAATTTTTTTGAATCCCATTTTAGATGCTGATATATAAAACATGTTTGAGATGAGTGTATTTTAAGTTCAAAGTGCATCCTACAGTTTACAGTATGTACCTTGTATTATAATCAAATTGTTTAATTCCATTGCAGAAAAATAAGATTCTACTTTTTTGATATTTATGCACAAAAAAGTTTCTTTGATGGTGCTTTGAACTTTATTTCTCAGTAACTTATTTTTATTTCCTGGGGAATATCTTTTAGAAGTGTCATGCTATACAGGCGATAACATTCCCAGATCATCTCATCTCCTTTAATAATGTAACAGTAGGGGTATCCACATTGTCATAAATAAGGGATGCTGGCTCTTTATTCATATTATTCAGTAATAATACTATTTCACATTTCACATTGGTGTCTTGAAAACAATGAAGATTTAATTTCCTTCAGAGCAAGCCAAGCAAAAAATCTGGGGACACTCTTTTCTCTGATTAACTGTGGATTGGGCCATTTTGGCCAGGTTCATATACTGTTTAGGGGTTTGTTTTCTTTGTAAAAGTTTCTCTTGATGTTTGCTGACATTCTGTATGCCAGAATCTGGTTCATGGACAGTGCCATTACAGAAAAACTTATTTTTGTTTACACAGTTGTAATAAACTGCACTCTTAGGCTTGATTATATGTCACTGTGATGCTGTTTGTTACCATTTTTTGCTGTAACGAAGAATTTGACACGTATCATGAACAACTTAAAAATAAATATTTTTGAATATGAACTACTCATGCCTTTGCTGTTACCTGATTCTTTATTGAATAATCCTCAGGTTTTATTTCCAGGACATTATTACATGACATCATTACTTTTGTTACCTTTGGGGAACATAAAAGCAGCAACTATTCTAGTCCAGGAAAGAAAGAAAGGAGACCTTCTAAGAGAGGTTAAATCATACAGCAGATCATAAATCCTCACTTGATGCAAAGACTGAGGGAAGAGTTGAAGCTGAAGAGGCGTACCTCTTTGTCTCCCGAGCTCCTGCTCTTGTACCTTCCTTCCTTCTGCTGCTCCCTCTCTCGGCTGACGTGTTGTCAGTAAAGAAAACCCACTCGCCTCCCACTCAGGTGTGTGTGTGTTTCAGGAACTGCAGCCTTGGGGCCTTCCTCCCCTCAGCCCTCAGCTGACAAGAAAGATGGTAATGAAAACAGGACTTTCTAAAATAAATAACAGGCTTGCTGCGACTGACGTAAAGTTAAAAGCTGATGTTAAAGAAATTGGCAGAGTTAAAATACTCTGGTTTTTCCTAATAACTTTCATGCTATTGGCCCTACATTTCCTTAAATGATTGATGCAAAACTGTACATACTATAGTTGAGTGAGTCAAGTCAGAATCTTTCTCAGCTGCCACCTAGGTTTTATGTTAAGTGCAGAGAGAACTGGGAAGGTAGGTAAAGAGAGGACAAAACAAAACAGAGCTTTGCTTATCTTTATTTAAAATGATAATAGCAATTGGACTTCTGGAGATTTTTAGACAGACCATTTTGAAAGGGCATCAGATGTAACTGGGCGTGAAAGAAGCACAAAGCCACTCTGATTGCCTCAGTGCTTGCTTCATGCCCTCCACAGAGTCCATGTAAGTCTGACTGTAACAATTAAAAAACCCCAAATTGTTAATTTACTTCTTTCTGACCCAAGATTATGATGCTGATACCTTCTGCAAATGCACTCTGGCTTTGCAGCAAGCCATGGTGTATGTAGGAGTCCAAATGCAAAGGGGAAGGGTAATGTTGCTGATGTGACTCACTCAAAAGCCACATGATTTCTGGGAATTGTACACTGAACCTTGACTTGCCAGCCATCAGTATTAAAAGACTCTGTGTTTGTGTATTGCTCCACTCCCTACCACATCTTAGAGAGTTGTGGAGAATGGGAGGTGGCAAAGAAAGGTTATCTCCTGTCAGGTTAGAGCAAAACAAGATGTTCCTCAGACAGAGTTTTAGAGGTAGAAGTAACATTTGCCCAGGGAACAAAGAATGGGCTAAACTGAGAAAAATACCTATTTTTAGAGGACTGCAGCTGATTTTTTTAGGTCTTTTTGCAGCAGGAGGAGGAGAAAAAGGAGGAAGGAGGAATACTTGCTGGTCTGAGGCTTAATTTCTAGTCTTCTGGGTTAAATAACAACAGAGCATTTGAGGAAGAACTGGGATTTGTCTTTAAAAGGTGCTGCTTTAAAAGGAAGTCTGCATTAAGCATTTTCAATTGCCAGCTTCCCTCCTTTACCTTCCCAAAAGGACAAAATCTCTTCCTGAGGGGAATTGAGGCTGTTGGTTGACTAGGAGTTCATCATGACCTGACAATGTGCACCTGCAATCCGGAAAGCCAACAGTGTCCTGGGCTGCATCCAAAGCAGATGGCCAGCAGGGCAAGGGAGGGGATTCTGCCCCTCTACCCTGCTCTGGTGAGACCCTCTCCCTGCTCCCTGAGTGCTGCATCCCTGGAGCATTGGGGCCCTGGTGTAAAAAGGATGTGGGTCTGTTGGACTGAGTCCAGATGAGGCCATGAGGATAATCAGGGGCTGGAGCACCTCTCCCATGACAGGCTGAGAGAGATGGGGCTGATCAGCCTGGAATAGAGAAGGTTCCTGGAAGACTTTGTAGCATTCCTCCAGTGTGTAAAAGGGACCTGCTTGAGAGCTGGAGAGGGACTTCCTGCAAGGGCATGTGGTCATGCAGGGAATGGCTTTAAACTGACTTCAAAGAAGGTAAGTTTAGATTAGATATTAGGAAGAGATTCTTCGCTGTGGGGGTGGTGAGGCACTGGAACAGGTTGTCCAGAGAAACTTCCCATCCTTGGAAGTGTTCAAAGCCAGGCTGGATGGGGCCAGCAAGGAGGGTTGTAACTAGGTGATCTTTAGGGTTCCTCCCAGCCCGAACCCTTCTGTGAGTCTGTGATCAGGTATCCCCTCAGTCTAGTTCGTAGTTTGCCGTGTTTGACCGCTTAATTCCCCACCACCGCGCTCCCCTCCGCGCCGGTCCCGCTGGAGCACAGCCTTGCCCGGCGCTCCGGCCGTGTCATTCCCGGGATTCCCGGGAGCGCCGTTCCCGGCGCGGCCCGCAGGGGGAAGCCGAGCCCCGCGCATCCCGCCCGGCCCCGCCCGGCCCCGCCGCCTGCGCTCCGGCCTCCTCCCGCTATCCTTCATCAATCCCCCGGCACCCGGGGGAACAGCTCCGGCTGGGGGCTGGGGCTCTGCTGCACGGATTTGACTGAAAATGCCATTTTAACCGAGCCCGCCCAAATATACAGTGAGATAAAGTGATGAGAACAGGGAGTGGATTTATATTCTGTCCTTTTTTTGGTGAGCCCAGTGTCTGCGCCTGTAGCTATGGCTCGGGGGCTGCAGGTCCACCCACACCTGCATCCAAAATTCACCAAATTAAGCTGCCACAAAACAAAGCGGTAATGTAGAAATTCCCAAAAAGCTGCCACAAAACAATAATGTAGAAATTCCCAGAAGCTTGTGTCCTGGCTGACACAAATCTCAGTGTTGTTTTGTAGCCCTGACTCAGTATCTAAACGCCTCTCTGGCCTTAGGCACAGGGAGAGGGTGGTGCTGGATCCCTGTACGTGTACTGATGGGTGTCTGTCAGTGCATTGGGAGCAGCAGAACACAGAGGAGGGAATCACTGCCTGGAACACTGCTTCACAGCAGCTTGGCTGGACCTGTAGTGCTTCCTCCCATCTGAGGGAAAGCAGTCTCCTTCCAGGCTGCAACAGGGGATGTAGATGGCTTCCCCACTCCTCCTGCCTCCACTTTTCTTCATTACCCCCCATTTAGGTAGGCTTTCTGCAAAACAGAGAAGAAACCCCCTGCAACAGAGAGTTGGTTTTTTGTGGGATTGCCAAGAAGGGTTCATTTGCCTTATGACAGCAGCAAACTCCTGCGCAAAATTACCTGTCTGGTGTGTTTCTTACCCAAAACAAAGAGCTTGGAGTGCCTGGCGTGCTTTGTGTCCATGCTGAGTCTCCTCTTAGAAGCCTCAATACAAAAGCTATGCCAAGTGTAAGGAGCATGAAAGGGATTTCCCCCTGCCCTTCCATGACAGATACCTTACCAAATGCCTTGCTCCTGACAGAGTTAAACCTCGGGAAATGTGTTGAGTCACCATCCCTAGAGATATTTAAAAGATTCCGAGTTTTGGGGCGTGGTTTACTGCTGGAATTGGCAGTGCTGGATTCATGGCTGGATTTTGATAGTCTTAAAGGGCTTTTCCTTTGTAAAAGATACTATGTTTCTCTGTTTCTATGAATTGTTTCTCCAACAGTCTGGCTATTTCTCTCCTGTATTTGATAATAACTTTTGGCTGCTTGCCCACTTCCCTTGACAAGTGCAGAGCTTGCATGTAAAGCTCAAAGAGTCTTATGCAATTATTTTGGTTTGTGTTGTCTCTCTTTTCCTTGGTTGGGAATTGCTAGTGAACACAGTGCCTTCAGGCAGTAATTTCCTGTTGCATATTTCTGAAACCATGTGAGGGATTGTTCCTGATGAGCTTTCCAGGAGCCTGCTACAATTGAACTTGTCTAATTATCAGCCAGTTATAGCCTTCAGCTTCTTGCCACCCTTTTTCTCTTGTCGTTCAGGATTGTTTTATTTCCCCCTCCTGGGATTTGAGTGCTAATATGGATCATGGAGTCTCTGACAGTAGGTGTCACAAGTTTGTCTGGGTTAGCACAGAAAAATGTCAGGAAGAGAGGCTCTGAGCAGTAGGGTTGCTTCATTAAAGGGTTTATATGGTGCCTATATCCTAGACCAGGGCTTACCAAAGGTTAGTCCAGGAGACACTGATGACTGTTCATGAGCCTGTATCACCCTTATGCTACTCTTCAGTAAAGACATGATCTGGTGGGCAGAGGTCATTGTGAAATTTCTGGGGCTGAAGGTGGCAGGTGGCTCAAAGGATATGGGAGGGTTGACAGAAATGTCAGCAGGGCTTCAGAGGAGGGTTCTGTGCGTGTCTGGTTCACGCAGCAGAGCAGACGGGGGAGATGCCCCAGCTGTGTCTGGAGTGAGCTGAGGACTCTTAGGGCTGGAAAGATCATTCAGCCACACAGAGCTGGTTTTGACAGACCTGTGTACCTATACATCCTGCCTACACAGTCAGCTGAAAGGTACATCATTTCAAGGAACCTGATCATAACTTCTGGAGCCTGCTTTATTCCTGAACAAAGCACTATCATGTGTTTCTATGAACCCACTTCTTAGCTGTCTGTTTTCCCAGCCTCCTGCATGCAGTGCTTCTGGTCTTTGTAGGGCCATGCTCCAGCCTGCAGAAGCCTCATTAGGAAGAGTCAGCCTGAAGGTGATGTTTCCCTCTTTTCTGAAGACTTAGGTAGAAAAAGACAATTTGTGACTGTGTTTGTGGAGCTGGGCATCTATCCAAAGGAGGATGTTGGGATCCTTGCCCTGTTTTTATGTGGTGTAAATGGCCAGGCATTGTCTGTAAGAGCTTTGAACTCCCCTTTTCTGATTGCTGAGAGATTTCCTCCCCAAAACTTCAGCTGGCACTTTGGCACCCTCAGGGTCTGCAGCCACTCTGGGTAAGGAGAGGTATTGTCATGAATTCCCAAAAGGCTCACAGTCTCCTGGAGGCAGTGGTATTCAGAGCTTTCAAAGATCAGAGATAGCCTGAAAGATCATAATTCTTTTCCTCAACCCCTGGACTGCCAGCTTTGTGCTGTCACAAGGCTCTGCTTAATATTGCTGTGCCTTTGCAAGTAAGAACAGGGTCTGCTTGCTGGCATGGTACCTTTCACACAGCATCTCTGTCCCTCTCCTCCTTCAAATAATAGGATCTAATGAGCAGAACTGAGTATTTGTGTTTGTGTATAAAACCTCCTGTGCATTTATCAAGGAGGTGTCCAAATGCTTTGGAAAAACAAGAAAAAAAAAATTATTTTCTTTCTCTGTCTTGTAAACTTCTATAAAATTGATTTCAATAACAACTCAGTGATTGTTTCTCCCTGGCTATAACCGGTTTCAGTGTGCCACTGTACTCAGAAAAAGTGTATTATGTGTGTTAGCAATTGTTTCTCTATGCTCATCACAATAGCCAAGGAGTTAAAATTGCTAATGATCTTTCCAGCAGCCCAGCTATTTTTCAGCTGCTCACTGAGGCCATTAATCAACATACCCAGGACTACTTGAGCAACATTTGCTAGCAATTAACCTATGAGTATGGGCTTTTTTTTTTTTTTTTCTATTACATTTCTGTTCTAGTCTGCACATCAAGTAAAAGATGTATCCTAGATGCTTTTGCTAATTGAAGAGACTAGAAAACAAAAGTTTTCTCAGGCCTATGTGGGCCAGCTTGATATGAGAAAAGAGGACATCCAATATGCTGGGAAAATGTTACGTTAGATACTTTCTCAGATTGCTGAACATTACCTGATCTCTTGCTTTCTACTTGTTCTTCCTAATCTTATATAGATGATGGAATTGACATCCGAGATGTGTTGCTTTTAGTCACTATGTGTTTTTAAATACTTTTTGAAATACTCCTGTGGGGAGAAAAGTACGTGTGTTCCCCTGACCTTTACCCTGCCTCTACACTCAGTGATGCCACTGAGTAGTGATATCACATCATTTTTCACTAGTGAGATGCAGCACCAAAATATTTCTAGTGTTACTTAAGTGATGTCAGCAAAGTTGCACCTGGGGAAATCTCCCCCTCTAATATATTCTACTCTGCAAAATGTGTTTGACTGGAAAGGTGTTACTGTGGGACTCTGTAGAGTTTCTTCATGTCATAGAAGAAAGGAAACAAGAAAGTTAGCGAGAAATTCAAGAAACACTTTGCCTCTGAAATTATTGCAGGGGACTTTTTCTGGTTTGCAGGGCTTGGTGAGATGGCAAATTAAAGATGTCCAAAGGAACAAACACACACCAGAAGCAGAGCTGGTGCAGTATCCTACCTGTATTGATATGACTGCAGAGGACCAGTATCTCCCATCCTAGCATCCACTGGCAGTGCTGTATGGAGATGGTCTAGAAGCCTTAATGTTGCCTGAAGCTGGAGTAACATCAGGTCCTGTAACTGTGACCAGAAGCAGCTTAGCTAAAGCTGCACATGCACCAATGGCCAGGTTGCACCAGCAGACCCACTTCTGTTAGCCTTGGTGAGCACTGAAGGGAGGTTTTTCTACCTGGAAAGGATTATTTTTCATGTGTACATCCTTCTGCTGGTGGTATTTCAGAAGTGCAAGAGGAAATAGTGCAGTCCCCTAGCACAGCCAGTAGCAGCTTTGGGTCCTGGCAGCAGAGGAAGGAAGGGCTAGTAAAAGAATTAAATTACCTGTCATGCTTCAGAGCCTGTTTGCACCACTAAGATATACTTTTTGATTAATAATAAAGACAGAAGGGTAATAATAAACATATTACTAAAGTATCCACATCAGAATAACTTAATTTTCTTGTCAACCCAAAGTTTCTTGTTTGCTGTTCATTTTCCTTCACCACAGACCTTGCAGGGAATGTGTTCGTGCTCCATCTTAGGTTAGACTGAAATCCAACATCACCAATTTTGGCAACATTTGTCATCCAGCCATGCAATTCTAGTACACTGTCCTCTAAGAGCAGCCTAAATATAGTGATTCTCTTGGCCCTTATTTGTGTCAGAGACAATGCCAGTTTCTAGCCCACATCGTTGTGGGGGAAGGAGGCTTCAACAAGTGACACAAAAGCAAACAAAAAAAAAAGGTCTCTCAATGCATTTAACATAATGCTTTTGCTTTCTTTTGGACTATGACTCATGTGTTTTAAATGATAGTAGAGCCTCAACTTCAATCCCCACTCAAAATAGCCCTGTTACCTCTGATAAGAGTGGAGGATGTCACTTTACTGAGTGTGGCAGCCCTTGTTATCTGCACTGGAATGCAAAAGCAGGCGAGAAGTGGGCAGACCACATGCCTGAAAAAGAGACAGTTTAGTTCCCCTGAGCCCATTTAATATTTTCAGCTCTGGAAAGTGTGAGATTTTGGGCTGAGGGACAGACCTTTCCAAGAGAGCAGCACAAACTGAGTTAAAGAAACAGGAGCTGACACCAGGTCTGAGTGTAATGCAGCCTAATTAAAATTAAGAGTGGTTGCAAATGTGTTTGGTTATATTCTGCAGGCAATGAAAGGCCGTTTTCCTAAAAATGCTATCTTAATGATTTCCCCAATTTATATTCTTGTCTTTTCATTTATTAGTTACCTAAACCTTATAAAGCAGAGCTTTCTCCATCCTCATGAGGCAGGTGTGTATACAAATGGCAGGTACTGATGAAATGTTTACTGAAAAGATTAGCTTGTCAATGAGGCAAAGGATGGATATTGATCCCCCTTCTATGTTTGTCAACCTGTAACCTGTTTAAGAAATGGCCTACAGCAATGAAATCCAATCAAGCACTCTCTGCAGCTCCAGTTTTCTTGTAATATAGGGAGGGGATTCAATCACAATAAAGGAAATGAACCACTTATCATATAAATGAGGGTAAGGCAATTAACAGGTTACAGGTTCCAAGCAGGAGAGTTCCAACTGCAACACAGGATTAAACAATGGCTGGTCTGTGCACCTGAGCTTTCCTCTGGTTTTTCTATGGGGAAGGTTTGTTATGTGGCAAAATACATTGCAATGTTGAGTTAACAGGTTTAACAGAAGAGAGCACACTCTTTTCCTCCCCTACCTGTATCACTGCTTGATAACTTTGTAATGAAAATGTTTTCAGAGGTGGCCAAAACAGCCTTCTAGGTAATTAATACCACTTGTCAATCCGTAGGGCCACCTGAAAAACATTTTTTTAGCTCTATGACACTTGTGAGAGTTTGCAGAACTTTTATTTTATTCAACAGCAGAAGAAAATTTTCTAATATGATCCTCCTATCTCAGTAATATGTCCCAGGATCAAATTGTATTTAAGACAAATGTTGGAACCACCAGACTGCAGGTAGAGCCTTCAATAGCTTGTCTTTATTTATTTGCATGAATGAGTAAGAGAGCAGCATGATCTACAGATAGGCTGTTGTGGACCTTCTCTTGCCTCCAGCAGAGTGGGTACTCATGCACAACACCTATTTTGTAGGTTCAGATCCCTGCCCTGAAACAGAGAACAGCAGCTGATGTTGAGGCATTGCCATTTGAGACAAGCAATCAATCCATGTTCCCTCTTAGAGTTTCCTTCTCCAGAAACACCATCCCAGATCTTGCTGGGAAAAGATGAGACAAGTATTTTCTCCATTAAAAGTTTAGATCTTGGTACTTTCAGTGGGTTGAGTTTGGCTGGATATCAGGTGCCCATCAAGCTGCTCTCTCTACTCCCCCTCCTCAGCAAGACAAGGATCTTGCTAAGGAAGGGGAGTGAGTGAGTGAGTGAGTGAGTGAGTGAGTGAGTGAGTGAGTGAGAGGAAAATAGGACAAAAATCTTATAGGTCCAGGTAAGGACAGGAAGAGATTATTCTATCCAGAACCTTGACATGGAAATGAAATACAGTGCTCCAGCCTTTTCCAGCTAAAAAAGTGTGTCACTGCAAGCATCTGATCAGTGCTTAACCTAGAGAAAATTTTCTTTCTAATCTTCTATCTCCAGTGCATTTTTCTTCTTTTTTAAATAACATTCTTCCTAATGGATAGCTTTATTGCTTCAAATGTTCACTGAAATAGACTTCTTTAGATAAGCAGCCTCCAGAGAGGAGATCAGTGGAAGATTATGCATGGCAGACAGCAAAATGTGAGGATTCAGTGGACTTGTGGACTTGGGGAAAGCGAGGAGATACACAGTCCTCAATCCCTGCTCCCTGTGTCAGCCAGACCACGGCAGCCTGTCCAGTCTGACCCAGCAGCCTCTAAGTTCAACCCACTCAGCTGAAAGTGCAGAGAGACCACAGCTGATCTAAAAGCCTTTCTGAAAAAGTAGCTTGCATCAGCCTGCTGGTGTTGCCCTTGGCCAGGAAGAAGAACAAGCTCTTGTGGCAGTCTGCCAGCCGTGGAGTGTTAGCTTCAATTTTCTGGCAATTTACCTTGCTGAAGTAAATTGTGCTTTAAGTATTAGGAGTTGTTCTAGGTGAACAGTTGCTGTGCTCCTTAGACATATCTATCCTTCCAGTGGTGACTGCTGCCATGTTTAACCTCTTCCAGTTCCACCCTCAAAAATGTCTTTCCACTGGTGTAGAGTCCTTGAACATTGTCTGTACTTTTGTAGAACTATGGAATAGAGTCACAGAATGGCTTGGGCTGGAAGGGACCTTAGAGATATATTTTTCCAATCCCCCTGCCATGGAAAGGGCCATTTTCAACTAGACCAGCTTGCTCAAAGTCCCATCCAGCCTGGACCTGAATAATTCCAGGGATGGGGCATTCACAACTTTTCTGAGCAACCTGTTCCAGTGTTTCATCACCCTAATATCTAATCTAAACCCACCCTCTTTCAGTTTAAAGCTGTTCCCCCATGTCCTATCACTAGATGCCCTTTAAAAATTCACTATTAAAAGCAAAATAATTTAATTATTAGGATTAGTAGAATCAATGACTGGAGCTATTTCTCATGAGCTTGAAACCTTAGTTTTGTGATTTGGACTGACTCAGGCAGCGGGAATGGGATCTCAATAAAAAGTAAAGTTTAAAAGTTTGAAATAAAGGGCTAAATCTTTCATATGCAATGATGCTAAAGTTTTCGTAGGCAAGCAGTCTCATGTGAAATAAAATGCTGAAATGAAGCTGTGACATGGTGGTTCATCTTCCTAAATACGATAATGATGCCCAGAAATTAGTGAATTAGTGTAGATATTGGAATTGTCAGGGTAGAGTCAAACCCTTTAAGGTTCTTATGGCATTATCTTGCCATGCAGACACCTTGCTGGTACCGGGGCCATCTGGTCCAGCATTCCCAGGTGGAGATGTCTGCCACTCACTTGCAGGAGAGAGGAGAATCCTACATCTGGTTCCCTCTCTTCTCCTGATACCACATCCCCCAGAGATTTACTGTCTGCTTTGTTAATGATTAAGAGCTAACTAGAGAAGGGCACGTATCAAGTATGGGCAGATTATATTGTGCCAGGATTGAGGAGGGAGCCTCAGGCTTGTGTCCCATGTGCCTCTCTCCAGTATTAATCTTCTTGGTACATGAAATATTTTTCACCAATACATAACCTCACTTATTACTTCCTGCCATTAAGTGCAGCAAATACTCAGACACTCTTCTGGAACATCTCCAAATGAAATCTCAGAGTCATTACATTAACCTTTTCCATTATAGAGCAGAAGGAAATTAGCTATTGGCACACACAGAAATACTTAGAAAGTGGGACGGTATTTCGCATAATTGTATTTTTATACTTTCCAACAATGCAAAGAGTTAAACAAAACCATTAAAAATCCTGCATGCTTCATTAAAAACTCTCAATTTCTCTATTTTCAGCAAAATAAGCCATCAGAGTTAGATTCTATAATTGACACCATTGCTTAGGGAACAAACCTATGAATCTTATTAGAGACAAATTCATTACTTTAAGTCCACCCTTAGGATGCAGAGCTCATAAAAGAAACCTCTGGAGGGCTCAGCTTAGGGGATGAGATGATTTCAGGCTGCAAATCTACAGATTTGCTGTAATTAACCTGAACTAATTATTGTCAGGCGATGGGTCAGACATCCTGGATAAAAGCCCCTGACTGGTTTTGTGGTCTACTGGGCTTTCAGCAAGAGAGCTGCTTGTTAAACAAAGAAAAAGTACTGAAAGCACAGCCCCATATATTCTTAAAATAAAATAAATCTTTCCACTAGGAGAGAATACCAGAGTCTATTTAAAATGCGCAGTCAATTGGCACACTGAAATGTATCAATGTTTAATACTTTTGTTAGCTATCTCACTGCAGGCAACCATCAGTAGCAGTGGTCAAAAACAGCTCCTGGGTGGGCTATGCTGCTCTCCCTCCACATGAGGAGAATGCCTGCCTGCCTGCTTTTGCAAATATCATGAGAAGGGATCCATTAAACAATTCTTTGTGCACTGCAGGTACATCTTCTAGTCCTGTAATGGATGCTGCCCTGTCACCACTCTGCTGCTGCTTTCAAGGGGTAAGAAAGATGCACAAGTGCACCCATACAGAAGCTTCTATGGCTGGCATAGGGCAGAAGGAGCTGGCTGGCCTCTACAAAATACGCTGATCATCCTGTAGTACAGATTACTCTGATTTACTTATCACAGCTTCAAAAGGCAGTGACTGTTTTTACCAACAGTGGAAGAACTGTTCAGTCTTGTTGTTTCAAGCACAGATTTTTGTATGCATCTGAATTTCTAAGTTCTGTTGAAATCAGTGGCCATGACATGAAAATATTTCAAGGTCTCTCCGTCCTTTGAAGCTTTCAAGACTTGGCTGGGCAAAGCTGACATGATCAGCTTCCACCTTGAGTGGGACATGACCTTCAGAAGTCCCTTCTGTCCATAGTTTCTATGACCCTGTGTGGTTAAGATGTGGTTACAAGCAGAACTCTGTGCTCAGGTGCTGTGCTTTCTCAGAAGGAGAGGCTTATTGACTGCCCCTGGCTGAGGAGTTCTTTTCCCTTCAGTCCAAAGGTCCAATGCCATTGCTTTTTCTCTTGTAAATACACCTCTTACCTTCCCTCTAACCTCTGATGGTGTTTCTTGGCAGATGGTCACATATTTTTACTGAAAGTTTCACTGACACTGATACTGAAAGTTTCACTGATACTGAAAGTTTCACTGATACTTCAAGTTTTAAAGGCTCTGTGAAAATAATTCTGTGTCAGTGCCACCTGATAAATCCCAGCTCCCTCCTCTGCCGAATAGCTGTGGAGTTTCTTCAGGTTCCTCATGCACTCAGGTGCTCCCAAATAAAACTTTTCTCTTTCACAGGAGTTTTGTGACTGTAAGGTAGGCTCATATCTGCTAACCTGATGGGATCCATGGAGCCTCAGAGGTCTTGAAATTGAAAGAAACTATGACTAGAGCCTTTTTTTTTTTTTTTTTTTTTTTTTTTTTTTTTTTTTTTTTTTTTTTTAAATTTCATGCTCTGTGTAGTACATTTGTGATTGGCTTGTTATTGACCTTCACTATTCATATTTCTTTATATTTTTCCCAACATTAACAGTTTTCCTACTGGTATAAAGACATTCCCCAGCAACCAGAGGACTTAAAATTACTGGGAAAAATAGTTGGAAATATAAATAGTTGAACTGAAGAAAGGTATGAGGGGGATTGATAGCAATCATAACACTACTTTTATGTAGAGGCAGCAGCGCATGGACTCCTCTATAGATCTGAATGTTCTAGGTGAATGAATCCTTGTAATCCAAGTCAGAAGATATTCATTACCTGAAACAGATCTTAAAATGCACAAGTAGCAGCATTTAAAGTCTACTAATATTCTGCAGGAAGCAGCTCTTGAACTACCTCAAATTCTCAAGTATTATGTTTTGTGAGGACATCCTGCAAACTAAGATAATTAAAATATCCCCCACTCAAATTATTATAGGTTTGGTTTCTTGTGGGTTTTTTTTTTTTGGGTGGGGGGAGGTGTTGGGTTTTTGTTTGTTTTTTGTTGTTGTTGGGGTTTTGTTTCAGTTTCTTTGTGGTGTTGTTGTTGTTGTTGTTTGGTTTGGTTTTGGTTTTTTGTTGTTGTTTTTTGGTTTGTTTTGGTTTTTGTTTTTGTTTTTCTGCTAGCCTACTTTTCTAACTTAAGCATTTTCATTTTGGGACCAAGGATACAAAGCTCTCCTAGGTTTTGCTCACTCAGGCCTGCACACAAGCAGTGAGATGCACATCCTCAAAGTGTGGGCAGAGGTCCCTCTGTGTGACCTGGGGGACGAGGGGCTCTGGCTGCAGAGTCCTCACTGCACGCCAGGGGCTGGCAGGGCCTGGTTGTCATGAGGGGCTTTGTTGAATGGGTCTGTCTGAGCTCCTAAGGATTATTAATTAGCGTAAGATAACTTTTTGCTTCTGAACATTTCTTGTTTAACCCTCTGACCCTGTAAAAGTGTTAGTTTACTATGCATTGTTTCTGTTTCCTGATTCGGGCATCCCTGCAATAATGGTGCATCTTCCTGATTGGAGAGCAGGAGGGGGATGCCAGGTAAAAAGTGCCTTTTTGCCATCTTTTCATGCAGCTCCTCAGCTGACCCAGCTGTACTTCAACCTTACTCAAGCATCAGACTTCTGACCTTGATGTAAACAACATTTCCTTCAATGCTAACAAGCTTGCCCACCGCTGACTGCCCTGTTGATGGTAAAACCTGCTCCTCTAGAAACAGGAGGGAAGCCTCCAAACCCCTCCCTTCTCTGCCCTGCTCGGCTGGGACTGGTGCTTCAGGTGTGACTTTTTGAGAGCTGCTCTCTCCCTAATCAGCATCAGCTTAGGGCAAAAGCATTGCCAGCTTGCTCCGTGCCTGTTTATGAAGATGTTGCAAACAAAAACAACTTGCCAGTGAATGGAAAATCCAAACTGCGGCAGGAAAAGCTGCAGTTCTCGTGCATCACCACTGTATGCCACTACAGATTAATTACTCTAGTGGATCCCAGAGATGAGGCACGGCTACAGCAGACCCTCAAGAAACACTTAGTTAATATTAAATTGTAATCCTATTACCTTCAGATGTTCTCAGTGCTATTAATCTCAGAGTTTCCAAGTCAGTAGTTTAAAAACAGATTATCTGAAAATCACAGTGCCATTAACCTCTTTGTGTACATACCATTTTTAAACACAGGAACTAAGAGGAGTAAAAATAATAATAAATCTATATTTTCAGGATCTTTCTACTTAAGAATATTCCACATGCAATTTAAAATTCATCAAAAAAGCACCAGCCATGAAAAATATTATTTTCATATTCTATTTATGCTAAAGACAAAATAAACTTGAATAATCAGGAGAGAATTATCTCATCCACTGTCTTTCATAAGTCCTCTATTGGACTGGTACGAAATTACCCTCAGATTTATATCCTAGCACTAAAAAGCGTAAATAAAATGCACTAGAGAAGAATTATTGGTTTGATATCTTGAAACAGGTTTCTAGAGTTAATTTACACCCTAATAAATTTTTTGTTGAACATTCACTAATGCTTTTGCAAAAAAGTCTTTGCAACACAGACTACTGTGCCAGAGTAAAAATTAACTTCTTGCTGACAGAACATGAAGGATTTCTTAAGCATTTGTGTGTAAATGCTTAAATAAGATTATAAGTGCATAAGTTAGCACTTAAATGCTTTTTGAATCATATCCTAAATCTGGTCTCTGTTTCTATTGCTTTCTCCTACAGGGTTAAAATCTTAAAAATATTTTCCTTTTTGGTATTTTCTGTTTTCTGATCATTATCATTCATTGTTGCTATATCTTGTTATTAATAGACTTAAGCAACTGCTTGTTTCTGTCTCTGTAAAATTCTATTCTTATGCTTTCCTCTGTTTACAGTTTAAACTATTTTTTGCTCTAGAAAAATCCCTGTAAGATGGGTAGGAGGAGGAGAACCAGGGCAAGGAAATTCGTAATTATAGAAACTGTCACTTTGACAAAATAAACTATTGCTAGAATTTTTAGTATTTCTTACAGAAATTGTAGGAAATGTCTCCTTCATCTTGAGCTCAAAAGCCAAATAATGTGGAATTGTGGTCTGACCAAGAGCTGGGATGTTTAAGTTCAGAACTTCACAACAGATTGATCTGGTACAGGCTGCATCATCACATGTCCCAGGGAAATTACAGACCCTCTTAGAGTGCATCCTTTCCATTCCCTGGTCAGTGAGGGTGGTGCAATGCTCTCCTTTCATGGCTGGGATATTTGCTCACCTGGGAGCAACCCAGAGATGTCTTTCTCTTGCCTGTGCAAAGGAGCTGTGCTGCCTATCTCCAGAATGGATTCATATGAAAAACTGCATTAAAGAGATTAAATGCCAGGGGAAAAAAAAATAAAACAAGAAAACGAAATCTCCTCCCTTGAAAGTGTGCTCTTAGAGGGCTGAGAGGGGCACTTGGTCGCTAAAATAACATCCGTGAATTGTTTCAGTTCTGAAGATCTTTTCAGCTGATTTCACAAGAGCTCCTGCTAGAGCTTGATGATGCTACTTTTGCTGCAATGCCACAGCAGCTTCATGGAGATGGTACAAATTGATGCATTATTCCTAAGAACCCTTCCTTGTCCTCTGGGGTTTCTCTGGGCATTGTGACCCGTGATTGCTACCAGGAAACTGGATCCAATCCAAATATTTAAATCTAGATGTGACTTCAATCATCTACTGAGTTTTGTCGCACAATAATTAGTAACTTCTTGTATGTTTGACATTGTAGTTTACAGATCTGTAACCACTCCCTTTTCTGGCTGCTGTATGATATTTGAGCTCTGAAAGGGGTTATTCCAATCCCAGAAGTGAATTAATCCCTTCCACAAGAATTAGCTTCTTAAAATAATTATTGGGAAAAACGAAAGTGTAATCATCAGTCTAATAATGGCTCTAGTGGAAGGAAACATAAATTAAGTCATATTGGATCTCTGAAACACTAAATTAGGCAAATTAGGGATCTGTTTTTTCTTTAAAAGCCTAAATCTATAGTAGTATTAAAGGAGAGCAGTGCTGGATGTGAGAGGAAAATAACTATCAGTTGTGAAATATCTTTGGACTGTTTAGCAACATTACCATTCACAGCCACGGAATACATTACATTTTATTGTAAACTTTGTTCCTAAGAGAAGTATAAATCTTGAATGTGTGTCAATACTTGGCAAAGTAAGCAGTCTCTGGAGGCAAAAAATGTTTAGGACCATCTATCAAGTATAAGAAGTTGATAGCAATTAAAATCAGAGCTGTTTATGTATAAACATAAATTGCAGAGGTAGCTTAAAACTGGCCAGTAAAAATCTTGGCTGGGTGGAAATTCCAATAGCAAAAGATTGCAAAAAGCAACATCTGAATTTTAAGGACTGTTTTTGTGGCATACATAATTTCTTTAGCAACACTATTTTCTATGAAATTTTATTACATTGAGGAAAATGCATGTGTTTATTTATTTTCACATCCAGGTATTCTTTAAAAAACACCACAAACAACAAAACCCAAACCCCACTAAACAATGGGTAAAAAGAAGATAGCTTGGATAAAATATTGCTTATATTAGATAAGCACTAAACCAGGTTATATTTCAATGCTCGCTATTACCCCAAAGAGATACAGGGAAGGATGGGGAATGATTTAATGTTAATTACTATAATAATAATAATGATGATTTTTAAAATTATTGTGTATTAAAAGGGAATTATTAGTTGTGTCTCTTTAACGTGTGGGGTTCTCAGGAAATAGACCATCGTGGGCAGCCAGCACAGTTTTACTGCTTTTAACAGCAGTTACAACACTAAAAAACTTCTGTGGAATGAGAGCCCACAGAAGGAGTATTGGGGGTCTTCTTCTCCTGAAGAGGAAAGGGACTGACCTGTGTAACCCAGACACTGGGTACCCAGTTGCTGGTTTGAAAGGAACATGCTGGTCTTGTTCCAGGTTTCTGGTCCAGTGATCCTTCTTGGATCACCACGTTTGGTCAATCCTTGAGGAGATGCAAGGGGCACAGCCAGAGCACCAACGAATGCAGGACTGGAGGGGATGTGTTGGGCTGTAGGTGGACCCTGCCTCTTCTACCACGGCTTTCATGACTTTAGGGAAGGTAAATAAAGTCAGAGAGGCTGTTTTCTTCCTTAAAACATGGGGAGGTGTGAAGAAGACACCAATTTCAAATGTGACAGACCTGAGGAAGTTTGAAGAGCAGGGGTGCTGTGCCTGCAGTGGCCTCCCAGCCCATGCCATGGACATGGGGAAACTTGCTGGCAGCAGGAACAGTGCCAGGCTGCTGGGTGGAAGGGAGAGACTGGGGCTACAAGAAGTAGGATTGAATGCTGTTAAACAGAGCATAATGTACAACGTTTATTTGAAATTAATGAGGCTTGCATGTCTTCAAAATGCATTTTAATATTTAAATTGCTGCAAAAGTAAATAATTAAAATAAAGTGTCCATGAATTATCACCCTTGATCTCCCAAGCTGCAGTACCAGAAAATGGGAAACAAAGAGTGCCTAGGTCAGTAAGGTAAAGGAAAGGCTGTCCCCTTTTCATCTTGAATTTTTCACACTGTCAGATTACTTCTTTTCATTTCTGTTCAGCTATGGGAAAGATGTTTCGGGAAGGAAGTCTTAAAATGGGACCCAAATCAGGACCTAGTATGTAATTGAGAGGTTTTGGTGTTCCAGATACCAATGTCCACCACTGAGGGAACAGAGCACATTAATCCACCCACATAAGTGGAATAATTCTGGTGTTAGACAGAGAGGAAGCAGCTATGTCAGGACCTTTCTCTCATCTTCTTTACTTCCAGAGGAAGATCAGTAAAGCAACTATTTCTACATCTCCTCCAGAACAGTGCAAGAGAAGAGGGTTTTGTTAAGTGCTCCCAGCTTTCTAGAGGAAAAGAGTGTCTGAGCTTCTTCCCAGATTTGCAGGGCTCCTGCTCTATGCACACACTGTGAAGAAAACCAGAACAAGTGAGACAGTGAGACAGCATTTCACTGCGGAGAGCTACTAGAGCTTGGATCTCTCCCCTCCTTTGTTGGAAGAGTCCTTGGACAAGGGAGTAGTCTTCTTTCTTTTGTTTGCAAGAGCAGGGCTACTGATGGGTCCCTTATTAACACAAGGAGTAAAGGGAAGCCCTAGGAAATAACAAAAATATTTTGGTATTTTTAAACCTAGGCTTTGTCTTACACCCTCTCCACCAAGAATTTGGGAGAATTTCATGGAACAAGATGTGAACAAATCAATAGGGGAAGCAGCACCTGAACCACAATGCAGGCATTTAATGTCTCCTTGTGCATTAAATTACCCAATTAATGTTTCCTGTTGCCTTAGCCTGTTCTAATAAGGCTTGACTGTCGCTTATCAGTCCCTAATCTTTTAAATGATGAGCAAGAACTGCAGCTGGATTTACAAGAGCCTTTGGGGCACAATACCAAACTCCCAGAGAGCCAAAGATCCATCCTTGGAATTACACTTATTAGGGTTTCTCATTCATTATCATTTACTTCACACAGATATCCACTAATAAGATCAGATTGACTTTATTATTTATTAAGTACTATTAAAATAGATACACCGGACAACCAATTTCTGTGTATAAATAATTCCTCACAAAATAAGCTTTTTTGTTTCATAAAAATGTCATTTCAGATACTAATACTCCTTTGAGTTAACTGAGTTTACCTGCTGTGTGGGCTTATTTTTCCTGGATAGCTGATATGTAGTTTAGAATGTTTTGGGGTAAGAAAATTTTTTCCAGAATAACTGAAAGTAATTTTTATACTCTGTATCCATGAGTTAGCTAATTAGAATAAAGATGTTGGGAAAGAGTGGTAGGTAATTAGTAACTAGCAGGGATAAATGATTTTTAATAGGCAATGGCAATGTCTTCAGAATGATAAATATTTTCCTGTTGTATTATAAAAAATAAATCCATTTTACTAAGAGAGACTTCTTATGAACTGTGAGGCCAGCTGGGGGGAGGAATAGATTCATTTAGATAAAACGCTATTAAATTGCCTGCATAGTGTCCTGTCAGATGGCTATTGATCCCATCCCATGGGAGAAATTGATTTCTGTGCAGAGAGCTATGTGCTCTCTGCAGTGCCTTGCCCCAGCGCTATTGCTCCGGTAATCACACGCTGCTGCCTCTTTTCCTTTCTCTCTCTTTCTGTCTATTTGTTGTGCAAAGATTGATTGAGAGACATGAAGGACGCAAATTGCAATATTTGTTGTTATCTGACCTTTCCAATTATATTCTGTTAAATATGTAAATAGTTCATTTGTGGTTCTGTACGTATGAATTTGCTGAAACAGTCTGCAAGGAAGGCTTCCAGGGGGATGCTTGTACCTTTGTTCTCCTGTAGACCTATTAGAGCTGACTCAGTGAAGGGATTTTGAATGCAGCTGAGAATTCTCCCTGCTTCAGCAAAGCTATCTAGGCTAGTTCTCAACACAAGATCTAAATGGGAAAATAATTCAAACTTTTAACACCAGAATTACGTAAAAGCTGAACGAGTGAAATGATAAGTGATTAAGCATCCTTGCTTTGGATTCCTTCTTTTAGGCATAAGTACTCTTTTTCAGCTCTCACTAATGTGAGTCATTTTTTAAGAAGACAAAATTACCTGAGGTCAAGTAATGACAACATTAATGGTGAAATCCACCTTTAAATCTCCCTCCTTTGAATAAGAAACAAGGTCTGTAATTGCCATGTAATGATCACATATTGTTTCTTGGATAATACAGCTTCAGTTTGTCTGATGAGTTATGTATGTACTTTACTTTTTCTAGTATTTCTTGTCATTCTTACATTATTTTCATTCTTATGACTCATTTATCATCATCAGTGCTAAGCAGTTGTTTGAATGTCAGCTTATGGGGATCAAGGCCCTTGCTGTTCTCTGGGGCCATAACTTGGCATTTGCACATGGAGAAAAACTTCTGAATGGGAAACACCCTGGGTAGACCTTCTGGCTTCAAATCATGCCAGTGTGTCTTGTTTTGGAAAGACAGGTTTCTGCCAGGGAAACTGGGTTTCCCTTAGAATGGAGAATGTAAACCCCTCACCCCCGCCAAATTATAAATTTGCAATCAAGGGCTTTCAGGCAAAGATTTGGGAATAGGAATAACAGTTCTTTACTAGGAATATTAACTATACAAATGTAGTAGGAAAACAAAACCACCCAACAAAACAAGCAAACAAACACATAACATTTTTGGGAACCCTGACAGACTCAGGGCTACAACCTGACACCCTGTTGGCCAGGGTGCTGGAAGCAGTCCCAAAGTGAGTCCTTCTGGAGTGGCAGATGTGGTTCTGCTGAGGTAAAGATGATCCTGTAGAAAACGGGTCCAGTGATGGTGAGAAGGGGTCCAGTCTTCCTCCCAGGGATCAGGCGAAGCTAGTAGCTTTTGTGTTCCTGTGTCTCAGTTTTATCTAGGTAGGAATGGCTGGCTCCCCCCACTGCCAGGGGGGATGTGGTGCATTTCACAATAGGATGATGGAATGTGGATGCACGGCTCAGGGGAGGGTACAGTCCGGGGGAGGTGTTAATGGCCCATTATCAGAAGGCATCTGCTGCTCTCCCGCCAGAGTTACAAGAGATAAAGAAAAACATCTCCCCAACTGCTTTTAACAAATGAAATAGAATACACACCCCTGGCTCCATAACTCATGACACGGTGCTAAGGGCACAGAGGGGGAAAAAAATCTGTTGGTAGATCACAGCTGTATTTCAGTTGTCCCAGGCTGCTGCATTATGCCTAGGAAGGAAGGTGTATGAAAGACTTCCATCAAAAATCTCCTGGAAGATTTTCGAAACCTGATGGGGAAAGGTCCTAAGCAAACAAGTCTAACAATGAGGTAAACCCTTCCTTAACAGAAGTTTAGATTAGAGAACTGCCCTCATTCTCCTCCCACCAAGGTTTCTTTGAAATTAAATCTTCCTATGATTTTATGAATTCAAGTCCTGGTTACATTTAAACATTTGCCCAAGATAGCTCCTTGTTAGGACACCAGCTCTAGCCTATGAAACAAACCCCTTGTTTTTCGATTGCCTTTTAATGCTTTGTGTAGCACAGCAAGCGAAGATACATTTCTTCTCCTCTTCATTAGTCTCTCCTCCATGCTAGAATTTTGCCACTCAACATATAATTCAACTTTTCTTTAACTGGAGAAAGTTACATGTACTTCTCATGTACATTGTGGAGGGTGCCCAGGCAGCAGGGAGAGGACCATACCTGACAGCATTAAGTGCATTGAAGCAAACACATTTCCCAGCTGTGGAGAAATGCAGCTGAGATGAGAACGCTCAAGCAGGGTGACAGGAGTCATTGGAGAAGATCACTGACTGCAGCTCCCCAAATCCAACACCTCTTATCTTCTGGCCTGAAGGTGTGAGATTCTCTCCCTCCATCTTGGAGTGGAGGATGGGAAGAAGAAGCTGTGCTGTGTGGTTTTGTTTGAAATACAGAGGGAGGGAGGTGATAGAGTAGGGAGGATGAGAAGCCAGAAGGACAAAGAGAAGATGAAAGTGTGGGGTAGTTTGTATGTGGGAATTTGCATAGGGAATGCACAATGTTATCTGTATTTGGGGAAATATCATTGTATGAGCACATATGAAGGAAAGAACTCAGGTGTGAGGAACAGCAAAAAGCCCCAACAGTGAGGTCAGTATCAGGGAGAATGGGCTCTTCTCCTTACCTGTTCACACCTATGATAAGTTTGCAGGGGAAATTTCAGTCTGATTGGGACAAAGCTGACACCTTGCAGCAAGTGAACAGGGACTAGAAATTATTGTGAAAGGGACCTTAAAAACTCTACAGGTATACAAAAATCAGTCCTGGGACCTGTTTTTGTTTGCTAATGTGTCTCCTTTATTAAGCAGAATTTAATTTGACAGCCTATTAGAAGTACATCTAGAAGGAACTGCTGGGTGCCCCTTACTGAGTGTTTCTATGCTTCTCTCTCACAACAGGGTGACTTCTGCACTGTAATTACTTTTTGGAAAATAAACAAAGCAAGCTACTTGCAATTGAAGAGCCTAGTGCTGTTAAACCCAGGATTTTCCTAAGACAGCCTCGCAGTCCAAGTACCTTAACTTCCACTGGTATGTGTTTTTCTGTGTTTCAGGGAATATTTAATCAAGGAAGGAACCACCCCTCATCTCTGTCCCCATTAATTTAATGCAAGAATCCATCATTTTAACAGAAACTTTATTTGAACACGTGGAAGGCTTTGCCTTTCATAACAGAAGAGGAGGAATTTTCAAAGACAATGGTGAAGGATGAAGTGCTTGCAGCGCTTATTTCTAGACTGATGTTTTTCTTCTATTCAGCGTCTTCCTCCTTTTCCACCCATGGCTAAGGTGAAATACAGAGAAATTGTAAGGACAATACAAAGCAGAGTTGCAGTACAGGAAAATATACAAACTATACAAGCATTGGCTACAAGCCTTCCCAGGTCAGAAATCAAAGGTCTCTGTTATTATTTGAAGGACACTTCTTGAAATTAAGAACTTAAATCCTATCTCCAATGCTCTTCCTAACCCCACAGGATCCTACTAACGCAATTAGCATCCTTACTGATGCATTCAGGTATAGACTAGGCTCTCTCATAATTTGGTTTGTTTTATCTGGGTATGGGTTGCATTAACCTGGCAGAGTGATGAAGAGATTTTTGTTGTTCTCTGCTTTGAGCTGGTAAGTTCAGGCAGATTCCTGTGGTTTGACCCAATGAATTTCCCTTAAAGGAAAGAAAGCTAAGCTGTTCTGAAAGGCCCCAAGAAGTAGACTAGATTCCTGTCTGTCAGTCTAACTCCATTCTCATGTTTCACTGTTTTTTTCCCACTACATCTGCTTTGTATGTTCAAGAGTGGAGCTCTTGGTTTAATCCTAAATTTGTGATTGAAAAAGAACTATTGAGCTGCCACTGTGGTGCTGATGAAAGCATAATCTAAAAGTCCACTGGGCTTTTTTTTCTGTCACTGTGTTTCAGATTTCTGTCTCTTCTGTCTACTCATACCTTTGCAAGTTTGTGGCATAGTTATTTCCACTAATTCCCCAGTTTCACCTTCCCACCAAATTTAGAGAAACCAACAGTAGAAATATTGCTTCAAGTACAAAGCAGCCACTTCTGTCACTTGCATCCCTTCATCTACTAAGTGTACAGTAAATGAGCTGAAATATTGCTGGCTGCTCCAAAGTTGTTTGTTAATTCATCTTTTTCGAGAGGACTCTCACTTACAGATGGACTGGACAGTGGAAGTGGTGCCACCTCTGGGAACTCCACCTCCGTGGGCTGTGGCCTCCTGGGACATCGTGCTGGAGGCCCTGGATCCACCAGAGATCCCACCGCTGGTGTAACCTGATGAGTGGGTTGTGCCTTTGGCACCTAGAACAGTTACAAAGGATATGTTACTGACAAAAAAAGGAAGGAACAATTATACAGGACAATTATAAGCTACTATGTTTTAAAACAGTTCAAGGCTAGCAAATGTTTCAAAAGACAAGGTGAGTGCTGATTACTTGGCTTGTGCTGTCAGTGTACTGCTTTTTAGCTGCCACCTTGGAGAAAGAATATTATCAGTGCTGTTGTGGAGTTCCTGGAACACAAAGAAAATCCATGGCTCTTGCATAGACTGTTTTTGATAAACCTGGATCTCCAAAATAGTTTCAGCACAACTTGCCTCTGTTGAAATTGCATTTTTCTGTGGAGCCGCCTGAGGAGTGTGGAACAAACTTCTGTAGAAACTAGGAATTGTTGCACTTTCTGTTCCAGGTGATGAACGTTCCTTTCACTTCACTTTCCCTCACATAAACCTGTAATAGATGCCTGTAAAATTCAAGTGCCACAAGTTGTGGCAGCCAGTGGCAAATTTATAGGTACATCTTCGTCTCAGACTAAATAAGCCCCGAGCAAAACATTCCTTTGCAAACTCTTCTTCTCCTGGGAGAGGAGTAAAGCATTAGTGACGACAAATGTTAGTGATAATGCTTAAAGCATTCCTGGAGGATGCTCAAATATTTTGGTGATGAGCTTGTTATAGCATCTTCTGTAAAGTGACACTGAACAATACTCATGCCCCACTGCAGAATCAGCGGCTCCTTCGAGCATGTTTGTTCTGGGGGGAGGAAGGGTTACAGTCTGAATGAAAAGGTTAAGAAGATGTGTTTGGAGAGATTTCAGTGAGCACCTGCGGAAATGAAATCAGGCCCTTTTAGCTCTCAATCAGGCAAAGAATGTGTGGCAAGCTCTCCTGCTGCAGGGAGCCAAAGCTCACACCTGTCTTGGCAATGTTACAGAGCTAGCATTTTCCACATGGATAAAAGCTCTTTTGGAATATCTCCTGTCGGCATGGCTAAGGTTTCCTTGAGTCATGCAGACTTCTCTTCACCAAAATGGTGGTTTTCGTAAAAATCTATAGTTAATACAGAGGTTGCAAAAATAAAACTAGGCTTAGTTAAATGCTTATTTTGCTTCTGTTTCTTGCAAAAATTCTCATCACACAGAGGGATAGAAATCTTCAGTGTTTTAGTTTAGAACTGGCAGCTTCATGCTCTCTGTAGGGCATCTCCACTGAAGAGTGCGCTGCTGGTTATGAATGTGTTGCACCCTGATCTGTAACAGAAGGCAGCTTGTGCAGCTGACTAACATATGACTAGAGGGGGCAACTGGCATCTCCTGCATACCAGGATTTCTGCTGCTAAGGCAGCGTGGTGCCCCAGAGCAGCTCTCCTCTCTGCTTTTCACTCTCTCTGTCCCCCTCCTCTCCTGGCTTTCTCTCATATTCTGTCCCTTGTCTGCTACTATCCCTTAAGCTCTTTCCTACTGAATATTCAATAGACACTGCATTCAGCAGCCTAAACTCACTGATCAAGTCATACAAAGTGAAAATTAAGAAAATGCCTCACAGGAGTCGCATCTAGTATGTCTCTGAATGACCCTTATGTCACCTATTCCCTCACTGTCTAGAGGGCCTCACTCTATGAATAATATTGGCAGCAATGTAAATCACATCTTAAAAAAAAAAATCCAACTTATTTCCTTTCAATCAAACATAACACACTCTTTGCTATTAAAAGATGCCCTAAATCTGGACCCTGGCCAGCTCACCTGGTCAACCACACATTTTATGGCTGGAGAAGTCACATTTAGCTCCATCCTTCAGATTGCTACCTGCTGATTATAAAAGTAGTAGACCAGTGGTAGACCAAGATGGCAGAGACACCCACCTACAATCAGCCTGCTGGTTGGCATACCTTTGACACATGGGACAGGTGGGTCCGAGACCCCAAAGGCAGAGGGGGTTTGGAAGCCTCTATCCAAGGTCAGAGAGCTAATTACTGAGCTGCTGGGTAAAGCAGGACTGCATGGGGCACTCTGTTCTGTGGAGTCCTGCCTGTTCAGAGGATGCCTGCTGAATCAGGTCACACAGGCAGGTCTGGCAGGGAGAATACCTTGTGCACAGATCCCATGGGATCTGGGGTTAAACAAGTGCCAAGCTGGTAAGAGTCATCAGGTCAGGGACTGCTCCGTGGCAGCAACAGAACAAAAACACCTGCAGGGGTAGCTCATATGAAAGGCAGCTATGCCTTATTTTAGTATTTAGATAGGGGCTGTCAAGGATGTGTATACATTCCCTTCATGAAGTCTCTTGGACTGCAACTAATTTCTCTCCTCTAGAGTTTGCGTAAGGTTTTAGGAGTTCTCCCTATATGGATGAGTGTGAGAAAAGAGCAAGGGAAATCTGATAATTTATATGAAATATAGCTACACGGATCATGCTCTTGCATAAGTGCATCATTGCTTGTTGCTACCATGACTCTTCATATTGATGATTCCTGGCAGAATGGAGTGACAGCACAAACTTCAAACAAACATTGCCCAAAACCTCTTGAATACCACATATGTATATGTTCGTTCATACACAGTATGTACACACACAGAAAACACCCTCAATAATATCCCACTCATAGCACACAGTTAAACAGAGGAATCTTCTTTCTTCAGTGCCATACAGGAATGCAGGAGAGAAGAGGTTCTTCAGCAAGCTTATTTTCAAGGAGAAACTGCTGTCTGGTCTGATGCATTGAACCACAGAACCACACACACAGTCACACACAGAATTGCTCATACCCATTTCCTGAAGAGTAGAAGTTGGGCCTCCAGAAGACACACCTCCCCCCGAGGCTCTGGCTTCTCGGGACATCAGTGATGAGGCAAGGGATCCTCCTGTGATCCCAGAGGGAGTGAACCCCGCGTTGCGGACGTTCTGGTCAGACATGATGCTTTCTGCTGGTGAGAATTCCAGTGAAGCATCCAGACACTGCTCAGCCCACCTTTTTATACCCTCTCCAGCTGATAGTGAGGAAATGAAACTGCTGCCATGGTAAGGGAGAATAGAAACTGAAACTAATCCTCAGCCAGGAAATGAAACTGAACTTTGTCAATGGGCCTTTATACTGCTGTTGCCACGACCGAATTTAGGCAAACCAAGTAATTTCCTCTTGTGATACTAAAACAAATTACTAGTGCATGAGTCATTGTTTGGCAACTGATGCAGCTGAGAGCTTTCCTCCTTCACACTTTTGCACTGCTCTGAATTGCACCGAATTGCATCTGTGGAAGGTACTGCCTTGTTTTAAGAATTCATACAACTCTGAGTAAAGACAAGAGACAAAAAGGCAGTAAAGTGGTGGCGTGCAGAGACTTCAGGTGGGTTGGTTATCACACCCAGAGTTCAGCTCTGGTACAGCTACCCCTGAAAACTCTGGCTTACACAGAGCTGGAAATCAGAACTCAGCTAACAATGGGTGGTGGGAATTAATTTCTGTATGGAAGGAGCCATGAGGGGACCTTGTGTCGTTTGAGCAGATTGACACCGAAGCTTTGTTCTTCCTCATGCAAGTCCCTCTAAAGCAGAGCCTCTGCCTTTAATGAACAGGTCTTTGCAAATGGCACACATGTCTTTATCACAGCTTTTCCTAGCCAGGGTTTAAATAAGGCTCATTAAAAATCCATGGACATCCCTTAGGTAAAGAAGAATATCTGATTAGGTCACACTACCAGAGGAATGGGTCTCAAATAAGAAATACACAGAATCAAACTGTAGTGTTTTCACAATATCTTGTACATGGTGGGTTATAGAACGAAGGATATGGAATCTGTTCCTCTCTTCTTATATGTGCTATTTATCTTAGCAGTGGAATATCTGGCCCATGTACCCCTAAGCAGCAGTGATCTTTTAACTCTTTCTTTCATTCAACTTTTCTTTAATTCATATATGTTAGTTTTCTTTAATTCTAATGTCAGTTATTTTTGGTTTTTACTCTGCTTGCATTAAGTCTTCTGTAATTATGATGTGTCTTTAACCCCATAATTTCTTAGGTTCCTCATTTATCATTTTAATTAATGTTATAAAATATCCAAAGTTGAGGCTTAAATGCAGGTAAAATTCCGCATAAGAATAAGATAGTGAATGCTACAAGCCTTCTTCAAAGTCACAATAAATCAAAAATGTCAGTTTCTTTGTACATATTGCTGCAGATCTCCTTCAAACATGGTAAAATCTTTTGGTGCTTTGTTAATAGAATTTATTTAATATTATAAACAGCCCATTAGGAAAGGATGGTAAAGTTTAGCAAGGCCATGGAAAATGAAGGCTTTACAGTCTGAAGAGACTTTATATGAGGTGACATTTTACTCAGTCGAAAACAAATCATAATGAATACACACAAATTTGTTTAACTAAAAATAATTAAAACTAGATATAATAAAATTTTTACTGCAAAAAAATTGTCTCAAGGCTATTGAGATTGGCAGAGACATCAGAAAATAAGCAGGTAAAGAAGAAATTACTAGAAGTCTCATAAAAATAAGATGAAGAAACACGGTGGAATAAAGAAAGGGAAGCCACTGGAGGGATTCAGGGGAAGCCTTGGACTTGCCTCTAAAAACTTGCCCAATGATTTGGACTCTGGTTCAATCTGCTTATCATCTCTGGTCCTTGCTGTGCCCTGGCAATGTGAGACATTGACATCACAGTCTCCAATTTAGAAAGACACAGTGTCACTGCTGAAGTGGGATTGGGAACAAGAACACATTTCTTGAGCCTGCAGCTTCCAGTGGTCCTCTCTCTCCACTGATTCTTCCAGAAAGGTGTGCTTGTGTGCTTCTCCTTTCACTGTGCAGCTTTGTGTGAGACATTCTCCTAAATGGTTCTCCATCTTTTTTTCCTCTTTTTTTTTTTTTTGTTCTTTGTTTTATTAGCGTTTACAGTCAGAAAGGGTAACTTCCAAGATAATAGGCAAGTGTAGTTAATGTTCAACTGTGTTTTCAGGACAACTGGCACAGAAGCAGTCAGGCAGTTGTAAGTCTTTGTGGACTATTTGCCAAAATCAAAGCAGCGATACTTAAAGAACTAAATGGATGCAACTTTTAGTTAAAGTATGGAAAGAAACAAAACAAAACAAAACAAACCTATTCATTTTTATCACAGAGCTTGGCATTATAACACTAAATTGTACCTGGGTGAATGTCTGGATAAGTTAGCTTCCTCATCCCAGAAACTAAAAATCATAGAGGAGGTGAGTGGTGTGAGCTGACCTGAAAAGCATCCAGTGGCACTTCTAAGCCTGAGAGACCAGAGGGTCAAAGCCATGAATACCAAGAGTCTGACTGCCCTTATTTTTAGTTCTAATACAATTTCAGTAGCCTTAGGTGCTGGAGCAATTAAACACAGAGCTAACAGCTTAACTCTCTGAGTTTCAAGTAGAAATGAACCCATAGGTGTCAAAAATCTAGACTATGTGCTCTTTGAAAGGAATTGGAAAGCCAGAGCCTGGATTGGAAGTACTCTGAAAATTTGAGTGGTGGGAATTCTTCTCTTCTTAAAATAAATAAATAAATAAATAAATAAAGAGAGAGAGAGAGAGAGAGAGAAAGGAAAAATAGGTTAAGCTGAAAACATCAAACAAACCAATGCAATCAGATGTGCAGGCAACTCTTCTATATTTTCCTTGAAAGGACCTTAATCTCTTGTGCTTGTGGATATAAACGGTTTTGTCTCAGAAATATTTACCTCAGTGAAGCTGGGCAGCTGATCAGAGACATTAATCTCTGCTTTTGGTAGTCACCTTTTTTATTTCAATAACATGTTCATTGAAGTCACTTTTTCATAAACATTTTCCCATAAACCTCTGTTTCAAAAGAGATTATTCAAACAGCTTTTAAACAATAATCTTTTGAAGGGTCTAATTGAAGGAAATAAACCTGTAGAGAATCTGACTGAACCAAAGATCTTCAGCATCCAAGATTATCTATCTGTCACCCTCTGACCTATTTCCTTTACACTACTTTTTAATTTTTGTAGCAATTATAGTGTATATGGATAATACCTATTAGCATATTTATGGTCATTGCTTCATATTTATTGTCTGCACAACTCATTAATCTTCATCTAGTGTGTGAGGCTGACAGCTCAATCTATTTTGCAATCTCTGGGCAGCAGCCATATCCAAGAAGCTTTTGTTTCCCTGTAAATAAACTGTGTTCAGGACCAGAGGACAATGGTACATCATGCAGTGATTGACACAAGCCATGGCTGCTAATCAAAAGTAGATTTTATTACCAGCTGAGTCAAGTGCATTATGGGGCCATTGTTCTAGTACTGTCAGGGCAAGAGCATACGTAGTCAGTCACCTTCTCAAGATGGGTTGATTGTTCTCCAAGATTAGACAGAGTTGCCTTATTATCCATCCCAGACAACAAGGCATCTCACCCAAACAGACGCCTTTACAGAAACTGCCTGTACATTGAATTGATTTGAATTGCTAATGCATAATCTGTCCAGCACAGATGTGCAATGAATATTTGGATGTTGTTTTGCATGTCAGTTGAGAAGACTGAATGATGAGGTGATGATCGTTCAGTGATGGGTACTGGACATTTGCCAACAATTGAGTTTGAGCACTTTCCCTGACAGTAATCAGATCAGCTTCCAAAACGTCTTTTCTTCAATTCACTGACAATTTATGTTAGAAGATAATGCAACTCTCTCACAGTTAACACAGTTGGCAGCAATTTGCATTTTTTTCATATAATTAAATTTTTCATTTCACCCAAGAAGAAATGCAAGCCGCCTATAACTGATACAGATATTCCAAGACACTTCCAAAGTATCTCCACCAGAATAAGGCCATCTAGATAGGCCAAAAATGGCAAAACTCTTCACAATATGGGTAGCACTAGTTTTATTAGTTCTAGAGCCACATTTGCTGTGAAAAAATAGCAATCTTGCTATCAAGCCTGATTAGGTAAGGTCTCCCAAAAAAACAGTTTATGAAATCACATTTAACATATGTCCATCACCATGCTTAGGGTAGGTCAGCAAGCAGAGTTATCTGATTTAAAAATTCTCAGTGTGGGCAAGGATTGACGTAGTGCAAAATAAGAACATAAAAGAACCCCGTAAGACTGATATTATGAAATGATGGACTAATACCAGCTCACACTGTGACATCATGTGATTCATGTGAATGTGAAAGAGGTCTTTATGTAGTCATAATCATAGAATCATACAGAAATTTAGATTGGAAGGAAGCTCTGGAGATCATCCAGTCCAGCCAGGGAATTATCCTCTTATTTGCTCAGAGACACACTTGGTTGAGTTCTAAGTATCTCCATGGATGGTGATTCCACATCTTTTCTGTGGAACTTGGTCCATTATTTAACTACCCATACAGTGATTTCTTTTCTCTGTATATCTAGTCAAAATTCTGCAAATTATGTCTGGTTTTGTCCTTTATCTTTGCATCTCCAAGGAGATGCTTCATCTTCTTCATATTCCTCATTATTAGAACCCCACCATTAGGCTATAAGTAGCTAAAAAGGTATTGTTAGCTTACAAAATCAGAGGATTGTAGGGACACTTCTCTGATATCCAAGAAATTTTACTTTCTAACTTTATTGAGGTATGTGTCTAGTGAATCTCTAATCATATAACCAATCACCACTCCTCAGAAATAAATACTAATGCTTCTCAAGAACTTCTAGAGCTCCTTTTAGAATATTTATTAACTCTTGCATGGTCTTTATCTGTTTTCAAAGGTAGAGATGAGTACTCATGAGTGTGTAACATAGGGAAGAATCACTTCCTTTAACTTATCAGTCTTCTACTAGCCAAATTTATTATAGCTAGGAAAAAACTGGCAAGTGATTGATCTAGAAGTCTACAGGTAAATTATATAATATTTTCATATGTCATCCTTTTTTCAGGATTAGGCTGTGTGTTTTTCACTTGGATTTTTATTATCATTTTCATCTGCCAAACACAAGATATCATCATCCCTGCATTACAGATGAAACAAATCACAAAGTGGCACTTGCGGCTTTTGGGGGAAGAAAATTTTAGTTTTGTAAGTTTTAATTTTGTGTGCTATTAAAAAGAGAACTAAACACATTTAACATCTATATGCACTGCATACTCATATCAGCTGAAATTCTACAGAACTTTCAGCTAGAAATCCAGAAAAAAAGCATTTGAAAATCTGAGAAGATTAAGTTTAGGCCTTAAATGGAGTTAGGTGGCAAAAATGTTATTGATGTCCACTTTGCACACACAGATTCCAGCCTGTGCTCCTCACAGCTCCCTCTGGTTGGATCATGCCCCACAGTGGCCCCTCTGCTTTTGACCTCAGTATTATGTTGGAGAGCACAGTCCCTCCTGACATTACAGTTTATGCCAGGACTCTACTCCATAGTCCAAACACATGAAATGAGACCCTGTTCAAAGCAGACTCTGCAAAAGAGGGAGTAGTCCTGCCTTGAATGGTCAGGCTCAGAGGATTCACCCAGATCAGGGCTGAGCCCTTCAAGAGCAGCACTGTAGGAACCAGGGGAAGAAGTACCACTCAGACATAGAGTTATGTCCCATTTGTTCTCTGCCTTCAAGGAAGTCTCCATTATTACATTGGGCTTCCTCCTGATCCTCTAATTTCCTATCCTGACCTGCCACATGCCCTTGACAGACTGAAATGGATGCTTAGGTATCATTCTCAAGGCTCTAAGGGCAATGGTACTTGGAAGATGTCATGGAATAGCCAATGCTAATGTTCTGAGTGGAATAATATTTTTATTCCAAAACCATTTAACAGAAGCCATTATTCCTGCACTGCAGATCCTTTCCCTATGTTTAAATGTTTTACTTTACAAAACATGGACAGTTACTTCAGCTAACAAATAAATGTCAGCAGCAGGGTCTTTGATTTTTTGAACCTGAAAACGGAGGTAAAGATGAAATGTTCCACACATAAGTGACAAAACTGTGTCATCTGCCAAGTTAGAGTTCCATTTGACCATGAGGTTTCAGTCTTCCCATGCACAGTTATGCCAACAAAACCTCAGAGTACAGGAATACAGACTATTTTAGCCTCTGGGAAGACAAAAAGTCTCAATCAGTTCATACGGTCTTCAAGATGTATAGATTTGAGGGAAAATATTAAGTCTTTCCGAAATCTAGGAAGCAGGTTCATGAAGATAATAGAATAAGTATACAAGCCACTAATAAGTTATATCCCTCTCTTAAAGAAATATAAGATGATACAATTTTCTGGAAGAAATTTATTGAAAACAAAAATAAAATGTAAAACAATAGAATTCATGGTCAAAGTCCTGTTATTAACAACACTCAGTTCTCACTGCTATTCAAATATAATAACAATTGGTGCCTTAAGAAAGCCATTTCAAAACACACAATCTGCAAACATTAAGTCTATGTAAGTATGGGCAGCTTTTCTAGTTCACAGATCCCACATGGATAAGCACTGTGTGTGCTCCAGGGAAAGTGCTGAGCAGTTCAGAATGGCTCAAGTCCCCCAGGCCAGCTGCTTCCTCAGCCAGGGAACCTGATCCAGCAGATCCTAGGGCAGGCCTGGTGGGTTCAGTCCACATAGCATCTGCTGGCAGCAGAAGGAGGAGGAAAAGAGTCTGTGGTGCCTACCATATCTAGTCCAAGCCAGAGGACATTAATTCCATTATGGTATTGGCTTATGTGACTTGCCAGATCTCTTCCCAATGTCCCAGACTGCAGCCCCTGCATCCAAGGAGTGCACTCCAACCATGTGAGTCTGTGGTCAGCATCACAGGGTCCAAGGAACAGAAACAAAGTACTGTTCTCAGAAATGAAAGGGCAAGTCTTGTCAGAAGACAGAAACAGAGCAGAAAGAGAGCTTAAAATATATGGACTTCTCCTTGCCTGTAAATTGAAGGGAATATTACTTCCCTGTTTCCAGGAGATGTCTGAAGCCATATGTAGTATGCTACTCAAGCATCATGTTAATAAGCATAGTATAAGCATTTAATAAAGACAAAGAGGTTTCAAACACTAATAGCATAAGTGCTGGAAATGCTTTTACATTTGAAAAGCAATTATTGACAAAGTGGTCAGTCTATTACATAGGTGAGAGCTCTGAAGACCAGATGTCCTGATTTACTTCTCAGTTCCAGCTGCAAGATGCATGGACAGGTTTCAGACCATGCTTAAAAGGACTGAGAGGCTTCTTCGGAAGAGCAATGAGTGGTTGCTTCTTTTAGATTCTTCTAGGCCTTAACAACCTATTCCAATTAAGACAAACCTCTTATTTTCTGTTTCTTAGAAAGTTTTTTTCATCTGGAAGATGTTTGGATTTGTCATGAACCTTCTGTTTTGAGAATGGAGGCTACAAATAAATGTAGTACAACATCTGAGATATTGTAAAGGATAAAGCAGCATGAGCAAGGATGAAGTACAGTAAGAAGAGCACAAGTGAAAGCCCTCTCTGGAAAGATCACAGAGCACATCCTCTTGGCAGACACACCTAGGTCTACCTGAAGTAGAAGAAAGCAATCAGCACTACTCAACATGGATTTGCCAAGGGCATGTTGTCTGTGGCCATCCTGACTGCTCCCTGTATCAAAGTGCCTGCTATCCCAAGTGCCATGGAAGCTTTTGTAACAGAAAGAAAAAAAAATGTCAAAAACCACCCAGCTATTTTTAAAGAAGCTTGCAACTGTAAACAAAAGAAAAAGCTTCCTAGTCTCCACAGCATTTAGGGAAACAGGTCTGATCTGTCCATGGGTAAATGCCTTGAAGCAATAGTGCCTTCAGCAATTAGGTAACTTTCCTAATAACAGAGAAGCCTGAAATCTTCTGAGCATCACCCATTTATGACAGCATGATGCAAGCCTTATGGAAAGGTTCATCAAACAGATCTAAATCCTTGTGGCTAGTTCTTAAATGGGAAAGAAAGTGCTTCCCTATTTATAATGCTGCAGCTTCTGGGCAAGACAGTGAAAGACTTAAATTAAATGTCAAATAATGAGGTACTAACAATAAATAATGAAGAGATTTCTGTTGCTTGTGGTGGCTGCAGATAAGACACTGGATAAACTATTTACTGCAGGTGAGTTGAACAGTCCTAGATGGATCATTTTGTCCTAGATGGATTGTCTTTGTCTTTGCTACTTGGATGAGTGGGCAGACTGCTGTGAGACTGTGCTGCCCACATCTCAGGGCTTTTATGTTCCCAGGCCTTGTCTGTACTGTAAATTAGCTGAAAGTGTGCCAAAATTTCAAGAGCACTTGCCTCTCATCTTTTCTCCTTATACAATATAGACCCACCTGGTCTATAGGGGCACTCACTGCCCCTACTTGTCTGCACTGTGTAGACATCATGAGATGGGAGGGGCTACAAGGAAGACACCCTGCAGTGTGGTTCATCTCTACCATTCAGCTAGACATTATTCTGGAAAAAAACCAGGCTGCAGGACCTGATTAGTTGAAAGAGGTCACAGTACCCTCCAGTGAAGTACGTGACTGTGAGGGAGAAAGAGCTGGAAATTTCCCCATTTGCACTTTGACACCACGATCTAGCTATACCTACATCTGTCTCTTACCATTATTTTTCTTCCGTGCCAAGGTCCATGCCTGTTGGTTTGTTCTGTTAAGACACTGGTGTGCCATCAGAACACTGGGGTTGCTTCTTGGGCTGCAGAATCTGCACAGAAACCCCAATCCTGATGACAGAGCATCGAGTAACTCTTTATTCCCCGTAGCAGAGTGATATTTAGGAAGGTGTCTCTATGGAAAAGCCATAAAAGCTCAGGTTAAATATCAGCAGCTATTCTAAGTAAATGAGAGAATTGGACGTGCTCACAGGGTGCCAATGAAGCTGCTGAGAGTAGTTAGTGCCATCGGAAAAAGCAGAATAAATGTATAGCATTTGCTGGCTCTTCTTTGGTACAGAGAAATAGGACTTGAAATCTTATTTGTTCCACAAGATTTTGACACTTGTCAGTTCCTGCCATGGTTATGTCACAACTCATGTGAAAGTGAGTTTCATCAGCTTAAATGAGATGTCGTCTGAAAGTCTACGGATAACTTTCTGGCTGTAGGCCCACCCCCATCCATTTCTCCTGCTCTTTTCTTCTGTAGAGGTTGAAATATTCTTTGCAATTAGCAGAGGGAGTCTGTTACAGAAGGAATACAAACAACATCTCAAAGTTGAAAAACCGGTTTTACCCTTCTTGTCCCTGTCCACCAAGACCAGCACCAAGCAGAGTAAAATGGCCAATCTGAGTATTTTGGCGAGGTGAGAGTTTCAAATATGAACTTAGTTACCTTGCTCACCTTGTAAAGGCCTGAAGTGAGCATGGTGTAGCCTGTCATTTCACAGGAACATTGGGAATCAATTCCCTGGCCTTTTATGCATCAATGTTTAACAGCACAGTTCTAAGGTGAGTTTTGAGCTCAGAATCGCTATGGTGGAGCAAAGATATAGAGTCTTACGGAAAGGAAAAACATGAAACCTACTGCTGGAATCAATCAGACTTAGATTCTGCCTTAGTTTTGTCCATTTAATGCTATTAAGGGGGATTTTTTTGTTTGTTTTGTTTTGTTTTGTTTTTAACTTGCTGAAACTACAGCCTTTGTTATTTGTTTTAATCAACTTTCTATTGCCATTGTAAATGACCTTGCTCTTTGTCTGAGTGAGAAAATCTTATATAAAAGGGTTCTTAAAGGAGAAAGGTGAAAACTAGATGAATCCTGCAGGCAAGAGAGGAGAGATTTGAATTAAGTTGTAAAAGGAGTTGATCTTCCTGCCTGTTTATCATCTGCTTATTATCCAGAGGAGTTTCCATCCAAGCAGCTGTAATATTGCAGCGACTGGGTACTGGTATGTGAGCACCAGGGATTTTTTTTTCCAAGTTCATACCATGGTCATTGGAAGAGGTCTCACAGAACACAATGTATTGCAGATTTCATCTTTCTTTCACTCTTCTGTAGGGCTTTCACATGCTCATAAGAGAATAGCATCTCAGTACCACGTACAATTGCACACAGCATTAATCACAACAGGCAGGAACTTCTGCTCCTTTCCTCGTGCACATGCTAACCACGAAGGCCATTCTAGGATGGAACAGAGATGAGAACAGATTCCTGAGTATTTCGTAATAGGCAGGTGTCTCTTGTATCACAATTAACAGTGCAGAGGTGAAGTACAAAGGTGAAGAGATTGAGGAAACAAAACCTGATAAAAGCAAACAATATGAGTAAGGGGACAGGGAGTGCAAGAGACAGCAAACACAAGGTATCAATGCCAATATAACCTTTCTGGACTTGAGGTATGGCTCACCTGTGCTTTCAGCACAGTAACACCTTGGGTTTGGAGTACTTTTTCCTCTCTTCTGAACAACCCTTCTGCAAGTCCAAAGCAATTACAAAGTTGTTAGCACGTAAAAAAGATTTTGTGGTTGGCAAGCCAAACTGGTGATATATCAGGCTCTAGATGAAGATATGAAGGGTATTACTCTATCAGCTGAGTTCATAAAAAGATCTTCTATTACATATTTTCTCAAATCAGAATATATTTATCTACTTGGAATTTAGGTTGAAGAGGCTGTGCCTTCCTACAGTTCATTAAAATAAATCATGTGTACACACGTATATAGATTCTGATTCACATTACTGTGGAGAAAATTAGATATAATTTCTTACATATCTCAATGTTATTCCTTCCAAGTTAGTATGTGGTTTGGACCTATTTTATGTCTGACAGAAAAATACCTTTCAGGAGACTGTTTCAAGGGGGAAGTCACTTTCTTTGGAGAAAAGCATATTTCTTACTGAAAATCCTGCCTTTATTATCATTGCCACTAAAAATCCTGGTTTCTCCTCGATCTTGATTTGAAGAAGATCCTGGCACAGAATGTTTTATTTCAAGCCTTTGCATTTCATGGCATTTCATGCCTTTCTAATCCTTTTTATTAGCCATTTATTTTAATATTTTTGTGACTGCTTTGTGCTCTAGTGGATCTGCTTCTTCAAAATGGATCTTTGAAATATGCTGCTCTTCTGTGTATGGTGGTCTCAGGATTCAGTTTCTCTCAACCTGTTTTTAGGATTGGCAGAAAAATGAATCATTTAATGAAAACTGCAAGGAGCAGATGAAACTGTGTCCCTTGCTCAACCAGAGATTTTTGCTTTAAGTTACTTCTGGGGAAAATTAAGGAAACTTCTAAAAGTGTAGGTACCAGGTTCTTCACATTCTAAAGAAAGGAATGTTTATGCTTACTGATTCCTATCAGATTGACACATGTTTTCTAAAACTTCTGGTCTATTAATTTTTAAAAATTCCACCTGTATTATTCCTCATCTTTATTTTAGATGACCACAGCTGCTAGTTTTTTTCTATATTGTTGTGGAGAACCTTTTTACCTGTATAAATCAGAGTGCATTTTTCCTCATTTTTAACAGGTATGTAATCAAAATCTCTGTCCCTTGTCACAGAAGGGAAAGCACAGAAGTTTGTTAGAGCTGCTGGGTTAGACTACTATGTCAGATAATTGGCAAGTGCCATTACTCTCCGCGGAGAATATTCCGAATTTAATTCTAATTGACATCTACTTCAGCCTCTAGAAATGTCTCACTAACAACCCCATAACCCCCAAGTTCTAGCAACTGACTTCCCTTTAAGAATACGTAGGCAGAAGGCAACCTTACTGTGAGCATTTTTATCCCCACGAAGGACAGGCTGGATTGGATCTCTCTCACTCAAAAGGTCGCCTCTCCACAGTGGGTTCATGTACACACAAAGTACTTTCAGACTCAAGCATCCCAGATTATTTATGAAATGTAACAAGAATGCAAGATGGGGAATTTTACCCTCTCACCTATCATGAACTCACATATAGCTTTGGTAATTAAAAATTCATAGATGAAGATTTTATTCACAGTAAATCACAAATTGGTATCTTAAGTTAAAAGTGCCAATTTCTTGTCCTGAATTCCCACTAAAGTGTTAGAATACTTCTATGCAGAAAATTATATGCTGCTGGAATAGGTGAGAAAGCATCCTCTCCTTTAAGTATTGTTAAATCAGACACTGGTACTGGATGAATGGAATATCCCCTCTTGGCAGAATTCTCCGAGTGTATTGCATTTTATGTCAATGCATACATTTTTCCTCAGACAGGAGCTGTTTCAGGAAGAGAGATGTTTATTTTCATGTCCTTCAAGCATTCTATGTGCTCTTTGGGTGGTCTCTTGATTAATTTTTCCATGGTTTGGGATTCTACCAAAGAACAGAAGAGACCTAAATATGGATCAAGAATCAGATTAGATTTATTTTCTGTTTCCTGATCCTGTTTCAGCAGGATCGGTCCAAAAGCAAATGCTTATGCCTAGTATTATTTGTGTGCTAATACAGTTTCCAGCTCCTAATCACAATTATTGATGGAGTTTCTAAGCAATTACTGTATTTGGACCATCACTTTTGTTCTTTGCATGTTATAATCCACGCTCAGTTGTGCTGGTGTATGTGCATTGTTTTTATTAAACCAATAAAACCAACAGCTACACAGCCAGTGCATTCTCCCAGGTGATACAATCATTTACCTAGAGCAAAGGCTACTTTCTGGTTTCGTTTCTTCTAAGTTGAGAGCTGGGCAACAGCTATGATCTGTAACTCACACATCTCCAGGTCTGCCCTGCTCACCTTGCCTGGTCCCTGTGGGATGCCCACTTCACGGCACGCGGCTCCTGGCTCCCTGTTCCTTAGTGACCAAACGGTCCTTCCTGCTCTCTGGGCACTCTAGGCTGACTGAATCCAGACATGTGTAAGAGGTAAGAGAGAGATTTGATGGGAGAGGAACTGAGATACCTGGCAATGGGGGTTGCTCTGGATTTCTCCCTGACCTATTTGAATGATGTTTCCTTTGTCAGCACCAACACGGTTTCATTCTCCCCGACCATTGCTGAGCCCCCACTTCATTCAGTGGCTCCACATCCTGCACTGCTATTGTAGGAACTCTGCTTGGACATCTCTCACCTTGGTGGGGCATCAAATGCCCTGTTAGACTCCAGTCACTGGGTCCCACCGAGATGTCCTTTGTCATGTTAGGCTTCTTGACTTTCAGTTTGTTAAGCAAACAGGGGTTAAAAGGGGATGAAGGAGGTAAATGCTCTGTCTCTTGCCAGGTGCTAAAAGAGGGGTGCCAGTGGGGGACAGATTCCAGCTAGGTTTCATGCTTCCACAGTTCTCTGTCCTCTTGTCCTGTGTTCCTAGAGGAGGTAATGGTCAGGATCTCTTCCTGCAGTCAGTTGTTTCGAGGTTTGTACTACACACAGCACCTTGTTCAGCTGTAGGTTTGTTTATGGGGCTCATCCTAGCCAGGTTGAAGATTTAAAAGAATAAATCAGACAAGATTTTTGCCTTTCTCAAAGCTTGCTATACAGTGCAGGAGTTCTGTGCATAATTGTGAGGGGAAAAGTTAATTAAGTCAAAATACAAGTGTGTACCATAAATACTGTAAAGTAGGTTGATTGATGACCAATTTCCCCAAGACTGATTATCTAACATAGAGGTTTTTAAACTTAGCAACTTCCGCTCCCCTTCTCCATGTAAAACCACTCCAAATGATTTCTATTTTCATTTTGTCAGTCATTATACCTTTTCTCTCTTTCATTACACAGAAATTGGAGTCATAAAGATACTATAATGTTAATAGATCTGTCTCAGAGTCCATGAGGTGAAACTTGTTGGTCTTCTCATATGACCAACAGTGCAAAAATCTGGAACCAACTCAATTATCTTGGGCACCAAACAATAATGGGACACTAAAGAACTGCACATCCATAAATCAATAGAGAGGAACCCCTAATTTATTTCTTTTTGGGTCACACATTCTATTTTCACCATAAAAGCAGATAAGGAGAACTACAATTAAACTGCCTTTCCTTCTCTACTGTTTGTATTAACATTCATGCTATTGAATATACCCCTTCCTTAATACTATATTTTTTTCAGTATTCTACAGTTATTGTTTCATTAAAAATACCCCTGTGATACTAACTCTATAATAAATTACAATTCAAAATAAAATATCAGCCATTTCATCCATGAGAGAGAATAAAGCCATAATAAAAAATAATAAAGTTTACCAATATGGTAATGTAGCATGAGGTTTTTATAGACTCCATGCAAATGTTAAAATCTATAAATTTTTTATATAGTGTAAAATTGTAAAAAATAGCAGTGAAGGGGGAGGGGAAAGGAAAAAACCAGCAGCGTCAGATTGGCTTAATCACAAAATTTTCAGATTTCTTTTTAGATTCTAAAAAAGAGAGTATAAAATTATGCATAATAAATTATTTGTTTGTGGCCTATCTTACTGACTAAAGGTGAATTGAAGGAAAACTCTATCTTTGCACCTCCCAAACCCACAGTATTGGTAAGTGAAGAAACTCTAAAGCCTAAGCACCGCTCTCCTTGCCTCTCTTTGCTTACACCTAGTATCTTGTACATACTCTGCCCTTATTTTTCCAATTATTAAACAACTTTTTTAGTTGGCTTCTTTTTATTCATTTGGGGTGTAAGACAAGATAGCAGGACATGCAAATTTGGGGAAGAGAGAGGAGAGGAGAGGAGAGGAGAGGAGAGGAGAGGAGAGGAGAGGAGAGGAGAGGAGAGGAGAGGAGAGGAGAGGAGAGGAGAGGAGAGGAGAGGAGAGGAGAGGAGAGGAGAGGAGAGGAGAGGAGAGGAGAGGAGAGATCCTCCTTGCTGCCATTTCCTATTTTTTGCATCATCCTTCACACCACACTGGTGGGATATGAATTTAAAACTTTCATTTTCTTGTCGACTAATGATAACTTATTTAATGATATTAATGCAATATTTAATATTTCTTCTGACAGTAGATTGCACAAGGCATATACAATTTGATTTAAAGAAAACTCTCATAAATAATTTTTTAAAATTTAAATAAAGGAGAAGAGAGGAAAAGGTATGGATTTCTGGAACATATTCAAAACAGGTACAAAAATTACTGTTTAAGAACCTGCCTTTTTAGAAACTCAACACTGGTCAGCCTTGTTTTCTCATACTGTATTGGTCTAGAGACAGCACAAAAAATGTACTTGATATACCCTAGAACAAACTAACTTGTAAAATATGGGAGTACTTACTGTCCTCTCATGATGGAGCTGCTTCCATTTAATTGACAGGAAGCTTGTCACTGACAAAACATCCTGGATTCTATGTCCATAATCCTTTTTGGATTTCCAAAAAGGAGTAGAGGAAGTAGAGAGGAAACAAAGCTACACAGTGATAAAATAAGGAACTGATTGCCTGCACTTCTGAAATGAGAAGTCTCTTTATCCTGTAAACCTCAAACTTCGTTTTCATGTGTGGGTCTTTAAAACCGCAGTAGGCAAAGACCAGGTTGGATGGAGCTTTGAGCAACCAACTTTGGTTTGGTGGTGGGTGACTCTGCCCATGGCAGTATGGTTGCAACAAGATGATCTTTAATATCTCTTTTAATATCTCTTCCAACACTAACCAGTCTATGATTCCATGACAATATGAGACTAGATGGAGAAATGCTCAAGGGAACAGAAAAATAACTCCACAGGAGCACAGAATAGTCTGAGTTGGAAGGGATCCAGAAGGATCATTGAGTCTGGTTCTTAAGTGAATGGCCCATGCAGGGATCAAACCCACCACCTTGGCATTATTAGCACCGTGCTTTAATCATAGGGTTCATAGGAACATAAAAACACAAGTCACAGCATAATCTGGAAACATTTAAGAACAATCACACATTTAATTTCTTGATTTGACACACTACCTCCACTTCCACTCCACGTTTTTTGTCAAAAGAAGGTATGGGGCTTTCTGACCCTTCACAGAAGCCTGCCATTTTAAGGTGGCTCCAACATATCTGGGATCAACATGCCAGCAGTCAGGGTCCACCAGGTATCCCAGGAACTCCAACCTGAGCTGTTGAAAAGAGCTGATTTCTGGGGTTTGACATGGAGTCACCACTGCTGCAAGTGACTCAGGACTTCCCTGGCATAGCCTGTGTGCCTGTTGAGTGCTGGAGAACACGAAGCTGCTGAAGACACCACTACATAGCTGTCAAACAGACTGTGCAGCACATTATGTGCAGAACCATGGAAGGTGGTCAGAGCACAGGAGAGACCAAACAGTACCACAAGATCCTCGTAGTGTCTATATCTGGTTCAGAAAGCACTTTTCCACTCATTCCCTTCTCGCATGCAGGAAGTGCAGTTTCTTAGAGTTTGCCAGCTTCTTTTGATAATCCAAAACAGGCTTTTCCAGTGTCACAGTTCTTCTGGTGGCACCTACTTGGAAGGGACCTCACTTCCCATGGGCGTGAGAAGCACAAGAAGCTCCTGAGGAACAGAGAGTCATTCACCACATCCTGCCTTACTGTCCTGCCGAAGTCTTGGTGGGCATTTTGTTACGGAAGCAGATGTCTCCGGGCCATAGGGGTTATACTGTCTCATAATCAAGCCCAAAGCAGGAGCCACACCCCCATGTCTTTTTCTTTAGACAGATCACTCCTACAAATAACAATTTTACATCTGAGACAAACAGGGCCTGGCAATCCAAGCTGCCTCTGAGGAGTGGTAGCGCACTCTTGAGGCAACAGAAGAACCAACAGTGGTGCTGGCCTACCACCAGAGCACAACTGATAGACTGGCCCAAGCTCTGGGGTAGGCCAGTCCTAACCACCTCATGTTGCAGGTCACTGACAGACATAGACTTTAAAGGGGCTTGCTTTTCACACCAGCTTCCAGAGTCAACTGATTTGTGTCTTTATTGGCCAATTACTTCCCCTGATGGAGCTCCAGCACTCCAGTGCTTGCCCACTGCAGTTGTGGTCCCTCCAAAAACTGCTTAAAGGAAGTCATCTGGTTTTGGACCACGTCATCCAACCTTCCTTCAATGGGCAGGGATATCTCTTACGAGATCAGGTTTCTCAAGATGGAAAGCAAGAGATCTTGAAGAGGCTTGCAGTGCTCTGCCACACTTCTGCCACAGGTTCCTGCAGGAATCTGAGCCAAATCTGCAGCTGATGGGGAGCCTGAAGGCAGGCTCCATGCAGGAGGAGGTCCAACCCACCTGCCATGAAGCAGCAGGATGGGGGCTGCTCTGCAAGGGATGACAGCAAAAAGTCAGGGGAGATCATATCACAGGGCAGTGACCCCACCGACCACGGCACAGTACCCAAGCAGGGCAGCCTGGTGACAGTAGCAGCTGTTGACAGTCACACTGATCACCAGGTAAATGTGAGATGGCAGGTCAGGTCCAAGTGGAATCCATGAAATTCAGTGAACAGAAGCTGCAGGATATAGGACTAGGCACATGCCTGCCAGCAATACAGCTCAGGAAAGGGCTGGAGGCCAAGGCTGGAGCAGAAACAGAGCTACCCCTGCAGCTATGCTGACAAGCATGCGCCAGTGTGTCTCCTAAGGCTCCAGGTTAACTCCAGGACAGCTGAGAGAGGAGAATGTAGCACAGACTAAGCAAGCATAGGAATTGGCCTCAGCCACCTTGTACCTTCTGAAAGGAACTTAAAACCGAGCCCAAACATGTCTTGAGGGTGTTCATCTGACCACAGATAGTTTTCACCATCCCTTCTGGTCCTTCAGTCATCCATTGCCATACCCATGGTGAAAAAGTTGCACAAATATTTAGGGAAACTTTTCAGGGAAAAGTTTCTGCTCCAGGGAAAGGAGCAGAAATGCAGGACCAGGCTACAGAGAGTATAGATTCAGGCTTGCCAGTTTTTCTGATTGAATAGAAATGTAGGAAATACGGCCTGTGAGACAATCCGCTCTCACTCTGTTAACAAGTAAAAATTACAGTACTCCAACTTCTCGATTAAAGACAAACTTCGTGCGTTTTTGTTTGTTTTACTTCAAATAAAAGTATCCTGAGACCTGGGTTTTGGTCCTAAGCCACAAAATGAATGGTCTCTCTGCTGTGAAGTACTAATGTGGAAATGCCTGAAACTATCTTAAACAGAAATTGCAGAATTCAGACTACAAATTATATTTCCTACCACACTACAAATTGTATTTTATAGGTAACACTGGATTTCACTGGATCTATTTTCACACTTAAAATTCAACTGTATGGATTATGTGTGTCATAACCAAACAGAACCATCAACCAATAAAGACGCATAAAAGAGAGGTAGATGAACAAAAAATAAATAAATATATATATATATTCCCTTACCCAGACTAGCTTGGAAAAAAAAAATCACAGTACTGTCACACGTGCATTCACAGCATTAGGAAAACATGAAGTTACCATTAAATTAGGGAAATAAAATGTCTTTATTGCCTGGTCCAGATTAAGACCTTTTTTAGAAGTGTGCTGTCACTTAGTTAAATACAGGGAAAATAATTAAAGTATCTATAAACCAGAAACTCCCAAAGTAAAATTACATCTTCAAGCATTTCAGGTAACAAACAAACACAGATTTCAGCACTAACCCTTTTGCCTGGGGTAGTCTGATATCCTTGGTGTTATTCTAGTCTCACTTCCTCCTGCTCACACACTTGTATGCTTTTTTGTAAAACAGTGTGACTACACAATGCAATTGGACAAGCACAGTAAAAGGTCAATTATGTAAAAACCATGCCATTCCTATTGCTAACACTGCTGGGTTTTTGAAACATGCAGTTGGCTGGACCGTGCAATTCTGTCCGTACTTCAGCTGAGACAGCCCTTTTACTTACAAATTACTGATGGCCATTTTAAATACATAACAATAAGGCTGTGTGTATCTTATCTGGACAAATCCAAATTTTGTAAACTGAACGAGCCATTCCATGCAGTATTAAATAAAACATTTTTTAAATGGCAGTAATTTTCCTAGAAAGTTACTGCCATTTAACTTTGCGTTTTCCCAAGGCACAGTACACAAAAGAACTCCTGCAACAGCAGATCAGTCGACCACATGGAAAATTTAACCTTCTAATGAAACAGTGGGACATGTTTTGCTCCTTCTATGTGTCAAGTGACATAAGGCAGCACAAGAAGCAAAACGAGGACATCCAGATATCCCTAGTTCTTCATCAGTCACAACGAATACTGGTCCCCTACAGAAATGAGAGACACAATGTTGTAAAATATAACATAGGAATATAATTTTATTCTGTTAATCTGCGTATGTATTGGTACAGCTGTTCTGAGAAAGCTTCTGAAGAAAATTTTTCCATAACTCTCACTCTCCCAGCTGCTCCCATTGTGTCCTTTAAGAGAGGATCTCTCACAATTTTTTCCATGGCATCAGCGAATTGGGTTGGCAGAGGATCACACAAAAATCCCGTAACATTATGTGAGATTGATTCTAAAGGACCACCTGAATTAACTGCTATCACTGGACATCTCATATACATTGCCTCCAAAGGGACAATGCCAAAATGTTCGTTGCTTGGTGTATAAAGCACACATACAGAGTTACTAAAAAGAGAGATTTTCTGTTCATCTGAGAATGATCTCAGAAAAGTCACATGGTCATTAACAGCAAGTTTGGCCGCGAGTCTCCTCAGCTCTTCATAGTGCTCCACGTTTTCCAGAACTCGCCTATCATAACCACCTGCCATAACCAGGTGAACTTCATCCCACTCGTGAGAATCAAGTCTCCCTCGAAGTTCGTGCAAAGCTTCAAGAGCCAATGCAAGATTCTTTTTTCTCTCATACCTATTAATGGAAAGAAACAAAAACTTTTTCTTTTTCGGTATCAGATCAGTTATGTCTGCAGGAACAATTTCTTCAAAGCTACTGATGTTGAGTGATGGGTAGAGGACATCTGGGTTTATGTGAGATAGGGACTTAAATGTGTCTTTGAACACGGTGGCAGTGAACTTGCTGTTCACAACGATACAGTCTGCCATGCCAGTCGTGTACTCTTCCAGCCAGTCAAGCGGCAATCTGTAGAGGCGCTTCAGGAAAGATTCTCTCTTGGTCAGAAGTTGATCAGGAAAGTGACAGTAAAACAAAACCTTCTTACGGGTTCTGGCCAGTCTCAGTACAGGAATGCAAGCAGATACCTAGTGCAACCAGAGAGATGAGACAAGAGGAGAGGTTAATTATTTGTGTCAGTGCCACCAGTGTGCAGTTTCAAACCAGTTTCAAACCCAAGCTCTGAGAGCCATTGCTTTGCAAGCCAAGTGCCTTCTCCCTTTCCCCCACACAAGCACATGAAGCTGTACTCCCTCATCCGGGACCTCTTGTGGCCCTATAATTTCTCCCTGCTCCCCACCAAGGTCCCATCAAGCTCCAGGATGTCTCCAAGCACCTCCTTCTGCCACTACCATGGCAGATGTGGGAGCAGAGTCCAAGCAGCAATGGCATCCTCTCCCTCCAGCTGCCCCAGAATGTAAGATGTAAATGGCCAAATGTGGAATATGTCAAGATTATCTAAAGTCAGGATGGTCTTTGATATCTTTGTATACTTTCACACCTAATTGGCAAGAAAGAAGACTTAATTAGTGGAACTGGCACCAGCTAACATCCCTTAGTCAACAACACTCTGGAACTAACAAGCCTTAAGGATGTGGTAAATCAAGATGCTGATTTATCTACGTATCCATTGCTAACTTGGCAAAATACTCAAGGTCCATATATCCTACAGCTAAAGTATATTCATTGTAACAGTAAAAAACCACACCTACAGGTCAGAAAGATCTGCTCAGGAGACCATTTCCTTGAGCAAGTGTAGAAGTTAACTGGGGTTACGTAACTTGTATGGAATCACAGAATCAATTAGATTGGAAAAGACATCACTGAATCCAAACGATGACCCAACACCACTGTATCAACTAGACCATGGCATAAAGGGCCACATCCAATATAAATATATCCAGGGACAGTGACTCCATCACCTCCTTGGGCAGTCCACTTCAATGTACGATCATGCTCTCTGAAGAAATTCTTCCTAAGGTCCAAGCTAAGTTTCCCCTGGTGCATCTTAAGACTGTGTTCTCTCATCCTGTCACTGATGTCAGGGTGACAAATCCCCACCTGCTAGAACATCCTTTCAGTCAATTGTCAAGGGCGATAACGTCGCCCTGAGCCTCCCTTTCTCCCAGCTAAACATCCCAGCTCCCTCAGCCACTCCTCGTAAGACTTGTGCTCCTGATCCTCCCCCAGCTTCACTTCTCTTCTCTCGAAATTATTAACTAATCATAACATTATGAGGAACCACGCTTGGGAAGTTACTAACTCTGAATTTCTGTGTATAAAAGATGGCACAGAAAGCCTGATAGGGTGTCCTTGATTTGTAGAACACCATGGAGCAGCCAGGCTTGCACAGCACTGAAATGAACAATCAATGTCTCTCTCTTGAGTGTGTCATTGTTGGCTTGTTGCACACCACACAATGAATCCTATTTTGTGGGGATTTGACACTCCAGGGTTCTGGAGCATCTCTCTTACGAGAGGAACTGGGTCAGTTTAGTCTAGAGAAGAGCAGACTAGAAGGGGACCTTATTAATTCATACATGCCAAAGGTGTCAAGAGGATGGTGCCAGACTCTTTAGTGGTGCCAGGATGAAGTGTAGTGGACATAAACTAAAACACAAGAACTTCTACATCCACGTGAAGAACTTCTTTACACTGAGAGTGGCAGAGCACTGGAAAAGGCTTGCCCAGGGAGGCCGTGGAGTCTCCCTCTCTGGAGACATTCCAAACCTTTCAGGAAGCGTTCCCGCATCACCTGCTGTAGGTGACCCTGCTTTGGCAAGGAGTTTGGAATAGATGACCTCCAGAGGCCTCTTCCAACTTTAACAATTCTGTGATTCTGTGAAGAGCAGCCCCCCATCACCCCAGCACGCCGGCAGCGGCGCTCCCATGCCCACGTCCACGCCCGTCGCCGCACCTGGTCGCACACGAAGGCGTCGAAGCTCTCCCCGCTGAGCAGCAGGACGTAGAGCGCCACGAAGGCCATGCGCAGGGCGGCGCACAGGGCGTGCCCGCGGCCGCACAGGCTGCGCGGGAGCCAGCCGCCCGCCCGCCGCACCGCCAGCCCGCGCGTCTCCGCGAAGCAGCGCCCGGGGTCGTAGTGCGCCGTCCAGATCTGCACCCGGCAGCCCCGCGCCCGCAGCGCCAGCGCCGCGTCCACCACCAGCCGCTCCGCGCCGCCCAGGCCCAGGTCCGGGTGCAGGAACAGCACGGACGGGCCCGATTCTCCCGCCTCCTCCGCCTGCTCCATGGCCGCTGCCGCGGGGTGGCATGCGCAGCCCGGCAGCCGCGGTGGGACACGTCAGCCTTCCTCGCCTTCCTCCCGGGCCTCCCCGCCCGCCCCGCCCGCCGGGCGGCCCCGCTGCTGCCCGACGCGCCGTTCCCCCCCGGCCCGCGCCGGCCCGGCCGCTGCGCAAGGAGCGGGCGCCACCGAGGCGTCACGGGGGGCAGCGGTCCCGGAGAGCGGCCGCGGAGCGAGGGGTTCGGGGATAAGGGGCTGGTGCTGCTCAGGCACTATCCAGGGAAGCCGCATGGCCCCGGGATGCGCGGCGCGGGGGCGGAGCCTGATGCGGGCAGGGACGTGGCCGGAGCGGCTGTAGCGGAGCGTGTGTGAGACCGCGCCGAGCCTGACCCAGCGCCGCCGCCATGGTGAGAGGCTGCCCGAGGCGGGGGGCGGCTGAGGCGCCCCTTCCCCTCCGGCACTGCCTGCCGCCTCTCACCGCCTCCCGCTTCTCTCCTCTCTCCGCAGCCCGGGCCCAACCCCAGCGCCACCAGCGTCGGCTCCTCCGGCCGCTCCCCCAGCAAGGCTGTGGCTCCCCGCGCCGCGGGATCCACCGTCCGGCAGAGGTGGGTGCCCGCCGCGGCTCCCCGGTGCCGGCAGCTCTTGCCCCCGTCGTGCGCTCTGCGTGCCGGGCTGCCCGGGCTGGTGCCCTCTGCTGACGTGGCAGCAAAGGCTTGAGACCAGCCCAGGGAAGGGCAGCGCTGCTGGGGAAGAGTCTGCGGCACAGGTGCTATGAGGGGTGGCCGAGAGAGCTGGGGCTGTTTAGCCAGGAGAAGAGGAGGCTCAGGGGTGACCTTATCATTCTCTGCAACCACCTGAAAGGAGGGTCTGTGTCTTCTCCCAGGCAACTCGTGACAGGATAGGAGAGCACAAGTTATAAGCTGCGTTAGGGGACGTTTAGCTTGGACATCAGGAGGAAAGGGCGATTAGACATTGGAATGGGCTGCCAGGGGAGGTGGTGGGGTCACGCCCTGTAGGTATTTAAGGAAGGATTGGATATGGCACTTAGTGGCATGGTTTAGTTGACATGGTGGTGTTGGGTCATAGGTTGGAGTTGATGATCATAAAGGGCTTTCCCAACCTAATTGATTCTGTGAAGTGTATTGTTTCTGCAGAGTCTCCTGGGCTGCTTGGTCCTAGAAGCTGGTGGAGTACTAACATATTGTTTGGTCTTTGTTTCCTTCTGTCATCCCTTAAAGGAAAAATGCCAGCTGTGGGACAAGGAGTGCAGGCCGTGCCACGTCCACAGGGACTGGTGGGATGTGGCGGTTCTACACTGAGGACTCTCCAGGGCTCAAAGTGTAAGTTGGGTTAATGGGTGCCGGCAGGCCTGAGAGCTGTGGAGTTCCCCTGCTTATGTTGTCTTGCAGTCTTTGAATTAATAATAATCTGTCAGTGTTTTGGTGTGCATGGAAAAACTTGCTGAGCTGATGGTTGGAATGACAAATTTAATCTGTAACCCTGGAGAAGTAGTTTTTAAAGTTACAGTGGTTTTAAAAAAGTAGGTACAAGTTGTATTTTGTAATTGCCAAAGCTTACCCTAAGTGGCCTTTGAAGGCTGTGAGCAATCACTTTGAAGTTAAGAAAGATCACTTGTCTCAATTTAGGCATCTCTGTGCATGTTTTCAGTCTCTATTAAGTAAAAATTTTGGGTTTTGTCTTACAATAGCTGTGTTACGATCCTGTGCACCCCTTGAAAAAAAACAACATAACTGATACACCATATGCTTGCATCATGGTTTTTTATTAAAAAGGTGCAGATAAATTACTTTAGCTGAACTTGCCTAGCAAATAGCATGCCAATACCTTGTATATCTCCATTTTCACTAGGTGAATATTCCAAGATTACGGTCAAATACCTGGTAGTGTCCCTTAAACTGTAAAGAGAACCTAAGTTTTTACTCTTTTGACCAGTTTGATTCATTCAGATGACTTTCCAAGCAAACTTTGCAGCCTAATACTTGGGCAACAAAGGTGGAAGGTGTATTTGAGCTGATGAGTACATGCTGAGTTATATCCTGAGTGGAAATTTGTGCTTGTTGTAGAATTACAGTTTATGAGCTCTTGTTCTTGCTGGGTTGAAAAGTCTTGAGATGCTCAGGGCTGATCCTGTTGCTTATTTTTTTTTTTTTCTCAAGTCCATTAATATTTTCCTTTGGAGTTCTTCAAGAGGGCTGCTGCTAGCTGCACAAAAAGAGATAGGCTACTTAGTGACAGTCCCATGAATAATCCTTCTTTTGAAGTTGTCTTACGTGTTTTCATTTTCATATGTTCTTGAAACATTAAAAAACAAAATGTATCCAGCAAACCACCAAAGCAGTGCTGTTCTGCCTTGCTTACTCCAGAAAGGAGGCAAGGCAAAGAAAAGTCAATAGGCAGCAATAGTGTTCTAGGGCAGATCTATGCAGATAGGCAGGGCAACTCTTTTCTCTGTTGTTCAGTCTACTAAAGTCCAATTTAAGAAATTACTTGCACCAAACAGAAAAAAAAAAACCCAAAAAAACCAACCCAGAAGGGCATTATGATTTTTTGTAATAGACTTGTGATACAAGCTTTAACCATTTTGCTAAGCTTTTGGTGCCAAATGGCCACTCAGTTGTTGTCATCTTTAGTGCAAGCAGGTCAGTAAACAGATTTTCCCATCTATTTATGTTGTGGCGCAGTGGTTTCTGATTTTAAGGTTTTGGGGCACTGGGAGTGTTTTTTTTGGCAGCTGCTTTGGGCAACTGTATGGTCAGGATTTTAATGAAAGATTCAAATCTATAAAAGTGAGTGGGTTTTACAAATCACCCCACAGTAGACGTAACATTTTCTGAGCCATGGCTTGGTAGCAACTTCCTTTGTTACAGCTTTCTAGGTATTTTTCTTCAATTTTTTTTTTTTTTTTTACCATAGCAACCAATTGTTATTTTCTCTGTCCTGTTTAGTAGACTTAAAAGTGAGAATGGATTATCAAGGGTTTGTGATTGCCTCAGTGAAGTGCTTCAGCTGAAGTTGTTTTAAGAAATGGTTGTGATCACTACTGCATAAAGCAGTGGGAAAGCTCAGCCTGGTAGTGGTGGTGGGTGGGCTTTTTTTAGTGTTTTTTGACATTGTTTAAAATGCAGGCTCTTAAAATTACTATGAAAAATACAAAAAAACACCTGAGAACAGGTTAATTCATACTAGCTACAGTGAGAGGAATTTCACTCTAGAAAAAAAATTTATATATTTTATATTGTGCAGAATTAGATTGATGCTTTGGTATTTTGTATCTGTATTCAACATCCAAAATAATAAATATGTTGAATAGGCACACTGGTTCCCCTAAGGAGAGATCCTTTATTTGCATTACAAGGTGCTTCAAGATGTGTATGCCTTTAAAAACAACTGTTAGCAAAAGGAAGTTGTGGTGCATTTGGCTGAGAGGGGATATGATATTTTTCTCTTTAAAGCTTGGAGATTACATGCTTTGAAAAGAAAACTAAACCCAAACTTCTTCGTCTTTTTGGGTCACCTGGTGCCTGTGGTTCCTTTATCTTGTCTTGGGCTTTCCTGCTTAAAGAGTTATAGGCAGCTTTCCGGTGGAGAGAAAGTCAATTTGAGCTTGTTGTACAGTATGCAGCCTTATAAAAGACTTTCTGAGAATGCACAGTACCAAATTTTTAGAGGTGTCTGAATCGATTTATTTATTTGTGGTGGGCTGAGAAGATGCAGGTGTGTGGAGGAGAATTGCAGGGTTTCAACAGGTGGTCTTTGGGACTGGAGGATATGAGATGTATGTGTCAGTATCAGAGAGCTGATTACTCTTTAGGGGCTCAATGTCATCTGCATATCTAAAAAAGACTGAACACACAATCAGTCCCCACTGTTTATTTCCATGTAGTTCTGTTCTGATTAGTGTTGCTGCTTTTTTTCCGTGTGCCTTTGGCCGAGCAGCTTACCTATTCCTACTGCTAAAGGCTCAGTTAAATTGTAATTCAGATACAGTGTAAGGACTATAAATTGTGATTTCTATTATGTAGGATATAAACTTACATGTATACATGTATATAAATAAATAAAAAGTATAAAATAAATATATTTATTTATATGTATAAAATGGTGGTGTTTGAACAGAATTGCATTCTGTTGCTTAGTGAAAGATACCCTTTGGAGAGATTGTTTGTGTAGTCACCATGTATGTGGACTTTGTTTATTTTGTTATTGGTTTATTTGCTTTAGGATTTGCTTTATTTGTGTTTAGGATTCTTCATACCCAAATAAGTCTAAGTATGATAGATAATAACTGAGTTTTAAAACTCAACGTAAGATTACAGTTGTGATCATTTCAAGTATGTGGATCATGAGCTCATAGGAAAATATGACAGTAAACTCCTTGAATCCCTTTTCAGTTTCCTTTTTTTTAACTTTGTATTCAGGGAGCATTTACTTGCTTATAAAAAGTACCCTGGAGGGTACCACAGGCTGAATAACAGATTTCCCAATAGCATGTTGAAAATCAGAAATGAGATGGTATGAAGTGAGTGGTATGAAGGAGTGTTGAGTGTATTCATGTAATTGTTGCATCTCAGAACAGCATGAAACAGCTGATTGAAGCTATCAGCCTGCACCTAAGATTAACCTGTTTTTTAAAACATTACTATGCAATTTCCAAACAATATATAAAAGTAAGAAGGGAAAAAATTAATTTATTCATTTTAGATAAAGGTTTAATGATAAAGGTTTAAAGGTTTAGATAAAGCTTTGCCACTTTGTGTATGTTTTTCAAGAAAGCAGAAGTCCCTGTCTTTCACCCACTGCTGCCATTGTTTTCAAATGAAATAAAACCCCTAAAATAAAACAGCTAATGAGATTTTTTTGCCAAAATTTTAGTAGCCGCTAGAGGACTCTGTTGGTTTTTTTATCGGACTGCATCTTTGCTCAGGTGGCTATCTGAGTTGTAAACACCGAGGATACTTTTCCAGAGGCTGTGGAAATGGTGATGTATAGTAATGAACCATTAATGGCTTTTTTAACAAGTGGGGGTTTTGTTACTCTGCTGGTTTTTTTTTTTTTTTTTTTTTTAATGTAACATTTAGGGTGTATAGAACTGTCTTTAAAAACAGTGGCAGCAGCAGTTTTTGATAGAGATGGCTATCTCATTTCTATGTACCCTAAGGTGTTTCTGTGGGAAGGGAAGAGGAGTTTTCTTGTACAATTTCGTATGAACTGATGAGCTCACTTGGCTGATAATGACTGGCCTTTGGGCAAGACAGACTTCTTTTTTATGTTAATGCATTTTCTCTTTATTTTTAGTGGACCTGTTCCAGTTTTGGTCATGAGTCTTCTTTTTATTGCTTCTGTGTTTATGCTGCACATCTGGGGTAAATACACTCGTTCCTAGACTCAGCTGCCAGCTTAAAGCATACATCTTGGACCAAAACTATGGTGGATCCTGGTTGTTCTTGGAGAGAGACTGGGGAAGCTTCCTATCACCTGTTGAAGTCCTGTCAACTTTGGCTATAATACTGAATTAATTTCTCAGTTTGCTACTTGGGCAGCTTTGAAGCCTGTCATGGGTCATTTTGTATTTGTATCTGTACACTTAGAATACAGGTGTTGCAATAAAGGTTGTATATGGAAATAGAAACAGTCTTAACTGTATTTTTTCCTCTTCCGGTATACCACAGCTAACACATTTTACTAGTGGATTTCATAAATAAACGTTTCTGAGTAAAGGCTCTCTGAAAGTTCAAACCAGCTTCTTCCAAACTATACCTTGCTATATAATTTCATGATAGAAGATCCTTTTTTTGTGGATGAAAGAGACAAAATCAGGTTCACAAACATGGGAAGGTAACCAACGTCCTTGTTGAAATAAAACTGAGGTACCAGTGTTGAGATGGTCATGTTCTTCTTTTAACTCCAGAAAAATAGCTGGATTTATTTTACTTTATTTCCTAAATGCAAGTTAAACTTTACTCAGTTATACATAAAAGTTATGTAAGTATGTTTGGTTTTTTTGTTGGTTTTTGTTTTCCCGAGCTGCATTTGATGAACAACATGAACTGGTACCTAACTGCTTTTAAAAACAATAGTTTGCACGGTTGTCAAAGGCATTTTCCACCCTTGGTCACATGGTGTGGTTCTTGGGGCTGTCCTGTGCAAGGCCAGGAGTTGGACTTCAGTGGTCCCTGTGGCTCCCTTCCAACTTAGGGTATTCTGTGATTCAGTGACTGCAGGTCCACACCTTCCAAGGAGAATTAAATGGAATGGGAGGACTGGAAAAGCAATGACTGCATTTCAAATAACAGGACATGCAAATAGGCTGAGATGCAGTGAAGTGTCACTCCAGTTTACTTCTGGATGTTCAGTATTTTCCTTTTGAACAGTCACACAGCTTTTCCTTCTCTTTTTAAAGATATCTACATATTTGTGCATTAGCATTTCTCACTGCTAATGTGGTCCTGAAATTGGATAGAATTATTTTAGCCTGCTGTTCATGTTGAGTCCTGGTTGAATATCAGCTTGTCATGGGAAAACAATATTCTTAGTTATGCAGCCTTGACAGAAGTTCTAATTGCATGTTGTAGAGGCAGCCTCTCTTATCACCTTCCTTAAAGCAGTTCTTAAATTAGCATTACTTCTAAAAAGACCAAACTGTTCATAACAAAACCAAGATTGAGGAATGTGGTCTCAGGGCTAGAGGTAATTGTTTTTGAGCTGTGCTAATGCCATAGTTCCTAATGTAAATGTGGAGGGAAAGATCAAAGACTTGGAGCAGAAACTGAAAATTATCTTAGAAAATGTAGTAGTAGGAAGGTGTTTTCAGAGGTTTGGAAGTTGAGGAACAGGGAGTTTTGGAGACTCAAAGGCAGTGGTGTAACAGAACTCTAAATTGATGGAAACTGATACAAATAAATCATGTATCAAAGGGAAAAGGATCCATAAATCATTTACCTCTATGCATATGGAAAGGAAGTTAAAACACAAGGGAAAATAAAGTAAGTAGGGGGAGTAGCTCACCGCTTCAGAAGCTGGAGATGAGGCTCTTTCACTTAAATGCTTTGCTTAGCAAGAAAAATTCTGTACAGTCAGCGATTTTATTTCAAGGCAAGAAAATGTAAAGAGAAGACCAAATGCAGGTCAGTTGTTCTGCTGACCGTGTGAACAGACTGTGCTGAGCTATTTTGTGGTGCTCAAAGGAAAAGGAATGGAATACTCTAAAACAGTGTAAGAGTAAGGAATAATGGATAACAGTAATATCAAAGTAGGTAGCATCTCTTTTTACTATGTTTTCTAATGCACTCTTTGTTTTCTAATACAGCAGGAAACAATTTTATTTTAAGCACTTCCAGTCCTTAAAAGCTGTTTTCCCACATCAAATAATTCCATTTAAAGTCTTCCATATTTTGGCTTTTTTGGTGTCCTACTGCTTCTAAAGACCAGAATTTATAATGATCTTGGAGAAGTGATGGGGGGAAGGCTTATTGCTGTGCAGCCTTTTGATAGTTTTTTAATACATTTGGATACATTTTAATACATTTAGTTAAACTGAGTATGAAAATGTTGACTATTTTGACAGTGCTGTCCTTGCTTAAATATTTTGTTTTCTAGAGTGGCCTGTATCATGGATTTTTGCATGCACTGTCAAAAGAGCCTAATGTCTCTTGTTTGGCACAAATTACTTCCTGCCCTTTCTTGGTTTTGTATTTTGTGTCAGCTTACCTCTGGTGATACTTAAGTTGGATTCAGCTAGCTGAAACATCAGTAGTTCTGCTTTTCTTGTACTTCATTAAAACCCAGATTTCTCTATTGTATGTTTCCAAGGTGTGATTATTTAAATTATTAGCATGAATGTGTTGGATATTCATGCTCATTTTCTTAGTGTTTCATGTACACGAGCTGTAGTGGAGTCTTGCAACTGATGTTTATCAAACTTCAGCTCCAGAGAGGTACAGATAAAGAAATGCAGGTTGCAAAAGACTTACCGAAATTTTGGCTAATAATGAATGTGAAATTCTGTTTGGCCTGGGTGAGTAAATTATAGCCATACTGATAAACAGTAGCTAATCTGTGATACAGAAAAACTACTCTTTCAGTAATAGGTAGAAAAGAAGAAAGGACAGTTTTGTATCAGGTGGCTAGGAATTAGAAAGACACTGTATTTTTATGCCTACGGGTATGTGATTGAAATACAAGCTTGACTGAGCTGACTGTTGTAAATACCTTTACTTAGGTGCTGCAGAAGGCTCTTAAGTCCTCAAAGACCTTTACTTTGTTTCTTTAACAAAAAAGATTCAAGATATCTGGAAGAACTTGTATTTCCATTGAGGAGATGATAAAGTACAAAAACCTTTTATCTTTGACTTAAAGTATTTGTAACCTCAGACTCCATTATCCCTCAGCTGAAGAAGGGTTTTATAAGAAGATGATTATTTTGCACATCAGTTCATCTGTGTCTTAAGGTTTTCCTCCCCCCCCCCAGCAATAAATCTGAGTATGTGACCAGGTTCAGTCTAATTTAATAGTGAGTTAGAAGCTGAAAGACAGTGTTCTTGAGGGTTGGATGGAATAGGTAACTGATAGAAGAGGGAGATGATTAGAACTCCTGCTGTGCAAAAGCCTTGCACCTTTAACTTGTTATCCAGGAGGAAAAGGGGGACAGAGACCTCTTTAATGCCTTTATGATAGGAAAACTTTAACCTTTGCTCATGCACTTATTTGCACACTGAAGTTGATCACCCGTGAGCTACTGATCTGTAGGTATATGGGCTTCATTAGTTCCAGTGTTTCAGAATTACCTTTTACTTTTGCCATCTGTTTAGAAGCCAGCTCCTCTGCACAACACACACAGATATACACACCCATGCTCTTTCCAGTCATTTTTTTGTTTTGGTTTGGTTTGGTTTGGTTTTTTTTCTGGAGAAAGAGATGACTTCAAAGTCTAACTTGTTACATACTTCCTGCTTTGGTAGTAAGGCTGCATTGACATCTTTGTATTAGCTGTTTATATAAATGTGTTTCATAGAAGACGTTTCTAAACTTGGCATTGGTAAAAATATACTAAGAATAGTAATGATTCTCAGCTTAGATCTCTGAAGGGGGGCTCTGCCTTTTGGCTTTTTTTTTTATTGTGGGGAAACTTGTACAACATTTGTGGTTTCTGCTATGATTTCAGAAGTTGCTGAAAGGAAAGCTAGGGTAAGCAAGAGCAGGTGTGAAGTTACTGAGTATATCTTATCCCTGACATGTATTGTTATCTTCTCTTCTTCCTTCTGTGCTCTAGTTATCTCTTTTTCTCTGAAGACTTCCGAAGGTACTGAATTGTGCCATGTAGTAGGATAATGCTCTGATGCAGAGATAAGGCAGGAACAATAATGAATGAACAGGACAGACACATTTTATTTAAGTCAAAAACTCAAGTTCAGATGTGTATCACCACAGATTTGATACGGCTGTCACAGATGTGGCAGCAGGTTGCAAATGATTATCCTTGTTTCTTATTTTGAATAATTTTTCACATGGCTGCTTTTCAAAGTAGTATCTCTGACTTTTTGACCAAACCAAAGAGATTCTTTGAAGTTACACTATTATTTCATAAAATAAAACTAAGCAAAGCTTCCCATGCACTGCTTCATCAAAAGAACTGCCTGTATTAAAAAGTGAAAAAAGTGACATTCCAGCTAGTTTAGTGTGATTTTTCTTTTTTGTTCATGCATTTATCACTGAGTAAATACACTGACCTGTATTTTCTTCTCACATACTACAGAGAGATAGAAAATACGCCTACAAAGGCTGCAGAGGTTGGACATTATCTGAGTGAAGTGCTTCCAAAATCAGAAATAAATTTGTGGTTAGTATGCTCCTATTTCAGAGAGGCTGCGTTCCCACCATTGCTTAATTATCAAACACTATTCTGTGAGACCTTCCAGTTTATTAGTTACTGTCGTGGTTGTTTTTCTGGTAAGATAATATGAAAAGAACCTAAAGCAATGTTGCCTTAAATTAGCAAGATTTGCTGGTAAATAATGTTGCTTCCAACTTACATAAAAGTGCTATGCAGTTGTTGCAATCAGTGAAGGAGAACATACGTGTTCCTCACCTCAGGGAGACATCTGTGAGGGAGACAACATAACTGCATGATACAATAGCACAGGAATTTGTAAAGGACCAAACTATTGTAATTCAGTGTGAATCTGAACTTGCTGCAGTTGTGGGGTTTGGTAGACCTTGCTTTCTAATTTTGTTCCATTTTTGTCTCCATATTCCTTCTTTTACTTCAAAAAGTAATCTATGAATAAAATTAATCAAATGTAATATTAAATATCTTTTAAAAATTAACACAACTTTCTTTAATCTCAACGCAATTATTTTTTAATTCTAAATGATTTTTGTTTGATTGAAACTACAATGAAAATTAATTGCAAATGCCAAAATTTTCCATTAAATGGAAATTCACATTGAAACCAGCTCTTAACATTGGATAACCACAGCAGTGTGAAATAATATTGGAATTATGGGTATAGGTCATAGCAAAATGTACTTTGGTAAGAACTTTGATCCAGCTCCGTTTTCAGAGCAGAGTAATCATCAAGGCTTGATCAGGTTGCTGAGGGCCTTCTGCAATTTCATTTTGAGAATCTCCAAGGAAAGGGTTTCTCTGGGTACCTGTCTCTGTGCTTAACCGCTCTCTGGTGAATATTGTTTGTTACATCCAATTAGAATTCCTTTGTTGGACCTTGCAGTGGCTGCCTCTTGTCCTTTTTCTGTGCATTGCTGGGAGGGCTCTAGCTCCATCTATTTTCTGACCTTAGCTGGGGACAGCAGCTTGTGTTTTACCCTCAGCCTCTTGAGCTAAACAAACCTGGTTGTCTCTGTCCCTGTATGTCATGTGCACCGGCCTCCAACCATCTAAACATCCCTCTCCTAGATTTTCCTGTTTGTTACTGTTTATTTTGCACTGGGGGCACAGAACTCAGTTTTACAAGTGAGTGTGTAATAAGGAAATATCTTTACCAGTGCTTTGTTTGACATGCCTGTCGTGCATCCTGCTCCATGGTTGTTAGCCTTTGTCCCTGTGAGGATGTGCTACTGGCTCATGTGGCCACTGGGACATTTTGTGCAGAGCTGATCTCTGCAGAGTCAGGCCATGTCTCACTGCATGGAGTTGCACCATCCATGGTACAGACTTAACATTTGTCTATCCTGAACTTCAGAAGGATTTTTTTGGCTCATTTTCCCACACTGCTAAGGTCCCTGAGAGTGTAGGGCTCCTCTCCACCAGCTACCACTTTGTGAAACTTGGTGTCCTCATAAACTTGCTGAAGATGCAGATAATGAGACCAATTGCCTTCCTGCCAGCAGCACCACAGTGAGTTTGCATCACTGCAGGATTACTTTAAGCTTCTGTCCCTGTTTATGGCCATCCTCAAAAAACCTGATATGTCTGGGCTTGAGCGTAATCCTGGCACTGAGATGCTGGATTTCACATAAGGACAGGCTCTAGCCTCATGCATGGAGGATGCAAGTGAAAACTCAGACGTGCTTGAGAGTGCCTTCCCAAAATTTACTAGGCACTGTTCCCAGGCCTTCTGCTTATTCATTTCTCACTCACCACCTGTGCATTCAGATCTATCTGCTGGCTCATAAACTGATTTATATAAAGTTCTAACTTCTCAATAGCCTGCACCATTTCTGTTATGTGTTGATCTCACACAGACTTTACTAGAAGATCCCTACAACATGCACTAGGTGGCCAGAGCAACACGTAAAAGTTAATTTCTGGTATGATTTTAGTTGAAAAGTGTGTTTTTCTGAATTTCCTCTTAGCATTCCCAGTGAATGCAGAAGAAGGAAGAAAACTTCCAAGTATATACTCACCATGTATTCTTTCTCCCCTTGAACTGAATATTCTCTGAAAGGAAAAGGGGCTCTAGGAATATAACTGTAACATTTCTTCTAGGCATTTCTTTGCCAATAAAAAAGGATTCTTAAGATATTTTGCTAAAATTAGTTAAAACCACTGCATACTTGTGCATGTATACCTGTGTGATACCTGTGTGTCCAAATGCTCCATTTGGTGGATAGCTTCTCTTCTCCTTGTCTTCACACAGATTTTTAGGTAACTTTACCAGTGATCCTGTTTCCTGTCCCTCTTGTCTGCTCTCTGGCTTAAAGGCCTCTGGCAGGCTCATCGTTGGGATGAGTTCTTTCTCCTGGAATATTTGTCTGTCCAGAGTCTCAAGGCTGGATGGTTTTCACCTCATTCTCAAGTAAGGTTGAGGCTAAAGTTGGCGTTAAAAGTGTTGAGAAAGAATTGTCTTCCTATAATCCCAGGTAATTGTCAGTGCTGACCAGCCAGGTCCTGGGTAGTGGTTGAAGCATGGATGTTTTCCAGGGAGTTTGGGTACAGATGTTTGAATGTTGACAAGTGGCTTATCTTTGCCATATAGATGTCCAAACTGAGTGGGAGAAAATAATACCAGTGTCTCAAAGCTCACTTTCCCAGCATTAAAGCATTTTACAGGTTGATCAAACTCCTTCATTTAAGATATATGAACTTCCCATGCCTTGTCTGAGAAGGTACTCTGGGATATATACAGCAGTTAGCTACCTCCCTTATAAAAAGACACCTCTTGGCAGTGAAGTTGTAGGTGTAGTTGTGCCAGATTTAGCACATCTGTAGCTGATTCATAGGAAATGTAAATATGCCTGTACTTTAGGAAGATGGTGTTGATGGAAGTCAGTCTGTGCCCTACCCCTAAAATGCACAAGCATCAGGTAAGGAGAAGAGCTATCTTAAAAAGCCACCTAATCACCATGTTTTGTAGAAAAGTTCTGTGGGACAGTTGTATTCATGCTCCAGACCCTGTTCCTCCACCATCTACTGTAAAACAGTGGCTTTCAGATAATGCTGAAGTTGGCAACAATACTGCTACTGCTAATTCATGGATCAGATTACAGAGAACTTTGTCATAAAAACTGGCATACATTCCAAACACAGCATCCTATCTTACTCTAAGTGTCTTTGTGAAGTACCCAACTGTGAAAAACCTGCAAAGGCTGATTTACATGGGAGAGTGATGGCACCATGGGCTCTGGCATTCCAGTGTAAATCCATTGTGCTGTTGTAAACCAGCAAATGTATGGAGTCAAAGCCGTGCTTTCGCATACCAAAGTCCCATTTTTTCACTGTGCATTTAGCACCATCAGGCCCCAGATTTGAAAGTGTGGCTGCAATGCCTAATTAGCACGCCCATGCTAAATATTTCCAGTACCTTCTGTGACAGAAGTGCTTCCCATCCTACATTTCCATTCTCACTGTCACTTGATGCTGCTGGTTAAAACCCCTGTAGCACTAAGAACCCCTGCTACTTACTAGCTTTTAGTAATAAGCTATACCACCATAATTTCATTATTCTCCCAGTTTTCTGCCTTCAAGGTTTGATCAGACTAACCCCCTCAAGTTCTTTTCTGCTCTTTTAAGCAATCATAACACTTGTGCTCACCTCCTGATAACATCCTGATAAAGTAGCAGTTGCTACTTTGGAGGAGGGCATCATTCATGTGTCAATGGTGAGGAGGTTGGAACTAGATGTTCTTTAAGGTCCCTTCCAATCCCAGCCATTCTGCAACTCAGTGATTCTCTGTAGCTCAAGTTTGGATGTAGTTCACTGAGGTACTGACTTGGCCTTGGTCTTGGTTTGTCTTGCACAGGCAGTTTCCTTCTGCTTGCTGCGAAAGGCAGTAATCATAGGTCTTGTTCTTTGTTGCTGTGTGTGAGATAAAGCTGTTGACATCAAAGCAATGCCAGTGCTTTGCTCCTGCTTTATTTCCACACTGCATCAGTGCCACTCCCAGTTTCTTTGTGTATGTGCCCACCTTCGTTCCTTGCCAGAAAGCACTGCTTGTATTTCTGCTGAGATCTAGCATCATCCTGCCTTTTCCAGGAAAAAACAAATTGATATGAAAGCATTGGATCAGTCCCACCTTATCACATCTGCTTCTAAAACTGATCTCTGTGCATTAGGGGGTGTATTCTTTTGTCACATTAATGAAGAAATAATGGTGTTTGTCTCAGGCCAGACTTGCTGGATTGGGCTGAACCTTAAAAATATATATATTCTGTGATATGTATGCTGTCCTTGCATGGAAGCAGTGTAGAAATTAATTTAATTTTTTTTTAATAGAAATTCAGTGACACAGGTCAGGCTGGAATTCAGGATTTCTGGGGTCCTTAAATTATAGATATTCCTCTGTAATGCTGTGCTTGGCATAAAAGTATAAAGTCCCGATCTGTGCATGAGCCTGTGCATGAGCTGTGAGCATGAGGAAATAGAGGATAGTGGCAGAATGTGTCAGTTTACAGCAGAGATTAGCTGTGCCCACCTCTCACCCTATGTGATCACCCTCATGATAGGAAAGACAGTGATAAATTTGGGCTTAATAACATCCTTCCTGGAGCTACACCGAGGCCATGCAGAGGTTGAAGGCAGTCTTTTCATGGCAGTTTGTGGCAGGAGGACAAGAAACAATGGGGTTATGTTGAAAGGAGATCTGTTGGATGTAAGGAGATAGCTTTTCACCATGAAGATAGTTGAGCCAAGGTTGTTCCTAGAAGTTGTGCGGGCTCACATCTCCACTGGATGTTTCCAAGATCTGATGGATACAGCCCTGGGAAGCTGGTCTGATCTCATGAGTGACCTACCTTTGACGTGTAGGTAACAGAGGGTTGCACTAGATGACCTTTCAAGGTCTCTTCCAAGCTGAATTATCCTATGACCATATGATTCTTGTGGAGCCTTTTTGATACCTAGATGAATGTCTGCATCCTCTGAAACTCATTATGTTTCTGCTGCTCTGCTGCTCAGCAGGTGATGCAAAGAGCTGAAGATAAAGCAGAACCTCAATAAGTTACATCAGATTTTTAAAGGTGTTGGAGAGTTATGGAGAGAATAAAAGATTCTTAGTTTTATCAGCTACATTATTCAGTCTTTAGAGCTTGATTTTCTCATAGACTGAACCAAGTAGAGTTCCATGATAGCAGGTGAAAAAACATAGTATGCATTGCAAATAAATAAGTCACATAAATAAGTCTGCAGGAATCATCAAAACTGTACATGCTACTCCATCTGCTGGGGAAATCAATAACAACTTCCAGTATTTAAGAGGTGGAGATGTTCTTCAATCACAAAGGCAGGATTTTTCCCGTCTGTTTTGTATCTGTAAGCAAGTGTCTTTGCTTTTGCAATACTTACACTACACAGGATAGATGGGAAGTCTTAACTTGTTTGGGGAAACTATGATTTTTGAAAAATTTTGCAGGTATGATTACTAATTTTTCTCCTGTTTCCTTTATTTTGAGATGAGTCACTCAAATTGACGTGCTTCAGAGGTTGCAAATGAAAGACAAAGCCCTGAAAAATTTGGCTTCCTCTTTTCTATGCATTGTAGACTGAGAACATGAGAATGCTTGTTGAACTACCCAGAGCAGATCTCAGAAATCAGTCTGAGTGGTCCAGGATTGCATTCTGTGTTTGTGAAGGGCTTAGTTCAGTGGTCCCTGATTAACACCTCTCTCAGCAACATCTGAGCAACATCTGCTGGAATTTTTTTCACCAAATTCTGTAATAACTCTGCTTAGAGGTAAATGATGGTGTTGAAGCTGCCTGAAAATAACAGAAGCATGTTAGCATGAAATTACAATCTTGTATTTCTGGAAAGTAATAGGTGTAAAGGTCACGTAGCCTCTTCATGAACTGTGGGACTCCATGTCTGATTGTAACTTCTCTCTTGAAATAAGAGAACCTCACAAGAAAAACAAACAAACAAACAAACATGAAAGAGTTAAGCTGAGCTAAGAATTATGTGGATTTCATAGGTGTCTTCTTCTTTCATTATATAATCAGTAACAACCATTTTTTTCAAACTAACACGCTTTTCAAAATAGTACATTGATGTGGAACTAGAGAGGTCAGAGACAGTGAGCTTCAGTCTAAATCTGCATTCATGTTCTGATATGCCAGCAGAGACTGAGCATTGTGTTTACTGTCCTGAAAACTCACGTCTACTGTTTATTTCCATATTTTGAGCTAGTGAAAGAGCAGTGAGCACCTATCGGGGGTACAATCACTTCATTCTGGTGAGAAGTAAGCTTTCATTTGAACCAAAGAGAGTGTTAAAGTGCTCTTCACAGCCATGAAGTCCTCAGTTTTGCTCTTCTTTTGCAATGAATAAAAATGTGTGTTTGTTTCCTCTATGATGGCAAATTTGTAATTCAGACATTTCTCATGGAGACTGACTGATGAGTAATGAAGTCTAGTCCCTTCTAATCTAGTCTGAATTGAATATTTGATCTCGAGGAGAGCATTTGCATCACAGTCTATGTCAGCTCCCAGAGGTTCACTTGATTTGAAGACATGAGTTCTTGAGATGTTTTTTCGAGGTCAGAATTTTGCTGGAGACTCCTCTGTTGTATACTTTCAGATCTCCGTCATAAGGCCAGGGCTCAAGGAACAGCTGTAGCCTTGTAGCCAAGTAGATAAGATGTTTCCATTTACTGTAAGAGGCCACAGGCTTTTTCTCAAGTTAACAGTGGAGACTTCTGAACCTGTTGGGCTTTGTATGGACTTGTCTTGGGCTACTTGTAGATTTATTTTAGCTTGTTTACCTGTATTAGTGATTGTCTAATGGCCATGTAACTATTACTTTATTTTAGCTTTCAATCACTTTGTGCAACTCTGTGGTATAACACCTAATTTTATACATTTTTGTTACTAGAAGAAATTGATAATAAGCGCTTATTTTGTGTAGAATGAATTGTGCATGACTGATCCTGGAATAAAGCACCTTGTGGGTTACGGGGAGAGGATGATACCAGAGGTCCCACGGCTCTGAATAGCTCACCAGAGGTCCCTTGCAAGCAGTTTAAGAAAAGCAGTATTTAGAAATGGGTAAAACCAGTTAGGGATAACAAAAGAGCTAATACTAAGTATCTGACATATGTACTACACACCAGATGTAACAGTGTTACACGTGTATAACACTGAGTTGGAGAAGACTGAAGAAAGAGCAAGGTGCAGAGGATGTTAGAAAACATGTGAAAAGGATTCCAAGCAGATTCCAAGTTGAGGAGGAAGAAACCATTGGCATCATACTGGCAAAATATTTGAACACTAGGAGCTCACTGTTCCTCTCTGCCTCCTCTGAAGCTGTCTTTTCAAGACCCAGAGTGCAGTGGAAAGGAAAACACACCACCAAAAAAATGGGTTGGTGGCCTGGGCATAGTGGCCACAAAATGATAGTTTTCAATTCTGGGTGAAGTTGCCACCCAGAATAAAAAAAAAAAAAATGCCAGCAGAGTTGCCACCTTGGACTTCTGACAGGCAGACTTTGGCCTTTTGAGGAGATTGAAAGGAAGGTCCTGCTTGACCAACCTGATCTCCTGTGACAAAGTGACACCCTTAGTAGATGAGGGAAAAGCTCGTCTATCTGGACTTCAGTGAAGTGTTTGACACCATCTCCCACAGCATTCTTCTGCAGAAACTGGCTGCTCCTGGCCTGTATGGGTGTAGTCTTTGCTGGGTAAAACTGCCAGGATGGCTGGGCCCAGAGAGCTGTAGTGAATGGAATTGCATCCAGCTGGTGGCTGATCACAAGAGGTGTTCCCCAGGGCTAGGACCAGTCCTGCTTAATATCTTTATTAATAACCTGGATGAGGGGATCGAGTGTACCTCAGTTAATTCACAGACATTAGCAAGTTAGGTGGGTTTTGATCTGCTGAAGGGCAGGAAGGATCTGCAGGGGGACCCAGACAGGCTGGATTGATGGGCTGAAGACAACTCCATGAGGTTCAACAATGAGAATGCAACAACCCCAGGCAGTGCTACAGCTGGGTGCAGAGTGGCTGGAAAGCTGCTCAACAGGAAGGGACCTGGGGGTGCAGCAACTCAGCAGGATCCAGCAAGTGCTCAGGTGGCCAAGAAGGCCAATGGCATCCTGACTTCTATCAGAAATAGTGTGGCCAGCAGGACAAAGGAAGTGATTATTCTGCCCTACTCAGCACTGTTGAGGCTGCATCTCAAATCCTGTGGTCAGTTTTGGGCCCTTCCCTTCAAAAAGGAAGACATTGAGGTGCTGCAGGTGTCCAGACAAGGGCAACAAAACTGGTGAAGGGTCTGGAACACAGGTCTAATAAGGGTCAGCTGAAAGAGCTGTTGCTGTTTCGCCTGAAGAAGAGGATGATCAGGGAGGATCCCATCATTCTCTACAATTCCCTGGAAGGAGGTTGTAATGAGGTGGGCATTGATTTGTTCTGTCATGTTTCAAATGCAAGGATGAGAGGGCCTTAAATTGTGCTAGGTGAGGTTCAGATTAGATATTAGGAAAAAAACTTTCACTGAAGGTGTGGTTAGGCACTGGAATAAATTGTCCAGGGAGAAGGTAGGATTGCTGGTAGGAAGGTAGGAAGTGTTCAAGAAGCATCTGCATGTGGCTCTTGAAGCTGTGGTTTTGGGGTGATACAGTGGTGCTGGGTTGAATGATTGGGTGAGATGATCTGTAAGGTCTCTTCCAACCTCAGTGATTCTGTGATGCTAAAATGTTTGTGTGTACAAACATTTTTTGTATATTACATGTACATTACATATACATTTTGTGTATACAGTTTTAAGTAATATAATTTGAACTGTGAAGCATGAGTGTCGTTGTAACTGGATAGGCAAATCTTTCATTAGACTGTTAAGACTTCAGCTAGACTCACAGTAAGATCATGGCTTTGTATGCATGGTGTGTTCCCTTTGCTCTTAACTTTTCAAGTTTATCAGACTGTTGAGAATTCAAGCATAACCTAAATGCAATTATTTGGTAGCAAAGGTTAGGAGACAGTTATGAACTCTGTATCCCTGACTGATGTAGCAAAAGGATCTTGGGGTGGCCTGTCTTGAAGGGGTACATGCCCACCTTTTGTTATACTTAGGAGCAAATGAATCTGTTTCCAGGGATTTTTCTTTTTTTCAGAAGAAGGTAAAGGTGAAAGCTGTACTCAAGGAAGGAGTATGGTTATGTCATGAGTAGCCTTCATCCTAGAGAGGCAAGCAGTATGGCTTTTTTGAGTCTTTAGGAAAACACAGCTTACACACTCCTCTGGATGACACTACTGGATTTGGCCTTCATGGACTTGACCGAAATACACTGAATATGTGGTTTAATTTATGAGATATTATTTGGGGATGTTTTAAGCAGTCCTCATCCTCTGATACCAGTATTTGTTGTCTTTCAAGATAACCTTTAAGTGCTGCTAGAGTCAATATGGTTAGGGCTTCTGAAGTCGTTTTCTGCTGTTGAGGCTTCTAAGGAAAAAGAAGGAAACCCACTAGATTTAGAGCTTATTTACTTTGTCTAGCACTGTGTACAGTGATTTAGGTAGAATAGTAATCACATTTCAGAAACTGTACCAAGAGAGCTTAGCTTGGGAGCAGGTCTGTGAAGGAGTCTGTGATGGTATTTAAAGGAGAGCATCAAAGACAGAAGAAATTAAGCTGCTACTGTGTTGTTTTAAAAGACTGGAGAACAAACCACACAGATATTAAGAGGAAATATTGTAAGCCATAGGCTGTTTCCTGTGAGGCCAAAATGCAATCCCTAGAATTCAAACTGCTCTTCATATGTGTGAAGGACAGATTTAGACCCACGAGGGAAAGAAAAGCTGTGAAGAAGAGGAGGAGGGCTAACAGCTTACTTCTTGGCTGTTAACATTGAATAATTAAGCACTAACAGCCAAAAGGAAAGCTGTTGTTTTCCTAGTCCAAATACCCAGCCAGGAATAAAACATTAAGCAGCTATAGAAATGATGTCTTTCATTTTCTTTTCATAAAACAAATGACTAAGTGAAACAACATATACTTTGGATAGACAGAATATAAGTGTATTTCATATAGCCAGAATTTTAATTTCTGGAATTTGTGCTTTGCATTTCATGGGTAAACTGAACATGATATGCTGACTATTTTCCCTTAAAATTCATTGTGCATCTGTGGAAATAAAGGCTAGTATCTAGAATACTAAAGCTTTACTTTATGGTAAAGAATCCCCTAAAATTCTTGTGTATGCCAAATCTTACCTGTTTTGGGTTTTTTTCCAGCTGTGTTATTTGATTCAAAAATTTTGTTATTTACTAACCTTATCCTGCTTCTGGAAAGCAAGTCATTAGTCCATTCTTTTACTGATGGTAGGGTCTGAAGGTGTGGCATTAGGCTCTGGCACCTGCCACTTTTGTAGTCTTTTTACAAAGCTGACCTTTCTAGAAGTTCTCAACCTGCAGCTTAAGCTTACCAAAGAGGAGAATAAACCAAGTTTTTTACTGGTAGATTTTACTGGGTCTAAAGTGAGGATTGTAAAAATTTGAGTGAAACAGAGACACCACATTCATGATTTAAGAGTACAACCCATACCCATTCACACGTTTTATACTGTAAGAAAACTCAGTGGGGGAAAAAAAAAAGCCTAAGAAAAAAAGACATATGCAATGAAGGAGATATGGCATTCAGCATGTCTGACAGAAGAAATAGCCCCCAGAGCCAGAAAATTGTCATCAGGTAGCAGTGATACCAGTCTAGAGCTCCTTCCAGCTTTGGATCACAGGGCCCATCAGCAGAGCTCCCTGTATACAGCACCCCTTCACAGTCAGTCGTCAATCAAACAACTCTGAAAATAAAGACCACATGTCATCAAATTTGTGGAATTCTTCTCTTCCTGTTTATGCAAGAACTGCCAGATCACTTATGTTGCTGCACCAGCTTTCTGTCCTCAGAGAGGTGGGTGATTTTCTTTTCCTAGTGTCAGCATAGATAAGTCCTTTCACTTCTGGTGTGAAAGTTAAATGTTTTTGTAAGACAATTTCATGCTGCACAGGACACTGAGGACCTTTTTAGGAATACAAAGGAAATAGCTTTGAAATGCTGTTTATTCACCTCTGTAAAGACCCTCTGCCACCATGGGTAGGGAGGAGTAGAAGGATGGGTCCAGAATACCATGTTTGCCTGTGGAAAAGCCTTCATACTTGTTTGTATTGGTTGGATTCAAGCACTGGAACTAGCAAATTGCCCCAAAGATGCAGTGTGTGCTTGTGTGAAGGCCATAAGAGCAAAGCATAGAGGCTGTTGACCTGCATTAGCTCTTGAAGCGTTACTAGAGATCAAGATGTCATTTGGCCTGGGCCAAAGATGTGCAAGAAATATTACTCATGCTTTTGTGGGAAGGCTGACTGCTTGTCAATGCTCAGTTTACTTGGATAGCATCAGAAACGGGACAGAACAGTCCTATTTTAGTGAATTGTCACCTCTACATAGCTTGGTCCTGCTCAACATTGGCAGAGGCGCCATAAAAGGTAGAGACCACTCCTTGTAGTAACCATCACTCCTTTATCTAATAAAGCTTCACAGATAAGGAAAAGGTTGAAAATTGTATTAAAAACATCCAAAAATAGCAGTAGTTTTGCTGGCAGATTTCCCAGCAGACCATATGTCGACCTTTTCTGGTCAGTGTAAAATCCACAGTCAGTGGTTACTGGATTAGTGCCTCACCTCAGATGTATCACCCCATGTTTTGCTGTCTCGCTGATGCCACCTTGCCACCCTTTCCAAGTGGCTTCAGGCTCCCTTTGTGTGACCTTTTGCTCACAATGTGTGTTCTCAGAGAAGCCATCATAGGCTCACAAAGCATAGTCTGAATGTTCCCCACGGCCAGGTTGTCATTTGTTCCTCTGCATTGCCTGGGCCAGGGACCTGATTTCACAGTGTTGCTTGGCCAGTCTTAAATTTTTTAAAATAAAGCCTTTGTTGATGAATGCTAAGTTTCTTTCTTTGATTATCAGAGGAATACTCCCTTCTTCTTCCACATCTGTCTGTGTTTTCATTCTCTTTAACATACGAGACAAATTTCAGAGGGCTTTCCACCCTCCTGGCCCCAGAAGACAACCTGATGCCTCTTCTTTGCAGGTCTTTGCTCCATATGCTGAAGAGGAAGGCTTTGTATATTTTTTAATGTTCTCCCATAGCATTAATTCTTTATATCCAATATGAATTATTGGCAGATTAACAGCAATCTGGAAAAACAGATGGTGCTTTCCAGACCTCCCTCCTCCTTCCCTGTCATGGTTGAAAGGAAACTAACATTAATTCAGCCCCAGCCTTCAGTGAGAGCGCAGGCCTACTCAGTGTGCCAGGCTGCCAGATATTTACGTACAGCTTTATCTCATGTACGTACGTCCTATTTCTTCTGGATATAGAAAGAAACCTCTAATATATATCAGTGTTTTTATAATGTGCCAAAATTTTATCTATAGTTACAGAGGCAAATATAAAACCACCACTTAACTACGTTCGTGTCTAACCACGTAACTATATATCAGTGGCTCTGCATTTGTGCCCCTAAGTATATGGGAGTGTATTCACAGAAATACATATGTATATATGTGCATACGTGGTACATCAGGTGTGTGTTTCCTAAATTCATTGGGCATCAATATTGACATTTCTCTGTGGAAAGTCTAAATTAAGTCTGATTGAAAGTTGTTATTACAGCTTCAGATGGCAAATGTCCACCAGCTACTGGTTAACCACAAATGTCTTCCCTGGCTGGAAACAGATCCTTGTATCACTTTCTCTGCACAGTTGCACTATGTCCTGGCTTTATGTATCATGTTTGGCACTATTTCAGTCTTTCTCTGCTGGAAGACACTCTTCAAATATTTCTTGTCAAGAAAATTCATCGTGCCAGTTGTATGTATGACTTTTCCCTGTACCACCAGTATTATTTGTACTCTTTAACAACAGGTAAGAACTAATACACCTCAAGATCTTTCTTCAAACTTCTTCCAGGAAAACATTAAATTTTTTAACAATTCTTTCATTTCATAGGATTAAGATTAGTAAGAAATGCACTGAAACCAACATTAGCAAATAATACGTACACATGTATATACACACCTAGTATAGCTGAGGTTTCAGTCTGAGACATGTAATCTCTTTTTGGCAGATGGTTTCCTTTTGTTTTCAGTAGTTTGTATTTTGACTATCTTTTCTCCCAGCCTACAGTTAATAAAGCCAGTCACCACAGACTGTGAAATTCTTTATTCTTCTGTGTACTAAAGCCTGTGCTGTTCCTTACTGTGCTGTCTGTAGGAAGGGTTTTGTTGGAAACCTTTTCAAGACAGAAAGGATCCCACAGCATTGGGATAATGAAGCCTGTGGCACCCTCTTAAATTCTGCACTTCTGCACCACTTACAATATTTATTTTTCCAGGTTTTTATGGAGAACAGTGTTTAGTCACTTGATCACTACTCCCCTACATTGAATGGCAAGAGGCCACCTTGCCAATGAATGAGTATAGCATCTTTGATGGAAAGTGCTGCAGAGAGAGAATGTCAACTGGGATGTGATGGAATTTTGTGAGGTTCTGTTGTGGTTTACTTTGGTTTTGTTTCTCTGTTTCATTTGTCACATTTTGGATCTTTGGAAGTATCAAGTGTACTTAAAAAATAATGGTGTTTTCTTTCATCCACATCCAAGGGCCATCTCACTTAAGGTCAAGCATATCAGCACAAAGTTTACCAAGAGAATCCTGAGGCCTGTGATGAAAAGCAGAATTTATTTATTACTAGTGGCTTCTGGTGTCATTTCAGACTGTTTCATGCTCATCATATAAACAACCCTTTGCATTTACTCAGCTATATACTTATATTCCAAAAGGAGTAGCATATGGTGCAAAAACCAGATGCCCCTGCCCACATAAAAGCTCTATACATTTGTTTGAATGTAGTCAGGAAACAGTCACGATCTTCTTCCCACTCTCAGAGGAGTCAGCTGAATGCAGCCAAGACCCTGTTTAGCTCTCAGTGACTACTGGTGTTGCCTAAGCTGTCCTGGGGGATAATGGGATGGACTGTCTTGTCTCATGGGAATGTTTCACCATGAGAACTGAACTTCCTATGCTCTGTGAATTAATTCTCTCTACTGAGATACTTTTTCTCTTCCCCAAAAAGGCTGTCTGGATTCCTCCACAGAAAGTTTTAACTCCATCCTTTTCCTGCTTCTGTCTCTGTAATTCATTCTTTGCTTCTGTGGAGTAGTTAACATCATTAGGACCTCCTTCCTAGCTGCATTTTATATACAGGTATGGCTCTGCTTCCAGAGGCCAAGTCTTCATCCTGTCTAAAACCTGACTTTAATTCTTGATATTTTAAAACCAGTACTCTAAATGAGAACCTGTCCCAAAGCCTGTAAAAAGTCACAGATTTCACTTCTCTTGCATCTTCCCTTCTGACCGTTCTTTGTTTGGAGGTTGGTATTTCTGTCAGCCATTAATTTTTTATGGGCTCCTTTCAGCTGCTTTGCTCCTGCAATTTTCTGGCATGTGCAGTTGTAACAGAACACGATGCTCTGAACACTGACACGGGTCCCTTCCATGTGGCACCGAATCTTTGGCATGCTTAGCCATTGAGATGTTTGGTGGGTTTGTCAGCGTGCAGCGGGTCTGGCTCTGCCAGTGCTCTGCCAGTGACCTGCCATGCGGGGGCAGAACAGCTCCACCTTGCAACACGAAATGAGTTCTCCCAAAGAGAGCTGGTGGCTCTGCAGCACTTCTCTCCACAGAGGCAGACACTCCACTGAAGGAACCTGCAGGATTAACTGAGTTCCCTAGAAGACCCTTAGGTTCAGAAGATTCTCATCAGTCTTCAGTTGTTCCTCTTCACATTTGCAATAGCTGATTTGGCTGCTCCTACTATAGCCCCAACTCATAGGAAGCCCACAGTCATCAGAAATTTCATATCTTCTGCTGCACCTGAGTTGTCAGACAAGCCAAATTCAGCTCCAAATATTTAGTGAAGATCAGAATAAGGTAACAGTACACATGACTACTGTGTGCTGGCAGCATCCTTGTGTGGTCTGAGTCAAGTGTGATACCAGTGGGAATTACATGGCATGCAGCAGTGGTCTCTAGTGGATGGACCTCTGCATCTCCTATGCAGACTCCAGCTGTAAGCTCTGCAGAGGCATGGCTTTCTGTTAGGATCTATATTATTTTAATATTCTACTTTTTTCAAGATTCTTGGGCATGGACAGTAAGTCATTAAAGGCATTGATTCTATTTTTAGTGGTGCTATTCTGAAAGTCTTCCCTGCAGAAACTGCAAACATATTTTAAAAAGTCTTTACAGCTCTAAGTCATATGAGTCACAAAAAAAGGGTTTATAACTACTTTTTTAGATTTAAAAACATTTTTTTCCTCCAGTAGACACTTTTCTCTCTCAGGAAAATGGATGGGTTCTTTCTTTCAGTCAGACTAGAGGTGTTCTTGAAGACCCTTTAATGTGTTTTTCTCATGTACATCAGATGATGCAGCTAATGAATGGACAGCACTGTGCCTGATGTTTGGCTTCAAAATACCATTTAATACTGTTCTTGGCCTGTCATTTCTGTCCTGTTGGTGAAGCTGCACTTACAGCATGCCACTTGGTTCTTCTTTGTTGCAAATGTCGTGCCATTAAAGGCCAGAAATCAAGGAATCTTTTTGGTTTTGATCTTCTATAAAAAAAATTATCACATAAGCAAAAAGGTTTACATGGGCATGGAGGCAAGGACCTCTGCTCTCTCCTCCACCTCCACCTCCACCTGTAAAGGAGCTTCCCTTCTGAACTGAGTAACTGTATTTCTGGTAACACTTGAGTTTCTCTCCTCTCTATCCTGTGGTGGAAAAAACTTCCCACTGAAATTGGTGAAAACTTCTAAAAAACAACTTTTTTCAAAACCTGCAAGAAATAGTGCTAAGCCTTTAAAAAAATCTGAGTAAAATCCAATTCCTTAAATCCCTGATGGAATAAATCTTATTACCTTCAATACTATTATATACAGGACAAAGCCTGTAAGGCTTTGCTGAGAGATTGAAAAAGGGAAATTAATGACAGCACTTGAAATTACCTGTAATTATCAGTGACACTGGGTCAGCATCATTGCAATGACAGTCTCACAGAGTGATGATTCTGACTGGTTCGGGATTTATGCAAAACTGCCAAACAAAACGTGACCTCCACAATCAGTATCAACCTATCTCTGGAGCATTTAAGCATCTGAATTCACAATCTACTGTGTAGCTGCTTTCATCTTTTGAAGAGCAGTTAAATTCTGAAGGGTCCCAAGCGTTTTCCTGGTCAAAATCACCTCTCCTTTCCCATTCATATTTACTCAGGCCTCTCTCTTCACTGTCACCATCACACAATGTCTCTTCAGCAGCTATAACAACTGCTTATATGGAAAAGCAATAATAGGAAGGCGTTTAATGAATTTTAAGCTGACTTTAATGTAATTTAGCAGCTGGAAACAAGGAGAAGAGCCAGCACAGTGTGACCTGCCAGCTCTCTATGGATTGTCAGTGGTCAATGTAGCACATATTTCAGCACTGCTCTCCAGGGTACGCTGGCAATGTTTTTTTTCTCCAGCTACGTTCCTGATTTCAATTAAATCAGCATCTGAAGTACTCTTTCTGATGTAGTTAGTGCCTTCCAATAAATGCTCCTGGCTTTGTTTCTCCCCAGATGCTGTCCTTCCTAACACTTCTGTGCTTAGTGAGTGATGCAGACATCACCTGAAAAGCAAAGATATTTTTAGAGAGACTAAACACAAAGTTTTGTCTTGAGAAAGCAGGGAAGAAAAAATAGCCCTTTGGTTACAGAGCCATAATTCCTTCCTTCCTGGGGAACTTCTCCAAATCTTTCTTTTGTTCACTCCCTGTTACTTTTCAATATTAGATCTGGAGTGGTGTTTTTTTTTTTCTCTCTTCCTATAACTATAAAGGAACTTCCAACATAAAACCACTCATCAAACTATACAGCTGAAGTTTTAAGTTTGCAGTGACCAAGCATACCTTGAAGTTCTTTTCTCTTTATTTTCCACTAAGTGTATGAAGCAAATTGTTAACACATTGACCCAATGCCTTTGAGGCGTTATAAGGGTTTTTATGACAGCCTGCAATTAGTATTATATAGTTTCTTTTGAAGGAGGCGTGCAACAGGTGTCGTAGCTTTCTGCTCCTTTCTTCCGTCCCCTCCAGTTCAATGAAAAATATGCACTTTAACACCATTTATTAAGATATTCCTTGCTTCTGTTCAGATGTGCTAGAGACATGGGAGGAAGCTACATTTATATACTCAGCTGGACAAAGGACTGCATTGGTCTTCAATTTTGAAAAACTTTATTTTGATAAAAATTCATTTTTGCAGTTTTTAGCTCTTTTCACCTTAAAAAAAAAAAAAAAAAAAAAAAGCAAAACACAAAAACAACAAACCACAAAAGCTCTGTGACATTATTGGGATGGGCTCCACAAGCAGCTCTTTGTGGCCCCACTACTGAGATACAGAACAGGACAGAGAGTTGTGCTGGTGGCATCTGGAGCCACTCTGCTTCAGAGCTTTTCAGAAACCACCCCAAAGAAGACAGTGGCCTTCACAGAAAGCTGCAGTTCTAGGGATCTGACTGCTCATGGGCACCCTGTCTCCAGAGGCATTTGATCAATTGCACATTGCACTAGCTGGATATTTAAGGCAGGATGAGGAAGCCTCTAGCTCCTGGCCTTTACAGGTTTGTACATCGTAGGACTCCCAAATACCAGCTGCTGTTCTGCTCACAACTGTGCAGTTGGGCTTCTCACAGCCAAGTAGCAGAGGTTGTTTGGGGCTTCTTGGCACTGCAAACCAAACACAGTGTTGCTACCTCCAAAGTGAGATGCTGAGGTAGGATTCATGCTGTGGGAGGGGAGCAAGGAGGGGAAGGAGCTGGCTCAGAGAGACAGGAAAGCCTAGGGAATTCAACTTGTTGCTAAATGGGATGAGAGTGAAGACCTCAGTTGAAACCTCTGACTCCATCCTGTCAGTGGAGTCAGCAGCTGCATTAGCATGGCTCTCAACAGCTCCAGTGTACAGAGAAGGCATCAGGGATGTGGTTGGTTGTCAACCTGCTGCCCAAGGCAGCTGTGTCCTCTGTGTTTAAGGTTGGCCCTGCTGTTCATGGAAGTTGAAGGCAAGCAGGCAGGGATGTCCCCAAAGACAAGATACATAGAAGCCATTGAGTACTCTCGCTTCTAGCCCTTCACTGCACTTTCTGAATCATTTCCCAGCTGTAGACTCAGGCTGCAAATAAACAGCATTTAAGGCAGGACCACTGCTGACTATTCCTTCCCAGTTACACATTCTTGTCACTTCTTTTATGGTGTCTCTGGCATCCCGACACACAGTCAGGAGATCAGAAAACTGACCATGTTATGGAAGTGAAGCCAAGAGCAATGCTATGACACTTGTCTGAAAAAAAACCCAAACAAAATACCCAAACCCCAAACCATAATATTTCCATTCCCTTTCTCCTTTTCAAATTGGCTCTGTCTCCTCTGACATTTCCCTTAAGCATCAGTGGCATGTTGACAAATTCTGTGATTGTTATAATTAGTACCTGTAGCCAGAAAAGAGCTTGATGCTTACAAAACATCCTTGTGATTCTGATAGTTACACATGCACATACAAATTCCATGGGAGACTAAAAATCCCGCATGCAAATTTTTAGAACAATTTATTTTGAAATCTGTAAATGCATATGTACTTACGCTGTCGTACTGTTACCTCAGTGTTGAAATATTCAGTTAATAGATGGGTTATTTTCTTAACTATATTCTAAATTGTGAGCATCGTGTTCTAAGAGTAGTTCTTATTAATATGAAAAAAAAAAAAAGAGGATGTTTGCCTAAGCCTGCGGGGTCCTGAGGAATGGTGTCTAATTGTCAGGGCTGTAAGAGCCTAAAAACAGTGTTTAGATCCCAGACCTGAGGTGTGAAACATACCACTAAGTGCTGGGGGATTCATATTTACTTGCAGACCACAATGTGAGTGGGCAGACTTATGAGCCTTTCTGGAGGGAGGCATGGTGCTTTGATGTGCCCAGTAATGACATTATGAGTTCTAATTGATGTAAGCAGTAAAGACAGAGTGCCTCATGGCATGGAAAAAGAGACTAGCAGATACCACTAGTTGGTTGCTGAGCTTTGGTAAGAGATTGTCCAAGTGAACATCTCTCCATTCAATCACATTTTCCACTGGAAATTCCTCTTTCCTTCGGGTATCTTTTAACATACAAGACTCTGTGGGCTCATTTGAATAGGTTGCCACACAGGTACCTCAGATGAAACCACAGGCTGCAGCCTCAAAAGGAGCGGAAATACTGTTTTAAAGATCTTGTCTCTCTGCGAGAGTCAGGCTGGCACTGTCTGTTGCTTTCCTGCATTTACATGTACTTGCCTAAAAGAAACTCTACTCCTTAAGGACTTAAAAACCCCAAGTAAATAAATAAAAATCACTTTCAAGGCCAAAGAATGTGCCAGCCAGAATTTGCCATGGTTGTGCTACACCCTTGTAAAATCAAAGGTTATTTCACAAAATCCTGCATGCAAGAAGGTTGGAGCAGTATTTAAAGCCTGAGGTGTGACACACGTCTAATTACTGTATCTGTCTGTGCATAAGGGTGCTAGCTCTGTGTGAGTAATTGGGGCAGGAGATGGTGTCTAAAATCCCCTTTCAGACATCACACAGGTGAGGAATCAGTGACAATGTGGGAAACATGACTCATGTCAGTAGTGATAGTTGAGATTAGACAAGAGCACAGACCTTCCTCTAGATACTGTGCTGGATGATGACAGCAGGATCTCCACAGCATCTCTCTGTTGCTTAGCAGGTTAATAAATCACCTTTTGGGGCATACAGTAAAAAACAGGGCAGGAAAGAGCAAGACAGCACTATTCATCTTGGCAAGAGCAATGAAGAAGAGCTCTGCACAGAAGCCACCTACTTACTAGAACTGTGTCCTTGGTTATTAGTCCTCACCATGAAGACTTAAAAAAGTGGGGTGAAAAGATGCTCCTTTCAGGCAACAGAGGGAGGCAAGGGAGCTTAAGACACAGACACATGGGAGTCACTTGTGGCTGACAGTGAATTCTTTCATTGTGTTTGTTTTAATGTTATTCCTTGAAGATCCATGTTTTAGTAGACGTTTTACAGTGGAGATACCAGTTATAACATGACAAAAAAATCTGAACAGTACCATACTTGGAGTGGAAGTTTTAAAGAAGTGACTTAAAATCTCAGTATTGTTTTGCTGCTTATTGTGTATGAGAAATGCCCTTCGTAAATATAATTATCTGGGATGTGGTGGTTCAGCTAGACAGGGATGATTCCCTCCCCAACACCTGAATCCAGCACCACAGTCCCCTAGACAAGTAGGTGTGGCTGCTGGCATAAGCAAGCATCAGTATATGTGAGTAGAGCATCTGGATAACACAGGACCAGTCAGGAGTCACTTAAACCATCCTGTAATTCAGACACCTTGTTGTGAGAGGCTGTTCCTGGGCATGGCTACTGTCTTAGTAAGAGCTTCCCCTGAAGCTGACAAATGCCCTCTCCTGTCCCTCACTCAGATGCTGTTGGCAGGGAAAAAGATTTGGAATGGGAGGTGAAGGTGAGCATGGGAGGATGGGTTCAAGAAGAGGCATCACTTCCAGAACCCTGCAGGCCTTTTGGAGGCCATGCTTCTGGTCTGTGGCCTCCTAAATCTTGAAAAGCTCCTTTAGAAGCAGCACAGGATAGGGAGAAGTCAGAATGCAGCATCTGCTTTCACCCTCTGAAGACCACAGAATTGTTGTTCCTTTGGATATTCTTTGGGGTCATGAAATGCTGTTCAACAATAGCTAGCAGGGTATTCTATTGGAAGATTAGCACAGAAATTTTGGTGCCTTTATCAGATTTTATCTTCTTAGGTCTCATAGAAAGTATTGTAGAATGTAATCAGTGTAAGTAAAGGATATTTTAAAATTCATTTTTGGCTTCAGTAAAACAGTGGCATAATTACTGCACATAATTTTGCAGTGAATTTTCGAATAAAAGTAGTATAATTACAGCCTATTCACTTTTCCTGATCACCTATAGGTCTATCTCCCTTTCATTTGAATGGATTCAAAATTATCTGTTTTTCCTGTTCCTAATAATGATAAATGAACATAACTAGATCATATAATTTTGCTTACATTTGTAAAGGATGCTAAATTGTTATGAGTCTTTTAAGGCATGTTCATATTTTTTTTAATTTAATGAATTGCAAATTATGAGTACTGGGAACCTGTTACTCCTCTTTTCCTGCACCTCAACCCCAACGCTCACCCCAGCTATATGATGAATCACTTTTTAAAAGATAATTGTTATACTAATGCCAGGGATGATAGGAACTCAAGTGGGTGAAATACAGATGTAGAAGGAAAGCTTAATCCTAGAGAGCTGAAATACTGGTTAATAGGATTATAGGAAGAAATGGTATAGAAAAGATGGAGACGAAAGTAAAACAGAGCAGTAATGTTTTTGTGTAACACTGTGTTACACAAAATGCATGATATCAATACTTCTGGTGAGAGATCTTATGAAAGATACGTAAACTCTTGTGTTGGATCCTGACTGGAGTGCTCTCATGACTGAGCACATTCTGCTTAGGGAAGATCAGTGGGGCTGCTGTCCCCTCTGTAAAGGCGCTCCCTGACTTAGCAGAGCTCTAGCAGAAACCCAAGGATATATCAGCCAAGGGTCAAGGCCTGTGGGCACAGTGCCACCGCAGATGCTGTGGTGGGGTCTGACCAAAATCTCCTGAACAAGATGTAAAAGATGAGGCTTTCCACAGACAAATACAGAACTCTCCTGACTGCGCCTTTGTCTTCTTGGGAGATTTCAGCTGTCCAGGTAGGCATTGCTGGGCTTGCGCCATGTGAGCAACTCAAGAAGTTGTAGATTATGCAGCTCACAGTTTATGATGCAAATGCCAGAGGAGCTGTGCTTGACCTCCTGCTTGCAAAGTGAGAAAAACTGGCCAAAAGCATGGCAAAAATGGTAGCTTGGGCTACAGTGACCATCAGATCAACATGCAGAGGAAAAATGGGAAGAGAAGTAGCAAAATTAGGACTCTGGACTTTATAGAGTAGACCTTGGCTTAGTTAGGGAATTTCCCTAGGCAAAATTCCTAGGGAAGATGCCAAGGGGGAAAAGGACAAAGGTTGGCTGGCTACTTTAAAACAAACAAACAAAACTGAAAGAAAAAAAAAAAAGGCAAAAACAAGCAAAAAACCAAAATTTCAGTTTCCTGGGAGGCGAGGAACAATCAAGCTTCCTATTGTGCAGAATGGGCTTCCAGCAGAAGGGGCACCAGACTAAGCATGGCAAGCCATTAACACAACCAAATAGCATACAAGAATTGAAAAGATGAACAAAGGGCAGATATAAAGGTATTGTTTTAGCATTTTTTGATAAAAATGAGTATGGTCGAGGCCCAGCTGGAATTAAGTCAAGGAGAGGCCATAAAGGGTGACAGGAAGAGATTCTACTGGAATACTATAGTAGAAGTTCAAAGAGAATGTAGGCCTGCTAAAGAATGAGGGATAACAACATAGTGGCAAGCATTACAAAACAGTGTCTTCAATGTCTCTTTTGCATCAGACAAAAATTTACACCAACACTGTTTGTTATGAGGGATAGCCAGCTGGGAAGGAGCAATGAGCTAGGGACAACCACAACTGGATGTATTCAGATCCATAGTGCTTGATGAGATTCATTTGACACTGAAAGTGTTACCTGCTGTCTATCATATGTGAAAAATCAGGGTGGTCTGCAGAAATCCGTGAAGGCTGGGAAAAGGCTAAGGGCTCAACACCTGTCTTTCATAAAGGCAAGAAGGAGAATCCAGGGAACAATATGATTCTTACTGTCACCTCAGTCACTGAAAAAGAACATCTTCTAGAAATTCATTTTCAAACATAGCAAAGACAAGAAGGCAGTGGCCTGTATGAGGAGGCAGATGGCACCGTTAGCAAATTTGCAGACTGTGTTAAGTGGGGGGGCGTGATTGACACACAGAATGGCAGAGCTTTAGTCCAGAGGAATCATCAGAAAGTCGAAGATTGGGACAACAGAAATTTCATAAGATTAAGCAAGAAGAAATGCAAGTTTCTGCCTTCATTGCAGAGTAACTCCAGCACCGGTACAAAATGGATGCTGGCTAACCAGCGGCCTGGCTGTAAGGGGACCTCAGGGTTGTGGTGAGTTGGTTGAATCAAGTATGGTTGAGCCATAATCCATTGTAAAGTAAACTACACACTGGGCTAGAGGGAGCGTACTCAGGAGGTCAAGCAAAGTTGTTGTTCTCATCCACTTTGGCTTGGCACTGGTGAGGCTGGATTCATGTATCCTGCTGTATGGCCCCACTTCCACACCCCTCTGTTACAGAAAGACTGTGAAGAAGCTGGAGGGAGCCCAGCAGAGGGCTGCCAGGATAGCAAAGGATCAAGAACACATCCAGAGTCTGAGGGATTAGTCTGGTGAAGAGGAACCTGTGAGGTGATCTTAGCAACAGCCCACTGCAGCTGGAGTGGGAAGAGCAAAGGTAATGGAGCTAAACTCTGCCGTTTAGTGATAGACAATATGACAAGGAGCAACAGCCACTGAACTGCCGTGGGAAGGTTCAGTTGCATGGTTGGGAAAACCCATGAGAGGGGTGCTGCAGCCCTGGAACATTTTACTGAGAGTGGCTGTGCAATCTCCACCCCAGGAAATTTCCAACGGCTGGCCAGACAAACCACAGCTTGACAGGAGCTAGTGTGGGGAATACCCACAGTGCTCAGGAAGAGGATGGACTAAATCATCTCCACAGGTCCCTTTCAAACAACTTCTCTGTGATTTTCTGTTGTAAACGTCATCTGTAAGTAGTAGGAGATACCTGTGTGATTGCATAGATGCAAAGCTAAGTATCATCAAGAGGAGACAGACTGTCTTCTGGGTCAGGGCAAGAGCAAAAATCTCTAGGAATGTTTTAATGATGTTGCATTCTTCTCCTAATGTGTCCTGACAAAGAAACAGTCATGTTTTTTCTGCTTCCAGGAAATGTTTCCTGAAGCATTGCTCTTCCTGTTCCTGATAGCCACTGAGAAAAGAAACAATTCTGTTTTTCAGTATTAATCTATGTATTTTATCTGTCTACAGGTTCTTCTCATGCTTTTTAAGTCAGTTTAAAGTAATTTCTGCTGAACTTCCCTGTTATGCACTTGTAAAATCATTTGGTACCTGAGTCATAACTCCTGAAACTTTCTCTTGATTTTTGCCATTAGGTGTCTTTATTGTGTTTGGTTGGGTTTTGTTGCTGATACTTGTTTTAACCTTTGTCCTAGATTATGCACAGCTGTAATGAGCATAACTTAGAGAAATCTAACTTGTGGACTTCTCATTTACTCTGCTTCAGTTTCCTTCATGTTAGGAAGTACACAGTCCATGTCCTTCCAGAAAAAGAAACCAACAGAAGAAACAAAGCCAAGCCAAATTTTTAAGCAAAAAACCAACTTGCTTCAGCCCATGCATTTTTCCTCTGAGTTCACAGAGCAGAGCAGGTTTGTAATGGAGCCACTAGGACTGTACATTTTTTGAGGGCTGCAAGAGAGGAGGACCATGAAAGTAGGTGCAGAGTAGCCATCAAACTCACTGAGAGTTTATAAATACACCCTCTGCATTTCAGCATAATCCTGAGGTAGTTCAATGTAGTTGCAAGTGCCTGCTCAGCTGAAACTAGGCTGTGGCCTGCGTAGTCTCCAGACAGCACCTTCTGCAAGGGATTGTGTGTGGGACTTTCACAGGCTTTCCAGTTGCGTCTGTTCTGTCTTGTATTAGCAGTCACTGAACCACAGAAAGACTGACTTGGCTTCCTTCATATTCTTGTTGTGAATCAGGCAGAGCTGAGCTGGGACCTGGGTTGGGTTCTCTCACACGTGGTGTGAATTTCTCTCACAAGCAAATTACTCATTATCCTGGCATTCCTTTTTTCCTAGTTTTGATCAAAATTGGTGGCCCTCCTTGTTGATACTGTCTTATTTTCCCCCAAAGTTTGCATTGAAATAAGCAACATTTTCTAAGGATAACATTCAAGAGATAATTGCCCATCAATCCCTGAAGAGAACAAAGGGTGTAGGGCATCCCCTTCCAGAGATCCAAAGGTGTGTGATTTCAGCTCATAATTTTATGGTAACTTCTTGAGGTATACTGAGCTCTCAGTCTCTCTTTTAGTGTTTGCTGAAGTTCACCATTAATTTGGTCTACATAAATACATTTTTTCTGTAGCCACATATCTAGGAATCCTAGAAGCTTAATTGGGCTGATTATTTGTACACAAAAGGAGCAAAGACTATAGGAGGGCACCTCAGACAGATGATGAGAGAGAGAATTCAGAAGGTTGGAGCAAGGAAAGAAATTAAGTGTGTGTGTGCATGCATAAGAGGGAAAAGATGTTGATGCAATGGTGAAATGAATACAGAAGATGGGAAAAGTTGTTCTTTGCTTTTGTCTGCCTTTCTACCTGTCCTACTTTCCCCAGTGTGCCATCGATAATGAGCAACTCTCTTTGCATTCAGCTTTCAAATATGTATATGATTTTCTGGGACTGCCTTGGACCTTTGATGGGATTATGAAGGTGGTTATCTAGAATTCTGTATTGTATCTGGTGGTTTCTCTTCCTTTATATCATTGATGCATTATCTTCATTTTTTTTTCTTTTGTTATGTGCTATTTCATATTTAAATGTATGCTCCTCTCTCAGGTGCCATTTGATTCTGTCCTCTCTGATCTTTTAATTTTTACATATTGCTCCAACTTCACCTCCTTTTGATTGGCTGCTACCTGGATTATAGATTTCCTCACTTAGTTTCTGTTAATGATTTGAAATTTTACTACCACGATGAGCTTTTCTCAGCTCCATGTTTTGGTTTTACTTTAATACTACTTCTCCACTTTCTATCCCTAAAGAATCTGATCCTGTAATGACTTCTGTGACTCACCTACAGAGAAAATATTGCTGTCAGTGATATTGAAAGCACCCATGGTGGCATATTGAGAAGAAAAAGAGCTGTCCTGCATGTGGGTCATGTAGTTGTCTAAATGGTGGAAGGAGAAGAGGCTGTTAGGTAGCAACTACATAGCAGCCTCTCTCTTCACTGTGGGAAACTGAGCCTAAGGATGGCAGGAACTTCTTACCTTCTAAGGCAATCTCTCCCTGACTCCAGAAGAAAGCAGCAAGACAGAGCTGTAATTGTGTCTGGCTGCTCTTTTGAGGGTGCATGTGGACCGTCAGTGGGCTTTGCACACTCCAGATTGGAAATCTCAGTTTTAGAAGAGCTGGCAGAGGAGTGCTGTAAATTTTGAACTGAAGTTGCATAAGAAGCTATTCTTGGCTCAGCATTGCTCAATACCTTTATCAACAATTTGGAAGGAAATGTATAATCGTCACATAGATGCAGATGATATAAATTGTGACCCAGTAGGTGGGTGCCAGCATTTAAGATCTTCCAGCACTGAGTTCAGTTTGTTCTGTTCAAAGAAGGGAATTGTTCAAACTACTTCCCATAACACTTTTTTAAGGGAAATGGTGAATGACACAGTTTGGCATTCCCCCCACCTCTAGCTATACTGTTCTACTGGAGATTACTGTACTTTCATGCAGTACTATTTTATGAAGAAAGGGGTTGGGTTCCTTTTGTGAGAGCTAACAGACTGTAGGTAACAGAAGTTCAGTCTCTGCAGGTGTCAGTGGGTGACCGCTGGTATGGAGCCAGTATAGGTGGGGTCATGAATCCTCCCCTTCCCTGCTTTAAGAAATGCAGTGTCCCTTGGGATTTACCAACACACACCCACACAAAGTGTTTCATGGAGTCAGTGCTGCAACAGTACACAGCAGAGCCAGAGGACAGGGTGCTGTTTGCACTCTCTTCTTTCACTTACCTATTGCTAATATACAGCCAAATGTGGTTTTAGCAGTTTTTCCTAGCAGTGAATACCCTCTGGTCCTGGTAACCACTCACCTACAGCAAATATGATTATGGCTGATTCCACATACTTAAGTTAATACTAAATGCCAGGGAAAAATGTAGAAGCAATGAAGTTTTGATCCAGCAGTATAGATTATAGCTCATAAAGCATTTAGTTATCATGTGCATCAAGTAGCTTAGTACATTTTCTGAGATTAGATCTTTCAGAAGGTTTGCCTGTGCTTGCTGTCAAGTTTGTTTGCACAGAGATTTCTGGTGCAGTGCTCTTATCCTACCAGGGAAATACTTGGGAGAACTCTGCATAGGCTTCTTGCATTCCCTCACATAGATTAATAACTTTGGAGTTCTCTGATTTGGTGGGCAATGTCAGCTAGAAGGGTGTCTTTAAGAGACTTTTTGTCTCCTTTGGCAAACACAGAAGACAATCTGTTGCTCTGAAGGAAAAGTATAATCTAAACGAATAGATGTGAATGTTAAGCCTTTTGAGGGCAAAAGAGATAACTATAATTGACAGAGGGCCCTTCCCCTTCTCCCTTTCCCTCATCATAATCAGTCAGGTACAGCATAGTTAGATGGGCAAAACATTTCTGCTCTTTTATTGCTACTCCCATCCCTTTGCCTGCTTGCAGCATCTGATCAGACATTCAGAGTTACTGACACAGAAGGGAAAAGTCTGATACTTCTCCATCTCACTTTGACTGTGTCTTTGTTAGTATCTCCTTATACCTAAAAAAAAAAAAAAAGTAAATATATTTTTAAGGTTTTAATGTGCATCTACACTTGGCAGTTGAGTTTCACTCAAGGTTAGTTAAAAAAGGTTAGGTTATCTGTAACCTAATCATCTTTTTCCAACTGGAAGGACGTCCAGCAAATCCTTAGTTTCTAAAGTGCCATCTTTTTTTTTTTCTTTTTTTTTTTTTCATTTTTGCACTGCTCATTTTAATAAGTCTCTGATATAAACCCATGTTCCACTCAAGCAGTAATGCCATTTTTGTCAAGAAAATCAAACAATAGCACAAGATCCAGCCTTAGAGAAGCCAATGGATTTGAGTGTGTTTTATAACTTCTTTGAATAATCACCACACGCCTAAATGTATATTTTAAAATAAAATATCACATCATTAAGTGAGAATTTTCAGATTTTCAGTTCAGGAGCATTCTAGCATATAATTGCTGAAGCTGGCATTAAATCTCTAACTTCTTTTCAAGGTGATGACTGCAAGATCAAAATATTAATGTATTTGTGTGGATAATGGCAACCATTATTACAAGTCCACCTTTCGTTGAACTGCACAGTCACTTCACGAAACAAATGTAAAAGTTTGATTTAGTCAGGAGATTTTGCCAAACATTTTGTTAATTGTAACTGCTTGTCATCTTGTAGTGTTTAGAAAGTATAAAACTCGTGAGACACCACATTAGTCAGGACCACTTACCAAATTTCCTCTCGCTGCATGTTCTGAGCAGCCAGCTCATTTTTTGTCTACCTGGGCTTACACCAAAACTACTCTTCAGCAGATGGTGCGATAGTTATGACACCGAGAAACACTAAGATAAAAAACACCCATGAGAGAAGAGCAGATAAAAATCTTTCCTTTCTGTGGCATGTTCCATGCTTTCCTCAGTCTTATTTCTCTGCCATACATACAGGCACAGACATGCATGTGTGTATGCCTGCACCACTCTCTGTGCCCAGTGCCCGGCTGCCAAGCTTGCTCCAAGTCAAGCAGCTGGCATTTGCTGAGTCCTGCAGATGGGTCATGAGTGACACACACACACGGGGCAGCTGTCTGGATCTGGCACTCAGGTGATTACTTGTTTGCTAATCAACCAGCAGCTCCATTCGTGGAGTTGGAGGTTCAGAGAGAGAGTGATTGAATATACAGAGAGGCTGTTGTGTAGTTGTGGGTGAAATGTTGGGTGGTAATTACAAGAGATGTAAGGATAGTTATTGTTACCAGGGCTGGAGCAAAAATTAAATCTGTCTATTCAAACTGCTTATCACTGAATATCCAATAGCAGTTGCCTAAGGTAGAACAAAAAAACAAACCCTCTCTGTTTTCCAGTGAGAATAAAGAGGTATCTCCATGTTTACATTAAAAAGCTGGAGTCACCTGCAAAAATGATCAAGTTTCAAACTAAATCAAATATGCAGTTTCTCACAACTGCTTGCAAAGGACGTCAGGAGTTATATGTGAAAAGAGAAGGAGTGAAATCTGATCACTTTGTGCTGCTCAGTTCAATTAGTTTAGCTAGCTGACCAAAATTGCAGGTATTAATTCTGCAGGTGCCAGTTGGGTCTAATCAATCTGCAGGTTTTAACTGATGCTTAGTGTAGCTCAGCTGGCCAAGCAGTGGGCTTAATGCCTAGCAGAGAGGGATGGTCACCTGCTAGGGTATCATTTGTTGCTGTTATTTCATGCAGCATGTAATAAAACATTGCTCTGTGAATTTTTTTATTTATTGTGGGGTTATGTGAGCAGTTAGCATATACAGAGCGAAGAAAAAAAAATCCTCAAATGATTTTGTCATTGGAGTAGTTGGGGTGACATCCTGAGGTCATTGGTTTTGACCTCTGCAGGAATGGAGTAGTGTCATTAATTTTGAGTAAAATGCTCCTGTGCCTTAGGCTGGAGTGTTTAACAGTGGGGTGAGCTGAGGGAACTGGGGGTACTTGGCCCACAGAAAAAAAAGAGAAGGGAAGATGGAAGTGCTGAGCTCAACTGCTTAAAGGAGGGGCTACAGAGAAGATACAGGCAGGCTACTATCGAAGCTGCTGAGCAAAAAACCAAGAGGCCATAAAAGGTGGCAAGGTGCAGGGTGGGAAATTCTGATTGTAGAAAGGAGAATCTTCACAGGAGACTTAGTCAAACACTGAAACAGGTCTCTTTGAAGCTTTGTAGAGTCTCTGTCCACAGAGACAGCGAAAGTCTGCAAGGAAACTTGGTCTGCCTTGAAGCTAGCACTGCCTTGAGTAGGTGGTGGAAGTGGAGACCTTGAGATGCCTTCTAGCCAAAATCTTTCTGATGTCCCAGGTTGTACTTGGCCCTGCTCGCACCTCCAATCTTTGACAAGGAGATCAAGTTTGTCCTCACCTCAGGATCCTGTTAAGAATTCAGAATGGACAGTGGAAAAGGCTTGCTTTGAAAAAGAAGTTTTTAAGTAATGATTGTAGCTTTGTTAATTTACTGTTTCTAATTGAAAGCTTATGAGAAGTATGGTTTTGCTTTCTAGTGGTTAGCCAGCTGACTCATGTGTTGTCTCTTGTAAGGACCACACAGAACAAACTGCCCCAAGTCAGGTTTGAGACACCTCATAGGCCTCATCATATCTGGGTCTGCAGTAGGGGCTGTGAACAAATAACAGATTCAAAACCACTCTCTGGTTTAAGTTAAGTAATTCCAGAGTTTCTGCTAAATAAACTTGTCCCTTGGGTTCTTATGAAAGCAAGAAGGCGTCTTGGAAGTAGAGAGAGCGTGTGGAAGCAGAGGTTAGCTGTCCCCTCCATTTCCTTACAAAGTCTGGACTCACACACAGCCTGCCTGATGCTGGAGCCACTGGTGTCCAGGGCAATAATATTGTACACAGGTTTCCCACAAGCTTGCCTGTCACAACACTACAAATAAGCCAAATCCCAGTCTTTCTTGAGTACCTTCAAAATTAGTCTCTTAGGTATACATTGAGGAATTGCAGGATATTTAAAAGACAGGAAAAGGGCTGCACAGTTGTATGTTCATTTGGTATGCCTTGGTCAGATCTTGCTCTTCAGCTTCCTCTGCTTTGCTCACAAAGAGGAAGACAAGCCATCAAGATGCCCTGTGTTCAAAACACCTTCTGTATAAGATATCTTCTTTCTGTTTAAGCCTGAATGCTCCTTTCAGAAAAGGCAGATTTTGGCCCTTAGCTGGTGGCAAGGAGATGATAGATTGAGTTCCCTTTGCTCCAGCTCTGGCTTGTCTGTGTGTAGTCAGCTGTATCTGCTGTTGGGTGATCTTGGCTACCACTCAGCAAGGCAGGACCCCTTTTTTGGGCTTCCTGATGAGGTTTTAGTGTGGCTGTGGTGCATCTGCCTTCAGGATGAGATGACCTGAGGACCCCCACGATGGATGTCTTACCACCTGGAGGGCTCTGGAGATTGACTTTAGGCCAGAGAGCACAGAGCTGCCTGAGGAGGTGTTTGGGACACCTGAAGACCTTCAGCATGGACATAGGTAGGTTCCTCTACTTGGGGGCAACCTGAGTCAGGCAGTCTTAGGAGTGATCTAGCAAAGTAAATGTGGCCAACACATTTAGGTCCTTCTCACCTTATGTGTGCAACTATGGAAACATCTTCCTCTGTGTAATTCTTTTGCGTGTTTCCCAGGCTCTTGCACCTTGCAGAGGTTTCCAGAGCTAATCTGCTTGGGAGGGTAGGTGTAGGAGGGGTACTAGCAAGGTTCCACCCCCTCTGCATAGCTGCTGTGCCTGTGGTCAGCCCTGTAGCTCACTAACTGCCCTGGTGCCTTCCAGGCCTCAAAGAGCTGCTCTCCCTGCACACACCTTCATTTAATGAGCAGTAGCTTCCCCCCGTAGCCAAGCCATTGGGCCATCCACTATTCCATGCTGGCAGGGTGCCTGGCAGGGCCTCGCTTTAGGTTGCTGCTCAGGCAGTATTGTAGTAAATTATAAAAGATCCCCTCTTTGATGCCTTGTGGGAGAAGGCACTGGGCCTGATTTCCCCCTGCCTTGTTCCTTGTGTTATGATTTGCACAAGATGCTATAAACTGCTACCATGCTGGTTTGGTAACCACGCTGCCACAGGTATAAATTACAACCCAAGGTGCACAGCAGTGGGGGAATGAGGCCAACCATCTCTAAAGGTCAAAGGAGCATTCATCACACCAAGTCTACTGTGACTTCATTGTGACTTTGCATCAATCAAAGTGCTGTTGTTGTTAAAGAATCTCAAATCGATACAAAATAAGTAATTTTTTTTTTAAGCCACACTTCCCTTTTCTGCTCCTTTGTTCTGTACAGAAATGTCTTGTCCTCTAGCCTTCTTAAGCAAAAGTCCTTGGTGTACAGGTTGCAGATATAAATGTATTTAGTCAGAATCAGAGCCTAAAGGGATGGGATCCTTCTTAGCCAGCCTAAAATAGAAGGGAGTGGTTAGAAACAATTGCTGCAACTGTGACTTCCTCAAGCAGCATGGCTCTGATGTCAGATACCGGGAAAGAGGAAGCAACGGTTAGAATGCATGATGGTTTAACCAAAGGTGCAATTTGTTCCAGCTTTCTGATTAAGTCTGTCCCCTGTAAAAAGGAAATATGAGCAGAGCAGGCAGAGTGCTGTTAGAGCTCTCCAGCTGTACAGAAGTAAATGAGGAGCAGATTCGGTCACCCTCAGCTGCCTCACTGCAAGAGCACATGCTTGCTCTCAGTTCTCTCCTTGTATGCCTCTGCTTTGGTCTGGAGAGAGCTTGTCCCCACCAAAAAACTTCCCCACCAGAAACCCCTACTTAACAAGGTTAAATTACAGTTCCTAAAAAAAAAAAATAAAAATCTGAAAGAACATGAAAGCCATTATTATGTTTGTTAATGGTATCAGGATTTTAATCTGCTGCTTGTGTTTGGATTAAAAAATTAGATTTCCTTTGCTCAGTTTGTTACTAAATTTGAATAGCTTACAGTTACTGCTTTCTGGCAGCATTTACCTGAGAGAGCTGGTCATGTATCAGTGTCCCATTAAAATATGTTTTAAAAGTAGTTGTTAAGTGAAAACAACTTTTTATTGTTTTATTTAATTTCATTTACTTATGAAATTCTTATGAATTCTCCATTTGATGCTGTTCATCCAACACACATACTTATCCCTGGTGTTTCTGTTGTGTTTCATTTTGTTGTTAATCAGCCACTGTCTAACTCTGAAGTTGCCCTTCTTGAGCAGGGTGCTGGAGTAGGTGACTCCCACAGGTCCCTTCCAGCTGAAGTGTCTGGTGCCCACACTGCTGATGGCTGGCAGACCAGGAGGCAGGCAGGAGGGTCTGTGGTGAACCTCACTGTCATTTCTCTTGTGACCCACATTCAGCTGATCTCGGAGCGTGGTCCCCACGCAGTGATACAAAGGAAAGTGAGAAACCTGAAGCTTCCTCTCCATCAGTCCTGCAGAATTGCATTTGTAACACCGTGCAGAAAAAGGTAATTTTCCCGCAGTGTTTATCAACCATGTGATTGAATTTGCATGTTTTATAGACAAGTTGTTTGGGAAGTTCAACAGAAAGGAGCTCTTTCAGTATCAAAACATAAATTCTACTAACTTTTTACAAGTCTCTGTATGATCACACTGATCACACGCATGCTACATTCTTTAAGACTCATAAATTTGCTGGGCCTTCATGATATGTCAAATAACTGAAAGCATTCTGCAATGTCCAGATTGGAGGCAACAAAACATGGTTTCAGTTTCTAATGGTCTGTTTTAACACATTTGCTTGGCATCACCTCTGATTTCTTTCTCTGCAGCAATCTGAGTGTCAATTATGTTCAGTGGACAACCAGGGGACAGTGACGCTGATGGATTCACATGCTGTGAATGATATAAAAGAGGGTTAAAAAAAGATCAGTAGGAGATGGGAAAGGGAATAAAATTACGGTTTGCGAGCATCTCTGTTTTTCTCCTCTTTTCTGAGGAGCCTTGGCAAGAGTTGTGTTCTCTTACAGGTGTACTGGTTGTGCTGGCCATAAGACTCATGTACAGGCAGATGAGTTGTCCATGGAAGGGAGTGTCTTAATTTTGGGAATGTCTGGTGCATGCCCTGCTGCTGCATAGAGTCTGTGCCATAGAAGTGGAACCTCGCAACACCTGCCTTGTCCACCACTGGTCATAAATCCTAGTGGGATAACCAGTCATCCCCACCAGCTGTGTGCTGCCTGTTGCCTCCTGCTTCCTCATGCCGTAGCATCTCTTGCAGCAGCCCAAGCAGCTTTTCAGAGAGGGGACAGTGACAGCAGCAGGACTGAATGGACTCCCTGCCATGACAGGAGATGTAGAGATAAGCAGTTTGTAAATCTAGGATCTCTCAATATGCCAAAGAAAGGAAAATTTCTGGCCCTAGTTTGCAGGTTTAGTCTTTAAATTCAAAACCTAATCAGCAGTTGGTACAAAATACTAATCATAGAGTCATAGAATGATTTGGGTTGGAAGGCACCTCAAAGATCATCTAGTTCCAACCACCTTACCATGGACTGGGACACCTTCCACTTGGCCAGTTTGCTCAGAGCCCCATCCACCCTGGCCTTGAATGGCTGCCCAGGGATGGGGCAGCCACATCATCTCTGGTCAACATGTTCCAGTGCCTCACTACTCTCACAGTAACAAATTTCTTCCTAAGATCTAATCTAAACCTACCCTCTGTCAGTTTAAAGCCATTCCCCTTCTCCTACTACCATTTGCCCTTGTATTGTCTATCAAAAGCATTTCTGTTGTGCCTCTCAAGATAGCATCTAGTCACCTGTTCCTCATTTATAAGCATTTTAAGTGGAGTCCTGGCATGAATTAAGTGAGGCTGGAGGCTCTACCGCCAGTGACAGTTACAGATGGAGATCCGTGGGCTTTCAATGGAAGTCAAACTTGAAGGATTTTATTTAAACTGGGATGTCATTTTTCCAAGGTAAAGGCTACTCATCTCCAAATTTAGAAGCTACTGTACGATCAGGTTTGCAGCCCATAATAATGGCATCTCCATCTCCATCCTATGCATCGTTTAAAAAATTTACATGAATCTTTCTACTAATGCGAAGCTTCAGTTTTGTAACTCAAAGACAGCGTAGCATGCTATCATGTGATGTTATAATTACCAAAAATCACGCATAAGGTCGAGAGAAATGTGCTGAGTGAACTAGGACATTTGGAATCCATAGGCACACGGCCTTAAGGCTGAAGGAGATTAATGTTTTTGGCATCATGCAGAGCCAGTATTATGTTCATGCTGTGGTAGGGATTTCTTTTTCCATAGACCTCCTGATTGTGAAAGGGGATTCCAAAACTCACATGCAAGCAGCAAATGTCTCCAAGTACACTGTGGCACCCTTCCAGGAACAGAAACCCCCGTTACTGTCTGCTGCCACCGTACACTGATTGGAAATGAGATAGCCACCCGAGCGCGGTGTATCACCGCTCTCAGCAGTCATGTGAGGGAGACATCAGGAAACAGTAGCTGACAGTCACATCGCTGCCAGTCAGAAAGGGATCGGTGCTTAAAAGGAAGCCCTGGATGCCTTCAGCATGGCTGAATCCACTGCTAATCTGCATATGTCTGGATTAGAAGTCACACCATCATAAAGATGCCATGAGCCAGGCAGCACCCATATGTCATGCGTGTGGTGACAATTCCTAAATATCCCATCCCACACAGCTCTATTCCTAAGTGTAAACAACAAATAGGAGGCAAAAGGCAAAGCACACAGGCTGTAAAGTATCCCTGTCCTGATCCCAGGATCCTGTATCGTAAGGATTGTTAGGTTTTTATACTCTGGTGTATTTGCATATCCTCTTCACCATTTGAAAGAAAAGATTATTGCATCTGCCAGTAGTTTTTCATTTTAGTCCTAAAACAACATTATTATCTGGGTTGACTGAATATATCATTCTTAATCAGATGCAGAACAGCACTCCCTACCTTCCTGACAGTGTTATGGACCACATACCGTTTGATTTAGTCTGGTGACAGGGTAGTAAATGTGGAGCTTCACATCAAGCTCCCACCAGGGCGATGCCTCCTCTTCCAGCCTGAATACAAATACTGCTGGAGGTGGAGGCTTGGCTCAGAGTGACCAGAGGATGAGGATCAATGCTGGTATGTGTGTCTGGTTCTGAATGCAAGTGTGAGCTTGGCGCAGAAGGGCAGACAATTTTGGGCAGATTAACGTGGATCATTTTGCCCATGTGGCTAAAATGAATCAAAGGTCAAATTGGATTAATCTAGATCTGTGCATAAGGGATAAGCAATACACTTGGTGCTTTCTTTTTTTCAGTGCATTGATTTGTGGGGAAGACCTGTGTGATGTGACCTCTCAAAATATTTTTCACATGCTAGTGATGAGTTCAGAGGTGAACTGTGATTTCTACAGCAGACTGGATTTAAGAGACAGAAAAGCTCTTGTTTAATATAACATTTAAGGTAAATGAAGGTTTTGCCATGAAGACAGCCGTATCATGCATATATGAACAAATGCTTCTCAGACCAGAGCTCTACTGAAAATTGCACTTCTTGCAAGTCTTTATTTGCCTATCTGTGGTGGCAGAGGTACAAAATCTTTGTTCAAGAAGAGTAGTCCACCTGCAATGCCTGTGGAGTGGCAGGCAAAATGATGCTGACCAGGTCACAGCCCACAGTTTGTTGGCACTCTCAGGTGTGAGGCCTCTGCAGGTTGCAGACTACCTGGTAAAGATGCTCCAGGTTACCAGGATAGGAGGGGAGAACAAGTTGTGGAGATGCAGAGTCTTTCTTTTTTCCCTTTTCTTTTGGAAACCAAGTACATGAAGCAGATGTTCCAAATGCAGGTGCTCTCCACTAATCACTCCAGCTTTGTATTCTTGTTCCTGTTTGTATGTAGGTGCTTTGAAGATGATCTGGCTTCACTAAAATAGTGCTACCCCAGTTTCAGCTGGGTCTGAATCCAGGCTACAAAGCATATGGAACCAAAGCTAAAGTTGGCTCAGTATGTCTTGCCTGGAGCTACCTAGCTCTTCTGAGCAATCTCATGTTATAGGTAGGCTCTAACCAGTTTTGGGAAGATTTTTTTGTTTGTTTGTTTTAATGTGTGCCTGGGCAGACATCATCTGTAAGTAAGGGCAAGTGTCCCAAAATTCTTTTTTTTTTTTTTTTTCACAGATGCTTGTGGCAAGGTTTCCAAACATGACTGAAGAAGTTAGGTACTCAACTCTTACTGATTTCATGAAAGCAGTGGGAGTCAGCCAATTGGCCTGTTTACTCACATTTGAAAATCCCACAAGATCCTATCTATCTCCTTCAGCTGCTTTGAAAACCTCTCTCCTAGTGCTTTCTAGAGTGTGTTGTCATTAGTATTGAAAGGTCAGTCAGGGTTGCAGTATTATTTGAACAGGACTGATGTGTGGGGAGGAGACACATGCACATCATACAGGAAACATGAGTCCTGGACTGGAATGCACAGCTCAGGCTGTACTGGGCTTAGCTGTGTGGCTTGAGGCAGATGGGCACTTCTTGCTGGAGATGGAAATGCAGACTGAGGGAATATGATTTAAATACAGGCATAAATCCTGAACCAGGACTGAGATACTTCAAGCTGAACTAACTGATTTGACTGTATACTCTTCTTTTTAGAGTGTAATTCATGGCACTGGATGCAAAGTTTACTCTAAATTATTCAGCAGTTGTGGGCCCTAGGTATTGTTACGTTGCAACTAACTTTCCTGAATTAATGTTTCTTATTCTAGTTTTGAATAAAGCTAAAAAATTAATTGTTACAAGCTCAGAATTTATCTTGTTTGATCTCACATACCCTCTGTGTTTTAGAGTTGGAGCTACAGTGACTTTTGAGAGTTAGCTACAGTGCTTGTCCAAACTCATGAAGATGAATAAAAAATAATATATGTATATACCTCAAGGACACAGTAACAGGACGCAAGCAAAGTCACCATGATGTTGATACAGATGCTCCCTAGCTGAAATGACATTCTTGGGCTTAGGCATTTATGTTTACTTTATGGGCTGTTAAGCAAGTACATAATGTTTTGCCCAGAAAAAAAGACTTACATGAGCTGGATTGCTCATTCCCTGGCTTCCATGACATCAGGCAGCTTGAAGGAAACCATCCCTAGGAACCACTAGAGAAATTCTTCCTTTCAACCTGTCCTTCCCAGGACAGCCACCTTTTAGCCCCTCTCCTTATTACCCATGTTGTGCACTTGATTCTTGAGAATTGCTTTCTCCTTCTTCAGCCTTCCACCATAAACTTCCTATGTCAGAGAAGGAAGGGGGAGATGGGACATACACATAAGAAGGAAAATTAGTGTAAGGAAAAAGAAGGCCTGCAAAGCCTGGAAGAAGGGTGGTATCTGGGGAAAAGGAAAACCACTGGACAGCAGAGAAGGTGAAAGGGAGAGCTGACAACATGGAGTTCCTAGCCTAGAATAGCAGCAGTCTTGGTTTTGCTGGTCAATACCTGTGCAGAGCCTTGTGCCACACCAACTCAGAGTGCCTGAGGGTGAGCTCAAATTTGCATCATTCTTCATTTATAGAATCATAGAATGATTTGGGTTGGAAGGGACCACCAGAGGTCATCTTAGACCAACATCTCTTGCAATTTGCAAGGACATCTGCAACTAGATCAGCATAAGGTCTGTGTGTGTGTGTCTTAGTGGTGCATCCCCTACCAAACCTAATCAAAGTACACAGCTTATATCAGGATATGTGAGCCTTCCTGTGTTAGCATCTCACCTGATCTGCCTGCACACCTACCATTTGTTTTCAGCACCTGCAGGTGATCCCCTGAGGGCAAGGTCCTATCCCAGCACTTTTGGATAAAGGGCATGTGTGATGATGGGGTGGCTGGTCATAGAGCAGGGATGGGAGGATGTATAAGAACCTTTGGGAATTTTTGTCTTTAATGATTGCTACATGGGGAGGCTTCAGGATTGTTTTTGACAGAATCACAGAACATGCTGAGTTGGAAGGGACCCACAAGGATCATCGAGTCCAACTCCTGACCCTGCATAGCACCATGCCCTAATTTAGAGGAAGGAGAGTGCTTGTGATCAGGTCTGTGGTGGCTCTGAGGACAGGGAGGTGGAAATCCCAAAGAGCGAGGTCTGTGCACACCTCGTGAGAACAGGTAATACGGCAGAGGAGTGTGGCTGGTGGGGGGGGCCGGGACTCGCCCAGCCCTGGCGGGGCTGCGGGGTCAGGCTGTCTGCAGGGCACAGCAGCAGCAGCAGCAGCAGCAGGTGGAGGCTGCGGTGGCAGCAGAGGGTGCCCGCGGCTCGCTGTGCTCGCTGCCACCACGGCCGTGTCCCCGGGCAGCCCCCGCACATTCCCCTCCCTGCTGCAGCGGGGTGGAGCTTCTCCTTTGGGTTTCGGAGGGTTGTGATACTTTTTCTAAAAGACACTTTAAAAAAAAATACTTTTTAAAATTTTTTTAAATACTTTTTTCAATACTTTTTCCCTGATACCATTTTTTAATACCTCTCTTTTTATAATTCAGACGGTTCTTACCCCAACACCCTCCCTCTCTTTTTTTCTTTCTATTTTATTTTCCTTTTTTTTTTCTTCTTTTTTTTCTTTTTTAACATATCTTGGAGGCTCTCCCTTCTCTCCCCTCCTTCCCCAGGAACATGAACAACAGCTACAGAGTTAGCCAGGAGAGAGTGAGGCAGAGGACAGAAAGGTCTGGGCAATTTCCTTGCCCAAACAGGATGGCCCCTTTTTCTCTAGCACATGGACAGAAGCTCTTCCATTGTCCTAGAGCTGGCCCGTATAACAGAGCCACCTTGACACACACTCGTTGTTCACAAAAGATCAGCTTGTTTTCAGGAGTTATCCTTTCACCCCGCAGAAGGCAGTCCCAAGGAAAGGGGCAGGGGTCAGTCACTGGATTGGGGTGCCCTAATGTCAATATCAGGAGAAAAGTAATGAGAGAAGGCAAAGGGCTGAAAGTGTACAAGGAATGAAAAGGAAAGGGCTGGACACACTCTAGTTATGAGATAATGGAGGAAATGCTATTTGCTAGAGAAATGTGGAACCTGAGGTTAAGGGGCAGCAGATGTTAAGTAAACAAACACATCTGAGCTGATATTCTTGCTTTTCTACCATCCACTGAAGAACTAATTAATGAAAAATCTGGCAGCTTGGATTTCATTGTCTGGGGAACACACCACAGGAAAATGTGTAAAATTTTGGCAGTGTTTTAGTCATAAGGTCAGTCCAGGCAAAGGAGTACTGCAGCCCATTTAGTTACTTTGCCCAAGGAATTTACATTAAAATTATTAGCATTTTTAAATGCCCTGCATTCAGAAGGTCAGAAATTAGCTCACAGTTCTAGAGGGGGCTTTCACCTTATATCATAATAACATTGCATCTGTCTAACAAAAATCTGGGTTTGTTTGTATTTTTTAAGCACTACAGTAATATGACAAGAAAGAAGAAATAAATAGGATATTTATTTATGGGATAGGATAAATATGTAAACAGGAGAACAATGATATATTCTATTAGTGGAGACAATAATATGCAAATAGTCAGCAAGTGAGAAGAGAGGCAGTGTAGAGACCTCATACTTAAACTAGGAATGAGGACACATTATTAGCCCAGTTTTTCTTATAAGTACTTTCTCCTAATTTTAAACAGTAAGGTATTTTCATAAAGTATCCTGCTGATTTTGTCTGGGGTAGACTGCTTCCTGCAAATGCCACAATGCAGGCAAAAGCCACTGATGTGAAGAACCCCAATACAGATACTCTGAGGGAGTAACAGAGAAACCATTGCACTGTCCTCATTGTTAATCTTGATATTTATTTAATTAAACATATCCTTTGTTACAGCAGAAAAGAAGCAGTGGCAGAATTGGCTTTTGCCTCCACCAGATTGTTGCAGAACCTGGGAACTTTGCCAGTACAATTACAGTGAAGTTGGCTGTGGAGTATGTGATGCCTCAATCCCAAATCTGGATAAACTGAGGCATAACTATATCCTCAAATGGAGGATGAGGCAGTCTTTCCAAGCATTTACTTAGTATAGAATTTTCACTGGGAATTATAATACATTGTCTTTGCTCAAAACATTAAGTCCGAGTGCAAGGTGCGGTACCTGGGTTGGGGTGATCCCAGACATGAGCACAGACTGGGAGAAGAACTCCTTGAGAGCAGCCCTGCAGAGAACATGGGTGTTCTTGACAAAATGTTTAGAGGTGTCTTTTTATAAGTGGAGAGGAACACACAAGATGGAAATTCTGTGTGTTTGCATCTAAGAACAAGAAAAATATATTCAGCCTTTTCCATAACATACCATGAAGGCATCACTGACAGGAAGGAAAGGGGAATGGGCACCTGTAGGGCAGGGAGTTCTCAAATGTGTCAATGTCCCCTAACATGTCTAATTTAATTTTAGAATTAAAAGGGGAAAAATGGGAAAACCAAGGTCAGTCTCCCTCTTTGAGGTGTAGAGCAAGCAGTATTGCTGTGTTTCTGCTCATTTGCTTCCAGCTTTCTGAGCGAGGCCCAAAACAATGATCTGATTCTCTCAGTGTCACTAAAATGGAATCCAGATATTAATGCCTCATGTGCACAGGGTCACATGTTGGTTTTGGGACACCATGGGTAAGGTAAAGATGGACAAGCCTGAACAGACTGTGCAGCTGAAATACAACCCTTTGTGATCGTATCTATCACATGTTCTTTCCAGGGGGAAAGGCATGATCAGCAGGGATGCTAAGCTTTTTAACCTTGAATGACATCCTGTGATAAGCCCAGGCACACAGGAAAAGAAAGAGGCAATGGCTTCCACCCACCAGAAGTCTTATATTTCCACAGTGCTGAGGCAGTGATAATTATGATACATCCAGCTGGTGCTATTATTCAACCATTCCTGAAGGAGAGGGCCGGTCTTAAGCAGCGTAAAGATTTCTACAAAACTTCACAGTGGCCAAAAGTTAATTAATAAAAATCAGTTAGCTATTCATGTGAATGGCAGGAACAACTTCCAGAGCCATGTGATTATATTTGCATTCAGTGCAGTGCTTAAGATGCCTCGCTGGTGGGCCAGAAGCCCACTGTGCTAAGTGCTGCATGAAACGGGTGAATGGAAAAAGGAGAGAACAAACTCATAGTGGCAGTTGTCAGCCTGCTCTTGGAGGAACAGTTGTTGCAGTTGAGCCAGTGCCAGTATAATACTTGCAGTGGGAAAAAAGAGGGGAAAGAATCACAGCAGCAAGGGAGCATCAGCAAAGCTGTTGGTAGGGGAAAGCACAAAAGGTTGAGTGCAAACGCTGAAGGACTGGAAGACCCCAGGTGAAGGGTTGTATCTGAGAGCAATGGATAATGCTGAAAGAGACTTGGTCACAGTTGGAGTTTAACAACAGAGGGGACAAAGAGAGAATATAGTTTGAGGAGTGGCCTCAGGTGAAAGGGAAGGTTGAAGCATGGACACAGATAACAGAAGGACTCAAGTGCAAAGAAATCAACACCTATAGGATGGGCTTGTTATCAGCACACAGGTATCCACATCCAAGGATGAGTGAGAGTGGAAAGAGGATGAGAAACTCCAAAATTTCTCAGGAGACAATCTGAGAAGAGTTGTGGCTGAGAACAATAGCGAAGCAGAGAAAGAGCTTGGATACAGGGTTGTTCAAAAGAGCAGAAATGAGAAGGAAAAGAAGATAGAGAAAGGGAGTGTCAGAGAAGAAGAGACATCTTAATGGGAAGGTGGTTTTATTGGCAGTGACAGCAGAAAAAGCACATCTCTGTTAGGGCTGGGAGATGATGGACAGAATTGTTTGGCTGTCTGCAGTAGGGTTAGAAATGGTACAATCATGGAATGGACTGTCAGAGAAAAGAGGTAAAAACTGAGTGGAGAAGCATCGAGGCTGGGTGTGTTGCCATGAGAGGTCACAGAAGGAGAAACTTGTGAGGGCAGCAAAGAGGAGTTTGGGTATAGCCAAGCAGCCGGGATGGATCAAATGTTATCAGAGGTGAGACAAAGTAAGGCCAAGGTGGGCTCTGGGTTTGTGTTACTGAGTGAGGTGAGAAGTGGGAAGAGCAGCAGACAGAAGTGTGAGTGGAACAGAAATCAAAGAAAAACACTTAAGCAAAGCAGACAGGTTACTGCTTTGAGTTTGTAAGTAGAGTTCTTGGGGTGTAACAAAAACTGAGAATGCTGAGTGAGTTTCATCTCAGGGGAAAAGGAGACCACTGTGAAGATTATTCTGGTACTTGTATAGCCAGAGGGTAGCTTTTTTTTTTTTTTTTTTTTTTTTTTTTTTTTTTTTTTTTTTTTGTAGGGAGAATGGAAGTGGCATTGAGTAAAAAGGATAATGGAGATTTCTTAGCAGGGGCATGTGACAATTAAACCTGAGGTAATAAGTTATATTTAATCATTTTATCTTCATGGTATGTTTTGTTACATTCATCTTTGTGGCAAAATTGTACATAGTGACCTTTTCTACAGTGTCCTGTCCAGCACTGGGCTTTTCCAGTTTTTGGAAAAAAGGAACCTGGGTTAGACTGGCCACTCCTCAGTGCTTTCCTGAGCTTCTAGGCTTTGGTAGGATGGCTGGCTGTAGTTATTTTTAGGTGACATATAGATTTGCCTTTCTTCAGCTGGAATTTCCTTCTTGTTATCAACCATGGTTTTCAACCCTACTAGGCTGTCAATCTCAGATCTTCCCCAAATGCCTGAAACTGTTCTTAAAACATGCTCTAAAGACTTCTCTTAAAATCCACTGTTCATACAGCTTCTTCTCTTTCTGCCTCTAGACCAGCTGTACTGGCTAGGATTGTCATTATTGGAATCATCACACCAAATTTCTGTTAACACTCATAAAAATGCATGTTCTGTCAATGACTAAAAGTGTTCATTTTCCTTGCCTTTGTGTTCAGACAGCTTCCTACATTCATACTTTCCTTTTTCTTCTAAATCTTTTGCCTCAGACAGAGTTCATTTTTTCTCTTGCTTTTTATGTTAGAAACACACACCACGTCATTTGAGTTAAACAAAAAAGTCCCCTATTCCTCTTCCCCTACACTGTTTGAATAGAGGCCTGTGTAAGAAGCCCTGCCAGCTTTGAAATGGGAAGGCTGGTATTTTTTTTTTTGCTTACATGGAGATCATTTTAATCCAAACAGACTCTCATTTCGAAAGATATAAAGGACATTCCATTGCTTCTTGGGTCCAAAACACTCCTAAACTGACACATTTACCACTTGGTCTCAGTTTGCACAGCACAAAGCACATAAGAGTGCTTTGTCTGTGGTGTTATAATGCTGTTCTTTCAGAAAGCTGGTAGTTCTCTAGCCTGAGCTCTGGCACGATCTCACTAACAAAGCTCAGCACATGGGCAACAGGGTACATATCTGAGGGATGCCTTATGTCAGAGGCCTTAGTTTGTGATAGCACTAAGTGACCCTTGTCCTTTCTGCATGCCTTCAGCCAGTGCAAGACAACGTGAGCTACAATCAATCACAAGCATCTCTTACATGCCAAGACTTCAAGCCCAGATTACTATCATCAACAAATGCTTGAAGAGCCATTACAGGCTAATTGGGCTGCAAACACTACTTTCCTATCTGCAGGAGCGTGAGAAATTCAACCTCAGCATTAAAGGCCAAAACCAAGGAGGGGATCTGCTCAAGACACCATTTGTCTAGTGCCTAGCTGCTCTCTCCATTTTATTTATTGTAGTCTCTGAAGGGAGCATGATTTGGACTGTCAATCTTCCTGAAGAGAGCAAGTAACTTTGCCTGTCTGGGGCTGTTTGATAGTTTCTCACCTGACAGTCTTACTTGTGAGAAGGTGATCCTGTAGCTGTCTCCACAGTCTGCTCCAGCTCTGTGCAGCCCTTATTAGCACACAGAGATGACACACATGTGCTGTAGTACTGCACACAGCTTCTGAACCTTACAAAGTGGGAATGTATTTGAGAATAGAATGAAAGGATTTGGCTGGAGAGCTGCTGAAAGGCTGTCTCCCCTTCAAGAAGTGTGAGACACCTGGAGACACCTGCCTGTCACCTAGATGGGGCAAGAAACATTCATGGAGGATCTGCAACAATGCTCGTTCTGCGTGGTGTGAGTATGTGCTGCAAGACCTTTCAGCTGACCTTGCCTAGGAAGAGGTCTCAGGGAGCTGACAAAAACAGCTTGAGGGAGGCTGTTTTATTCCTTCACTTCAAGCATTCATGCATTCTGAGCTGTTTTACTCATGTGGCATGGATTTCAACCAGTTCCTAACCCACTACATGAAATGAGATGACAGTATGGCTTTCAAATGTAATATTTTTTTTTTTTTAATCTGAGCCTCTCCCTATGATTTAAGAGTAGATGGATATGGTTCAAAATATGGATTGAAATGGAAATGAGAACCAATTTTCACAGACAGGACACTCGAAAACATTGTGCCCCAGAGTGTGAGTTAGATTGGCAGAATAGGGGACAGAAAACAAAACTGTGTGGAGAAAAGGAAAGAAAACAACCCTGTGGTTCTCTGAAAGGGGCAGTCCCCTCTGATAAAGAGACTCTGGAGGCAGCTGTCTCCCCTATCTGCGCCATGAGTAGGATGCACTCCTACTTCCTGTCTGAACAGAGAGATAACATGAAAAAGCCACTGTGACATTTGACATTTCTTTTAGTTTCCCTTTTTATAGCCAAACACTGTGATTCACTGGGGTTCTTCTTGAAAATGGAGAGCTATGAAAAGAAAATTCAAGCACTGGGCTCAGATATTGAAAGGTGACATTCCCACCCTTGTGACTGTCTCGAGAAGGGCTGAGGGTATGTCTGCTTTGTAGTAATTACTACCTCATCTTCTGCCCCATCATACATACAAGACAGTTCCCTTATGATTGCAGTTCTGTTTCCCTGACCCTTGTTGCACAGGCCAGACAATCTAGACCAGACATATAGGAAAAGATTGGTGTCTTGGTTTTTGTTCTGGTGCATTTGTTTTACAGTTCTCTGGAGCAAGCTCAGCACATGCCGTCTCCTTTCAGAGTTATGTCAGCCGCAGATGAAACACTGATTTCAACACGGCAGATTTCAATAAAAGAAGCTTACATAGGTAGTCTGCCCGCCAAAGCTTTTGAGTTACATACAGTCCTTTGATGCATATAAAGTATTTAATTTAGCTAAGGAGATCTCAAAGATCTCGTTACGACTGGGCTGGGAGACACAGACCTCAAGTATCCATGACAGGTATGTAGCTGGAGGGGATTTCAGAAATTAGAATGTCATTAAAAATCCTAGTTGTGCGTGACTCCCATATGCAGCATGCATGCCCATCACATAATACCTCAGTCAAGTCCTTTAAAGACAAGACAGGATGGGATGAACTGCCCAATGTGCTGGGATTATCAGAGTGAGGAATGGCATGACCTGTGTGTGAACATTTCTGTGGTGAAGCTGTGCCCTGTGGCTTTGCTGCTGCTACATTTTCTTGAGCATGTTGAGACCTGTCCAGTCAATGCCACGCACAGCCACTCTATCCTTGTTCCCAGACATGTCCTTTGTAGCTTTGCCAGAGATTTTTCCCTGTGTGGAAAATCTATGGGTATGTGCATGGAGCTACTGAAATGTTTCATGAGTGTGGAACAAAGCAGGAAGCTGATGAGCTCATGAAATTGTTGGATAATTTAAGTTGGATGTGACCTCTACTGGACACAAGTCCATCCTCTTTCTCTAAGCCAGGCTGGACTCCGAGCAAGGCAAAGTTGATCAGGTCTGTGTCCTACTGGATTTTCAAAATCTTGAAGGATGTAGATTCCCCCAACTTAGCTGGGCAACCTGTTCCACTATGCTCCAAGTCTTCTTTCTGTGTCTGTGCGCATGTAAATGCAGAGAAAGGGTGTGACAGCAAGAGCAGGGAGCACACAGAGGTGTGTGTGTGCTTATTCATGTACAGAACTGTGTTCCCAAATTCTGTTTCTCTTTGGCAGGTGAAAAGAGCACACTGCCACTGGCAACCAGGGCAAGAGCTGGATGGCTTTTAAAAAATCTTCACATTGAGCAGAATTGCATGTTGTGATCAATGAGATAGTGTTTTAGAGAATATGCTTTTAGTTTGGGATTAGTCATGCAGTTATGCAAGGATTCACTGTTTTTAAATAACTGGAAAAATTAGTGTCTTGAATACTTTTCACATTTAGATCTATTGTCAGTTTATTAAATTCAGATTTATTGCTAGCTTTCCTAGCCAAAAAATAGCTGTTAACACACTATAACAGAGCATAAATTCGAGTTCACTGAATCAAAGACATTATTAAAGAAAAAAATTACTTAATGACCTGTCTGATCTAATAAATCCTGCCTTTCGCATAAAACAAAGTGACAAGAATTTATGTCCACTAGATGTGTAAAACAGAGGCAGCCATAATGGCTGGATTTTGAAATGGTTTCTTCAGCCAGCTGGTCTTTACTGTAGAACTGTGTAGGTACAAATAAGGTTAGGATAGAAATGGCTGACTACGCTGCAGTTGAGATGATAGAGACATCTTCAGTAGCATGAAAATCAAAGTAGCCAGATGGTTTGAGACTTCTGAGGTTGTCTGTGGGCCACCGTGCTTCATGTCTGGCAGAATCCTGTAGACAAAAGACCTGCCTTTAAACTGCAGGCTTACAGTGTGAAAGGGAACTCAGCACAGTCCCATTCAGGAAGGCCTGTTTAACAGTTTGACATGAACTTGCTGACCACCAGCACTGGGTACTGGTAAGTCCATAAAGTCATTTTTCCTCTTATTCATCCATGAATAATATCTGACTGAAAATGTCTGAGTCTAGCCTGCCCACCACTTGCCTTGCAGCTGCTCCCTCTAACTACTGCAGTGGCCTTCATTTGTGGAAATAGAAACCGCCTTAATGACAGCCTCTTCAAAGGCTGGCTGAAATTTGCCTTATGCTGTTTTCTGACCTTCAGTGAGCCAGTGAAGAGCACGGGGTTGTCAGTCCCCTCCTGTCCTTGGTGAGCTGCCACTTGTATGGCACACCAGTTCACATGCTGTTCACTTTCCTATAATGAAGTAAAAATAAGAGAAAGCTTTTTCATCTGCCACCTTTGCGTTTACAAAGCACCTACCATTCATTGTCAAGTCAAATAATTAGCTTTGTACTTTTGCCATTAGGCTTGATTATACAAATATATGATTCAAATGTCTTAAAATATTTGTGTGTATACATGTATGTATGCATATTATGTTGTATATAAGCAAAAAGCAATTCTGAAGACCAGTTTCAAGTTTGTTCCAAAGCTTACATATGCCTAGAAAATTTCATACACCCATGGGCCATGCCTAAACTTCAGAGTCAGGCATGTATTTGTTCAGACTCAGACATCAGTCTTGTAACAGATGCCATAGAGAATCAAGTGAGTCTCTTCTGTTCTCCTGGAACAGCATTGCCCCAGGGCCATCCTTGAAGGCATCAGTAGAGACCCAAGTTTCTTTGTTTGATTCAAAGCATATCAGCATCGTTTCATTGATTGAAATGTACTTTGGTTCCATTCATTCCCACTCATGTAGTGCTCCCTCATGGCAAGGCCTGGTAACTATGGCTCAAGCATCATTGTTTCTGCTGTCACATCTGGGCTGAATTTTCCCAGGAGCATAAACACTCCAGGATGGGTTTGCTAGCACAGCTTCAAAGTGGGCATTCCCATGACAGCATTTCAAAGCACTTTCCCTTTTTCCCCCCCCAATTCGGAAACTTCTGTGAGCAGCTCAGTAATTCAAAAGCAAACAACGTGCAGCCCTCAATTACTTTGTCAAACTAGACCCATGGAGCTTTAGCACCCTTCCCATTTATTCCATGCTTTACAGCCTTCAAGAGGACTAACTCATCATAATATCTCCTCAGGACTTCTGTGTGTGTGTGTGTGTGTGTGTGTGTGTGTGTCTGTGCCTGTGCATGTGTGTGTGTAGGAGTGATGTGCCTGGAATAAGGGGTATGGCAAATCAAAGAGGGGGAACCTGCTCAGAGAGAAAATGAGAGAGGAAGTGATACAGTTTTGTGAAGAGTCATAGGAGGTAATAGTGAACTCATCATGACTGGGAAGAAAGAGGAAGCAAGTGGACAACTTGGGTTCAGAGAGATAGTGCAAAACTCCAATTTCCTCAAGAGTACAGACTTTTTGTCTGGGTGATTCCTTGCAATAGCTTTATTGCTTTTAAGTCAGGGCATCCCCCATTTACCCTCTTTACTTCTCTCTATACGATGCTGTAGGACATTTGGGAGCAGAGAAATTTTCCACCCATAAGAAAAAATCCCAGATGGCCTGGCAATGTTGAATTCCCTTGCCTCAGGGGCTGCATTGCTGTGTCTTTTCTGGTGATAATATGTCAAAATGCAAATATAGTTGGATTTCAGGCCCCCATGTGGAGCTTTTGCCTAGGAAATGTAGCTGATGCTCACATCATACTTTCATGTATTTATTTTTGTTGGTAAGTTTGAACATATTTTCCTCAGCCTGTGGTTCTCTCCCTGCTGGTTGTACACATGTAGTGAATAATTCATTCCTGAGAATATAATTTCGCTTCCTTAGTCCTGATGTTTTTGTTCTACATATCCAGATGTGCTGCTCCATCAGTTAAGTTCTTCTAATGTTAACATTAATGATAACTGGATTTGCCACCAGTGGCAGCTGCATTTGCCTGTTTCAGCTCAAGGTTCTATCAGTGGACGTCATGCCTTGAAAGCATGCCCCACAGGCAGAGATGGGATTTTAGGGTTTTACTAGCTCTGTCTGCTGGCAGTTGTGCAATTGCAGACTTTGGGGAAAGAGACCAGTTTGCCCTCTGTGGCTTTCTTGTTTAAGGTTAAGATTTGGGCAGCTGTAGAACTGATGGAAAACCTTGTTCAGGTCAGTGTTGTCTTTTCCCAGTTAGTTCCAGCGTATCTTCCCATATTTGAATGACACAGGGCATATCTAAAGCTGTGATACATAGGAGGGCAGGGTAAGTGAAAACATTTTAAGAACTGACTGCTATGAATTTTCAGTTGGTGGAAGTGAATGTGAGCATCTAAGTTTGAAAAGGCGTGGCCCAGAGTTTGGTCCATTTAGGTCTCTCCAGCCCTTTGCTGGAGCATCCATAAGTCTTCACAGTGCCTTGTCCCTGGACATGGGCTCCATCAAGCAGAATGACAGCCATGGATGGCTTCTAGCCCCCCTGTGCCAGCAGCACCAGATGGGGAAGTTGAGGGAAGAAGAGATCTTCCATGCTGGGAGTATGTCAGGCAGATCTAGAAAGGAAGAAGATGCTGCCCCTGAGAGCCAGAAAATCTGAGATTTTCCCCCACCATGAGGGCTTGTCTGGCTGTATTTACAACACATTAGAGAAAATGCATCTGAGGATCCTCCCTCTTTCTTTGGTGATCTCAAAGAAAGAATTCCCAGACCACTCTGGCCCTCTTGAACCAGTCACTGGTTGTTGTTCTCCTTTTATAAAAAAGAATACTCTCACAAATTGGAAATAGCTCCCCCAAAAGCCATATTAATTTCCTTTATTTGTTCTAAATGTTAAATGTGCAGCAGGATTTCCAGGTCACACATACACTTAGTAACATATAGATGTATACTAAAAATATATCGTTAAAGCTTGATTTTTTGGTGCATGCAAGGTTGTTGTTTCTGAGATAGAAGGCATATGGGATATAAGGAACATATTGTACATGAAACATGAGTAAAGAAGGAGTTTTAAGACTTACCACAAGGCTGATCCATACTCATGGGGTGATCTTTAACTTTTAATGAAAATAAAAGCTCTCATCCAGAATTATCTGGTCCTCCAGTTAACAAAAACCACGGGAAATGAAAGGAGAAATGTAATGTGTTTCAATAAGAGTGCACACAAGCTTTGTGGGTAGCAGTCTGCTCTGGCCCTGGGAGAAAGTATCTGGTGGATGCAGAGTACAATAACCATGTGCAGAATTGTAGAAGTACTGGCAAAGTCTCAGCAGCATCCCCTACACTCGCCCTCACTTTTGTATTCTCAGTGGATTGGGGTGTCTGAAGAAAAGTACTAGAAAAAAGACTGTCACGAGAAGGACACGTGACAAATGGAAAACATCATCAGGTTTCACAAGCTTGTACCAATATTCTAGCCACTCAGCCTATCCAAAGATACTTGCTTGCTTTAAAAAAAGAAGCTCTATTAAGGCATCTGACTTCTCAGATGGTCCATGCAAAATATTCAACAGAGAGTAGGGCTTTGCCTTTCGAATCTGGCGTACACACTAAGCTTATGACATACTTGAAGACACCCTGTACATCAGATAATTCATTTGACATGGCTCCATTTAGACTGTCTCACACCCAGAGACACACAGTTGATCAGGTGCTGAATATGCATTATACCAAGAGGAATTGCAGACATGTCACACATCTAGACAGCCTCCAAAGAATAAGTGATGAAAATTGCATGCGAGGTCAGATGGGGGAGCAGTTGGATCATGGGCAGCAATTAGAACATCAAGAGAGGAAACAAAACATTCTTGTTGCAGGTCTCCTGTGTGGTTGCAGTTGATCTGTGAAATTCAGGTCACTTGCCAGGTTTGTGTTGCTACATTAAACAGCATTACAGGAGAAACAACACTGTACTGCACAAGGCTTAAAAATGAAATTTGTTGCAGTACAAAATGACTGTGAGAGCCAAAAATGAGGAAAAGGGACATGTAACCTTTTGAAATAAACATACGATCTTCATTTCTAAATAAGAAGCAAAACCAGCTGGGAGGAAAGTTTTAAATTTACCTTGCCCCCTCTTTCTGGGAGAAATGCTGAGTGTTGATTAAGGGGCCAAAACCTGGGCCAGAAAGGATCCCGGTTAAAGCGAGAAGCATCAAGCGAGCCGGAGTGTATCCAATGGCAATCGAGCGGTAGTAAAGGAATTTAAAACAAAAACTTCCAGAGAGAAAAGAGAAGCCAGCTGTGTCCACTTAGCACGGCATTAGGGGAGAAAGGCTGTGAAATTGGAAGGCTCGGAAGGTGGTGTAGCAGTGTGTGCAGGGCTGGGTTTCCGAGGGGACCTGACGGCAGGATGCTGCCCTCGCAGCGGGGAGCGAGAGCAGGAGTGTGGGCTCTGTCCGCTCCGCGCGGTTCAGCAGGATCACAAATAATAGATTATAGACATCTGCCTGTTTGATGTGGGTGTGAAATTCTAAATTAGCTAACAAAATGGTGCTTTGTATTAATAACATGCATGCAATTTAGTCTATAATTTCCCTGAGAGAATGGCAAAGTTAAATAATTAATCATGCCTCAAAACAGGATTATTATAGGGATTAAGAGGAAGAAATATAGCTGCTAAAATTAAAAAAGGAATGTAGAAACAATGCCTCCAAACCATGGCTGTTGTACATAGCATTTTACATGTTAGTTAAACTAGAAACAGCTGAAAATGAGTAATCTTGGATGCATCTATCAACCTCCCTCTTTAGTGAGGAGACTGATCTCTAAAATGTTGCACAAAGATCCAACTGATGCTGTTGTTAATCACTCCTAAAGTGTCTGTGTCTGGGAGGGTTAGAGCATCTTCTCCTAGGGAGAAGGATGGTCTTTCACATGTTTTTCTTAGCGATGCACCAGGTCAGACTCAATTTTTTTGCATTGATTTGGGTGGATCTACTTTTTGTTTCCTCGGAATAAATGTGCATATTTCCTTTGTGTTAATTTAACCCCTCTGATCTGTCCTATTTACTTGACTATTTATTTCATGTTTAACTTCCAGTATTATTTCACCTATCACTTGGTTTTTAACTGACATGGGGGTTTTTCCCATATTTCAGTGAATCTGAAAACAGTTTTTAAAATTTCCCAAATGAGCAGAAACCAAACAAAACCAAACCAAACAAGAGAAATGTGAATCCAAGATGAATCAAAACCAGTTACAGAACAGGTGGATTGGAAAGCCATAATGCTCAGGTTATCCAGTCAATGTGCATACTTCCCTGTTCTGGCCACTTTGTCTTTACTTCTTAGCTCTGTTTACTTCAGAATGACAGATAAATATTCCCTGGTGTCTTGTACTTCCTACAGAGTGGATCATCCACTCAGTACATGTAATTCACCTCCAGTGTTGCAAAGAAAAGCAGCAGAACAAATTTAATTTGCGGTGCATGTCTCTAAAAGGAAAGTACTTTTAAAGGAGAACAAAAGGGAAGACACTGGATTTAGTGAAGGCATGTACCAATTAACCCATGGCATTCTCTTTTGCTCACATTCAGAAATCACACCATAGATGCATAGTTGCTTGAGCTGCTGCATGCACAAATTCCTCAGCAATGACTGAAGTGAGTAGAAGCTTTGCCATTGATTTCAATGTAGCCAAGATACCATGCTATGTTTCCCAGGGCTTTTCTTTCCTCCCAGATGTAAATCTCTAGCATATACATTTGCAAAAACAGTTTTATGCAGGGAGCAGAGTGTCAATAATGTCAGTTCTGACTTTCAGATAATAGAATGTTTCCAAGAGAAAAATATATTTGACTCACAGCAATGTTAATTCTGAACATACTCATATGGTCATAAATATTGCAGGTATTTGTCATGAAGGCCAGTAGTTATTCTTCCAAATGGATCTGCTTGGCCCAAAACACAAGAAGAAAGGATCTGCCTGGTACATTGCTGTCTCATTAGTTATGCTCATGCCCAATTCTGTTTTGAGCATGTTCCCTATCTCCTGAGACCTGTGCTGTGTGGGTGTGACAGCTGTGTGCTGTGTGCAAGGGCTCTAGTGGGGGCCAGTTTCACTCCCAGCCCATGTCTCAGACACCAAAAAAGAGCAGAGTCTTTTACTTACCTTGTGACAAAGCTCATTTAACCAGCATCAGTGAACAGGACAGTGCAGTCTCATATGTAGGTCCATCTACCTACAGTGTGTGCCTGGAAATGCTTTTCTCCAAAGAGAATGTTTGTTTTACAGATCAGAACAGTGTCAGGGAAGAACTCATTCAGCTGTGACCACCTAAAACTGAACTTTATTGCATGCAGGTGACCTCAGCTTCCTCTTTAACTCCTGCAGAGAAACAAGAGACAATTCTGCAGCTCACTGTCTAACAGCTGAGAGGAGTCAACCCCTGGAAGTACCTGGTTTTCACTGTGGACTCCAATAAACAAATATTTGACTTCAAGATCTGAGTGGGCCAAGTAACTTTAATTTCTGTTACTGCACACATTTGCAAGGTTGTTCAAGTTAGCTCTTTTAATATTCTTTGACAGGTCAGAACACATCCTCTTCAATTATTAATCATATAAGCAAGAAAAATTTTCCATAAAATGCATCTTTAGGAAGAAAGAAGCTTTCCCTTTGGTTGTGTACCATGACAGGTCAATATCACAGGCCCACAGGTGTCATGTCTTAGATCACCTAGTTTGGTTTACAACAATTAAGTCAAAATCATATATTATGACTAAATTTCTCCATCATAATATTCAAGTTGAGTTAAAAACCTGAATTATTAATTTAATTCTCCTGGTCCATAAAGACCTGGCTTTGTATCAGATATATTCACCTCAGAAAAGTTTTATTAGTAAAACCAGTTGAAACCAGCAGGAAAAGGTCATTGCTTCACATGTAAAACAAATCAACTCTGTGGAGTTTTAAGAATGAACAAGAATATATGATAGTTGTATTTCCTTTCCAATATTTTGTTGCAATATATTTAGATGCTTCTATTAGAATTTAGATATTAAATTACTTAAACCATTTTTCCTAATTTCCGTTATTTTCCACCAGTGATATTTTCTGGTCAGTGTCCACATTTCTGCCTCCAGTCCACAAGACTATAGTATCTTTTGCCCCTCAAGAAAATTGTGTATAGTGTCTGGAAAAATCAACCTTCTTATCAATCCTTTTTGCAATATGGACATATCTGAAGGTCCCAATATTCAAGAGAAAAGCTGAAATTGATCAGTGGCTGTCACAGGTAAATTCAAAGGAGTGAACTACTACATACTCCAGAAGAGACATGCAGAAAATTATGCCCCTTGACGCTGATTGTTTAAAAACAAATCCCAACAAACTCTAATGTAATTCAATCTCCTATTCTGAATGGCTGATAGCAACACTTCCTTAGTTATTCACACACTGAGCATGATGCCATAAACCAGATGAAAAAGTGTATTTGTAACAAGATCTTAAAACTGACCTGGCAAATCAAGGGAAGAATTGTTTCTTCATTTTATCCTTTTTTGGCAGGAATCACCTGTTCCATTAGTGTATGAACACATGTTCAGCCTTGCCTTTCCATGACCAAGTTCTTTGTTCAAGGTAGAGCCAGTCTGATTATTGCTGCAATCATTTCTTGCTGCAGAATTCCAACTGTGTGCCACAGAGAGACACGGTGGGGGGAGATTCAGCTTGCAGATTTAGATTTTAAAATTTAATTTAGCTTTGCAGCTAAATTAAGCTGACCAAGTATAGCAATTGAGTTTTAGGTGTATTTGAATAGCCCTTAAATTTCCAGTAACTGTAGTGGCGTCTTGGAGAGATGTGAAAAAATAAGTTTAGACATCTTAATGTGGATCCAAATTTCTCATTGGATGCTGGATAGAGTATTGTACAAAGAAAAATATCCTGCATGCTATTTGCTTCTTCAGTTCAAGGTCCAGTGTCTCAAAGGACTAGTTCTCAGCAGCCACAGAATACTTTTGAGCAGCTGTTGGTTTTTTACCTAGCTCCCATCTTTCCAGGTGGGTATGGACGGAAGATGGAAACCATCCTTGGTATTCCACAAATACTTGCAGCTAGGCTCCTCATGCCTGACAAACCAGCATTTCAGCTCTATTACTTTGTTGATTTATTTGTTTTCCAGTTTCATTAAGCTCACTCTGTGATTGCAAGTGAGCAGGATTTTTCCCATGTGAGGCTGGAATGGACTGAGCCGCGTAGTAGATATGACCCCAGTGTTCCTCTAGGACTAGAGATTTTAAGCCTGTGTCTTTGGACAGAGCTTGGAATAGCCATTCCTTCATAAAAAGAAAGGGAGATGTAGGCAGGGTTCTTTTCCAAAAGACCCAGAAGGAAATAGCTATTGTTGTAGACACTGCTCTTGGTTCCTCAATAAACTAAGCAGGCTTTTTGGAGGACACCCTTGTTGATATTTGGTCTATGCTTTTTGCTGTCAATAGAGACTCTAAATCACCATTTATTTTTGTGGAAGCTTTTCTGTCGGATTAAGTCTTCCAAAGAGCTTTTCAGTCTTGTGCAAGAAATTAAATTCCAGCACTTACTTTCCTTCCCAGCTCTGCTCTGAAAGTTGGATTTCACAGTAACTCTGGAGAACTGCATCTGTGGAGCAGGACTCTTTCAAAGGATTTATTTTTCTGACTCATATTCTGTATAACCTTCTTATCCCTCACAAGGTTTGGCAGAAATGCACATTTTGAATCCCAGCCCAGCATTCCAGGGAGATGGATAGCCCAGAAGAGCAATTCCCAAAGTTAACGTGCTAATGCGACTGCTGTCAGCACTCAAGAGTTTCTTGTGAGGTTGCTGGCATTGATCTCACCAGCTTTTTAATTAAAGACACTGGTCAGTAAGGGACAAGTTTTGACCACCAGCCAGCCCTGGACTATGGCTTAATGTCAATGGGTTAGAGCAATACACCCTGTACAACTACAGTAGTGGTAGGAGTGGGCTGAGGAAAAAAAAAAACCTCCAAACAAATAGCATAGTATCATGGAAGAACTTCCAAACCCTGAAGCACCTTAGATGGTGGTGTAAAAGTCAATAATGGAATGAGAAATGCTGGGTCCGTGTGAAACTGAACCAGAAAATGCCTTTCAAAACTTGCCAAAGGGAGCAGTCGAACAATTAATGGGGAAACGTGGGCGGATGGAAAAGGCTTCCCATGTCTCTTTTGTATGTTTCTCTATCAAAATGACAAAGGACCAATTGTCTCCAAGGAATAGTAGTTGCAAGCTTGGAATGCATTAAAAAACGATCAGTAATACTGGGATTGGTATATATGTGAAATGTGGTGTTTGTGCTTTAATTCCAGCCTGTTTCCTTATGCTCAAAGTAGCATTCAACTTTAAATGCTTCGTTTGGTTTGTTTCATCACTATGTGAAACCAGGGATAAGTAACATGTTCTTAGAGGCTGGGTTCTACAAAATGGGCATCACTCCTCCATTTGCAAGTACCCTTATTCATCCAATTGTACACCTTAATGGAATTTTGCCATCTAATCTAAATAATCAAGTTGTAAACTACAGTATCTTAGAAGATGAAAATGTCAGTTCAAATTTTATTTGAAATTACATGACAGGACACCTTTTTGAAGTTTTTATTTACCTTTTCTAGATCCTAATGTGGCCCATTATTCTAAAAGGTGCATGAATCTACCTTGTGTGTTTTACAAAATGTATCTACTTTACAAGGTAATTTTTATTGTAACACCTGCCTAGGGCAATCAGTGAAACATGCATTCCCAGTTGTGGAATCCAAGGATCATCCTCTCCTAAGAATGCTCAATGGAAAATCTGGCACTTGATCAGATTAAGTGGTTAGTCTAGTTTTAACCAAGTGGCATCAAATACTGTGTGCCTGACGTGGTGTTCGTCTGCCTTCTGGGCTGCAAGGGTCTGGCCACGTGTAGAGAGGTTGCTGATCAGTGCAATTGTCCAACCATGGTAGTCAGGTGTGAGAGAGGGTGTGAGATGGCTCTGGAGAGACAGGAGGAACTAAGAGCTAGCTGAGGGTCAGGCACTGGAGGGACCATAGGTCTGGACCTGCTCCCAGAGAGACCTGTTTGCTTCTCTCTGTGTGCCTGTGCATGTGGGACCAGGGAAGCAGGGGCATCCAGGAGCCAGCCATTGGATAGTCTGAGTGTCCAAGGGGGATCTGAAGTGAGTGTGTGTATGGGTATCTGTCAGAGAGGGGTTGAGTACCAGCAGGTGGAGGAGGACTGTGGCCCTCAGGCACTTGTATGTGCAGCTGCCAGCTGCAGGTGACCAGGGATCTAAGTGCCAGCTACTGGATAGACTTGAGTATCTAAGGAGGGATCTATATTGCATATTTCTGTATATATGCATATGCATGGGGCACTGAAGGACGTGGTTTAGTGGTGGATTTGGCAGTGCTGAGTTAATGGTTGGACTGCGTGATACAAGTGGTCTTTTGCTGTTTAAGTGAGTCCATAATTCTATGGTTGTGTGTATGTGTCTGTGTGTGCCCCCTGAGAATACATACTCAGCCTTACTACTGGCAAGACCTGGAGACATGGAGCTGCAGCAGCCTCCCCTCTGTTGGACTACTAGATTTTGGGTAACCCCTAATGTAGAGTTTGTGTTGTTCATCTTAAACAAGTGAGTTTGCTCAGTCTTATTTTTTGTGCATGGCATTTCTGCACATTGTAGAAGTTTTGCAGAAAGGAGTCAAGCATGGAATTTCAACTCAGAATCACTTCTAGAAGAGAAAGAAATAATTTGGGAGCCTCACAGCCATGGGCTTCTTGCCTATCTTCTTATGGCAAAGGAAGAGGATCAGAAGCCCATGTTGAAGTGAAACAAAATCTTAAACACTACTCATCCTGGGCTGAAAGCATTGGGAAGTTAGGGTTAAAGACTCATTGTGGTTGCCCACAGAAAGCTAAGTGTCATGTTCAGGTGACAGTCAGGATCTGCTCTGCAGTGAAGACACTTCAGAAATCTGGGGTTTTTTGTCCTGAAAGCTCCTCACAATCCATAAGTCGCTGTCATTTCAAGTATATTGATCCAGTGCTGACATGTGTTGTTTACAGAGACTGGAGCAGGCACTAACAGTAGCAAAGACAGATCCATACTGGTGCCTCAGCCAGTCTTGTGTGTAACATGTCAGCTGGCACTTGTTATGGCCATGTTGTAAAAACTCACCCTCTTTCCTAGGTCTGACGCTCCTTTGCTGAACAAGACAGTGATATCTTCCCAGGGACCCTGTTCCTTGGGATTATACAGGGCTTCAGCAGGCACAAACAAATAGGAGTGTTGTTACCTTCAGTCTTCATTTTCACAGCTCTGCTCTCATGTTGTTTAGCATTTTCTCTGAGCTATTTTGCGCGTACCAGTCAAAATAAAGATTATCATAGCTGATTAGGCCCTTGTGTAGGTAGTCCAGCACCCATGAGCAAGGGTTTGATTTTAAATTCTGAGGCAAAGTATGCAGTATTTCCAGTATGGATGACTCTGTCAACCAGAAAACATTTTTTTTCTTGAAAGTCACCAACTGCTGGCTTACACTGTGAAGTATAACAGGTGGCTACGCTAGGTTTGGATAGATGTGTGTAGATGCATTACACCTATTTAATATTTAATCTAAGTTTGGTTAACACATGTGCTAATTTATGAATGGAAATCAGACAAGGTTTTTGGAAAACAGCCTGGTTTTACCCACATAATAGCTAACCAAATGGCCAGCAATAGAGGTTTCAGAGATCTTTGTCAGAGAAGCAAAATCCTTACAGTGGAACTAAACTTACTGAAGTAATTCTTATTAGTAGCCACACATCCTTTTTTGTTTCATACTCAGGAACAAAAGCAGACCAAAAGAAACCTGTCTCACTTAGGTCACTCCACTTGTCTTTTCACAACAAAGCACCTATGCCCATTTTTCAAATATCCAACAGTTTTCTCCTCCTCTTCATGGAAACAATTCCTTCCTCCCCCAGAAAAACCTATCAAAAACCCTCCACTTCCAAACAGAAAGCTAGTACTAAATGATCAATAAAATAGGCACATAAATGTGTGGCTTATTACATTTTATGCTTCATCCTGAAACCATTATAAAAGTTCTTACAACATTTTGGCAGTAATTTCTAAAAAGCTGCTCTGTATTGGAGAGGGAGCATATGCACCATGTGATATGACATCTGCCGCAGTAAGTAAGCTTTTAATTGAATATTTGAGGAAATAAACATGTAAAACCCATGTAACTTGATGTCAAATAAGTTATTGTTGCCTCAAGGCTTTCTTGATTTTTTCCATTTTTATTTTTGGCAGGAAAGTTTGAAATATTGTACATATTGGAGACAGGAGCACTGCACATACAATCGTCCATCAGGACAGAAAACATAACGTTGCATTATTGTTGCTACAGCAGCCCCTCCCAAATCTTGGCAGTTATCAAAGTGGCATTTGGGATCTGAGATTAACGTCTCTGCTCACATCTAAATATATATATTGAGCACACAGAGGAAGAGAGGGAATTGACACACATTCAATTGACTGCTGTACCAGTACTAACTAGAAACATCTTTCTTACATTAACTCTGTGTTTCTTTTTACCCCTGTAACCTTTCACAACCAGCAGTGTGGTACTTTCTCTCTCCCTCTCTTTTACACATACAGGTGTGCAGCTCAGAAGGGAGCAGTGTCTATCCATCCCTCCCTAACCTCACCATCTTTCTTTGCCTCTCCTCTCTGTTTTCCCCTGTGCTGCACACTGGCTTCAGGTGGAGCATGTGAACAGAGCAGAAGACCAGCTCTTCAGCAGGGAACACATTCCTCTGAAAAGACCATCCTGGGTTGTTTTTCAACTTTTCCATCCATTCACCTACAGTAGTCAGCTGGTTTTTATGTCCTCAGTGAGACACCTGTCAGTGCAACATACTTCAATCATGTGGTAGGATAACAGATCTGGGGGTTTTTCTCAGCCTTTCAGTATCTGGTAGTGCTGAAGATCTCACAGTCTCGTTTGAGTAGCCTGTGCTGGAGGCATCTGAGGGTTTCCTTGGGCAGTGTACTCCACACTGGGAGTTCCCTTGACAGGATCAGGCTTTGTCTTTGACCCTTCTCCAACTCAGTCACAATTATGTCAAAAGTGATGGTCTGTGCAGCTTCTTACAGGGTGATTCCCTGCATCATCACTGTATTTATATCTGCATGGCAAATCTGCACAAGCTCATTTGAATTAATTTAGTGGGTAAGACTTCTAGAGACACGAATGCTTTACGAAAAAATACCCAGGCTCTTGATATTTTAAGCCTACTTCTCACTTTGTATGTGTTATCTTATTCTGTTGTAATTCACTTGGGTAAGGTCTGCTCACTTAAGAGTACTATAAACTTTGATTTCCACAAGCTCAGATGCAACAGGAGTGAAAGCCTGGACCAAGGGAGTTCCTCTTCACATTAATTATGCCTTTCTGCCATAGAATTTCCTCACCCATATTTAGCATGGATTTACCTTTTACAAGTCCATGACACTTACTGATCATGAACCTAATATCTCCTACCTGTTTAAGAATTCTCACAAGTAGATACTCCATTTTTTCACTGAGCTGTGAAATAAGAGGGCACTACCAGGCACATAAAGTCAGACTGAGATGGCTCACTAATAACAAAAGAGACTCACTGCAGACAAGACATGTCAAGCAGTTAGATCAATGGAAGGTGAGGCACTGGTTAGAGCTCTCTGGAGCAAAGTCTGTATGTTCATAACATGCAGGATCTCCCTGCAGAAGAAAACATAGGGGATCTGTCAGAGCTTCAAGGAGGCTTAACAAGACGACTGACTTCAGTCTGAAAATAAGGAACCTACGCACTCTGGTTCCCTCTGTAGTATGTAATTGGTTATGAAATTCCATCTGTTTTGCTTCACTTCATATTTTCAACTCAGCTGATAAGCTTGTACCAGGGTCACATGCGTGTTCTGGAAAAGCAATTAGGTCTAGAGGATTTGATGAGTGGGTAGGTGGAAAATGGGATGATTACGATGGAGAATGGGTAGGAATGGAAGGAGAATTTTTAGGATCATAGAATCATAGAATGTTTAGGGGTGAAAGGGACCTTAAAGATCATCTAGTTCCAACCCTCCTGCTGTGGCTTTTTTTTTTTTTTTTTTTTTTTTTTTTTTTTTAGGAAAATGCCATTAGTAGCTGCTAGGAAGTTCTGTGTTGAGACAGACACCTGAGGTTAGGGATTTAGATACAAATACTGATACTGGGAAAACCACACAGCAATGTATGCACTCATCATGCCCACTGTTTTAGGTCCCTGTCTAATTATTTAGGCAGCATCACTATGACTAAAATGTTTGGGGTTTTTTTTTAGATTGGCTTTTTTTGTTTTTTGTTTCCTCACAGAGAAATGTGGTATGAATTGTCAGTGTGAGACATGGGCTAGTACCACCACCTGGAGAGACTGAGGGGATCAAGGGAGTGGCACTGGAGGGAGGGGGGAAGGAAGGAAGGAAGGAAGGAAGGAAGGAAGGAAGGAAGGAAGGAAGGAAGGAAGGAAGGAAGGAAGGAAGGAAGGAAGGAAGGAAGGAAGGAAGGAAGGAAGGAAGGAAGGAAGGAAGGAAGGAAGGAAGGAAGGAAGGAAGGAAGGAAGGAAGGAAGGAAGGAAGGAAGGAAGGAAGGAAGGCCATTTATTTCCCTTGTGCTTCTGTCGAGCTGGGAACTCAGAGCTAATGTGTATGTGGAAATCATATACACATTAGGAGGAAGGACACAATGAACTCAGCCTTCCTGTGGTTCATTTGGGGACTTGTGTGAAATGGGATTGATAACACTGTCAGAAATGTTGTGCTTGGAAAGGTGTGCCTTTGGCAGTCTGATAGGTTGCTGCATTGCAGATATCTAAATACCAGAGGGTGAACCAAAAAAAATATTGTCACAAGTGTTAAGATCCCTCCTGAGCTGGGATACAGGAGTGAAGAGCAACTTTTCTGATGGCAGAAGCCTGAAAATGAATGATAAACATCTATACTGGAAATCATGGTGAGACTTTAAATGGTAGACTACTCAACTCAGAAGTAATTCTAAGTGAAGAAGAGATAGTGGAAATTTTTCCTCAATTTCATCATTAGCAAACAAGAGACTTTGAATTTGAATTATTTTTATTTCATGGGAGGTTTGTGTTGCCTTTCTTCTGGGAGCCCAAGGGTTGAAGATGGCTATGTTGAGACTGTGAGGACCACCCTATCTACTGTATCAGTCAGGGACTTGGCAAACATTTCAAATGCAGAAAAAAATAGTCTCAAATATGCTGTTGCATTGTTTAGTCCAGTGTATACTTTGCCAGGTTTATTTGGACCCTCACATCTGTTTATTGAGCTCTACTTCAAAGAAATCTATTTCTGCAGGACACAGTTGGCACTGTCTAAGTGTATTGTCTATTGCAGAGGAGAGAGAAGACATTAGAGTGTTAGTTTGTCATTAAGGGAAGCGCTCAAATAATTTTCTTTAGAAGCAAATACAGATGACGTAGCAGAAGCTGTGAATGTCCCAACCACAAAATAAATAACACAGACATCTACAGTACTGATAAGATCAAATAGCCTCTCTCTCAAACACACACATTTTCTTGCACGATACAAGAGTTAATCTGCACTTGAACATCCTTATATGCCCTCTGTAGCATGCTCTGGAAGGTTACAGAAGCCTCTGTGTAGCATAAGCAGACAAACAATAGCCTTATCCCTCTTTATTTTCAGGGGCAGTATGAAAAAAAATCTCCTTGTCTGACCCAGTTACAGTTATTTGTCTTTCCAAAAATATTTTCCATATGGAGATCTCCAAGTCTGAGTGCCATCTGTGAGGACTTCTTGGGTTTCTTTTACAGAGAAATCTCTGGAGAAAGCCCGAGTGCAAGGCTGGGCTAGGCCAACAAGATTTTTTCAGTGAGAAACAAGAGCTGTTATGTGTGGTGGGTCCTACTTCCCTGTCATTGTTGAGCTAACAAGTCCTAGTGAAGACACTTCATAGTTGTTGCAGTATGGCTGTGCCTTTTCTGCTCTGTCACTCTGTGGTGGAAGGCTTGGAGATGCAGGAATCCTGGCACCCACCCTCCTCACACAAAGTGGCCCAGCCTCTAAGTGTGCTCTCAGCATCCTTTCCTCTACCTAAGTAGGTGAATTGGTCTCTTCCAATGGTTCAGGTGCTGTCCCTGGAACATGACAGCTCTGCACCTCTCCTGCTGCCAAGTGGCCTCTCACAAGGCACATTTGCAGCTGCAATAAATAATAATGAATTCAGATGGACAGAAAGATCACACTGATGTCAAGTAGAATGAAAGGGACCCCAGAAATTTGCTGGGGTTTTTTTTTTTTTTTTGCTATATAATATTGTGGGTGCTGGTTTGCACAAATTAGAGCACACTAGGACCACAGAAGAGTAATGATTGCACTTAATGAGGGGCAGTTGAAAGGTATGAAGTAGTTCTTCCAAACAAGTTCTAATCGAAGCTGGAACCATACAGACACTGCGCTCAACAAGCTTTCCTATGAATAATGTACCTAATTACCATCTGCTTTTTCATAACATGGATAAAAATGTGATCACATATAAAATTCTCGCTGTGTTTCCTAGGATACAAGGTGATCCTCATTTCAAACTAGCTTGAAAATGGCAAATGAGCAAACTTAATTTTAATAAAAACAAGGAAACTCACGCATGTGAAATATCATCTGGGCACTTCTGATTTCATGAAGAAGTGTCTGATTTTCATACAAAACCTACTGAAGGACTTGACAGTATAGCACAAAGAGGCACTTCACACCTGTGGTTTAGACAGTCCATGTGAAGGGTGACAACGCTTCTCCTAATGGACAGTGTGAGAGCAGTGTGAGAAAGTTTCTAATGAAACAGTAAACCCTACCAAAAGCTGATTTTTCAACAATGTGAGTGAGTCAAAAGATGAGCATAAATGGCTCTCATGATGCAGCTTTTTCTAATTACTGCCATAGCTAGCTAGCTTTTTATGTAGTGGCAAGTACTCTGCTTAGTGAAAACAGAGAAAGCTAAACTTATACTTTTGTTACTTGCACCAGCCTTGCTGCGAAGGGCCTGCTTTATTCTTTTATCACAAAATAAAACTGCAAGACACTCTGGTCCTTATTCCATGTCAGAATTGTGCCCTGTGCTGGATTAAGGAGGTCAACTGGGATTTTATAATTTGAGCTCCAAATCCCTCCAAAATTTGCTGTCAAACATGGCACATACTATCCACTAAAGTATTCCCTTTTTTCAGTGATGTCCCTCAGAGGGATTGAATGGGATGATGGAGAAATGAAGATGTTGTCTGCTCATCTTCTCATGTTCACCAGCATAACCACGATAATTTATGACACGAGAAACTTGTGAGAGGAAACACAGCTTCTCAGTGCTCATGGCTTGTATGCAGCACCAAAGGTTAACAAGCATTTCAAGACCTGTGTCTTCTCAGTACCTTACCTGTTAACACAGCAGACTTTGAAGATGTCCAGTGGGATGGATGGGAGTGGCTTCAGACAATACAGTCACCCCATTTCATTTCTCTCCATCACCTGAACCTGACAAACCACACTAAAAGCAGTTGGCTGACTACTGATAAGCCCTTTTGACTTCAGACATATCCTAATATGATATTAATCCCAATTACCAAACAAGACATGGTTGGATTAATCTGCTCTCTTCTGCTCTTAATTAACAGGAAGCCTAACCAAGCCATTGCCACGCTGAGGCTGCAGCTCTGGCCTTGGGGACTTCCAATGCTGCCTTGGGGCAGAGGGGGAGCAATAGGAAAGAAAGAGTAATGTAGTTTCCTTTCTATAACTGGAGGGGATCTCTATTTTGTAGAGATTAGGAAATGCTCCAAAAGCCACATCTCCTGTTCAGAGACCAGTTGGTTCTGAGGCATCCATGTGATAACTTCCCATTCCTTCAATTCTCTCCATTCCCTGAGGTGGAGAGGGAAGGAGGAAATTACAACAATGCAGTAGGGCTGATGGGATTACATAGTCTGCCAAAGGAGCTTGTGCATACTAAGGGCAAAAGGCTCATCAAGGGAGGTGTCTGTGTGTATCTCTCCGGGAGAGGTTGCAGATAATGCAGGGTCTGGTAGCATTCCAGCTGTCCTCCTCCCACATTCTTCAGCCCTGAAAAGCCTGACTTTCATCAGTCATTCTGGAAGAGGACTGAAAATTGGGCTAATTCATGTTCACCCTGGCTTCTCAGGACACAGTGGTCCTCTTTGCTCCCCTCTGACCCTCCCTACAGAAAACCCTGTGAGGCAGGCACAAGATTCATGTGCACACTTCTGTCCTCTTTACAACCACTCCTTTGCCAAGGACTGTGTATTTGTTTTAGTTAAAGAAGCTTGTGACTGAAAACAGCTGCAGACTGAGTGGAAAAATAACACCTAAAAATAGCCCCAGCCTGAGAGCACAATGTGCATTGATTTTACTATGCAGAGTACAAGAGCAGGGAGATGGTGACTAGGCTGGTATGTTCTAATATGCCTCACCCTGCCATATTTAGAGTGCATGTAGTAAGCCAGGCAGCCAAGTCGGTGCATGTAGGTATTTGACTGTTTTGGAAGGGTTCCCAGCAGAGCCACTCCAACTACAACAAATTAGTGTCGTATTTTTGTAAGTTGACAGTGAGGAAATCACCCCACAATATTACCATGTTCTGCAGAGAGCAGGGGATATGTAACTGCTGAATAAGGAAGACAAATATCTCGCTGATTGTTGCCACTCAAAGCATTTTCCTAGAATAAATTATCAGGTAGATATTATCATTTCCTCCCATCTGCTGTAGGCTGGGATGTGACCTGAAGTACAGTCCAGTTCTAGATGCAGGTCATGGACCCAAATTAATTTCCCTTGCAGTTTGGCCAACTTCAGCAAGCCGAGCCCACACAGCAGTTCAGTAGAAATATCTGTTCAGATTCATTACCACAGCCAACATGGGTGTTGATAGAAGCACAACTCCACCAGAGACATCTCTTTTTTTAATGTCATGACCATTATGAATATGTTTTTTAAAAGGCTAACCCAAGTAAATGAAACAAACCCTTGTTTTAAAGCTGGAAGTGATGTCAATTCCTGCACTTGTGCTTGATAGGGGCTACAGTTCTGCCTTTAGCCCTCTTTTCTCCTTACCCTTTGAAATGTTACTGGCTTATTAACAGAACCATGCAAATCCATGCTGAGAGGCTGAAGAGTGCTCTGTCAGTTTTCAAATTGTTTCTGTGTCAACTACAGGTCTAATAGCACCCTAACTACTAATAGAGGAATCTGCTCCCTAGAGAGTATGTCAAGAGGACACCAGGCTCAAAGGATGGGTCTGGGTGAAGAAGTTCAGTTCTGAAAACCTTAGTGCTGTTAGACACCTTTAAAATAATGTACTTTTTACATATTTGTCTGCATACTGCAGCCAGATCCTCATATCCTTTTAAACAACGAACTAAACTGCACTTCACAGGACTTACTCAGATGTTTTAAAGATTTATTTATTTAGAAGGCAAAACTCATTTGGTCTTCATGCAAACAGGAATCTGAGAGAAGCCCAGCAGTTCATCCATGATTGGTAGACGCCCTCACCAAAGGGATATTCTGGGTGGTGCTTTTGGAGAAGCACCCCAAACTCTTCTCTGCAATTGTCACAAGGGAGACCTGGCTGAGGTTACAAACATCCAGGCTTGTTTCTGACTTGCTCACAAGTAGACTGGAGCAATTTTCCTGAAGAGCTGCCTTCAGAGGAACCAGTGAGGAGGCATTGCAACCTTTCAAGGCAAATTAATGCCAGTGGTGATCTTGTTCGGGGGCAGCAGTGACAGGTGTTGATCTTTTCCAAAGACAGTGTCCTGGTTTGGGCTGAGGTAATTTTCTTTACAGTGGCTAGTATGGGGATGCATTTTGGGCTTGTGCTGAACTCAGGGATGATGATATAGAGATAGTTTTGTTATGGCTGAGCAGGGCTTACACAGAGCCAAGGCCTTTTCTGCTTTTTGTACTGCTACATTGGCAAGGGGCTGGAGGTGAATGGGAGGCTGGGATGAGACACAGACAGTACAGGTGATCTCAATTGACTAAAGGGGTATTCCAGGCCATATGGCATCATGTTCAGGATATAAAGTGGGGGGAAGAAGGAAGAAGGTGGGGATATTTAGAGTGATGTCATTTGTCTTCCTAAGTCACTGTTACACATGATGAGACCCTCCTTTCCTGGGGATGGCTGAACACCTGCCTGCCAATGGGAAGTGGTGAATGAATTCCTTGTTTTGCTTTGCTTTTGTGTGCAGCTTTTGCTTTCCCTGTTAAACTGTCTTTATCTCGACCCACAGGTTTTCTGGCTTTTGCCCTTCTGATTCTCTCCCTGATCCCGCTGATGGGGGAGTGAGGGAGCAGCTGCATGGGGTTTGGTGGATGGCTGGCGTTCAACCATGGCAGAAGGATGTGCCCTGGTTTCAACCTGGTGTTGCCTGAGCAAGCACCCATAGTTCAACCTTAATTTCACTGCAGTTTTTTGAGGGAGGGTGATCCACACTTGGGAGATGCTATTTATTGAGTTTTATGTCACTCAGACCTTTTGCAGATACTAAAAAGAGCCTCACACCCCAAAGTACAAATCAAGGCCTCACTTCCATACTGCACACTAAGCATCCTCACAACCTGACATATTAAAAGAAAAATTTTGTCCAAAACACAGTCCGTTTACCTGGAAAGAAACAAGTTTTGTATTAATGTAAACAGTCACAGCTGTCCACATCACTGGCACTAGTATTTTCATTTTTCTAAGTAGAAGATTTTTGCATATGACATGGCCCAGGGATCTGAGACAAAGCAACCTGACCTGGCTGACTAATTATAGAATGAAGGAAATTAATTTCTGCTTAGGATATCTGTAATTAATCCATATAGTAATAAATTAATTAGTTGGTGTTGGAAAGGTATAAATAATTAATAATTGAGAAATAGGTGCAATCTGGTCATAGATTTCCCAGAAGGAGAAGGAAGATAAAGTGTTTGATGTAAATTATTTGCTCAGCTTTACCATTTTGATAAAACATTTTTTTTACTAAGAGCAATACCAAGTGAAACAGAAATGTCTGCATGGTTAATGAGTCAGACATAAATGATACAGTACTTATTGGAATAGCTGATTGTGAAAGATACACCAAAAATGGCAGAATGTGTGCGCACAGCAGATAAAACGAAACCATGTGACAACATTTGTGCTGTAGGAGGGACAGCTTTAAGCAAAACTGCTAAAAAGTAAGGTAAAACTCATACAATACTACAGATAACTCAAGACCTAAGGCTAAAACAAAACAAATCTAAGAGTATTACATGTAGCCAGAAAGTTCTTCTGTATATGATTTGTATGCATGCACATCCCCAGAGTTTCCTACAAGGCTTGTAGATTACTTGAATTTAGAATTTAGGAACTATCACTACAAACTGTTTTCTGTGAAAATGTCATGAAGCCATTGGGTTCCTGTGGTCCTTGATAATGAAAGTAAGCAGTGGTTTTGGTTTTTATGACAGGACCAAGTCCCTGTAGAAAGGTTAATGAATCTTAGAAAAACTTGGATCTCAGGCTGTGACGAAACCCAAAGGCATCTAAATTTCACAGAATGTTAGACTTTTTCTGTTAAGTACATTGGATGAACATCCCCAGGGACATAGCTTCAAAGCTAAGTACCAGGGAAAAAGGTGTCTCCAAGAGTAGAGAGCAAAGGAGAAATAGTTGTCTGAGCAAGGAGGTGAGAAGACACAAAGATAAAGGAACAACTGTCAATAACATTAGTGGCAGGTTAGAAATGGCTTCATCATAACAACTGAATTCAGTGCTCAAGGAAATAAACAGAAACTTCAAATTATGAAAGTCCTGCTTTTAGGCCAATAACGAATTTTTAAATATGAGAATAAATACATTTCTACGTATTTATTTGCAATAAGGTATGAAGTGCTACTTCCACAATGCACTGGACAGCATGCTAACCTGAATATTGAGTATCAAAGTTAATTGAATGCATATACATCATGAAATTGCTATGTTCTGAGCTGTATTTAGTCACAGAACACAACAGTTTGCCCCTTGGGAAGGCTATGTTGTCTGTGGGAAGCAGATCCTTGTTCCAAGTCTATGGAACTTCCTATCTCATTTATCCCACACTGTAGAACAAGCCGTGGGCTGGGCTAGTGTCCGGGGAGTGCTCCCTTGCCAGAAATACAGGACAATCTTTAAAAATGCAAAAGGACTTGGGTAGTGGCACTGGAATGTGAAAAGACAGCCCTTGATAGCAGCTACAAAGTCAGTTTCCTCCAGTTCTTTTCAATAACCTAGGGACTCAAGAGGAAGAGAGGGCCCTTGGGCAGAGTTCCTCACCAAAGCACCCTGAACACCCGTGGGTTCCTGCTCTACCTCCAGGCACTCCTGATCATGGATGCCTGGTCATGCCCTGAACTCTGACAGTGGACTGTGGCAGAGCTGTGAGAAACCAGCCCTTGGCTAAGGTCACTGTCACTGTACTCCATCTGGTGTGCAGGTGGAAAAAACACCAATTTCAACATCTGATGAAGAATACTGTGAACTGAACACCAACTTTGTCAGCCTAGTTTGATTAAGTAGGAGACAGTAAATTTCTGGTGAAGAACTATGTTAATACTTATTGCTCTGACTTATCAAGGCTCAGATTTTCTCATAAAAATTTCAGATTTAAAAAAAAAGCTGAAAAAAATTTAAATAATTTAGATTTAGCTTAGTATCAAACAGATGTTTGTCTTCTCAGATAACAGAGTGAAATATTAGAATCTAATACATGCCTCAAAAAGTTTTCATGAAGGTAAAAAAGATAAATTTTTTTCCCCATAGTTTTTCTACATGGTGCTTTTATGTAAACACTGACATACACCTTGTATTGGATATAACTAAATAAATTGCATATATATTTATATCTATTAGTTATGTTCTTCTTCATTCTTCCTGAGTTCCATTTTTGTTGGCCTTTCATTGGTCTCATTCCTATAGAACTTTTTCAGAATGGATACTTATTTTCTAAAAAAAAAACCCAAAAATGTGATCCCCTTGCTCCTTTATACCACAATATATCTGTAGATTACCTTTGTTCTTTGTTTTAAGTTTTCACTTTCTGTAATCTCTCCTCTGGTAACATTTAATAGTGTTCGCTGTAAGTTTCAAGACTTTTATTTTGTGTCAATATTTTAGGGATTTTAAACAGTTCCTTCAAGTTTCAGCAATCAGTCTATTACTATAGTACATTGTCTTCCCTGATAATGACAAATTTAATCTTAGTGGTGTTCCCAAAAATAAATCTTTCTTCCTTCCCTGTAACCCTATAGTAGCAATGGACTGGCTTTTTTCCAGGCAAAAAAAACATGCTGCTGTCTTACTGAGACCACACAGGCTGTGTTAGAATTGCTCATCCTTTATGTGCAACACAGGTCACTGAAATTCCCTGTTGTCTCAACATGGAACCAGTGAGATGTTGGTAGATTTTGAGATCAGAGACGTTTTTGGTTCAAAGGGTTTCCTTTAATTTCAGGTCTGCTAAAATCAAGTCTTTACAGCATATTTCCTCTTTTCTTTCCCTTTTTCTCAATTTGTCTGCTGTCAGTTTGATTCTGTTTTATATATTGAAATCTTCTTAGCTGGTCAACATCCACTCCATTATGCTGAGCAACATCATACTGATAATACATCTTTGTTCTTCTTATCTGCAAAGAAATATGAAATTAAATGTTATTTTTATAAATACCAAGCCTCTCAGGTGATCTGCCTGTTATTTTCTTGTCTTAATTTGCAGAGTTAAATACAAGTGACTTGTATGGGGGCAAAAAGTAAAGCACAGTTGAAAATGAAACAAGGGACTTCTCTAGCTGTAATGGGCAGGCGAGGTTTGTAGAGCTGACTTAAACTAATCCAAAGCCCTGAAAAAGTCTTCCCACAATTCTTTGATCCTGGCCATGTGTTCTCGCCCTTTACTTTGGGTTAGTGCAGCTGATCAGAGAGGTGGATGGTGAGTTATATTGGCTTTCCACTAAGAAGTGCCAGCACAACTGGACTACTCATTCAAGTTTCAGTAGACTAGGTAAGGTTAGATGGGTATCTGTCCCAATTAGTTGTCTTGTGCTTTCCTGAGCTTGTTTTCGTAACAGACATGTGCAAAAAGTGTCAGCATTCCCAGGATGGGTGAAAGGATTAATATTTGTAAAGTCATCTAGATTTCAGATTTGTTTGGAATTAAACATACTGTAACAATAAAGTTATTGTTCGTCTTTCGCTGAGCACTCCCATTTTGCTTCACAGCCTAATAGCCACCAGAAAAGACATCTGAAAACTTATTGTATTATTATTTATGATACATACAAAACAAATAGAGAAGAAATGTCACAAAAATAATTTAAACATCCTCAGCTTTAGCACAGAAAGCAAGATCAAACTAATTAAATCCTTATTATCACTTTCTGTACAAACCACACACTGTTTTAATGTGTTGTAAATTCAACTCCCATTAAATAAAGACCTGATTGTGCATACACATATATGTATGAGAGGGAGGCTGGAGAGAGAGGAGATGTAAAGGGTTCTTCCTCTGGGATTTGTGGGAAACCCCCTGTTGGCTCCAAGAAGCATTGGGGCAGGGACTTGCATGCCTTTGTTCAGTGTCTGAGTACAAAAATGTGATAGTAGTAGCACTGCTGCCCCTGTTGTTTCCTAGAAGAGATCTGGTGAGTTGGAGTAGGTGAGAGTTAATGACTGTTTGGGCACAAAGCATTCTTCTATGTTCTGCTCTGAATCTCCAAGAGACATATTGGCTCAGCTGATCAGATTCCTTTAATAACACAGCTTCCAGGTCTACTCGTGCTGATCCCTCTCTGCTTCATAGCCAATGATGGTCATGGCTTGAGGCCACAGTCTAACACTGTGACTCCAGAAAGAATGTTGTTTTTAATGTCAATCCAATGTTATTTTAAAAGAGAGACAAAGAACTAATGCATTTCCTGGGGTTCCCAACTTTCCTGGATACTGTTCAAGCTATTTATGAACTCAAGTGCTTCCTAAAAGCTGTCAGTAAGGTTGTGGCAACACTGCAGTGTCTCAGATGCAGCAGCTATGGAGTTATTTGACAAAAAATGTGCTGAAAAATGCCAGCGTGCTAAACTTGAAACATTGCCTTCTAAAGACATCCATTAATATTTGCCATGGTGACAGCCAGGTATCAGTCTTGACCATTTTCTCAAGCGTTTGCCCAGCTGCTGGGGTTACTGAAAGCTGCTGTGGCCACAGGAATGGAGCAGATCTGCCAGACTAATCTTACTTGCATTCAGTTGGGTGGCTGGGCAACTCGAGTCAGAAAGAGCTCAATAGATACAGAGATAGCTGAAAAAGAGCTAAGGGAATACCTTAAAACACTGGTAATTTTTCCAAAAGCATCCCGAGAGGTCATCCGTAGATAATTTGGGAGCAAAATTAATTGTCTGAAATTATGTATTTGCTATAAGCAGCTTACTCATTATAGACATACTTCCTTCCCCCAAACTACACAGTAATAATGGCAGTGCAGAAAAACACTCATTCACATTATCTGTATGCTTAATACATTTCTGCAGTCCTGGGCAGACAACTCTTCAAGGCTAAAAATTCAGTTCTTCATTATTAAAAAATACCAGTCCTTGCTATAGGAGTTGATGACTCAGTGAGAATTATAATTATAATCAAAGCATAATAAGCATTTTGAGCCCCTTATAATTGCTGCCAAGAAACTATTTATTCAGCTAAAGAATTAAATCTTTGTTTGTAAGCTCTTTCTTGTTCACAATAGAAATAAAAGTGTGTGACTTGGCTCATGAGCAGATACCAGTCTGGCTATTTTACTCGGAGTGAAAAATAGGCCTTCATACAGAAAGACTTGGGATACTTAAAGCAATTATTTATACTTATTTGCCTCTATAAAATCCAGTGTTTAGCTCCAATGATGCTTCTGATTACTCTTCTCCTTTACTGCATGCTGAAGACTCTGTGATATGCTCTATGTTCAGTATTGCATGCATCTCTGGCACAACTCCCGAAACACAACTCCCACAGCTAGAAAATTATTTAGGAAAAGTTGAATGCTGGATGCCAAGGAATGAATAAATGGTACAGATGAACTTGGTAATTTTTCTTGGTCCCTTAACCTGTTGTAATAAAAATAAGGTCCCCTGAAAGTACCTGATGATCTTTGTGAAAGAGAGAAAGGGGAGTGCAAATGCTACACCAAATTCTTCTACTTCTTACAAGCCAATACCATAAGAAAAAAAAAATAATTTAGGCAGCCACAACCAACCTACAGCAGCAGAAGAAATATTCTGACTTGCTACATAGTCAACTGATGTCTTTACTTTTTTTCTTCTCTAAACATGTGAGTAAATTCAGCATGCAAAGTCTTTTAAGAAAGCTGGGAGGCTTCATGTAGAGTCTATTGGCTGAAAAAAGGCAAATTCTTCAAAAAAAAAAAATCACAAAATAAGTTCTCTTCAACCTAAATAAGTATTATGAAGTTAGGTTTGTTGTCAGTTGGTATAATGGAACCCACAGCTCCATGAGAGGAGACAATATAAATGAAGATAACATCATGCATGACAACCATAGCAAGCTAAGGCAGTGGAACACCTCAGCAGCTGACCCTTTTCACAATGTCTGCTGTGCTTATCTAATTAGATGAGAGATCCTGGTTTAACCCAGGTGGTGTTTAGAGCGATTCAGCCTTAAAATTTGTTCTTTGTATTGAGGTAGGAGGCCGTGGCTTAGAGGATTCCTCATACAATCACATCTTTCTCTGACAATTGTATTTGATTGGGGAAAGGAATGCAGCGAGTGCACATCACAGTATAGGCACAAACATAACTCACTTTGACTCTATCTACACAGTTATGCCTGACAGGGAAAACCTTTATGTTAGGGATCCAAAGTTATAGAGATTTGGCCAGCTGCTAAAAGAAAACAGTAATTTGCCTAGGCACTTGTCCTAAATCAAGTGTATTGTATCATATGTGCTTTGTACAGAAGTAACTTATTTTAAGGTAATTTATTTTAAAATAACCGTGCCAACCAAGTGTTTCCATGAGTGAATGAGCATGTGCATCGTATAGCCGAGTAAGAAAAAATGGTGTGAAAAAATGCTGATTTAAAGTTATTTCTTATTGCAGTAAAATGAGGGATGCTGTAAGGTCACTTTTTATTTCAAATTATCCTGCTGTTTGGGTCAGATTCTGTGTCAAGTCAGTAAGAATTCTCCCTTTAGCTTCAAGAAGATCAAGATTGGAGCAGCCACAGTAGTCTTAATAAATGTAAATCTTATTAGAAATACCCTCTTTTATAGCAAGTGCCAAGCTGTGCAAAGCTCCAGGCTACATTACCTTACAACATTGACTGAAATGGCAGAAGAATTTACCATCCCCACTAATGAATTTTTTTAATTACTCTTTGCAAACAAGGCCTCTAGTGAGAAGCAAATTAATCCTTGAGTTGAAATACACTAGTAAGGCTTAAATCATATTTTTAAAAGTCTTTTCTGGTCAGCAGTGTTACTTCCTAAATCAGTCTCAGAAATGCCAGATCTTTTTTTATCTTATTTTTATCAATCATTGAGTTTTGGGAGCTGCTAACACTTGTGGAAGGCTTCTGCTTACCCGTTACAGACAACAGCACAGACATCAGAAATTAAAGTTTCCCAACTCCATCAGCTCTGCTTGTCATCCTATTAGCTAAAGATGCAGGACCATTCCAGAGGTCTTTAAACTCCACCTTCCCTTGGGCTGTTACTGAGAAATTAAGCTTCCAAGATCCATTACAAGCTTTAATCTTCCTTCTGACCTCAAGAGACGTGTATCTATACAAGTGGGTGCTGGGATTACAAGCACAGTGAAGGGGCTTGAGAGTGATTAAACTCTGGGAGCAGTGAGTTGGAGACTAGTGGCTCCTTCAGTCTTAGGCCTGCCTTGTGAGACACTGTGGGGGCAAAATTATCACCAGTGATGACAAACCAGTGATGAACTGGCTTTCCAGACTGATGGTGCCCATTCCTTAACAAGTGGCCAGGTGCTGAAGAGGTCATTATGTGCCAGCTTTTAGTGGCAGAAAAAATGGTGAGAGCTGAGCCAGAAGAACCTGGCCTTCTACAGTACTTCCAACAGATATCTCCTGGGAAATTCAGGTAGGCCTAATTCCCTTACAAAGAATGGGTGGCCAGGTGGGAGACAGATTTTTTGCTAGGGAGATACAATAAAGAGAGGGTTATAGACAAATGTGAACGTTAATACGTTTTCATTTTTAACAAAAAGGGCAAGTGAATCAATACAGGATCATCAAGAATGAGCCTCATTTTTTCCCACATGTGAAATTAATTCATATTGTATTTTTTGAGGTTTTAAACATTTTCTCTGAATTTTCTAGTAATAGAAGTCTATATGGATGCAAAGTACCTAAATTATTTAGTCTCATTAGAACAAGAAAGTATCTATTTTCATTTACCTTCTCTTTGAAAACATTTTGAGGCAAACCAAGAAGACTTTGAAGTCTTTAATCTGTTTTCCAAAGAAAATAACATTAATTCAGCTGACTGAATTAAGCTAGCACTCATGCATGCAAAAGCAGGAAATGCTCCAGCATGTTACAAAAATATACTGAACATATGAGTAAGAGAAACAACCACTACTGAGGTAATTGGTTCAGCCATGACAGGTTCTCAATTTTTTTCCATGCTCCTGTTACATACAACAGAGCATTTCTCTTGTGCAGAACTGAACAATAATCATATAGAGGTCATCATTTAAATCACAGCAACCACTAGAACCATAGTAAGAGCAGGAACAGAACGATTTCTCTTTTTTAGTTTCATAGAATAATATATATCTGAAATAGACTGCATGTCTGCAGAAAGGATGGACATGATACAAACATGGGTTCAAAAATTTGATGTTTTGGGATGTTTTGGATGTTTCATTTGAATTCAGTTGTCCCTTTTTCTCCAATGGCTCCAGATGTTCCCCTTTATTTAAGCATTGACACACAGATACAGGACAAGGGAAGATCAGAACAGGATCCACTCTGAAAGTCTGGGTTGGCCTTACAGGGCCAGAAGACTTGCACCCACCATTTCAAGTAATCTGACATGCAAAGACAGTGACACAGGATGCTGTAAGTAAGGTCTGGTTCTGCTCAGCTGTAAAGCAGGTTTCAGGTTTCCATGATGTCACAATGACATCATGAGTCGTAAATACTGAGGAAAGGAGGAGCAAGACATGATCAAGTGGCCACAAGGATTAGTCAAATCATGAAAAATATTAGAAATAACATTAAGTGGAAGATGAAAAGCCCACCCAAACATCCTTTAATGTTATTCACTAGTACATTTCTTCATATCTTGTCCTACACTGTCAAAGTGCAGTCAAGCAGACAAGATTATGGACTTTGATTTTGTAAGGGCAGACTCAGTTACTTTTGCAGCCTGCCTTCTTTCTGCTCTAAGGGTAAAAGGTTTGCTTTCCCTCCTTTTCCCTCTGTTCATCCCTGAATCCTTACAGCCCTGGAAGGATCAACCAGCCCTTCCATACAGGCCCAGGGAGAGCTCTGCAGAGATGGGAGGTTATGAAGACCCCAGGAGGCTGCTAGAGCCAGGCAGCCTATTTACATAACTCCCATCTTTCCCAAACTAATATCTGAGCTCCACAGAATGTTCAGTACATGTCTTGTTTTGACCAATGTCCCTGTATCATCATTATGCTGTTTATTTCTGCTCATTCTGAATTTGAATGTGAAGTGTTCATAAATAAAGGCACATACAGATGTGTTTTGAGATAACTGTGCTTTACTAAATTAAGATTGCATTAAAAATTCTTATGACTGTTTAATATGTGGAGCATTAAAAATGTCTGGAGGCTCCAGGGTTTTTTTGGGGATGATTGGTTTTTTTTGTATGTTACAACATGTTTTTACAAATGGGTTATGTTTTATCCTGCTGGTCCTTTATCCTGCTCCTGTCCTTTCTAAGTAATTCTAAGTTTTAAATGAAAATATGCGACCTGTATATGATCAACTTTCGTTACTTTTGTAACTTGTGCAGAAAAGTAAGTTAGCCACTAAACATGACAGGTTTATTTGTTCATTTATTTATTTTTAAATTCTAATTAGAGAAAGGAAAAGGGTGTCAACAGTCTTTAGTGATTCACATTTTAACAACCAGGTTATAATTTATTAATTCCCAACTTATAAAATTTTCACAACCTTTTTCCACAGGAGTCCAAGAGCAACTCAAATTTATTTATTGTTTCTACATAGGGTGTCATTAAATATTTGTTATCTCCTAAAGTTTGTTGGGAAGCAGGATTATTTTCCACATCAAATCACACCAATGCTAATGGGAAAAGCATTAGATGTTGACCCAGCAAATTAAACTGTAAAATATGAGGCTCATTGTTATTATTACATACAGACACATTTTCTGTGTGCTCCTTATTAAAACCATCTTAATCAAACTCATTGTATTTTAGTCATGTTTTAAAATAATTATGCCAGAATACAAAACACATGAATATATAAAGAGAACAAGTTCCACTTGAATATGTTCAATTTAACTCTTTAAAAGAATTATGCAATTTGTCTCTTTCGACATTTAAATTGATCAAGAAAAAGAAAAACACACTGAGGGTTGTTTGTGCTTTTCTTAAAGCTTCCTAAGATACTCCTTCTATTTTATTTTGTAACAAAACCAAAAATTAATTCTGCATATGTGAAGCTCATCTAATGTATATTTCTGTAAATTCTCATTTCTAATTCATTGTGTTTTATTGCAAACTTTTTGGTAAGCATGACAGTGTCCTACCATGAGGTTGAGTGTTCTCTCCCTCTGGTGGCTAATCTTTCCTGGAGAATTACTGTGAAAACTCTCTTTCTCCTCTGATTCCCTTATGGATCCACAGATTGCTGTAATGGACGCTGCCTTAACTCACAGGACTTTTACTGGGACAAGGTAATTTTTAATATTTTAAAACCAGAAACAAGATTCTTTTATCATGAGTGTAGATGGAATCAACATAGAAGCTGGGATTTAGTGGATATTTCATCTGGCCAAGCATGGATATTTGCCTCAGGATGAGACAGATAATGACCTAGGTTCTGTTGATTAGCTCTGAGCTGGATTTAAAGAGAGTTTTAAGGTCTGGCTCAGATGGTGTGCATTTGCAGATGTCACAGGTCACCCATGAAATCAGATCATATGTACAATGGTGACACTGTTTTCTGTGTTTGTTGAGGAGTGAGGGCTTTCTCTCCTCTGCCTTTCTGATTAAAAAAAAAAAAAAAAAAGGCATATTTTTGAAGACTAATTTTTTGCATCAAGTAAGATTCTTAGTAATTTTGTGTTGGGAGTCACAGAGCCAATGACTACAATAGACTCAGGTGGTTACTCATCCTATTCCCTTTGGAAAGATGGAGCTTTGCCCACATACCAGTTCCTTATCAAAGGATATAAAAGATTGAGTCTTTATGTTAACTCATGTTTAAAGAACTCAAAGCAAAGAGATTTTTTTTCTGGTGCCTTATGGTGTGCCTCTGCATCGGAGGAAATGGACCATCACCACAACTCCCGATACAGAAGACACACTGGAGCTTGTAAGCTCTCCAGTCACAGTGCTTCCAGTCTTTTTTCACTGGAATAACTGCACACACTCAGCAGGCAGCTCTACATTGACTGCTCTGGCTATGACATGGGCCAGCACCACTCTGCTCTCCCTGGTGCTGAGATGTCTCTTCATTTGCTCATTCATCCACGATTCTACAGATGCAAATATCTCAGCTCCAAATCAGGGCGTGAATTATTTGCACTCAAACCCTGCTGGACTTTTATTTGCTGTGGGGAAGTGGCATTCCCTTTCCATTCTTACCAAAGACTTCATAGACTTGCAAAATTCTGCTAAATGAGTACCTCTTCTTAAAAATGTAACATAACTGTGAATTTCCCCTGCTACTTGAAACCCATAATTTTTCAAGACAGACCCTTAACTGTGGCAAGGTTGAGAATTCGTTATTAATTTTGTGGTAGACTCCAAACTGAGTTCTCAGGTCAAGGCTTGGTTCAAAGTTCCCAGACAAGAGGCCTGTGTGAGAGCCTTGTGGGACAACGGGAGGTCCCGCCTTCTTTCTGCCCTGCTCCCAAGACAGCACTCACCATATTTAGTGATCTTTTTAAGTCAGCAAGAACTAATAAAGTCTTCTGTAATTTTGAGTTAAGTAACTTTAAGTTCAGAAAGTCTACACAAAGGCTCTATGCACCCACCTGTATGTATTTCCCATTAAAATGTCCCTAACTCTTAAAGAAGTAGGTGGAAATCAAGTATTAACCTTAACAGTTGAAATACTGATACGAGATAAGACAGAAGAATAAGCCCTGGACACAGGTTAAGAAGTCCTACCATGAAGTTCTCTAGAACAGGTGTTAGAGAGTGGGTAGAGGAAACATACAGGGGCATTTGAGGCATTTTCCTGGGCTCTATCTCTATCTCATAAAAATTCAAGTGGAAGATCCAGTGTTTGGATCCTCTCACAGCATCCAAGAGGTGAAACTAGTCCAAGAGGTACAGCTAGTCCAGATTCTTTTACATAGGCATATTCTCACACTGTCCTCATGACTGGTAGCTTTATAATCCTCTGGCCTTGGTAAAAGCTTCAGGAAGAACTTCTGGAATTTAGGCACATTCATTTGCTGTCATCACAGGAGTAACGTCTGACCTGAATCCTTGCAGCTGAGGCACCACATAGTTCTCCAGGCAGAGGAGCAAAGTATGTTCTACTCTCACCTGAAGACCTGAGATATACTTCACAATTGCACACTGATTTTGGGAAAATGCATTCAAAGGGATCTCTGTATTTGGAGGTTTCGTCTTTTCAACCAGATGAAGCCCTGAGCAACCTACTCTGGCTGTGGTCCAGGCAGGAGGTGGGACTAGAAACCTCCAAAGGTTCCTTCTAAAGTAAATTTTTTTTATGGTTTTATGATTTTATAGCTCTTTTATTTTGGGGACTAAGGTTCTTGGTTATACTAGGTATTTTCCATTCAGGCCATAAGCTTCAGCTCATAAGCTCTGATGCAATGAGACGTGCTACATGTGCCACACTGCTGGGGCAGCAGTACCAGCCTCAGTGCTCGCACAGAAGAACCACCTATTGCCTTTTAACAAGACACTGTAAAACACTGAATACCTGCCTTCCAAATAGCCTTGGCCCTAGCAGCAGCAGCAATCTGATATGGTTTCAAAGTGCAACACTTTGTGCAGACAGCCTGGATCTTAAGAACCCTTTCCCAGAAAGGAATCTTTTAGCAAGGAATGATCTAAGCCAGTGTGGGGTCAGTGACCAGGTAGTCCTGCCAAGGCATGCTCTGCTTCGTTACACAAACTCCACGTGGGTCACACGTCCCACTGGCTCAAGCCACCACCCTGGCCACTGTCCCTCCTTCTGTCTGTCACTCAGCAGCTCTTGGGCAGCCAGCACAGAGTGTACAGGAGGGGCACGCAGAGGCTGTAAAAAAAAATCTGTCATAAAAATAACTCAGGAGACTCCTCACACCAAAGCTGGAAATAGCAGAGAAAACACCTCCCATAATGGTTCAGGGGTGGCTGCATGGTGGGGAGGAACCTCTCCTTGAGCTACAGCTCCTGGCTGTCAGTTTGCATTTAGACCGAGCCACTGCAGGCTCCCGAAGCTGCGAGTGTTCCCTCAGAGGCACCACACGTTTCCTAACAGTGTAACAAGGTGATCCCATCAGCCATTTAATGTTTGCAGCGAGCAGTGTGGGGAAACAAGCATCACCGTGTGCTTCCTGCCAGGGAGGAGCTGTTGAAGTGGAAGGAGAAGGAGACGATATGAGAAACCTGATGGAGAAGTCCTGGGAGGGAGGAAGAAAGGAGATGCAGAGTCTTGTCCAATTTGTTTTACTGCATTTATTGAGAAACAAGTGTATCTGCTGAAATTCAGAATCTGCTCTAAATAGAGAACAGGTGTCATCTTTAAATGTGCTTTCCAGTTCAACCTCGTGGTGCCCAGGAGAAACACTATAATTTTTTTATAACTTATATGAGAGAAGACAGAGTGGGCGGGGGGGGGGGGGGGGGGGGGGGAGCATTGAGGAATCAGGCCAGAAGGCATATAAAATTTTGTATGTGGTTTACAAGGAAGAAGAATGCATTAAGAGGGGTTTTTTTCATCTTTTTAACCCCATAACAGATTGGGGATAACACTACCGGCTATGGATCTTACCAGAGGAGTGAAAGAATGCATTCCTAAGCCCAGTTTTTTTCTGTAGTTCCAGAAAATCTATCAAAGTGCCAGGGTGTCTGATTATTCAGCCCTTGCCTTGGCGTCATACAACACAAATGAGTGCCACACAGCATGGATTGAAGATTCACAGAGAAAAAGCTGTTGGAGTTTGATAGTGTTTCGGATCTCAGAGAAATCTAAAAATACCAAAACCAGCCGACACATGTGCAGTGCTTTAGCAAGCCGAACATCTGGGACTATTTCAAACACTCCTCTTTTGTGTTGCTTGTTATGCTACCAGAGAGCAGCAAAGTGCAAATAAAAACTTAGCAGATTTTTGCACTGCTTCTAAGTTCAGCTACAAAGACATTAAAAACAATAATGAGGAAAATTAATATATGCCAGTTTACAGCCCCCATTTATTCTAGACTTAGAGGATACTTATATGTGTTCTGTTGTATCCCTCTCTAGTTTTCTGGATTAATTACTATATTGTGGATGTATATGCACATTTTGGATGTATACATTGATATTTCCCTTATGGTGTGATTTAACTGAGACTTACAAACTCTTTCAGTGAGTTTGCAAACTCTAAATGAGCTTCGCATGACAAGGTAGAAATAATAATCATGTCACCTACCATTCAAAAACATGAGTTCTGTTGACAGAACTTTTTATACTGTGATGTCAATGCAGAAGTTTTCTTTTAAGTCAGAATTGGCAAAAGAAAGATCGAGGTCTGAAATAAGTAAAACACTTCTGCTCTTCCATGGAAGTAGCTTTGCTACTCACTTCAGTGAGATGAGGATTTCACTCAGTCATTTAATTTCTGCTTATTGATTTATATTACACAGTCTTTTTTAGTAAGACTACCCGAGGGAATAAGCACAACTGCATGTCTCTGGGTGTTGTGCATGCTTAACAAATAAGGGCCAATGGTACATCATCTGCACAAGGCTGCTTGCAAATCAAGACAAATAACATCATTTTGGAATCTTCTGGATCAAACAACAATTTTCCCAGATACATGCATATTAGAAGCTTTTGTCAGAAAGGAAAGTTATTTCACTGGGCTGGAACAGCAATAGGGCACAAAGGGTGTAAAATGGCAGCAGCTAAGGCCAGAATCTGTTTTAAGGGGCGTGGAGTTCATCCAAAATAAAGAGGCGGGGGAAAACTTTTTTTTTTTTTTTTTTTACTGTATCTTTCCAACTGTTCAGCCACACGACTGAGATTTTAAAAAAGTATGCATAAATATAGGGTCAATGGTAAACAATGCAATTTAGGAAAGAAAAACAGGGGTGCTAACAGCCAACTGCATGGATCTTTTCTTTGGATTGTGTTTTTCCGCACATCCTCAGATGGGCAGTCAGCACTATCTCCTGGAAAATAAACTTAAAATAAACTTATGGAAGTACCACTCGGAGTAGCACAAGATCAGTACAAGTTCACACTGTGTTGGGCTGTAGCTCTCACACGGAGCTATGAAAGCCAACTAAAGATCTACTGGATGGTCTCTGCTATTTGTTTTGACAAAGAAATTGCTTGAAACATCAGAGGGAGGAAGACAAGGCAGAAGCATGGAAGAGCCTCCTGTTTATCAAGAACTTTGAATTCCATATGGCCAAAAAGGTGTTGTAAGAAATGCCATCATCTTGTAAAGTGAAAATGAACCGTATTGGGCGAAGCCATACCAGAGAACACTGACCACATAAACTGGCTCATCTTTCGGCACATGGTGACAGCCGGCCCATACACATCTAGGATTTCCATTTTGAAGGATGTCCAGCCTCCCTGGACACCTTTGCCCTTCAGGACTGCCTTCCAAGAGAGGCTGACGACTGGCCACATAAACTCGCTGGCTCATCTTTCGGCACGTGGGGACGGTCTGCTTGTACACCTCTAGGATTTCCTTCTTGAAGAATGTCCAGCCTTCCTGGACACCCTTTCCTTTCAGGACTGCCTCCCAAGGCACTCTGACAACTGGCCTCCTAAAAACAGTCTGCCCTCCAGAAGCACAAGGTGACAGTTCTGCTGGCACTTCTCCTTACTTCTTCGAGAAGTAAGGTCACCATCATTTCATATCACTCTGATCACTTTGTCCAAGGTGGCCTCTGACCATCAGAGCACCCACTAGGCCATCTCTGTTCACAAAAACCAGGTCCAGTGGGTGCCTGTCCTCCTTGCCTCCCTCACCATCCATGTCAGAAAGTTATCTTCCACACATTCCAGGAGCCTCCTAGACTGTTTCCTCTCTGCAGTACTGTACTTCCAGGAAACACCTGGCATGTGGAAGTCCCCCACAAGAACAAGGGCCAGTGATTGTGAGACTTCTCTCAGCTGCAAACAGAATATTTCATCTGCCTTTTCATCCTGTCTGGATGATCCGTATCAGACTCCAGCCAGGATGTGTGTCCAGTTGGTCTTCCTTCTGACTCTTACCATATAACACTCAACCATATTGTCACCATCACTAAGCTCCAGAAAATCAAAGCACTTCCATCTGACTGGGATGGACTTTCCAATGCCATTTGCCATCTATTTATTTAAGAATTTTAATTAGGTGTCATCAAACAGTAAGTAGCTAGAAAAGTCATGAATACACAAATAGTTTTTGCATGTTCATCCTTATCGTGGTGCTTGTGGGCACCATTTACAATAATTTTGCACCACAGCCACCAGCACCTCAGAACCACAGAACTTCTCCTGCCATCAAAAATGAAGAGGCTCTGGAAAGCTGCTTGGACCAGCCACAAAGCACACATTGGATATTGCATCCTCACACACTAAACAGTGGCTAGGGAGTCATCATTTTGATTTCTCAGTCCCTTTCCCTAAAATGAGAATATAAATAAACAAACAACCTTTTACTTTCTTACCCTTCTGCCCCCAAGTAAAGACGTCAAAGTGGGATCAGCACAAAACTAAGCAATAAATGAAAGGGAATATTTTGGGGTGAACAGGTGTTCCACTTTCAGATTGTCTTTAAAACCTCAATAGGGAGAGTTACAAGCAGGCTGCATAACCTGAAGTGTGGCCAGATCATAGGATTTGTAATTAGAGTGAGTACACGGTGCTTCCTCACTGGGGAAAAAAAAAAAAAAAGAGATGAGCAGCTGTCTCAGCAATATTGAAGTCAGCGAGGACTCCCAATGAAATCAGATACTCATCTGCAGAGAGAGCAAGTCCCGTACATCCATCAGGCAGGCATGTGTCACAGCTAGTTGAAGAGAAATGGCTTCTAGAAAGTTAAGCTTCCTCTGAAACCTCAGTACATCTATTAATAAGGGAGAATGAAAAGAAGGCTAGAAAATAAACTAGAAATACAAGCAGTAGTCACCTGAGGCTGCACATGATTAAGTTCTCTAAAGCACATTACATGTCTCAACAAGGAGAAAAATTCAAAGAAATACTTTATTGCATTAGCTAATGGTAAAAATAAACTAGTGTGGCTTAGATACTTATGTGTAACAATTTCAAGGCTTGAACAATTATTTGAAACCTGATTCTGACTTTACACCTGTTCTGTGTTGGATTAACAGCATTTATATTGAGATAAATTTTAATGGAGTTGTGCACACATCCATCAGTTTAAACAGACAGAGATGCGCCCAAGTTTTCTGTAAGCTCTGAAAAAAATACTAGGCCTCGTCTGAAGAATTAAGAGTTCTAAGTTTTATCCTGCACTATGCAAATATTATTTTACTGCTGCAAGGCAATGTCTTCAAGATGATCAGTAAAGAAGCCTGGGAGGCAGAATAATAGGCAATACTATTTTCAATAGATGCTGACCTGAGAGACAGGGATGCTGAGAGACCTGTGATGCTGTCTCAGAGACAGGGAAATTCACACAACTACAGGTCTTTTTCCTCTGTTCTGCTGCTAGCACTGTGCCTCATATCTATCCTGCACAGCAGCTCAGCTGTGCTCTCACTCCAGGACCCCATCTGCCAGCTGTAACCAGTCACTGTCTCATCAGCAGCTATCCCTGGGAGACAGCAGGGACAGCATGTACCTTTCCCCTGCACTTCCCAGGTGAGACCTGCTGTTGTCACTGCTCGGCAAGCAGGGCAGCAGCAAGAGGCACAGACCTCCCTTCTTGCCTCACATGCCCTCTCCCTTCGTGTTTCCCAAAGTCTCATGGCCATTTTGAGCTATGACTCGCAGGTCTCCGGTGCTGCTGCCTAAGTGGTCCCATAATGTGCTGACAGCTGCATCCACCTTGTGAAGTCAAAGTGTGGGCACCAGGGGCAGAGGTGCTAAGAGCTACTTGGTGCCACTCTGCTGGGTTTCCTTTGAAGCCAAGCGAAGGGGCCACCAGTGAGCAGAAAAGATGAAAACCTCACCCTTCTCTTTTTTTTTTTTTTTTTTTTTTTTTTTTTTTTTTTTTTTTTTTTTTTTTTTTTACCACAGGGAGCATTTATTGTGTCTGTGTTTCCATAATGTTTCTAAACAATATTATGACCTAGAAGTGAAACAGAATTAAGTTGAATCTAATTTAAAAGTGCTTTAAAAACAGGTTATTGGCATAGCAGGCTAGCAAAATTACATGCCTGCAGGATGAGGTGCCTTTATTTCTCCTCAGTGAAATGGTACAGTCTTCCACAGCAGTACCATGCCTCTTTCTTCCTCACAGTCAGGAGAACCAGAGAAGTAACAGCATCAGGCAAATGTTATTCTTCCTTTGGCTTGGAACAGGCAGTGCTTCCCAGGCAATTGAAATTGGTACCGTTCTGTGACAGTCAGATAGCAATTAATCTGCACTCCCTACACAGCTAGATCCAATGGGGCTTCCATCTGTCTGCCTTAAAACTCATGGTGGGCTGGGATCTGTGGAGAGATAAGCCTTTCTCACGGTTCCTGCCTGTACAGGCATCATGGCTGCAAAGACTTGTGCAGCAAAGGTGGTGAATGGGCCATTGTAGCCCAGCCCTTCCCCTCTCTGTCCTGGGAATGGAGGACTTTGTCAGCAGGACTATGCCAAAGGGCTTGGCGTCCTCTCCCTTTTGATTGCATAATGCAACTGTTTAGAAATGGGTGCAGGGACATAATCTAGGCCCAAAGACAGAAAACTGCCAGCATTGCCAGCACATGTCCTGGGTGCAAACTCTTCCACCTGAAACAGAGGTGACAATATACTGAAACACTGTACACATACAAAAAAACCCCAAAACCTCAGTGACAATTTATATCCTTCCTGAGAATGGCTAAATTAGATTTGCAACCTAGTAAAATTACTGCATCTCTGTAAGAGAGCTGGGAGAACAGGCTCAGGTTGAAGGACAAAGGATTTGCCTCACAGGTTAGCCATGGGAAAGCTTGTTGTTTCACTAAAGCCAGGAGCCCTGTCGGGTGACCCACCCCATGGGAATTTCTCTCCAGGGGTTGAGTGAGCCACACTTGTAAAGGTGGCCTTCTCTCACTTGCCATGACTGTCTCAGAGCAGAAACCAGATTTTCTATGTCTCTGACTAGGGGACGTCGACTCTTCCCTTTCTTCTGCTTGAATCCAAGCTTCTAGAAGCAGCAGTCACCTGAGGCTGCACAATTTGTTTCACTGATATTTTTTGACCAGATCAGTATTTTTGGTCTCAATTTGACAAGCTGGCATGGCTCAGTAGCAGAATATTTTGCAGGGCTTTTTATTAGTAGTTCTTTTTAATGGTTTGAACTAATAATACGTTATGAATTTACACTGCATCTCATAATTTCACAATGCACTGCAAGTCACAAATTTTAGGCTTATGTGTTTCCAGCAGAACAAACATTCTGAATTTCCCAGGCAGACAGCTGTCATGTAACTCACAGGTCCACCCATGTAGTCCACCCTAGCAGCAGGCATAATTACAACGCCCCAAAGCAGCAGAATTTTTTGGTTAGCACAATGCAACCACTTTACTTCTAATGATCTTGTAATCCTGTGCTCTAATTGAATTTTTAATTTCTTTTATAGTATTCAATCCAGCAAACTGTTAAGTTTAAGCTCAAAGAAGCTGCAAGATGAGCTTATAAAGTTTTCTACATTTGCCTGTTTGTTTTATAAAAAGAGTGTATAATGACATGTGTTCCTTGAATCAGTGCTTAGCAAGTGAAGTTTTTTGCTAATAAAAGTTTGTTGGTTTCATAATACACACAGAAATGTGTACCTGGGCTATTCAAGCAAACTTAAACTCCTACTTCAGGCTGATTGTTTGTGTTCCTTACTTTATCTGTAATTCATCCCAGAATGTTCTACAAAATAAACTTGACATATATGAAGCTACAAAACAATGCTATTAATATTTAATTAATAACTAAAAGACTCATTGCACAATTAAGTATTTTTAAAGTCACTTGTATGAAACATCATAAAGATACTGCATGGACAAGTTATCATGCCTGTCTTGATAGACTTTCTTACAGGAATGTTTTTTTTGACAATAAAAGCATTTACTGCAGCACTGGCTTTATCAGCATGGTACTCTTGCAAAATGAAACGATGCAGAATCTTAACCTACAAGACAAAGCCAGACTGAGAAGAAACTGTCAAGTGAGAAGTTTGTAGAAAAAATCCAGTTGAAAGAAAAGGCTTCTAGTGAGGCATTGCAATGAAGGGGAACACCTACATAGATCAACTAAGTGGAGATTTGTTCCTTTGTCCAGCAAGAAGGGGGCTTATTACAGAAGCACACTTCATAGTCAGCTGAAGGAAATGCACTAGTTTGTCTTCTTCTGGATGAATAATTAACATGCAGCTAATTAAAAGGGAAAATGTATGCTAATGCATTCAAGTGAAGTTTTTAGCCACTCCTATATATGTTTTAGAGATCGAGTGTGTGCAAAACAACTTATTTTGCAGGAAAAGGGTACTAGTTGAAAACATCAGCTGTGCTTAAATATAATGCCCATTATATGTTATCATTCCGTGACTAGAGAAGACTTGTAGTTGCAGAAAGTGTATTACAAAAATTCTGTATCCTCCTGCACTGAGTTACATAAAAGTGAGCAGAATCCAATTGAAATTCAATTAAAAATGGGATAAAGCAGAAGCATAGACCTCGCTTATACATGGGACTTCCTCCAGCTTCATCCTTTGCATTGTCAAAACTCAAACAGACGGAGCAGAAGGAGTGCATTCAGTTCTGAAACTGAAGCCAGAACAACAAGCAGAAGATCCAGGCAATCTGCTGTGTTCCTCACAAGGAGAATTTACAAATAGTGGGAAATGTTTTTAATTGTCCGTCTCTCACAAAAAGAAAGGGAAATAACCTAATGGCAACACAAAGTTTTAAAGTCAGTTGCATCTGGGCGTATTGTGTTGATACTCTGTGTACAAACAACAGGTGTAAAAGTCCAGGCACCAAAAACTAACATACTGTAAACTCAGGAGGGGAATTAAAAGGAGAATCAAACTGAGAGAAATACTGGGGAAGATCTACTTCTGTCAGTATTGAGTGATGTGGTATGAGTTGTTGTGTCAGCCCTTCTTGTTCACCTTTGGTCCCTACCCTCTCCAAGGCAGACCCTACCACACATTTATTTACCTGTGGCCTGTACAGATATTGTCCATTTGATACGTGTAGTTAATGGACACATTAACTGCATTGCATGCATGCTCTCAGTGTGTGTGTTTCATCAGGCAGGTGTGTAGCTCTCTGTCCTCCTGCATAGGTGGGCCTGGCCTTAAAACTTCGCAAAACAAAGTGGCTATCTGAAATCTGATTCAGTAGTCCATGGTGCCTATAAAATGTCCTCTGGCAGCCACTGCAGTTCCCCTTCCTCCTACCAGGTGTAACCCAATCAATCCAATGCAGCATTATCTGTGGGGATGGGGTAAATTTCTACCACTTGCAGAGGTGATGGGTTTTGCAGCTGTGCTCGAAACAAGCCTCCATGTTGCAAGCAGGCTCCAAGGCACTCCACAGCATCAGAAACTGACTGAATTTCGATATGACTGTGGCACTTAGCAAGGAATGGGGAAACAAATCTTCCCCCCAAACCCTATTCTGGATATTTATTTTGCCACAGCTCTGTTCACATGCGATCCATGTGATTCCTGTCTGCTGTGGCACGGGGCAAAGCATATGCAGCTCGCACACATGTGACCTTTTGTGCCTAAGCAAATGCATATTGAAGAGGGAGCAACTATAAAACCTATATATTTAAATGTGAATATTATAATATCGACTTTGTAATTATCATTCCCCTTGCTAGTTTCCAAGATGCTCTGGGAGGATCAAAACACAGCTGCTTCCCTACTGAGAATTTTCACACTTATCCCAGCCCCAGGTTTGTTTCTGTCCCGGCCAACAGACGGCTCGGAGCTGCTGGTCCCCGGGCAATGGCAGAGCTACGACTGTTGACTGTTACTTTCGAAAGAAGGCTAAAAACTGACAGGCTGTTTGAATACAACTAAGGAGGGGAAAGGAAGAGGACTTCGCTCAATCCAAATGATGGTCTTGCGAATCTTGACTGTTTTCCTTTAAGCCAACTCCAACTAGCGATTTTTTTTTTTCCCTCGTGTCTACAAGAACATCAGCATTTGAAACACCAATGTGGGCTTAAGGAGAAAAATGGATTTTCACCATATGAACTGTATGCATAATTTCCAGATAGGAAATGGCATGTTACTTTATTCACATACATTCACATTCATTTATTCACATGAAAAATAGTTCATATTCTCAGCTATGATTGACATAAGGTACGAAGAGGATTTCTTCTGTAAAAAAGCAAACAAATTATGAGGAGTAGGAAGCAATAAGGTTGTTTATTAACACTCTTCTATCTTCACCCTCCTGCCCACCCCATCACCCATGAGATGGCATTCCAAATCCTTGACACAAAATGATAATATATAATATCAACCATACGTTCTCTGCCATTCCCATCTGAACCTCCAGCACTGCAAATGTAGTCATCTTCTTTCCACAGCGGGAAATAGCAAACATTCGTACTTGTGCATTACCTTTATTTGGCACTCAAACCCCTGTGAAGTAGAAATTTTACCATTTAGCGCCATCTCAGCCTCACAAAATACAGCCTTTCAAAGGATAAAGATAAGCCTACAGTGTCTGAACAGATTCAAGATGCTTTACTAGCATTCTCACAAGGCTCCTGTTTGATTTGCATGATTATTCGGGTGATGGAGGTTAACTACCCTGAGCAATGGGAGGAAATCAAGCCATGATCTTACATGCACAAATATGCATAGTCTGAGGGGGTTTTATTTCATTTCCTGCAAGATTACTGGCAATGCCTAAAGTAGCGCCTGTTTCGTTAATTTTAGCTTTTATTACAGCCATCTCCAAGAAACAGCAACATTCCCAGAGATAGTCCTTGAGCAGAAAAGAGACTACATTCACGGAATACATTTCTTGTTGCAAATTATTTACCCGAGGCAAAAATGTTTATCAGCCTTTCTAATTTGATGGCATAGTACAGCTCCTGGTGCATGGTGAGCTCAACAATTAACTGGTTGCACTCATGTTCAAAAAAAAAATAAATTATACAAGCAGTGCTAAATGCACAGGTAGTTTTCCACCATTTATGTCAAGAGACAAGGTTGTGCTTATTTCATTTGTGCAAGTTCTGGCACTGAATGAAACAAGACTGATTTTTCCCATGGTTTGGGTTAGAAATCAGGAATATGAAATTTAATGAAAAATTTAGTCAAAGCAAAACTTAGTAGTATGTCACAAAGATCTCAAAGTTTATAAATAACAGCAGGTAACTTCAAAGAATATCGGGTAGCTGTGCTGGACTCGGTGTGAATTCCCTATCACAGCAAGGCAAGAGGAGGAGGAGGAGCGATATCTGATCCTTCAAGGTTCAGTAAACGTGGAGTAATTGTAATTAATCTTAAGTGACTCGTGATGCAGTATCACTGTGGCACAGGACTGGTGACAGGGAGGTGTTCCCAGGAGACAGAAGCGAGTAATTTGGTGCCTCGTGGACAGTGCTCAGAGACATGAGAGCAGTCTGACTTAGCAAATGTCAGGGTGCATCTAGAATGACTAGAGGTGAGCCAATGTCCTGGTGGGGACACGGAGGACAGGATTCCCTCGTGCCTGTTCACTGGCAAGAGACACAAAGAACTTTCCCTGGCCTGCCAGTTAGGGAAAGTTCCTCACCAGCCACCACTATCCCTTCCTCTTTGTTGTATAGATTTTAAAATAAACACATCAGGTGAAATGAGAACTGTTCACATGTTTATGGAGCTTGCTAGAAAACTTGCAAAGGTCTGTGCCAGCTGGGTCACTTCTGTGTAGATGCTTATGGCACAGAGGACGTGTGGTATGTCCTTAAGCATGAAACTTCCCAAAGGGATAGAAAAACAAACATGGGATGGGCTCAGCACCATGTGGGAGCAGCCTGAGGTTGAAATGGCAATTAGGGGGTATTGTCCTGCAATGGGAGACACTGGGATTAGGTACTGACAGGGATTTGGTGGCTCATTTCTTCAGAAGATTTTCCTTTAACATTAACTGAATTTTTTTTTTTGGAGGTAAATGTGTGATGCTTGGTAGAACTTAATTAATTAAAGTTGGCCAGAAGCCAGGCCATCTAGCTCTGTGATTGTTTCTGCTTTTGTTAGTTGAGGAGCACTGGACTGATTCAATACTTCCAGTGAGAGAGTACTGACACACACGCCAGGTGCTTGGGGAGGTGCTGTTTGCAAGAGGGCTCTTTCCAGTGAGTCTGAAATGGATCATGAAAAGATTGAGTAGCATGGGGAATCACCGAGCCACTGGGCATATCCTCTTTCAGAATAAATGCTCTCTATTACTTACAGTCCTCATTGGTGTTCTGGCTGTTTTACCCATGTGGAGGAGAGAGACCAATTCTGCCTTCAAACAGCTTTGAGAGTAAATTGTGGTGGGGTGGGGTAGGGTGTGGTGTGGTAACATGACAGAATGGGTTTAGGGAAGTGGGGCAGGGACAAATCAACAAGATGCTCTATCACTCCTTAAAAATACATACTTATGTAATGTATCTACACATATATATACATCTATGTATATATGTGTGTATATAAATATGTCTGATCTATGCATAATGTATACAAAGAGTTATGCAATTTAACTGTTTAACTTTCACTTCCTTTCCCAGAAACTGTTTGTGTGTTTCTAAGTGTCATTTCCCACTGTTTTCTGGGGGCAGGGCCTCATTACATGTGATGAAGTGTCTTTTCTAGCTCAGAGAGCAACGTCCCTGCTTCTGAAGTCAGTGTCCTTAAACTGAGGGCCTGCTCATGGTGAACTCTCACCCAGAAGTTTTAGGTGGCTGCTGGTGCCTCTCATGCGCCCCTGGCAGCTGTCACAATCAGCCACAAAAGTACCCATACTCCGGCCAGGGCTGAAGCCATCTAAGTCAAATCATCAAAACCAATTAAAAGAAATAACTAAGCACACAGAAGAATGCACTCAGCCTAAGATGCTCCAGTAGACCAAAGCATCTGTGCACCCAGCTGTTTGGTGTACAAAGCAGATGTGACAAGATGTTTGGACCTGGTGTTGTTTATGTATCAGGAGACTTGGGCTGGATGGATTCATACAGGCTGTAACAAATGTCCTCATTTGTCCTGGCTTGTTCTTATGCTACAGCCTATTCCAGGGGACAGACATGTGGCACACAGAGAATCCGATGTGTCAGGAACACTGAAATCTTGTATATTCACTGAGAGGTCTCTCTAAAAGCCAGATCAGGGAGTAAAAACTCTCTTTTGGAACTTCTAATTCTTTAAAAAATTTTTTTTTTGCTCTTGTTGAGAGTATGTTCAATAATATGGAATATAACAAAATTATTCTTGGTGTCCTTTCACAATTGTTATTCAATAAAATTCCCACAAGCTTATTGCAATGTGTTTTGACACATGGGATTTTGTAGTGTGGATCTCCTAATATTTGGGACTTCAATTCAAGCACTGATTTTGGAGTCAAATGCTTTGTGAAAATCTCATTCTTCCCTCAACTTCTTACCCCTAGAGTTTCAATCTCTTCTTGTTGCAGAGAAAAGCCTGGAAACATAACCCATATTAAGTCTCAAACACCAGACGGCAAACAGAAATATACAACATTTATTTATTTTATTTTTTTACTGATTTTTAACAGTTAGAGTTGGCAATATTGCAACTGGAATTTGATTTGAATGAAGACTAAGGGCTGAATGCCAGCTTACTCTCTCTGTCTCTCTCTGAAGAAAAGCAACGCTTGGAAATGCCTGGAAAGGAAGGGCCTTGATTCACTTCTTCCTTCCATGGCAGCCCATGCTGCCTTTACCCTGCCTGTAAGCCTAGATTCTAATATACATGTATATTCCTGTGTCCAAATCCAAACAGTACATACAGTCTTCTTCTTTAGAACATGACAACCTCAGGTAAAAAAATGCTTTGATTTCTGTGATATATGAAATCCGGATCTATTTTAAATAAGGCCATCGCTACTTAAAACCCATCTCTGAAACTCCTAAAACAGGGTATGACAAATTATCTGAGAATACTTTTTTAAAAATAATGGTTTTACTGTCTTGTTTCTTCTGAAAGTTTTTTCCACAAGTAATATTGTGAATTTAAAAAGCACTAATTATACTCTCCAGGTAAAATGGCTTTTGAATTCACATGCCTGGACTGTAATGCTTCCTCAAAGCCACTAAATACTGGAATTCAATAGAAAATGAAAGGTTGGTTCAACTGCTCTGAAAAATGCCAATAATTTTAGTGAATGCAATCTTTTCTACCAAAAGTTTCCAGTCTGCTTGTTTGCCTACCAATAATGTAACCTCCTCTTTTTGGATTAAAATAGGTGAATTTGTCCATTTCTTTTTAATTAATGAGAGATTAGTGTGACAAAAAAAAAGCCTTACATCTCTCCCACACCATCCCAAATCCTTTGTGTACCTAAATATACCAGAGCACCGAGGATGAACTCTTTGTGTACGTGTTCCTGCACTGCCAGCAATGTTTCTTACACTGCTCAAACAGCACAGGCTGACAACTTACAAAAGGTAGTTGGCACAGCTTTCAGGTCTATGTCTCAGTTTTGGGGCTCTGCACCTCAGTGTGCTCTGGCGAACCATAATGAACATGTTGAACAGTACAAATGAAATGCTTTTCTTACAACAAAGGATGTTGTTGACAAGGTGACAAGTTTGATCAGTCACATGAAATGGAACTGGTGCTACAGGTTTTGAGTGTTGTCTCCTGACAACTCATGCATTAAGCCACAATATACTCATATATAGATTGAATGCATCCAAGAATCAATGGGGAGGGCAGTAAAACATCTGCTCTGAAGGCTCAAGTTTGACTGAAGTGATCCATAAGCATTGTCCTGGCGCTCCTCTCGGTAGTGAATAACATATGGGGCTGCTTCTCATGCCTCAGAAAGGCTCTTCATTGTAGCAACAGGTAAATAATCCAAATCTGCCCTGATCTGGTGCATTTCCCAGTACTATCCACCCCACCAGTCCTGCGCATGGACTCTCACGCGAGCCATGCATGGCAGGGGACAGAAGCCGGCCACTGCTGTTCTCAGAACTGTCTCACCCACTGACTTTCCCTGGCAAGCACAAGGTTCCTGCAGCAGCAGTGTATTACCTCAGCTGGCAGTGTCTTCTGTCACTGAAATATTTTCCATCAAAGGGAAACCTCTGCGAAGCAGCAGAGCACAAGGGCTGGCTGTCAGCTTAAACTCTTGTAATGCTTAACCCATTGCCTGCCCTCTGCAGTGGCTCTTCAGATGAAAAAGATTCTCTTTTGCTTTTGGTAAGTCTCCTCCTGACACCGTCTAGTGCAAATATTTGATCTTGTAGAAAATCAGATATATTGGCAGCAGGCTGCTGAGGCTCTCTTATGAGTCTATTTTCTCTTTTAGTAACCTGCCTGCCATTTGTGGTCACAGAGTAAGTTCAGTACTACTATAAATTGCAAAATTTCCTGCTGTTTGCTGGGGAGAGACAGAAAATTGTATCACACAGAGCAGTGAAAAAATGTCACTGAAGCTTCCTGATCTCTACAGACTCCTTCACACCCACCCTTTCCCTTGTGAAGAACAGACAGGAAAACACCCATTTTTCATACATGCATAAACATACCGTATCTTTGGATAAACTACAAAAACTTGCCTGGGCATGGCAGTAAAAACATTGGAGAAAGTACTTCTTTAGAAGAAATATGAGGATTATGCCAGTGCACCTGAAGAAAAGTTATTGCTACTTGTAACTTGTGACAGCAAACACTAATGACTCTTTTAATTAGACATGTTTTTGCTGTCCTCGTTCCCTATCGATGCAACGTAATCAATGGATTTACCTTGAAAATACAGATGAGCTCCCCTCTGCTCTTGATACGCACAGCCACTGGCCGTGTGTCACTGGTGAGCCATGTGGACATCACATGCTGGTGGCATGACAAAGGCAAGATGGGTTCTGCCTCCAAAAGCATGCTTACATATGCTCTTTCTCGTACAATTTTAGCTGTCATGTGGCAGAGGATATCAGAGACGCCACACGTGGGACGGATTGTTTACAATTACACGCCCAGCAGAGGACCAGAAGTTATAACAAAAAGATTTGAATGTGGTTTCTCATCTCAATAAGTCAGATCAGCAGTTACCCTTGGTACTGTGCCCCACCAGCAGGAGCCATGAGAGAGCAAGAGAGCCACACAGATACCACACACTGTGACGGCCTGGGGTGACCCTTAGGTCCAGAATCCATTTGTTGTCTAAAGGTAAATTTAAAGCCTAGGGGACTTTAGAGGGCTGAAGGGGACTGAAAAAGACAAGCTTTTATAATACATTTTTTAATAAAATTATACAGTTATGTGATGTTTTGTTGGCTTTTTTTATCATCCTTCCTTTTCCTGGCATTTAGTTTCAGGTTTTAGTCTCCAAACCATTAAAAAAAAAAAGCATCAGCTAGCAATAGAAAAATAATTTCCCATGGAAAGAACCCCACACAGGGTAATATCATTAGGCTGACAAGTTTTTAAATAAAAGCCTCTAAAGGCAGGTATGTAGATTCATTCATGTTTAGTCACCTAAGTAAATGGATTAACCCATAGAGCATTAAGCATGTGCAGTTCCCATTGCACCTGAACACCTGTCCATGACTTAGTGGGGATTTCACTGCCCAATTCTGGAAGCACAGATGTGAAATTAGCAGTTTTGATTTTAAAACCGAGGCCTTATTTTACCAACAATCAGAAGTTATTGGGTTTTTTTAAAGAAAATGAAAGCATTCACTGTAGAGGGGAAAGAAACAGCACTGCAAAAATTAAGTACAGGAAAATGCAAAAGATTTCATTCTGTTATGATCAGCACACAGAAATCTTGACTTATGTGAGGCTTGGTAAGTCTCTTTCATGTTAAAATCAGTCTGAAAAGGGAATTAATGTTGAGAGTAGGAAGTACTGAGAGAGATTTAAAAAAAACTGAACCAAACCTGGAAGCTTTCCAAAACATTCCAAACTTAAACAAAATCCATCTTAGGAGGTTCCATCATAGCTTTCTTCTGTAACTTAATTTCCTGCTAAGACTTTCCAGTTAAGTATGCTGACAGCAAAGCATTAAAGGATTTTCCCCTAACTTCCACCCCTTTCTAGGAATCCGTCATTTAGTGTGACTAAAGATGCCACTTTGTGTGTAGAGAATAACCTATTCCCTACAAAAGCATGTGGGCAGTGGGTATCTCAAAACCCTGGGCATATGATGATGGCAATATCAAGTGAATCAGGCGTCCTGAGTCAGCATGCTGAATGAAGTGTTCCAAACCTCTGTAAAGGGCAATTCCCTTGGGTCAAGTTCAGGTCACTGGAGCAATGCAGGGAGACCCGTACAGAAAATGCTGTGTACAGGCCCTGATTCACAGGCTTGATTTATGGCTGCAGAACAGTACTCCCAGCATTTTCAGGGGGCTCTTACGTTGAAAAATCTGAACTAATTATCGGAAAATAACATCTGTTGCATTCAAGTTCCAAAGCATGCACCTATTAACAAGGAGGATCAGAAAAGCACTGATTATTTACACATCATCTATTTTAACTACCTGGTAGCAGTACTGGAATCATAATAGTTTCCTGATCCTTGGCATCCCTAATCACAGAATAAGAGCTCGTGGCTCCTCCAGGAGACACCAGAATAATTAACACACCTTTGAAACATCTTCACCTTTAACAAATGCAGTGGGACTAAGAACACAGCTCTGTGACTGGTCCAAGAGGTAAAAAATGCCAGCCATTAAAAAGCAGGTTTGCCAAATCTACTGCTGAGTTGCTTTTTCTTTGCCTATCTGTGTATCTGCTGTTGTACAAAAGAGCTTTCAAGAACTGGCCTGAAGAAGCATTCTCATTCTTTCTTCCCATAAAAAAAGCAGACCTGGCACAGGCACAGTAAATAAAAATAACAAGCATATGATGCCCAAGATGCATGTGAACATTAAGTGACGTTGGCAGCCCCCGCAAATAGAACTCCGGTTAAAAATAGCCTTTGTCTAAATGTGGAAAGTGAGTAAATATAGTAGCAGTTTCAGCTTACTACAGAGGCTTACAGGCTCCAAGTAACAGAGCTTATTATAGAGCATGTGCGTCAGCAAAGGGGAGAAAAGGGAGAAAAGAAAGACGACGCATTCTGCAATTAGTATCTACAATGAGACACAAATTAACTTTTCCCCTCGTTATTTTTCTTGTTGTTTGAGAATTGTTACAGTTCTATAGTGGAAGAGAGATGGGACTGAGCAGAAAGCTGAAGCTAGCACCAAAGAGCAACACAGGGAGCTTTCTGCACAAAGGCTGGTTGCACAGAAAATGAGATGTAAAAAGAGACAACAGGACAGACTGATCTCAGGTTCTCTTGAGACCAATAAGGAGCATCACAACCTGGCTAGAGGGAGCTCTCCTGGATTTGCTTCCCTCATCTGACTGCACATAAGCCAGTGAGACAACTTTTGAACTGACTGAACAGAAAGCAACACCAATGCTTTCCTCTGCCTCTATTCACTCCCTTCTTCCAAGGAACCCTTGCAAGTTTTTGTAGTGATTGCAGAACTTACTTCACTGAGTCAGTAAGTCTGCTCTACCTCAAGCTTCACTTCATAAACAATTTGCTATGCTGTTGAGGCAGGGAAAGCCCACAAACAAAACCTGTGGGATGTCTTACACCTGAGGAAGAGTACTGCTGTGTAATGCATGTGTACATTTAAGTAACCTCCCCGTGATGTTATCTCCAAGCATGACATTGCAGGCAGGGAATCCATCAATATTTTTAACATTCTCTTCTGGTTGAATTGACAAAAAGGAGACAAACATCCCCTGGTTTGTGTCTCTGATCTCCTCAAATCAGAGGGAGAATTGGGAAGGATCCTTTGTATTTCTTTCAATGCTCAATTCAATTAAAGCACAACTCTCAAAAGTCCAAAGTCCTTCCTTCATTCACGCAGAAAAGGAAACTTTTCACAGGGTTCAGTGGGTTTCTGCTTCTCTACACAGTTTCTTATCTTCTCACTTTGCATGGAGAAGAATGGGGTGACAGTGCATAACAGAAAAATAGATGTTCAGGAGCATTAGATGAGATACAGCATGATATAAAAGTTGTGGCCAGCTAAGAGTTGTCAGCAAAGTTGCCTTATTCAAATGGCATGGTAAATAAATGTTATAAATTCCTAAGTAGATCCTAAATTAACTTTTGGCATAGTGCATCACTATAACAAGTTAATTTTGCAGCTCCAAGGAATAGCCTTATATGGTTCACTTAAGTAATCGTGCTAAATGAATGTTTAAGTGAGAACCATTTGCCAAATGCAAAGCAAGTACCATATATAACCTCTTACACAACTCCATTACACAGCAATGCTGGCTGGTTTTCAGAATTCTGGGGTTTGTTCAGATTATACTGCTAACTCCAACCAACACCTGAGCCAAAAGGTAGCTACCTGGAATATACTACCCTGACTGTTTAGGATTGATAATTTAGCATTTATCCTGGCCTGTCTTCTTCACCATGCAGAAGATTCCCTTCCCCTTCCCTTCCCTTCCCTTCCCTTCCCTTCCCTTCCCTTCCCTTCCCTTCCCTTCCCTTCCCTTCCCTTCCCTCCCCCAGTATGAAAAACAATACTTTTGGCAACCTTCCTTTCATTATTTTGCTAAGAAAGAAGAAAGAAGGAAGAAAGGGAAGGAGAGAAACAATGTGCCAAAACCTTGAATTATTATCTCAAAAGAATTTGAGCCTGCTAGTGTAGTGCATCCTCGTCCCAGTATTTGTGCTGTTTCTCTGGCTTTCTTCTCTTACAGCCATCAATGGCCAAAAAAAAATGTATTCAGGAAAGGCAATTACAACATAATCTGTGTAAGCTTAATACTGATTGCTTCTCCCTCCCCCACCCTTGCACCCTCCACCACCTATAAATATGGCAAGCTAAAGTATTAGGGATAACTGAAAAAGTTCAGACAGACATGCCTGTGTCTATTAGTCATCATTCATGCATTGTACCAAAATAACCTGCAATAGATGCTGTCTTGTTTCTTGCTAGAGAGTGCTGTTGAGTTCTTGCATTCACAATAAATCTGTTTGGAAGACTGCCCTTAAAGTGTTGCCATGGTGATTATTTTGGTACCATAAAGTAGAAGAAGCTAAAGTACTTACTAGCCCTATCCAAAATCTTGTCTTTTTAGGAGAAAAAAAAAAAAAGAAATCAGCAGATGGCATTTGTCAGAAATTCAAGATTCTGATTATTACTGATGTTGTGTTTTTGGAGGAATTCTCCAAAAAGGAGAATGCATGGGGTGAGGGGAAGGAAATGGAACAAAAAAAAAAATGATGTCAGTATATCTGAAATCCCTTTAGCTTGCACTATTACAACAGTTTAGGAATAGTTGAAACAGTAGGTGTTAAGTAACGAAAATCTTCTAAAGAGTCTTCTTCCAGACTATTTACTAAATACTTAACATACTGTAAGCCAAAGAAGGGGAAATTTTTATTTCCTTGTGAAAACATCACAGACTTCCAAATGGTTAATTATAGCTCCCTTTTGCACCTTTCTTATGACAGAATCTCGATGGGAACATGAGAAATGTCCCAAAGAAATCACATGCATCAGTCTTTCTACTGTGCATTGTAAAGGCACATGGATGCAGCTCTTCAAATTACGCAGTGTATTTGGTATGACTGTAATGGAAAAGGTGAATTTAGGTGGATTTAGTGAAATTAGGACACCATTTCACTTCAGAAAAAAAAAAAAAAAAGCCATAAGGTTAGCTGGTCAAACATTTATTTGCTGAATTCTCCAGTTAATCTAGGGCCTGTATATGGATTATGCACAGATTTAAATTCCAAAGTATGGCATCAAACTGGGACAAGTATGTGTGCATACTTGTCACACTTGATGTGTGGACTTGATGCTGGGTGTCAGGAGTGCATCAAGGAGCAAGGGCTGCTCCCACCAGCAAAGCACAGACACCAGCTTGTGTCCTAGAGGCAGCACAGCTGCATCAGGTGGGAGAGATGTGTCCCAGGCAGGGTGCTGTGCTGACAGGTCTACAAAGCTCCTGAGATTTGGAGTTAGCTCGGGTATTACTGCAGGAGGCTTCCTCGCATGATTTAGGGGAGCTGCAATGTGTCGTAAGGCTTTCTTCATTCACAAGCTCTACTCCTGCTCCTTTCAGCTGTCGGTTCTTCGCCGAGGCAATAGCAGCCTCCACTTCTTCACGTACAAAGAATCCAGAGTTTTGGTGAAAAACAGCTTTGTTTGCTTTAAACTTTATTTACTTAAAACTGTAGAATTGGCCCCTTCCCGGTGAAAGGTGCCAGCTGAAGCGCTCCAGGAACTGAAACTCTTTATTCCCTCTGGCGCTCGCTTGCAGCCCATTGGAGCCAATGGACAAGCCTTTAATTGACCGCTTTGCTGGCTCCGGGGCCCGGCCTGCCCAGGGCCGGCAGCAGCTGTGCAAACTCCCCAGCACCTCCGAGGGAGAGCTGGGTCCGAGCTCCAGGGAGCCGGCTCAGCCTGAAATCCCACCCCGAAAGTGCAGCTGCCGAGCAGCCAGGGAAACTCACCGAGCTGCGCACTGGGGCTGCTTTCTTCCAAAGAGGCTGTGTTCGGGGCCAAGGGGACGAGGGAGTTTTTGCTGCCTCTGGCACCTCTGGCGTGTGTGCCCCATCTCTGCCCTGTGCCAGCTGGGGGTACGATGCCAGCAGGACGAATGTGAGAACGTTCATTGTTTTGCACCTCACCTCGTCCTGGGATGAGCCGTGTTCTGCTGCCGCTCAGGGCAGATGCTCACCACTGTCTTTGGGGTTATCCTTGCTTCCCAGTTTCCCATCTCTGTACTTAGTTTGGGGTGGGGTTTTTTGCGTTTTTACTGCCAAAACCAGAACCTGGGTTATGAGGCGAAATGCAAAAGGCAGGGAAAAAAAAAAAAAAAAAAAAAAAAAGACATATTTTCACCCCTACCTCCAATTAGGGCACTTTTGGGCAGAGAGAGATTTGTTGAAAATTTTCCAGTAAAACTTTCACAGGACATGCTCTGTTGAGAAAGAAGAAAACCCCACAAAACCAAAACACCACCAAATAAAACTCATAAAGGCGTAACCAAAGCCAACCTTACGAGCTTCAGTTTTCATTTCTGTACAGCTGCCAAGAAGATTTCAGAAATCACTTCTGGTCACTTTTAACCAACTATGTTTGGCTTCATGTTAGTGGCTGGTCATAAGGACCCTTCTGCACCATAAACCTTATTAACTATCCAGGCCCTGTAAGCATCTTCTCTCTCAGCAGATCTAAGGAGTGACCCAACACTCCTGGTGATGACTCTTCACAGGTAAAAGGTAGACAAAGTGGAGATCTGTGATCAGAAATGGCAGAGATTATGAGTATTGTAACACAATAGGAAGCTCAAAAGGTCAGCTGAAGATTGTATTGTAAGACTGAATCTGCAGGTAATTCAAATATATTGCACAGTTAGTAGGAGACTTAAGAAAGTAGGGAAAGAGGGGAAAATTGAAATTTTTTTTTTCAGTTTGTTCTCTTAATGGGAAGAGAAATTGCAAAGAGGTAGCACGTGCTAATAATTTATTGTTCAAAAGTTTTGAACAGCCCCACGTCACCTGTAAAGACAATCATTAAGCACTGTGTACATGGTTAAAGTTTCCTGCTATAGTGAGAAAGTCATGTGTGAAAGTTTAGTTTCACCATAACTCTCAAAATATTTACTGACATGTAAAAAATGCCTCCCTGCCTCATGTTATTACGGCCAAGGTTTCCCCAAGGAAAAAGTTTGTTTTAATAATTGGCTTATAACAGATGTTAGACTGAATAATAGAATATTAACCTGGACAATTTTGGGGTGAAAAATCTGAAATGGTGCACTAGAAGTTTCAGCAAAGGGTAATTGCAGAGCTCAAAAAGGAAGAGAAAAAAGGGAAAGTCAGTGGCACTGTGGAATAAGCACACTCCATGAGCCTTTTCATTCAGGGCAGGGTGTAAGTATAAGCCACCTGGAGCCTTGGTTCAAAGTAACCTGAAATTATAGGAAGTGCTCTGTGGGCTGGGATGGGAGACATGACAAGTCCAGTTCTAGAGGGTTTACACATGTTACCCTTCATTTGAGGTACTGTGGAGCAACATTCGGCAGGAAGTAGTAGAAGTTGGAGGCCTGGGGAGCAAGATGCTGAGTGAAAGCCTGTGCTAGACAGCAGCAGTGTTTGCTCATTTGACATCTCTCTCTTTATTGTATCTATAATTTGGATGGACTGATGAAAACAAGCCTGCGTCTGCTGATTCTCTCTTAGGTGCTATTCCTCTCATAAAACCTTACCTTAAAGTTCTTACAATCCTGCACTAAATTATCAGTGTGTTCACTTTTACCTGTATCAGTCTTATTTCCTCATTTCTTGATGTAATGAGTTGTCTAATTACTGCGACATCAATTCCTCCAGCAACTTCAAATAATTACATCTGTGTATTTCAATGACATCCTGAAGAGTTTGGGGGAGGTTTGCTTCAGGCTCAAAAGCATCAGGTGCCTCCTGATACACACACTTTCTGCCAAGATCTCCCTTCTTCCCTACTTTCTGAAACATCTAGAAACAAATATATGTCAGTCCTAATTAAAACAATCACCCAAGTACTGGATCTGACTCAGGGATTATCATTGTAATTTTAAGAGCTGCTTTCTCTGCAGAGTTGTATGAAGTGTCTCATTTTGTCTGTAATCTTCCTGTTTCAGTGATACCGTATTTCACTTTTTTATTACCTACATTTTCAAAAAAGTTATAGTTTCTCTTGCTGCATTTATATGTACTCGAAGGGGAAACAAAAATAGTGATGAGCTATTTTTGAGCATTTTGAGCAACCAAAAAGGTTGCAGTGTTCTGTTACCTCACTGGTATTGTCTGCTACATGTTTCCTCTTGCTTAATGCATAAGCAGAATTGCAGTCCTGCCTGGCTCTCACTGAGCCAGGGAAGGGGCAGAGCGAGCTGTAGGAGCAGCAGTGGAAGGGGGGCACCACACTGGTCTCTAAGACCAGCTCTTGAAACAAAGTGCCTTTCCAAAACAGTGTCAGTATGGAATGAGAACACAGGCTGCTGTCCCCGTATCCTGGACCATCACCCTGCATTAATAGAGAAAAAATATGGTAGGCAGGCAGGCTCCCACCCCCAAAATGAGCAACCACAAACCATCTGAACAACACATCAGAATTCACCCTTCCAAGCTTCACATGTCCACACCTGTGCCAGTCAAACAACACATCAGAATTCACCCTTCCAAGCTTCACATGTCCACACCTGTGCCAGTCACTTTGAGGCGTAAGAGAAAATTCTGGGGTGGATTCATCTCATTTTAATAAAGCCGTGTAAAGTAATTCAGGTAATTTATGCCACAGAAACCCCTTTCTCCCTCTTCCCATAAATAAAAGCTTTCATGTTGTAAGGTTCATTTTATCTCTGGAAGGGCATTTGGAAAAAAAAAAGCTCATGTTCTTGGTAGAGAGGAGACTTGAGGGAAGAAAGGCAGTGATGTAAATGTACCTAACTGCACAGTCAGAAGACTACACTTACAATAACCTTGGGCCCTTCTTAGCAGAGCATTGCACAGGGATGTGGGTGGAGACTTTTTTAAACATTAATGCTCTCTGGCATATGTTCTAAATAAATGAGCGGAACGAAAAAGCATGGAAAAATATTTCGTACTGGGATTATTAATCTCTGTGGTATTCAGCCACTTCTTAGCAACAAACATTCCCCTGAGCAATTATTTCAATCAGAAGTCACATCTTGGTCTTCAAGCCCTTTTGGGCATATTTGAATTACATTTGGTGCATGAAATATATTTTGGGGCATAACCACAGGGCAGTTTGGAAAGACCTTGGGGATAGTTTTGTACATAGGCTGTGAGCAGATAAATTGCATTTAAAATCATCCACTTGGAATTCCAGTATTCTTGAGGTAGTGGCTGCTGGAGATCAGCATGAAACATCTCCTGGCTGAACACATGCAAACGTGTTACCAGGTGCATGGTATCCATCCTTAATCACACTAAAATTGGTGATTAGAAAAGTTATGGAAATGTTTAATGATTGCAAGATTAGATTATTTCATGAACATCATCACCCTAATGAACTTTTTTTTTTTTTTTTTTTTTTTTTTTTTTTTTGCATGGGAAGCAATAGTGTATTTTTTCTTCTAAAGGATGTCATCAGCTTGAGAAGCTTACTTCATCCTGCAGTTACACCAAAGGCTGGGCTGAAGATAAGGAGGGATTTTATAAATAATTTTTAACTACACATTTGGATAGTAACTTGGAAATTATATATTCAGTACTCACTCCAGTGGTCATTTATCAGAAAACTACTATGACCCTGTGGCAAATCAGGACATTATGTGGTAATCCTGCACAGAAAAGTCTCAGTGAATGATGCAAGGAATAAGTTCCAACATGTCCCTTAAACCTCATACTTCTTTTCTGGCATTTAAGAACAAAACCTGTGTGAATAATGAATATTGGGGTTGTTTACCATCATCACTGCTTCTGTTCCATTTCTGTGGAAGCGACCTTAAAGCTGTAATAATTTGACTAGCAATGTGATACCTGCAATTCTTGTATTATTTGTAGGTACACTGAAAGAGCGACATTTGGAAGGTGAAATGTAGCCAAGTGAAACTATTGCTGTGAGCCCAACCTTTGGCTGCTGCCAGGCTTGGTTCCTGCACTGAGCTTTCCACATCTGGATTAAAGAAACCAAGCATGAATATTTTTCCCCTTAGAGCAACGTCATGCCAGATCTTTGACACAAAGCCAGAATGGTGTGTGTATTCAGAAGTTCATAATGGCTACAATCCACAGAGACTGTAAATGGGCCCCTAATCTCACCTAACTTGCAGGTATTTTTACATTGCAGACACACCTGAACCAGTCACCTAGGTCCTCATTTTAGCTGGGGGAAAAAAAAAAAATCAGCATTTCTGTTGCATCATTTTTTTGGAATTTTATGAGCTTTTACTTCTCTCATGCTGGAAGACCCCAAAGGGAATTTCTTTATAGTTGTCTGAGAGCAACTATATCCAGTGGGATCAACTGGAGCCAGAGAGCCATATGTAGACCCAGTCTCATCACTTTGACACAGAATTATCCTGTCTAAGTCCAGACATCTGACAAAAGAACCTGAGTTCAGACTACCATTCTTCAGAAGCCACCAAAGACTGATACCTTCCAGGATCAAGACACTATGCTGGACACAAGTATTCCTGTCAATTACTCCCAATCACCTTCTGACCTTCTGCTGAGATTTGTAGACCAGAGGCACATAGTGGCCTCCCATCATGAAAAATATGGTGCTTTTACTGCTGCCATAGCTTCTACTATGTGCTCCTTCACCAAGCCCTGAGCCACTGAGCTGCATCTGCTGTCACAAGCTGCCCAGCTCTCTGCACCTCTCACGGTGGCCTTTGGGTTCTGGGCATCTCACCAAGGGCTCACCCGACTCATGCAGCAGGAGGTAAAAGCAGCAGAGCACTCCATCCATCTCAGCACACTGCTCAAGATCGTGTTTCCTGGGTAATTTCTATTGTTTTATCCATTTGGTAACTAATTTTCATTGTGTATGCCAAGTTTCAGAGGCCAGTTAAACATTTGGCAACACTAAACTATCAGCAGATTTTCATTTACGTAGCAGTAGTCTTTTGGCAATCGCATTGACTTACAGAAGAACACTTCTTTGAGGTTTATTGGTATTACATATATTTCAGACATTTCCTAAAATAAATACTAATCCATTGCTGGAGAGAGCATTAACAAGAATATTCAGTCATTGCTTCCCAGTATCTATTTCCTGCACCTGCAAAGTCTCCATTAGTCTGCCAGCAGTACTAACACTTATTTTACTTCACTGTGCCTGTCCTAAAATTAAATAAACAAATAAGAGGTAGAAATGTCAAATAAGGCCTTGGAAGACCTTAATTTTTGTAGTATCTTTTCCCATACTGTGGGGAGACAGGGATCGTTGTTCAGTCACTCTTTCAGAATCAGCTCACATTTTGGTCTCCTCTAAGGATAATAGAGAAATCTATTTTGATTTCAACATCTGCTAGGCCAATGAATAGGAGATTTTCCATAGCTGAGATATTAAAACAATGCAAACATTTATGTGCTAAATTCTGCTTGTTATTCAGTTTACATCTGTTAGAATTGATAGGTTAAAAATCCTGATCCCTCTGTGGAAAATTCTCACCAAATAAAGCATAAAAGGGAGGAAAGAATGAAATGCTGTTTTTTAAATATCCTTCTCTGGTTCTCTTGTAATTTGATACCTGGAATCTAATTTAAAATATGTAAATAGAGTAAAATGTAACTTTAATCATAATTATCAGTCACCAGGTCTGGACTGCATAGCACACACAGCCTGACAAAGACCATTTTAAAGACAAAGTATCTCGCACTTCTCTAGCAGGTCTAATCCTTCATATTAGGGAATGTAGAGGGGACTTGTTGTTTTGATGAGGAGCATTTTTTATCAGGAACAGTTCACAATGGAGGGGAAGACAGGCTTTCTTGCTTTGCCTGCATTTTTCTTCATTTCCTTTGTTTTCTTTAAAATTAAACTCTAGTAAACTTAATTTTTAAATGAAAAAAAACCATTTGTCTAAGAAAAATCTAAGTATAATTCAAAAGCTTTGAACTGAACTGTCATTTCTTTTTGAAAGAAAACAATGTAATGAATTTTACACAGATGTTTCAATTCTTAAAGGGAAAACATCCCCTCCACATTCTACTGTTAGAAACAGGCTTTGCTGTCACTAAAAGCTGTTTGCTGTTCTTGGTGCAGAAAGGGATCTCTGCCCTGATCTTTGCTTCTGTGGCAAGGAGCTACAGAGGTGAGCCTTCTCCACTCCTAAATACAAGGTCATCGTTGAGGGTGTCTGTCAGACCGTATCCTTTTCCTTTTCATCCATTTGTGTTCAACCTGGGCACAAAATCATCTTTTCCCCACTTGTACCCCTTGTACAAGCAAGTGGACCGGAAGAGTGGAATGTTTCCAACTAAAGTTGGTGCTGCCCGCCAGGGTGGAGTATCTTTTTTCTCAAAGTGCAAGAATGGGAAGGTGACCGTGGGGGAAATCACCCAGTACACTTAGCAGGTGGTAGGTTAAAGGCGGCAGAAGGAATAATGACTGTTTCACACATCAGAGCATCGTTACGGAATGTATTGCCATCGGATGTTGGAGAGGCAGGCGGAGGAAAAATAATTCAAAGGGAGATTAAAACAAGTTCACTGGCAGCCTATACAGCTATCATATGCTGAGTGTAGAGACAATATCTGGCTCAAGAAGCCAGTCCACATTCCTGGTTTCCCAGCAAACCACTGAAAAGTCTCTCTCTGTGACCGCCTCGCCCTGCTTCTCTCTCTCTAAACCTCTGCAGCTGCAGGCCACTGTCAGCAGGCGCGTGCTGGGCTGGCTGGGCTTTGGCCGTGCCCCACCGCAGCGGTTCTGGTGGCACCGGCTGAGGGGACGAGGCTATGGCACCCCTCACACCGGCCACCAAGGCTGACAAGGTGCAGAGAGGAGTGCAAACGGCGCCCTAATTAACAGTGATGCAAGAGGGCTCTGCAGGCACTGTGCCTCCCCAGGACGTGACAGCTCCCAGGGCTGGCACAGCAGTGATAGGGGCTCTACACCATCCCTAGAGCGTAGCTGGTTGCTTGATGCCATAGTTTAGGACTAAGTATGCAAGTGCATTTTCAATATAGCTGGTGGCAGAAATTGCACTTCTAAGCTGTCTGGTGGATTTATATGCTTAAAGGATTATGAATCACTGCGAACCAGTACCATTTGCAATGTTTTGCTTTCTATTCTACAGATCCAATTACTTGAGGGCATATTTGATTGTATGTGTAGTTAGAATAGGGGTTTGCTCTGGTTATTTTACATTTTCATTACAGTAAGTTAATACAGAGGCAGACCTCAATCTAGAGATTTATGCTAAACTTCAGCAGTATTACTTAACTGAGTAAAGTTAAGTATATGGGTAGGTAAAGAGGTAAAGAATTAAGCACAGACCTCAATAAACAGGCATCTCTAAGGATGGAACCACACCACAAATAAACAAATCAGGAAGGATATAAACCACACCTAATCCTGCATGAATGGCAGCAATTGTTTGTGCCTGAGCACTCACACACAACCAGATTTGAACAAACCATTTCTGGGATAGGAAGCAGAATCTATTGTACATATTGTCCAGGTAAATAATGAAAGACTGCCAACTTTGCTTGAATACTCCACCTGATCTCGTTGGGAGTTCAAAAGATGCGAAATGCATTTGCACAGCTCTGCTCATTCTGGTGCTGATCTAGGAGCTGCACGTGGCACGTATCTTGCCATAGAAGTGTGAATGAGGAAAGAGCACACAGTGTGAGCCAGACCACAGAGACTGAGACCAGAGGTACGGGAGAATGCACAGAGACCTCTGTTCTGCCTGCATTCCAGAGAGACTCAGATCTCAGACCTTATCTCAGGGATCTGTTGTCCACTACCAGTATCAGCCTTGTGTGAAAATTTACACCATAAAATCTCAGAAGGAGGGACTTCTCCTCTACTTTAGTTTTCATGTTAGAACAGGACATGCCTGCCCAGGTGGAGTGAGCAGTGCAGTGAGCAGGATGTGCTCCAGTGTGTCCACCATAGGTTAAGAACAAACGAAATGGACAGGTATGGCTCACACACATTTTCAATTGCTTTGAACAATTGCATTAATTTTCACTAAGGAAAAACCCACCCAAAATCACACAGAGGAGAAGGAGCCCTTCTAGACTCCCAGTAAGACCTTCATCATTAAGGTTCATAATGAACCTTCAGGTTTCATTAAGGACAAAGTTTTTCCAAGCTACCATTTACTACCTTTTGGAAAAACTATTATGTGGCACTAGTGAGACAATTCCCACACAGGAAGCACAAGGGGTTATTTTGTCTAATTGTGGGCAAGCAGAGCCACAGAGAAGTATTTTGGTGCCTGTACCACCTTTCTTTTTGTATTCCCAGGTAAGACCATCAGCACCTCATCCGGCTACTCAGACCAGCTATAACTCTTTCCTGACCTGCAGAAGCCTCTGCCCAGCAGGTTCTGATTTTATTTGCTTCAGCCTGACAGCTGTTCAGAGTATCTGTCTCTCTTCACCAGCCATTCATGCAGCTCTGTAAACAACTGCAGCATAAATAAGTAATGGGTGGTTGTAGAGAAGACAGACTTTTCTTGGAGGTACCTAGGAATAAGACAAAAGGCAGTGGACACCAGTTGAAACACGGGAAATTTCAACTAGATTTAAGGAAAAAAAAAATCTGCATGATGAGAGGGGTCAAACACTGGATCAGGTAGCCCAGAAAGGAGGTTGAACCTCAATCCTTGGAGATATTCAAATACCCACTGGACAAGGCCCTGAACAACCTGCTCTATTTTTGGAGACAGTCCTGCTAAAGTTGGGTGTTGGACTAGAGACCTCCAGAGGTTCCCTTCTTCCTAAGTGATTCTGTAATGCCAGTAAACCTGCATCAAATAAATGCATTTTTGTTATTAATTACCAAGGGAAACATTCTCTTATTAAAAGGGGGAAAAAAAAGTTAATGGAAGAAGTTGATGTCCTTTAAAGAGTACAGAAAAGGCCATTCAATTAGAGTGAACACCATTTTTAATGAGGAGAAGGAATCATAGTGTTCTTCTGAGAGCCCAGGGTAAGGCTGTGCTTGTAGTTACTTATGCATGGAGGTATAATATGGGTGCATGGAAATGGCACTATACATGCAACAAGGGTTTTGGTTACTTTTGTGAAAGTAGGAATTCTTTTGCATATTTTCCCACTCCCAATCTAATATCCATTTGCTGCAGACTGTAGCTTCATGCTTTTCATCACTGAATTAGCCAAAAGTTTGGCCATTAGGTAGAGAAAGCATTTTAAACACAGTCTGTCCAGATTATTCATACTTGAAGAATGTAAAATCAGAAAAAATAGTAAAGCACCAGACTGTAAGTTCAGGTGTAATTTTCCTTCACTGGTTGTGTTTCAGATAGAGCTTGGTCACTGACTCCATATTCATTGTGTCCAATCACAACTGATTTAGATCACTTCAAAAAACTACAGTGACTAACTTCCCTCTCTTGGTCCTGCAGTGCTCCTGCTACAGTTTTTACCTTTCATCCCTTCTCCCCTGCCTGACACATCATCTCTGTTTTTTATCTGAAAGGTTTCAGCACAGAGTGACAAGCACTAGTTCAAACCATTCCAGCCCAGGGAAGGAGCAGGGAAGGTTGCAACCCCCGTGCACAGTGTCTGCTCCCAACAGCAACATCAATCATGTGGAGGGAAATAAAGGAGAGATTTCCAATTGCTTAAAGAGGAATTTCTAATTTGCTAGGATCAGTTCCTGTTGATTCGATATAAAATGTAGATACTGGAAGACACTACTTCCTAGTTCCAAAAACTGCAGGAGCTCTCAAGATATAGAGTGCCACAAAAAAGCAAGAACAAAAATCAAGGGTTTGTGCACAACTTACTTGCTAAATCTACAGCAACTGGGAACACTGCCAGACCAAACTGCTCCGATGAAGAGAGGCATTTGCCACAACAAACATTCCACTCCACATCCTGGATCACACAGTTTTAAAAAGACATATTTGAGCAGCAAATAAAATGCAATGACGATATCAAATTTAACATCAGAGAGGAATCTTTTAGTATCTGCCAGTCCTTTGAGTGTCAAATAGAGGAGGAAAAAATCAGAGAAGCTGAGACTCTGCTTTTTGCTTTCTACTGTTTATGATGAAATGACTTATTCAGAGGACAGATACTGTGAATATGTGAGCTGTGCTATGACCAGCTGGCCTATTTTGGATTTCAGCCGCAATACACAGATGGAAAGTATGTTTCTAGATTGCATGATTTCTTTCTAAAATCTGCTTTTTTTTTTTTTTTTAATCAGCAATTACTGAGGTTATGGAGAAAGTGTGGCAGCTCCTTTGAAGCTTAAAGAGAGTTCAAAGATCATTCAAACACCATTTTTTGAATGTTTTTTGTGGAGACCAGCGTATATTTTGCAATCCCACTGCTGAAATCTCAAACAGGTGACAGAAATTGTATGTTGTTTCACAGTTTGCCCTATGGAAAAGGCATAAAAAAAGTTAAACGATTTGACAGAGAAATATGAAAGCTACCATGTGTATTTGCTGTCTCTGTCAACATGAGCTGCATTTAGTTTGGGCAGGAGTCTTTCGTTATCAATACCTCAAGGAATATAAGGAACTGGAGAAAATAGAAAGTAGGACCGTTCTAGGTGCCTTGCAGCACTGCTAGAGTCAAGTTGTCAAAAACAATCTCCCTTCCTTTGGAAGAACAATTTGCATACAAACTGCAGAGGCTGAACCAGTCCTTTCCTCTTGCTTAGAATGCTGCAAGGCAAGATTTCTGGATTAAATTCTATTAATCATTCCTGGATCTCAGCTCTTTTTCTTTTTTTAAAAATCTGTACACAAAACCTCACAAACTCACTCAGACCGTTGCCTTATTTCAGATTACAATTGCTATATCAATGGCCTATTTGAGACCAGTATATTTTATTTTGATGTTTATAGGGACATATTATCAAGGAGGTCTACTCCTTCCAAATTGTAGTGCCCACACACAACTAAACCAGGATCCTATATGTGGTGGAAAAAGGAATGACTCCAGGCATACCCATACACCCAGCTGATTGCTACTTTCCCTCCATCGACAGATAAAACTACAAAGCCTCCTAAAACCAGGAAACACAGCTTCCTAAAACCAAAGCAGTATCTTTCCTAGGAGCCCTCTGCAAATCCCAAAGGTGACAATTGTCCCATAATTTGCATGTGAAGGAATCTGAAGCTCAAGATTTTATGTTTTCCTTGCTTAGGGAAGTCAAAGAGGCAGCTCAGGCCTCAGCAAATGAAGACTAGGTCTGGTTATAAATAATTGCTTCTGGAACTGGCCTCCACTCTAGATTCATTCTAGGATTTTTTTTTTTTTTTTTTTTTTTTTTTTTTTTTACAGCGGACAGGTAACAGTTGTTAAAGCAGGACTTTATTCCAAAACCTGAAGGTGTACTAAGGGCAGTCACTTGCTGGTGAAACAAGCACATAAATAACATGAATTTATTTTAGAAGGAGAAAAAAACCCCAGCAACTCCTGGACTTCCCCCGTTCTCCTCCTCCCCACACGGAAAGCACTTTACAGCCATAGTATTTTTATTCACCCATAAACAAATCAGTGGTTTAACTCTCCTGTTGTACTGACAGGAAATGGTCTTCTGTGACCTGGAAAACTCAGCAAGTTTCTGAACGGAAACATCCGTATTTTGACTTCTTTACTTATTCTTTAAAAGAAGCTTATGAATATATTTTTGTCAAAGAGCTTGGCATTATCTTCAAGAAAAAAGAAAAAAACACATTGTAAAAATCATATTTGTGGGAATCACAAAATCATTTCTACTTAGCTTCATAATAAGCCATTTTCTCTTTACAGATTGACTGTAAGGCAAAGAAACCTTGTGTAAAGCAAACCTGTGCTGGAATGTTTTGCTGTGCACCCTATTCACTGATCTATTACTGAACAAAGGTAGTGACCTAGAGAAAACAACAAAAAAACCCACAGTGCCATATGATAGGAAAGATCTTCTTTATGTGCTCCGCAATAATGTGTTGCAATATTCCCAAAATGGCAGCTGCCCCTTTGGAGAGCTCTCTACAGAGGGGAAGACAGTATAACCATAGCCACAAAAAACAAATATGTTTGATTAAGTCATGTACCAAGGAGTACCTTTCCTGTTCAATCAGCTTCAACTCTGTTGAAATAATATGACAGAATTTTTGCCTCATGTAGATGCAAATAGGCAGTGCTCCAGATATCTCCACTGAGAATATCATTTTAAAACTAGGCAAACGAACAAAAAGAAAAGCCTCTTGAATAGTTTTAATTTTCTAGAATTTGCCAAGGCTGCTTACTGCTAGGCTACTCTCCCTGCAGCACTATTTTGTTGGACAGGGAGCCCAAGCCCCCTAGTTTCTTCAAGCCTTCTGCCTTGTAAGCATTACGCCCTTAGAACGGGCAACAATACACAATTACTTGAAACGTCAGAACAAAACCAAACAATTGACATCTAGAGTATCAGGTATCAACTTCTCATAGCAAGTCATTTGTAACTAACCCTTACAAGAGAAAGGTCAGAGGAAAATTATCTTTTAAAGCATACAATGTGAGGAATTTTTCTTTCATTCATTCAGCTTTGTAATTCAAATTTTTTTAATTCATTTCAGAAGAGTTAAGAGAGCCCTACTATGAAGAGGAATAGTTTCTCCGAAGAGTAACTCTTCCATCAGATTTTTTTCCCCACACTATCTTATGGACATATCTGTTCATTTTTATACTTTCAATTTATAATATTATTATATTATAAAGTATTATTATACTTTTATAAATTTTAAGCTTCTCAGCAAAACATTTAGAAGTGCTAGAGGTATAATATTCTAATCATTTTTCCTAAAGTTCATTCAGTAATTCTATTTTTTTTAGGAGTGTAAGAGGCCAAGGTAGACTGAGATGGGTTACATTTTCCTTATGCATTTTAGCATAGTTGCCTTTAAGTTTTGAGTCAACAGTAAGCAAGAGAGCCCGTTAATGGACAGGGGCCTATTTCTGAGTCCCCTTTGGTCACGTTGCAGAGGAGCACTCCACCGTGTAAGAAAAAATGAACAGATTTTCCTGGTTTCCAATGCCTGCATCAGTAGGTGTTTGTGATGTTTCCCTTCCTAGGACTCAGGCACCAAGGAAGGATTTGAGTCAGTGTGCAATATTCATCCCAGGTCTACAATCTCCCATGGACTTATACGTAAGGTTAAATAGACGGAAATAAAAAGAGAAAAGGGACAAAGAAATTGAGTCCAGGGCACAAGTCATACATTTCATACTGATGAAAGCATGGTGTGTTTGCTCTCATCTCTGTATAAGGTGCTTGGGAGCTGTGGTAAGTCACTGGAAAAGTCTTCAATATCAACTCTACCATTTCTCCATCCACTGGTATGGATATGACTATTAGTCATGTTTTAGTCTATCAGTCCTGCTGTCACCATATTGTAAATTAACCTGGGACTGATATGAGCAGAGGTGAGCTGCTTGTTTTTTTCTTTTTTTTCCCCCTGTGAAATAAATTTTAAAATATTTTAAAATATTCACTTTCCAGGTAGTCCTTTCATTTCTGTAATTCAAACACGACACAAACCTGACAACTGGTGCTTGCACAGCGCTTGAGTCTTAGAGCCCAGGAGGCTGGAAGACCCCCCGGATTGTTCTGTGTGCAGCACAGAACACTGGATGCACACCAGATCAGGCTCCCAAGGACTCCCTTTGTGACCCTCACACCCACATCTCTCCAGCCTGAGGCCGATGCGCTCTCCAGGGCCCATCCCCTTCCCTTGAAGGGATGCTCCATGCCTGGAGCCGGCTCTCCTGCGTGCCAGTCAGAAGGTGGCACCATGGAGATACGGACGTCCCCGGGCTGCTGGGCTCCTCCCGCTCCTGTTTGGTGCCAAGGCAGAACATCAGTTACACGTTAATTTTTCAGTAGGATCATAAAACACTAATCCCGGTTGCTGGTTGGATGCATTATCAGCATGACGGCTTCTCTCATCACGAAACAAAAGGAAGAAAATATGCTCTCGCTGCCTCTCAGTACTGGGTGGCCAAGCTGAGTGACTTTATTCTCCATTATTTGAGAACAAAAGTTGAAGAGATTCACATTCTGTGTAGCAAAAAAAAAAAAAAAAAAAAAAAAAAAAAAAAAAAAAAAAAAAGGCATAGAGAAGGTAGAAACCGGGTCAGGTTAGTAAGAACAACCATAAAAAATAGTTTAAGTACATACAGTTAAAATTAGAAATGCCTACGTTAGATGTGAGTAATGTCTTGTTATACTTTCAGTGTATAACATCAGTGTATACATCAGTGCAAAGCAGATGATCAGAAAAGTTTCAGTCTGGTTGCTGGAAAATAATTAATGAAATGGTAAAGGAGACTGAGAACAACAGCATGTTTAGTTTTGTCTTGGTTTGGAAAGACAGGTATCTGACAGGGAAACAGGGAAACTGGAGTTTCCCTTAGAATGGAGAATGTAAACCCCTCACCCCTGCTAAATTATAATTTTACAATTAAGGGCTTTCAGGCAAAGATTTGGGAAACTCTTGTCTTTTTTCTTTTTCTTTATTCTTTACAGCTGCAAGCCAATGGCTAACAGATCAGAGACAAAGATCAAAACATGTTACTAGAGCAGGTTTGACAGAATATATTTGGTAGTTTTCAGATCAGCTGTGCCAAGAAACATCCACTGTGGACTCCTCTGGGTCAGATATCTATCACTAAAATATTTGCTATTTATTTTTTTAAAAGAGAGGGAAATGCCAGAAACCGAAAAAATACAAATTCCTCATTTAATTTCTGAAGGGAGAAGGTGGTGGTGGCATGGTAGAAATCACAGACTTACCTGTGCTTCTGTTTTCAGAATAAAAATTTCATTCAAAAAGAAAAAGAAGGGTATGTGGTATCTTAGAGGTTAAGTAATTAATATTAATTTTGTAGGTAGAATGATGACTTGTGTTAAGAACAGATCTGCAGTAAATATCTCTTGGACAGTGGTTCAACACTTTTGTTGGAGATACGGAAGATGAGCTGGAGAGTCTGCAACTTGAAAAACACACAAAGCTGGGAATGATGGAAAAAATGGAGAAATGCAGGCTTGGAACACAGTCTTGACAAAATGGAGGAATGCCTAGAAAAAAAAAGACTGGCTACAGTTCATTTAGAACAACCACAAGTATCTATATTGATTAAGAAGACAAAGGGCATAAAAATGGAGGGAGAATACCTGGCTAAGCAGGGGTTTTGCAGAAATGGATCTAGGTATTATAGGAAATCACAAGCTGAACTATGTGTCAAAAATGTAATGTTGTTCTGAAAATGGCAAATCATAAAAAGATAACTATGAAGAAAAATGAAAATAATTGAACCTTTTGAGAGATGAAGCATATTTTACTATCGTAGAAAATGGATAGCAATGGGGGTCTTTGAACTGAGAATATGTGAACATATTTTATTCTTAAAAGAAAAGTCAAACAACAAGGGAAATATGAAACAAACCAGACCAAAACAGGATAAATATATGATAGCAATTGTTTTCTTAAGGGAATTTAACCAATGGCAATTTTATTCTAATGCTGTATATCAGAGGTTAATATCTGAGTAAAGATAGTTAAATTGGCTTTTTATTATTGAATTATAATCACTTGAGCAATTATAAAAACAGGTGTTGCTGATTGAAATAAATTATTCCTTCACCTGATCACTATAGAGATGATAAGAACTCAAGATTGCTGCACAAGTACTCTTTTATTTGTGCTGAAGCCTTCTTCAAAGGCATTTATTAAGCCAAGATGCTCTGGAAAGAAACTCCACAGAAGGACAAGGACAAAGATTAAAATCTTCTAAGAAAGAGTGTGCAGGCTGTGGTGTCTGCAGATCTTGATTTGATCATTAAGTAGCCTTGATACTTATTTGACTGTTGAAAAGAAGTGTTTTCAATGTGTCTACAAGAATTTTCTCAGGCTTCTAGACCTATCATTTAATCTTAAAACCTTTAGTCTATGAAGTTTGCAAGAATACAGTGTAATAGTATGTTTAATGGCTCAGCTAAATACAAGTTAAAGTAGCAGATAGTATGTATTTGGTTTAGCCTTAGCAATAAGATGCTTGAAAAAACACCAGGGGGTTCAGCAGAAATATTTTCCACAAGCAGCTGGAAAATCAGCTTGCCTGCAAACCCAGCAGATATAGCTGCTGCTCTAAAATGAAATACCAGTACATTGTATGAAGCAGCAGGCATTATCTGAAATACTTTAATGGGATGGTTGTAATTCTATATGGGTTATAATAAGTAAAATGCCTGCTCTGAGATGGTTTATCTGTCATGTAATGGGTGCTCATTCTGATTTTCTCTTTGACAGAACATTCCCTGAACTTTTTTCTCAACTGGGGTAATTTAAAATTTTAATGTGGACTCTCAATCATTCTTTCTCATTGATCGTTCAGCCATCCAACACAAACACATATTTGTCTCACTATTGTAAGCAATGTTATACCTTGTGAGGCATCACTGACTCAGCAGCCTGTGTATTGTGAGTAAACTCATCTTTATATACTTCTGTGAAAGTCCAGTTTCCTCATTAATGCAGAAATCCTGTGCCTTTGGTGGCATAAGCATGCATGGAAGTCAGAGGTTTGATTAATTGTGTTGTGAAGCTGAGATAAATACAGTACTTTGAGGTACTTAGATTTTCCAGCCTCTAAAATGCAAGTCTAGTTTCCACTCTGGCAAAATCCCCTTCTTCCCATTCAATCCAATTAGTTTGCAGATGGAACAGCTGTCCCAGCTTTATCGAGTACAGAATTCATAATAGGGTTTGTACAAGTTTTTACAGGAAGCCAAATGCAGAGTTATAGTTTTGGTGCTTTTATTGTGTTGCTTCATTCTGCCTTTGCTCGCTGTTGTTTGAGTAGTATGACCTGAACATTTGCTCCAGCTAAGGCTGTCATGGAGACAGTGCTAAGTTAGAACCTAGCAAACGGTCTTAGCACAGTCTGTCTGTCCAGCTGCTTTGCCTTTTGTCACTGACAGAAAACTTTCTCCAGAGGCTACCGTAAATTCCTTTCTCAGTTGATGATCCATGTTGCGCAAAGAAGATTAATGCTTTTTAGTACAAGCCAAAATATTCACTGCCAGATGTAAAAGAATAAGACAGCCTTTAGAGCAAAGTCTTTCCTCTGCTGAGAACTGTTTTTGGGCCTGTGTTTCGTGAAGAGACCTTCCTGGTGGGTTTGCGAACCTCCTCTTACCCCACCTGTCCAAAGAGGTTCCCAGGAGGATGTAGGAAGCTGGACACAGGACTCCCAGAGAATATTTTCACGTCCTCAAACAACAATGCAATCATTAATGATAAGTATTACTAGACTTACAAAGAATAAACCTCCTAAAAGCAAAGTTGGCTGATCTTGTGATGAGAAACACAAAATATGCAGGGAACAGAAATGTAGAAATAATTGACTGATATGAGCAAAACAATTGATGCTGTTTTGTGACAACTTCATCAAAACCTGCAACTACAGCACTGGCATGCAGAATAAACACTCTTTCTGAAAATCCAAGAAAATGCATTTAGGGGCTTTGAATTCAACCAGCAAAGACTGTGCTTTAGATAAGTCTTCTTTAAAGCATTAGTAACTTTGAAAGAATATAAACTAATCATTAATAGCAAATACAATTTAGAACAGTTTCCAAAAGTAATGAAATAATGTAATTTATAAGTGCAGTCAGTGCCTTAGTTACCTCAGAAGGGTTAAATTTTTTTCAAAGGCGCTGACTGCTACAGATCATTTCTGGAAATAACTTTTAGCATGTATGCTGTGTGTACACTATTTTTGATAGTAAAAATTTGAGCTGCTCTGGATGCATGGATGAAATCGTATGTGATACCTGAATTAACATACATCATCAAGTAAAGTTTTCAAGTAAAATTACCTTATTGATTTCCTGTGATGCATTTCTGTTTAATCCAGTGAATGAGCTAGTAAAAATAAAACAACATGAACACCAATCTGAATCATGTATTCATTTAAATATTTTGATTATCCAACAATTTCAATCATACATCTCAAGCAGAAGAAACACAACTGCACTATCTGTGTGGAATTAGGGAAACCTGTCTCAACTTTTCAGAAAGGAAGAATATGGCATTTCTTATACTAATCTGGTTAAAAATGAGAGAAGATGAGTAACAAAAGGTGCCTTGAGCCTTCAGAGAAATGCTGTGGTTTCCAGGCCTCAATCTTTGAACTTCAAGCTGTCTATGAGGACAAAGGACCTGCTCAGACTACCTTTGCTGGTTGACATTTATTGCTGCAATTTGCTAAAAGTTACCTTTGACTTAATAAGGGGCGGTTTCAGGCAGATTCTGTGATCACCAAGCTTTACCTGAGAATGTTCTGGCAGTGGTGTCCCAGCAGATGGCATGTATCACCATCTTTCCACAGGACCCATTCCTTCTGGCCCCTTACGGTGAATGACTGACCCTTTTTCAGGTTCTGCTGCTTTATGTTAATTCCTAAGAAGACTTGCCTGAGCACTACTGGCTAGAAAAGTCATTAAGAGTTTTTCAGCTTAAGCTGGCATTTTATTTTATGATGGTTATTTTTATATCTTTATATACAAAAATAATCAGTGGTGAAGTATTAAACTATTAAAAATTTGAAAAGCCAGTGTACACTCTTTTGTTAAAGAAAATTTTGATGATTCAGGCCATGTAACAAACTACATGTGAGTTCTAAATTCTCTATTCTGTAAACAGCATCACACATGGAAAAAAGATCAAATTTTCATCATATCAGAGACTTAGATGTCCAATTCCAAAGTGTGAAAGGACAGCAAGAACACTTAATCAGATGACTGTTGAAAATGGATCCTAACGTTTCACCAGGGGGCTTCTCTTTAAAGATGTTTTGTTCTTCCCAATGCTTAGTTTCGAAGAATTTCAAGATGCCTCCTTTATGTTTGGGCCTTATAACTGTAGCTGAATCATTGTACTATCTAAAGTACTATTTCAAGAGAGACATCTGTGTCTTAAGAGCTAGTTAATGGGAGAAAAGGCAACCACTTTTGGAACTACACATTTCCTCACATACCCCCTTAATGTCACAACACAACATCCAGAATTCTCATTTGCTATTACATTTATAGAGGGCAATTCTCATCCCACAAAAAATGTGCATATCATGTTTCGTTAAGGGTAGTCTGAAGTTCCTTTTCTGGCCATGGTCTTCAGGGCCAGCTGCCCAAAGCTATAGCCTGAGGCAGGGAAATCTGCATTGGTAAAACAGAAAAAAACCAGAAGAAGCATATTTGTATTTCAGGGCTGGCCTGTGATCACTGAGCTACCAGACGTTTCTCCATATGAATATATGATTTTAGAAAAAATGCTATCATACTAAAATTCACATTTTGTTGGGTGTCCACTTTGGGAAGTTATTCAGCTTTATAAGCAACATTTAAAACAATCTAGAAAAAAATCCTCAGAACAACTGGTTTTGTAACTTCTTGATATTTCAGTATTTCAATTTATTTAACTAAAGATATATGTGGTAGTATAATCATTACCAAGCAGTAATCTTTCACAACAAATCATAGAAATGTTTCTAGTATTTGGAACAGCATATCTGTCAGGACTCTGAGTGTACCAATGGGTCTCAATGGCGCTGTCCAGCCTGGCCTGACACTTTCATCCATGTCCTTGGCCCATGGGCTAAAGAGCTCCATCTAAACTCAAGCCCTGTTCCTCATTCTTTCCATAGGCACAGCTGACTCCAGGATAGACCCTGGGCCATGCTGCAGCTTTGTTTCTGGTTGTGTCTCCTGCGTGGACCTGGTTCAGGTTCTGCTGTGCCTGTCCATGAACCATGAACTCTGCTCAGCCAGGCCAGGTGCTGTGGGACTGCACTGTGCTCACTAAGGGTGGCCTCCACCACCCTTGGACTTTTCCTTTTCCTCCCTTGCGGCACAGCCTTGCTCTCCTTGCCTGTTTTGTTCTTTTTGAAGGAAGAGGGGTCTTCCCTGCCAGAGCAGACCCTGGTGTGCTGCCCTGGGTATGCTGCCCTGGCAGGAGCCCCAGACCACCCCTGCTCACCCTGTGTCTTGGCTCTGGCCAGGACAGAGTTCATTTTTGCAGTAGGCAGGAAGGGGCCTGGCTGGGACCTGGAGGTAATTCTGTGCCACAGACTGAGGCAGTCTCTTGTGGTTCAGTAAGCGGGGCAGACAGAGTGCAGGGCTGCTGCCAGTTCTGAGCCAGAAGGGGAGTTTGGGTGGCACCAGTTCCAGGTTGGAGGGAGCAGTCAGGGCAGCCCAGCTGTGGTCAGGTCAGGCTCTGCAGTGAGCATTTGGCATGTGAATCACTCTCTTCTGTACACCTCTGTTACCAATACAGTTACTATTCCTTATCTCATTGCTGTTCCCAGTAAACAGTTCTTACCTCAGCTAACCTGTTTCCATCCGATCTTCACCTTTTGAGCCTCTAATTGCCCTCTCCAGCCTGATGCAGAGGGAAGAAGGAGAGAGATCAAAAGAGCAACACATTTGGGAGAGTCTTAGTGGGAGCACTAAATAGGAGAGAAGCATTCCTAAACAACGACACCCTGCCTGGGCACTGTGGGATGGGAGCTCAGGCAGGGGCTGAAGGCCCCAGGCAGCTTCTGGGGTGCCAGGGCAGGGGTGTGCTGGGGGCCCTCGAGGGACACCAATGGCCCTGCCAATATGTATCTCCATGACAAGTGCTTTGCTGCCAATGCAGGACAACTTCGGCTGTCCAAAGTCTGCTGCCAATGGAAATGTTGAGACAGTAGGACTTTTTTTTTTCCTCATCCATGAGAACCAGCAACAGCTCTTAATGGTCATACCTGTGTCCTGCCTTGTAGGTTTCTACAACCATTTTCCCATTTTAGCCTAAAATATTTTCAGTTAGCAGATAACCTCAGGATGGAGACCAAAACACTGCAGTAAAAGTAACTAAACTGTTCACTCCTGATATCATTCTCTGTTGCTCCTGTTGAACAGACAGTGGAAAAAGAGCAGAGTAATTGGGACTGATGGACTGCAGATACAGGAAAAGGACATATTCAGGATGCATACATTGTTTTTCCACTGTGTTTTATCACCAGACTGCTTCATTAGAAGGCCAAAATCAGCTGTCACTATCAGAATTAATGATGATGATGTAATTTGAGACATTAAAATATTTTAAATTTGACTGATCAATAGTAGTATTGTCTGGTTAAGAGACACTGTAAAAAAAATGTCAGTGGAGCTTTTGTTTTCCAAAAAATTTTAAATTCTTTTAGTAACTCTATATGCTCTAAAATAGAATGTTTTCAGCTCCTTTTCTTAAGGAAAGTATTTGAATTACTAATATTTTTATTTTAAATTTTATAATATATAACAGGTACACTTACAAAAAATACAATTACAAATATTAGACAATTACAAACACTGTGCAATTACAAATGCAAAGTTGACGTCCTTTGCCATGATCCAGTTACACACAAGCTCACCTTTTTCTCTGCCAGGGGACCCACATCTCCATCACTCTTGGAAAGTGTCAATATCCAGAAGCTCCACGGAACTTGCTGCAATTCTGAACTCAGAGCTAGTTATTAGCTGCAGTCTTTTCCCCTCACAGCTTTATCAACATGGTGCAATGCACACCACGATAACTTACGATTGCTGAGGGCTAATTAAAAGGCACTGATATTTCTAATGGCAGACTAGATTATTTTCTCCTTTACCTATCAATAGATTATTTTTGCAACAGGAAGGAATATGGACATGATAGGTAGATATCATACCCCTACTCGTTAGAAAACTTTACATCTTACTTCTCAGCAAAGGATTTCTCAGTAAAAAGCCTCTCATTTGCAAAATAGAAAGCAATGCATTACGTTTGCTTCACAGGGAGAAAAGGTGCAGAGCTCTTTATTCTGCAGATTTGAGTCATATTATAACAGAGTATGATAGGGCTGGGCTCTAATTTTTTTTTAAACAATGAGCAATGGATTAGAGACTTGCTTAGCTATTCTTCATTCATTAACACTCTAACTGTCGAGCGCTCCGTGCTTAACAAAATCCGATAATTGCACATAGCATTAGTTCTGCATCTTTGGAGAACAGCCAGCACAGATTCTAATGAAATAAGCCGACCATGCATCGAGGGATTTAGGAAGTACTGCTATGCTGCCTACAATGACATTTTATTACTGATTAAATAATCTCTGAATCTGACTGTTCTGCAGTGTTTTGCAACCTTACAGTAGCTAGATTCAAATACTTTATGCAAAAAGAATAATGAGATTCTCAGTGGGTCTAATCTTTCATAAATTGAGTCAAGTTGTTCAAAACCAGAAGCTCATTAGCTAGCTCATTGCAAATTGTATTAATGCAGGAATCAAGCTGTATATGCAGAGAGTTTTTGAAAGCTTGCTTATAAAGTAAATAGATTCAGGCATGTGCATTTTGAAAATTAGTGTATTCATTCAGTAGTATGAACAATGTTTCATGTTCATGCTTCATAGTCTGGTGATTTTTTTTAAGGTTTCTGATTGGAGTTTTTAGGCTGGAATCTTGGCTGTATGAAGGACTTATCCTCCCTATAAGGCTCACTTCCCTTATATCTCTGAACCACTACAACAACCACAGGGTTTCTGCTCTTTGTCCAGGGTTTTACACTGTCTGTATAGCCTAATCCAGCGGCTCAATCCTTACAAGAGAGGATACCACAGTCATAGACCTTTCTGTAAAACAACACAGATTATAGCACTGTTTTGCAGAGCCTGTAGCAGGCCACCATCCATCCAGCTGCTGCAGATGCCTCCATTCAAGAAATGCAGTTCTATAAATCAATAGCAAGAAAAGAACTGCAGGAAAATGTAAGATGTCAGTATCACTAAAAAATTAATAATTCAAATAAAATTTATTAATTCAGTTTAAACATTAGTTTGCTATCATATGGGCTCATGCACTACTGTGCTAAAGAGGTATCAGATATTTTCAACAGCATAGATCTCAAGAACAACAGCATATATTTTACTCCAGGGGAAATACAGTCCATGGTATTATTGCTACATTTCAATTTACTAACAGTTCCTTTGGCTTACATGAGACCTATCATTTTGAAAGTGTCTCTGTAAGACCAGGAACTGTGTTGAAAGGCCTGGTGTGCACATGGGGTAAAATGTTCAGAGGTTGCTGTAAATAAACTGGCACAGGACTTGGCAGGACAAATTCTTTGACTTTTTGAGTAAATTCTTTTATTTATTTGAATGTTATATTTGTCTTGGTTTGGGACAGATTTTGGGAGGAAACCCAGGACAACATTGTTTTAGGGATGCAGTGAAAAAATTTGAGTTTTGGTGACTCTGACTGGTTTGTAAATCTTGATGCTGATGAAATGCAATCTATCATCAGGAAAGACAGCATTATTTAAAATATTTTGGAGAAATTTTGCTGTATTCAGTGCAGACTCCTTCTTAACCATAACTACAACTTTCTGGGACCTCTTGTCATATTTATGGTTCATACCATGAGTGAATATGGTTTGTATTTAACAGTTATGATGAATTGTTTTTATGCATCAGAGCAAAACTTGATATTTTATAGTTGCTTTGAATTTGAACCATGAAATATTCATTACATTTTCACAACAAAAACTTCTTCCAACAAATCACTCAGTTCATTTTGTATACTAATTTCATGTAGGTCTAGAATACAAATTCTGTGCAGAAGAAGGAGCATTACCACAACAGGCAGCTGGTTACCAAACATTCGGAATCATGAGTATTTGAAGAAATAATGTGACTTCAATTATTTTTTCTTTGTAGGCTGGGGTGGAGTCAATTCTTTGTTTGGGAAACACTGTTTAGACTCCATAAATTAGCAGTATTTTTGTAAGCAGAAAATCAACATCCCCCCTCTGACATGTGTCACTGTCTGTATCTTTGGAAAGCCCCATAACCCCCACAACAAGTTTTAAGTGACAGTATTTGGCCAGCAGGTCGAGGGAGGTGATTCTGACCCTCTACTCTGCCCTCCTGAGATCCTGCCTGGAGTCCTGCATCCACCTCTGGAGTCCTCATCCCAGGAAAGATGGGGACCTGTTGGAGCAGGTCCAGAGGAGGGGGACAAAGAGGATCATAGCGCTGGAGCACCTGTCCTGTGAAGACAGGATGAGAGTTGGGCTTGTTCAGCCTGGAGAAGACAAGGCTCCAGGGAGCCCTCTCTGTGGTCTGAGAGTACTTAAAAGGCACTTAAAAAAAGAGGGAGAGTGACTTTTTATGTAAGCAGGTAGTAATAGGGCAAGAGGAACAGTTTTTAAACTAAAAGAGGAGATTTTTCAGCTAGGTGTTAGGAAGAAATTCTTTGCTCATAGGTTGGTGAGGCACTGGAACAGCTTGCCCAAAGAAATTGTGGATACCTCAACCCTGCAAGTGTTCAAGGCTAGGTTGAACAGGGCCCTGAACATCCCTGCCCAGGGACTCTGAATTGGAACTCCATAATCTTTAAGGTCCCTTCCAACCTAAGCTATTCTATGATTCTATGAAATCAGCTTCAGATCTATTTAAAATACGTATTTGTTTTATGCACTTATTTTTCATAGCAAGATGAATCATCATAGAACAGGGTCTTATATGAAAATACGAATAAATGGCTTACATGGTTTTATACCAGCCTCTGAAAATCCAGAATTGAACAATTTAATGCTTGACTTAGTCCTCAGCAATTGGTGGGAACCTGCTGACTTTTCCTGTATCCATCCAGCCCAGGTTAGCAATGCTGGAGTGAGAGGGAATATTGCTCCCTCCTGCTTCAGATTTTGACCACTGGTGAGGGTCAGTCCAGACAAAGAATCAAGGGAGTCATCCACATTCCCAACAGCTGGCCACCACTTTAGTTTAACCATTGGCTTCAGTGTCTGGATAGGAAATGTAGAAAGTCTATACTAAGTTTGGTGCAATTCAATTACCAGACTTTTGTCTTCATTGAGCATGATGATAGGTGAAGTCATAGTGACTGACTGTGTATATTTCTATAGGTAGCAGTGCTTTAGGAATTTTAGAACTTTGGTTGAGGTTCCTCCCCAGAAACTTGCATGGATCAATGACAGATACACTAAAATTGCTGCTATTCTGGAACTGGTTCAATGAGAAAATTTAAGATTTGTATAAGAAAACAGTCACAGCTCCTAGATACTATTCTGTCAGAGGACTAGTATTTTATATCAATTAAAATGTCTAAATTTTATTAATAATAATTTTTCTACATTTTAAATCAGATAGTGAAAGACAAAATCATTTGTTCAAATTCAAAATGAACCCTGTGTCTGCTTCCCTTCCAAAGCAAACAACAACAAAAAAAGGCTTAACTTTGTGGGGTTTCATTTAAAAAATTTTCTAAATTAAATCCAGGCAAATATTGTGATGAAAGTGATTTTCATTAGCAACCTGAACTTTCTAGAAAATTATCAGAATCAAACCAAACTATTTCAACATTTTTCTTCATACTTTTGTCTGGTATGGTTTTGAAATTCTAAATGATGAAGTTGTTCCAATCATCTTAAAATCTGTACAATTTTTAAAAATGTTATCGTGACTCTTGAAAGTATGCTTATGAAAAATTTCTTTGCTATGATGAATAAAATGTAGCTTGAAATGCATTTTAATTGTTTTTTAGTTATGTGACATCTCTTCTTAAAATCAATTCAAATGAGGAGTCTGAAAACTTTTTAGCATAGGACTCCAAGTTTTCTCCAAAGTCCTTATATCCAGACTATTATCTGGGTACATAATGAATGTAAAACAAAGTTAATAATAATGATAATAATGATAATAATAATAATAAATGTAAACCAGAATACATTAATTTCATTTCTGTGATGCAAATATTTTAAAAACCAAATTTTCAAGACATTAGAATAACTGCAAAAATCTATGTGTTTTACAGATATGCTGAAGACAGACCCTGACCAACATGCCTGTAGGCAAGTCCTTAAAAGATCAACATTAGTATCAGATCCAGATAAATAAGTGATTTGAGCCACAAGATGCCAGAGGAGGAGAGAATGGAGAATTTCCACTGTGGACTGAAAAGGCAAAGGAAGTGCTAAGAAAAATAAATAGTTTGTTAACTAAGCCAATAAAATAAGGGGAAGAGGTTGCATAAAATAAATTGAACCAATTCTGAAGCATAAACACAGAGACAAAAGTAGAAATTCAATCATTAGACAATAGAATATGCAAGAACACAAACCTTAATCTCTGCTGTTTCTTCAGTATAAACAAATCTGCTGGTTGCTAGCATTATTGCTGAAAACAGATCTCATCAAACTGTACACAGAGAATAATTTTCATCTTTTGGAGATACAGCTATTATTTCACTATACCTCTTTGTCCAGGAAACCTAAATTTAAGTCTAGATTGAAAACAGTCAAAGACAGTTTCTTATTAAGTAGTCAACAACCTGAAGGCACTGCTTTCTCTAAAGGCTTAAATAAAAAAAAAAAAAAAAAAGTAAATAGGGAAAGGGGTCCAGAAGGCAGGATCTAATGTAATTTAAAACTGGAATTACATCAGCAGTTTCAAACAGATGGCAGAATGTAGAGATAAATGTGTTAGCTCTTTTAGCTTATTTGGTCTCTCCATTGTTTGCATCATTAAAACATGCAATAGTTTACAATGTAAAAATATACTGTGTATTAGACACTGGAAAAAATGGACATGCACCTACTGAGTGGAAGGAGGTAGGGTTGAATTAATTTGCCATACTTTAATATATAGTATCTGGGATGCTTTAGGCAAGTCTGCAAATAGGTTTCCTAGGAAATGAGATGAACAAAAATATAATGACCTTGAAATTATAACCCCAAATGTCCCAAGTATTTAGCAACCTAGCTCAGAAGTGGTAATTACATAAAAAAATACAAAAGATCCTTAATTGCTTCAGTTATAGTGTATCTAGGCAGGTCACTTACTGTACACAGCTGCAAAAAATGGTACGTGATTAATAGGGGGTTGCTTATGATAGCACTAACTAGCTAGTGTGTAGTGCAAAACACTCACTTCTTTTCCAATTAAAGGAAAAAAATCTGGTTTTGATTAGGCTCTTCAGAAGGTCTAAGTCTGTAGCAGCAAAATGCTCCACTCTCACATTGTTAAATGTTTTAGTCAAGGACTAAGCAGCATATATCCATGAAGAAGATAAAGGTTTATATAAAACATTTAGGTGAAAATGCTGAAAATATCAAAATAAGACACTTCAGACCATTTTGGTTATTCTAGTTCATTGGCTGTAAAACTACAGAGTAAACCACTTCAAATAAATGACTGATACAGGTGCGTCTCCAGAGTTGGAAGCTTGCATCAATTTTTCCTGTGATTCATTAAACTGCAATTAATCATTCTTTCCACGTAGCTCTAAACTCATTCCACCAAAGTTCAAAGAGGGAAACATTCAAAAAAATCACGTAAAAGAACTTGCAACACTTCCACATAGCACTGAGGTTCCAAGAGGTCCAGGAGAAACACTGAATTGTATGGAGAGCTCTCCAGATTTGGGAACGTGTCATGGTTCCCCCACCAACAGGTCGAGAAAAGTGCGTGGTCCTGATCTTTGGAGCACTGCTTCAGAAACCTGCCCTGCAGGTGAACCACTACAGTGGTCACTGCTTGGGTCAGAGTGTGCACATATTGGATGTATGGCTCAGTCCCCTGGGATTCCAGAGCTTGACTGCACCCTGGTCATGCTCTTGGTACATCCATAGGCTCTGGTGTGCTCTAGGAATGGCTCCATCAACATTTGGGGAGGGAAAGAGACCAGAAATCAGGGGAGGGTGTACAAACAGCAATCATCGGTGGGGATGAAAATCATAGAATTTGTGGATTTCCTCCTGTCTCTAAGGAGTGGAAACTTAGCACTGATAAGTCAGCATTCGTTCCTGGGGAGTAACAGTCAACACTTCAAAGGGGCAGATAGAGAAGTTTGCTCAGGCATTTATTAGAGACTCACCTTGCAGATCTCTCCATATCCTGACGAACTTGATTCATGCATCTGAGGTAACCACAGCTGCTACACAGTGATGATTTTTTTTAGGCAGCAAAAGCTGAAGATCCAGGAAATGAAACAAGAATATCAAATACATCTTGTTGTGGGAAATGGGCTTTTGAATTTGTTCTCCCAGTCTTGGTCAAGCCCATAGCTTTCTCTTCTCTTGCAAAAAAATTTTAACAGCTACTTTTCTGGTCTCTGCTGAGCATAATACGTGTCTTCGGTCAGTGAATTTAAATCCTGCCCAATCTACAGTTTTCAGAGAAAGTAACAGAGAGATTTAAAACCCTTAAAACAACTGCATTATTTGCTGGCGGAGGAGTAGATTTACAGACAAAACAGAATCCTTTTGTGCCGTGATTTGGTTATTAAATTATTCTGCATATTGAGCATGATCAGAAACTATAGCATTAGATCCAGCACTGTGAAAATAAATCTGTGAAGAGATTCTCAGAAATGAATACAGACCTGCCTTCTGCTTTGCTTTTCATTGGTACCATGGAGAGTGATAAAGGGGGATTTGGGACGCAGAGAAGTAAGGCAACTTTGGGTACTCTCTCCTGGGAGAAATCCTGAATTATCTTACCAGGGAATCCCTCTTGAAGTCTCACTGAAGCCATCTGTGGCAAGCCCCTTCCACTAGCCCCTTCCACTGTCCTTAAAAGTCACAGATTGCCAAGCTCTTTGGCCACTTGTCTGGTATAGGTTCACTTTGTGACCTCATCTTTTTCCTGTGCAAGTCTTAGAGAAGAGAACAAGCTAAACTCTCCAGTAGATTTTGAATTTGGTACTTTATAGTCTCATCTTTGGCATCTCACAAACAGACAAAAAAGATCATTCAGAGAAAGCAGAATTTCCCACAAACAAGTCAAAGTCACACTGAATAGTCTAGTTTCTTTAAGGGGTCAGACTTCACAAGTTCAGATTGTGTGTGAATGATGATTTGCAAGTGATGTCTTTCCTATATCATTCCTACTAAAGATTTCCACTCACCAGATCAAAAATAAAATTTTCAGTTTTAGAACTGAAATGCAGAGCAGAGCGGGTATTCCCCCCAAGAGAAATTTGCACAAAAACAACATTAACTGCAAGGCAGGTCAAATGTTCACTGACACATCTTGACAATGCCTCTTTTCTTTACATTGACTCTATTTGATTAAACTGATTGAAATGCATTTCATACTTGTGCTTTGTCAGTCTATATTTTGGGCTTCATGAACAAAATGATACTAGATTGACTTACCCAGATACTTCACAAAGCTTGTCATGTTGAATTAATTAATGTTGCTTGTATAGCGTGAGAATATGGAGATTCATCTTTTCAATTCTGTATTTGCTTTGCCACCAAATAAGGGGATGATAAAACATTATCTTCATAGTTAATAGACATTTTAAATGTCTTCATTTTTTTACTTACAATGGAAATATTACAATAATTGTCACACCCATTATGTAACATTAGTTACATAAACCCAGAAATAATGGAGTAGTAACCAAGAGTAATAGTGAATAAAACTAAGTATGCTTTCTCCTTTTTTTCCTCCTTTTGGGTAATGGGTGATGCAGAAACACACATACAATTGCTCTTTAGAAACTTGGACATAAAAAATTTTGCTCAATCTCTAAAATCTTGGGAGGATAATTTTGTACTGCAGTTTTGTAACATTGATAGTGAAGTCAGTAGAATGGTATTAGCTTTGTTTACAATACAGTAGTGATTCCCCCATCTCAGTTTTAGTATCCATTTGGGATTTTGTAGGCTTTATGATAACTAGACTCCTCACTGTGAAACATTATGCCTTAATAATGCTGCAGTCCACTTTAGTGCATTTCTTTTTGCACTAAATAAAACAACCAAGCAGCATAAAACATGAAAGATGTCAATGAGTTTTACAAATGCAATTAGAGCCAATGATGTGAATAGATTGTATTTTTAGGTGAGAAGATGAACAAAACATTTGATAATGTGATTGTCATTCAGATGTAAGATGGTTGAATAAGATATTCTGTCCAGAAGCTGCTATTGCTCGGTTTTGTCAAAAGCCCCTTTTACCTTTTACTCCTTAGTCATGATAATCCAGAGCTGGGATTTCAAGGCAGTGTAGGAAAGGTTGCCTCTAACTGAGCTGGTCATTTGAAGTGGAAGGAGTCAGCTTGGGGTGCCATCAGCTATAGAAACAGCCATGCCATAATTACATTGGATGTCTGTGCCACATTTATTTTAATTTAGCTGGAGAGATTGGGGAATCAGGGCAGTGGGAAGGAAGGAAGGAAGGAAGGAAGGAAGGAAGGAAGGAAGGAAGGAAGGAAGGAAGGAAGGAAGGAAGGAAGGAAGGAAGGAAGGAAGGAAGGAAGGAAGGAAGGAAGGAAGGAAGGAAGGAAGGAAATATCAAAGGAGATGGGAGATGGACACAGGTAACAGACTGCAGAAAGAATGAAGTTTCCAACTTAGCAGCCACAACTACTAAAATTAACTTTTTCAGGCAGCCCCATAGTATGAAAATTAGACTACAGGTTGGAGCCAGTAAGTCCAAGGAAGAATATGACAAATAAAGTACAGCTGTACATCGTATTTGTAATAACACAGCTTAATTAGAAAGTGATTAGAAAGCATAATGGTTATCAAATGATGCTTATGCCGGAGATGCATTGCAACTCAGCTGCAAGTGCTATGAGACCCTTTGCTTCCGCACAAAAGCTAGATGAGATTCCTCTGTTACAGGCAAGCTGCCAGTTATTATTTTTTACTGTGGTAAAGTGTTCAAAAATTCAACATTGTTAACTTCCTTACTGTTCAGTGCAAAAAATTATTCTGCTTTTATATATAGCGTTGCATAAATCTGTTTGCTCCAGTCCATGACTAATATTTCCAACTGAGTTCTTTCCAAGTAAGTTTATTGAAACAATTTCTTTTTTTTACTGGGTCTTTGAGATTACTTGATTGCTGATCTCTTTGGTCCAACACCTGAAAACACTTGCAAACTCTTAACTCCTGACTGAGATGGAATACAACTTTTGAAATATATCCAGTATTAGGTTACAGATTTCAAATGACAGGAGCAAGGTTCATGTCCAGGGGTCAACTAACCACACCAAGAAGTAAGCATGTAACTTCTAGCTTGATTTATCTACATTTACTTTCCAGAAATAGTAGTCTCATTTCTGCCATTTCCTTTAGTGTTCAACAGCTCTTTTCTGGCATGACTCTTTTTTTAAGCTCCTTCTTTAATAGCATATTGCATCCATCACACTTACATAGGTTTATTAGACTTGTTACTCTCTTCTGAACCCTTTCTTAATGACAGGACTAGATAGAATTTTAGTGCCAGTTTCTTCAAGGCAGTACCCCCTTCTATTTCTGTAACAGCACTGCTTTTTACAGAGCATGCTCTGGCACTCTTAGACCACACAGAAGCCACAGAAGTTCATGTTCACCTGTTTATTCATTTACGTTTGCGTATTCCTCAGAGTCACCACTTTCCAGATTATCCCTTGTGCAAATATGAGGCTACTCTGTTTCTGCATGGATCATCTGCACAGACACAGCCCAGACATCCGTATTGTTACAACTGCTATAATAACTGGGCAGCCCTTGCTTCTATTGTTATCTTCTAATCTGTATCTAAAAAATGGACTTACACCACACTCGCATTTTTGTCCAGATGAATACACTGCAACTACTCAAGACAGCCAGTGTTTCACTGTTGTGAGTGCCCCCTCATGATTTTGATTACCCATTGGCAGGACTTGGATGAAAACAGCAGCAGTGATGCAGCCTGTGCAGGCGTTGGAAGAAACAAACTATATTTGCCATAGTCCAGAGGGTCCTTTACAGGACCACTTATGTTCATCTACTCTTCTGATGGCTGATAAGTAGCACTCACACATTTCACACCTAATTTTTAAGTGGACAAAGACACTAGTTAACAAAACTGAATAATTTCTTATTTCCCCAATCTTTTTAATTAATTATTTAGTATGTTTCTCCATTAAAATCTTTATCCTGGTTTAAAATATTTTTAAAACAGTCACATAAAAAAAAATATTAGAAATGAATCCTCAACAGTCAGAGTGAATGTATCAAGAGTGGCTCCTGTGTGTTTACAGGAACTACCCATCAGACAGCAACCACCAGCACACAAACAGTTCAACATATCATGAACAATATTCATTTATGTGTTGCAGATGAATGCTTGTGATTGATTCTCAAGCAAAAGAACAGGGGTAAGTTTTGTGCAAATGAATAATTGAACCAATCTTGTACTGTCTTCAGTACACACTTAGTTTGAGGCAACCACATTCATCTGGAATGAGAGTACTTAATGGAATGCACATCGTTGCTTCATAGGTCACTCAGCCAAAACTGTCTTCTGCTTGAATTGGCTGGTGTGTATACCACAGAGAAGCAATGCCAACTACCTTCTGGGGGAATCCCTAGAAAGGTTTTGGAATATCTGGGAATGCACACAAGTTGCAGTGAAAGAAAAATAAGCATGAAGTCGTTCTTGTAGTTAAAATACTGTGTAGTTTTATGGTGCTTTTTTTGAATTTTCCAAAACATTAAGAAAATTCCAGCTTAAAAGTCTCTGTAGACAGCCTGCTTGTCTGTGAGAGGGTGGGAGAAATAATATTGTGGACTTGACTTTCCACTCTCTATTACAGTGAAGAGTAAGAACAATAACATTATGTACCCTGGTAACTGGAAGCACCAGAAAGATGCAAAGCAACAAATCCATCAAAGAATATAAGGTGAGCTTGAGGGAATCACATGGGTGTAGCTGGACCCCCCGCCCCTGTCTAGTCCCATCAAGATTTCACACCCTCCTCTCCCATCCCTGACCATGAACACTAAAACCACTGGGAAAAATATTTGGTGTCAAAAATGGTTAGCAACTAAATACAGTAGAAACAGTTACTCAATATCATATGTGAATCAATTGGATTACATTGTAAACAAACTTGAGAAGTTTGCAGATTTTGTTTGTCTTCACTGTGTAATATGAACAAACGCTCATGCATTGCAAGCAAATCTCTAGGATACTTGCCTACAGCTTCATGCACCAGATAAACAATTGGTTTGGCATTTTCAAAGGAACTTAACTGGTTGCCATGCCTCTTCAGTGTATCTGTATTAAAAATATACTTATCTATATTTAAAATGTGTGAGATACTTTCGTATTTATTTCGTGTTAGATTTAGATCTTTTTTCTGTGATATTGCCAATGTCAGAGAAGGATGGATTTCAGTAAATTGTCTAGTGCTCTTGGATGTAGATAAAATATATGTAACTGAAAATGAAACTTCAGATTCGTTTCATGAAGACAAGATGCATTTCAGTTTTAAATCTTAATGTTAGAGCAAAAATGGATGATTTTTTTTCTCCAATGTCATAGAAGACCAATTAATAAAGTGGTTAGTCTCTTTGTTCAGCTAACAGAGCAAAGAGAGAGGGATCTTTTAGAAACATTGATATGTCAAGAGGAGTTTATATATGGAATTTACATTTTAAAAAAGAGACATATTTTACTCTGTGGAAAATCATATTTCACTGCAGAAAATAACAGTTGGTTTCTGTGCAGTTGCCTTGAGACTTGCTTAGTTCTCATTATTTTCAATGGAGATGAATATGTATATCTGAGGAAATATTTTGGCCTTCAGAGAAAGAAAGAGGAAGCATTTGGATTTGACTGTCTACATAACTCCAACTTTTCTTAGTGCAGCAAAATCTATTGTGACTCTTGAGAGAAGCTGGCTTTTCTCACCCTGAATGCAAGCCTCAAAAGAGACTTTTGTCTGGTGCTCAGTGTACGACTGAAATCACGGAATCAAAAGACTTGGTTCTCTAGAACATTGTCTGGTGGGTGGAGAGGTAGAAGAGAGATGCTTTATCCTCAGTTTGTGTTTATCTAGAGTTATTGGTTTGTTGTTGGTTTTTTTTGGTTGTTTTTTTTTTTTTTAATGTCCTGAGCTAACAAACTCTTTTCTGGTCATGTGTCAATCCTGCCTCTGAAGAGGGCTGTGATGGGTCTTAAGATTTCCAGTCTACTAGGGTAGGAAAGATGAAAAAGATAAAAAAGCTATTTCTCAAGAACGCCCTCTCAAGTCTTTTCTGTTGGTATGACACTCAGCAGAAGAATCCCTGTAGCAAAGTTCTGCCTGCTTTGCTCCTGTCCACTTTTCCAGTTAAAGCGATATTGCATCTAAACTCCTGCTTCACTTCTCAGCTAAACCTGCACCTGTGTTTCAGCAATAAGTATATTAAAAAGAACAGGCAAATGTGTTGACTCTCTTCTCTTCGACATTTCTTTTTCAAACCTCTCTTGATAGTTTCCTCCCAGAAAGAGAGCGAGGAGTGTGTGCAAACACTTGTTCTCCACATCAAGCCTGACTGAACAATTTCTCTGCTATTCTGAGTTTCTGGTGAACTGAAAATCACCAGCTGTACTGAATTGTGACAAACACTGTGTATGTGTGCCTGTGTGTCTGTGCTTGGAAAAAAATATATAAACAGAAACTATCATATCTAATGACAGCAAAATAGGTTTCGCATTTATGACCCAATCTAGCATTGTAATTCCATAAAATACAAATGCAGCCTCAATTTCTAACTAAAGCGTATTTCTTCAAGCCCTTATAGAAGCATATATAGAGCGTATGTAGAACAAGAATTCTCTAATGTCTTTCCTGGTTGAGACACAGTCAACAAATAGGATGGCAAACACGTAAATGCAGTCATCATTGCACAGATTTGAAAAAGAAAATGAGATTGCACCAGGGAAGAAGACAGGTATTTTAGGGGTATGCAGCTTCCACTTTCATACTTCAGGATGGCTGATCCATATCCAGATATGCTCAGAGCTGATCAATATCAAGCTGATTTGCAATGACAATAGAAGCTCATTGAACTGCAGTAACACATTTGCCACCCTTTGATGTCTATAATTTTGGCATTAACATGGTAACAATCTAAGCTTTCTGTGTGCATGCCATGTCACTCCCTCCATGGCAAAGTAAACCACAGTAGCTGTATAAAAAGTGTGGTCATAACCCAGCTAGCTAAATTCTTGCCAATAATTGACTTCAATAGCTGTCTACAGAGTCTGCCAGAATACTGTCGGCCAACTCATACCATGTGTGCCTTTTAGGGTCATGGCTTTAAAAGGACAACAGAATTGCTAAAATCCCTCATTTCAGCTGGAACCCTCTCCATCCCTGATGAATTATAGACACAGCTAATAGGAAGGAAATAGACAAAAGCCATCTGCACAGAGCACACCTTGGAGAAAGTAAATAATGCTTTCAGAACCTGAATGGGAGCACTTCGTGTTGGCAAAATGGGACTACCCAGACTGAGATGCATAGCTGCATCCTGAAAATAACAGTTTTTAAAATAGTTCCTATGAATTGCACTTACCTGAGAACCTGGGAGACAACAACTCTTCCTCAGTGTTCAGTTAACTGAAACCCATACCTGATTTTCTCAAAGGACACTGTAAATGTGCCACTTTTCTGAACATCATGGTCTGGCCAATCTGTTCCCTTGACATGACTGCTCTGGCAGAAGGCCTCTTCACAGAAGCTTTTCAATCAAATATGGTCCCTCTTTCACCAAAATTTTCAGTTCTGGGCAGGGATACGTGCAAGAACAGCAGACTTTGAAAGTCAAAGACATGACTGTAATTTGGTCATAATCATGACTACATAAGCACAACATCTGCCCAGAAAAGCACTACACTGTAAGTGCAGCAATGCCACTACACCTGACAGATGATCTGTGCTATTCAGGCACAGCAGAATTGAAGTGAGACTGTGGAAAATGAGACTCCTCCAATGTTTAGGTGTGGAAACCCAGCAGAGCTGGCAGGGACACAGATCAACAGTATGCTTACAGGCCCAGGAGACAGCAGGAGAGATGGCTTGCTACAGAGTCCATTCTGGTGGTTCTAAGAGATACAGTCCTTGGGTCTCTTTCATGGACTCAGAATCTCAGGATTGTGGGCTAGGAGGTCACTGGTAAACTAAAAAATGAGACAACTTCTGATTGCCCCCCCTGTCACTGTTGTTTGTCCTGCTCTGAGTATTTCCATATCCATGCTTGCATGAATATTTGCATGCAATGTCCGTGTGCCCAGGATTACTCTTATTCAGATGGCATGAAGGGACAGTGCTCTGATCTGGCAAGATGAGGTAGAAGCACTGGAGACTTGCACTTTGTGTCGAATGGATAAAGTGAGATAAACTAAAGAGGATGTACGTTGAAAAATGAAAAGGTAAAAAAAGATCAAGGAGTAAAAGGAAAGGAATTTCGAGAGACTGGGCAGAGAAGAAGGACCAGACTGGACAAAGAGAAGCAGCTGTAAAGGAAGTAAAAGCACATGAAAACACCTTGGGAGGCTGAAATACCCAGTTCCAAAGATCTGGGTTGTGACTGAACTCATTTCACAGTAAACTCCAACAGCAGGAAATTGCATGCTCACAAGCAAGGGTAATGGTGGCAACAGTGAGATCTCACTAGTGAGTAATGGCACTAACTTTACTCACCATTTGGGAAGGTGGGAGATGGCACAGGGCAAGGGGATGCAAACAGCTTCAGCAGAACACTTCCAGGAGAAGAGAAAGTCACTGGTAGAAAACTCCCTGTTGTCTGTCTGTCACCCATGAAGATTCATGAACCTCTCTGCAGCTCTGTCCTGGCCTTTTAAGTGAAAGAACCCTGCTAGCTTTCTCATAGTGGCAGAAATAATTAAAAAGGGGATCAACTTCAGAGGAACATAAACACACACCAAAAGTCTGTCTCTTTAATGATATCCCCTCCATACTGCACTGGCAGGCATTCTGCTGATCTAATACCTGTTAATTCTATTTCTAATTAGGGCTATAGCTCACCAGAGGCTGTTTTATACTTAATTTGTTGGGCTTTTATTGTATGGCTCAACAGTCAGCCAACCACTGTATGCATCATGTGATCCTGGTTGAGATCTTTCAGGCATTACTGCACACTGAGGCCCTTGGAGAGAACGTGCCACTACAATTTGTGAGTCACGCGTTCTTGCTCTGCCTAGGTCTTGTCATGTGTGTGCTTGTCAGGATTCATCTCCATCTCGATTACCCCTGGGGCAGAAGTCATAGTTTGTTTCTGCTCACTTGTCTGATTTTTAGCAGATCATATTCCCATCTTCAGAACCTTAAGCAAGTGCCATCTTTGTAGAATTTAAGGTGGAATTCTAAGTAGTGATTTAATTCAACTCAAAACCATCTTCTAATTGACAGGAAATATCCTCAGTTCAACCATTTTCCAAGGTTCACATAGACTGCTATACAAAGAAAAATAATTAAATTAAAAGCATTCTTCACTGTTCCCAAAATGAAAACTAATTTTCTTAAGCGTTTTTCTTGCAATTCTGTAATTTTAAAAATACTTTCTTTTAAGAGTTTGAAATTAAGATCTGAGGCAATTTTTAATTGTTTGAAACACATATCTGAGAGACACATCTTCATTAATTCAATTTTTGCTGGAAAGGATTGCAACCAAATTATGCACCAGTTAAAGAATTAGCTGGGAAATTACAAGGAAAAAAATAAGATATCACAGACAAGCAAAGTCCATGGGGCTTTATTGACCAGAACAGAATATAGGCCAATGAAGAAACACTTTATTAAGCCACTGGAAGCCAGCCCAGGGGACTGACCAAACTTTGTTTTGCCTCTAGATTGTCAGCTGCCAGGTAAACAGGAGTATTAGAACATCATTGACTCCAAATTGGTGAGCAAAGAAGGTCACCAACAGCTGTTGAGTAGTAAACCTCATCCTCCATCTCTGTGGGTCCTAAGAAGGATGACACTTAAAAGTTGTTCAGTCACACACTGAGAGTGATGGTAGCACTTGTTATGTCATCCTAAAACAACTCATCAGTTCCAGAGAACCACTCTCCTTCTTATCTGAATCCACAAAGGGCTTAACAGTCACACAAGCAATTCCCACACCTGGGAATTGCAGACCTTACATTAACAGTATAATAGAACTTCTTGCCTATCTCCAATTGCAGAAAATAACCTCAGAAAATTCCTTCTTTCTCTACTGTCATCTGGTAGGGTTTTACTGGAACAGATGGAGAGAACAAATCAAGATAACGCTGGCTGTTCTGGAAAAACTTCAGAAACAGTACATTAAATAAAAAATAATAAGTAAAATAATAAAGAATTTACAGATCTATATAATCCATATATAAAGATAAGTAACCAATCTAGCCATACACCTAGTAGCTTTAAAGATGTGACCTAGCTCCAAGCCAGCTCCAAAGAACCATTGGTCTGGATCTGGTTTTGTCTACAGAAGCATGGTTAGTCAGATAATCTTCTGTGGGAAAACTACAGGAATCAGAGTTCCTAGACTGGGAAGTTCATGGCAAGGTGGAACAAGGGGGCTGGGCTTCTATCCACTGCGTGTGCAGCCACACAGGTCACAGCTGGCAATTCAGAAGTGCAGTCAGGTTACCCTCTGTCAGCCATGGATGATTACTTGTTCCAGGAACAAATGATCTAGGCACAAGGTAATGCGTTATTTCTTTTCTACCCTGAAAAAGAAATGAAACAACATATATCAGCTTAAAGTGTTCTTCTTTTCCACCCCATGGTAGAACACAAAGCCCAGCAAAACAAGCCAAACTTTACCACAGAACTGAAGAAGCCTCAGGCTATGAGGTAACTTTCATTGGAGATTTGATAAAACGATATTTTTATTAACATACTCTGGCAGGCCTAGGTAGATCTCCAGAAGGGAGGACCTTGCTTGGAAGAATAAAATAAAGAGGATAGGTTTGCACAATGCATATTGAAATTATGCATCTCGGTGTTACTCTGTGCTAGGCAGGCATAATAAACTTTTCTGAAAGACAACACAGAATCACAGAATGATAAAATGGCCTGGGTTAGAATGGACAATAAATGTCATCTAGTTTCAAGGCCCCTGCCATGGGCAGGGACACCTTCTGCTAGACCAGGTTGCTCAGAGCTCCATCTAATCTGGCTTTGACTTCTAAGGATGGGGCATCCACAACTTCTCTGGGCAACCTGTTCTAGTGCCTCACCACCCTCATAGTAACAAATTTCTTCCTAAAATATAATCTAAATCTACTCTCTTTCATTTTGAAACCATTCCCCTTTGTCCTATCACTACATGCTCATCTAAAAGGTAATGAGCATGATCCATCTTTCTTGTAGGCTCCCTTCAGGTACTGGAAGGCTGAAATTAGGTTGCCCCAAAGCATATGCATGATGGTCGTGTCCATTGGGAGTGTTCAGATTGAACAACTTGGATTCTTGACCCAAGAAGTAAGTCTCTAGCCCAGGGACTGCTGGAGATAGGGAGGAAGGATGTAACAAGGGAGGAGTCGCTTCAGATATAGCCAGTTCCTTAGTTGTTCTGCAGGGATCTGCTGCTGGCTCATCAGAGAAAATAGAACTTCTCCACACACAGAGCAGCTCTTCTGCTCTCTACTCACCTGTCACTGGTATTCCTTCCTGCTCTCAGCCCCATTTCCATGCAGTGCTACCATCCCTGGACTCCTTAAGAAGGATTGCAAGCACCAAGGGACATTACTGCTGATGCGATCATCAATGACTGCTGCTGGAAATCCATGCAGAAATTTGTGCTGTGCACAGGGAAGCAGACAGCAACAACACCCAGCTCTCCTTCCCTCTCTCCCTTCCTCCACCTGTAGTTGAAATTCAAGCACTGTAAGTCCCACTATCTCCTGTCAGGATAGTTCCAGTCCTTGGGGAAGGGGTTAGCAATAGCAAGCCATGCCTTAGCAGCAATGTGCTACCCCACGTGTGTAAAAACCAGTATGTGCAGGTAGACATCTGATTTTAGCCAGGATTTTTTGGATGTGTAAGAATGAGTGATAAGAGCAAATCCATGTGCACAGGCTGACCAAAATAACAATGTTTTGCTTAATCTGATTTTAAGGCTACTTTTCCTCACAGAAGGGACAGAGGAGAAGTCAGATTGTGGAAACACCTCAATCCTTTTAAGATAAGCTACAGCCTTGCACCTTTGAGGAATGAGGCTTCCTGTAGTCCCAAGCATTTTGTAGTGACATTGATATACAAATCATCAAGTCAGGGTCAGGCCAGGTAGTAGCCAAAGTCAAACACATTCTCATGATCAGCATGCAAGTCAATAGTGACAGGGCAGGTCAAGGTGGGAGCACGGGCCCTGGCCAGGCATGACTGAAACACAGCTGGAGCTAGAGCAGAACTCAGCAGAGACTGAGCTGCAGTGGAGCCCCTGAGCAGAACATGTGAGTGGAGGCCCTATGGGAGTTTGATAAGAGCAGCTAAGGCTCATTAATGCACTCAGGACCCTGACACAATTTTTCTGGGACATATGCAACAGGGGAGGTGAAAAAGTACCAAGGAACTCTGGCCTGAGCCAAGGGCTATCCAGCAAAATAAGAAGCCCCAGCTGTTCCAGTGTGGTCCATCCCACAGGAGTGTCAGACAGACTCAGATGTTTCCTGTCTCAATGTTTTGCCCCAGAACACTTGAAAAACAAACAAATAATGGTTAGCACCAATCTGCAGTGACCATGCCCAAGAGAAGAGGCAGCCACCCAACGTGACATTTGCTTTCCTCATACCCAGAAAAGCCAACAACAAACAAACTTTTAAGGGAGGTTAGGAGGAACATTAAAGGCTTGAGTTGCAATAGATTTTTAAAACAACCATGATAAAATTTAGCACAAAGTACTATATTTTTAGTGTTTTCATAATACATGGTTTATATGCAAGACTACAGAGACCTACCTTTGGATTTCTCAGCTTTCGCTGTTTTCAAATTCACTCATAGGATCCTGATCATTACTTTTTTTACAACTGAGTCTCTTCGCAAGAAAACAAGTAGGCAGGTGAGACCATGAACTAATGCAGCTTAATTTTGAGCAGCTTTTTGCTTGTAATAATTGACTTTTAAACTTTCTTTATACTTTTATTATTGACCAGAGACTGAGTCTATACAGGAGCAAAAACCTTGCTGCAGAGCAAGATCCCATGTTACCTTACAGGAAACATTCCCTGTGGCTGATCCACCATAACAACTCCTTTCCAAGAGTTTCTCTGGCAGATAACCTAGGCAGCTATTTCTCCCTCCATAAGGATTAAGAGTATCACCCTTTCCTACTCTGTGCCTAATTTCATGAAGCTTCTAGGAACAGAGCATGCTGAAGTTCTCTGACCCTCTATCAGATCTCATGGAAACTAAGCAGCAGACAAAAGAGGGAGGGAGGGAGGGAGGGAGGAAGGAAGGAAGGAAGGAAGGAAGGAAGGAAGGAAGGAAGGAAGGAAGGAAGGAAGGAAGGAAGGAAGGAAGGAAGGAAGGAAGGAAGGAAGGAAGGAAGGAAGGAAGGAAGGAAGGAAGGAAGGATTGCATAAGTGCCATTTCTTAGGAAAGCAAATTAAAGGAAAAAACACCTATTACAAGATAGTCACTCTAATTTTTACATACTGGTTGTAAAACCTCTATTAGAAAAAGAAAAACAACAACAACAACAACAACAACACACAAAAAACCAAACCAACAAACAAAAAAACCCACCAGAAAAACAGATGAGGTTTTAGGGGATATTTAAAAATACCAATAAGATACTAATATCTTTTATTTTCTTGAAATACATAGATCAAACTGTCTATATTGAATAGCTTATGCCTCATCTGTAAGGCAGAAGAGCATTTAGAAGTGTTTTGAACCTTGCACAAGATCAGTGTGAGTCCATTGCAGGGTTGAAAACACTACCTGAATCTTAATACCTAAAACTATTAGAAGATAAATGTTATAACTTTATTCAATTGCTCTTTCAGTAACAGAGCAAGGAGAGAGCTAATAACAGGACTATCAATTCATCACATTTGTCAGAACAGAAGGGCAGATAGTTACTCTTTGAAATCTTTGTGTATCAGGGAAGATACAAGTAATTTCTTTACTTTGTGTATGTGGTATTTGCCAAAAAAGAATTATGTGAAAGATCATAATCTTTGGATGTTTCTTCAGGTTTCATCTCCAAACTCTACTACTTTTCTCCTTCCTTATTCCCAAAACATATGATAGAAAATATGGCTGGAAGTGTTCTCAAAAATCAGCTTAGTTCCTCCTTTTAACCCATGTCTAGACATAACTGAGAAATACTTGCCTAAAACAACAGCAGCTATCTCCCTTAATGATGGAGATTTACAGCTTTCTCAGGCAATATACTTTAGTGCTAGGGTACCCTTTCATACTTTACCCCTTGATTTGGTCATGAATCTCCTTTACTGCAGTTTAGATCCATTATCTTTTGTCTTATGCATTGTGAATGCTCTGACAACAAGTTATTACTTCCCAGCAAGTGCTTGCATACCTAAGGAATATTTCTCCTGCCTTCTTTTGGAGTTCTGTTTTTCAGACTAAATAAACCTAATGCTGCTTTTGTTTTCCTTGCTGATCACAGTTTCCAGTTATTCCTTTTAATCTCTGCAGAGTACATCCATTTGGACCACATATTTTCTGAAGTATGGTATCCAAAATTGTATGGAACCATCCAGCTGAGACTTCCATTTATCCACATTTTGACATCTCCAGATGTTTTCTTTTGTCTTGACTTAGTCTTGTGCAAGCTCTGTCAGTGTATAAGGACAGGAATATTTGGAAAAGAAATAAGGCACCAAATTAAAAAATGAAGGGTTAAAGCATATAATACAGCAGCTTGAGAGACCCAAACTGTGAGAAATGAACAGAATTACAGTGCTAGAAAATGTTGTTATTATTACAAATAACGAGAAGTTAATAAACGAAATATACAACGTGATTTCTGCCTGATTGGTGCCCTACATTACTGTAAGCATTATAGATGGCCACAAGATCCTTTAGAATTCAAAGGACTCACCAGGCACCTCCCTCCTTATAACCTCAGGGCCTGTTCCTTAGAGAAGGCCATCCCCAGTGTGATAATACTTGCAGATTTTCTTCAACTGTAGGTCCTTCAGTGAATCCCTCAAATTTGTTCCTCATGCTACGCAAGCCATCACAGTGTGACTTTTCTGGGAGCAGGACAATTGTGAAAGCCCCATATACCAACTTCATACAGATATGACATGGTAAAGAAACTATCTCTGCAAATAAGAGGATAGAGACTGAATACCTTGATTGCTGTTTTCCAAATGTAGTTTCAACGAGTCTCTGAAAAATTGCGGGAAATTGTTTCTTCTTGCCAGGACTCTTATCCATTCTCCTTCAATATGAGTTGGGGATGAAATGTGTTCCACAGTACAGCCCTGACTCCTGAAACTCTAGTTATTTACATTACCCTTCAACCTCACTGAAAGTTGCTGCTCATGAAGAATTGCAGACAGGATTATGACCAGCCACACAAAGCGGAGCTAAAAATAGAGGGGTTTCTGTTAGCAAGGAAATTTTAGAAGGCACATGAAGCCGTATCAGTGCATTTGTGAATGTCCTGGTTTTCAAAGTAATCTTAATATAATCACCTCTGGATACATATTAATCTTATTCCAACACAAAATCTATGTTTGTGGGCCTCTTTCTATAGGTTCTGGGCAGCACATATGATTCATAGGTCTGTGATAATTTCATAATACTGTGATAACTTCATGAGAGTGCTCCAGCTACAGTCCCTGGAAGCCAGCTCCAGGATTTGCGGGACCTTCTGTGATGGGGAACCCTGCAGCTTCCAGAGCCTCCTTCCTCCCAGAGCCTTGAGACTTACAGTTTTGGGAAACTTCAGACTCTACTGAGGAACCCAAAATTTGACAATACGCCTCTTGAATCTCCCTTGAACCTGAGTGATGAGTGACCTCCTTTGCCAGGAATCTAGCAACTCAGACAGGACTTCTATGGGACACCTGTGTTACAAAGCAATGAAAAATACTTGTAAAATACTCACCCTCAACTAAATGTTAATTGATCAAACCTTATTTAATTGAAAAACTTCAGTCTAACTTTGAAAGGGGTACATTTCCCCTCAAAAGAGGCATTACATGTGGATGCATATATGGTTGCTTTTCAGAGGTTGTCTTTCCCCAGCAGCCAGGTGTCTTCTTTGCCTCATTACAGTGATGGAGGGGCACTGGGAAGTGAGAATGACTCATAATTCCATTCTACCAACAGCATAGTGGCCCTAATTTGCTGAGTTTTCAAACATTGCAGGAAACATAGCTGTAATGAAAGTTAATACACTTATGACTGCTTTGAACTTTGTCTCTTATAAAATCCATAGTGTACATCCACGCATGTTCCATGGTGGTTTTGAGCAAAGATAAAAAACTATTGAACTTCGGTGTCTTGTGTGTCATGTCTTCCAGTCTCCTCTAAAATCTCTTTTCATAGTACCAGACACTTTTCCCAGCCAAGGATTAAAACCATTAAACATACCTATGCTAGATATAAAGCAACCTTTGGTGAGCTATGGACCTGATTACAAATAGAATTAACAGGTATTAGATCAGCGGAATGCCTGAAGTGAATCCAGTGAAGTACGGAGGGGATATCATTAAAGAGACAGACCTTTGGTGTGGTTTATGTTCCTCTGAAGTTGATCCCCTTTTTAATTACTTTTGCCACTATGAGAAAGCTGACAGGGTTCTTCACTGAAAAGACCAGGACAGAGCTGCAGAGGGGTTCATTAATCTTCATGGATGACAGACGGACAACAGGGAACCAGTGACTTTCTCTTCTCCTGGAAGTGTTCTGCTGAAGCTGTTTGCACCCCCTTGCCCTGTGCCATCTCCCACCTTCCCAAATCATGAGCAGAGATAGTGCCACCACTGACCTCAGTGTCACCAGCAAATCCTGACACACAGGATTTACTGTGAAGTGAGCCCCCACCCAGCCTCATGCCAGCTCTCTGAAGCTGGGTATTTCTTCCTTCATTTCCCTTCCTGGCAAATTTATTTATACAAATCAATTTGATTCTATCTAGAAATCTGTTCTACAAAACTGTAATGGTTTATGTCTCCCAGCATCACAAATTTTCCCTTCCTTTTGCCTCAAATGATTTTTGAAGACCTTCAAGGTCCAAACGGAGTGAGACACTGAATTCTACAATTTGATTCCTGCAGACAGTAGATCTATCTTTTTCATTCATTCTGTCTGCTAAACTAAAGATGCAAAACATAGCAAGTTGCATCAGGGCATTCTTCCACAAGAGAAACCACTCAGTCATGAGCAGATGAGAAGGTGGTTTCCTACAGTGCTTCCCATTTAAAAGCCTTTTGGACTCTTTTGTCATTTTGTTATGTGAAACAGATCCTTCAACTTCTCGGCAGTTTCATATGTCTTCTCCAAAACACCTATTTGATGCCGTTGTACATCACAATGACACAGACTCCGACTTCAGAAGGCAGAAAATTACTGTCTTTATTTCCAGGAATGTCTTCCCTGTTATACTATTCCACACAGAACAATTTGATTGGTGAAACAAAGACAAACTTCTTCATTGGTCTTCACATTGGTCAAACCAGAGGGACATCAAGAAGTCCCTCCTAGGGAAAGAATGTAAACAGAGTTACAGTTAGAAAAACGTGTCTCTTGTTTACAGCAAATTCCCTGGGAAAAAAGTTTCAGAAAACCAAAACCTCTCAGGCACGAACCAGGACTACATCTGTTCAAACATTCTCTGATCCTGACTTGACCAACAGCAGAAACCAGTACATCCGTGTAGACATGACCACCTGATTGTGGCCTCCAGTCAGAGAACTGGACTAGGGAGAGGGTGGCAAACAAAAGTGAGGGCACCAAAACCATTAAGCAAAGCAAAGTGAAACATACATCAACTAGACTTACACAATTGCATATATTCCTCTCGCAGGATAGGAGAAATTGTGCAGGACAGTAGAAATAGGAACAAGGGGCAAGTGGTTGGTGCACAGAGGAAAGTAGAATTGGGAATTAGATGTGCAAGGTGCTTTGATTTAGGCTTTTTATCTAGAGGCCTGTGGGAGGTAGGGCACCACAAGACTGAGTAAGAAAGCACTGCCAGCCCTGAAAAATGCAGTATAGGGCTCAGAACACCATTTTTCCCCCAGTCAACACATTGCCAATGCTTTCTTCCTTGGAAAAAATAAACCATAGAGCTAGGTACAGAAGAATGAATATTCCAAAAACCCAAGCAGCTTTTCTTTGTTTCTTTTTTTCTTTTTTCTCTTTTCTCTTTTCTCTCTTCTCTTTTCTCTTTTCCCTTTTCCCTTTTCTTTTTTCTTTTTTCTTTTTTTTCTTTTTTCTTTTTTCTCTCTTCTCTTCTCTTCTCTTCTCTTCTCTTCTCTTCTCTTCTCTTCTCTTCTCTTCTCTTCTCTTCTCTTCTCTTCTCTTCTCTTCTCTTCTCTTCTCTTCTCCTCTCCTCTCCTCTCCTCTCCTCTCCTCTCCTCTCCTCTCCTCTCCTCTCCTCTCCTCTCCTCTCCTCTCCTCTCCTCTCCTCTCCTCTCCCTTTCCCTCACAATTATATGGTATTAAGGAGTTAAGATAACAGTTCTTAGTCTGTTAGGTTCTTTGTAATCCAGTATTTTATTAAAAATTATAATCTGTCCATTGTTCCCATATTTGTACCAGAAAACATCAGTAGCCTTCAGAGCCTAGTTGACACAAGATGGGTTCTTGAATAGCTCAACACTCAATGGAAACTGGTAGAAAGCAACAGCTATTGTCAAAAGGTGACTGCAGTGTTCTGATAGATATCTAATGATTCAGTGCCCAGCAATCTGTAACAAATATAGCTTAGACTGCCCATCAGTAAATAAATTGAGGCCAGACAGACAAATTTTTAAACACGTCTTACCAAGGTCACCTACTGATAGGGGAGAAGTGATCACAGACTCACCCCTCTCTTCCTCGTATATTATTGCCAAGAAAATACAAACCAATCCAAAAAGTCCAGCAGGTAGCATGGTGTGGATTCATTTTCATGCACACTACAGCTCTCACTTCAGAAGACAAAGTGCTTGGTTGAGGTCCAAGATCCATGCCAAAAGTGATCTCCCTTCACAAGGGAGACAGTGTCGTACACTGTTCATTTCTGTTCATTTCTTTGTTTCAATATCCTGTGGTAAAATCCTTGACCCAGTGAAGTCATTACAACTTTTGCCAAGGATTTTAATCTTGCCCTATATTAAGTATCTACTTATAACTAAGGGAAGCTTTCTTGTGCAGGGACAGAGCGTTCCCAAAGTGCCATCTAAGGCTGAAATAATTCCCCAAGGAACTGGGAATCATCACAAATCTCATTACCTTCTTGTACAGGGCACTTGGAACTTGCTCTCAGTAACATGAATAGCAACACATATTTTAAAACAAAACACATTTGAACATAATGAACATTAAAAACAAAAGTTAAGGCAGAGAAACCTTAGTAAAGCCAATGGTAATACCAGATAGTGCTGCAGCAAAATTCTTAATTAAAAATAGAAAAAAATGAAATAGAGTACACTCCCCCTATTGTAAAAAGGCCAAACCCTTATTTTGGAAGAGCTTTTCATTTTAAACAAGCTACATGGAGCAGTGACTTTACAGTTGACAAAGACTTTGAAGCAGCAAAACCCTGCTGCATGTGACGAGATGCAGGACAAAATGGTGATGCAAAAATAGAAGGATAAATATAACTAAATGTGCCACACAGAACACAGAAAGCTGAGGCAGGTGTTGTCATAGCTGTCAGCTTTCAGGTTCCTTCTTTCTTCAATTTTTTCCAATCATATCTTGATTCTTCCATAAAAGCCAAGGAAAAGGGCCAGATATGAGACTTTTGGATTTAAATCCATAATTCCAAGTGTTTTGAAAAAATGCCTAAAACTGCCGTATATCTGCTAAAAAAGCCAAAAACCTGCAACCCAATAATCTTGATTTTCTTTTCAAACCTTTGTTTCTGAGAAATTAGGGAAGACAAGTGTTTCTAGAGGAAAAAATAATAGTTTTAAAATATTAAAGCCTCAGACGAAACACATAAAAATACAATTAAATATTTTATAAAAATTGAAGTACTTCTTACTTGTAAACAAGTAACCTAGAAGAAATTGTAGCATGAAAATACAGAGTTTGCACTTCTTAATGAAGTCTCAGAGGCAAAAGTATCCCAAGTTGTGTCACTTCTGTGACATGGTCCAAAATGAGAAAATCCCCACCACTGTGAGACTGTTACAAAAATAGCCAGGGCTGGCAAGGGAGCATCAACTGACTTCAGTAAAGGAGGGAAATACTGGCAAGCTCAAACCTTGACCTCTAGCAGTGATATTCTTGTTTTAAGACTTGGAGGTCCACACACATATCCACCTATTTCTGTCGGAGTCTACCCTTGCTGCAATCTATCCCTGGGCAGAGAGCCAGTGCAAAATCTCTCTAGCACAGAAGCCCCACTTGAGCCATGGGTTTAACAGGAACATAATGAAGGGAGTGGCTGAAAATAACCTGCCCTTACAAGGCAATCACATTTCAGGATTCCCAGGCCATAGGGAAAAAGCATCTGTAAACAGTAGGGTCTCTGGGTCCTGCCTTTCCCATCACCTTCTTCTCCTTGGAAAAGGAAACCTTGAGAAACTTCTGTGACAGCAGCAGTCCCAATGTGGGAAAGAAAGCTTTTAGTGTCTTTGTTCTCCCTTGAACTGCCCCTCTATGCCTATGCCAACTCTAGGCAAGCAGTGGAGCACACTTTTTCCCAGTTCTGTACACTGTGAGAGCAGGGGAATATGTGCTCCAGGAGCCTCTTTGCAGACGGTGAGGTTTTTTTTCTTTATGCCGCCTTCTTTTCCGCTAGCTCGTAATCTGCCCCCTAGCTTCCCTGGGGCCAAGGGGAAGAGGATGATCTTTATATAGCTGTCCTCAGGGACTGGGTGAATCACAGAGTAACATCTAATCCCTCCTGCACTCCGCAACTGTATAACATCCCAGCTGAATATCAAGCCAGGGAAAATAAGTTGCAGTTTTTACGTACAAAAGTCAGGGAGAGATATCACAAGCACAGTTAGAAGAGTTATCAGTTTCCCACATAAAACTCAAACTGAAAAATTAAACAAAGGGAAAACAACCAGAGACCAGGGAGGGTATAGAAAGGCCAAGATACCACGTTCTTTATCTTGGCACTTAATTTTTCGAAAAATAATATTCAGTAGTCATTGGGTGAATCTGTTGCATGATTTTCTTTTTTTTTTTTTTTCCTTTTTTTTTTTTTCTTTTTTTTTTTTTTTTTTTTTTTTTAATGGAGAGGGCAAGGAGCCATGTTTTTGTAAAAGCTTGGCCACCATGTTTGGTATCTGAGCTGTATATCATGCACTGTTTGTCATTTCATGCCACTTAGAACAAATCCCAGCTGGCTGGAATCCTAGTCCTGTGGACTGTGAGTCATGGATATTAAATGACCATCATGTGAGCTCCTGCATGCTGCTGTGTTTAGTGTGTGGCACTGTAAAGTTGTACAGTATCTTATCACAGAAGATCATCAGCATGCATACACAATTTGAGCAGGAGCACTTTCATAACAACACAAATTATTTCTTTTAGCAAGAGGCAAGAGAGGGGTAGAGATGCATGAAGCTGAGGCAACAGTACACCATTTATGTGATTTTTGGAGGACCAGTAAGCTGCAGAAAATCAATTGCTGATTCTGTAGCAGCAGATCGGAGGCAAGAATGGAAAAGGTACTGTCCATAGTGGAAGAGTTTGCAAAAAGCCTTCAAATCTGCTCAATGAAATCCTGTAGCAGTTTTTTTTATGCATAATTATAATCCAATCCAGTCTCACCCAGGATATCTAGCATCCTACCCAGGATAAGGAAATGAAGAGAAGTGTTTAAGCATTTGTTTCGTAGGAACCAGAACAAATTTTGGGATTGACAAAAATACCAGTCCCAATACAGAATTTTAAAACAAGCAATGAGATCTTTTTCACTGATGTGATATGGACAATCCTCGAAGTGGATGGTTTTAGTCTAGCAGAAGCCCAAATTAGAAGATTTACTCAGCAATACATTTCATGCTAATGACATGCAGGAAATCTGTACTAAAAATCAGATTGGGAAGAACTTAGTGCTAGGGGAAGACATTATTTTCAAAGAATACCATTTCATACCTGAATTACGTAGGTTTATTCCATCCTAGTTATGAGCTGGGTAATTTCCTGCCATAGGAGGCAAAATGAAAATCCATTTTAGACAACATACAGGAAAACCCTGTAAGAGTTGGATGTGAAAGCCCATTTCCATCTTCGTTAGCATGGGTAAGTCATTCAGGCTAGAAATTGTTGTTATTCAGTCCAAAGTGTTATCCAGTTGCCTTCTGGAGGTTACTATGAGATCACGTACTGTTTTCAAAGGTTCTTAGGGGTCTATAATGTTTCAGCTTTCAGCCACGGCTCCAACAAAACTACTTCTCTTGCTCCTAGCTCCAGCTTAGATCTGTTTTTCTGTCTTTGCATGTGTTTGTCTTCCTGGTAGCAGCTACCAGCTTCTTCCCACTATTCCAGCAGTTTCCCCTACCTTTGCTTATGTTTCTACCACGTCATAGCAGTGTAGTTAGCTCTCCTTAGGTCAGCAAAGCCAGGCATTCATAGCTTGCACTTTCTAACACTTTTCAAGCACCGAGTCTTTCAAAATGTATTATATTTCTTGAATTAAGCATCAAAAATTTTGCATTTGAAGTCTGTTCAGGGTCCAACAGAGACAGTTAAAACTCACTACTGATTTTTTGTACAGAAGCCAAGGGTTTTAGAGAAATAAATCTGACTTGAATCAAATGAGGAAAATTTATTCACATTGATCCAGACTCAATCAAAATCACCATTATAAAGACATCAGCAAGTTATATGAGAGGAAGATTAAAACTGTTAATGCACTGAACTCAAGTTACTGTGACTGTCAAAGAGAAGCCAAACACTATGTTGGGTAGTGTTAATAAAAACAGCATGTTAAATATACAACTATGTCACTACAGCTAGCTCCAGTCTTCTTTTTTTTTATTCTTTTATTAATATAGCAGCAAATTTTTAAAATGTTGTTGAATTTGAAAGAGTTTAAGAGAAAACATCTTCAAATATGGGGAAGCTTTCATGGAAAGAAAAGACCAAGAGGAAGCTGGATTATTCACAGACATATGAATGGATATCAGATAAAAGTCAAATCAGTCTTACCAACTCACTGGGAAGACCAGCAAGTAACAAAGAAAAAACCAGATTAAAAATTAGAGAAATTTTCATAACTATGCGAAGGCAAAATAAACCCAGATGCAAATGCAGGAACAAGGTGCCAGGAACAGCTATGAAATTAACTTCCCAGGGGACATTCAAGATATTGGTCTGCGGGGAGTCACTTCAGCATAATGAAATCAGAGCTTTCAAGATGCAAAGACATGAACTGGGGAATCCACTCACTACCATCTAACCCAAATCATCAGAAATAGCTTTGGTGAGTTAAACATTATGTTGCCACAAGTTGTCCCCATTTATTATAACCCAGTTTCCTTGAAATACATGAAACAGACAAGTATGCTGACAACGGCCTCATAACCTGAATGTGACATCAAGGCCAGACATGGGTATCTAACTAAAAGTCACTGCTATTTTTCCAGGTCAAATATATATTTTTTTTTTTTTATTATTATTATTTTTTTTAAATTTAACCTGCTTTAGTGAAATAACTTCAAAACTGTTACTTGAAAGCATACTGAGATAAATTCTTGAGGAATTTTAATAAATAGATGTGCTTTGCTTTGTTTCTAGCAAAGATTAATGCTTTTGCATAAGGGTTGGAAAGCAGTTTTACAGTCAGAGGAAAACAGAAGTCACCGCTGCTCCCTCAAAGACAGCACAGGCCTGTCAGCCTGATTCTGGTGCTTGGAAATAGAAATATTTTCTTCTTTTCTTTACACAACTGTGATAACAATCTGTAAGCCAATGTACAACTAAAGTGTCTCCAGGAATTATACTGTTTGCAAGAAATGAATTTTAAACTTATTATAATAGTGTACTCAAGAGCTTGAAATTTCCATGCCCACAGGGCAATATAGCACTACATTTGTGATTTGGTGTCACAAGCATGTAGACTTCAGTTTTACAAATACTCTTCAAGAAAACATTTAATTTTTCTCTCAGGGGAAAACATTAAACCTTACCTCAGAAGGGAGGGTTTGTACAGAAGGAAGGAAATTTGGTTTGAGATGGACATGTTTCGGCTTCCAGTCACCAAAATCAAATCCGCTCCCCATATGTATTCCAGCTTTAGCTTCATAGCCCTACTGCTCTCAATCTAAATAATAAACCTAGAACATATTTTACTCTTTATACCCTATTCCCATCTGTAACATTTCAGAGAGCTGTTCTTATTTTCCAGAATTCTGGAGGTCTATGATTACTTATGGTTTCTAATGAAATAAGATTTATATGATCTCAATCTGCCCACTCATACATTTCTCTTTCCTTTTCTCTTCTGAAAAAACAGAGTATTTTTATCCACATTTGACTGGATGATGAAGATATCAAAGATAAAAGACTTCTTTGGGTAAAGGAAAAAGAACCAAGCTGGTTTCCAAAGGGATCCAGCCACTGTGTGGCCAGGGATGGGAGCCAGGTGGCCGGTCAGCATGTATGTATTGACAGGGCAACCAGCACCTTGCTCGGTTTTGCCCTTGTCACACCATGTGCTGCCACTCACTCATCTGGTTAGGTAAAATTCCCTTCACAAAGCTGGGACATCAGAAATGAGCCACTAAAAACCTGCTTCTCTTCTCGGAGAATCATGTGGATCCCAGGCTCCAGAAGGATGCAAGGTACAACAGATCCCAGCACTGCCAGACTCACTCAACTCAGGATTGTCAAAACAGAGGCAGATATCCATAATTATCTAATATCCAGCATTACTGAGATCCTGAACCAAAAACTCACCCAGAGCACATGCAGGGGCGTGGCTTCAGATCTCTGTTTCTCTGCCAGAGTTCATCCTGGTGTGCTCCATAAGGCACTGCTCAGCATGGACTGCAAGATAAAGCTCATCCTAAGAATTAATGCATACACAGAATTTATTTGTACCTCGTTCTGATCAGCCTCAGAGATGCTGGGAGATGCTTAGGCTGGATATTAGGAAAAACGTATTCACTGAGCGGGTGGAACAGGTTGCCCGGGGAAGTGGTAGAATCACAGTACCTGGAAGTGTTCAGAAATCGTGTGTGTATGGCTCTTAGACACATGATTTAGTTGTGGACCTGGCAGTGTTAGCTTGGCCTTTTGCAACCTAAACAATTCTAGGATTGTGTGATTCTACAGGATGTAGAAAGATTGAAATCAGTTGAGCAAACATGAACAGAGAGCACTTACAGAGCAAAATTCCAAAAGGCTTAAAAGTGCTATCTAGCCAATTGCCTAATTAAAACAACACGGTATTTATGTTGACATTTGCCCTGCTAGGTTACAAACCGCTGCAATTCTCACGTTTTATACACACAAGATTGAAACACTATCTGCAATGCAGATACCCACACGTGAACCCTTCAAATTCAGAGGAGAGTGGGCACTTAGAGGAGAAGAGCTGCCTAAGCAGTTTCAGCCGTCTGCCTTGTGATGGGATCAACTCCTTTCTGGGAAACTGGCAGCACATTAACACCATGCAATGAGTCTGGAGCTGGCTCTGGCATCCAGGGTGTAGGCACAGCCTTGGTCACAGGGCCGAGAGGAGAGGGGGAGCTGAGACTGACAGCTGCATTACTGGGAGCTGAAGTGAGAAGGGCTAAGGGTGAGGGTCAAATTGCTGTGGGAGCAAGTGTCACGGTGTCTGGTTTCAACCAAGCAAACTACTTACCTGCACTTAACTCCCTTACACATCCAGCATGTTAACATACTGATTTTTATCCACTTCACATCTAAGGGTGCCTAAAAGTCACCAAAGTCAAAGAATGAGAGTTAATTTTTTGAGTCGGGAGAAGCCTGCAGAATTTTTAACAGAGAGTGATTTGCAGATCCAAAGGAGTAGTATCTAATTTAACCAAGAAGAATGGCCAAGAGATAATCTAGAGTGGGTTTTGTGGTGAAATAAACTGTTTAACAAGAACGTGTTAAATACATTATTCAAACGTCTTCAAGAATCTTGCTATAAAAATCATTGTGTTTCACTAAGGTAGAGACTATATGAAGACCTGTATGGGATAACTTTTTCAGTGGAAGCAAGTTACTTCAGCAAGTTAAATGGGCAGGGTTAATGTACTGGGTCTGGCTGAGCTGGAGTTCATTTCTCTAAAGCAGCACTCACTCACTGACCTGTGCTAGTGGCTGAAAGGCGTCGGTAATTCAACAGACCTGTGCTTTAGGTCCTGCTGAGCAGGGCTGGCACAGCAACAATGCTCTGCAACCCCTCCCTTCATCAGAAGGCTGGTCCTGGGAGAGGACACAGCTAGGCCAGCTGACCCAAATGAACCATATTTGGATATGCCATACCACATGGCATCAGCTCAAATATAAAAGCTAAGTAAAAAAGAAGGAAGGGGAAGCATTCTTTATTTACATTGTTTGCCTTATGGAGCAACCGCTCCAAGTGCGGAAGCCTTGATTTCCAGGTGGCCAGACATCATTTGCTGATGAGAAATAGAGGATGAAACTTTTTTTTCTCCTTGATTGTGTGCACCCTAACTTCCACCTTTGCTTTGGTAAACTGCCTTATCTCAGCCTGTGAGTCATTTTCTATTTTATTTTCTGTCCCTGATCAGTTGAGAATGGGGAGTGATGGAGTGGTTTGGTGGGCACCTGGCATCCTGATAAGGTCAATCCTCCACCGGGAGGAAAGAGTGGGAAAAAGCAACCTTTCTGATGTAATTTTTAATAGACTGAGCCTGAGTTTTCTTCCCTGTTTATTTTAAAATCTATTGTAAGAGAATTATGTACATTGCATATAAAAATGTATGAGTTATGTAACCCTAACCTGACCTGACATTAGTGAGTTATGATTTTATGTGGGTATCACTGGTACAGTCCTGACCAACATATGTGGCAAATCCCTAAGCAGGGCCCCAAGGCACCTTGTCATGTAAAATCACTGCCCAACACACCTTCCAGGGTAGCCAAAGAGCAGCAGAGTAGATCACACCAGGAGCTATCAGGTAGGTAACACTGGAAATAGATGAAAGTGTCTTCTACTGTCTGGTGATAATCAGGAAAGCACTCTGACGTGCAGTAAGATGCCAGGGTTGTCCAGAATGTCAACCAAGTGGTCAGAGCATCCTTTCTTCCTCTGTGCAGATGTCTGGGAACAAGATGCCCTGACAAGCTGACAAGCCCATCAGAGACTCTGTGCAGAGAAGGATATTCACAAATGTCCCACCTTTGTGGTCCTGAGGAACTTGAGAGAAAAAGTATCCCAAGAGGTTCAGCTTAACAGTGTTGCCTCAGTTACTGTGTGAGAGATGGTGGTGACAGGGGGGAGCCTGAACAGCCAAAATAAGCACACCAGTTTTGTTCTGAGGAACTTGGTCCAGGAAAAAATGGATTGTCTCTAGAGAAAGCTGTTGATGTATAAACAGAATCCAGCCTTCAGTCTCATCATGAGCTTAAGTGCAACGGCAGAAAAGGAGACTGAACAGAGAGATGTATCTGGCACATATCATGTACCCCTGAGGCCACCCCAGATAAATGAAAGGTACTCCAGACTGAGACACTCAGCTGAATTTCAATTCACATATCAACATCAGTGAAAGTAGATCAAATGCACAGACGGTAGGAGAGTTTCCGTGGCAGAATTGGATTGCAGCAGGGATGAAAACAACCAGGACTGAGGAGAAAGGAGGCCAACCGCCACAAAGTAGTACCATTACATCTGCCTTATATGTGTTCTGAAAAAGGTGATTCCAGGCTGGTCTAAGGCTTTTTTCACCTGTCTAGAAATGTCTATGGGTTGCTGTGCACAGGTGCTGGCAGCGGGGTCTGCAGAGAAGCCTCTGTGGGGAGCAGCTGGGCTGCTTCAAGTCGGACAAGGCCCATTCCAGATGGCTCCAATGGCCCCACCACAGGGCATGGCTGAGCCCAGAAGCCAGGATAGTGACATCTTGGGGAAAAAGGATCATTCCAACATGAACCATTTTGTGATTTTATTATTCTAATGCCAGGGTCCAACTTTGCAATATGAACGTTATACCAACATAATATCAATCATGAATTATAATAGTTCTAGTCAAGTTGAAGTGTGAATTGTGGTGTCTTGTGCATCTCATTTGGCCACAACAATTCCCATGTATCAGGTGAAAGAAGTAGTGCTGAGTATCCTAGCCAAGTAGGGAATGCATTTGAAGGCCATTTGTGCCCATCTCTGTATCTAAGTTGTCTTCAGACTGCAATACAGGGGAGGTAACCACAAATGAGTTACTAGAAAACTGCTAGGAAAAAAGCTAACCACAGAGTTCTCTAAAGAACATTTTATTTTGGTTTTGGTCAATTTTATGTAGTCTCAGAGTCAAATTGTGTACTTACATATACTTATCTGCATTTGATTCAAACTCCTTTTCGTATTCAATGCAGATATTAATGTTTGTGGAATACACGAAGTTTAGGATGCTTCTTAGGTGACATGAGTGCCTTTTCAGATCTAAATGCATATATATTTTAGAGAAAATTTCAGACAAAACTGCAAAAAATGTTTCTAAGGCATAGAGAAACTTTCAGCATTTTCATGCATTTACTGCACTCCCATGAGAAGCAAGTCTTTGAAACACACCAACCCGTGGGAGAAGGTAACACAGCTGTGACACTTCTGTACAGAGGTAGGCACCAAGTACAGCTGGCCTGCCAGTAAAATCCTGGTTTATGAGTTAAAATCACTTGAGCAGGTATTGCCTACGAGGCCCTCTGCCAAGCCAAACAACAGCATCTGAAAGCTGTTATTTACATTCTGTGTGGGAAAGAAAGAGGATTACACAGAGGGAGGTTCCAACAAGAATAAAGTGGACTTGCAATGATGAGTTGAAAAGTTGGAAAGGGAGAATATCACATAAATAGTTAAACATTTGTAATTACATTTGTGACAGTAAGGATGTTGTTTGACTTAGCTTGTCTTGATTTCTTACCTAATGTATTTAACACAGTATAAAATTACACAAGGATTAAGGGAAATTAAAGAGAACGGACAAAGCAAGCAACTATGCCAAGGGTCATCACAGGTATTGTAAAAGCAATTATATGAGCTAGCTCAGGGATGTCCAGATGATCTGGAAGGAAAGGGGAGTGTTCAGGATCAGGAAGGTAACAGCTTCCTGATGCCTTCCATGTCCTGAGTTGTGACAGCTCTGCAACTTACACTTCTGCAGAGCAGAATAAAAACATTTCTAAGTGTCCAGCCCAAAGCCATGGCTTCTACCCAGAGCTAACAGGTTTTTTGAGATTCTAGATTCAGGGACATCTAACAAGGCTGGGAATGAGGAAGGCAGTTAAATGTCAGAGGATAAAGGAATTGAGGCAGAAAGAGACAGATGTTTCTCTGGCACACGGCTAAACTGTCTGGTGGGAGACTTTGGCAAAAGCTCATGGTCTGCATGTTCTTACTGCTGTTGAGAGGAACTAGGCTTTGTGTACAATTATGTAAACAAACAAATGATCCTAAGACTTTCCAGCTTTGAACCCATTTTTCATCCAGATACACCCTCTTTCCTGCAAAGCCTCAGTGTTCAGTTTGCCATGAAACCAAAAGGGCAATGAGGATATCATCCCCTGGTTTGCATCGTGAAGTAGCCCAGCAACAAGCAATGTAAAGCTAAACTGCACTCTTGCTTTTCCCTCTTAACAGTGATGAGCCACAGGGAAAACAAAGAGCTGTTCTCATCAGATTTTGGACTAACACATTCTTATTTTAATCACAAGAAAATTTGATTGGAATGAACACGGTTCATGTTTTCAGATGATTTGGAAAATGCTTTAAATGGCATTTCTTGATATATTTTTTCAGTTTCAGGACACAGCACAAAAGAATGCAAAATGAAAATAACAATATTTGACTTACTATTTTGAACTGAAAGATACAATTCATTAGTAACCTGAAAGAAGCCCAGGACCACTCTGACCTTATTGGTGTCATTTTGTTGTACTCATACTAGAAAGGGTGGGAAATTCAAGCAGATTAAAAAAATCTTCCTCTAAATTCTGAAAAAAAAAGCTGGCTTGAAGAAGTTTTCATAGGCACACACATTTTCTTGATTTACTTTCCATCCAACAGTGCTCTAAGGCCGGGGTTAATAGCAGCAAAATAGAGTCACTTGCAATAGAAATACTTAATGGTCCTGTAGCATATGTGATAACTAAGCAGCAGGGGCTCACAGGAGCTGGCTGACAAAAATTGCAGTGCTCTGCTAGGTTAATCTAATTAGAGCTCTTCCTTGCAGCTTCGATTGACAGTTTGGAAACCTGTAAACTTCTCTAAACATAGACAGCCTTCCATTTGCTACAGTTCAAGAGAGGACCCTCTTCTTGCACTCTTCCCTTGAACTGTTTCCATGGAATGCTGTCCATATTCAGAAAAATGTACAGGTTGCCAAACTGTCAACTAAAGCTGTAATGAATGGCTCTAATTACATTCAAGTAGCAGAGAGCATTGCCATTTTAATCAAATCTGAGCCTTGTGAGATACTTGGCACAAATACAAGAGAAAGCCTGAGGAAAACACTGCCAAAATGTTAGCAACCTTTTATTCTAAATTCTGCCTGTCGGAGAACTGAATACCAACTGCTTTGCAAAGGTTTTTGTTTTATGGGGTTTTTTATTGTAGCTTATATGGTCTCATCATGAATTATTATCCTGTTCTCTAACAACAATGCAAAACAAAACACAAACCACAGCCCCACAATTTCAAGACTAAAAATGATGATCAGCAATTTCCCTAATCAGTCAACTACAGTCACATTGCCAGTCGCAGAGGCAAGGGGGACCTAATAACATCCTTTCACTCAGGGAGTTTCTGCCAGTGCTCAGCTTCGTGTTGTGTACAGCAAGAGACATACAAACAAATTGCTTTGTCAAATATCCTGTCAGATGCTGCCCCAGCTCCTTTCCAAATGGCACCACTTTATGTTCTGCAGCCCTTTATTACCCTTTATTAGTGTGAAAGAATTATCCTTACCAGAATCTGGTGATCTTGATATTCTGTCCCTTTTTACAAATCACAAATTTATAACCAACCTCAAAGTTATAGCTTTTTATTGATTGATTTATTTGTCACACCTTCAAGACCGCACAGTGATTCAAATGTAAAGTATCAAAACCAGTGAGTGCCTGGAAAGAAAAAGATAAGGAGTTACTCAATCACTCTTGAAGTTTAATGAACAAGAAGAAAAGCAATATTTCTAGAATTTTACAAAATCTACTCTGGAGGATAAATGAAGACAACAAAGGAATTCCTACTTCTTCTTCCTCCAGAGGAAGTAATTTGGTAATGTAAGGTTTTCAATTACAATTCAGTTACTTCTCATGAAAGCATCAACACCAAGAGCATTATAGGTGAGATGATAAAAGAGGAAGGATTCATATCTCAGATATTTTGTATGAGCACAATCAGTCTCAATCCACCACCATTCCTCATTTCAGGAGATAGCTTTCATTTATTTCACAATGCATTTTGCTAGACTTGTCCTGCCAGCTGTCACACAGAAATCCTGCTGCTTCATGTTCCAGCAGACGGCCAAATGCTAACCACACCTCACTGCTTACTGTTGCATTATTGGAGTGCTCTTCCTCCAGCTCCCCTCCCAGCAACAAAGATCCTCAGAAGAAGTCTTCTTCTAAGTTCCAAGATGTTTCCTTATTCATGTTTTGTCATTTGCATGACCTGTGCTCATTCAGTATGGTTTTAAAATGGGCAAAACCTAAAAGAGGGGCAATCCAGGCCCTTTGCAACCATGTATCTGATAACTAATTTTGAAGCAGCCTTCAATATATCACTCCTCAGCTTCTTGAATAATGACAGGGGCTTTACCATGGTCTTCCCATGGTCTTCTTCAGTGGTGGAGCTTAGCAGCCCTCAGGAAACAGCCTCTTGATTTCCAGACCTAATCTCTACTGCACACGAAGTTGAGTGATTAGAGTAGCAGCCTAAATCAATGGGTTTTCTTTGCTTTTTGGTGAGCTTGTTTCTAAGGAAGCATTCTCTACTTTTCTTGAAGCTTGCCTTTTTTTTTTTTTCATGTGGTAAGAACCTTTGTATCTTTTTGCATAAAGATAATTTTCCTGTTATCTTTCTCTGGAAACTGCCTGTTTTGGATCTGCTAGTGAATTACTTTTCTGGTACGCTCATGGTCAGCATGGGATATATCATTGGCAATTTCACTGTTGATGCAACTGAAATATCAGATTAGCTAATATAAGGAGAAAATGGCTTTTTTTTAAATGCTGGTTGTGTTCTCTATTCTTTAAATATATTCATTAAGTACATGCATAGGTCTTTCTGGCTTCAGCTAATAACAGATGTTTTAAACATGATGTAGAAGCTCCACACAGAAGGATATTTCTCTCCTATCAACTTCAGTTTGAAACATGAAATATAATTATCCTTATATCATTATCTTAGCCTGCATAGTTCAAAGAAATAAGACACAATCTGGAAGTCTTTCTGTGCCAAAAAATGTGCTAGCCTTTTCTTCTTCTAAAATCTGAGTAGCAGTTAAGAGGGAGAAGAGAGAATCCTTTCTGGGTAATAAAAATGGGAGTGTTTTCTTTACTTTATGTTCCAGCACAAAGTCTAGTGTCACAACCACCCTTCCTTCACAGCTAAAGCCAGGGACGAGAGAATTCAAACTGCACAGAAGACACCTGTGTTGAAATAATTTGCTTTTCAGGCATGCTGAGTGCTTTCTGCAATTGATGCACCGCTGATGCTTAAGGAGAGCTCAGCCTTGGATAAGCAGAACCAAGTTTCCTGGGAGATGTAATGTGCCCTGTTCTGTTCTGTATGCCCTGATACATATGTTCCTGGCTACTCCAATGGAAAGTAGCAACGGCAGTGGTATAAGGAGCAAAACAGGTCAGAAGTAGGAGCATCAAGCAAAATAACAGCTATATTATACAAATCCTTGGATTGTCTAAGTTTCCTCTAAAACTTTGATAAATTAAGGTGTAATCAGCTACTTCATGTGTTGGGAACACCATTTGCCTGATGGTTGAAAGGTACAATGTGGACTTTTACATAGGAGTCAATCACTGTAAATTGTTCTTAGAGTCAATGAGCATCTAGTCAAATTAACACAACCTATGGAGATACTGTTCTTCACATTAAGCAGATTTTTAAGATAGGTCAAGTGGATCCCATGCTAGCAGTTCTCATTGCTTTCTACTGCCAGCACGGATGACAAAGTCAGCTGTAGTGAGATGAGAGGAACAGGATACCAGCAACTAAAATGTAAAACATCATAGACAGATCTTCACCTTGATAAGGGAAACTGTGGGTCATTGCAGCTTTGGCAGTGGGACATTGGTACTCTGCATCAGGTAAGAAATCAACTCACCTCTGCTTGCTTTGTTAATGATGGGACTCAGAAGAGCTGATAGGTTCTTTACTGGTATGTTGAATATAGAGTTCATGTGACCTGGCTTTAGACAATCCAGTATTATTAGTAATGGCAGTAATGGCAGTCATCTTCAGCTGTCTTGAAGTCACTGAAGTGAAACAGACCTCTCCAAATGATGGTTCACTTGACATGTCTTATACACAACCTATTTCAGGATTAAATGTTTCATTTTCCAGGGGTGGTTTATTCTCTGTGTAAACAGTAAGGATCCTAGATATCCAACACAAACATGGAATTCTGATTTTGATAAAGAAAAAAATGTTTTGATAAACATTTTATTTCTGTCATTGCTGTGAGTACGGATTTTAGTAATGGGTAAGACATCCCTCATTACCTGTGAGGTTACTTTCCCGAGGAGAACAAGAATTACGCTGAAGCTAAGCTAGACTTCTGACAGCTGTGGAGATGGAAGAACTGAAGATAACAGCTTTTCTGCAGGGAACATAATTTCTTGCACAAAACCCAAAACCATTCTGCAAGGGCAACTAGTCACATTTGTGGTTTTCTCTTTTTTTTTTTTTTTTTTTTTTTTTTTTTTTTTTTTTTTTTTTTTTTTTCATAATGGGGCATATTGTTTTCAAATAAGAAAAAATTCTGAGAAGGAATAGGAATTGGATTAATGATTAATAACCCTTTCTCCAGTTAGAAAAAATTTCTGCAAGACCTTTTAGTAAGATGACCTCTCAGCTCCTTATAGAGTAGAATAATAGAGTCATTTGATTTGAAAATGACCCCTTAGGTCATTGAGTCCAACCATAATGTTGACAAATCCACCACTAAAGCATGTCCCTCAGTGCCACATATACCCATCTGAATACCTCCAGGGATTTTGACTGCACAGCTTCTCTGGCAGCCTGTTCCAATGCTTGACAACCCTTCCAGTGAAGATTTTTTTTCCTAATATCCAATCTAAACCTCCTGTGGCAGAACTTGAAGCCACAATCTCCTCTTGTTCTATTTCTTGTTACTTGGGAGAAGAGACCAGAGAAAGTGACAGTCAGAACGGACAAGAAGAAGCCAAAAGCTTCTGCTAAAGCAGGATGCAACAATCCAATTCGTACAGGTTATTTACTCCAACAGGCAGTTGTTTTCCCATAGCTTTATTGCTGGAAAGTCCAAGCTGGTATATCTTAAAGGCCATTGTACAATCTGCTGGTACCAGCCCTCTTCATTAGACTGTGTATGCAAACGTTATGACAGCTCCATTTGGGACTGATACAGTGCCTCAACAAGATGATGATGATGAGTCCATGGTGAAGCAATCCAATCCCAGAGAACTGCTGTGGAAATTTAGGGATCCAAAGGTATGTGGAAAGGATTGGTAATAAACCAATGTTTCTCATGATCATTCCCAGAGGTCATTGCAAATGACTACTCCCAGTGTCAAAAGCTGGGAAACCATGAATGCTGCTCTGCCCGAGGTCATTTCTAAATCGAAGGTGGAGGTGGAGCGTGGGCAAGGTTCCACCATTCTCTGCTCAGTGATACAGTTTTTTGTTTGTTTTGGTTTGTTTCACTATGTTTGTAGGTAACATTTGTAGACATCACAGCCTGTTATTCCAGATTTTCCAACATATTTGAACACTCAAGGACAGATATAAGAAAGCATACATGGCACTCACTGCAAAGTGTCTCAGACATGTATTTGTATATTTGGAACCTTAGCATAGCTAATTATGACACCTAGCAGAAGCATTATGACTCAGGTGGAGCAAGTTGCCCAGAACCAGCAGCAGGGCATGTTACTCAGCTGTCAGTAGATGATATTCGATTTCAGGTGGAACTTATCATATTACTGCCCACTACTTACTTTATGAAGAGCATGGGTCAGAATTATACTTAGAATTCCAGGGGGGCAGACTGGAGTTCCCACCAGATTTCAAGCAGCAGATTTTACTTGAATGTTTCAAGATTGAATTGTAACTTGTGGAGAATAAGCACAGTCTCCTCTGCAAACCACAAGTCTTGATAAGTTTGCTGAAGCACCTTCGCTTATTTTTCTCATGATATAACACACTAAGCAAATATACAGCTCTTAGAAAATCAGAGTCAGAGAACAAAGAAAAGTTTACAGTTGGAAAAGATGCTTGGTAGCACCATAGAAAAAGTGTAAATAGTATTAAATGGCACACTCTCCATGGATAGGGCATTTATGGTAGAAAAGGACTGGGCCCAGCATCTTGATCTGTGTTCAGCTAAAGCTTCCTCTTACAAACTTTCAGCATCCCAGTTCTGGTGGTTCAAGGAACTTGATACTTCCCAACATGAAGGATTCATTGAAGGTAGAAGGAGGGACAGGAAACCTGTCTTTTCTTTCATTTGTTTCACCCAGTTGCATGCTTTGGTACTTTGCCCTGGAAAGACACATTTTATGAAAGAATTTTACAGAGGCTCCTGCTGCTTAGAAGATCCTACAATTCATTTTACTAGCAGCAACCATGAGTGACCAGCTCAATTTCCTACAAGAAGCTGGCAGCAGACAGTCTGACAACTACAGCTTTTCTCAGGGACCAATACAGATGAAAAAAAATGTCTTACTAAACATATTCTTTGCCTGATTGTAAAATGGACAAATAAAATTGAACTGGGGGAAGGAAACCAGTTTTGACAAGTACTTTGCTCCAATTTCCAGCTTTCAGAGAAAAAGACTATGATGCTACTTCACAAAATTCTGACTGATGTGATGGTTTCTAGCTCCCATGACATATCAAGAGGTGGTTTAAGCATTTGTAGATTTATACTCCTTTAGTCAGTTACAAATCACAAAGGAGCTTTCATACATTAAAGAAAACATTAAAGCAAGGGAGAGGAGTCACTGTAGCACAGTTATGGAATCACAATCATGCCGAAGTATATTTTACTTTAATAGAACTCTCCAATTTGTCTTTGATGATAGTCTGATAAACAAGTGTGGAAAACGTGAGTACGCAACACTTAATTTGACACAACAGGAGTAGACACAACTAGAGGCCTGTGTTCAAAGGCACCAAAAGAACCAATCACTAATTTGGACTCCACCAGTCTCTGCACAGATTTGCAGAGCTTTCTTTATATGTCTGGAGCCGAAATTCAGCTTTAGCTTTGTCTTAAAGGAGTCTAGGTCACACAATCCAATATCTCCATAAAACTAAATCAGCAGGCATAAGCAGGACAAACAGACTGCTTCTCCAAGTCAAGTCATGCATGTAGACACAGACATCAGAGTTTGCACACAGAGTAGTTAATAATGGTTCACCATCAGCCCAAAGACAGTATTGAATGGAGATCCATGAAAGGCTCTTCTGGGTTTAAAGGTGTTTGATATTTTCCTTAACAGCTTATATGAAGAAACTGATAGGATACTTACATTAATTAGTGAAGGACACAAAAAAAGAGAGATCTACTAGAGTGCTGGATGTCTACAAATTGGAGAATTGAGCTGAAAAAATAGTCTGAAATTCATGAATTCTTTATTATACAATGAATTATTCAATGAATAATTGAATTCATTATCTACATCAATACTTGACATGGACCTACTGGGTTAGCACCAGTCCATTAACAACAAGTATAGGAAGACAATGTGTCAGAAGTTAACCAGTTTTTGTCAGAGATAAAAACATAGAGCTTTCATAAGATCTGATGGCCATTTCTTTGACTTTATCTAGGATAATATATTTGAGGGGTAGTGTGGGGCCATAAAATGTGTGAAGAATTGATTCATAAAATCCCTTACATGCTTGAGGCAGGGCTATTAACTAAGAAAATGCAAATGACTTGTTAATATCTAGTACACTCATTTGAGTTCTAATGTACAAATTCAGAAGTTGTGTTCACATTTAAGGAAAAAAGTGCAAGAAGTGATTGTTCTTAAAAGCCAGTTGCTTTCTGTTTAAATGGGGTTTCCTTTGTGAACACCTCCAAGTTTTCATGAGAAGTAACATGCACTTTTTTAGCAGGAGCTGTGAATGAACTTTTATATAAAGAATGTCAGTTTCTTTGTACGTAGTAGTTTTTTGGTTTTTTTTTCCTTCATGCCCTAGCAGACACTTTTGGTCTCAGCTTGGGTCAGGGTGGCTGCATTGTAGTTGTGTCCAGTCCTGGCCAGGGTATCCTAGTGATTTGCACCTTAACCCTCATGCCCTGAGTTGATTCTCTGGCTTGATCATGGACCTGCCTCACACTTTGACCAGCAGGCTGTGTCCAACCCTGGAAGTTGCATCCAAGCAGCTAGTGACTTGCTGACCTGTTGCTGACCTGACCTGCTTGCTTGACCTTGGACCTTCTATGTCACTGAGGGCTTCTCTCTGGGAGTCTGGACTCTTTCTTGTCTGAAGGTGTTATAATGAAACATGCTCCACTTGCCGTGCTCAGGTGCCTAAGGATGGCATCCTTGTTGATGAGGACACCATCTCTGTCTGTGTTTACCATGCTCAGTTCTTGGCTCCCCTTCCTGCCAAAACTTGTGATACTGTGTTTTGCCTGCTACTGGGGTTCAAACCACATCTATGGGCAGACTTGATAGAAGCAGGACAAAGTCCTCATGGTCAGGTTGGGGAATGTGTACAACAAAGCATATTGACATTATGAAAAAAGCCAAATGTGATGAAAATGGAAGGTATTTTTTGCATGAAAAGTTCAGGGTTGGAAATATCATCTTCAGCTGAGCATGAATTCTGTTTTAAATGTTCTCCATTTCAAAAGTTGCATTTAATGTGACACTGAATTGTGATGGATATGACTATAGGTGAGTATTTTCTAATTTTTCCTCAAGCTTCACTGCACTCACAAGCCCCTGTGATGCAGGGTAGAAGGACTGCAGTATAGAAAAAAAGATTACACTTTTGATAAATAAGTTCTACATGTAGTGTAAATTGCCATTTGTTTACAGCTGATTTTCCAGCTGTGATCTGGAAACCATCTGACCAGAAGAGAACTCTCCTAAACACTAAACAAAATGGAGGACATGCAGTTAAACAGTGAAAAGGAGGGTTTTAGAAGGAAAATCACTCCTAAGGGGGTTTTCCTCTCTGTATGAAGTAGTCAACCAGATAAGAATGCAGATAAGTCAACAACTATAGGTTTATCTCATTCCTGTAGTTACATTTCTATGAACAATGCGAGTTGGTGTTATCAACTTTATGCAGTGAGGAAAAAACCTCCCCCTGTACCTGTCAATGCTGACAGGTCTATTGTATCTCCTGATTTGCTGTGTGCTAATGCTGGGTAAGTATGGATTCAATATACCACAGCATGGTTTCTACCTAGCGAGTAGCTTGTAGGCTTGTTTGAACTGAAACCTCTGAAAGCTTTCCTGTTTGAAGGTGAATGAATGACAAGGCATTAATCACTTTTTGCTCTGTTTTCTGACTTCTCAGATAATTCTCAGTGTGTCTTCTCTGCAAGTTTTACTCATTCAGGCACTTTAGCACAAAGAGTGTTAAACAAGGAAAGAAAACTCAGACAAGTTGATCTTTTATTTTGCATCTCCTGAGTTACAACTATCTTCAGCCTTCTGTGGCAAACATCAACACCAGATTTTTATTAAACAATCTGATTTTAAACATAAGATTTAAAGGTAATATAGTCAAATGCTTGTGAACAACCGCTTCCTTCTTATCTGAATTAAGATACCTGAATACTAAAAGAGATTTGGCTATGTCAGCCATTCATGTTCTGCCAGCAAGCAAGAAGTGAAAGGTGGTATGAAAAGTAACTGGATTTCCCCAAATTTTAATGGGGGAGATTCTGTTCAGCACACTTTCATTTCTGTTTCCTGGTATTATTAATGAATTTTGCTTAGCTTCTAAGTAGTTCTAAGAACAAATGTTACTGCAGCTGGCATGTAATTGTTAATATTTAACATAATGTTTGATGATAAATTATTATTAGGACAGCAAAAGCCTCCACAATAGCTAATCTCTCTCTTCCATCTCAAGTCACCACTAAAAGGTGTGTTCTCTAGAAAGTGATTTAGACCAAGAATTTAATCATATTGCCCTTTAGAAATCTATCAATAGAAATTAATCAGATTTGGGTTTAATCTACAGCCAAATCTGGGCCCTTGATTACAGAATGAACTAAAGAATTTTTTTCCTTGCTAGGCCATAGATAGGCCTTTAGGAATATCCTTATATCATGCCTACAGGAGCTGTGCAGTAGACCATCTTATTAGGTGCTCTAGAAAGTCGAAAGAAATTAAGGCTTTGTGTTAATGAGCAATTGACCCAAGCCCAGACTACATGTGTGCTTTGCCTGCTCTTTGAGTTTGGTGTTGAGTTTGGTTCCTCCACTTTCTCTGTTGTTTATCTGGGATCATTTAAGCAGAATTACAGGCCACTGAATTTCACCTATGCCAAGGAGGCAGGAGGAAGAAGACGTTTCAAATACTTCTAATGTTTGTTCAGCTGAAAGCAATATCTCTTGACACAACTTCTATTCACAAAAGTTGAACTCTGGAGGATCGAATTATGCTTGATGAGTCAAACTCAGCTATTAGAGGTTGTGACAAGTCCTTGTCAATTTTCTCAGGCATGCTCTGAGAGCAGAAAGGATAAAATTGCCCCCAGTTCGCAGGCAAGGGGCACTTGGGAATAAAACTCTACATTGCTTGTGACTCATTTTGAGTTGCAAACCATAAGACACACCTAGAGAAAGAGGACAAGTTCTGCACATTAGGTGCATCACCCAATAAACTCAGCAACTGATACCATGAGTGTTGAGTATTAGAGAACAATTTTGAAGTAGCTGGGGTCAGTCCAAAGGAAGAGATGTCTTAAAAGAGAAATCGTGAAGTTGTGTCACCTTATATTTCAAGTAGCACAAGTAACTGAGGTAGTAGGTTTAATATTTACACCCTACTTTTGAAACATAAGCTTCATTTTGCTTTTAACTATAGAAATAATGGGATTAACTATTCATCCTTAATTTTGAGGCCCAGAGGAATTACCCTTTAATGAAGGGACAAAGAATACACACTGTCTGTGCCCCAGGACACCTGTGGTGACAGAATGAAAGAATACAGCTAGTATTATTTGCTGCATGGTGAAGGAGGAAGCAAAGTTACATCATTGTAGCAGGGCATCTCATCCCCACCAGAGCTTATCTGTTGCTTGTTAACCAATCAGACAGCTCAAAGAGGACAGGATGTCTTACAGTGAGTAATTCTGTGCCATGGAGTTAACATTTGTCTGGCATCTTCCAGCTGCCAATAAACATCTTACCATTTGTTAAGTGAGATCTGGAAAGATAAGCTGGATTGTTTCCTGACAGACACTTATTTTACACCAAACTTTCACAGAGCAGAAACCTTCTATACATTTCCCTGCAAATGTGTGGAGTTTCGTTCCCGTGAGTAGAGACACCTGCTTTGTTGTTACTCCCCAGGGATTAAGAGAAGGAATCTGTGCATGTTATCATCATTTCAGTGATGACCTACATTTGACTCCTAATCAATACTATTTATTTTGCTAGCTTTAATACAGGCATCTTCATATCATGCACTGTTTTATGTTATGCTTTAATCTACTAGTGGTTCTTTTTAGTTTTATACAGTGTAGTAAGCTATTCTGATTAAGATCTTTCATCTATTATCTCTTGTTTATTTAATAAATAATTCATTTCATAAACAGACTGATCTGCCATCCTCAGAACGTGCAGGCCAGAGCGATTCCTTAAATTTAAACTCTTGCCAAAACCTGAGGCTAAGACACACCTTGCCTGAAGCTCACACTCATCCTGTTACAGTTATGTAACAACAAAAGATAGGAAGGAGAATGGATTCTCTCAGCAAAGGTAAAATTATTGTGTGGAAGAGATCTTGTGTGAGAGTACTCTCAAGGCCAGGCTAGCTTATGCTGCTCAACATTCTTGAAAACAAACCCCTGCTGACTTTTGTTTCAAGAAGGTTCCCAAAAGTGGGCCAATCTGGCTTTGTTTTACCCTTGCCCTGGTGGACCACAAGAAAGAGGGGAGTGCATTGAAGGTCCCTGTTGTGTGCCAGCTAACACAAAGGGAATTGGAGATGATAGTAGGGATGCAATGCACTTAAGGGCATGACTGTACTGTGCAAGGCCACAGGGACTGCAGTATCAGTATCAACACACTTTCAGTGAACCTGGTGACACACCTCCACCGCTGGCTAAAAGTTGGGAAACATCGCTGGTGCTGTCTGCAAAAGCAAATGAAAAATGTGAGGCTTCTCCTCCATTATTGGCTGGAATCAGTGGAAGGTTTGGTTTAACTGAATTTTCAAAGGAAAGGAATGGGTCAAGGAAGAAATTGATCCAGATTTTTGACTCTTTTTAGAAATTATCTAGTTTGTCAGATAGATCATCCCTCTGTCTCTCGCAGCCCTCTGCTGAAGGAAGTGGATGGAAAAGGATTTCATACCATGATCTGAAGGAAAGGCACATGTTTCAGATACCTAAGAATGTCTGAAGAAAAAAATAAATCACACTATGGAGTTTAGACACTTCTGTGAGTTGCTAGCAAGTAAGCAGAAATTTTTTGGATTGCAGTTTTAAATTTGGGCAGCTACTTCTTTTTCTGGATTGAATTACAGGGCACTAGATGTAGTGAAGGAAACAGACTCCATCAAGACCTCCCAGTCTGAACAGGAGACTTGCACAGCAGGTGAGATTATATTTATTTAAATTTATTTAAATTTCATAAACTTTGGACAGTCTCCAGTTCTCAAGTCAGGATCTTTTATTTGATGTTGGTGGGCAGTTACAGCCAACAAGGATAACCCAAGACAAATCCTAAGCAAAAGAACACAAACAGCCCTTCTGTGGAAATTAAAATCACAGGATTTTTCTCTCTTCTCTACCCCCTCAAAAGTTGTTGATTTATTGCCCTGAATCAAAGCATTTAATTAAAAACCAAGAAGTTAAATAGATATTGGATTAATGATTTGTTAGGAGAACTTGTATCTAAAAATTATGGTAAAAAATATAGAGTACACTGCAAAAGGAGAAAAAATAACAACTTTCTAAGAGGAAGACTTACTAAACTTCAAAAGCTAGTAGAAAATATTGAATCAAACATTTCTGCTCTTTCCCATTAGTACTTATTTCTCCAGATTTTACTAATATGAAATTCATCATTCTCCTTATGTAATGAAAGACTACATTTTCAAAATGGACACTTTACTTATTGCTAGAAAACATGTTTAGTTAAAACTTTATCCTGAGACATGCCAATGGAGGCTTCATGCATCACTGTTTGCCCAGGCAAAACTCATATTTGTTCATGTAAATGTCCAGCTAGGACACATAAATATTGATTTGTTTGCATAAGGAAGATATTTTTTCTGGCAAAAGTTTTGACACTGTGGCCTGACATCTAGGCCCAGACTATTTAATGGTCTTTGGAGACACAATGTTAGCAGGCAATTTTTTTTGAAGTTTGCAAAAAATATAACGAATTTGAAAAACATATGTTCAAATATTCAGGTTCAACCACTTTGAATTTTGAATACAGCATTTCAGACAGAATAAGGTTTCACAGAAGGGGAGAGGGTCTCTATTTAAAGCAGGAGCCTGGGAAAATGAAGACATATGTTCAATTCCTGTTACTGCAATAAACTTTACTGACATTGGGCAAGTATCCTAATCACTCAGTCCCTTAGTGCCCAGCTGGAAAAAGCAGGAACACTGGTGCTTATTTTTCTTGTCTTGCTTCATTTGCCTTGAAGGTCTTGGAAACAGAATTGCTTCTGATTATGTACTGTCAGTGCTCACAGGAGTAAGACCCAGATCTCAACTGGAAGCTCCAGGAACCACAAAGAGCGGGACTGGACAGTGTGCAAATACAAGGGTGAAAACTTTCAGTATAGCATTTCTAAACACATTTCCTTAAGTGCCCTTAGAAAAGGGGAGGGAAATTTATTTCTTTTTTTTATTTTTTTTATTTAAGTTTGAGTTAATGAAAATATTTATACTGAAAAATAAATCAATACTCTAAAGATATTGAAAGTAAAATTGAAGTGTTTTAAAATTTAGGTATCACTTCAGCAATTTTACAAAAAATAAGGCCAGAAAATTAGCATTGAGAACTACAACACTAATATCAATTTCTGGTGCTACTCTTCAAACTGGTGGTAGAGAAACTTACTTTTTTCCATGAAGCTCTGGAAAGTTGTGTTAGGTGGGGAAAGCAGGTACAGGTAGTTCTCTCTTTGTACAAAGATTTGTTTATGAAAAAGGGCAAACACAGCATGATGTAAGACAGAAAATGTCAAAGAATGTCTTTATCCCTTTGCAGCCAGGATTGAGCATTAGTCACTTTCATGGATGCACACAGCCTGCCACAGCAAACCAGCAACCTTGTGTCACTGGTAAAAATACCATTTTTGTTCGGTTTCAAGCTTTAATACTTATAATTAAAAATAATAATTTTCATTATTAAAAAGAAAATGCACAGTTTGAGGTCATGGATAATGATAAAAAAATATTTATTTTTTCAGTAAAATTGGGCTGTAAGAAAAAGAATATCAAAATGCAAATTGTTTTCAATTGTCACAGAACTGAAAGGTGATTATAACTATGGTAGCAAAATCATCTGACTTATGCCATTTGATAATCAGCCATTGGCTGTTTTTTTTCATAGTAAAATAAAAGGGTGAAAGCTGTTCCATTTCAGATCGAATGAAACTGTTAAGCTTGGGTGAGGTTTTTTTGTTTGTTGTGGGTTTATTTCATTTTTTTATTATTTTTCATCTATTTCACTATTACATGTAATTAACTTCTAAGGTGGAACTTTTTGAATAAAAAAAATTTCTGTTTTGAAAACATCGATATCAAGTTGATATCTTTTGAGTTAAAACAACCTAGGTTTAACAAATATTTTTATGTTTTCTCTGTATAAAGAAAGGAGTAAAAACTGTTTCAGCAACACTAGACATATCTTGGTTCATGTCACTGGCATAGAAAAGTTGCCAGCTTCCAGGAAACTCTTGAGACTTATTGCACACCATCAACATTAATATGTATGGAAAAAATTACAACTATTTGAAATCAAAGGAAATCTGGCCATACTCAAGTGTGATATAATTTTAAAATGACCAAGTCTTATGAATTTCAGGATATACCTGGGCTGACAATAATCTGTACTCACCTATAGGGAGCTTTGCAAAGCTGCAAGATTCAGACACAAAAATTATTAAGAATTTGGTAACAAGCAACATTTCCAGGTCACTATAGCTGCATGACTTTCAGTGGAGTGAAGAGCCACATTCTACTCAGAAGTGTTTCCTCCTCGGGAGCAAAAAGTGGTGATGGATGAAGTGTGGGATAACCAGCATCCTCTGTTTTGGCCAATGAACTGTTCTTGAGGTCCAAAACCTTCTCTCTAAGTAGTGGCATGAATGTGAGCATTGCTGAGAAGTCAGGTGATAATGTAGCTTTTTCTTTACAACTCTGCTCTTTGCTGGCCTTCTTTATTACTATCATTATCAAAATAAGACCTAGATTTTGAGAAAAGAAAGGGGTGCACTTTCCTTTTTGCTATGCATACCCAGAAAACAAATCCCTGTTCCAATAATTTGACAACCAGCTCCCATGGCTATTTCACTGCAGAACCAGAACAATTTTGAAATTGTTCCTCTTGCCACACATAACTCTCCCCTGAATTACTCTGGTGAAGGCCTTGTTGATCTGTTTCCTTAGCAAGAGCCAATAAAGAGCTGAATTAGGTGATTCTCAAGTCAGCAAAGGCTTTTGAAGCAACCATTTCATTATCTTTCCTCCTTTCTCCCTTTTCCCCCCAAAAGGGGACCAAGTAGCTCCATTCCTGAAACCTTAGGCAAACACTGGAGGCCTTATCAGGCCCCACACCAGAAAACAAGCTCTGGGTGGTAACCCTCGACCCTTGTTTCAGAAGGGATGTATTTTGCCTCCTATGGAAAGATCTGTGCCGTTTCCAGCCAGAGGTTGCAGAAAGTTATAGAAACCTCCTGGTTCCACATGTGTCTGGGAGTATTTTACACGACTAGGTTATACCCATAATTTGTCTGTTCTTTTACAGGGCTTTCTCTCACACAGCAATTCCTGTCAGGCTCCCCAGCACTTGCCATTGATCCCAGCCAAGCTCAGACATCCCTTGGGTGGAAATGCAGAGACAGAACTGATGCATCAGTTTAATGGCACCCACATATCCTTCATGTCATCAGGATCTCTGTGTAACCTCTTGGGAGTATCTCCCTGTCCCATTTTTGCTACAGAGCTGTACAATAGGTCAGGGAAAGAGTCAGCAGGATGTGTCGATGTGTCCTGTAGGGTCATTCTCTGATCTTAATTATTCTGATGTAGTTCCTCTGAATTATAGGTGCCATTTTTGCCTGTGAAAAGATGATCTAAGGTTTGCCCTGAACCCTGACTTTATAAACATGGTTTTCTTATTCCCCCTTTCCCTTTGTCTAACAGATGGCTTTACAGAACTTCAAACACCAAGGAAATTTGATGTGCTATAAAGAGTGGAACATCATAGAATTTACTTCTTTTTTTTCTTTTTCTTTTTTTTTTCTTTTTTTTTTTTTTTTTTTTTAACTGAGTACTGAGGAAGCAATATGAAGTTATGAAGTCTAGTGCTAGCTAGCAGTGCTCAAATAGTAAGATGAACTCTGAATCCCATGAATAACAGTTACTCAGTGTGTCTGGTAAATGATGCATTGCTTATTTTATCCACAGTGTAGGGGTTAACCACAGGGAATAGAATTTTGGGAATCTTTAAGACAATTCTCACACAAGTGTATTAAAACCAGATGCATGAAAAATATGCCACCAGGGAAAATAAAGATTAAAAATATTATTTAAATGTAGTAGTACATATATAGTAAACATAACAGTATACATTAATAGTTAAATATAATTTAAAGGGTTTTTTTGTATTTTCAGTGAAAAATTAGTGGATCATTATTTTCAGGTGATATCTTCTGACATCAAAAGATATCAAGAAATATTTGCCTGGAAAATTGCTCTGTTAAGAAATAAAAATACATGTATTGCTTGTTACTACATTAAACCGGAAAAAGCAGAGAGGGTATGAAAGATTCTTTCACATGGACTTTACTGGTTCCTTCTTTGTCTCATGTACAAACTCATTGGCTTCAAATGCTTTCTTAGAGTTGAATTCTAAGCTGAACTGTATCCATGTTATCCATGTTCCAATGGCCTCTACATGTAAATGTCTTTGTATCTACAGCAAACACTCTTGGCCGCTTATTATCCTGTATCCCAAATCATGTGAGTCCTGTTTTCTAGAGTCTCTAACCTCAGTTTAATCTGGAATCATCACAAAACGTACTGTGACTTTACAGTCAATTAACCAGTTTTCAGTAATTCAGAAATCTAGTGGTTTGCTAGGCTCAGGTAGACATCTGGAATTGGTACTAATTCATTGGATATTTTTTAATTTTAAAAAAGTTAAAAATTAATGGAAATGTAATTCTAATAGATCTTGTTTCTGTTTGGGCACAATGGTCCTACCAAAAAATTCACATTCAAACACTGACTTGTTATATATGCAACAACAACTATTTCAAAAGAGGTTTTATGTAAGGATGCAGTGTGTGTTCTGTAATGCCAACTGCTCACAAATCAATCAGATTTATGAAGAAGTTCTAACCTCCACACAGAGTAAGTAAAATTCAAGGCCCAGAAAGAGAGAAAATCAAAAATTAATTAGAGAAAAAGAAGTAAAATAGTGCAAATATCTAAGAGAGAAAACTCCAGTCACTTTACCTTGTATGACCCTGCAGGGTCTGCTTTCCACATCCATTTATGACAAGTGTGCTTTAGGAACTTGCTTTGCAAAATAGCAAATTGAGTGCAAATTGAAGAGCAGTTTTGGTGTGCAGATAGCAGACATACACGCAGGTAGCGTGGTTCACAGATTTTTCCTTACCTGGATGTAACCACTGTCATCTTCTTCCCTTAGCTGGGTCCGCATCTAGGAACAGAAATGTTATTAAATTCTTCATATCACATACTTAAAAGGAATAATAATCAGGGCTGACAATGAGGCAGAAAGGGTGCTAGGCATCCTGGACCACCCTAAAAACTTACCACATTCTTCCTGTTCGCTCTGTGTTGTACTTTTAGTGTGGTGAGCCACACATTTTAAAAAAATGTTAAAAGCTCACCATGAGATATTCAATGAGTTTTTATTCTAGCATATTATACAGCACTTCAGCCCACATAAATGATCAAAAATCACTACTTTCACAGGTATTAATCTTCATTAACACCCCTGAAATCTTTATCAAAGATTTCTTCTTATGTATCAGCTGTTCTTCCTCACCAAAAAGTTTTCTCAATGCCAGGTGTTTCTCATCCTTTTTGTATGTGCTCATCATGCATCCTCATAAAAAATGTGTAGACCAAGATACAGATATCCAGCATTGCTTCTCTCCAATGGTTGTTGGTGCCTAAATATGCTCACTAGAGGAACAGAAAATCATGCTTCTGCTGCACATCATTCACAAGGCATTATTAGCAAGAAATGTTTCCAAGTATTACACTGTTTGATTTCTTGGTAGTATCAGATTATTACTAAACAAGCTTGCTCAGCCTCCCCTCATAGTTTTAGATTTATTTGCCACTTCAAGCACAGCTTTTAAACAGTCATTTATATCCCCTTTTTTATCTAATTCATGGTAACTTGACCACCAGGATGCATCAGCACAAATTAGAAGTCAATAAAGGCCACCTAAAACAAGGAGAGATTTTTGCAGTTACCATGGCAGTTTTGCCCTTCCCATTATAATCACTACTTCTTACCTTATCATGGCATAGAACCATAGAATCATTTAGGTTGGAAAAGACTGATCATGAGGGCCAACTGTTCATCTAGCATTGCCAAGTCCACAACTAAACCACGTGTCTCAGTGCCACACCCCCATCTTTCCAATACTTCCATGGATGATGACTCCACCACTTCTCTGGACAGCCTGTTCCAATGTTTGACAACTCTTTCAGTGAATTAATTTTTCAAGTGAATAAAGCTTTCACGATATCCATTCTAAATCTCTGCTGGTGCAACTTAAGGACGTTTTCTCTTGTCCCATCACTTGTTGCTTCAGAGAACATGCCAGTAACCTCTTCATTACAACCTCCTTTTGGTCAGTTGTAGACTCTGAGTAGCATCACTTCATAACAAATTAGGCAGACATCTGATTCTCTTGTTACATTCTGCAAAGATGGAGTTTTATACTTTTCCTGGGAACCCAGATTTTTCATTGTGACCACAGTACTCTCTTGAACTGTATCATCCCATATCTTCTTGCAAAATCATGTATTTTTATCTTTTCTCAAGCAGTTGACAAACTGAAAATACTTGAGCCACGATATACTTGGTTTTCTGTAATGCCTTCATATTTCTTTATTAAAACCTCTGTGTAACTCTTAAGCATATATAAAACTCTAAAAATCAGATGGGTTCTTGTGAGCTAAAAAGTTCCTGTACCTACCAAAATACTACTTTGCATTAATTGTATTTTTTTCAAAATTCCTGACACAGAAATAAGTTAGATGTCATTTACACCTTCTTATGTTTTAATAATTCATTGGAAATTTTGTTGTACTTTTATTACCTGGTTGTTTTCTTATGCTCTTTTAAAAAATTTGCTTTCACAAGTGATTCTGATGCCTAGAAAAGGTCTCTGAATCTGTCTCTACTCACTTCACCAAGATGATACTCATTAAAACTGCTTTCTTAATATGACTGTATATCTTATAACAGAATACAGTATCAATGCTGTCTGTATACTTCAATCCGTGCTTTTTTAAAGCCCACTCTTGGTAACCAACATTATTGTGTGGTTCCTGCCTGTTTTGGATTCTCTGTTTTAGCCATGCCTCTTCTTTTATTTTCATGTCTTTGAAGGAGTGTTTTTCTCTCCTGCACAACAGTGGCCCAAATCACAACTGGGTTCCATCAGGCTCTGTGTCAGTCTGTCTGTCTTAAGGCAGCTTGTAGTTGATCTAGTAGGTAAGAATTTCATTTCTGAATGTTAACATATTCTTGCAAATACCACTGTGAGTACAATGAGCTGATCATTCTAATCCCACTGTAGGCAGCTGTGTTACAGGTAGAGTCCTTTCTTATTTTCCTGCTGTAATGCCTTTGTGTAAGGGTCATTTTAATGTCAGTGCTGATAGGTGGTATGGGCTCCTTCAAGTCCACTATAGACTCTACTTATGTTTCCTCAGTGAGAACACACATGCAGCCCACAAGCTCCCAAAGCACTCAGGCCAGCCCTGGGCAGCACAGGCCATGCCAGCAGTGAGACTGGGAAGACCATCACCATTCCTGGGAGAGATGGCTTGCTCTGCACAGCATCTGAGAGGCACAACACCTGCTGATTCCACATGCTCGAGGGGATCACAGGAATACTATGCACTCCACTATGGGTACAGCACATCACTGTTCAGGGGGCAAGAGTAAGAGGTTTCTTACACTTGTATTTAACATGGCACATCTCCTGTTTTTGCATACTTGAGTACTGATGAGACAGAAAGGTTCAGGAAGACCACGTGGGTTTCCCTGCCCTGATAATCCTTTCTCCTCGAACACCTCAGCCTGGCTTAGCACAGTTATACTGGAGAGACACCAGAACATAGCTCAGATGCCTCCCAGGGGCAGACTTTCCTGGTCCACAGGGCCTGGGAAGCCAAGAACATCACCAACACCCACACCTGCCTCCATGGCAGCTTGGGGCAGAGAGGACAAGCTCGACCTTCCCAGCCCCAGCAGGCACAGAACCCCTGGGATTTTGCAAATCTGTAGGATTCTAGGATGAAGGTCACAGTAAAAAAAACCTTTGAGATGTAAAACCCACACTTATAAACCCATAGGTATACTAAATTTAAAATGTAAAATCAAGTTTAACATTTTTTCCTTTCATGCTCTACAATTCAAACATTTGTGCTTTTAAACTACCATTGATTTAATTAGTAATGTGTTTATTAACATTTGGAGCAGTATAAAATATGCTATCACTATATGAATTACATTTCAGCAAATAAATTTAAAAGAATTGCAACCATAAAAAACTTAGCTGAAATATATTCATACAGTATATGTCTTTATACTACAGCACTTTTAACATATTCTTAAGGTCGGCATTAAAATGCTGCTTCAATTCCTTCCTTCAAGTTTGCTCACAGTTTGTTTCAAAAAGTAACTGCACCAGCAGATTTTCATACTCAGAGGTTCCATTTCTTTTCCATTCTGCTGAGATCAGGATGTGCTTTAGAGATAGTTGCTCTTCCACATTTGGCTGAGATTTTTGCCTTTGATGAGATCAAGACATTCCACGTTCTCAGTCTGTTTTCTGTACCTGGGTAACATACCTGTATTATCATACATCATTAATATTTATTTGGCTTTATATCCAAAGGAGATGAATATTCAGGCTTTGCCCAAGGGCTGAGCTAAGACGGCTGGATCCCAACCCTTGGCCCATCCCCTCCAGCCTGTCCAGAAGGCTCTGCTTGCAGCAGAACATTTGGCATAGCTCCCAGGGCCGTGGGAACACACACGAGCTGCCACCATGACTGGAGGCTAATTTAGAGTAACAAGCAAATTCAAGGAGGACCAAAGCAGCTCACAAACAAGCGGCAGAGCTTGCTTCAGAGGCAGAGCTTGCTTCAGAGGCAAAGCTAAATTTATCAAGCAACACATTCTGTCCACTCATTGCTCATTCATCTCTAACGACTCTGTTTGTGAGCATAATTATGTTTTTCTGCAGTGGTTGTTTGAGAACATTTTTCTGACTATATCATGAAGCAACATTCTAACCCAAAATAAAGCTTGTTTGTTTGTTTGGCTGTTTGAGTAATTAAATTCCAGATGAAAGATTTGGCTTCTCCAAGGAGGGCACAGAAGATCCTTTCCAATAGCCATGGAAAAGTATTTTATATCAGATTTGTTCCTTAGTCACAGCATGCATAAAATCATTCTTAGTATAGCTTCCTGGGTTTTTTTTAAGACTAAAATGAACTTCAAAACTAGGTTAAGGTATCTATGAATGATAACTTACTGTAGCAGGAAACAAGCAGGACACTTGAGTCCTTTGAAAAGCAGAACCATATTCATTTACCATTTTTATTTACGTCTGCTAAATTACTCTTAAGCCAGTCATTATTCCAAACCCAAGAATAATGCTTCACTAGATGTGCTGCAAGCCATTTTTGAAAATAAGTTGTAATATTAGAATTGAATATTTATGGAAGGTAGTAAGTATAGCTCAGAAAGCCTGACAAGCATATTTTTTTTAACCTAAAAAAAAAAAAGGTTAATTGGATATATCTGAATGAAAGAAAGCTGAAGTTTTAAGTGGCCACTGGAATATCATAAGTAGCTAATGGGTGATGTCCCACTTAGTTTATCTTTGCTGCAGGGAAACCTACTCAACATCTTCTATATTCACATTAATTAAAATAAAAATCATAAATTGCTTGTTAATTTTTTTTTAACAGATCTGTGGTCATGCTGTGTGAATTTCATGCTCAATTAAAGCATTTTGCTCCAGATTACACTTAAAAAATTCTTGCGGCCCTACTGAAATTGGCAGGGCTACAAATGTCTACAAGTTTGGAATACTATGCCCCCATCATGTGCCAGTATATAACTTTAAATGTGAGAATAAACTCCAGAAAGATGATTATGGAATAAAATTAAAAGAAAATTCATCAACAGGGTATAAAACCAACAACAATCTTTCACTCTGCCCTTGAAGGATTACACTCCCTTAAAATACTGGCAAGTTGAGTTGTGCAAGTTGTACATATCGAGCTCCTTCTGAAAACTGATGTCTGCTTTGAAACACTGGGCTTTTGTGAATCACTTCGAAGTTTTACTTGATCTAATGCTGGGTTATCCAGAAGAATGTTTTTCCGTCCAAGGCCTCAGCTGCTCTTATGTGTCTTCGCTGCTCACCATCACCAAAACTATCAGCTCATGTGCTTAAATTAAATGGGAATTTAGAGAGAGCCAGGCAAGCACTAAAAGCTCACACTTAGTTCACAACAATCAGAATTTATAAAACATGCCGTGCAATGAAATGAATACATTTAGAGCCTGGGTTTTGATTGCGGCTATTTGAGAGAATAAGGAAACACACATATCAGATATTAGTCTTTTGACTTGGAGGTGTATTCATGCTGCAATGATGAGAGAGGAACATTACCCTCCAGACCCTGTTCACACCACCCTCAAAGCAAATGGCAACAGCCCAGCAGTCATAAAAGAGGCCAAGATGTGTCAAGAACATTTTTCAACAACATGATGACCTCTGTGTTTTCTTTCACATGCTTCTCATTACAAAGAAATTAACAAAAGAAAAAGGGCTTCATAAAGTGGTTGGAAAAGAACTTATGAATTAAATGGTAATTAAATACATAACAAGAAACTATCAATTCATGAAGAAAACAACAGACAGGATTAAATAGCAACAATACCTTTAAATCATAGCCCTCATAAAGTATAAAAAATAAAAGCATACCTCATAAATATATGTTTGAATTCAGAAGGAGAACTGCATCTGCAATGAGACAGTTACTGGATGAGCAGACATATTGTTTAAGCAGATTCAAATTCACATCAAGAACAATATTTGGGTACTAAAATTTAAGTCTACCAAGGAACATTGTTTCTCTAGCATTTCTTAATGTGGCAGCACAAAACCTGTCAGAATAGTAGCTGGTTTAAATATAAGCCATATAGAAATCTGGAGAAGTGAGAATAAGTAGAATGAAGGGAAAGAAAAAAAACAAAGCAAAGCAAAGTAACTTTCTCCAAAACACCTCCAAAAATAGGCAAGAATAGGCAAAAATCCTACATGTAATGAAAGACAGGGAGCAGAAAAAGTACAGCATGAAACAAGAGGAAAGGAAGTATGCATGTAGTACTTTTAAGCATGTTGAAGTGGGTATTGATAGAGAAATAATAAAATTTTATCAGCTTCATAGGATTTCAGCAGGCAAGTTTAGAGATATCCTAGGATAAGCAAAGAAGGACTTCCCAAACAGAAAAGAAATAAAGCAAGCAATGAGTAAATGGTGTCAAGAGCTGTTAAACAAACACACAATATTAAAAAAATTATTAAAAAATATTTTCTCAGGAAAACAATTATAACTCATCACATCTCAAAAGAGCAAAAGACCCCATGAAAAAGATTGCATCTAAAAACCTTACAAATTAACACTGTAACAGAGGACCAAGGTGCTGATATCTCAGAAGGTGTCATGTTGGTATACTGGAAAAAATGAAAAAATTCATCACAGGTACACATTCTTTGAAGGAAATACTTCAGAAAAATGCTGGTATTGAATAGAATGTATTTCTAATTGAGTGCTAAGAGTTGCCAGAATTCAATTATTTGTTGCTTTAAATTTATCCATTTAAAGATAGATAGATAGATAGATAGATAGATAGATAGATAGATAGATAGATGATAGCTAGCTAGATAGATAGATAGATAGATAGATGTCAAATTTCAAAGAAAATCCTGAAAGGAAAACCCATTAGTGGGATACAAATCAGAGCTAAGCTAAAGTGCAGCTCCGTAAAAAAAGCACTGAAGGGGAGTTTATGGACTTTATTGCAAGGGACATGCCAGAAGCAACACTGGACACACAGGTATAACAGAGCTACCTCTGTGCCCTTGGCTGTGTCATAGCAGCATGGAAAATTTTCTGCATGCTATAACATTCACCTTCTGTGCAGATGAAATCTGTGTTTTTGTGTCATGATAGCATTTCACCAGGAAAAAAAACCCAACAAAACAACAACAAACAAAAACCTTCTTAACTTCTGCATCTGTTTTGGTGTGCATATCATACAATATATGTAATTTTAAAAATTACTTTACTGGATTTGAAGTGTGCTGTATTCCTGTAGATTGAAATCAAACTCTTGAGAACAGGTGGGAGTGGAATGTCTCTCTTAAAAAGCAGATCCAGATTTAGCTCAGTGTATCACTCTTGCTTCTTTTCAGATGCAAAGGTCCAGTACTGCATCACCCAAAGAGATGGGACTTGTTACAAACAGAATATTCATTTAGTTGTCTTCCTATACTGTGTACCTTACATATAAGCTTTGCAATTTTACCTCTTCTTATCAGAGCTTTACACATGTAAAAGCTCTTCCATTTTATATTTGACTGAAATTCTGCATATTAATCAAGCACTCTGTTTGTGTTAGGTAATGTCCAGAACACAGTGTTTAGGCACATCCATTAGTGGCATCATTACATTTGACTGGCTTCCTTAGTTATTAAATGTTACTGTGCACCCAGTTCCCTGTTAAACTCGAGTCACAAAGAGGGCTGTGCTTTGTGATGAACAAAGACAGTACAAGATGGTGGAATTCTCATTCTCTGTGGAATATAAGATTCTGTATGTCAGATGAACAAAAGAAAACTGAGGGTAAAGTTTTTTCATTAAATCATTTCAGCCCCCTTCTCTATATGTTTGCTTTAACACATTAGATCTTTAAATTGTAACTTTGTTCTTTTCTTAAAATAAAAATCACTTACAAACATCTGTTCATGCTAAAGTTTACGGAAACAACATTTTCCATATACATTTGCTAAACTTCATGCAACGGTATTTTACATGTGCATTGCAGAGGTTGATGGTTATCCACAATAAACACATTTTTATAGAGGGAAATGGCAACATGGCCTTTCAGGATGTGACCTAAAGAACATGACAGTATTACTTGTCATTGTTAATGAGTGTAATTGAGGTAAGACAAAAAAAAAGTTACAACACAGTAACACTGTATACAATACAGTATAAATTCCTTAATATAAAGCATTATAAGAATGCTTGCACTGTGCTGTAAACCACCAAATATCTGCATTGGGAGAATAATAAATTTGCAAAGTAAACTTTTTAGGAAGTATGTAATGTAGGAAGTAAAATTGCTGTGCAACTTTAACTGAGTGCCATTGTGCTTTCATATATTCTTTGGTAAGTGAACAAATTAATTTTGTATCAGTTTTCTTCAGGATTCTTACCTCATTTCAAAACTCAGTCAGTCAGTCAGTAAGTGTGGAAATCTACAACATTTCACAATTAATTTTCCGTAAGCTCACTAGTGGCATTCATCACTGCAGCTTCTGAATGAAAGTTATTTGAAATTGTCAGCTAATTTATGTTTTAGCATTTCTGTGAAAGCACAAGGTTGGCTACCCCCAAACTGCAGAGCTAAAGCAGAAACAAAGAGCAATTAAAGACAAAAAATATTCAATAAGTATGGATGTCCATTTTGGGATGCCTCATAATTAGGACTTTAAGAGCACTTGGTGATATGCAGCATTTTATATATACAACATTAGGATCTCGTTGATTCCATGCCATCCACAGGCAAAAGTGTAAAGTGGTAGCAGAACAACTTTGAAGTGATAATGGATAAAACAATTGATTTAGGGAATTCTCACATGTCTACAACAAATAAAATTCAATTATCTGAACAGCATCCCAAGAGGAACTTTTGTTTTCCAGCTCATCCCACCCCCCAGTTGCCTTGTGCATCCTCCAGTTTCTGCAGCTAATGTAGGCAGCCTACAGAGAGCAGACTCCTTGGCTGTGCAAGCCTTCTCCACTGTGAGGACACAGTCCATCCTGTGTAAAAAAGGGGAGTGGAGCAAAGAATGAGTGCAACATATAATTGAATACTCTTTCATATTTCACAGTGGAGAAGGAGAAAAGCACTTTTTTTAACAATAATATTAACAACAACGTGATTTTGCTTAGAATTCTGCTCCTGTGGATCTTTGAGGCTTGGAACAATACAATATGTTTACTTACTTTTGTAGGACTACATTATGTTGTTAAACTGTATTTTAATGACAGAAGTTCATTAATACGACAAATGTTGTATTAAACACATTTCAGAAATGTTTCAACAGATAAGGTATGTCCTTGTCATAACCTGTAAAATAAATAAGCACAGCATCTCTGATATTGAACAGGAGAATAGGGGCTAGTTTACTGTCTTCTATTTACTCTTAAACTCCTAAATGGAAAATTTAGGTCCTTTCAATAATGACTCAGCAAGTAGCTGCTGTCTTCTGCAAGGAAGGAGACTGCTAGAATATATCTCTTCAGAATAGCTCTACTTTTGATACTGCTATATAATCTAATGATACTTTAAAACATATAGGAGCCTTTTTTGGATTGTACAAAAATCATACTCTTCATATATCAAAAATGGGATCTAGAACGATAAATGGTGATTTTACAAACATGTCCTTCCCTTCCCTTCCCTTCCCTTCCCTTCCCTTCCCTTCCCTTCCCTTCCCTTCCCTTCCCATTACCAATAGTTTTTATATAGCTATTTTGACTGATGGGAGCAATAACTGGACATTATTTACCTGGATACTGTAGCTACTCCTTCCAATCCATGTTTGAGGATAGATTCTAGCACTTTTTCAGTGGTTGATTTTGCATAAAGAGTAACTAAAAGTTTATGAGAGCAGTATATAATTCAAAGAATTATTTTCCTCTTCTAGCTGGTTAAATTAACAAGCAGAATAGATGGTACAATCAAGAATAAGCCCCTTGATTTTAATTTGTTTCCCTTGGCATAACTCAATGCTGTGGCTTCTACTCACTTCACTCCTGAGCACCTTCTTTTTACAATCCAATTCAGGTCTGTAGTGTAGAATTAAAATTTCGTCATTATTCTCTTTTGGACACTTTTGGAGCAGCTCTCCACAAAATTATTGCTCATGACTGCTTTTCATATTATTAGGTTCAGGCTGTGACTTCCAGAATAAGGTAACAAGAAATTAGCTTCTAAAGGGAAGAGGCAAAGGGGGCTGCCTTAGCTATGTCCACTCTATGGCTAGTATTGATCAGACTTGGTAAGGGGACAGAAAAAATGAGCCCTGAGGGACCACAGATAGCAAGACCAAGGGAGAAACTGCCTCTATTTCTCCTTCTGCCTCTCCAACAGTGATGTTTTCTTTTTCTGATTACTTAAAAAGGTCTAGAAAAGTTTAGGGTGCAAATGTACCATGCAGAGAATATTCTCATGGCAATACCAAATAAGCAGGAAATTCAGACTACCTTGAGGAAATAAGGTTGTGTACTGGTATTACAGAAGCTTCTTTCAACCAGTTAGCAGAAATAATCTGATAGCATGACCTTTGAGAGATCATAAAACACGAGGGTCTTAGATATCATTCTCACTTATCTGCTTTAAAGAGTGGAACTGCACTTTAATGAACCAAGTTTGAATGTTTGTAATCCAGCAGATGTCCGCATATTTAAAATTTCCCCATGGGTGAAACAACTATGTGGTTTGAGTACCAGATGAGTTGATCTGGAATATTTTATTATTCTGATCTAGCCTGGTGGTCTCTAGAAGCCAATAATTCTATTTTCAGCTTATTTTCTTCTTTCCTAATTTTCCCATAACCGTTTAAATAAAAATATCCATCAAATCATGTCTCACTGTTACTGGACATGGTTCTGGGGTTTAATGTTGTTCTTTTATCTCAACAGTTGTATTCAGATATTTCTCTGGTGTCCTGGTTCTGCATGTTTTTAAGTTTCCACATGAGCAGGAGTTTTCTACATCTTCGTATTGTTTCCCATCCTTGACATAGACTTCAGCCTTAGACAGAATGCTGGCAGACTGGTTCAGAGCCAACATGTAGGCAACAGTGCTAAATGGAGCAACAAACTCTCTATTACTTGTCTCTATCATAAATCTAAAAATCTTGTTGTTTTTGGCCTGTATATGTCACTGAACTCCTGACAGAGCAGTTACATTATAGGATTTAGTTAAAGTCACTTTTCTTAAAGTAAGAAGTAAGAAGCCCAACCAGGAAGACAATCCAGGTCAGTTGTAGGCTTGGTCCTAAAGACCAAGGGGTCCAGAGAATTTCTTTATTTGGGAAGAAAGAAGCCCTCTGTCTCTCTTTCTCTTGTCTGTAATAAATAACCTCTGGATCTACATTAAAAACAGAAGCAGGGTGAAGAAAAAAGTTCTTTCACAGTACTATCTGAGTATTCTGTTTCTTAATCTACCCACTGTTTTGAGCAGTAGTTTACAGCAATGACTGTGCATATGTCAAGGAAATCCATAACCTTGCATGTGCATCTAGAAAAGGAATAAATTAATACAGGAATATTATGCGCCTCTTTATAGCAGAAGGGAAAACATGAAAGTAAAGGAAATATGAAAAAAAAAATGCTCCTATCTGCTATACTCCTATCTTCAAAGAAACCAAACATTATTTCAGGAAGGACAAAAAGGAAAATCTGGGGAACTGCAGGCCACTCTGCCTCACATCAGTCCCTGTGAAGATCATGGAGCAACTAATTCTGGAAGCCTTTTCTAAACACATGAAGGACAAGGTGATCAGAAGTCAATGTGGCTTTACCTAGTGGAAGTCATGCTTAACCAAGCAGATCCCTTCCCAGAGTGTCACCTTGTCAGATGATGGGAAGAATAACCAATGTTATTTGCTTCAACTTTATTAAGGCCTTTGGCACAGAGTCCTATAACAATCTTGCAGGCAAGGTGACATTGTACGGGTTTGGTAAATTGATGGCGAGGTGGATTGAATGTGGCTGAACAGCCAAGTCCAGGGGGTGGTGATCAATAGCACAAAGTGCAGTTGGAGGCACCTCACTGGTGGGGTACCCCAGGGGTAGGGAGGTACATGTTGTTTAATAGGGAAGCCAATGTTGTTTAACTTCTTCCTTAAACACCGAGACAATGTGGCAAAGTAAACCCTCAACAAGTTCAGAGGCAAAAAATATTGGAGGAAGTGAAGATCAACAGAGGGTGGAACTGGACAGATAGGAATATGAAAAGGGAAATGCAAAGTTCTGCAAATGCAGAGCAATAACCCCATGCACCAGTATGCACTGAGTTTCTGAGGAACAGCTCCATAAAGGAAGAGCTTGGGATCGTGGTGGACAACAAACTGAATGCCAGCCAGCAATATACCATAGTGACAGAGGTGACCTACAGCATTCTGGGCTGCATCAGGAAGAGCATTACCAGCAGATTGAAGAGTGTTACCTTTTCTTTCCACCCGATACTGTTGAGGCCATGTCTGAAATACTGAGCCCAGTTCTGGACTCCGCAGTCCAGCTGGAGAGATATGGACTTACTGGTACAAACCCAGTGAAGGGCTGTGGAGATGATTGAGGGACTGGAGCACCTCATATGAGGAGAGCTGAGACTCTCCTGCCTGGAGAAGCTTCAGGGGAGAATCTCATAAATGTGTGTAGGCACCTGATGGGAGGCAATGAAGAAAACCAAGCTGTTCTCAGTAGCGCCCAATGACAGGACTCGAATATTCAAATATTCAAATATTGGTTTGGACATTCAGAAAAATCTTTTCAGTAACTTAATATATTTTAAAACCAATTTTTAATATGTAAATAAACAATTCCAAAAGTTATTTCTAGGCAATTTTCACTCATTTAACTACATGTTTAATTTGTTTTGAAAACTGTAAAACTTTCATTTTTAAACAATGACAGGTAGACTTCCATCAGACGCTTTTCACAAAAGTAGAATTTTCATTTCCTGGAATGCACTGACACATTAAAATTTCACCTGTCCTAAACTGAAATAAAGGAAATAATAGGACTATTTTTTAAATTCACCCAAGGTAAACTTAGATGAAAAGTTTTAATTATGACTCTTTTTTTCCCCCCAATTTATAATATTGAACACAATCCTGAATGAAATATCTTCCAAAATGAAACATTCAAATACTCTGTCATGACAAGATTATAAAAAAGTTATCAGAATGCTTTGTTTTGATTGAAAGCAAAACAAACAAAATATAGTCAATCCTGACACATTCCCACATAACATTTACAACAGAATTAATTGGCATTTTCCGAAAAACATTCTGCTCAAAATGTCTAAGCCCCTCCACTGACAAGTGTATAGAATCACTGCTCTGTCCCAGGCAAGCCCCCACACATGCACACATCCTGTTGCACTGACAAGATATCTATTGAGAATGTTGGCCTTGTTAAGGTGGAATTGCCTTGCTATATTCATATCACCAAGGCAGAATAAGGAGGAAAAGTAGAGGAACCATTCTCAGAGGGGTGTTTTAAATGAGTAGGCTCTCCTTGTGCTTCCCCTGAGACAATCCTTTACCCATTGGTTTTGCTCCAGACCATACCTGGGAGCAGCATCTAGTCCTTTTATAGGTCATTTAATATTATTGCATGTTTATGAGGAAGAATTTGGATTTTTTGACTTCATAAAACTAACCTGTTTGGGAAAAAAAACCCCACCCACCATAATGCAGTTAATGGGGTTCTTTTAAACCATTATCTTTAAAAATGTTCCAAACCAGTCCCAAAACATTCTACCAGAGGAATATGAATTAACCACAAAAGCTTCTTGGTTCACATCAGGCTTCAGTTAACCATGTAAAAGTATCACACATGTTTTACCATGATTGTCATGATTTGCTGCTCTTGATTCCCATAATCACATTAGCATTTGAAAGGTGATCTACTTCTTAAACTCATTGTTGGTTTTGTTTTAGTCCTTTCAGATTTATTAAGTTTTTTATTAAGACAAGAAAGTAACTTTCTCCTTTCTCCTTCATTCAACTTATCAGAGAATTTATAAGGCCAAAAATCTTCTTTTTTCTCCTCACTTTCTTTGGTACACTGACTTGCTGTAAAGATCTCTGCCTTTACTCCAAGATGCAAAATTTCCTGCAAAGAATTCTTGAAAACTGAATGATAAATGCTCACAGGGAATCCCTTTAACTGATTCACTTTGCAGTTGTCTCTCGTCTTAAATGCTTTGTTGATGGGAAATTTTAGGTTTTTTGTATGACCATATCAGAAAAGAGAGTCTCACAAGAGTGGTAACTCTGAAGATACATATACATCATATATACCATTTACACATATTGAACTGTAATTGGCACAAGCAGAAAACTTTAGTCACAACTGAACCCAAACAGGAAACTAAAGCAAAACCTGTGTTGTTTAGGCTAAGTTACATGCAGTTTTGCATGAACTACACCACTTTATTCAAGCAGAAGAACATCTACAGATCTACAGATCTGAACACATATGACAGGAAGAACTGAATATACACTGTAAATATTGTAAATATTCTGAATACAGTGAACACACATTTACAACTGACATACAGGTTTCAGAAAATGCTGTGTACTGGGCATATGATCTTGCATTCTATTAAACAGAAACTTTTCACTTAATATTGACTTTATAATGACAAGTAGCAAGATAGAAAACAAGAGTATTGACAAAAGAGCTTTTATTTTCCCCTTATGTCAGCTGGTCATGTCACTCACTGCAGTTAAATTCAATCTCTAATTGCAACAAGCATTATGAACAACATTTGCTAATTTATTATGTGGTGCTATGCCAAGCCTGCATTTGAGTGCATACTATAGTATTTCTACATCTACAATTTTCTCTGTCTAAAGTTGTCTTCGTATCAAAAGGACTGGGCTTGTTAAATGTGTGAGCATTTTTAATACATAATATCTTAAAAAACATAAGCACAGACATTTTCTTGTCTGCGTGTATACCCTCATCTTCTATTCTGTTTTACAATTTCATCTGTGGGAAGGGATGAAGTTTGAAAACACAGGAATCTTACACCTGTTGCTCCATTTACACATGTGGAAGATGACTGCAAAATGCAAGAAAAAACACATTATTGTGGATATGAAAATATTTCACAGCCACATTGCTGTGAGCAGAGGCAAGTGTGGGAAATGACAGTAAATGAACCACTGTCTTTTGTTCTGTATCATTCACATATTGGGCACTCTAAGTCAATATGAACTCATCAAGGCTGCCATATCTATGAAAGCCCCTGCCAAATCTGCAGCTCTTTTACACAACCAGACACTTAGAAAGGAACAGAAATACAAATGAGAGTCAGCCCATAATATTTTAGTGCTAAATAATAGGATTGGATGCAATAATGCGTATCCAAGACTAGTAAAGACACAAAAAATCTACCAGTTATATGACATGTAGCTTTATTATGATTGTATGTCAGGAATATTGTTCTGAAATATAAAAACACAGGGTACCAGATGCTGAAGTGCACATGAATTTTTAATGTGTTTCTTTAATGCTGATAAACTAAAAACTGAGGCAGTGAATGTTTATATTTGCAATGATTGGTATGAGTCTAGTTTAGAAAATTCAGTTCTAGATATTTTTCCTCCATTTGCTCACATTTTTCTACTTAGATGGGTAGCAAAATCCCCAATTAAAATCCATTTTATTAATCTTTGCTCAGGAGGTAGAAGATAATAATTTCAGTCTCAAAGCTCTTTCACATACTTTGCACACACAAGGCTTAGAAGAAATTGATTTTTGACACCAAAATGATCCCTGATTTCTCAGTCTTGGAACTCAGTTTCTGTGTGAATCATCCAAAATGCTCGAGTGAAACCATCTATTAAACAACATATAGTGACATCATTTATTAAAATTAAAAAGCTGTTTTAAATGCTTCCTAGGTGGTGGGGATCTCAACAGAATCCTTCACAGTAGGGGTGAGGAGTATGTACACAAATTATGTTTAGCAGAGCCATTTCTTATACAACATAAGTAACACAGATCCTAGAACATTTAAGTCAAAAGGTTAACTGGAATATGTTAGAAAAATAAGCATTTACAGAAAGTCTTTTACAACACAAAGTGACGACTACAAGGTGTAGCCTTTACTGAGTTTTTTGCTGCCTGTCCTCAGGCTCATAGTGTCAGATGTGGCAATTCTGCTGAGCAAAAAATAACCCCATGTATCTGGAAATTTATACACATATGTTTATGAAAGGTTATAAAGTCTTTTAAAAGAATATGGCCTGTTTTTAGCTCCGTTGTGAAGTATGGGAGCTAAATAGTTTCAACTTCTTCATATCATTTTTACAAGGAATAACCTGTAGTTCTGTTGCTTTTTCCAACATTATTTCTTAAATCTCCATTCTGCAATGCCACTACTACAGATCAGTGTAAGAAAAACTAAGAAAAAGGTTGAAGTGATAATATCAATATCTTCTACAGCTATTAGCAATATTTTCTTTTTCTGGAAAATAAATTTTTGAATCACCTTACACTAGGTATATTCATAGAGTCCATACAGACAATATAAGGTCCATACAGACAGAAACTGCAGGCACTCTTCCATAAGTAATTATTTCTTATTTCAATTTTCCTTATCAGTCATTATTTCCAGAATAAAGGAAATAAAACATGAGAAAATATTTCACTAGGGCTTCATTATTTGACCAACCAATAATAAATGACTATTGACAGATTTGGGTGAGTGTATTTTTCACCTGATATCTTCTTTATCATTCCTACTAAATACCATTTTTAATTTACTCTACACACATGAAACAAGGATGCAACCAATACTCTCAGGAATATTTTTCAGTACCCGGTTGCTCCCATTAGGCTGTATCTTGGCATGAATTTTTAAAGGATTCCTTATAATTTTAAGCTCTATTCCTCCCATTCAACTTGAAAGGGATGCCTACGTTGCCAACAGTTAATATTCTCATAAATGTTTCTCATAAACATTCACTTCCTTGCTTTCAACTCAGCGTTTCTGGGATCTTTTAAAATTATTTCTTCCTCATGTCTACTGTGATCTTGCAAGCTGTTAACAGACTAACTGTGGGCAGAAAGAAAGATCATCCTTGTCTGTACAGCGTAAATTCTCCAGTGTCTCTCCTGGCGCAGTTCCACTCTACAGCTCCTTTGGCACACACAGTTCCCTGCCTCTTTACACCAGACCCCCGACCTCCACCTCAACTGTCCTTCCTCTCGTGCCACATACATCCTTTTTATTTCCTTGGTATTCCTGATATGTAATTTCTTAATACTTTAAGAAATAGGAATTAACTGAATGAGGCAATGGTTTTCAAGCATGCATCCTTTAGTGAGTATATCCACATGAAGATTTCCACAGAAATCAATAAAGACTTATGCACATTTGCACTTAAGGCTGCTCTACAGGCTGTTGAGCTGCTGAAATATCTTAGACAAACAAAACTGAAGGAACTCAAAAGATCTCAGACCTCCCTTCACTTTGACTCTCAGTTCTGGGCTGCTGTCTGGGTTAGTCTTCACCTTATTCTCCATGTGTTAAATCTTTTAAAACAAGCTACTTTCCTGCCTTTGTACCACCTTATAATTGGCATTAACTTCTCATTTGCAGCAAGAAAAACACTACACAGTTTATTTGAATACATTTAACACTGATCACTTCCCCTAGGCACACAAGTTGCCACTGCTGGTGTCACCCTGAGCCCTTTCCTGTGGCAGTGCTTCAGTTTTTTCAGAAGGGCACCTGTGACAAAACAGGCAGAATTCCTTGAGACAATTTCCTTTAAAAAGCCTTCAGTTTTCCTTGTCAACAGCTCCTACCTCAGCCCTCCTCCCATTCTTGCTGTAGGTTGCAGTATTTCTTCAGTGACCTCTTTTCCTTGTTACCCTAGGGATGGTTGCCCAGGCTTTTCCAAACAGGGATATAATCATGTTCAGCTGTTTTTTGGTTTTCTTTGTTTAAGACATGTCCTCCCTCAAGTTAAAAAGTATCCATGAACATTAAACCAGCTCGGGCCTGACATACCCAGCCAACATCAGCAGAATACAAAGATTTTGAGACAGCAAAAGGGCATTGTCATGCAAGTTTGAAGAGATACGTGCAGATACAGAAGTAAAGGGAGTAAGCTCCTCTGGGGCTGCACCACGTGTGACTGCTCTGTGCCCCTGCAGTCCAGCAGATACTGGGGCCAGCTGGGCAATGCCATCAGGTCACAATGAGGAGGTGCTGCCACGGGGCCTTAATCTCACAGTAGTTCTGAACCAAGAGAGAGATGATGAGGAGCAGGGAAGAAGCATGAAGTCCTACCAGCCCACAGAGCACATATGGCACATGAGGATCCACATTGGGAACAGGGTAGGAATCTACAGCTGACAGGATACAACACAGACAGCAGTACTGTACCTGGACAAGCCCCTTCTCACTATCTCCTTCCAAGCCTATATTTCCCTTTGCTATATTTCCCCTATATGCTATATTTCCCTTTGGAAAAGAGCCGCTATCTAACGTCTTATTGCTTATAAAGGATGGACAGTAGGCTATGACATTCTTGATTTTCCCAATTTTACTGTCCCTCTGCTTTTACTTTGAAATTGATACATGCTTCCTTCTGATGCTACCCTGGATCAAATAAAATCTAAATTTTCCCTTTTCTCCTTTGCTCTTACATGAGTGTATCTATTGCTTCCCCCTTGCTCAAAACAGAGTCACATAAAGAGTTTGCTCCCAGCTCTGTCCAGCTAGATTTTGTATTCCTCCCAAGATGAAGATTCCACAAAGTTTCTGGGCAACTGCCAAGTGATTGACCATCCCCATAGTAAAGAAAAAAAAAAGAAAAAAAAAAAAAAAAAAAGGGAGGCAGAGTTTCTTGTATTATAATTTGTGCCCATTGTCTCTTCTTTCATGGGGAGGAACTGAGAAGAAGCTTCCTGAACTTTACGTCTCAACCAGTTTGAAAGTACAAAGTGCAGAGGAGAGCCTCCTTTTGTCATCTCCTTAACCACCCGGGTTAGAAAACCGTCATTGCACTCCACAGATCTCCTGAATCATTTGTGGATCATTTGTGCCCTTCTCTGTTGTCTCTCCAGAAGTTGTTGTGGTGGCTGAAGTTCACTCGTGAGCAACAGGGCCTGCAAATATCCTGTTGTATGAAAAATCATCATCTACTTCTTCCTTCTAGGTACTCCTGGTGCCTAGGAGAGGTGATTTCACTGGTCAGGATTTACAGCAGACGTGTCTGTGTGAGTATGTTTATATATTCCTGAGAATGGCCAGAGGGAGAAGTGGTTCTCCAGATCAGAAAGACAAAGGTAATGCACGCTGGTGCATATGTATACCCATAATTATGAGAAAATAAAAACAAGATCCACGGATGGAAACCTCTCCTGCATAAAATCCCACACTGGAGAGGGAACTACAGAGGGCTGAGTGTTTCAGCCCTTCGTGAGGTCTGTTCCAGACACTTGGCTCTGGAGGAGAAGACAAAATGGGGAGGAGACAAAGGAGTGGGAATACAAGTGGAACCAGATAAACAGGGGCAGATAGACAGAGACACCAAAGGATAAATGCTATGCAAATTGTTTTTTTCCCACTGAGGTCGTGTATCTGTCAGCAGTTAGCCTACAAATGGAGTTTAGAATGAGCTCCTTTTACCATAAAATTGCCAAATATGCTTAATCTACCCCACCCATTTTAGCACCTTCAGTAATGGAGCAGATGCGGTGCATGCCCTGCAGGCCAAGCAAATTGTTCACGTCATGTTTTGCTCAAGGATGCAATTTGATTGTTAGTGATTTCTTATGCAAACATAAAAACATACAGAGCACAATGGCTATTTTGTTGGAAGGCTGCAGTGGGTGCAGTAGTTTCTTTACCACCTGACATACTTGACAAAAAATTGCATCCACAAAATCACAAAACACAAATCACAAGCTACGTGGATTTATCACCTGCAAAAAGCTTTAGTGATGATTTCTGCACATGAACCATGGAATGGTTGGAAGGGACTTCAAAGTCACTTCTGGTTCAACCTCCCATGCTATGGGCAGGGACACCTTCCATTAGATCATGTTGATTGAGGTCCCAACCAACCTGGCCTCGAATATTTCCAGATATGGGACATCCACAGTTTCTCTGAGTGAACCAGTATGAATGTTTTAGTGGCAGGGTAAACAGGGGCAGTTTATATACTGAGTGCACTTCTTAGAGGAAGTTTACAGGTAGAGTAATTCTTACAAGGCCTTTTAGGGAAAGTGTAATAATAGTGACTTCAGGTATGTTATGTGGGCCACATCATCCTCTTTGTTTTCATGGTCAAAGATCAAAATGCCTGAGACCACAGCTGCATTGTTCCATTTGGTGGACACATGACTAGTTGAACCATACAATTAATTACTCATGGCTTTGTTTTCAGACCTTCATTTCATGTACTCCTGCAACTATCCTTGCCTCTGGCAAGACAGTGCATGGCATGAGGAGGCAGACCTCCTAAAATAGTAAGCATCCTACATTTGGGAGAAGACATTGGAGAGCACTCACACAATTATACCCAATATAATCCTCCTTCTTGCTGCTCCAGACACCGTCTTTGACACCTGTCCACTCCTAAAATGGAATCAAAACTGTGGGATCAACTTCTCTGTAAGAGCAACTCATAACTGGCAGAGAACAGTTAAAGCAGCCTTTAAATTATCAGTGCACAGAAGAATCCCTTATTAACTCCTCCACAAATATATATATATATATATTTCATTTTTTCTTATCCCCTTTCCTTGTAAATAGATCTCTGTCTCAGTGATTGCTTCTGGATGACTGCAATCCTTAGATTTTCACTGTCTACTTTTGGGTAACTAGAGAGATCATCTTTGGGCTAGGGTGTCCAAATATGTCCTTAATAGTTGCACCCCAGTTACTTGGAAAATCAAAGATATTTCTGGCTTCATTCAAATATTTTCCTAGAAAAAATATTCTGCCTTTCCACCAGCTTTGGAAAGGAGTTATACATGATGTATGCCTTGCCATACCATCTGTGCAAACTTACCACAACATATAGCAGTTTTCACATCTGTAGTTCCAATTATCCATTTTAAAACAAATACATTTTTGGTTAAATCCAAAACTTTTGTTTCATCCAATCAGAATTTTTTCTCTGGTAAGGCAAGGAATGCCTACATGCTTTACCAAAAACATGTGAGTAGTCCCACTGCTTTTCATGATGATCTTTACATATATGGGAGCTGATACCTTGGTAACTGGAACTCGAGGGCCAAATTCCCTGCTAGTGTTGTCCTGTAAAGACCACATCCTTCAATTCAGCTCCACCGATTTATATGCCCAAACTGCATAATGAAATTTAGCCAACTGGAAAGTAGAATATAAAAGCATTATGATGCTGTCAGGCTTTACAGTAGAAAGCCTTGTAACTAGCATTTGTTTGGAAAAATAACAAGCCCTTAGGTTGTTGGCTAGATTTCCTTAACAAGTAGTCTTATTAATGTGAATTCCCTGTATGGAGAGCACTGTGTTAATCCCAGGAGTTTAAACAGAACCAAAAATTATACACATAATATTTTTTTTTTCATTTATTAATGTCCTTTGAATAAAATCAAGCTCACAATGACAAGACCAGCAAGTAGGTGAGTGGTTCTCTCACAAGCTGCAGCTCCCCACTGTACTTCCCTGTTCTTAACAAAGCCTCAGGATCAAGACTGTAAGAATGCAATTCCTCATTAGTTATCCAAGATACTACTCATCCTGTGCCCAGGTAATGGCTTCAAGGAGCATTATTTAGAAGTCAAAACAGCAACGGTCTTAAAAGACTTAGAGAGCTGAAGTCACCTCATGGCTTGCTTTCTGCTAGTTTCATCCAGCAGAGTGTTCTGTTTGTTTCCTTTGGCTCCATTTCTTGCTTGTTTGCTTCCTTTTGTATAACTTTTGTCCAGAAAAGCTTCAAGCTGACCAAAACTCTGTAATGCCCACAGAAAGGTGGAGGGGTAACGTTTTGACATGTTTTGGGCAATGCCAGAAGTGCTCTATGGAATGGTATTTTTGCTGCTGGCTCCCCACAGGTTAGGCACGAACGTCCATGGCTTGCCTTGTTCATAAAGCCATCCAGCCCTCACACATCCTCCTGTACCACAGGTGACTCCAATGTTTAATATAGCTCTAACGTAAAGAATAGCATAGCTAGTTAAACAGAGATGAGTACCACTCCAAAACAAAATCTGTTTGTATTTATATTTAAAAGCAGGAGGTGTATCCTCCAGCAGATATTCCAGTCTGCCTGGAAAGCGTATGTGCGCTATTAAGGGAGGCTTACAAAGGCTCTGACGATTCCTATGGTAACCCAGTAGAAAGGCTGTTTCCATGGGGACTAGCCAAGCCTATATAAACCTGTCTTCATTAGAGTATCTCTGACACTGAATGCTTTAACAGTTGCTGTTCTGGAATAGTTAACAACAATCTCTGCTCTGGGGAGAGAATAAATTCTTTCCTTCTGGTGGAAGTCCAGTTATGTTGTCAGCTTTCAGTAATACTCAGCTGAGCACCTGTCATGTATCAATATAAGGAACATACTAAACAGTGGTGTACACTTTAAAAAGCACTCTGATTTACCATCCCCAGCATTACAGTATATGCACATTATGCATTTAGAAATGCAGTCAATTTAAGCATAAAGACAGAATAAATCACACTCTTTAAATTTCACAAACATTAAAAATATCTGGGTGTATGTGTAGTTGATTATCTGTCAAGGTAGTGTTCTGGTTCCCATTCAGATTCCCCTTCTCAGTCACTCATGAATTCTTCTAATATACTCAACCAAAACAAAACAAAATTATTTATTTTGAGCGTAAATCTTTCATGCTTGATCTCAGCCAGATTTGTTTTTCTCCTTACTTTTTTCATTTTCCTCTTTTTCCTTTCCTATAAACTCAACAGTTTTTGAGTTATGCAAGTAGAAATAAAGCTTTGTTTCTTCCATATGTTCTACACAAAACATTTATACATTCAGAACTCAAAAATGCCTGAAGGAACAAACTTCACATTTCATCTCAACAATGTCTGCATCATCATTAATTTTGCCACCTATTTCTTATATATTAATATGACTAATTTCTATTTTCCATTCCTTTCTTCCTTTAGTACAAGAGCCTTTCTTATCACCCTCTCTCCCATGTCTCTGGGATATTATTCTGCATGTAAAGACACACTGTCTAAGTTAAAATATGCAAACCTCAATGTAAATAAATCAAAGAAACAAATACATTAAAATCTCTTAATAATTTTCAAAGAGTTTAAAAATATTCCCCAAATTGCCTTTGTCTCTGGATGCAGCCCCATATGTGCAATGCAGTATGAGTTCTTGACTGGAGTCTTAGTAGTAGCTTAAAATAGACTAAAATTATTTCTCTCTATCTTAAAAAAAATGCCCAGGTGCCCTTTATGACATTATTTGAGACCTTTCCTTAAAAATTCATATTAAATAGCTGTGGTCCCTTGCAGTTCATAAAAAAACCTTAATAAATATTTTCTTCTCTATTTAATATATTTATTAATGGAAAGTTCTCTTCAGCATAGGCATTCAGCCTTTTTTAGAAAAAGACCCCAAAAACAAGAGGACTTGTTTATGGCATAGCTTTATTCCATACTTGCAGATTTTTTTTCAGCAAAGAATATCACAACATCTCTCCATTTTGGATGGATAATGACAAAGATGATTATTGATGCACCCAGCCAGGACCACTGTATCTCTGTTCGTTTCAAAAACTGTTGCTAAGAAGCACCCTCCAGTCTGGAAGGTTTAGAGAACTCAAAGCCTTCATGCATCTATCTCTGAGGCCGAGTCTTGCTCAGCCTCAGCAGTTGTGCAGGCTTAGGTTCTTCAAACAAGACCCTGCTTAGATTAATCTGTCACTCCTGGAGCACACGTGACAAAGCTAAAAAGTATCATCACACTTCACAGCTTTGCTTTCTGTAAAGATGCTTTGGTTTCCCCCTTGAAGATTAGAAACTGAAAATTGTTCTGATGCAGAAAGAAACTGAAAATTGTTCTGCCATCTCTCATGTTTATAACTCTTTTCCATGCACTATCATGCTCAGAAAAGCACCATACACACACCACCTGAAAGAAGCATATCTTCTCATTTGATCATAACTGCTTATTTTCCAATATGTGTTTAGACACATTGCCAAAGACAGTTTCTGCATTATACACTTGATTCCAAGTATCACTTGATTACAGATTGCAGGGTGTAAATGCACCTTCTGGCATGGTAAAATCTGATGAAGTTCCTGGATCAGTCAGAGCACTTTGGGTCATGATGATTTTCTTCTTCACATTAATGCTGAGATCTGAACTTGTCTTAACTACCCAAACTGAGAGCAAAGCTTCACTTTAAGTCAGAGCAGCAACAGGAGGATAAAGAAGGCTTACCTACTTAATAACTTTCTGATTGAGGATACTCAGTGCCTTTTTGAAAAAAAAATGGTGTCTGACTAGGAAAAATTAAATTAAAAAGAGAAAAAGAGGGAATACTGTCTAGCATACACAGTAATGCTAGTTTATGCCTCAGTCCATGTGAGGATCCAAGTTTTCAGAATTGCAGAATTGCAGAATTGGGATTAAAATCCAATTAATCCAATAAAATCCAAGAGTGCCCTACTCACTGAATCACTTTAGGCACACAGGCCAGTAGATCCCTTAAGTTTACTTGTTACTGCAGTTACCATATATTCATGGCTACTGCATATGCCAGCTGGACACACCACCAAATGCTTCCACCATTCTGAAAAATCTGAGTCTTAACTGTTGTGAAATAAGACACAATACTAACCAGTGCTCTGTGAACCCACAGTGCACTGCTGGGCAAGTAGATTCTGTCTATCCCTGTCTCCCTATCACCATACTCTATGTCTTCACAAGTATTCAGAGTAAAAAGGAATTATACTCAAAAGGCACCATAACACCTGTGACTCTGAACAATGAAAACAATTCTCTTGGGGGTGACTTCTACTAAGGAGATGCCTTAAAATTACACAGCCCTTAAAATTCCAGTGTTTGCATGTTGCTCAGCTCAAACAGTAACATTTAGACAGTGACGATACCACCAGCACCCCTTCAAGCAGAGCCCAGGGAATGCCCCTGAATCAGCAGTGTATGTGCCAGCTGGACAGAATAAGGTCACTTCTCTCCCTTACATCTCTTTCACAGCAAGAAATTGCTCAGAGGAGTAAACTTCACTCGATGTTCTTGCAGTCAAGAAATCATTGCCAATTATTGCAGCTGTGAATGATCCCTGACCAGAGCAGAGAAGGCTCCTGCAGCCAGTCCCGTCGGGCACAGTGCACAGACATTATAATACAAAGGGCCTGAGTGCTGTAAAGGGAGAAGCCTGGGTGATGAGTGAGCTCGTTCCTTCTGCGTGGTGAGACTTACAGTTCAGGATGATTCAGTAAGGGAGTATGTCAGCAGAGAGTTTTTAATCTTGTTAAAGAAAGCAGTCTTCCTTCCTATTGGATACCTACCAGCAGTCTCTAGAGAGATGACTTCTTCCCAGTGCTGCACAGGATCCCACTGCTTGCTGTGCTGGAAGGAATGTGTCAGAACTAATCTTACAATAACAAGTTGCACTAACTGCTGACATGAATCTTGGCACTGACGTAAGCCTGAGTTGTTTAATTAGTATTTATGAAAGATTAAGTGATACGGTTCTTCAAAAAACGGTAACATTCTGTTACCATAATCTGTTATCATAAACTGATATAAAAATTTCAACCAAACTGAGATTACATGGGAAGGGGAACAGTTATCTACAGTTTAATAAAGCAGAAAAGGGATTTGGGGGGCACAGCATTATGAAGAAGTAAATACATAAGCTTTGGCTTCATTTCCTATTTAGCATCTCATTAAGAAAAAGAAAAAATAATTTTGAGTGAAAAACTCAGCTTCTTATCATGAATGCATTCTGAAAAGTAGGTGACCATCACAAATGTTTTAAATTGTGATATTATAGCAGGGATGTATTCATTGACCATAGTGGCAAAATCAGGATCAGTATGTAATATCTCCCTAATTAAAAAAAGAAATGTTTCCATGATTCATAGACCATTATTCAAAATGCAGAACTTCACTTTCATAGGCAGTAAAACTTAGAAAAATACATCCAATTAGTGTTTGATAGATTTTTTTAAATTGTTAATTAATGCTAAATTCCTATAGATGAATAATTACATACATATACACAGACACAGCATGTTCTTCCATTTTCAAAGAAGAAATGCATTAAGAAATTGTTATTAAAAAATTCCTGGGGACATTTTCAGGTGTTTTTCTACTGTGATAGCATTACCTCACGATAAATTCTGCCCGTAGCTTCAAAAGGGTTTTATTTCCCACAGTCAGATTTCTTTCTCCCATTGAAAATCCTATGGGAAGTGGTTTGAATAAAAGAATACTCTGCAACATTCCTTTGTATTTTTCAAGCCAAATTGTGCACATCTCTAGGGAATGACCAAGGACATAGGGCTATCCACAAGGGTGGGAAACATTTGAGCATATGTATTTAGCACGGTGATATTCCATGTTCGCATTTCTATGAATTTACACTGGGAATGAAGCAGACAGCTCCCAAGTGTTGGACTTGCTCTTCCTTCAAACCCTCTTCCCACACACATATTTATGTTCCACAGAGGGCTGCTGGAGGCCTTGCAAAAGGAAATCTGATGTTATCAAGGTAAATTACTTTTTTTCCATGTCTCTCATTTTCCTTCCATACAGAAAGGGGGAAATCTGTGGTGTCAGGTTTTTAAAAGCCTCTTCTGGGAGACTTCCCTCATGTCTTCACTACCTGGATCAGTCTCAGTTCTTTGCATTCAAGGTTCTGCAGAATTTGCAGTCTCTCTTGTTATTATATTCCTTCCCAGTAGTCACCATTCTCCACGTATTTGATACAATTTAAAAATGTGTTGAATTTTGTCTCCAGGTAAAGACAGGTAACTCACTAAGAGACTGTTTTTGCTGGAGTATGTGTCCACAATAAACAGTATATACAGAGCACTGCTTTGATCTTCTTTTATCTTAACTATGTACCACGGTGTAAGGATCATTGAATATATTGAGTCAAAAGGGACCTTCTAAGGACCTATAGAGTTCAACTCCCCCAACATGGGCATGGACACTTTCCACTAGAGCAGGTTTCTCGGACTCCCATCCAACCTGACCTAAGCATCACATCTTACTTTCCTCTGAACGACTCTCCGCTTCCCCTAGTCTCTTTTATCTCATTACTGTGTAGTGGGTTTCTCAGTTAAAGTCATTGTCTGCCCTCCAGCTTCCCCAGGTGGCCTGGGAACCACAATGCTCTTAGGATTCATCTATTCACCATCCTTCAGTCAAGATCCTTCCCTTCATATACGCACTCACATCAATACTGTTCACCCCACTTTCAATCTCTTCATGGTGATCCCTAGCCTACTCAACCAGTCCAGCACTGTTCCATTCCTTTCAGTGACTTTAAAAATGTCTCAGAAATACACCTACACACATATACATGTCTTAGACATGGCAGAAAGGCTAAGACTTTCTGCATGAGAGCACAATACTGTACAGAGTTGAGTACGGCCCCTTTATCTCTCTATTGAGATCTATGTGTACCTGAGGTACGAGTTTCAGTCCTTTAGCTGAGAACACCAAAGGGCTAAGGAGAAAACACCTACATCAAGGTAGTGATGTGACACTCCTCCCCGCCCCTTACTGCTAAAACTGATACCAAGGGAAGAGGGGCCAGCACTGAACATATCCCATCCAGATTTGTCTCACCAGAAGGTAGGAAATGTTTAACACGAATGCACAGAGGAAAAGCCTAGTTCCCACTGATCACTGAAAGAAACTATTGAGTGCTGCAGCATCAGTAGGCCTAGGCACTATCTGTTACATGTATTTCTGCCCTGCACTACTTCTTCAGACTCCCTCCCATCTCTGATTCACAGAGAGCAAAAATCCATCAGAGCCCTGAAAAATTTTAACATTTTCTGGCATCTCGGGGATTTAGTTGTAACATCCTGTTCAACTAAAAGTGTTGAGGAAAAGACTGTAAGGTGACAAGACAATGGACCTGACCCCTCTAACTGTGGGGCTGGGAGCCCATTTCACCTATCTCAGCCTTCCTCACCGGTACTCAGAGCGTCAAGAGCTTCTCAAAGTCCTCCTGGGTCGGTACAGCTTTCTGCCACCCCCAAACAGGCGGGTGGTTGTCAGGCACAATCTGGCCTGGACTGTTTTTCATTGTATAAAGTTGCTATGGTATCACCAATTAAAAATTCTAAAAAATAATCTGCATCTGTACAGCATGCTAAAATAACCTACCAAATGACACGTCCTTTCGTAGAAAGCGAGTCTACTAATTGCTGAGGGGCAGATTCCTCCACCCTTCCTCTCGCTGAACAGTGCCTTCAAGCTGCAAATACTCCCACTGCTTTCAGCATTTGCCAAGCCTAAGTTTTCCACAGAAACCATGAGTCAGGCTCCAAAAATCAGGAGACAAGCTTAAAAAATCATGAGATTTAATTACAGCAGGTGAAGTATTTTGCCTTGACTATGGATTTGGCAGAGTGGGCATTTAGCATAAGAGTCAACCTCACAGCTAAAAGCAGGTGATCAGCAGCTTTAGCAGAGTGATCCCATCTGAAAATATGTGGTCTAACACTTCAAAAGCTTTTTGTTAGTGTCTAGCAGGAGGAAGCTGAGATCCTTGTTTCCATGATAATATTCTTCCCTCTCCATTTTCATCTTTCTCATTTTTTTTCTCTTTTTCTGTCCCTTCACCTTATTTTCAAATGCATTTCAGTAGATTGGTCATTGCAGGAAGAAGGTGAAAATCAAGACTCAGGCAGAAGGACGGTTTTGGCAGCCAGGGATCTGACAAAGTCATGACAGAGCTGGGCTGTGAAGACAGCACCAGGCTCCCTGAAAGAGATGGACTCAATGACCACAAGATAGGATCTAGCACACACCAGTGACCTGGTGGACCTGAGCAAGGGCAGAGTGTCTGGTTTCACAAAACTATGGTTTCCTCACAGTGACCCACAGGCTTAATACCAAAGACTTGAGATCCAATGACTTGACTTCAGGACTAAACTTCAGTCAACAGAATGAGAGATCATGAACTCAAGACCTGAATTCCCTCTTCCATCTCACAAGGTCCTCCTTCATGGTCAAGAACTCAAGTTCATGACCCCAGCTGAGCACCACTCACAGTGGTGCTGGGGCCCTGGGCACATCAACATGCCATACTTACTCTGACTGACCTCCTCTGGGCTGTCCTTCTTGGCTGCGGGCTCCTTGTACCCTTTGCTGCAGCCCAAGCTGTGTCGCTTGGAAGGCTTGTCCTTAACTGCCCTTCTGACCCTGGCGTGCTGACTGACCTTCCTTAGTGAGAGCTCAGTGTTAATCCTCAGGGATGACATTATGCTGCCCACTTCTAGTCAGTTGTGTGACATAAAGACTCATATCATGCCATGGAGCCACCTGAATTTAACCCCGGGCTGGCCTCGTGTTGGGAGTGCAAAGAGGCTCTGTGGCAAGCATGGACAGCAGAGCTGAGGGCCATCACTCTTCCCCTGATGACAGGAACAAACATGAGTGCGAGTACTACATGCTGAACATGCAGACAAGTCAGAGGACAGATTTAGACCTGGTCAGACCTGATGCAATGAGAACCTCCTACTTCACTTACTTCCTCCCACTGTCGTGAGCCTTTTCACACCCCTACGTGTTACCAGCCATCTTACGCCTTCCACCAGAATAGCGAGCTGGAAAAATCATAGTGCACAAGAAAACGAGACCTTGGCACATTCCCTCCTTCAACTCAGAACTTTCATCTTCCCCACACACAAAACGCCTCTAAGATGTGCAGCATCAGCTTGTCAACGAGGAACAATTTAGCTTCCAGAAATTATCACCATGGATTAATTTTATGACGTCTGAAAGCAAAGCCCAGAGACAAGCTCGATCACATGAGTTTTATGGGGTTCTATTAATTGAAAATACATGCATTTATGTATGTTCATGTTAAAAGCTACTTTTTAATTTGACTAATTAAATGCATATTTTATTTTCTAGGAATTTATTACACTTTGGTCACAAACTGGTTGACGGTAGCATTTGCATGGGAGAATAAACAAGTTCAGAAAGGCTCTTGGAATCTGGCAAGAAAAACACGGATTTGTAAAGTCATAAGATCAAAAAGCTGCTGATGAAAAAGAAAGACTGGTAGTTTTCAAAAAGAAAATATTAGGGGTTTTTTTTCAAAATGGGTGTTGAGAAGAGCTAAGTGAATAACTGTCTGTCTGGGTGCTGCAAGTGGGAACATGTCTAGATGCTACAAATTTAGAGATGAATAATCTTTCTTTATAACAAGTATAAGAAAAAGTACAGAAAAGATGCTCCATCTCAAGAAAAGTCCATATAAGCAGAATCAGCTTCCCTATGAGGAAATAATTACAGCAAGCTGCAAAAATAGAAATAAAATCTCTGACGAATTGCTGGTGTATGAATTCTTGTTACAGTTTATTTATGCAGACAATATAGTGTCTGGGATGAAACAGCTCTGTTGGCAGAACAAGCATGAGCCACTGTATGTGGGCTCTCAGAGCACTGCATGGGAGTGTTTACTTCAGCTCTCCTGGAACCATGCAGAAGTGACGTTACCATGCTAGAGCCCGAAATTAGCAGCGATACCACCGGCACCAAGAGAAAGCCAAGTGTGTGGCTGTGATCTTCGTCATCTGACAAAAAAAAAAAAAAAAAAGTAAAAGAAAAACTAAACTCTAAACAAGCTAGGAGGATGTATTTCAAGTAAGTATTTGAAACCTCTTCCTAAACAGATCACACTGAATACAAAGAGGCGTTTCTAGACTCAGCCACATTTTGCCACTGTGATTGCTTACCTGTAGTGCTTTCTACAGGACAGGGCAAATGACAACTATCTGCCTCTTCATGTTTGCATGTTTATATTGCTTTATTCTTTTAAGTAAGAGTTTATTTTGTACTGGATGTTGTCAAAAACCCCAGTAACATTTTTCTGAGCTAGAGGATACATCTGAAACTAAAATGTATTTATTAAATATGACTACTTTTATGTATGGAAGACATGCTAATCTGTTCTGTTACAAGATACCATCAGCAGGCATTTTCATAGCCCTACTGCTGAGAACAGTCCCAAATGAAAAAGAGGAGGAAGTTCTTGTACAAGAGAGCCAGTGAAGCTGTGGCACATGACTGAAGGATTGTTGCATTCCTCTGGGGAAATGGTTTTTCCCCAGAGATGCCCTAAAGCTCTTAGTTTAACCCTACCTTTCCCCTATCTCTGACCAATTGGCTCATTGCCAGCTATCTGTGCTGGGACAGAGAATCTAGATAAACCCATGCTCTTCCTTGTTCGTTCTCTTTTTTCTCTTGGGACCCCTTCGGGAATAAAGCCTTGGAACCCCCTGAGGTAAGGGCCTCTTTTGAATATTTTACCCTGTCCTTGAAGTATATCCTCCTGAAGCTCCCCAGAAACTGAGCTAGCACAGCAGCCGGGGGGCGGGCAGGGGGGTAGTGCTTCAAAGGATCAGGCCCTGGGGAGGCTGTCAGCCCAGCCTGCTCTGCCTGCTCTGCATCACCCATCCCACCGAGCTCTGCGTGCTCTCTCTGAACCCCTGGACTTGTGGATGGAAGGGGGTTAAGATCAACCTTGGAAGAAAAGCATGAACACCCACCACAGGGAGACTATGGCAGCTAGAAAGAGACAGAGCAAAGAGGGACAGACAGACAAAGGGATGATGTGAGAGCACAAAGCAATTCTGTGCTGTTCCTTCATGAGAGGAGTTCCCCATCAGTCATCATGTAAGTTTTAGAAACCAATGGACCAGCACAAGGACCAAACTCCAGCTCACAGCCCACCTGTTTGGTCCTGCATCCCTTGAAGTAAATGACAGAAGATCCATTGGCTTCAGGAAAAGAGGATCACACCCTGCCATCAGCTGTTTCCTCAGACACTGAGTTTCCTCAAAACCACAATTTTCTATTGCCCTTAGTGTTCAGCTGTTGGGAAATTCTTCTGTGCATCCCAGTTAACCATATTTCTGAAGTGCTTCGTGCAAAGCCTGAGTATGGCCAGAGAGCAGCCACTGCTGGTGTATCCAGAGGTGGGCTCAGCAGTGGTGCAGCTGGACAAAGAGAGCTGTCTAAGCTACTTAAATCTTAGAGGTTCATTGAAGTGAGGTTTCATTCCCTTCCACTGAAGTCAGTGGGAGTCTTCCCATTGACTGATCCCAGGACTGGCCTTTGGGGTTTGCTTAGGCTATCTATTTATCTCTACAAAGTAAATGGATTGTAAAAGTGTATTCTAATGGGCAGGTGACAGAAACAGGCCCACCTGAGTAGAGCACATTTCACCTGCTCACAAAACTTCCTGTGATGAGCAGTTTATTATCAAAAATGTATTATCAAATTATTATCAAAAATATTATCAAAAATATAAGCAGAAAATTATCAAAAATTCATGCATTGAATTGAAGAGGAAGGAGAGAACAAGACATGCAAATAAACATTTTGATGCAGAATTATATTTTTTCTGCCAGGGATAAAAAAAGAAAAAAGCAAATGGAGGTGTCTCCTTTTTCTGAAAGAAAAAAAGAAAAAAACAAAAAGAAAAATCAACAATAAAAAAACAAACAAACAAAATGAACCAGCACTATGGAATGGGATCATTTAATACATTTTCAAGTACAAATATTTTATGGTCTTGATTTAGCACCTCTATAAGTTTTCTGAGCACTGCTTTTACATTATACAGATTTCTGATGGTGTCAATATGTGCCCTGAATATTATTATTTTTAAAATACTCTGATTTGGCTTTGTTCGAAATTGGAAGGAATCTTTCCTGAGGTAAAAGCTAGGATTTATATTCATCTTCAATTTATTGAGCCTTACAAAAAGATGAAAATATGCAGAACATTTTCTCTATGGTAGGAAAATAAAAGTTGCCATGTTCTCCTCAAATTTATCTATATTTTTAAATAGTATCCTCACAAGTAAAGGAGGAAATACTAAAACAATACCTTCACTGGTAAAAGCAGAAATTCTATGAGGCATTATATGGACATATTATGGACATGCTGAAACAGATGTCAGTAACTGTTGTTAAAAGCCTTTTTCTACCTCTTAGAGATCCAAAACAGAACTATTTCCTGGAGAGTGAAAGACGTTTGTAGTGTCTATAGTGGGCATAAAAGCAATGGCAGCTGACAGCATCAGCCCAAGCAGACTGAGGAGGTGGATGGGTACAGTCTGTGAATGTTAAGTATTAGTTCACAGTCATTTACAGTAAATTCAATGCAAATGCAGCCTAAAACCTATAAAAGGAAAGAAAACGGTCACTTCTCAAACATATAGGTGCCTATTTTCTTAGTTCCATGTATAGATATCTAATTATGTGCATACAAATAGATGGCAGTATTAAGATATACTGTGCTTATTTCAGGATATCATGCAGAGATCCTTTTCAGGCACTTGATGGTAGTTTCTGCTTCTCCAAGTGCTCCTACTGAGTGTTAGTACTGTTGAAACTTCTCAGGGACTTTTTTAAAATTTTGAAGTTCATCTATTTGTAAAGTATGGGATTTGGGATATAGCCTCTTTTGAGCCCTTTTGTCATGTATTTATTATATACACATATTTAGTCACTATGTATCAAAGAAAAAATATCTTTTTGCGTACATATCTATTACAAAAAATCATCTGAATCTTCAGTACTGCATTTCCTCTGTATCTTTCATGACATTACAGATGTGTAGTCTCAATTTCTTTGCTTATTTTTAACAACATTCAGTAACAGAAAAGGCTGTGTCATAATGAGCATGTGGAGTGCTGTGTCTAGCATAAGCCATTGCTTTTCACAATACGAGTACAATGTTCCCTAAGGCATCGCTTGGTAAATGGCTTTAGTATTAAAAACAAAACCTTTAGACAGGAAGACTGGATTGATCCCTTCTTTTTACTCTTATCCTTACCATAAGAATCTGATCCATTTCCAAAGGGCTTACCTTAAGCACTGAGTAGTTTTACATTTTTCTAAGGCTATTGTTGTAAATATGTAACAATTGATAGGACCAGTAAGAGAAATTACTGATGTAGGTCTCAACTGGCAAGAGATATAACAACAAGACCAGAGCAAGCTATTTGGAAGCCCATCCAGGGAGGACTGCTTTAGAGCATTTTAGGGTATTGCAAGACACCACAGAATAAGAGGAATGACAGCATGCCCTTTGCCAACAGAAGAGCACCCATGGGAATAGCTGACACTGCTCCCATCGCCTGTCCCAGCCCAAAACAGATTGTGCATGGACTAGGATTGTGCATCCAGTTGTCTGAGTTGCACTTTAGGCCCTGCGACAAAAGGTTTGAAGCTGTCAGTACTGCTAAAACAGAGTGCATCTTCCTACCTGTGGTGGATCCTTGGATAATCCAGGTCACTTGCCTGCCCAGCAGGGGTTGGGTGTTTCATGGTCCTACAAAAGCACTGCAATGATCTATTAAAAACATTTAGAAACTGGAGAAATATAAAAGTCTTCAGGACTTATGGGGACTGATTAAGGGACAGGCTGCTGTACTTTGGAAGTAGCTCCAGTTGACATAAAGATTTACTGGGAAATTCCAAGGGCTGTGGAGAATTCGTAATACATGAGATAGTGGATGGCTGGTATAATATTATTTGCACTTTCACAGATTCCTGTAGTATTATGTTCATACAGCAAAATCATAAGGACTAAAAAACTAGAAGGACCCTTTCACTTTCATCAAATCTTTTCCGTGATTCCAAAACACAGACCTTTTTCTTCCCGGAAGCATAGAGTTGTTTTACTTGTTCCTAAAAGCTGAGATTTTGTTGCTGCATACTGACACTTAGGCAGGATAGGAAGCAAGTCAATGCCTGGAGATAATAGTAAAGTAGTCACAATCCAGAGGTTTTTTCCATCTTTTATTTTTAGATGACAGTGTAGTAAGTGGGAGAAATGGTGAAATGGTGTAGGATGTAGCTGGGAGCTAAGGCCACACAGGCTGGCACGGTGGGGTGGTACAAAGCAGTTGAGAAATTTAAGTATTTCTTGGAAAGGTAATTTTAAGCACTGACCTTACATAATACATGGAATGTGAGTAGGCATTGAAGCCGTGTAAAAGGATCTAGCCCAAAACAAAAAAAAAAAAAAAGAAGAACTTTTTTTTTTCTTAAATAACTTTTTTCCTATGCTTTAGGCATAGGAACCTATCCAGATCAGAGAAATTTGAGGTTGATGCTAGTTTCTCTTTGTGAAAGGAGCAGAGTGCTCTTTTAAGGTGTATAAGGAAAATTTAGAAGGATCTGAGAGTTTTGTTTATCCTTATGCAGAGGCCCAAACCACGGCAGGGCTATACCATAAATTAGACCAGAGATGAGGTTGTATACTCCCTCTTTCATGATTCATGCTTTCCTGCTAGCTGCATGCCCTACAAGATGTCTTGTCATCAGAGCTTCGTTGACTCCATTCATTGAGAGTTTCACAAAGTCCAGTCCACTTGGCTGAAATCAGAGGTGTCCACGTAAAGAGGGTATAAACACTAAAGGCTTAGATATGAGCACAGATTAGCTATGGGCAACAATTCTGAGAACTAAAAAAGGGAACACTGCATCACCGGATGAGCTCTGAATGGAACAAAAGGATTAGCTTAAACACATGCTCAAAATAGAAAATAATTTTAGCAATGTTGTTCAACTAGGAGGCTTTTTTTTTTTTTTCTCAGAACTGATCTGCAAAGGAAAAACTACAGCAAAGCAACTTCTCTTCCATTGAGCTCTCAGGGCTAAATTCTCTTTCAGTACAAGTTCTAGAAACTAATTTAAGAATCTCAAACAATGGGCTGGATGATTTGAAACAGTCCCGTTATCACGAGCATTGTGAACGTTGCCATTTTGGTTGGAAAGCTTGTCAATTTACCTGCCATTCCCATGCTGCCCAGAGGCCTGGGTGGCCTCTCAAGCAATGACTAAAACTTTGGGCAAAGTTTAGAACTTGGAGAAGTGAAACATAGTTTAACTGTGTGCATACCTTTCCTTTTCAGAAGGCATGTTGCAATCAAAGGTGTAAAAATCACATCCGTTCCTTCCTTTCTTGCTAATGCTGATTTGGACAAGAAGACAAGCATGTTTATGAAAGCAAATTACAGTCTGATGTGGTGCAAGCTGCAGTTCAGAGTCCAGGACAAAAAACATTGCCCAGCAGATTTGCCATGCTTCTCCTACAGAGTGTTGTTTCACTGTTCATCTGCTTCAGAAAAAGTCCCAGGTACATGCAATTAGGCAAAGCTTACTGGAGCTACTGTATGTATCTTAAATAGCTACAGGACACCAATCACTGGCTGCCAAATGTGCACCTGCTCATAGCTCCTATAACACAGACAGGTTGGGGAATAAGATTTAATATACTTAATAAATAAATAAAATAATAATGCAATATAATTTTCCCTCACACCCATTTTACCTTATTGTCTGTCTTTAGGAGATGGGCAAATCTCCACAGCCTAATCCCCTCATTTAAACTACATAGAAAGTAGTTTAAATGTCCCCCTTTCCAGACTTTCAGTAGCTGTTGAAATATGGTTAAAAACTCTTTAATCAGGCCAAATAATTTCCATAAGAGTACACCCAGCAGCAGATGTGCATGTCACCAGCATGCATTACCAGCACTTTGTCTGCGTTACTCAAGTACCTGGCGGCTCAACCAGCCTTTAGAAAGAGAGCATTAGTTATTTTCAGCACCTCACTACAACTTTTTTGATAGCTTTTTTTAAGGTGACAGCAACTTTAATGGTTAAATGTGGGAATCCAGTTTTCCTGCAAAAGCCCAGAGCGCATAGAACCAATGTTAAAAGATTAGAGGCTACATTTCATGGATACTGAACACTGATCAGATTTTTTTTAATCTCAGTAATTTCACATTTTGTTTCAGCCTTAGTTTGCAATTACTCAGGTTAGTTCAGTTTGAAAGGATGTCCAAGAAGGCCCCACTAGGCCCCATTCCAATATTTTAGTTCAGAGAACTCTCTGAAGTTGGGATATTAATTCATCCTTTCCACTTTTTTTTAACTAAACTCGGTCCACCATCACTTCTGGTTGAGACAGAATTTCTTCCTCTGATTTTATTCTTCACAACAGCAGGAAGGGTTTTAAAGCTGAGTTCTTTATAGCCTTAACCCATTGAATTATTTTCTGGTGAAGTGGTGGAAAAAGTCTTCCTTTGGAAGAACAAGTGACAGTGTGTAAGTATTCCAAATCATAATGAATTCACCAATAAGTTTCTGGGTATAAAAATGCTTTCCTTTACTTGTGTAGTACAAATGAAGTCAGTGGGGCTTCAAATTAAATAAAACTTGGCACTTCTTCTCAAAAAGCCATATTTTGTTTTGCTAGATCTGCATAACTCAAAATTGCTTAAGTGAAAGTTTCTTGCACATAAGAGAGATGAATTTAGCACAAGAAAGAAATTCTATCTTAATTTAAATCTCTAAGGCAAACAGGTGTTAGTCTGTGCGGAATTTGGCCCTGTGGGCCCTTTTATTCTACCTCTACATTTATGTTCTCTCTAAAACAATTGCATAATTTCACCATTCAGTCAAAGATAAAATACAACCTGTCATTCTGAGACCAAGGCATGGATCTCCCAGTTCTGAACAATGTCAGTCCTGATAAATGAAAGAGAATAAATGCTATGTCAAAATAGCACTCAAGAAAGCCATCTTCTTTTATTCTGATTTTTGAATTTTGCCTAAGACATGAAGAAAAGCACAGAAGTGTTGCAGATTTTTTTTTTACTCACTGCTCAAGTATGTCTAGGAAAAAAGCAATAAGGATTAGTCACCCTGTAATCATGCCTTTTGTTGATATTTTATGACCTTGGAGGTCTCAAGCAAGAGTCACTAATGTTAGTAATTACATCATCTTCTCTGAAAATTTTTATTTGCATTTACCTTGAAATAATGAGTTAAGAGCAATTCCAAGCTAGGTAAGTACTGACAATACATCTATTACTCAAGTATATAGAATATAAGTTAAGGTGTAATACACAGGCACCCCGATTAAACAGCAGTTCTGCTCAAGTATTTAGAACACTTTGGGCTGTTCTGACATTCCTGGCTTTCTTTTGAAGGAAACAAGCAGAAATCTTAATTCTGGACCACACGAGTCTGGAGATGCATAAGTGTCTTCTGGCGGACAGCAGTAACCAAGGAGGCTCTGGCTGTCTCTCTGAAAAGATTGTGGGGAGCAGATGCTCAAACTTAAGGCTCCCCAGGGAGCTTGTCACAGCCACCAATTATTACATTTGAAGAAGTGGGCTAAAAATAAATCTTATTTCTTTCCTGTCCTCTGGTCGAACATGAAAGCAAAATGGTCTAAACGAATAGCCAAAGCCCCCCAAAACCACAAAAACCATTCACCTCCTAGTCACTGCCGCATCATTAAAGCACCGTGTAGATATGAAGGGAGAGAGGGCATTCCTTGGCAAATATTTCATTTTCTTTGTGAGCTCAAGGGAATATACTCCTATCATGTTCTTGAAATGCTGGGAGATGGGCTGGGATCTGGTGGGATTTGGCATGCCAAAGACTTGACTCTGTTTCTGCCAGTGGCCAGCAGGAGACAATGTTGCAGTGTTGATAAACCATGATTAATTACAACTCCTGAAAAACAGTGAGCTCTGCTGACTACCTAGCAATTCTCTAATGATCAGCAAAGATGTGTGAATAATATTTTTAAGTCTTTAGAAAGGACTGAAGCATAAACAGCATTAAGGTGGGCTTTCTGAGGAGCTGTACTAGTTCAGCTCTCCCAGCACAGACCTAAGCAAATTATTTCAGTTTTTGCAAGCCTTTCAGGAATTTGTAAGAATTATTTTGCAAAGTTGGCTTTCGTGGGTGCTCTTGTACTTCTGATGACACAAGGTTGCATCATCCTAAAGGAAAGATTTTGAAGATATTTTCAGACTAGTCTTTTGGAAGAGACCAGTTTGCAAACTGCTTCATAGGGAGTTTAATCAGTTTAAACACAGAAAGAATTCTGATATCCTGTTAATGTACAGGGATGTGACAGATACACCCACACGTAGCCTGAGTGCAGAGAGAAAGAGGGACAAACACATAGGTGCTCTATTCTGGTGGTGCCTCTTTCAGAAGAAGGGTTTAACTGGCCTCCATTTTTGGGCTTCATAATACACAGTCCTTTGTGCAACAAGAATTGGATTTGATCCAATATCTTCATAATTTTTATGAGTCCAGTGTTTTTCCATTTATTTTCTGCACACAAGACAGGCCATGAAGAGAAGTTAACTCATCGCCTTGTTCTCAGCTGTCCCTCTCTGCCATCCCCCTCTAACTGGTGTTATAATGCTGAGACACGCTCACAGTGGGAGTGGGAAGCCATGAGGTGATCTATCAGCTGTCCAAGTAAAAAAACAGAGGAACAGCATGAATAGCTAGACTTCAGGAAAAAACGTCATTTGACACTGCATGTTACTCTGTCAATTCGCCTTCCTGATTGTTTCCTTTACTCTTTCATAAACTGGTGTTTGTTATTCATTTGAATCATACACGTCAAGAGAAAAATAGCGCAGGGAACAACAGATGGGTCAATTGCATTTTCTCGGGGTTGGTTTTTTTTTTTGGTTGGTGGGATGGGGATAGAGGCTCAAGCTCATATTTCTTTAGCATTTCCTTAAATATAAGCCCAGTCCACAAAGTAGCAAATTAAAACTTATCAGAAGAGTTATAACTAAATGAAGAAAAGCTGCAAGAAGGACAAAGTAGCCTACACACTCTTTTCCTACTTTTTTTCCCCAGTGAAAGCAGAATGCTGTCACATTCCTACTCATCTCTCTCTGAAGTCCAGGTCAGAATACCAGATAAACTCGGAATACACTGTTTCAGAGTTTGATAGGGAGCAGCCACTACATCAAAAATACGCTTAGAGAATAAAACCTGTCAGGGGAAATGCTATCATGCACCCTTCAGGAAGATTCATCTGTCCTATGATTGAGCATGTCTTTAATAAGTGTATGGCTGCAGAAGAGGGACACTGGCGCAGCTATTCTTAGAGATCAGCCAACAGGACCAACAGGCTTGTATGTCATTCCTTATGGCTCAGGAGGGGTTTGGATGCTGAGCTTATCAGTTCTGACAGAGACTCTATGATCTGTGTCAATGTAAGGAGCATTCTGCCTGTATCTGAAGGCAAAGCGAAGGGGAAATGCAACGATAGTTAACTGCTGTTCACAGCTGAGCTGAAGGCACAAACACTAAGCTTCACCTTCAACTACAAGAGCCCAAGGGTCGTAGGAAAGAGCAGGGCTGGTGTCTACAGAAAGCTGCCTAAATTCCAAGGCGTGTTGCTTTCTTGGCCATGGAACTTTGTTTTTTAGGAAAAGGCAGGGAATAAACAATTCAGAGACTGGGTTTAAAACGCACAGTTGTTACGGCTATGCCGAAACTAACCTTGAAAGTCCTTGCACTAAAACAATGACAATCCCCAGCAAAAGCAGTTACAGACAGAGCCTTTGGCTAAGTAGTGAGCAGTCAGTATTTCTGGATGACTACTTGCTACCTTATAAATTGTCAACATAGTGGATATTTATTTGCAGAGCAAAGCACTGTCATAAAGGGTCACTCTTGACATCCAGGTGGCTGTAGTTACATTGCAACTACTTAGGCTTTTGCTAGAAAAGCATTAATAATTCCTATCTCTTTGTTCTGAATCATCAGTGATGGGCAAATTTGGAAAAGTATGCATAGTTAGTAGACAAAAAAATGACAACTCTTGATTGTCAGCATGATCCACGTATCTTGCAAACTTTACAGTGAAAACAAATTTCAGTCTTCAGCGGCTGCACTTTTCAAATCGATAGGTCAGCTTACCTCTAAGACAGAAAGGGAGGAGATTTACCTATATTAAACTGTGAAATGTTGCACTGAACAGTAGGACATCCTCCATTAAAAGCAAATTGGAGAACATTTGCATGGGCTACCACAAATAAGGCAATGCAGAAACTGCTAATATTTGACTTTGCATTTTATATAGTAGTTACATGGCTATTGATCAATGCTAAGATTGTCTCAAGTAGTTCTTTGATTATTAAAATAATTTGTTGTTGTTGTTGCAAATTAAGACAATTAGGGCTTTCTTCATAGATACTGACTTGCAAAGTTCATCCGTGCTAACTGCTCTGAGGACCAGTATTGTCTTCTATACTATGTCTCCACCAGGCCTCAGGTTTTATTTACCTTTTTTTCATGCTGACTGGCTTATTCTTAATGGTATTTTTCTCTTTTGCCTTGTGCTTCATTGTCCAAGTTGTGTTATGCACAATCCTTTCTTTGTCCCTAACGAGCGATCCTTCACTTTCTCACTTTGTGCTGAATGATACTACACTGAACCAAACATATCCTCTCTTGACTTTGCCATGTCAGAGTCCTCATGATCAGAATATGTTGTGCTCCACAGCCCTTTACTTGAGTGGATTATCTGGACTCAACAAAGAGGATTTTGCCCTCTGTTCATTCAGACTCAAATGCCTGAGGATATAACCAGCTCATTGGCTAAACAACTTCCTACATCACAGCCGTACATGCCGCAAACCACTTCAAGGGATGAGAGGAGTAATTCTTCAAATAATCTTGCACAGTGGTGGAAGCATCACGGGATTTATTATGTATGCTATCAAGTGTTTTCCAGTTTGCTACACAGTTGAGTTTTGTAATACTTTGTTGCTCTTTTGTAAGTGTAGTGAGAGACTTAATCTGACTGAAAACCAATCAACTTAAAATGGTCTGGATCCTTTAAAATACTCTCAGTAGCTGCTACTATCTGGTCAACACTTGGAGACCTAAACTTGTCCCACCAAAACAGGAAAGCTCCCAAGGAGTCAGGTCTGTTTTACAGCAGCAGGTTTAAGAGATGAAGAGCATTTCTTCCCTGGCTATATAGATAATTTCAAAAGATACGGGAAGATCCTCAAGATGTTGTCACAATTGCCCAGCTCAGTAACTGAATTCTGAATCCCATCCCTCATCTACTTTTGATCCCAAATGTGGCACTACCCAGCAAAAAATGTAGCCTGCCATTTTATTTATTATAAATTCTGCAGTCTTAACAGAAAATGAAAGGTTTCATCTCAGATAAGTAAAGCTGCCTCATGCTTTATCTGCAGGTGACATTCTCCTTAAAGACACAATAAACAGAAAAGCAGTATTTACTGACAGAGGTTGAAAATTACTTTGCTGGTGTCCACAGACATGTGTTAATCTATCATAGATAAAATCTGTCCCTTTTTTCCCCCTTCCACTCTCTACAGGTCAGCCATAATAATTTCACTGCTTTTTAAGACCACAGTGTGATTTCATATATCTGATAATCAGTTATTAGCTTCTGCATAAACTTTTCTTTGATGCACTCTATAGCACTAGACATTGAAACAAAGGTCACAGGAGTAGCTCTGTGAAGACAGACAGTAAATCTTGGTACAGCAGAAAGTGGTGCTCATGGTTAGAAGACAGCTATACAAGTGATTTTCATGGTCTGTGCTAAGGAGATGGGGGAGTCATGGCTACAAATCTTTCTCTAGAAGAAACACCATTCAACAGCATAGGCAGAAAGACAGGATATCTTCAAGGGAATTTTTTTAACTCCCTTGAGATTTTTAGTCCTAGAACCACAGTAAAACCACAGAAATAATTAAGGCATTAGAAACTAAGGAAAGAGCAAGAAAGAGTAACATAAGGAGCATATGGGACTGATCTCTAGGCTAGTCATGGCCAAAAGAGTTAGTTGCCTACAGAAGACAAAGGAGAGATGGGACAGAGGAAAGAGAGAGAGAGACACTCTGTAGTTGGAGGAGAAGCTCTGAGATGCAAAAAATTCTGGATGACCTATAGGACTTGTTAAGATGTTATAATCTGATGAGGAAGCTGAGAAATATATATTTTATATTATATATATTTATATTATATATTTTTATATATAATATAATTTTAAGGACATAATTTTTTCTTAGTTCTATAAATGTTCTATGCTTCTCACACCCAAAAACAATTGGATTCAGAACTCTCACAGCTCTCACCACTTGTCTGTTTCTTCCATAATACATCTGAAAATACAAATGTAACCTTCAAACACCCAGGTGGGTTAGAGAGATGAGAAAAAGTGAAAAATGAGAAAAATGAGAATTTTGTCTTTAAGTTCTAAGAAACCTTGGTTTATGGATTATCAGTTCCATGCAAAAGTGATAGCCAGAGAGGAGTTGTACCACAACGATCAAGGTAAGAGATTTCATGGTTGCTTTTTCCAAAGACAAGGAGTTCAAGCAAACATGTCCAGCATGATGACACTCAACCACAACTACTTGTAGCTGTCGTCTGGAGGGGTCTCTCCCAGGAACGTATGACACAACTGTCTGCATTAGGAACAGAAAGAGGAAGATGATCCTTCCTCTCTGCTCAGCACTGGTGAGGCCATGTCTGGACAACTGCACCCAGCTCTGGGCTTCACAGTACAGAAAAATGCAGACTTACAATAGCAAGTCCAGAAAAAGGTAGAAAATATGATTATGGGACGGGAGGAAAAGCTGAGACAGCTGGGAATATTAAGCCTAGAGAAGACTCAGGGGGGATCTTATCAAAGATATAAATATCTGATCAGAGGAATGATGAGGGAGCCAGATAGTTCTCTCTATAGCCCAGGGACAGGACAAGAGCCATGGACACACAGTAAAATACAGACTTTTCTACCTGAGCACCAGAAAACCTTTGTGACCTGGTGGCTTGTACCTATTTTTTGCCATAGATGAGGTATGAAAGTTAATTCCCAGTCCCATGTGAAGTCTTTGTCAGATAATGGCACGTGCCCAGGGCATCCTTGCAGCACTGACTGCCTGGAAACACTCAGGTTTGCAAATCCAGCTTGACCAGTAGGGAAGAGTAATGCATCCAGCTTTCACCAGCTGCATGTGCCTGTGGAGAAAGAAAAAAAGAGAACATCTTGGAATGCTTGCTCTCAACTTTTCTGCCTTTTGGTGCCTGGGACCTGATCTAAGTAATTTACTGCCCAGTGATAACTATTGCCCAGAAGTTAGACCCACAAAAATTAATAAACCCTCTACAAGGAGTTACAATTTTATTTATTCCCTATAACAAATGCCTAGCTTTAGTACCCAAGATAATCAATTCCACAAGATGACTATGTTGCTGAGTTATAGCTGTTTCACACAAGTGTATTTTGAGACAAACACATAAAAAAATTGATTCAGACCCTTCAATATTGAAGGCATTAAATGAGTGGGACAGCAGTGTTGTTTGTTGCTGTTAATTATGAATTAATTATGAATGGATAATTTGATTTGAACCCAGCATTCTCTGTATCAGTTTTGTACCGAGCGGTAGGACTAATTTAAGGCCAGTGGGGCGGCTGTGCTGTCTTGCAAATACTTTTTGTCATCATGATTGTGGAACCACGTGCTCCTCTCAACTGCTGAACATATGCTGCTCCCACTGGATGGATGAGGGTGGAGATTCTGTCTATGCCCTGTCCAAGGGCAAGCTACAGAGACCAATGAAGGAATAAAGAAGAAGTGTGATAACATGTCCTGATCACCAGGGAGAGAGAAAGAGAGCACACTGGCTACTTTTCCCAAAAACAACATACTGTGGCAATGACTTCCCTCACACCCATGCATGGATTTCCCAGACTAGAGTTACTCCCCCTCTGGACTAGTCCAAATCTGTAAGTATTAAAAAGAGTATTAATGACAGTGATCTGCTGCTAAAACACTAATGCAGTTTATAAGGCAAATCAGTGTCATTCATCTCATTTAGCAGGATGGAAATAGGGGCAGAGGCACTTGTTTTAAGTCTTCTTATATCCCAAGTGGAGGAGATAGAAATAGGAGATAGAAATAGAAGTTCTTCTCTCTGAATCCCAGCTTCATGTTCTCTCTACTGCACCTCAGAAGGGATCCCTCCACATTTAGGAGTGATGTGCAAGTTAGTAAACTGGAAAAACTGGAAACAGCTATCAAAAGAGGGGAAAAAAATGTGGCAGCAGGACAAGAAACTCTTCTCTAAAGTCAATAACCAAACTGTCATTTCAGGTAAGGGAGACAGTAGATGGCAGTGTCCCCCAATACTTCCTAGGGAGACACAGCTCTCACATTCAACATCCCTGCTACAGAGCACAGACCCACACCCCAGCCAGTGACAGATGCCAGACAGGACAGACTTCACTCCCCACTGGAAGTTAAAACCAGGCAGTGTCTGGAAGAGTAGTGCTATGCCGGCTCTCAGCTATTTCTCCTTAGGAAAGCCTTGTAGCTCACTTTTCCTGTCTTGCAAGTCAAGCTACTATTACTGACATCTGACAGATGACAGTAGGAGACAATGACCATTCCTGGACTGAAGGAAACAGTGGTTAGTCAGCTCATCAAATATGTTCCATAGTAATGAATCATTACAGCTTTCCATTTCTTAAAGTCCTGACATCTGGCCTTCAGACACAAGGTATTAAAAAGCCAGGAAAGAGGTCTTAGGGCAGAACAGAGATCTGGCTACAAATTATGTGTTTTCACTGGCTTCCTGTGTCACAGTGAACAAGACAGCATGTCCCTCTGGATTCTGGTTCCTGTTGAAATGTAAAAATGCCTGCTTTGGGATATATACTAAACATTAAAAAAATTCTGCTCTCTCAATCAACAAAAGAATTCAGAATAGCTTCAATGACTCAAAGAATCAGACTTCTATGACAGATATCTAAATATCTGCTGAAGTCTGCTCACAGAAAATTGGCAAGATTATTCCATTAATATTTGTAAGACAACCACCATATAGAAGCCCTAAGAGAAACACAGAAGAGAGATAAAGAAAATAAATTTGGAAAGAAGCAGCATTCTGCAATGGCTTTCCTAAAAACAGAGCAAAACTGGGAACTGTTGTAGGGCAGGTACCTTTCAGATTTCTCTGAAAGATGAGCACAACAAATGAACTCAATGGAAAGGTCAAGAATTAATACATCTGCTACTTCCAGTGTTGCTGGATATTCTGTTCCCTTGTAAAAATCAACATAACTCTGTCAACATCAATATTGGTATGTACAAGCTCATCATCTGACCTCTTTCTGGGCTTTGGTATTATCTTGGACTCTGGAGACTTTTATTAGAGGACTTTGCAGCAAAACAACCAATGCAGCGCACAGTGATGTGAACTTTTAACACCAAGCATCAGACTACAGCAGGACATAGACCTTACAACTGGCCCCAGGTTCAGGGTTAAAGAATAATGCCAAACTAAGCCAACATGACAGGGTATGCCACCAGCATTTAAAATTAGCCTTAGTGAGTCATTCAGACATGTGCTAGAAGAGCAGATCCCAAAGCATCCACATTCTTAGCCTTCTTCCTCTAAAGCTCCAGAGTGACACTAAACTTTTAACTACAGCATCCCAGTGAGCTGGTTTAGATATACAAAAAGGGATACAAACCAAGAGTTTTAAATATACTCAGAACATACTGTGATGCATCCCATGGTAGTGAAGTTTGTAGAGGGATATGGTATGGGGACAGGAACAGATTCATGAATCAGTTTTGATCACTAGCTGATTGCAAAGCTCCTCCTATTTCAACATGTAGAGGGGAAATTTTCCTGCAGTTACAACAGCACAAGATGAGGAAATTCAAGACTTCCATAGACAGGATGGGGGAAGATTCTCCTGCAGAAACTGCCAAACTACTGGATTTGTAGCTCTGGTCAGTGGGAGGACCTCCTCACAGTGCATCTTGCTGCTCAGTTTTCAATGGTCCACTCAGTGGTGCTGTCATTGCTGTGGGGAGGGGAGAGAAAAAAGAAAATAAGAGCCAGGCAGCTGCAGCTGAAGCTCCCTCACATGCTGATTTTAGGGTTCTTACATGGTCTGAACTGATTTCTTAGATCTTTTAAAGCGTGAGGAAGATAGACTTCCCTTTGTGCTCACAAAGACTGGTTTCTATCATCTTCTTCAAATGAATTCACTTGGTCGTACTAGGGCATCTCACATTTTATGCAGTTCAAAGTTTGCCTGGTTTATGTGTCCAGAGCTAGAAGTTTCAAGGACTAAGAAACTACTCAGAAAGAATCAGTGAAGGACATAGAAGAAGAGGTTGTTCAGCTGTTTAGGAAGAAACCAAAGAATACTTGTATGTGGATCCCTAATTTTAGGAATCTCCATGGTACACAGGTATCTTTTAATAAGGCACTTTGCCAGAAGGCATGAATGGCAGAAAACTGTGTCATCAGAGAAACTTGAAAAAAGGATGGTAAATTACCCTTGTTTAATGCTTTTAGACCTTCAAGGGCATCATATTATAGCTATCCTACCTCTCAAGAAAGGCTTCTCTCTTACAATCCCAGTACAATATATGAAATCAAGAAGGCTTTTACATGATTTATTTAGGAAAAAGCTGTCTAAGCAGCTCCTGCTTCTCTGCACCAGCCCTGCACACTGCAGCACACCATTCCTCCCGGACCCTAACACATCCATCCTGAAATGTCCTGAACATACATTCTGTTGCTGTGGTTTTAGCACCAACTTAATGAAAGAATAAGTTTTCTCAAGGGCATCATCAGCAGTACCTCAGGAAGGTGCTGGCAGGTGTTCAGCATCACGGACCTTGCGTAACTCCACAAGATGAATTGCCAAGTAATGGCTTGGGCTGGGGTTCAAAAGCTGTTTCTGTTGGCACTTTCAGTTGTGCCACTGGTGATACTAAAGACAGGGAAAGGATCCAAATTTAAATATCTGGCAGGTGTTGACCAGGAATTTGAATAACAGAATTTACACACTTCTCAGGCTCCTCAGTTTTCTTTAAGAAAAGCAAGCCTCAGGTTCATCTTGATGTCACAGAGCCAGTGACTTTGAAGATTATGAAACTGATGGGCAGTCTCTCTGAACACAGGGTGAAGCTTCTCAACAAACCACTGCTATAAACCCTTGCCTTCTAGATGGCCTGTGTTTTCCTTTTCTCCCTGAGCCATCAGGAGGACACCTTGTCACTGTCCACTCCTCTAACCTGCGTGTCCTTTCAAGCGCCCTTCAGGCAGAGTCAAGCTCCGGCAGAGTGAGAGCAGCACACGCGATGTCACGGCGCAGGGCTCGGCTGTGCCCTCCAGCTCTGGGGTTTGCACCCAGCATACCTTGCCATCACACTCCATGTCACATTCTGTCCCAATCTGTGTGCAGGCATGCTTGTGTTTCATGTCACATATAATAAAGAATCATTTTAGAGAAGGATTGTCCCATTCTGTAACAGTTGCGACATACACACAGCTCGTACAACCTCTTGCTGCCTGCTTTCACAGAAGCCTGAATTGAACAAGACTATGCCAATAACTGGTTAAGTTTTTTTTTTTTTTTTTGTTCAGCAATCTAAGCAAACAAAAGATAAAGATTTGGTTATACTCTTATTAACCAGGATATAATTTTTCTGCTTCAATTCCCTTGCTTCCTTCAACAGCAAAAGTATCACAGAGTCACAGAATAAAATAAGTTGGAAGGAACCACAAGGATCATCTAGTCCAACTCTTAAGTATCTGTCATATAAGTAGCTATCACACTTCTTTCCCCCAAAGGATAATGCCCTAGAATAACTGACCTCTACAGATTTCATATTTTCCAGACATCTTTTAAAGAGACAATGAATTCTTTGTTTACTATATGATGTGCCAGAAGATCCTGAAGAACGTAAATCACAATAATTAGCAAACTAAGCTATTTTAATAAGGAAACAGAAATTAATATTTGTAGTGCATAAGGTTCCAAAGGCCTCCCAAAAAATTGGTTTCACTTTCTATATGTTATGGTGAAGCTACTGGGAGAAGCTGCCATCCTAGCTAAGGAGTCCACAACCCCTCACCAGCAGGAGAGAGTAGGACTGGAGAATGAGAACAGCATGAGAGGACAGTTAGAAGACTTTCTGCCAGCTCCTGTCATGAGTGCATTCCACTAGGAGTGAAATGCACATGAAAGCATTCATCATATATATACGTTATAATGTACATATACTGCAGTAGCACGTGCATTCTAAAACAGCTGTGGCACTGTGAAATATAAAAGGACTTACGAAACCTCACTGTCATGCCCAGATGACCCCTGATTATCAGCAGTAGCCTGGGACTACTTCTTGCAAAAGTACTCACTCACATGAGTCACAGCTGTACAAAACCCTGACAGGAGTAATCTCCTGCAAGGTCTTCCATCTAGAAATCTCAAGAAATGAGAATCTCAAAGCGTTCTATTCCAGGGGACGTCTTAAAACTATATTAAGATAAAGTTACAGACAAGATCCCCATGGTATAAAATACCCACCTCTCCCTCATCTTTATGATGACCAGCTTCTTTAAATCCTGGCAATGTCCAGGCTCTGGTGCTCAAGAATTTTAACTTGATGGCTGGCCTATTAATCTACATTAAAAGAAATCAAAGCAAAAGCTCAAAAAGAAATCTAAACTTTTTGAAGAAGCTAATCTTTCTTGGTTTTTTCCTTTTTGTTTGATAATCATTATATTCTGTTGAATAACCAGTGTATTTCCCAATATAGCTGCAAGGAATTTCACAATAGCATTCATTCATTTAAAAAACAGGAGAGAGTCAAAGCTCTTCTGTCTTACATCACTTTCAATGAATGCTTTAGAGTGAAATGGCAATCATGAGACCTCCAGCCTACACAAGGAGGAAGTGGTTTTGCAGGCTTGCCAGATTAAAGAGTGACATCACATTATCTTCGTCAATGCTGATTCCAGCTCTTCGATAATCAGGCAAACATGGAAAGTGCTGTTCTCGTATCACATGGTCAGACATCACTTTCCATTCATTAGTGGAGCTAGCAGTGCCTGCCTCAGCAGAAGCCCTGCCTCCTCTACTGTAGGAAATTTGCAAAAGATAAGAAAATGTGACAGAAAGAGCAGCCATCTCTACTTCTTAGCTGACCTATTCAAGATTCACATTCCAAAGCCACTTGCCATTTGTTTATATCACAAATCAGGGAAAATTGAAACACTGTCCTTGTACAGAGAAGACTGTTACGTGCCATCACTTTCAAACAAGTGTTGCAATTTTTGAGTATAAGGGTGAAACCCTCTGAGAGGTCCGGGTTTTCAAATTGCTTATGAAACATGGACTTAAACCATGACAGAAAACATAATTGTGTGTGTAGTACCCCTTTCTGAAAATGCTCTAACAAAAACTGCAGATCATGGACATGATCCCACTGACTAAGGATTCAAGAAGGGCACCACGAATTTTTTGGTGACTTTTTTTCACAGAGTGCCAATACCTCCCAGACTTGTACTTTGCTGTAAGAGTTATGCACTGAAATTACATTGAAATAAAAGATAGCTTGGGTTCGTAGCAAACACTTCAGAGAGTTTTCTAAGGTTATAAATTACACAATGTATGGTTTCTGTTAACAGAAATTTGGGCTTAACCTACAGCCTTCTTGAAGTGAAGAGGCAAGAATGTCTTTCTATAGCCACCTATGTATAGGTCTAACATATTACACAGCACAGCTGATACACGCTCCTGATCTGCCTGGAGAGAAAATTATCTGTCACATAGGGTCTCAAAATTACACTCATTGCTGTCCTTTAGCTAAGACTTAATGCTCCTCTACATAGAACACAGAATAGAGAGGTAGTTTTTCAACACTTCTCAACAGAATTCTGAAAAACATGTAAGATCTTTTAAAGAAGAACAGATGTGGTCTGTGCCCCAGGGATATTGCATGGTCCAAGGCATCCCCATTGCAGAGCTCTTACACCTCTCACGTGAGTCAATGTCCCACAGCAGAGGCATGCAGAGCACAAGCAGCACAGACTCTAGCACAAGGCTTCCTTCAGAAGCTCAAGGGATTCATTCGAAGCACAGTACCAGACAGCAGCCGAGGTGAAGATGAGGCAACAAGCCTCACTCTTCAGGTCCCTTGTGGGCTTCTTCTTTATTCATTTCTACTTTTTGTTCTTGGAAAACTAATTCCTCCTCATTTGGACTGGGAGGACAGGCATGGAGATAATAAAGGGAAAATCTTCAGCTGAGACTGGGCCTTGAGAGAGCACTCAGCTATGATGCCATTCCATCAACACAGACTCACATTTTCTGTGGATTTATACTTGTCTGAGTTTGGAGTCCAATTAGGCAAGAGATGCAGATGAAGCTTTTCTCATGGCTGAGGCTTTTAAAAGGTTCTTCTTTTTGACCTTCTGGTGTCCAGAAGGAGACCAGGTCACCAAAGTCAACATCTCAATAAAAGCACACATAACCTTGTTCTATTTTGTGTAGCTTTGTGATTTCTGTAGGGAACACCTCTTTAAGACCTCAAACCTTTGCTTATCTAAGCTATTGAAGGAGGAAAAGGAATGGAGAAAGGTGGAAAGTACACTGTAGGACAGGTCCTAGGCCTGAAATATTTCCACTTCATATCAAAAATTTCCTTGATTGCTAGATGACTCGTAAAACAAACAAGACAAACAGAAAACCAAATCAAAAAAGCTAAACAAAACCCCTAAAGTGTTCGGTATTACTTTTTAAATGGCAGGATTAAAAACACAACTCATCTAAACTCATTTTACCCCCACTGTTAATCTCTGGGAACTCTGGGTAAGCTTAGAGGTGAAAACCACCAAATCTTATCAGACTAGAAGCAAGTTGCTCCCTGAAGTAAACTAAGTTCCCCTTTTCATTTGCACAGCTAAGTCACAAGTGGTAGAGGAGGAAATCTCCCGAGCCTGTCAGACCCAAAAGTGGTATCACACGGCAACGCCCACAAGGTTAAATAAGCACCATTCTGATAAACGCCGGCCAAACAAAGGAAAGAACTACTGCTCCCTTTTTGAACTGGAACTCCCAATCAAGATTTTAATCCCCAGATACTATGCCCCAAAAATAAAAATTTATAAAAAGAAAAAATACATAAGTGTACATTGGAAAAATCTCAGCCAAGGAGGTCTGTCATTGGTGCTGTTATATACACACTCATACAGTTCATCTGAGCTGAAGCACTCTACAAATGAGTGAATCTCCCCAGGAGTTTTCATTGAAAGAATGAAAATTTCTCAGCACTCAGGAGGCAGTAAACAGTAAATCATCTGGATCAGGAAACCTGGATAGCAAACAGCAAGTGCACCTTGTAGCAGAAATTCACTTCCTCAAAATAGTGGCATTTGCACTGAATTTATAAAAATCCATTTTAGCCACTTCTCTTTATCTAGAATCTTGGGTTCATGATAGATGAAAATGCTCTGACCACAGACATTTCCTAACTGAAAAGGAATTGGGAAGTGATGCCAGCTTCTTCTGTCATTCAAAGGTTTTGGTTAATAAGCGTCACATTAGATCCATTTGAAAAAATTTCTCTTATAATCATGGGATGCTTACTTATTGCTTGTGTTAATACTCCTTATTTGGAATATTTGGAAGGTCTAACAGGAGAAGTAGGCCATTGTGCTACACAGTGTACATACTACTGTTATAAGTGGATTCTGAAAGTTCTGAAAAATCTAGGTTTGGTCAGACATTCAGGTAGGGTATTGGTGGGGGAAAAACTGGGCTGCAGATCTTAGAAGAGGTGATAAGAATATGCATTTACACTAATCAGTTTTGCACAGTCTAGGTCTGAGTGCAACTCCTCAGTAGGAAAACAGTCGATAGTGTGTACCCTCTGATGGCACACTATAGGCAGCTCAGATGCCAGGCATGAACTCTTTTTGTAAAAAACACAGCAAAGTAAAATGAAAATATCACAGAGAAAAAGTCAGCCTTATTTTCTTGAGGCTATGTGAGTGTTACTCCAGACAGGTGCCTTTTGGAATAGTTACAGTACACAATGGCAAAGGATTTCTTGAGGGTGTTTTTCCTTTGTCCATGCCAAAATCTTTCTCCCCAACCTTGCCAATGCCAGAGTCCATCAGACTCTACAGCTAGCATACCAAACAGAACCCACCCAGAGGCAAAGGCAAAGGCTGGAAATATGGTTGTCTGTGAAGACAGCTAAGCACTAAACCATTCAGAAAAAAACAAAAAAAAAACAAAAAAAAACCAAAAAAAAAAAAAATCAAAAAAAAACCAAAACCAAAAACAAAAACAAAAACAAAAACAAAAAAACAACAACAAAAAAAACCACCCAAACTTTTTCAGAGAGAAATGAAAGCTCTTATTGGATCTTTCATCTGTGGTCAACAAATAGAAAATTCTCACAGGAAGTTCTCTCATAAAATTCTCTTAGCTTACTGTTCTGCCACAAAAAGACAGACACCCCTAAATTTTGCCTGGCAAAACACATATTACTGCTCTGACAACAGAAGTGATAAAGAGAGACTCTGCAATCATAAGTATCCATCAGGATCACATAGCTGCAAGAAAAAAAAATAAAACTAAGAACGGTAAAGAGCTTAACAAGAGCTCTGTGTTTTTAATCACAAAAGTAGTTAGGAAGTGAACCAGATTTAATCTCCTCCCGTCTTCTGTAAAAGGGTAGCAGCTTCATTTGCTCTAAATGTTTGAGCTACTCACAGGAAAAGGTAGAGCACTACAGCAGGACTTTTCTTCTTCCACGTTCCAGAAGAAGAACCTAAGCACACACCAGGTTTATCATCTGCACAGGACCAGGCAAGTGAATGGAGAATGGTCAGCCCCTTGACGTGGTTCACAGCAATACCAAGGCAGCAAGCCTACAGCACAGCCACTAAATTAGCACTTTGCAGTGGCTTTCCTACAGCACAGGCATAACTTTGTTGCTGGGTTGAAAATATTCCCACTAAAAAAGCAAAGGGAAACCTCTGAGTTGTAACAGGAGCAGATATATAAAAATAGTTGTACACTCAGCACAACTCATTAAGAAATAAGGATCAAAGTTTCCAGCTAGAGCCAATTGCCTTCCAAAATTATCTTTGTAGCTGCCATGAAAACCACAGTAACCAATGGCCAAAGGCTCCTCTCTTCTGCATGACATGGAGGCCTATAAACAGAGGTAAAGGAAAGAGGGTGCAAAAGAAGGGAAGTCCCTCTCTAGCAGCGGGATTTGCGCACCAGGCTGCTGCCTGCTTCCTTACGAATCAGAAAGGCTATTGTGAACTGGGAGCTGCTATCAGATCTGCATCTGTTTGGCACAGTCCAGTTCCTTGGTGTGTGAGGTGATCCTCGAATGAAAATTTATTTAGGAATTGCTATCACTTTTAACAAGACAAATTCTGTATATTTGAGAGGGAAATCTAGACAGTGTTAAACAGCCCATCCATCCACTAATTACACATACAATAAATTATGAAACACTGTGGGACTATATACTTGGCCAAACAAGCAATGATGAAACTAAATGACATCAAACTAACCTCTAAAAAAGGTGGTTTTCAATCCAGTTTCTCTAACCAGAATGAAATGCTGAAGATGCCCCTCCTTGGTGCCCAGAGTTTGTAGATGGAAAAATCCCTACTTTTCTGGCAGGGACTGCAAAGATAATGCAGAACTTGGATGCAAAGCTAACCATCACATTGCAGAGGTTTCAACTTCTTTCCCACCCAGAACTCAGCAGGCTGGACAAGCAAGAGGAGGTAAATAAAAACAAGAGTTACCAACTCCTCTGGAACACCTTCAGAGCAATATCACTCCCACTTGCCCTACAGAGGCCAACCTTGTTCTCTGATGCAAGAGGACCTTTCTGTTAGCTGAGGGATGCTCTACCTTGCACAGGGAACAGCCAGCAGGAAAAGAGGAAGCACACCTCTCCACCTCTCTCCTCTGCTCCACAGTCCACAGAAAAGCACCTTCAAAGATTTCTAGTTCCTTAAATGTGAGACTCCATCACTGAAGATATCCACTGACAGAGCAAAATAGGATTCATGATCAAAGAAAGTCATTCATATTTGGATGGGTATGGAAGAGGAGTGACAGGAATCGAGCAGAGCTCTGTGTTGGTAATATGTCCCATTATTCAATGTTCCTAGACTGTTTATTCAGTTTAGGCTTCTTCCGTGGATGAGGTTTTTCGAGTTTTCAATGACTGAAGTCACTAGATCTCCTTAATGCCACGTTTGCTCAATCGCTGATCAGCTCCTCTCCTTGCTTGTGTATCCTGGGAGGTCACACCAGATACACCAAAATGGGGTCATTATGCCATATGCTTATTTACTATGTGTATGTTAGACCTTTTGTGTGCTATTTTTTGCTTGTTATCCATCATTATATGTATTTATCTTCAAGTAGCATATGGAGTAGTAGGATGGGGTATATATACGGAGTCAACAGATGGTGAGACTGTGTGTGATTAATATGTTCTCATAACTTTTTATTGTCTCTTGTTCTTATATGTTCTACTTTCATTACTTTTGTCATCCCTGTTCTCATTTCTTTATTCTTGTATGCTATTAAACAAAGACAAAAAAATTCAATGTCTGGGTTTGAGATTTGTCTGTTTAGTGTGTAAGGTGCTGCCTTTATTGAGGTGTTTCACAGGTTATTCAAGCCAACAGGGCCTATGTGTTCTGATCTCTTTGTCACCAGACACAGAATTTCATCCTGCAACTTCTTGAGCTGAAGGAGTGTTGCTCCCAGCTACTGCATGAACACCATCAATATTTTATTGTCCGTATTTCACATGGATGTCATTCGGTAAAATGATAAAAAATCCTTTAGAAGATTAAAACAATGATTCATGGTATTCATTGTAACTTAAATGCAGACAGAAGGGCATACGTGGAGTTTGAACAGGTTTACCATCCACTGGAGGCATTGCAGAAACCTGGCTGAGGCGTCACATGCACACTGGGACACACGGCAGGGTACAGGTGCACATGCTCTGGCCTAAACCCACAAGTGACACCTCCCAGACAGCAAAGAGCTTCACTCTGATCCATTTTGGCTGTCCTTGCTCAAGTAGCACAATGATTGCTTGTGGCACAGGAAGCAAAGGCATGTTTTTCCACCCAGTGAATAGTTTCCAAGAAGCCTTTCACCTTTCCCTTATCTGAATGGGTGGCCATGTTATCAAAGGTCTCTGTTTAGCTCTATTGCCTTTCCCTCCCAGCATATTACTTTTATTACTATTATTATTTATGGAAACTGTGTATCCAATATTTGTTAAAATCACTCAATAATGTCTATTGATTTTTACTGCTAGTTTAAAATGTTGCTTGAAGCCATGACTGTCTCCTCTCCCCTTAAGCCTCATGCATTCTGGAAACAAGGATAGCTGTTTATCAAACTCTGCAGGAAAGGGCTTTTGCTCTTATGGCAGCATGATCAATTCAGAAATGTACATGGTAGTGAGCACAAACAAAAACTTCCATCCTGGTCTATAAGTACACAAAGCTTCATGTCCTTATTTACCTTTTATTTCATTATTAGATGAAATGTAAACTGACTTTCAGAATCTGCCGCTGTACATGACATTATGGTGAAAAGTCTAAGCACAGGATGATGAGAACAACATACTTCCAGATGCTGAATAGGAAAGGAGCTGTAATTATATGCACCCCTGATTTCCCTGAAATATGATTTCTGTAAGGTTTTTATGTCAGAGCTTTCTCTAGATGCACCACGCCTGGCACAATATTGTTTAATAGCAAGCCACCAATTAGTAACAAAGGAGTAAGCAGCTTGCAGTGTTATACAGGTTGAAGTATATCATCAATAGCCTGTTATTATCTCATTCAGAAAATTACTACCAAAGTCATAGGGGTTTTGCAGACATTAATAGTGTAGATGAGTGTAAAAACAAGATATTTTAATATGAGGTTCTGAGTATTACTATTATGCTGTGAAGATGATACTATACCTATTTATAATAAGACAGATCACAGACAACACCAGTCACCCAAGCTGAACACTAACACCATTTCAAACAGTCCCACAGTACAGATATCTCAACTATACTCTCTTCAGATCATATAAGGAAGAAACATATGAGTTTCTTAACTGGCTGTTTAACCTGGGCAGGGTGAACAGAGACAGCAATTTTAGATGATTATTGATGATTGTCAATATTGTCAACAACTATCAAGAGTTAAACTCTACCAGGGTTTACAGAGGGAAGCAATCACCTGAGACATCAGCAATAGATCATTGAATGTTGGGGCTTTCATTTTGGAATGGTTTTGAAACTGCTATGCTTGTATTGATCATGAACTCTAGCTATGTTTGAGTTGTGAAGGAGCAACACTCTCCTAGCTAGCTAAATGTGCAGGTGTGACCCTGTGTGTTGCATAGAGGTTGATATCACACAGCACTGGTCAGCTCAAATAACCCATGAATCAAACTGTCAGGCTTTGAGTGAACACCAAACACCCACAAACTGAATGAGAGAAAGTGAAAAAGGAGACCAAAGATATGTTGTCATCAGACTCAGTTCTCCTCATCTATAACATCCTGATGACAAAGATTTGCTATTTCTTCACCTTTATAGTAGACAAGGCCCTACTAAAATTAGGGGTAAATTTTACAAAATATTTATAAACATGGAGGACAATGTGAGGGTACCATGAAACTTGGGTGTATGAGTTACCTGTTAGCTGGCTGATTACTGTTCCTTCCTCGTAAGTACCAAGATTAAAAAAAAAATAAATAAAATTAAGAAGCTTTTAAATCACTTGTTTGATGCAACTGGTTTAAGAAGAAGAAAACATGTTTTGTGGAAATCCAGGAGATAGGTTACTGTCTTTGCTGACACCCCAGAAATACTAACATTTTGACTTCAGGGGGTATCCTTGTTGAATCAGATAAACCAAAATGAAAAAAGGCCTAATTTTCAAAAACCCTGAATGCTTTAATTGCTGAGGTTTTTTCCAGCCAGAGTCATCTGTATGTTCCCAGTCAAGAAGGATTTGGCAATAGATTCAGATATATTTCGAATGTCTTTCAACTTCTGGAAGCTCAGGTTATATAAGCACAGCATGTTTGTATTGAAGCATGGGTAGATGTCTCAGAGGAAGAGGTGAGGAGAAGAGAAAGACCATATGAATGGTATAAATGTGTGTTAATGCTGTGCTGAAAAGATGCTGTGATGGTAACAGATGTTGCAGCTGTTACTTTCCATAAACACAATGTACAGGCAACAGCAGGAGTGTGAGCTGGTATGGCAGTATGCTGGATTAAGCTTCCTCAGAAATAAATTGCATTTACACTGTTGTTTTCAAACTATTTGAGAACGCATGCTTGCATTGCTTATGTGTTCACCACAAATATTTTCCCTGTGAATGATTACGTGGCATCTTTTTGTTAAATAGCATCTGGTTACCTACACAAGAAGACCTGAACTCAGTATTTGAATTCCTTGTCTGGAATTTTACTCTGTCAGGTATCCCAACACATGCTTCAGCTGACACATCTCTTTCTGGTGCTGCAGCAAACATATAAATGGAAGTACAAAGAGAAACAATGACTGTACATGCTTCATGCCGGTGTTCTACACATATTACACAACTATAAGGGCACAATGTGTGGCACTGATCAGTGGCCTCCAGTTTTGAAGGTTTCTTTACTGTCTGTGAATGGCACAGTTCATTTTCTGGGACTTTATTTTCAACACTGCTTTCTATGAAGAGTGCTATCTACTACATAGCAGAAAGTACTGAAAAAAATTAATTTCTCTTCGCTGTTGATTCTTCTTCCAAAAAAACAAACAAACAAAAAACATAATCTGAGATTAGAAGACTCCTCTTCTGTGTTAAGGAACATGGTGCTGACAGAAAAAGAGGACACAGTTTGAGTAGGCTAGCAGAAAAATAAAAGAAAAAAATGTGGGGCTCTTTTGCAGAAATCAACCTTGATTTTGCACTAGATACACGTTGACAAAGACGTACGTGCACTGCATATTGCATGTTAATGAGACCTCCTCACTGATCTTTAATCAAGCCCCAGCTAAACCCTTCTCTACACTTTTCTTCGATATCTATACTAGCTTTCAAACTGGCAAATAGGGTGTTTTTTCACTCCATATATGCCCACTTCACTTCTCCACACTGGTTAATCCTTTGAGTTTGTTTTTGTTCAGGGTTTTAGGAGGTTTCAGCCTCTTCTAAATACTTATTAATAAACTTTTTCAGATAGAATTGATTTCTGTTTCATGCATGCTTTATTTTTGCAAAGGAGCACAAAGGTTTCTTGCTGCTGACAGCTGAAAAGAAAGAATTCCGGTCAATCAGTTCTGTGCTTAAAGTCAGGCAGGAAATTTCAGCTTTCACTTCAGTACCATACACATACTAGAATATAGACTAATATGGTCTTTCCTTAGACAAGCCATTGAGAAATAATTGCTTTCAAGTGCTGGACAGAATTGCAGCCTTGCTCACACTGATGTAATACAAAAACAAAGAAGCTCTCTTAGAGATCACATGGTCCAACCCAGGTTGCTTATGATCAGCTTATGACCCATTATTATTTCATGTCTTGACTCTGGCCTTCTTCTGGAGAAAGGAACAAGTCTTGTGGTTTCAGCTACAGGGAGGTTTTGGTTTGCAGCTTGCCTTGTCACTGAAGGTCACCACCCTGCCTAGAGAGTGTGCTTGAAGCCACAGAGTGAGGAGATCCACTTGCTGCCTCTCCTCAGTCTCACAAGCACTCCTGTCATTTCCTCTTCAGACAGACCTTGAGCAGATTCTCTTCACCCTAAGCAGCACTTGTCTCCACTGAGTGTGTCCTGGTGTACTTGGAAACATATGTCCCACAGAGTTTCATGGGCGTTTTTCACTAATAAAGCACTGCTCACCACCAGTAAGTAGGACAGACACTTATGAAAGTGCTAGCATGAACAGGTTATGAATTATGACAAAGCACATTTGAAAAAAATCCAAAATGTTTGCACAGTAGAAGCAGCTTCAAATGAGAAAATAAACACTGAATTACACAGGGTATGTTGGTTCCATTTGGAAAGACAGAAGTATGGTGTTAAACAAGAAAATTAAAACATTTCCTCCTCTTATCTTAGTTTTGTCCTGGCATGAGAACAGAGCATTGCATTTTCTAGACACTACTAGGAAACACATTCATAATGGTACTCAAATATAGCTATTACCATATTTAAATATTTCCTCACCGTTTATCACTTACACGGTCAGCTATAGCTGTTTCCAATTCAAGATGATTACGACATGCAGACGAAAATCTGAAGGGGAGGAGGGAACAACTTTTGTTCCTAAACAGCTTACCTCTTCAAAAAAGAACAATGTTTACTGAGATAAATGAAGAGAGGGTGGTTGTTTTAGATCACTATGACTAATGTTAAGAAACAGCTGGTAAGGAATATTAGGTAATCACATACACAGGCTGCACATTGGGAACATTACGCTAACATACCTACTATAATTTTATTCCTTTCCCCACGCATTTATTCAAAGCTGCAGCTGTGATACTGGCTTTTGAACACTAGAAACTATCAGGAAAAGCAGCATGAATCATCATCTTTTGCTTGTGTTATTTAACTTAGTCACTCAAGAGCAGTTCTTCCAAAAGAATAATAGAAAGAAAATGATCATTTCTTTGAGAGATTTGTGAAGATTGTATTTCCTTTCCCTTTCCCTTTTTTCTTTCCTTTTTCTTTCCCTTCTCTTCCCTTCTCTCCTCTTTTTTGTTCTTTACTGGAGATAATAACTAGGTTCTTCAATTAATTCAGAGTTCCAGCCACCACACAAGTGGTGAGCAATTCATTCAGATATATTTTGAAAATCTCACTCAGGATCTCAGACATGAAGTGGGGTTCTGCAATGAAGTATTTGTGATGGTCCCCATTTCTATTCTGTGGGATTAACCTAAATTTTCAAGGCAGGTTGTACCTTTCAGATGGCAACACATTTGTTCCACCATTTCACCACAAACCACTGAGGAAGGAGAGGGACAAGGCAAGGTTTACTCTGTACTGATGACATGTTTTATCCTCACTGCTTCTGTTCCTGACCCCTTTACAACAAATTCTGACAAAGAAATTCCATCTCATGTCAAGATGTTTCTAGTGGCTTTGTGATTAAACACACTTTTGCTCATGAGGTCATCCATTTAACTTAGGCCAGATGACAATTAACTTTATTTCCTACTGAAGGCAACCCTGCAGCCTAAGCAAGCTCCTCTTTGCTCAGTGGTCATCAGTCTGCTGCTTTTTTATCCAAACTGCCATTTCCTTGCAGTTTTATGCTTCTGTGAGCATAAGAAGGCCACAGAAGTCAATTCAGTCAGAGAAGGATCTCTACTGCGTTTGGGAAATGCAACTACACTCGAGTCCCAAGAAACCACCCTAAAGGCAGGAAGGTTCCTGGAAAACTGTGATTCAGATATCAGGATTAAGTGGACATGCCTGCAAACACCAGTAGGAGCCATCCTAAGGACCACTGAGTTTTTTTAGAGAGGGATAAGGAATTTGCAAGACCAGCACTTAAAGCTTCAGGTTATTCTGGATGCTCTGTGACAGTGAAACCACAGTTCAAGCTGTCCTTTCCCTCCACTGTATTGCAAGTAGAGGATTCCTGTCCTAGGTTTTCCCAGTACTTCACACACACACATATGCAAGCAATATCTGGCCATGCTTTGGCATTTTATCAGTAGCCTTTCAAGCCTCCCTCGTCCATATCTTATTTCACTAGCTAAAACTTTTCTTCTAGATCACAGGTCTGTTAATGCAAACTTACTGAGATCCTGGGAACAGCCTCCTGCCCCTGCCATAAGTAAGATGTGGGAAAGAAAGCCATAAGGAATAAACATGGAGTGTCTTGCATAAAATAATTATGAGTTGGTGGAAATAGGCCTACCTTACATTTTTAGAGGAAGACACAGAACAGAGCAAGACCTTATTGCTACACAGCTGTGCATGGCCAAACAGGACAAGATCCAGCCAGTGACCTCCCTCCAATCTAAAAGTTCTGGAATATGAGAAGGATCAGCACACTTACTCACCTGGTATCTCCAAATTTCAGCTTCTGTATCCTCTCCTTGGCATCCAAAAGATGGAGTCACTTTCTGTCCCAACAGGATTTAAGGCTGGTCCCTCAGGGTTGAAATATATTATCTCCCAGAACTTACTCCTGAAGTGCAAGCTCTCCACTACACCATGCAGCACTCTAAAAGTACTCAGTAGAGCTAAGTAAAAAAAAAACCACATCAGGCTTATGGACAAAGATCATTAAGATTTCACCACCCTTACTTCATGCCACAATAAATACATGGATCTATAAAAGAACAAGGCCTTTCTCCTTTTCACCATCCTATCAGAGCCTGCCCTTGAGCTCAGTTTTTTTTTAATTTCCAATCAGATCACATCTTACTCCTGAAACTCAACTCCCAAACTAACCTTTTTTATTTTTCTAACCCAACCTGCCCATTAGAGCATCTTATCTGTCTCCAATACTTTTCCCTGTTCTTCCCCATTTATATTCATTATTTTTCTATCTCTGATAATTTTCTTTTAACCAATACAATTAAAGACAAGACAGCCAAAATGGTTTGTTCTAAAAAAACCTCAATCCTTGACTCAAATGTTTTATATTTCAATCACTAACCATCAAAATTTAGGAGCTAACAATTGTCTTTCATCTGAAGGGATGTAACAGTCTCACCTACAAAAATGCACATGGGTAAAAAAAGCATTTATGATACAACAATATGTATATCCAGAGTAAAAAAAAGAACTTCATAACAACAACCCAACTCAGGCAGAAGTTTCTCAGATTATGCAGGTCAGTGTGGTAGGGATGTTCAAGAACACCCTGTATCTATTTTAGGAAATACATACTCTGAAGTGTGCCAGTGGTACAGGAGAAGGCAGAAGTGGTTTCCAGCTGGCCCCTGCCCACTACCAAGCTCTCCCTTGATTCTACCTCTTCCAAGATGAGTGGCAGACAAACTCTGGAAGATTTATTTAGCTGAGTCAAAAATATCACTGTAGCTTGCTGAATGGTTCTTTTCTGCACCTGCCACACATTGCTACCCCAGTAGAGCAGGCAGTGGCAGAGTACATGGGTCTGCCTGTCAGTCCACTACCTAACACAGTTTTATAAATTGTTTGAGGTGGATTTTATGCTGAAATATTAGACAGTGACCTGGGGCAGCCAAGGAACTGATGTGAATCCTGCTTTGCTGCCTTTGCAGCAGAAGCAATAATCCCTGGGACCTGATAGAGCTGGGGACCAGCCATCCCTTAAACCTCCACAGTTAAGTCCACCAGCTTGCCCCCAAACACCAAGCTGGCAGTTCCAAATATTCTCTGTCACAGTTCCTATCTGTTGACCAGTGGATTCTTCTCAGATGGAAATGCACAAACCAGTCTTTAGCTCTCCCTTCTTGCCAGCAAAATCTGCTCCTGCACAAATCACCATGGAGCCTTATGGATACACTGACCTCCAAAAGAGAAAAGGTTTGCTCTCAAGATGCACTATTCCATCAGTCTACTGGGACATCATGTGAGAGCTCACAGAGGAGAAGCACAATATCCCTGGGTTCACTGCTCTTCCGAGTTGCCTCCCACCATCCTACAAGCCATTACAGTCTGTCACAACAGTGACAAAACAAGACAGGAGGAGGGAGAATTCCTCCACAAAACTGTCAAGTTCTTTAACTTAGTGAAATTTTGAGAAGTTCTATAATTGATTTTAAAATGTTGCAGAGAGGGAAAGCTAAGAACTTTGTTAAAACTCACAAATCAAAACTCACGTTAAACATTTTTTTAAAAAAAAATTATTTTCAGCAAGTTTTTGCCAGAGGTGGCAGAATTCTGAATGGTGAAAGTTTATAAATTTTCCATGCATCTAGGCATATCAGCAAGCGTAGTCAATGTGGGTGCAGGCTAGTAGTATCTTCCAAGTCTTGAAAAATGTTTCTGTTAGCCAAGGGGGCTATAAATACTTGATTGTAAATAGCATTTATGAACCCACAGGTGACTGCAGACAGGGCTGTTTGGTAACTGCAAACTGGGTCCTTTGAAGGGGGAAAAAAAGCATTCTGCTCCATCCACAGACAAGAAACACTAATTTTCAAATGATCCGTCTCAAACTCTAAAATCTTGTTACGCTATTTAGTTTTGAGTAAACCAGAACAGAAATATCTCTGGCAACATTAACCATTTGAGATCCGAAAAGCAGTTTCTGCCTCACTTTTTCTCGCTTCCACCACAATCTCCAGCTTTCTCCCCAAAAGTTTAGCTGGGTCTGCCAGAACAGTGTTGCCACATGGCAAACAGGGGTTTCACCCAGCTGCACCCCCATTTTTACCATCATTTCCAGATGGGCAAACAGTGCCTTGCTAGCAGTGAGATTTTCAAAGGGCAAGCTAATTTACAGCTGACAGTTCTGTCTCACAATTGAAAACTACCATCTGGACAGGTGCATAGTTCATCAGGACGTATCAAGTGCATGTTTATGGACACCTGTCACCATTATAGACACTTCCCCATCCAAAAGACATGGTCATTCACATAGCAAAAAATCAAAACAATGCTGGACAAGAAATCTTTTACAGTTATTGATGATGATCTAGAGTGTTCCAAAGTGAAGGGCTGCCTCCCTAACACTTGTCCCCCACCAGACCAGCTCTGTTTGTTGGGGCCACTGGCTCTGAAACTGTGCCTTTTGGCTGGTTGTGGGGACAACACAGGGATAACTCAATTTGCCCAGGCCTCAGATTACAAAAGGTTTTATTTGCATCTACTCTACTGATTATTCCAATGGCTTCTGAGACCACTTAACACTAAACTAGGTTAAAGAAAGAAAGCAATACATTCACTCTAACAATGCAAAGCTGATTCGTCTACTCACATTTTTCTAAGTCTCACTCCTATCAGAAGTACCTGCAGAGCTCTTTTGATGAACCAGTGCTTTCCAAATGTGGCACATTAATGAACCACCTTAGTTTTAGGGGAATTATGTTTAGCCAAACTGAGGAACAGAGAGTGATCAGAGGTCCTTCCCACTATCTCATATAGTTCCTGAAGTTCATTCTACCAGCAGCATGAAGAAATGGGCTCAAAAGCTGCTACTGGGTTTCATTGCACAAGGTTTACCCTGGCACCTGTGGAAGTTGGCAGGAAGTCTTTAGGAGGATGCCAGTGCCCTCAGGCCTGACACAGGCATAGTCATACCTTGATGCCCGACCTGACTCGGGTGCTCCCTGGCAGTCTAAGGAAAGCATGCTGCTCTCCCTGTTTCTCCTCATTAGGGAAGCAAGTTTGTTGCATCTGCTATGGTCAGGACAAGAAGTTTGGTTTATGGCCCTAGTTTAGGCCATAGTAATAAAGTACAAGTCTTCCCAACAGGGATTCCCAGATAGCACTAATCACAGCTTGCTACCTATTATATTCCCTTTTCTTCTTCTCACTCTCATTTGTTTCACCATTCTCATTCTCTCCCAAATAAACACCAACCACCCCTGCTTACTGTTCTTCCCACAGGTCTCAGTGTTGTTACATAAATAGCTTGATGGTCTAATCCAGGTGATTCTGCCATTTCTGATGGTATTAGCTGCAGCTTTTGCCAGCTTCTGTTTTATTGCATTATGTTCAGGAATTTCTAATTTGAAGGCCAGTAATCTCTCTCCTGTTAGCCTAAGTTCAGACCAGGACCTAGTCAGTTTGTTACCCAGACAGCTAAACATAATTGCTCTCCCTGGAGCAACACCAATAAAAAAATAAAAATAAAATAAAATAAAATAAAATTACATTTTAAAAAAAGCCACCACACACACAAAAAAACACCTCACAAACAAAACCCTCCACAATCTTACATTTGCACAAATGTTATCAATAAGAATAGATTTAAATAGCACTATCTTCTATTTCTAGTGATTCCTTGATAGCAAAAGTTGATTCTACAAATACTCTTGGAAACACAGTTGCATTATGCACCATTTCTATCCACTTGTGTCTCTGACTGAATGCATCTTCATGGAAGCCACTCAGTCCTCTCTTAAAACTGAACAGCTTGAACCTGTGATCAACCACTGTGTAAAAGCATAAAGGAAATGGATGACTTAGAGGCAAGGAACCTTTTTTCTGCAACAAGCTTATGGTAATTACTATAACAACATCACAGGCACAAACCTTTCTGTTACTATGAGCCTCCTGGTTCTTCTAGGTGAAACTTTTCCCCAGGATAATATTATTCCTTGTTTGAAGCTACAGGAAAGATAAAGTGATTTGCCAGGAAACACCAGAAGATCATTGGCAGAGCCAGAAAGAGTGCACTGATTTCTATCACCCTGCCTGATGTGCCCACGAGCCAGCAGAAGTCAACTCAAGCCTATGTGCTTTCATTCAGTCAGACATAATAGTCCCATTCCCTAGGACTGGTATGTCTGGTATCTCCTTCTTTGTGGGATTACTGTCCTAAGCACCCTGGAAGGTCTGAAACAAATCCAGACTCCTATTACAGCACAAGTGCTTGAGTGCCGGTCAAGCAGAGCACCTTATGTGAAGCCAATACAGTGACCAACAAAGCACCTGATTTAGCTGCTCATCAGTTGCACATATTTGTGGGTTTCTGTTGTGTGGGAAGCACATATCCAAAGCTGGTCATGTCCCTTTCTTCCTCTCATGTGATTTTGTGTGGATTCCTTAGCTGTAACAAGTACTGCAATTCAAGATACACATACATTGTGGTCTATTGCTTTATTAACTCATGAATCCTTATGGAGGAAAAAAAATCCCAGTAACAAGTAAATGGAAAATAAATCTCTCTCACAGCCAAAGATACATGTGCAAAGTATTTTTGTGCAGTTTTCATGGCTTAAGAATGGTACTCCCCAGTTCAGTGCCCTCACTGAGACTCTCCCAAACCACCCATCACCCTCTCACTCCCCCTTCCCTTGACCCTTCTGCTGCAGCAGAATGAAGTTGAGAATTGGAAGCACAAAAGATGAAGATCACAGCTGAGATAAGAACAGTTTACTGGAAAGAGCAATGAGATAAAAAATAAAAAGTAAAGCAACAATATTAATAACAAAATTATACAGAAGAGAGAGTGATTCACATGCAAAAATACTCACCGCAGACCCCAAGACAATGAGCAATGTCAGATGGCTTCCTCTGTGACAGCTTTGTTCAATTGTACTTTCCTGCCTTTATCTTAAGACTAGTGTTCAGACTAAAGTGATTTGGAGATTTTCAAATTGTAGGAAAATATGAACATGTTGACACCATGAAGGACTAATGCAGAAATTCTTCTTGCTATGCCAAAATGCCCTCTGGAACTTCCTCCTCAGACATTTAAGTGCCAGACAAGGCACTTATAACCTTCCATCACACTAGTCCAGCTTTTAGCAGAGACACATGACCCTCAGCGTCCAGAAATGTGTCCTTTTGGCACGTCAGCAAGAAAACAGCAAGAAATAATACAGCAAGGTTCAGGCTGATGTCCAGTTTGTTGGAAAAAAATTAAACCACAGTTTTCACAGGAAGGTGAATTTGCCCTCAGCCTGCAATTCATTAGACCCCAGCCCTCACCTTCACCCTTTTTGCCTTGAGGGACCAAGAACGGGAGCTACCACTCCCTACAGCAACACAACCCTATACAGAGAGCTTCCCAAATGACAGTTTCCCAAAGTAGGGCTGAAAAACCTCTCCACACCTAAAGCCTTCACTTATAGGATGATTTTTATCTTTAATGCAGTTTCCCATTATGGCAAAAAACAGACTACATGCAATGGCTGATAGTCCATTATTTGTACAGTCAGAAAACACCAGCTCTTCAAAAAAAAAGGACCAGTGCTATTTTGAGGCTTATCAATAGGGTTATTACAGGAAAATAACCAACATCATTACTGCAGTCTAGACAGCAGTGACTAGGCCTTAATTGCAATAAAGAAGTTGGATTTGAGTACCACGGCTCTAGAAGCTGATTATGAAAAAGCTGATTATGAAAAAGAATCCCCCCAAAATAAGCCAATCAATTAGAAAATATAACCTATGTTTATCTAGATCAGTTGTCATCCCTGCACACCTAAATGAATCTTCTGCACATGCCAATATAATGAAGACAAGACTAGAAAAAAAATAAATGCAATTTTTTTATAAGTAGAAGCTTTATAAAGAGCAAAAATCTAATGTAACAAGCTTGAAACTACTGCCACCTAATATGGATACCTATATGCAAGGTGCAGCTTAAAGAGATGAGGTTTTTCATGATTAAAGGGTGGGCCAGCAGTACAGTTACCAGAGATCCATATGGGATGCCATATTCTTGACAACATAGCTTTTAATTGCCTCAGAAATTGGCTCATCATCTTTCATGAGTGAAGACATAATAGAGAAGGGAAATACTATTTCCTTTCCAATTTGCTCTCATTCAGCATTCTTGCTGCCTTCACTGTTATACTATCATATTAAATTTATTGAGATAAATCCACTAGTGAATATCTTTATATATATATACAAGTTCTTAAGGTGTTCTTTTAAATCAATTTGCACATCCTTTCACTTGTTCAGCTCAAGTTAACATTAATATATGGCTTGGGTTTAACAGATGCAATATTTTTTAAATTTCCATACCATCTGTTTTTAAAAGGAAAATATTCTCCAGAGTGTGCACTCAAGTCAGCAGAGGATATTCTAAAGTCAATGAATTTGGAAAAATAGAGAGAACAAAAGCTTAAAGATAGAGCTATAGACAACTTCCTTACACAAGGCTCATGCCGCAGGTGCATTATTGACATGCTTGCCCTCCACAAAATTCTTCAGCCAAAGGTTCCTTATCCAGACTTGGAAGCTCAGCCTGCCTCAAATATCTGTGATTTCCTGAAAGGACAATGCTTTTTCCAGAGGAAGCAACTGGCTCAGTTTAAATTTAGTTTCTGGCATTTGAAAGGTGAATTAAATGCTTGTTGTTTTTTCTGCTTTCATGTGAAGTGTATTTAAGAATTAGACTGTGATGTGTGAATCAGTTGTCAATTCTTTTCCTAGACTACCCCTCAGAAGAAGTATGACATCATTAACTTCAGCACACAGAAGAGCAGGTTGTTATGATTTTTAAGTGTGTCATTAAAAAAACCTTCTAAGTAGTTATTTAGTCATTGAAAGCATCACTCCCATCCTCCTCATCCTTAAAGAAATTAGAAATTGCAATTAAGCAATCTTCGCCTACTGTAGAAAACTAACTTCTAGTAGTGAGGTTTTCAAGATTCCTTCAACTGCACAGTTAACACATTTATCTTAAATTGACAGTGAGGGTAATAGTTTTGTGGAGTTATGCATTAGTAGTTCCAAATATTCAATGCTAATTAAGTATCTCTTGCAACTCTGGAACTCTTTTGGCCATTGAAGAAAGGTTACTATAAACACGATTGCACTTTTCTTTTTAAATTGAGTGAAAACTTATGTACAGCATATTTTGCTGTGCAAGGGGATCAGAAACCCACCAGTGCTTCTGCAAAGTCAGTGTTAGATTTATGAGTATAAATGAGTATATGTTTTCAAAAGACAGATAATTATAGTGCACTGTACCTTTCTGAATTGCAGATATTCCTAATACAGATCCGTTGCTTTCTTTTTAATCAATCAATAGACAGAGGTTGTTTGCCCTCTCGAAGTTGTGTTAATGAACAGCTAGCAGACACATTGATATTTTCACAATTTGAGATTGTGGCCAGAAAGAAAGTATATACCCTTTCCAATTTAATTGACTAAATTATTTCTCATCTGAAAGAGAACACATTATTATCATGTACACAAAGTTGTAGTTCTACCAAGAAGTATTACTTGTGGATAAATCTTGGAAGAGAGGATGCTTCAAATTTTGTGTCACATATGAATGGCTCTATATAGTACCAGTATTTCTACAGGAAAAGTTCTACACTGAAAACAAAGTTTAATCGACAGCTTATGTTTTAGCATAGCTCTGCAAATGTTTGATTCATGTGACAAACTCATGAAATAAGGAATCTCCTTTAAAGGACAGAAAAAATGGTCATCTTTCCCCCACGAAAAAATCCCAACAGATTTTCTATTCCATTATTAACCCTCCAAATTAAACCTGCACTCTCATGATGCCGTCAACATGTAGTTAGAAAAACTGAAGCTAGAAGCAGTTTCTGAAAATCACTTTTCGGGTGAGCCAAGACTAAACTTCCAATTGGATAGGAACTGTGAGGCAGATTTGCTTAGTTTGCAGGAAGAACTTCCCTTGCTCCTAAAAAAATTGGAAGATTTTTCAAGTGAAAAGCCAGGTTCTGGTAAAAAGCAAACAAGAAGAATTAACTTTTTAATAATGGATATAAATCAAGTCCTTAGGTAAGACAAATATTAAATTTTAAAGTTGTTTGCAACAAAAGGTCCTCTGATTATCTTACTCTCCTGAAGCGCATCCATTCTTCTAGGCTTTTTGGCAGCCCAACAATCTATTTTCTTGAGGTTGGAGCTCAGCTCTGTGCAGTGGCCCCCCAGCCCTGAGAATCACTTAGGCCTAGTTGTGTGTTTGCTCCCTGCTCTCTGTAGCCATTCCCCTGCTCCTTCCAGCTTTCCCTGAACTTTCAGTCTCAGGCATCCCTCCTCTGCCCAACCAATGTGTATAAAAGGTTTTTTCTCCTCCAACCCCCACAAGATGACCTCCAGGAGTGACTTGCCCCTTTCTCCACGGGTCTCCGCTTCATTCCGTCACTCTCTTCTTGTGAGGGACCAAAATATCACAGGAGCAGAGTAAAAATAAAACACCATCCATCACTGAGCTTCAGCCCAGCTTCCACTTGTATCTCACTGCATAAAATTGATCGTTTTCAAGCACAAAACAAATCCACTAATCCATGTTGATAAAACAGATTCATCACTAAGACAGTGAAAAAAACAGTCTCTATGAGGCCTTTCAAACCAGTGTGTTCAAAGAAACATTGCTGACTGCTGAAGCACTGCTGATTGCCCACTGGCACAATACAGAGAGTATGAGATGAAGAGGGCTTTGCAAGAAAGAGCTTTCTGAAGTGGGGCTTTCGTCCACGGTTCCAGGCTATTTGCCTTATTTGTTACTGTGCCCTTGGTATGAACATTTAGAAATGCCTACAAGTGAGTATATTTTGATTTTCCATAGTTGACATCATATTACTCCCTCCACAGCATGCCAAGATGAGGACAAACATGTCTAGTCCATTAAACATACAACAGAACATTTATTATTTCCTAAAGTTTAATACAAATTTCTCAACATCGCCAGGGGGAAGGAAGTATCATAAAACCAGAAAACAATACCATGAGATATAACTAAGCCCTCAAGTTTTCTTCTGAGCATAGATACAATCTTAACTTTGCAGGAAAAGGAAGAAAGTTGTGGAGATTTTTCACAGATCCAATCCTGGTTTTCTTTATTAAGTTGAAAAATGAATTGAGAATTAAAATACACTACTAAAAGAAAGGGGGGGGGGGGAAGGGGGAGCTGTTGTTTCGTTCTTCTCCACCCTTTAGCCTTGTCACCAGCTGCAGAAGCATTTGATCTCACAGAAAAGACAGTGGTCCTATTCTTCCACAAACATCGTCAACATCGTCATCGTTAACAGGAGAGTAAAACAGTAGAAAACTTTGATAATCCCCTTCTATCTGCAGTATAAATCAAATTTCCCAAACTTCTCTGGAGCGCTGAACCACTCCTGGAATCTTGTGGACCACCCATGTGGGACTTGTCACATGCTGGGGAGCTAGCAATCATGTGAAGTCACACAGCAAGGAAGAAACACTGCAGCAGAAGATACCAATGGCAGACTACAACATCCACCATACATAAACATTGTATTTCCATGCAGCTCTGCAGATCTGCTCCAGAAAACTTAAGATAGCCTTCCAAACCATCAGGGTATTAGAGGTGAAGTATTAAACACCACCAAATTTCTATCCACTGCATTTTATAAGTAATATCATACAGAGGACCTGTAAAGTTCTTTATATATTACCTAGCAATGATAGTGAGAACCAGGACTCAGGATACCTGAGCTTCAGCCCAAATTTTGCCTCAGATACCTGCACCAGCAATTACTTAACTTACCTATGCACCATTTTCTTTGGAAAAACAGGCTGGACTGGATGGTGCCTTCATCATTCACCCATTCCTCCCACTGTGACTGGAGGAGACTTTTTGTCTTTCCAGGTGATGTAAGAGGTCCATTAAAGAAATAAGAAAAATAATATCTCATAGATCTAGTCAAAATCGTAATATATAGTGAAGTATTTTGAAGAGTGTGGATCTAAGTCACTGCAGCAATCCAAATATTACATATATTACATATATATACATATATACATATATATACAGTTAAGATTATCCTTATGTACTATCAGTCTAGTCTGATACAGTTCTTACATTATTTTTGGTTGTTGATAACTTTCCTAAATTAATGTTTTACTCTTGATATATTGAGATCTCATAATTATTTCCATGACTCCAGTATATCCAAGAGAACCAGGTGATTTGTAATGCTTGCTAAGAAGCAAGAAAGAATTTAAGGGTGCAAAATAGTGCAGCTCTGCTACTGAAATCAGAATACTACATAGCAAAGTATTTCCAATGATTTCAGTCCCTATGTAATCTTTATGTCCCACCCTGACTGGATTTAGTTAAAGTTCTTTCTTATAAGTGTAGCTTCCAGGTTTGGCCACTGCAAGAACAGCTTTTTCATTTTAACTGATGCCTGACTTGCTTCAGTGAGTTCAAAGTGCATCAGCCCAACTCTTTTAGCCACACTAGTCACCCAGCACCCATCACAGTGACTGTCAGGTTAAACCAGAATGAAATGATTCTGCTTTTCCTTTCAGAGCCCTCCATGGGCTCTAAGTTCTCACCTACAGGAAAATTATTTGACACTGAAACTTTCTCAAGAAGTGAAATCCACAGCCTCATTAGTGACCTAAAGGGTGCTGGCAAGCCAAGGAAAAGCCAAGGTGGCTGACTTTTGAAGGATGCCTGGAGAAGTCTCTGTCCCTACAGAACTGCAAGGGGGACAGCAGGCATGCATCCAAGGATGCCCAGGGGCTTAGAGTGGCCTAAGGCAGCCTGCTGGCACATCAGGCACAACCAGAGTGGCCACCTGCACATTGCCTGAAAGACAGCATTGCGTTCTGAGGGCAGCATCCTCATGGTCTCCTGCCAAAAGCCATGCAGGACAGTGCTTCTCCAGGGACTCTGTCTTTAGACAGACTCCTCTAACAGAAATGCCAAATGACCTTGAGTCACTGTGGCTTCAAGACTGAAGGCAAAGCTCCCTTTCTGTCATGCCCTTTGTCATACTAAAATCAAACATAATTTTTTAAAAACATGAATGTTCTGTACCTGTAATATAAAATTATCTACATTGCCTGTAGTACTGGAATAACTCACAAACCTATGGGGCAAACATGTAAAAACAACCCTAATATTTTAGTTATCCCTTGTACTTCACAGTAAATCAGTATAATCTGTCTTTTATTAGGTTACTGGATGCTGTGGAAAGGGAAAAAAACCATATTTGGCTTTTAAGCACTTTGAAGTGAGTACTTTGAAGCCTCAGTAAGTGATAATCAAGAAAAATGGCTCTAACAACTTATGATAAATCTTCTCTATATATTTAAGCAGGATTACTTGTGAAACCCCAGAAATTAAAATGATTATATATAGCCTTACTTAAGACTTGAGTTTAATAAAGCATATGATATTGGTTTTCAAAATCCTGTTTTTTGGAGCTAAGATAGCTATAGCAATGCCATTCAAATGAGCTCTTCTATGAGTAGTAGAACTAATGAAAAGTGGTCCCCTCCAACCCATAAATGAGGCAAGAGAGCAAATGCAGTGTGGATAGTCCAAAACTAGCCTTTGCCCACATCTGCCTAGTAAAGTATGGAGTGCTTGTTTCCTGCCCAGCCTTTCCTCAGCAGCACACTAATCTGAGTCTCTTTCCGCCATGCAGCCCCTAATTTTTCACATGACATAAAGGAAAGATAGTAGTGTCAAAATGGCAGATGGACAGACAATACCACAGCATAAGTCTCCTCCAAAAACCTTGAAATCAGCTTTAAAAATAATTTCTTTCAAGCAGTCCATTCAACCAGAATTACTACCAAAGATTTGAATGTCATAAAAGTAATTACATTTTTTACTGTGGTGTGATTCCAGAATTTCTTGTTTAGTTATTAAAGAAAAATTTTAAAATCTCATGAAATCTCAAACTTCTTGGCAGATATAAGAATTTTCTATAAAGTTCAGCATCTCATTTGTCTTGTAAAATCCCGTTATTTAGCAAGAACAAATTCATTTCTCTATAACATTTCTCTATCTTTGAGCACAAGAGCTATCTTTCTGATTATCACAACTACTCTACTACATGGAATTGAGGTACTTTTGTATAAATATTTCCAAACTGCCAGTTAATAGAGATCATGTGATTTTGCATTTCTTAAAATGAAAAAAAAAAAAAAGTGCTAAGGAAGGCAAGGAGACTATGAATTCTAAGTAATAAATAATTTAGTTATTTGACATTTGGGGAATTTCAAGTTTACTGAAGTTTGCAAGAAACAAAGAAGCAATTGTTTTGCAAGTGTACATGGTTCCAAGTATTCTCCAAGGGTTTTCACACAACACAAGGGACATTTTTAGTTCTTCTGTCTGTCAAGCTTACACATCATAGACAAATATTATAACAGCAGTTTTGCATCTAAGAAAAACTGTTCTTGAAGATTACATAAAGTATGTATATAAAAAAGCTAAATTGGATGCCTAATGCTCACAGCTAATTGCTTTGGATTTTGACACCTCTCATTTAAAAATGGCATGTTTCCTTTCCACTCTTTAGGACTGATACCAGAGCCTTGAGTTATGAGAAATACCTATCAAAAGTACTGAAAAAAGAAGCCCACCTCTACCTTTCCAGACAACTGATCCGTCTATTAAAATATGCTGGGGAAAAGATTTTATAAAATATTTTGAGTAACACATAGAAATAACACTTAAAAGTTACCACAGTGCAACTAACACAATGCAGGTAGGCCCATGGGGGAATCAGTCTACCTCATTTAGGAATTTATCTTGGGTTTTCCAATCTTTACATTCAAAATGTAGCAATTTAATATTCTTTTAACTGAGCCCAATTATAAATATCTCTAATATGTTCTTTTTGACTAGAGGCTTTTATTTCAGTTCTTGTATGACAGACTTTTCTAAAAGGAAGCACCTCATTTCAGCATTCATCAGACAACTGTGGCTGCTCACAAGGCATTTTTTGATGCAGCAATTTTAATTAGAACAGCAACTAATAAATTACACACCCCAAGCTTCAAGCTCTGACTGAATTACCAAATACATACCAAATACATTCCTGCTGCAGGTAAGGCTAGCCACAACATCTAAGCAATCAATATGAACAGAGCCTGAATACATCTCAGCAATGGGAATTTTTAGAGACTGCCAAGTGGCCAACATGGATCCCTTTTCTGGAGAAGCTTCTCTCAGCTCAGGGAGAAAGAGAGACAACAGCATGTGCACATAACTGTGGACAGGAGAGGGCTTTTGTAGACAGACCTTTCCTCAGCCTGGCAGCAAGAACAGCAGTTGCTGCAATATCATCTTGACTTCCAGCAGACTGGAGGAGGGCTGAAAGAAAATAGATTTGCTTAATGTAAGGATTTCTTCACCAGGACAGGATAAAAATGGAAGTGTTTCTGTGCAAATATTTTTGGCATATTCATCAACTTGAATTTGAAGGGTAGGACTATATTAAACAAGGTATCAATAAAAGAACACTTCACTTAAAAATAAGACTTTCTGAGTACAGACATACTGTTTGAAATGTCTGGTTGTCAGAATAGCTGAATACTGCGTTCACTACTCTGAGCATTACAAAGCATGAAGGAAGAAACAAAACAATTCTAGAAAATTTAAGGAGGAAATGGAGAAGGATATTCTCCATTTTGCAGAAGACTACCCCAAAAGGTTTTATTTGTGACAAATCCCATGCAAGAACTAAAAACACTCATTAGCAATAGGTCATACAAAAGTGAGAGGCCATTTGTTGACACTGTCCAGCAATGCCTTTGGTTCATAAATCATTTCCTTTATCAGTTCTGCGATGAGCAATTCCCACATTTAACAACTGCAACATCCTCTGGGAGACTCTGAAGAAAGCAAAAGGCTACTGAGACAGCCATCAATTTCTGCTCTTTAGACTAAGGGAAAGTAGATTGGTTTTACCCCTCTTACTGTATTTTAACATAATTAATGTGCCTCTGTGATATGGAAATTAAAGCATTCAAGACTAAAAATATTTAAGTAAATATTTAAATAAGAAAGTTCTTATAGAGCCTACTCTCTTACAGCAACACATGTGTTCCCTTGTCCCTTCACTATACAACTCTGTGATATTCAGTGTCTGCAATTTAAATAACAAGCAGTAGACATTACTAAGAGAATTTTAGCTATTGTAAATGCTGGGCAAAACAAATGTAAAGTAATTAGCAGTTCTAGGAAGTTTCCACCTATTGCATTTTCTCCACATTCAAAGGCAAGTTTTTGAGCTAATGAAAAGGCAAGACTGAATTGGCTCTAAGTATATGTCAAAAGTGCTTTTTTATGACAAAGAATTGCAGCTATGAATAAAAAACACATAGAATATTTTTTAACAGTTCATTATAACTAATATGTTATGTGATTCAGATTATTAGTGAAAATTGTTTATCCACCCCTCCTGCACACAATGAATGCTTGGAGAGAAATTACAATAGATTTTAACTTGTTCATAATTCCTCTTTAGGATTCATCTATTAGAAAGCAGAGACCACAATTCTGGAGTGTTAAATGTCAAAGTAAAAGTAGCGTCTTTCACATTGCAAGCCGGAAAATTGTTATGTTGGGGGTTTTCACCAATAAATATCTGTGCCTGTTGAGAGTGACAGTTCAAATTCTTCCCACTTCCCTAATGTACGTGGCTGATAGGAGCCTGAGAACAGTATCCCAAAAAACGGTGAGAGCAACATTTCACCTGCATGTATGAACTATCTGGATCTGGCAGGAGAAAATGTGGTGCTGTTTAAACCCAAAATGTCATTAATGCACCTCAGCTAGACATTCTTGTGGAGATTCAGAGGCAAAGGAAGGAGTAACAGAAACAACATTCCATGTTTCTTTTTGCCAAGTAAAACTGAGAGGTTAGGGTAATCAGTAGTAATTACGGTTGGTAAGGGTTTTATTGGGTAACATGATAGCATTTTCCTTTACAGTGCAAATCAGAAATGTCCATTCTTTCAGAAAACTTTTTAATAACAGCTATTTGTAATTAATTTTAAATATCTCTGGACAGACATAAAGGTTTATCATATATGTTATCTTAAACTAACCAATAATTTATAGACAGAGTTTGGTTTCATGGTTGGAACCATCCCGTTAAAATTGAACTCTTCTTGCACATGAAACAGACCTGGACTTGCGCAAAAAAATCAAAGCAGCACTTCTACCATCTAATACTTCATCGCTGGGAAATGGTTTTTCAGATTTTTCAGAAAGCTTCTTTTATGCTGAAGCTGCATAGTTATTTGTGGAACTGCCACTCCACTTCTGACTTTTAGTGATATGAAAAGAACACAGCCCAGGCAGCTTCTTCTCAGGTTATCACAGAATTCAACAGGAAACAAAAAATTACCTAACAATTCTAATATCTTAGAAAATTTAGGACTATCCTATGTGAAATAAAACTTCAAGTATCCATGAGAAAATGCAACTGAGATGTAGTTTATGTACCTATCCTCACTATGCTTAATCACTAGAAGCTGGCAGAAAGTATTATCACCAAAATCCAGATTAAACAAATTTGACTGGAGGTCTTGTGAAAATCTAAAATGATGAGAATGATGGCAATGATGAGGAGGATGATAACAATAACAATAATACCATCCATCATCTACCACCACATTTATGACTCAAAACCCATTACCTAGTTATGTTGATATTACGAATGTTTTTAGTTCTATGTGTATGTTATAAAAAATGGATAATATTACTGATGAAGACATGTAAACTAGTCCTAAAATGACCTGAAGACTTGAGATTTGAAATCCAATCTAATCCTAACCAGACTAACTATCTACCTATCTTTCTTCTTACCAATTATCTTTAACTGATTCTGTCCCAAACTTTCCCAACTCTTACATGTCAATAATATTAACCATTACAGATCTCCTGTCAAGACTGATATTATATTACTTCATACCTGTTTTCCTATACTGTGCTCTCAGTCAGGTAGTATCAACTATTCTTTCCATAAACAATGTATTTTTTCTTACCCTACCTATTAGACTCGCCTGTATTTATAGGATGCCTATGTTTTGGAATAATCTCTCTTTTCTTCATTTAGCAAGATCAAAAATTGATTTTAAAAATTCGTTGTGATATAAAACTCAAGGTTTGTATATAACTCCCTCTGCAACACTCTTTGTACAAAGAGTATGTCAGTGGCTTCCAATACAGCAACACACATCAATCAACATTCTTTTAATTATTCTACAGCAGGCTGGATGACTTCAAGGATACTATAAAATCCAGTTAAGTACTCCAATATGAAACTGAATTAAGACAAAATATAAAGGTCATAACAAAGTCTTGCCTAGCCACCTTCTTAGCCTCTTTAGTAGGAGTGATTTGGCTTCCTATTCACCCTTTACTTGTTGTGTATTGATTTCCAGTTGAAACTAAATATTATTGGAAGAGTGTAATTGCTGTGTTCCTGCTGGAGATGACTGGCTGTTTAGTTGATATTTCCATGCTTGGTTTCATAAACTCACAACTGTTCCCATTGGAAATCAGGTCAGTGTCAAACACCTTCCAAAAACATGCAGTGAAATAATTGCCAAATATTGCCTGACATTATTGCAAAGACATTATTGGTTATTTGGGTTAAGTTTCCATGCTGTGTGTGCCAAAACCAAAATGAATAATAAGTATACCACTTGAAATAATGCCAAAATTAAAAGAATGTTGTGGCTAGCATAATTTGGTTACAGGATCAAAGCAAAACTATTACTGGATGCCAAAAGATTGAGTTCTTCCATCATAGCAGAACCATGAGCATTGAACAAATAAACATGTTAGTGGAACTATTACGGATGGCCAAAATCTTAAATGTAAATGATAACACAGAATGCTTATGATAGGCTATAGTAGTTGCAGGTTTTGTTTCGTTGTCCAACTACTCTGTGGGGGACCAGTCCCCAACATCTGATTTCTAAATCCTTTCAAATCACCTGCTAATTTTCCCCCTTTGCCCAGAACCTTGCTAATCTTTCATTGAGAGCAAAGCTTTCAGGCACTTGTCTGACATTTGATAAAGTATTATACAGTTTACAATTGTACATAATTGGCTTTTATACAATAATCCACTGTGAGATGAAGGAAATCCCTAGCACCTCAGGGAATTACTCTGTACTTTACTCTGTACTCTGAACTGATACAGGTTTTATCTACAATTTTCTCCATTCTGCTACTGTGGTGTCTGAAAAAAATATTGAACAAAACCAACTACACGATTTACATAGACTGTCTCCTTGATTGTTGCACTGGCTAACACTCACCTACTGACTCGTTTTGCCCTTCCCTGTTCCTCTTGCAGCACAGCTCCTTCCAGCAGTTTGGACCCAGCTCTACAGGCACTCAGGGAAGGTAGGCAAGAGGGGATGCAGCACTTAGCAGGCACTGGTTTACAGGCAAGGGGGAGCTGTAAAAATGTGTAGGCACATGCAAAGTCATGCATAGACTGAGCACATAATCATCACAGAATGGCAGCATGAGAAATGAAACGTCTGGTGGGGAAAAAGAAAATAACAAACTGTATCTCACATCATAACATTGTCCAATTCACAGTAAATGTTCATCTTGATAAGAAGGAGAAAGTTTGAGGTATTTTTTAAAGTGGCAAATATATATTAAGAGGAAGGAAGGAAGGAAGGAAGGAAGGAAGGAAGGAAGGAAGGAAGGAAGGAAGGAAGGAAGGAAGGAAGGAAGGAAGGAAGGAAGGAAGGAAGGAAGGAAGGAAGGAAGGAAGGAAGGAAGGAAGGAAGGAAGGAAGGAAGGAAGGAAGGAAGGAAGGAAGGGAGGGAAAGTTACATGCTGCCAGTCCAACATGACAGCTATACACCGTCATCATGTCAGGGAGATCTGCACATCATGCTTGGCACAAGCTGGCCTAACTTCAAGACTCCCTTGCAAGCTCACTGCCAACAGAGACCAGAGCTGGTTTTGTAGACAGTCTCAGGATGACCTTTAGAATCAATATAGTCAAAGTTACTGGGTTTGTATAGTGCATATCACAGGGTTTCAGTGTGTCACAGGCCTCATCATCTTCCCCTGTTTGGTCTACAAAGAGTAGTAGATAGATTCTCAAGCTTTTAACCTTTGTTTGATTAAAAGATTTCCAGAATCCATTGCTAGAATTATACATAAAAACAATGAGAAGAAGCCCAATTTCCACTTTCTAATGAATTGATGAACTTCGCTTTTTTCCTTCCTTCTTTCCTTAAACTGACATTTGAAGGATAATTTTTGGGACCTAGCACTCAAGGTTTCAGAAGTCCAGAATTAAGACTCTTGCCCAAGCAAGAGAGAATAATGTCCAGTATCCACAAGAAGAACAATTTGGTTTAAATTACAATTCAAATCCTGATTTTTCTGATACTCCCCTGGGTCTGACACAGCTCACAGAAAGAAGGGTATGTACACACAGACCAGGGCAACCAATAGTCTTGATTCTGCCCCAGACTCATTTTCTACATGGCTTCATGGCAGAGGGTCTTCAGGGTGAGAGGAGATGTAAGTCTAGGAAGCAGAAATTTAGACAGCTGAACTCACTTCCATGCCTGACTCTTCCATAGACTTCACAGAAATTTCCAGATTTCCCTCCCTGCCTGCAAGATAGAAATATTTTTCAGTCCTCGGTTTTGGTGTGTCTTGTTCGAAGTGCTGACTTTCAGGGGTGTGATATGACCATGCACTTTCTAAAGTGTGCATTCCTAGGTGTGGTCATGGCCAGCTCTGAAGACTGGAGCAGTGCTGGGAGTTTCCATACTGACAGACAATATCCTGTCAGTTAAAGTCTGTTATTTCATAAAAAGTCCTTTCTGACACATTTCCCTTGTCTTTAAAATAAAGATGATACGGCTAAAGGCTAAGGGAGATATGTGGAAGTTTTTTTGTTGCTTGGTGTTATCCTTGCATTTAGTGGGACAGAATCTTATGTAAAAGAAAAAAAAAAAAAAAAAGAGTGTAATCGTCATACAAGAGAGGGAGGTTCAAAATTAGTATTGTCCAGGAAACTGTAACTCTGTTTTTCCTTTAACATCTTCACTTTGACACACTAACATTATTTTAACAGGTCAACGGTTTGCATAAGCATAGATAAAGGTCAAGCCAAAGTTGTTAGGGAATGACTCCATAACTAAATAAATAGTAGAAGTTTAGAGAAAAACAGAGACAGTTCTATTGATGAGGGAAGAAAACCACACTGCTCCAGAAACCACGAGCAGAACAAACCTAACTTATTTCCTACACAAAAATAATAAGGCAAGCGATCTGGGAAGTCAAAACAAATGAACCATGAGGGGGTCACAGAATGCAAAATGATCACACTACCTGTGGGAAGGTGGCTAGAAATCAAGTGGCTGCTGGTTTTCCAAACAGAAGAATTAGGGGCATTAACGACAGCTAGTAAGACACAGGTTTGAAGAAATAAAAGGAGACGATTCTTCACATAACAGGTGGAATTTGTCCAAATGCTCTTCTGCTATCAGCACCTAATTACCAGAAAAGCATAGACAAACTGGATTAAGTTCAAAGAAAAGCTGCAAAAATAATTAGGGGAGACTAAACTAAAAGAAAATACATGTATAGTGTTGATTAAATTACATCAAATTACAATTACATCTACAACAAATATTTAAATGCGTAAACTCTACACTGGTTTGTAAGCAGAATCGTTCAGAAAGATACAAGAGAGTATTACACAAATATCAAGGAAAAATTATGAGCATTGAAGTTCAACAATAGGAAAAATCTTTAATTGGTCTCAGAAACTCAGTTAATAGGTGTAATAGTAGATTAGATAAACACTAGCATTGACAAAAATTTGGGAATGATCCTGCACTGCAGTAGGAAAACCAGGGAGTATAGCAAGAAGTTTCAAGGGGTTTTGATCAGCAGTTTTGAAAAGAAATTTCAAACCAAGTTAGTAATTTTTTTTCATTAAATGGCCATTTTATTAAAAAATATTTATTGATATTTCAGATTGCAATATTTTAACTATTTTGGGGGATGGGGTGTAAAGTATAGCAAGGGGCGTATATATAGAGTACACAAAAAACTGTATAAATAATTTTTTCAATCCTTTAAAAAAAACAATCTTGGAAAATAGTAAGTACTTCCTCACTTCTGCCCTAATATGTCAAAATTCTGTCACTATCATTTGCAGTTACAATTTTATTTCTACATCTCTTCTTCCAGATGTGCTCTCTCCTTGTCCCATGCCTTTCTTTAGTCACTTACCTTTCTTTTGTTGCCCATTCCCTCCAGGCAGCAGCTGAGGGGCATGTTTTGATCACAATCCACTGCAGCAGCACTTCCAACAGGCACTCTGCAAGGGACAAGCAACTACAGTCAGAAAGGTCTCCTTGCCTCTCTCCCTCCTCCGTATTCTGTCAGCAGGAGACAATAAAAGAGCTCTTTGGAGACAGGACCTCACCCACAATTCTCATAAATTGGCATTTCTCCATGTTCATCTGTCAAAACCACTGAGACTGTGCCATCTTAATGTCAGTTCTGAAGTCTTTGTAGCTTAATTATGGTTTTTTGACAGCAGATGGTGGAGAACTCTCCAACCCTTCAAAACCCTACCACAATTTTAAGAGGGAGTCTTTCACAAGAAAGCAAAACGAAGGTAAAGAGACCTAGTAAAGTTAAGTTCCTTTGCCAGTCGCATCCTCAGGATTCAAAAAAGCTCCTTCAAAGAAACTTCCAACAGCAGTATCCCCATACACTCTTGGGCTAAATAGCACAGTCCTGGCCATGTTGCCTCCGGGCTTTTTGTGCACCTCCTTGTTGGCAGAGCACGAGGAACTGAAAACTCCTTGACTTAGGGTAAGCACTTCTTAGCAACAACTAAAACATCACCATATTATCAACATTACTGTCATTCTAAACCCAAAATACGGCACTGTACCAGGCACTAGGAAGAAAATTACCCTTATCTCAGCTGAAACCAGGATAGTACCCACCCCTTATTCTATTCCATTTATATCATGCTCAAGTCCCACACTTTCCAATACACCATCACTTTTCCTGTGTTTTGCTATATACACACAGATTCTGCCACAGGGGACATATGAATTGGACTTCTGGACCTGTGGGCGGCTGCACATTGTTCAGGTCATAATAAATCATCTCTAGCATGGCTAATTCCCTCAGGTACTGGAAATCTCTCTCCATGGTAGTCCATTTTCCTGAGTGACATAAATATCTTCCTTGTAGGGATACTTTTCCTTCACCGTTGACAGGAGTTGCTTCCAGAACTGGCATCCCTTTTCCAAGTGCCTTGCCAAAACCCCCTTCCCTAAACAAATTATCCCAGCTGTTTGGCTTTCTTTCTTTCTGATTTTAGGCTAATAGCCTCATCACCCTATCACCAAGGCAGCCAGATGGGCTCATCTGATTGACAGCTAAAATACTTTGCATATCCTGCAGCTCACTCAGGGATAGGGATTGAACGGCTACCTCATTTTCTGCCTCTTCCTCATGTTCTTGTGGTGGTTCTGCTTAGTCCTCCTTTACTAAAAGCAATGGCTCCATTCCATCCTGTGTATAGGGGTACAGGCTGGTTCTCTGGTTCAGCTGAAGTGCCTGCCACAGGGGTTGGAACAGGCTGTTGGTTTGTTGTCTGATCCAGAGACCTTTTTCTCCCCTTGAGGGTAACAAATATGGTTGAACAGGGCTTGGAAGGCCTCAGTCATGGCCCAGCACTTTGCAGTGATTTTTGTCTCCCTGAAATTGGGTGACAGCACACTTTTTCCAAATATTTTACTAGTTTTCCCAGATTCTGCACTTGTTCAGGGGTGAAGTTCTGAAACACTGGAAGTGCCCACAGTCTTTGGCACTTGCCCATACTATCCCACACACCCTGCCACCGATAGCTATCTGGCTTCAGGGCAGACCACTGGGTGGTATTCTTAAACAGTTGTTTATTCTTACACAAGACCTGGAACCCACTCAGGACACAGAGCAATAAAAACATGCTGGTTTCAACATCCCAAATATATTCAAAGTTCTCAAGAGCTGTTGTAATTAGCCTGGAGGAGAAGGGGAAGATGAAAGGAGGTATCTCCACCACAGACTGGGTCTCCAAGAAGGAAAGGTAAAAGGTACACTTATTAATAGTTTCTGATAGATTCTTCCAAAGTATAGAGATGATGGCAAGACTGAGCACAAATACCAGATTCCATTTCAATTCTACCATATCATAAACCAGAGTTACACAGTACAATGTGATAACCCTGGCCCAGCTCCCACGGGTGACAGACAGCACAGTGGGGAGCATGGCAAGAAAGGTAAAAACAAGCAGACCAGCTTTGGGAGAAAATGAATCAATGTTGTGACCAGCCACCATTAAACTAATAAAACCAACTCGTTCTAGAGCATTCTGGTCAGATTTGTTATTACGTCAACCCATCATGCTTACCCTTAGTCATGGACTTTTCAATGTCCCATGCTCCGCCAGCGAGCAGGCGCACAAGAAATGGTAGGGGAGCATGAGCAGGACTGCTGATCCAAACTAGCCAAAGGGATATAAACTAGGTGGGTTAGCTGGGAGGCACCAGTCACTGGCAGGGACAGACTGGGCACCTCAGGGGTTAGTGAGAAATTCTATTGTATACTGTACAAAAAAAAAAAATCATTCCTTGTTTCTCTTGGGCTTTATTTCTCTCTTCCTTCTTATTGGGCACTTGGCATCTAGCCAGGGCCAAACCACAACAAGCAGCAAAAAGAAATACGTTGGAGCAAGATGTGGTTAAAAATGGAAGCACTTATTGTAATCCATGAATTAAAGACAAACAAATTAAGTAGGCAATGACGTGGCTTCCAATTATTAAACCTGAGGAGATTCCACGGGAAACCTTATCTGTAGTTTACAAAGAAGCTTTCTGCTGTTGTATATCATAAAAATCATTTTGGCTATGTACTTCTGAAACATAATAAGGACCATTTGCAGACCATACAATCATTTAATGAATACACAAAGTACCAATGTACTTGGTACTTTTTCCAATGTACCAAGGTACCAAAGTTGTATGATAAGAATAAGATCATAATGGCAATAGTCCATCCATGAGTCTGGGTTTATACCAGTATTATCTGCACAGACTGTTTAATGTATTTAGCTTCTATGAAGAATTTGGTAACAGTAAATCAGCATTGTCGTTATTTAATAACGTGGCTGCATTCCATCCTGCCAGGTGGAAATAGTCAATGACTTTCTAACATCCTAATTTCAGAGGTCAATTTATCAAATAGGCAGCATTAAATTAAAAACATCCAAATCAGAGCAAACCTAAAGGTGTAACATGATTTTGTTTGGTATGAGAAATACACAGTGATGTATCTTTGCCATGTAAAAGCATCCTGAACACACAGGGTGAAGAAAGCTGCGTTGTATTATGTTTACCACGTACACAGAGACTCCTATTACAGGGCTGTTACAGGGGCAAAGCCACTGTGTGAAAGGTTGGCCTCCTGAAAGGTGGGTAAGAGCTTCCTTGAGGAGGCATCCAAGTGCTGCTGGGACAATGGTGGCAAAAGCGCAGCTGGGATCAGCCAGCGCTCCACGACAGAAGAAGGCCATAGCTAGGCTGAGGAATGCTCTTCTTGGGCAGGCAACACCCCCTGTTACTGCAATCTGGCTGGGTCCTGACCCAAGCAAGAGCCACTTCTGAAACACTTTGTGCTTAAGATGCTGTAATTTATGCCATTAACATATCAGAAAAAGTGTTAACCCCCCAAAATGCAAGATGGTCCTGCATCCAAAACACTTAGGTACTCAGAATGGTGTCAGACTTAAGACAATGGGAACTTGGATACACCAGATATTTGGTTCTGCACATGACTACTTTTCACTACATTTTACAACTTCACAAGAAGAAAAAGTACCTGAGAAAACACAGGTCTTTTCTAGATACCTTGCATTGGCAGCAGGAGCGTTCTTTTACCAACCTGACCACAGAAATAAAATGAGCAGTATGTCTGTACCAAAAGCTCTCTTGTGATGGTCTAGATCTAGCTAGTGCTTCCTTTTTCACTTCTAAGGAAAGGACCCTGTTGCCACCTCTACCTGCCAAGATAAGGTGAAGAGGATGCTACTGCTTCAGAGGGGGAACAGGGTTTCCTGGGAGATGCTGGAGCACAGACACCTTCAGCATCAATGACGAAAGCTCAGCACTCTCTTCTCACTCTAGTCAATCAGGGTCACCTTCTGGGTTTCTATCTCACAGTGTTCCCAGGCTTAACAGCACCATGCAGCTTTGCTGGATAAGGCTCAGATGCTCAGCCCTTTGCAGGATCAAATCCACTACTTAAAATTGAACCAGGGTTACCAAGAACTACATGGAAATAGTGTTGTTTCCCAGGACACAGCAGATCTTTCACAATGTACTGGGGTGCATGTTTTTCGTCTCCACTCAGCTATGAACAATAGAAAACTCTCTGCTTTTATTAAAAACTTTGAGGGATTATTATTTTAGTTAAGCCTTTAAGAATTCATACCTATCTGGAAAGGGCAGATTGTGTAATGTGCTTCCTGTTTGCATCATAGCTGGATACTGCTTTTTGCTGTTGCCTGTTATTATTACCCAGTTAATATGAACTGCTAGAAGTTTATTTTTAGCTCACTTGAGCCTATTGTACAGTCTGTTCAAGAACTTCCAACCAGAAAATGTAGTTCCTGCATCTAATGCTGAGTTTAGGAATATATTCTTAAATCCTTTTAAACAGCCAAGACATAAAGTGAAAACAGATAATGAATAGTTGTTGAATATTAGCAATCTGTTCAACTCAAAGATTACATTTTATTTTCAAATTATACCCTTAATTTCTAAAGTAAGTATTTATTTGATAAAGAAGTCATGCTCCATTCATTTGATTGCCAATTAAAACAGGGGAGATGAATAAATATTTGCCAAAATGAGCAGAGGAGTATTTTTATTTGAGGAAAAATATGTAATTATCTAAACGTCTTGAGATTATAGAATTAAAAGCTCTGAAGTCTTCTGTGTCAGACACAATTTGTTTCATCTATATGAAATCACATTCAGCACAAATGAAAAGTACTTAAGAGTACTTTTGAAATGAGACTGCATTTAAACTCTAGAAAGGACTTTTTACTACAGTCTTTCAACCTCTCACAGAAAATAATTTTAAAATATAATAATCATCATCATCAAACATGTTAAGTAGGAAGGGACCATCAGGATCATCAAGTCCTGGCCCAGCACAGGACACCCCAAGAGTCACACCATGCTCCTGAGAGCACTGTCCAAGCACTTGTTATACCCTGTCAGGCTTGATGCTGTGACCACTCCCCTGGGGAGCCTGTTCCAGTGCCTAAACATCCTCGGGGTGAAGAACTTTTCCCTGATACCCAACCTAAACCACCCCCCACTGGCACAATTTCAGGCATTTTATTGGATCCTGTCACTGGTCACCACAGAGATCAGTGCCTATGCCTACTCTTCCCCTCATGGGAAACCTGTATACTGCAATGAGGTCTCCTCTCAGTCTCCAGGCTGAACAGACCAAGTGACTTCAGCCATTCCTCATACAGCTTCCCCCTGAGGCCCTTCACCATCTTCATTGCCCCCCTTTGGACACTCCCTAATAGTTTAATATCTTTTTTATATTGTGGCACCCAGAACTGCCCCCAGCACTGGAGGTGAGGCCACCCCAGCTCAGAGCAGAGCAGGACAATCCCCTCCCTTGCCTGGCTGGTGATGTTATGCTTGATGCACCCTAGGACAAGGTTGGCTCTCCCAGCTGCCAGGGCACTGTTGATTCATGTTCAACTTGCCATCGACCAGGACTCCCAGGTCCCCTTCCACCAAGTGTTTGCGAGTATCTCATTCCTGACTTTGTACGTCCAGGCTTGTCCCACTCCAGGTGCACAATCTGGCGCTTTCCCTTGCTGAACTTCATACAGTTGGTGATTGCCCAGCTCCCTAACTTGTCAAAGTCTCTCCTCCAATAATATTATCATCACATAGAATCACAGGATAATTCAAGTTAGAGGAGATCTCAAGTCCAATATCTTGTTTAAAGTAGGACAAGCCTCATGGGTCCATTCAATCTGACTTGAAAATCCTCAAGAACGGGCAATAGATAACCTCCTCTGGAAAACATGTTCCAGTATCTTGAGATTCTTTGATGTGACAAGGTTTCTCCTCACTCATACTGTGAACCTCTCTTGTTTCAACTTCTGCATGTTGACCATCACTCCCCCACACTGTGCCACTGAGATGTGCCAAGGTCTTTATGACCTTGTCCCATGTAGGGGGATGCTGCTATTAGAGGCCCCCAACACATTTTCCTCCTTCTTAGGCTAAACAAACCCTACACTCACAGACTCTCTCCCCTGGGGAAGCGCTCCAGCCCCTGATTGTGGTCCTCCACAAAACTCACACCTGTTTACCACTGTCCTTCTTGTTTGCAAGGGTCCCAAACTGAACACAATATCCAAATGTGGTCTAACAGGTGCTGAGCACATGGGAATAATCACTTCCCTCCAGCTATCCACTGCACTCCTGTTGTTGTAGTCCAGGTTGCTGTTGGCCTCCCTTGCTGCCAGGACAGATTGCTGGATCCTGCTCAACCCAAAGTCCCTAAGCCTCCCAGGCCCCTTCCACAGAGCTGCTCTCTCTGTCACCAGCCTGTGGTCCTCATGGGGTCCCTCCTTCCCTGGCATTGGGTTTGGCATTTGTCATCGATGAATTTCTATTAACTTCATTATGACAGATAATTCATTAGCGATTCTTAAACAGGAGCTCAACATTTTCCTCCTTTCTGTTTTACTGTACTACTGCAGACTCATTTTACTACAATTTAACTGAGAAGGAAAGAGAAGGATCACGTAAGTCAGGATAAATGTAAAATCCGTTCAAAAAGCGAGATAAAGAAGTCTGTCCTGTTTTTCATGCAGAATTTCTTTTTTACTGTGTCCCACTTGACATGTATATTTTACATTTACTGTTGTAACTACTTTGGCTTTGGCAGACCCAGAAGAATTATAGAAGCACTATACTAAGAAAAGCCCCAACTTTTTGTTTCTTGAGCTAGTCTGATAAGCCATGAGTCACAGGACTTTCTATGCACATACACTTTCAACAACTTCAGTATTAAACTTTAGCTATGGTAATCACTACATTATTTACTTTAAAACAATTTTATATTAATAGTAGTAAGTACTCTGCAGGAAAGGTGAACATTACTTGGCAACAGATACATTGAAAAGGATTTATAGGTGAGGAATGCAAGTTTGACAAGTTAATTAACAGTATTTTTTTAAGTTTCAATTAATTGCATGCATCAGTGATACTAAAGGAATTTTTTATTTTGTTGTAAAATTAATTTATTTCTGTCCAACTGCTGCCTGTGAAATTTCTCAAAGACTTTTGTACTTTTCAAAAAAAATTCTATAAATTACAAAACTGAATACAGGGTATAAGCCTGTCCATGAGGATGCTTTTCTCTGTCCTTTCAAGATGACTATGCAATCCCAAGTGGCCATATCAATATCTAGTTTAAACTTCTTAAAAAGAAATGCAAAAGCTTCAGGATTGAATTATCAAAGCTAGCAATTACAAGCTGTTGAACAAAGGACACATTTTCATTTTTAAAGCTTTGGGGGTTTGGTTGGGGAGTTTTTGCTACATATCACTAGCATTGTGATTTTTTTTTTTTTTTTTTGATTTTTTTTTTTTTTTTTTTACTATTTATTGTCTTTTATTGAAGAAAATTCACCCTGGAGATAAAAATAAAATCACAAAACATTGTCATTACAAATCTTGCAAGAAAATTAAGACAATTTTCGGTGGAAGCTACCCATATTCGTTCTGCTCTTTGCATATCTATCCAATATTAGGTCTGCTTCCCTGCTCACCTTTTCTTTACATCTCCCTCAAAAACAACATCAAAGACTTCATCGTTAGGAATTAATTATACAGCAGGTATATGGTTTTATTAGAATATTCATAGTCTCCACAAATAACAAAATGCATTAATAGTGGGATGAACTTGCTCTGCTGCCAGATGCCCACGCAGCAGCTCTCTTACTCACCTTCCTCAGCAGGGCAGGGGTAGAAAATTAGAAAGGATAAAGACAAGGAGGTCAGCCATCAATTACTGCCACAGGAAAAACAGGCTAATATAAGCTGTTTAGAAGCAAAGACAAAAGTAAAACCATTTACTCCTCACTTCTGCCTTCTTCCCAGGCTTACCTTTATCCCTGCCTCCTTTACCCTTGAATCCTTTACCCCCTCCTCATCAAGCAGTGTGAGGGATGGGGAATGGGGTCTGTGGTCAGTCCATAACAGCTCCTCTCTGCTGCTCCTTCCTCCTCATGCTGTTTCCTGCTCCAGCCTGGGTCCTCTTCACGGGCTGCAGATCTTCATGGACTGCTCCAGTTTGGGCCCTTCACCTGTGCTGCAGTTCCTTCAGGATAAGACTGCTGCAGCACGGGGTCCCCTATGAGCTGCAGTGTGGACTTCTCTCCCCTGTGGGCTGCAGGTGGTCAACCTCCATCACTATGGTCTTCCCTAAGAACTGAAGGGGAGTCTCTGCTGGGACACCTGGAGCACCTCCTCCCCTCCTGCTGCTCTTGCCTCAGGGCCCTCAGGGCTGCCTCTCTCATATTTTTCCTCACCCCTCACTGCCAGGCACATTTTGCCCTTTCTTAAACACATTATTTCTAAAGCACCACCACCTTGGCTGCCAAGGGTTCAGCCAAGGGCTGCAGTGGGGCCATTGGATTCATCTGGAATGGGCAGTGGCCAGAAAAGGGCAGCCTTGGCTGCTTATCACAGAGATTTCTGCAGCACCCCCTGCCAGCACCTGGGCACCCACACCCAGTACAGCATAGCCCAGACAGAAACAAACTCTTTGGTCACTCTCCGGTGCCCTATGGCGCATAGGGTGGCTGATTCATCCTGGTCATTCAGAGGGGTCTCTTTTTCCATCTTTCCAGTGTATCTCACCTCTAGGAGGAAATCTAGAATCATAAAGACATTACCAGTCTTGACAGGTCTGTCTTCACCTGTTGCAGCCAGAAGTATTCAACACCCTGTTCTTCCACTGTCTCAGGTTCAAATACTGATTCCCATACACCAGCAGAGTGTAGGAACACACTTGCTCACCTTCAGAAGCTGCCTCCTGGGATTACTTTCCTGTACAGACAAGTTAGGTACATGGAAATTATATGGTTGAAGGCAGAATTTGTCCATCATGCTGCTGGTAGCAAGCCTTCTTCACAGTACCCCTAAGGATAAGAGATTTGTACAGGAACCATAACACTGATTTAATGTCCCTGAAGCACAGCACACTGCAGGTCTATTTACTTATCAAGTAAAACCTTTTTTAAATCTTACAGGAGAAATTATTTGAAAAACACAAGAAACACTTTAACTACAAGCAACTAACATAAGAAGAGGTGAATTTTGCATTGTCAGCACTCTTTCTGTTTTAATTAATGGAATTAAAATGAGAAGCAAGGAAATATTTTAACTTAACCTTCTAAAGCAGTTTAACCCAGTGAGATCATTTAGGGCAGAGGACAGCCTGCCATGAGAGGTCATATCACTGGAGCACTGTATTTACAGGATGAGGAGACAAGCAATTAAGGAAAATAGTGTGGAGGCCCATGCAAGTTCTCCTCCAGCAGTGCAGAGGGAATCCCAGGTCATTAAAAGATATTTTTTCTTTCATATTCTGATGTGTAATCTGTTATGCCCAAATATAGCATCACATTTCATTAGCCACAGAAAACACATCCCACACTGGAATCGAATACAATGATCGAACAGCTTAAGATGTTCAGTAAATTGACAACTGTGCACCACAATTCTGGTACGTCAAACCCCCAACTACATAAAACTGCAGTATTTATCTCCAAAACCATAACTGTCTAAACATTTACATCAAGTTTCTTCCATAAAACACACATTGAAAGTTTAGAAATGTTGACTGAATCATTTCCTGTGACTCAGTGATTTGCTATTGCATCTGTGCAGAACGCCAGGAGAGCCGTTTTTAGCTTGACAATTTTACAATTCAGTGGAATGTTAATGGCCTCTTAAATTTCACATAAAACAGCTACTTATCGCGTCCTTAATCTCTTATCAGATATTATCTAGAGTAAAAAACTCAAGGTCAGATTATAACCATGGAGAGAAGAAGCAAGAAAATTCTCCCATGCAGCCAATCTCAGATTGAAGATTAGCGAGACTGTGTGCTAGCTATTTCCTGTGATTGATCGGATATCTAGAGAACCATTACACTGTTCCCCTGTCACATATTACCCAGCACACATGACAAGAAGGAGGAGCTGCTGCAGCTAAAAGTTGTAAACTTGCTCCTAGTAGCAGCCAAAAGTAGTTTATCATGTCCTGGGGTCACCCTTCGAGAAGTCCACAGACATAGTCTGTGGCAATCATCTCTTCAAAGCAATTACACCACAATAAAATCTAACCAATCTAAAGGTGGTTTGAAGCAGGGCAAATCCCACATCTTTCCTTAAATCTCATGGGATATTTTCTGTGGCTTTGTAGTATGGAACCTCTACTTTTTTAACAGGTTTCACATCCCCCACTAAAATATTCCATAACCACAGAAATTAAAAGAACTCAATGCATGTCTGTATAAAACTCTTATGAAAAGAGTGAAACTGAATACCCACACTGTGCTGGCACATGGCCAAAGTAAACAAACTGAAAGGGGATAAAGAAAGAAAAAAGAAAGAAAGAAAGAAAGAAAGAAAGAAAGAAAGAAAGAAAGAAAGAAAGAAAGAAAGAAAGAAAGAAAGAAAGAAAGAAAGAAAGAAATCCTTTTCCTCCCCCAACCCTTTCCAACCCTTCTACTTACTCCAAGCTTAAGTTTAAAGTTTTTAAAGTAGGTTAAAAAATATTGTCAAGTTGATTTCTTTTAATTTACGCTTCTCCACCAACACCTTTTCAAAGATACTCAGGTTTCAGAATGCACTGTTTGTTTGTATTAGGAGAAGCTCTTGCTGCTCGATTGCTTAAAGCAGATAGGATCGAGCAAACTGCGTGTCTTTTGTTGAGCCTGCCTTTCAGAGCAAGTATCTTTAAGGCACAGCCTACTGAGAACAGCTTTGCACAGGAAACAGAAGAAACTACTGTGTGCTCGAGACAAATGGGATTTCCCCCAGGCAAGAGAGATGTAATAAACATCTTAATACTAAATTAGTAAAGAAATATGAAAGTTTGTGGGTTGATCTCTGCTTTTACAAAGACAAAGGATAAAAACATCCATGGCAAAGGCCCTACAAATTCTTCTAGAGTAGATTTCAGATATAAATGAAAAATTAAAATGAATTCTTTGATATATGCCTGCAAGCCAGCCAATATGACAAGAATGTGTACGGAACTGCAGAAATGTGGATCCCATTCACTCTCTGTCACACCACACCGACAGACTAAAGCAGTAGAACTGCTGTAACACATCACATTCCCATTCCCCTTTTTCTCATGCTCCTCATTTTCCATGCACACCTTATACCCGCTTTTCCCATCCTTCATCTTCAGTTAGTGTTCTGTGGGACCCCATCCTTGTTCCCCTGTTCCTGATACGAGGGTCTTTGACTCTGCAGGGCACACATTCACTGCTCCCAAGTCAAAGTGTTCCCTGCCAGTGGGGCTGCCTGCCCCTCATCCCTTCTTGCTGACAGCTGCTCAGTGTCCACTGGTAGTTATTAGTAACAACTTAGGGACAAAAACTCCAGAGTCTAGTCCTATCCAAGGAGCAAGCAGCTGGCATTTAGGGGGAAAAGGAACCCTGAAATACCTGTATCAAAGATGCATGCAAAACATTACCCACTACCTAGGGCCAAGGTGAAGGTGCATGCCCAAAAGTCTGAGCTGGCTGCAAAGATATGCTATTCTGAATACTTTTTTTTTTTTTTTTTTTTTTTTTTAATATCTCTTTTTTTACTTAATGTCATGATAGACAGAACCACTCGTGACAGACATTCTAAAGTCTACATGTAGGATCCTTGACTCACTAATGCTTATACCACTAAAAAAGGTACTGCTCCTACTTCTAAAAAGAGCTCTAATTGTTTCTGCTTTTTATTTTTATTCAACTAACACAATTTTTAGAAGAACAAAGTACCTAGGTAGTCTAATACTCCCAAATGTAAAATCTAGTTTTTCCCAAGTTACTATTACAGAGAGAAAGATCTTCATTGGTAAAGAAAATTCTACAATCAGTGAAAGGGATAGGTTTGTTCTGGCCAACTGAGTGTTGAAGTTGTCAGTCATTCAAGTCAGCTCATTCACTGAAAACAAGAATTCAGACTTAGGAAAATATATTACTTGACTTTGCTCTTCCTAGTGGGCCCTGAACCACATAAGATTCTCTCTGTCCTTAATTATTTTGTCTGAATTTAGGAGAATGATCCTATATTTAGCTGTTAGTGTATAACCCTCATGAGTCTCAGGCTAAAATTGTTGGTTGATATTTGACCTGTCTTTCCCTATTAGTCATTGCTTCTAAAAACCATTGTATTTATGGCCCATCTCTTCTTGCTCTAATCTGAATGCCCACAGGAACAAAGCACTGGGTAAAGCAGTGAAGCTTACTCCACATTTTAAACCGGAGTTCCATATGCTTGACATTCAATATTTTGTTGCTGTTTAACTTCTACTTATCTATTTTTCCCTTAGCTGGAGATTATATCAGATGTTAAGAGATTCATGTGAAAACAAATCCCACAACTTCAGAAGACATGGAGCATAGTTCACGAAAAAAGACCAACATCTAGGTCATGGAATTCAGCAAGTTCAGAAAAATTAAGGCATGTGAAGAGCTAAAAATACAGTTTATCTATCAGCTCCTCATGCAAGTGAAAAAAAAAAAGGAAAAATGGCATTTGCAAAAATTAGCAAGGAAAACTTGAACTGGAAAAATTGTTTTAAGTGGCATAAAGCCACAGCATAAGTTCAATGGGTAGATAAAGCCAATAAATATCTCCTTGCAGCTGAAAATATGAAGTCTGTCTGCCCTTTTCTTCTTTTCCTCCACTCTTTCTGTGCCCCAGCTCCTGTCTTTCTTCTCCCCTTCTGAAAGCCACCTTAGTCCACTGTCACATTTTACAGCTGAAATTTCAGAAAACTGCCCACAACATAGATGACACAAATGGGTCTTCCATTTCAGTGAATTAAATAAGCTCCTGAAGACATACAAGTGTCAGAGAAAGCATAGTATATGATGGGAAAAAAAAAGGGAGAGAAGGGTAGAGGATCTCATCTTTTTGGTAGTGGTGAGCTGGTATGCCTGCTCACTCTGTCTCATCAACCTAAAAAGATACTCCTTGAGCAGACATATCTGTATCTTTGTCCCACACATTCCACACCTGGTCTAGATCCACAATTTATCTCAGTGATGCACTTGCTATCCTGGAATTCCATCAAAAGTAGCTTATTTACTCAGGAATCAGACTTCCTCCTATGGTTTCAGAGCACTCCATTTTACTCTTCTAGGTGTTTTGGCATTTACTCAGTGGATCTGTTTTCAATAACAAGGATAGAAAACCTTCTGCCTAGGGTTCAAAAGCTCTTTTTCTGATTTTAGAGTAACAAGAACCATCTGCACTTAGTCTCAAAACATCACTCTCTAAAGAAGCTTCTGCCCAGTATTCATCCTGGCTTCATGGTTGAGCAGATGCACAAAATTCTTAAGCTACCTCTCAGCTGAGAAAGGGTCCTACACTCAGCTCCGTGTTTGCAAAAGAGATCTGGAAAAAATGTTCTTTGTCTGAAAGTTATTGTTCCTTGGGGGTGGTAGAGCATGCTCCTTCTGCAAGACAGAATAGACTCCAAGGCCCCCCATGGCACACAGCAGCTTCCAGGGAATCTGTGATAGGCCAATACCCCCCACAAGCCTCTAAACCATCCACAATCCCCGACAGCCACCATGTCAAATGACAATAGTGCAGAATCCCCAAAAGAGTTTCAGTCTTCTGACAATGAATTAAGAACTTTATTACAGTAAGTAGACTAGAATTCCCCTTAAGAAGGCATTCCCAAAGTATGGTGCAGCAGGCCAGGCTAAATGCTCTAATGCTGGCTGGCAAAAGTATATGAAAACAGTTTTCAACAGTGTCCCTTTTAAAGGTTTGATGAGACAGACCAGTGCCGGTACCAGAGAAAGAATGAGGCTAGCAAGCATCCATCCATCCATCAGAAACCTTGGCAACTACCAACCTAAACCACTTTTCCCTCTGTCCTCCTACTCCTGGCAGCTTTTTCAAACCGTTTCTGCCTGCTACACCTCTAACAGATTTAAAGCTCCAGCATGTGCACACCCTTACCAGAATTCCCCTTCTCCATCAAGGCTCTGGCTCTTCTGAGGAGCAGCAGGTTCCAGAGCCACACCAATGCTCAGCTTGATGACCACCCTGCTATTGTGGGAATCCCTGACTAGAGAGAAACTCTGCCTTTTCAGTTCTTTTGGGTATCAAAAGTCACCAAAGGGGGCTTCCTTCAAGAGACCTTTTGCTAGGGTTCCAGCATGAGTAACCTTAGCCTTGGCAGCACACCACAGCTCAGTGAAGTTTACATACTTCTGTTGAAGGCAGTCACATACAGGCCGTCTAGAGATAGTGATGTAAACAGATATTGCCCAACATTTTCCCTAGTTTTATTGCCACTAGATTGCCTGATTCCATCTTGCGTAAGATTTCTGTGGTTAAGAAAGAGAATGATGGATTTTTGACACCTGCAAGTCTTCTGTCATTTACAAGAGAGCACTTGAAATTAAGTGGTGGTGTTCCCTGCTGCTGACTATGCAGCGTGCCGGACTATGTGACTGTCCTTTAACCAAGAGGAGCTCACACCAAACAATGTTGCTACTAATGTCTGTCCTACCCTCTCTTACCAGTCTGCTCCCTCATGGAAGGAGTGACCAGGATGTTCTGTGCTCGAAACCACACTGTGGTTTCCGCAATGCCTGGATCATTACCTAAGAAACTGCTCTTAATCATGGCTATTCCTTCCAAGTACCAAAAGAGAAAAGATGCCTTTCTGAGACACAGTCACTGTGGTTTTAGGATAGAAGTGTTTCTACAAACTTGGATCAGCCAGTAATTGTGACACAGGTAGGTCACAGAAATGCAGTGTCATTCAGCAGATGGTGCTCAGGCTTGAGGGTACATCTCACAGTTGACATTAGTCTGACCTCTGCTCTCAACCCAGCCTTCACTTATGGACAAGCCCAAGAACTACTCCCATAAAGGTTATATTTCTTCCTGCCAAGTGTTGCTGTATTTTCTACCCATTTCTGTACTGCAATCAATATGGGGAATCTTTACATAGTTGATTTGCTCATCAAAAGAAAAAAAAACATGATTATGGAATTACAAATGCCATGTGAGTTGTCTGACAGGATATATAGGATCTTTGATGTTCATATGGAGTATTTTTTGAGATGAAGTTATTATAGCTTATATTTTCGTGCAACAGCTACCATCAAATTTAGATGTAAATTTGATGCCTGTCTCATGGTTTTACAAATTCCATAATAAATGTCATTAACATCTCTAAAAGAAGTAGTTTTCTAAAATCTCCCTCCTGGATGCGCAGATGGAGAACGCATGGTCAATACAACACTTAAATCTGACCTTGACCGTATCTCCAAACATATCCTGTTTAGAAGCAGAACAAAGCAAAGCTGCTCCTCAAGTTAGTATTAGAATTTGTTTTGCTACTTCTCTGAGAATTACCATCATACCCAAGATTAGACTTGCTCTTTACTACACTTCCTCACTCATTAGAACTTTTGCCCTAGTAACCCCAAAACACAATCAGGGACACATTAGAAACTTAACAAACCAGGAAAACTAGGGACATGACATGTATTGAGAAGATAAATCATTGAATGGGGTTTGAAACATTAAAAAGTTTTAGCTTTTCTTAACAGTTAGAATTTCCTACCTTTTTCCTGTGTTTGGCTCTACCATACTCACCTTTCTGCCTTTTCCTGTGCTTGCCAGGACATTTCTTTGCAGACACAGGCAGGAAAACTGTCCTCAAGAAGCAAGAACAATGTGAAGTACTTGCCCTATATTCTGTGAATTGTCAGTAATTTCAAAGAATGTCACTGTTGAAAACTATTCCATTGGAAGTTCTGAACACCCTTGAAACAGCACTTTCCCTAACACAGCACAGGGAGTCCTATCACTACTGTTTTGGCGATATTAGTCACATTAGAAGTGTTCATCAGTGTAGACAACCGTAGAGAGCAGAGAAGCAGAAGCAGTTGCATCTGTGTTGTAAAAACTGGGGAGAAATGTGTACATTTTTTTTTTTTTTTTAATCTGGATGACATGACAGCTGTAACCAAAAGTGCAGGACAATTTCCAGCTGCAAGCAAGCAGACCATGGTCAATGTCAGAGAAGCTGTCATGTGTGAATTTTTCTTCACTTACCAGATCCATCATCAGAAATCAATCAATACTACACCTGCTGGTAGCTCCTCATTGCTTCAAAATCCACTTCAGCCTGCACAGCACATGATACTATAAACCCTATCCACATCGAGCAACATTAATCTCATCATCATAGTACTGTCCTTTTCCCTTATCTGATAAATATTCAAGTACAGTTTCTTCTTTGTTTTATTGTTTGCTACCTTAATAGCCTTTCATTTATGACTGTGGAGTTAATTTAAACATGTGACACAAAGACATCGACAGTTCTCATTGTACTAATACATTTGCCTTTGAAACAAGATGTTGTGATTCAAAATAGTCTCCTTATTTTAAAATTATCCTGAAATTCTCTTTTATACACAACGAGGTTCAATCTTTTCAGCATGTGTTATGCAATATATATATTTATATATATCTCATTATGGTTTTGCAATGTATTTTGAAAAGAAAAAATATCTAAGTATTACTGAATCCAACAGTATGCAGAAGTAAGAAAATTAGTCTGTAAACTAGTCATTCTAAAGTACACCATTCTCCTAGACAAGAGCCTTGAAGTGCCAAGGCCACTCCATTTGCTGATGCTAAACAAGTAAATATAAAATTGTCTTTAAGTAGGGATGAAGCTTTCCTTTTCAGAATATTCATGTTCTCATTCACAGGCTCCTAACACAGATGTTGCAACAAGTCTGTTGGAGGTTACAACTAATTCAAGTTGTAAAATACTTCTCACTTCCTTCTCTGAGTCTCTCTTTACAAATTGCAACAGCCAACCAAGGATTAAGATACCTTTTAAATATTTGTACTCAACAAGTAAAACCAAATACCTGTCCTATTTATTGTAATGCATTTATTATGCATTATATGTAATATCTACACTATTAAAAAATCCCTCTGACTTAACATTTTAAATTATTTACCTGTCCAGAGCAACATTACTGAGAAACCACAAAAATACTCAACCATATAACTTTGATTTTGCTATTGTAGACAGCTGAAGATTTCAGTAAAGGGTGTGATGTTTTAAACAAAACTGCTAGGAAGCAGAGAGATACGTATCTGGATTTACACTGGCAGAGCTTATAGCTAAAACACAACATTGTACTAGCAATAATTGTGTTTGGAGAAGGGGAAGTTGTATTCATTCTCCCAGGCTGACATAAATGGAAGCTGTAGCGCTCTGAGTAAGAACGAGCTCTTCCGCATGCATGCATCCTCTTTCAGATCCAGCTCTGTAGAATGAAGTTGCTACCACTCCTGGTTGCTGCTCATAGCCCACCAGGTGCAGGTTACCATTTGCAAAGCCTTGCTAGCAAAAGAGACCTTCCCAGTGTCCCTTACACCAGTCCAGTCTGCAGGTTATCAGCTGTTTTAATCAAACCTTCTCGATGAGCCTGCAGTGGATAACATAAGCACATTTAGTTCCATTACAAGATTTACCAGGGTGATACTCTCCAGCAACAAGATGGGTAATGAATGAAGAGATGGTATTTTAAAATCCCCACCCAGTCCAGCTATTTGTAAAGTCAGCAGCTGCAAATACATTTTGAAGTGACTGTGACTCAGAAGAAAACAGTGCCTGGGGGGATCCAGCATTTAGCCCTGTTCAGCCTTCAAGGCTTCCCCTCCACAGTGAACCTTTAAGGTCTGAAGATAAAGACTGACAACCTCATATCTATTTCTCAAGGATAGGTAATGTACCCTGCCATAAATATACAGATACATATAAATCACAGTTTGCATGACTGATGGAAATCTGCCTTCTGACTCCAACAGTGGCTCCATCTTCTTAGAAGGACTGAAACACACCCTCATATCCTCAGGTAATGGTCTGATATACAAGAGGGTGCCAGTGAAAGCTTGACTATTCCATTATTGTGCAATTTCATTACGGCAACCCAGGAGGAAAGTGATGTCATATGCCAACAGGTAAGAAATCACTCAGATACATCAGTGATGCTTTTACCTAAAGACAAAACTTCCATCTTCAGTTTTCAAGGTTTCCAAAAAATATTTAGTCAAATTTCTCCAGTCAAATGTACCGCATCTTTGACCCTTGTATATGGACTGTTCCCCTCATTATCTAATTACTGTGCTTTTTTTGAAGATGGGAGTCGCAACTCCAATTCTCAGAACTTGGTTGTAGGCAGAAGAAGTTTTAACCACAGACTCTTTCTTATTGTTTGGTTTGAAACCTGTCCTGGGTTGTGGAGCCAGGGTTTGTATATTCTATTTTCATTTGTTAAAAAGCAGTTGGGGAGATGCTTTTCTTTATCTCTGGTAACTCAAGGAGGGGGAGGCCTGACGCCTTATCGTAATGGGCCATTAGCACCTTCCCAGCCTGTACCTTCCCCCCCCCAGAGCGGTGCATCTGCATTTCCATCATCCTATTGTGAGATACATCACATTCCTCTGGCAGTGGGGGGGGCAGGCAGTTTTGCTGTCTGGATAAACGGAGACACAGAGACAGGAAAGCTGCTAGCTTCACCCGATTTCCTGGGAGGAAGACTGGACCCTTTCTCGTCCACTGGACCCTTTCCTATCACCACTGGACCCTTTCCTATCACCACTGGACTCCTTTTACCACCACTGCACCCTCTTCCCCCCACCACCACTGGATCCCTTTTACCATCACTGGACCCGTTTTTCTACAGGATCATCTCTACTCCAACAGAATCACGTCTGCCACTTCAGAAGGACTCACTTTTGGACTTCTTTCAACACCCTGACCCACAGGGTGTCAGATTGTAGCTCTGACTCTGTCAGGGTTTTCCAAAATTGTTGTTTATTTGTTTGTTTGCTTGTTTGGTTGGGTGGTTTTGTTTCCTATTACATTTGTATTGTTATTATTCCTAGTAAAGAACTGTTATTCCTACCCCCAAAAATCTTTGCCTGAGAGCCCTTGATTGCAAAATTATAATTTAGCAGGGTGTGAGGGGTTTACATTCTCCATTCTAGGGGAACTCCAGTTTCCCTGGCAGAAACCTGTCTTTCCAAACCAAGACAAAACCTTAGTAGCTTATATTATGTCATTTGAATTCTCTGCTGTGTGTCTAGAAAAACAGAAAATCACTAATACTGAAGTCAGCTCCAGAAGTGGAGAAGCTCATTATGTGAAACATTTTGTTTTTGTTTGGTTTTTTTTGTGTAAGCTGCTCTGATACTCTGATTTTACACCTCTGCCATTGTGTTTTTAAACTAACGACTCTACCTCTAGACACGTAATATCGTGGCACTCATTACTATTGATGGCAAATCTTACAGAGAGCTTTTGAGAGTGTTTTAGAGTATAGTGAAACACTACACTGCAAGGCCTAGTACTTCGAGTTAAAAAACATACTTTTTACCAAACCCTGTAGTAGCAAAGCAAGTGACTGAAACGAAGTAAATTTTGACTGCAAATAAGGAAGAAATATTTTGATGATGAGGGTGGTAAGGCACTGGGACAGGTTGCCCAGAGAAGCTGTGGATGCCCCATCCCTGGAAATGTTCATAGTCAGGTGGGACAGGGCTTTCACCTGATCTAGTGAAAGATATACGTGCCTGTAGGAGAGGGGGTTTGACTAGATGGTCTTTAAAAGTCCCTTCCAACTCATATTGTTCTATAGCTCTGTGATTCCATGATTCCATGAAAAGTAGAACACTTGTACTGACATATTCGGGTTACTTTGTGCAGAGCATGAAGAAAAAGCTTATGGTACTAACATAAATCCTCAGTCATTGATGCAGATAATGCTTTGAATGTTTGCTTTGAACCAACAGTCAGTCAGTGGTACTCAATGAAGACCAGGTCACTCCTTAGCTCAAAATCATCAGATGAAAGACTCCATTTAGGTTGCAGAGAAGATTGAATCTGTTCCTCAAAACCAAGATCCCAAACCCATACCTTTCTCCAAAATTTAAATGTGCTCATAGAGAAAAGAAAAAGTCGTAATTTCATGGCTTAGGTCTACATTGTGATGAGAAGGCACCTAATGCATAATGCACAGAATACATGAGATCATTCTACACACTATGTTTAAAAATCTTCAGTTAATAAGTAATTGGAATTGCAATTGTAAATAAATCTACAGGCTGCTAAGCTTTAACAACTGCACATGCTTTAGGGTCAACAATTTTTCCAATATTATGGAATGACAATGATATAAAAATAGATTTTGGTTTTGTGACACAACAATTCTGTATTTATAAAATTAAATTAGCATTGCATTGAAATAGCCTTCTTTTCACAACTTGATAAATGCAGTTACCACTCCAAATCAGGCATGTGAAAATGACTTGCAGAAGTTTTCTTCAAATTCCTGCCTTCTCCTTCTGGTGTTTCACTTTCCAAGTGTCTTGGTTTGGAAAGACAGGTTTCTGCCAGGGAAAGCTGGAGTTTCCCTTAAAATGGAGAATGTAAACCCCTCACCCCCGCCAAATTATAATTTTGCAATTAAGGGCTTTCAGGCAAAGATTTGGGAATAGGAATAACAGTTATTTACTAGGAATATTTACAATACAAATGTAGTAGAAAATAAAACCACCCAACCAAACCAGCAAACAAATGAACAACAATCCTGGAAAATCCTGACAGAGTCAGAACTACAACCTGACACCCTGTTGGTCAGGGTGTTGGAAGCAGTCCAAAAGTGAGTGCTCCTGGAGTGGCAGATGTGGTTCTGTTGGAGTAGAGATGATCCCTTAGAAAATGGTCCAGTGATGGTGAGAAGGGCCCAGTCTTCCTCCAGGAATTGGGTGAAGCCAGATACCTTGTGTTCCTACGTCTCAGTTTTTATCCAGGTAGGAATGGTTGGCTCCCCCCACTGGGTGGAGCATCTCACAATAGGATGATGGAATGTGGATGTATAGCTTGGGGAGGGTGTAGTTTGGGGATGTCTGAAAGGCCCATTAGCAGAAGAAATTCCCCTGGAGGGAGGACGGGGCGGGGGGTGGGGCGGGCGGGGGATGCGGTGAAAGAGATAAGAAACACTGCCCCACCTGGTTTTAACAGCTGGCCAATTATCAGAAGGCATCCGCTCCCCCTTCTCCCAGAGTTACAAAAGATAAAGAAAAAAAAACATCTCCCCAACTGCTTTTAACAAATGAAATAGAATACACATTTTTGGTTCCATAACCCAAGACACCATGTCATATCCAAATTATGACAAAATGTGTTAATGTGCCACCATTATTGATTAAAACATGAGACATTAACTAATAGAAGGTTGCTACTCCCCAGAGCACTGTTTTCCAGAAATCAGTCAGCAGGTATCTCAGAGACTGCCTTCATCTGAACTAAAAGGATTCTTTAAACTCTAAACTTTTCCCTATACAATACGAGTGGAATTACAGTAATTTCAACATTTCACTAATGTATGCATATGCTCAGGAAAAAGAAAAAAGGAGTTGCCAATTTTTATGCTACAACATGATACTGTTTTTCTCCTTTTAATTTGGTTATTTGGTGAATTGAAACGACGACTGCTAGTGGCTCAATATATTTCATACATATCACACACAAATGTATATGTGTCTATAGTCTACTGTCATACTACAGAGGCAACATGTATACATCAATTTCTGTTGGAGAAATTTGGTTTCAAACAAATGTCTTTGATTATTGGCACAGAGAGTTATTTGTTCACTATTTCATTCTTTCCCCAAAAAGCTTTATTTAATTATACTTCGGCATGGTCCTTAAAACTTCAAACATACTATAAAAAGTAGCTCTGTGGAAAAAGAAATTAGCTTCTTACTAGCTCTATTTTATAACATTTCAAATCCAGAACCATAACTTTTTACTCCACCATATGGGTATCACAGCAAACAACAAACATATTACTGGAATATAACAATTACTGCTCAGCAGCTGAGCAGCAGTAACTGACCCCACGCGTGCTTTTAACAAAATCAGATCCATTATTTTGAACACTGGTGAGGATATACACTATGCTCTTCTCACAGCCCCAACAATGCAGTTATCTTTTTCCAAAATAAAAATTTGCTTGAGACAGCAGTCTAGATTCTGCATTTCTTCCTGAACTATCAGCAAAACCATGCACTGAGCTTTACTTCATGTATTTACTGAAAATTACTACAGACTAAGTGTCTTTAGCACTACAAAAGGCCTACAGAAAAATTATGTGGCTCAATGTAGATCAATGCCTAATATTTTTACTGCAATTTTTTTACTGTGGAGACAGAATAGAAACGTGTGGTAAATTTCATCTGATCCTCAGGTCTCAGGCTGCAGTAAGAAGTCTCATCCTCATTGCACATAGACAGAAATCCCCTGATTTGGTGCTCTAGAGACCCAGCAAGTATGGAAACAAAAGATGACTAGCTTAGAGAATCCCTTTTTGATTGTAGGGGAAAGAGTAAGTTTTGCCATGAGCAGGTGTTCGTTAAAGTTACGTGGTAAGTTTATCTTACAGCAACCTACAGACTATGTTTTAGTAACTGAAAAGTATTTTTAAAATTCTATTACCCACAAAGAAAACTACTCAAAGTGTCACCAGCACTTCCAGGACTGTACTGAATGAAAACACGACAGAGAGCTAGAGGCTCAACAAAAATACAGATCCATACATCCCTGGATTACTGCGCACTCGCCTCCATCTGTGGCAAAGAGGAGAGAGCTTGTCTCACATTTTGATTTTTGTCTGTGTAAACTGGCCATCTTTTAAATGAACTCACAGATTCAGCAAGAGTGACTAAGGTTGTACAAACTAAGACAGGAAGAAACTTAGTGGGGGAGCTCCACCTAGCTGGCAAAATTTCTCAATTTGGCCCAGTTTAGTTTCACACGTGGTGAGCCCACTTCACTGGGCAAGTTGTTACCACACAAAAGCTCCCTGCAGGATCCACAAAGCCAAATGGGTACCCTCCAAATGCAGAGTCAGAACATCACACTAATAATGTGTGAGAGAGTTCTGAAGCAGAAAGCCTCTTTTCCAGAGATCCTGTTTAGGAGAATATCAGGGGAAAACAATTCTGCTGAACACACTCCTCCTCCACCTTCCTGTTCTCTAGGTTCCCACTCAGAATGGAGGGAAAAAGCAAAGGAGCAAGCAGACCAAAGTCAGAGAAAGTGTTAGAAACATGGATGCTAAGTGTCTACATCCAAGTGCACATCCCAGCTTTGATCCTCTGCCCCTGTAGAAAGGACACAGCAACTTCATAGTCCTTTGTGATTCCGATTTAAAAAAATAAAAACAAAACCACCACAAAAACAAACCACCAGCAGAAGGGTTGAATAAAATGGATGAGCAATGACAACTTTTACTAAAAAAAACATTTTGCAGAGAAGTTTAAAATGCTGTGAGGTTAATAAACATTCCCTTTCTTCAACAGGCTGAATTCTGGGAGAAGAATTCAACTACTTCAACTACTAGAATTCTGGGAGAAGGAACCTGGGTCTTTTCTCATGACCTCCCTACCTTTCGGATTTGTTAGTTGACTTTACACTATTTTAATTACAATGTAATGCAGTTACATTGTCAGAAGTCACTGCTATTAGGGATGAATGAGGCTCTTCATAAGGCCACTGGAGCTTGAACACTAGGCCAAAAACCTGGAGTTAACCTGAATCCTGTATTCTGACAGGTTAGGACAAAACCAAAGATGTAAAGGTACTTTTCCCCAAATCGTAAACTATAATGTCTGTCCCATAACTTTTTCCTTCAGTCCGTTTCAGCCTCTGGAAATGACAGATACTGAACATGAAAGATTTTTAATGACTTGAAGAAGGATCCTAGAAACCAAAGACCAGTATGTCTGATCTGCTGACCAAACCAGTAAAGGCTTCTAGTAATTGATTAAATTCTGAAAAAGAGAAAGGGAAAGGGAAAAACAGCACACAGGAACAGGTCATCTGTTTTAACAATAATGAAGTAATGTTTGAACAGAACAGCAGCTTACTTACAGCTCATAACTTCCTTAGTATTGCAGAAGGGAAAACTTAAACAGATTCTATTGGTTCAGAATAATTAAATTTGATTAAATATATTGTAACAGAGTAGTAGAAGAGAACTACCTCAGTCAGGCACCAGAAATATGCCACTGATTATATGGATGCTTGTGATTAGATTTATTGCTAATACAGTATCTAAATGTTGGCAATGAAGTATAGAATATAAGTAGGTCTAAAGGGTTACAATATAAGCAGGTTGAGCTAAAAATGTACAGGTTTACGTTTTTGGCTTTGCAGAACACACAATCACAAAGCATCTATGGAGCTACTTCATGATTTTATCTCCACATGTAACCATACCTTAGCAGTTTTACTCACCTGTCTAAAAGTGAATGTATTCCTTATGAGAGCATCCAGAGAGTTCCTCCTGGTATCTTGTCTTAGGACAAATCATATTGCCCATCAGAGACAGTCACAAGAGAGAAGAGGTACATCTGTGAGTTGAAGACTCACACATGGCCCGACCATCTTTCATCACCAGTCACATATATGCCAGCAAGTTACTTGAAAGAAAATCTCTAGTTAATGCATGAATAGATGTGCCAAGCAAGCTATTGGCAAAGTCAGCAACGTACTTGGGATAAATTGTTAGTGTCCGTGCAGAGAAGGGGTTTGGAAGTTGATTTATTAATTTTATAAGCATTAAGAATAAAAATAAATTGTTTCAAATTCCAGAGACCCTCAAAGCATTGTTGGACTCAAGTACCACAAAGTCACCAAGAGAACTCTCCCAGGTTTAAATTTGCTCTTCCTTCTACCACTGCACATTTTTCTAGGCCTTCCAACTGAAAAGTTGAAAATCAGTTGTCTGACAAGAATGGACATGTAAAGGCCTCAGCAAAGACCTAGCTGCAGGAAGTAAATGTGACATTATGTTTAAAGAAAAAAAAATTCAGTCCAGTAACTTGAAGAAAGAAATTACTCAAAGCAGCATACACATACCAGATATTTTTTATTATTATTTTAAGAGGTAAAAAACACTTAGCATTGTCTATTAAGTGTAAAAAGTGGTATACTTGCATGGAGCATCTTTGTCCCTTGTATATGGACTGTTCCCCTCGTTATCTAATTATTGTGCTTACTTTGAAGATAGGAGTCGCAACTCCAATTCTCAGAACTTGGTTGTAGGTAGAAGTTTTAACCACAGACTCTTTCTTATTGCCTTTGGTCTGATTCAGGGGACACTTTCCATGGGGACAACTTCTTGATATTTTCTAATAGGTGCAGAGCAGGGAGGCACTAGAAAACACATATTTCAGCATTATCTCACTTGCTTCATACACGGTGTTCTTAAAAAAGAAAAGAGGAAAAAGAACACAATGGTAAGAGTAAAGTTGAGTGTGAGTGATTATATCTTGCCGACAATAAACAGTAACTTTATAAGTTTCATTTTCTCTTTTTATTATTAGCCTCTGGTCCAGCAAATGCATTTTACACACTGTAAGGACATGAATTCAGAAGACTGTCCTTGTTGCTAGATTCTCCCAAGTCCATGAATTTAACGTACCCAGAAGGTAAGTAAAAACAACTTTTTCACTCCTGTCTTACTTTTTAAAGGCTTAGGGATGAAAATGGGTACACCGACATTAAGATGCACCTGAGGCTACCACTGACCATCTTCAACAGGCTATGGAAAGCTTATAAACATTTTGATATTATAATCACCCATCAAACCAAGGTGTGGCAGGTAACAAACCAGGCCAGACCAGGTCTTCTGTATGATTTTACACCAAATTTGATTCATTTCCATTTCTTTATACTCAGAAACAAAGCTTTCCTTTTCTCAGGCACTGTTACAGGCACATACCACATCCTGTGCACAAGATGCCTCCTCTACTACAGGTCACACCGGGGAGCATCCCAGCAACTTCTCTTGATATCAGGGCTGAGTTCCCCAACAGGCTGCAATTTCACTGACTGCCACCCCTGACAGTGGCCAACACTAGCTACTCTGGGGAAAGCTTAGCACCATTAACCTTTAGCCAGAGCCAGTTTAAGTTCCTTCTGAACCAGAAGTAACATCACCACGTGGTTTGGGGTTTTTTTTCCTTTAGAAGTACCCCCTCCTGTTTGCTTTTAAGCTTTCATCTTGAAGACTTAAATTTAATTTGTGGTTTATTAGAGAGAAAGACATTATTTTATGTGTGTCCTCCGTCCACTATTTATCTCTGTAAAGAGCTATCAACTCCTCTCCCCTGAAATCGATTATTTAAGGGAAAAACTTCTCTGTCCTTACATGAAAACAATTCCAATGATTTGCTGAGGTTGGATTGGTTTTTTTTTTAAATTCTACTCTACCTTCCTTTGGATAAGGTGGCTCAAAATGCATGCAATGTTGAAGATCTCCATGGATTCATAGACCAATTTGATGGAATTTTCTCCATTTTTCCACTTTTTTTTTTTTTTTTTTTTTACTTTTTGCTCTTTCTACCTCCTCTTGACATGGTTCTGCTTGCCTGTTTGACCCCTGATGAGTATCAAGCTGACATTTCCACATAACTATTCACAGTGAGTCCGGGATAATTTCTGAGTGATAATAGGCAAAACAGAGCACATCACTGCATACATATAATAAGTGCACATGCACTATTTTACATTTATCAGTTCTGAATTTCCTCTGCCACTCTCTCAATCAGTCGTGCAAGAACTGCAAGATTTTCTGCACTGCTTTACAGCCAGGTTTAGGTTTGATGTCTCTGTAAGCTTCATCATTCCCCTCAGTTTTCTCCAAAGAAGTTTAAAAGACTTCTTTTAAGCATAAAAATACAAACAACTGAATTGTGCCAGATCAGCGATCCCCCAAGCACTCTATGCAATATTGAATAAAACCAAAGATGCTTAGGCAATAGCACCAGACTACAACCCTGGAACACCTACCACTCTCAACTACTCCTGAGTTTGCATGCTGCGTTTATAGTTTTGGCTCGGTTTTCAGCACTGCTGCCTCCTTGGACTCAGAGAAACTTCTAGTGTTTGTCATGTCATCGGGTGTGGAATGTCAGAGCTTAGCGACACACTGTGCAGAGAACCACCTCCTCTTGTTCTGAAGTGACACCCACCAGCTTCCTTTGGCACCACAGACACTCGGGCTCCAGTCACTCTCTAATGACACCCATGATTTGGTGGGCTTCTGTTTTTGAAGACTGAGCCATTTGTTTGCTATTTGTGAACTGATTCAGAGTTTCTTTATGCTCAAGCTCTAAACTGAACTATCGAGCAAACAGATGACAACAGTCAGATGGGCTATCAACATTGTCCACTGCTTTTCTGGAAAAAAAATTGTAGGAAGTATTTTCTCCTTGATATTTGATATTTGATCTATAACTTAAATGCAAACTGCAACAGATCAGAAAAGTTCTTGTCCCAACAGCAGTTGCAACACTCCTGCAAACAGTTAATAAACTGGACTCCTGCATTTCAACAAATTTACGTATTTACACATATGTAAATTTTAAGTATATTAAGAATAGATGTGCAGAGGAAAGAGGGAAGCAGAAAAAAATAAGCTAAAATTTTTAGAAACATTCTTCTGAGTTGCCTTTCTGCTTGACTTTCTATTGTCTCCACTTTCACTGGGATTTTTCCTCACCCAAAAACATCCAAGCATAAGTAACACTTTCACTGCTGGCCAGCAAAGTGAAAGGTGTGAGGGCAGGAGTTATGAGGCAAACTACCAAAAACTGCCCAGGAGAGCAGACAAAATTTACCCTATTCTTACCCTATACTTTCATATACATTGTTATTTGGGCTTTTAAAAAAGAAGCGGAAATCACCCTTGTCTATGCCCTATGGATTTTTTTCCCCTGGTGATTGTGGAAAGTTGAGGTTGAAGCAAGTGAATTTTCTCCTAATTCCGAGGACAGGGAGGTTTATAGTTGCTCTGATGTGTTCCAGGAATCAATCCCTCAGTTGTGGGCTAGCTGCAGAAGCAGTTTGTCTCTCCCATTCATTCCCCATTTCACCAACAATGCCATTGTTTCAGAGGAATGCAGCTGTCATGAGCAGCCGTGACTGCAGAAGGTGCTCCCTCAGGCAGCCTGGGCCGCTGCCATCAAGCATTGTAAAGTGTAAGACCAAAACCAAAACCTTGAACTTGCCTTGGTGCTCAGCGGGGTTACAGTGCAATGAGCAGAACTTCAGGGCAATATGCTTTCAGCAGCCTGTAATAGGGAGGAGATGAATGGCTCCATTTTGCGTCAGCTTTGCAAATCTATACCATATGACTGGCTACTAAAAGTCAGTGGCCAACCCGAGCACAAGGATTTGTAGCTTCTAAAGCTGTTGTGAAATTAAGGGGGAGGGAGTGGTTCAGTACTTATACAAGTGAGAGGCACAGTCTGAATTCAGGAAACTGCTTAAATATAAAAAAAAATCTGTACTGTGTGGAAAATCACGCTGCCAAAGGCCTGTGTCCACAAATGAGACAGAGGAGTCCTGCCGAAACCACCTTTATTCAAATAATGGGAGAGTCCACCAGGCCATAACCCTGTGGGGTCCCTTGAGTTGTTGGAGGACATAGCTTCCTTTTATCCTAAACTCCTGACCGCCTGTTGCCCTCCTCCTCTCCCCATTGGCTGAGATACCAGGAAGGTACAGCCTTCCCAATCCTATTACTACATATCTTCCCTATGCCATCTAGCCCCACAGCCGCTCTTTCAGATCCTTATTCTCAAGTCACTTATAAAGACATACACACCCATTCCTCCTATCAGTACAATTATGCATCCACGAATCTACTGACTCCCACACACTGCTCAGCCAAGAACTTACTTTAGCTTACCATTTAACTCATTTCTTCAGTTTTAGAAAACAATTAGGAGAGTTTTCAAAAAGGAAGCATTTACTGTTCATGTGAAAGTGTACATCAAAGCTCAAATCTTTACATCTATACAATTTACATACCAGCATGCACAAACTGATTTTATGAGGGAAATTCAAGCATCACTCCGAAGTAGCAGTTAACTATCAGGTTTTGTCTACATTAGAAAATTTTGCAAAAAACGAGCTCTAAATCAACCAAAATCTTCATTGGAGTTGAAAATTTCAGCGTGACATTTCCCATATTTTTCTTCTGGTGCATCCAATGCACTTACTCCAGTCCTTACAACCTTTAAGAGATCTTGCCCAGTACTACTAAGACTTCTTTCCCTCTGGTCTTACTGGTTTATCACTCCTACCAAGTTCTATCAACAACGGTTTTCAAATTATTTATCTTGTACATTTCTCTTGTACCCTTCCCCTACCCAACCATGTCCACCAACAATCAGCCCAATGTCCAAATGATCACAGACAAGAACAATCACTTATATCCTCAATCCCTCATCTTCTAGCTTTTCCCTCACCACTGACTGAGGTAATTCGAATGAAATTAGAACAACCTGCAGATGACTGCAGTGGTTTCTTCTACCTTCCATTATTTTTGTAGAACTTCTTCCAAACTAAGTGCAAGCCATTAATTAAGAGCATCATGCACTTTTTAACTATCAAATTAATTCCAAGCAAGCATATTTCTGTAAATAAATTACTGAGAATGCATACAATATCAAATCACTTTGACACATAGAATTAAAAAGGCCAGCATGATAGTAACCAGTGCCCTTCACACAAAGACCACACCGCTCTCCTCACACCGAGAGGATTATTCCTTCTCCAAATCAGCTTGGGGGAATGGGAAACGGAAAGTTGTCACCAGTCCTCTGTGACTACTTGCTGCTCTTTTGCTCGAAAAGCCTTAAGAATATCACATCTCGGGCTTGAGTCTTCTTCCCAGTGCAAAAGTCTTGGCTTTGCCATGGGAGAATAAGGAAGTTGCAGACTAAATAAGAGAGGAAGATCTACTCCCTAGTAGAAAAGGCCATGATACATAAAGGCATGTGCAAATCTCATCATATGTAAGTAGCTCTGTCTCCCTCACCTGCCAGAATCCCAGAGCAAAACTCCTTACTAGTTTTGATTCATGACCGAAGTCAGTTCTGAAAAACAAAGTCAGTAGAAGAGTGCATAATGAAAGCCAAATGTCAAAAAATGTTTAGAAAAACACTGAATCTAGAAAAGAAAAAGCCACACATGCTTTAGACCTTAGCAGGTTTCATTAGCACTTCTACCACAAGGAGACAAGCTTGTAAAAAAAAAGGTAAATAAGAGTTATTAAACCCCTAGAAAGTTAACATGAAATCACTTCTTAATTTTACTACATAAATGAAAAAAAAATCAGTCAATTAGGGATATGTGAAGCAGGAAAGTCCAGAACTGGCCTACTGTGGAAGCAAGGAGACCCAAAACAGAGACTGGAAACTCTAGAGATACAAGGCAGAAGGGAGATTAGAGTGAAAAGAAGAACAGAAAGCACAGAAACCGAGAAGGGCATTTTAACGTGTGACCACAGACATAAGCTGAAGGCTGACATTAACAAACCACATTATCTTGTGCTCGTCTGCTTATGACTTCCCACTCTATCCCATTTTTGCTTCTCATTAAATGCAAAACAAGGAAAGAAGGAAAACAATGCCACTTAAATCTTTTTTAGAACATGGAACCCTTGCATAGAGTATTGTTACAATCATATTCAAGAAATGCACCAAGCCACACTTGTTTGTAATTCAGATACCAAACTGGATTTTAATACAACCATGCACGCTGTTATATTCCATCCAAACATGTTTTTCTGAATTAATTTTCTTCACTTCAACAAATGAAACATTTCTGGAAAAAAATCAACTGGAATTTGCTCAAGATATAACTTTGAAAATCTGCTCCTAGACATATATCACAGAGAGAATAGAATGCCTTTCTCTTTTGTATTTAGAAAATGTATCTGACACATTGAATCTATAAAACAGACTGGAGTAACTTCACTGACAAGTATCCCAGTCTACCTGAAGTTAGAGATCAAACCTTTAGAAAGAACAGATATTAAAAAAAAAATCCAAAATGAAACAAAACAAACAAAAAACCCCCAATAATTTAATTTTAAGTACTCAAAGTATGTACAATATTGTCACATTAATATCTGATTTTCTTGTGACCAATTGTTGCTGCAAATATATTTTTCTGTTTACCATTTGCAACGACAGAAACACTTCTGATTAGCCTGATGACAGACAGCATCACCGTAGGGGATTGTTTCTTCTCAACACAGCGTTAAGAAGCATCCAAGCCAGATGAGACAGCTATAAAGAAGACAAGCTTTTTGCTCTATTACCCTACAAAAGCATGACTTTGTGTCATACTGCTCTTTCTTTGCTTTTCCCTAAGCTCTATCTTTGTTCTCGTTATATTTCTCTTCTATTTAAATGAATCACTACACTGGTAGAATTCCTGTCCATGCATATGAACTAAGAGAGTTGCTATTGTTTTTGGTTTGGGCTGAGCCCCACCAAGATCACCTCTGACTTCCCAACTTTTTCATCCTCCTTAATTCAAGGCCTTGGGACCCACCATCAAGAAGTGACATGGTGTTAAAGTTAGCTTTTCTTGGCCCACTCTGAAGTGTCTCAACTCTAGACTTTCCGTAGGAAGAGAGCTTACTGCACACCTAAATGCTTTTGCTACCAAAAACCCTTAAATTGCTAATCAGTAAAACACTTTGAACCTCAAACAAAAAGCTCAAGATGAGTTTAATGGAAGCTTGCTAAGAGTGTTTTTGGTTAAATACATCTAAAGATTTCATTTTGCCCACCAGTGGCACACCGTACGACAGCTCTCACCAAAGCTCCCTTTGAAATTTCACAGGACATAGATCCTAAGTCAACATTTCCTGGAAAGACAGTGCTGTGACTCAACTCCATTTTCAGAAAAGTTGGTTGAGAGCTTGTTTATAACCAGATCCTTTCATCTCTTCGACCTTGCCTCTAGACAGCCGCCAATGGCTTGAAATTCGTAATTTGGGGATGACTCAGTAAGGGCAATGATACCATCTATCCCAATGATGATGTCACAGGTAATCTCTCCTCTTGCAATGGAGGAATATGCCAAAAGAAATGTCAGAAATAACTGAGTTGTTCCTAGTTTCAGCTCACCTGTGCAGCCATCCCAGTGGAGGAAAATTCTCCACCTTACAGATAAAGTAACTGCAAAACCACTGAGTTTCTCTCCATAAACGCCATTACTGAAGTAAACCATTTTGCTTGAGAACTGAAGTTGATATTAGCATCAAAGATGGTGGTAGAAGGCTGATGTAGTCTCTGCATGATGTTCCAACAGACCATGTAACTCAGAAGAGAGCATACATCCAAAACACTGTGAGATTTAAAAATGCTCACACTTGTCCAAGAAATTACTATGTCAAATATGCCCTAGAAAGCTGAGTAGCAATTAGAAATTACAGGTATCACTATTCAACACACTACTAGTTGTAAATTTTTCACTTTATCTGCAGATAGAAATGAATTTGTCTGCTCTACCAGAGCTAGAAGAATAATTGAATTCTTATAGAATTAAAAACACATTAGAAACTAGAAAACACATACAAAACTCCTCAAAAGCACAGAACTTGGCGGAAGCCCTAAATCACCAACCTGGCTAATTCTCCAAGTGAAAAAAGTTGTTTTTCTGAATTCCACTGATATAAAAGCACAAGACAAGAAAAATGTAAGATCAAGTCATTTGCAATTAAAGCAAACCAATCAAGTTTTAGATATTAACCTACAAAATGAAGCACAAAGAAGGCCAACTAACCACACACTAGAAAACCATTAAAATGGCTGGATTACCTGAAACTCCAAACACTAGAAGAGTTCTATTAAATAAATTTGCTATTTACATTTTCTTTGTTACTGCTTTGCAGGGACTCTCTGGAAGAAACACACACCTTGATGCTAACAGTAAGGGGTACGAGAGACAACTGTGATACTCCTGTACCCAGAAAGCTTACAATCAAAACTAGGTAATGATTTAATTTTAACACTATTTAGCAATAGTCTAAGCATAAGAATTGAATTTCTTTTTACAGAACTGTTTTCCATTAGATTTTTCAGACAGGCCTATCTTTGAACATAGCCCTACACACTTAAGATGCAAGGGAGACAGGCAGACAGGAAAGCCAAGCACGCTGGCCATGCCTACACTCTTACCCAAAGAGGTTACCTGGCACAGCCCTGCTGTAAACAGACCCAGAGATGTTACCAACCAGGCTGACCTGAGGAGTTCTGTACCCACCCTGAACCCCAGGTACCCCACATACTCACGGGAAAGTTGTCCCAATGCCTAACGTGACAGGCAGGCATCTTCTTTTGAATATCATTGCCATAGGTATTATTGCCATGCAGTATTGCCATCACTGACAGCCATAGACAAACAAACCTCTGCCAGCAAGAGAGATCGCAGAAACCCTCCTCAGGGCGCCTCAGGCAGTATTAGTACAGTTCATCCAGCTGCTCACTTATCCAACATCAACTCAAGAGCTGTGGGGGCGGCAACTCTGGCAGAGGAAAGGCAGCAAATCGCTGGGGGAGAGCTGCATCTTCAGCCAGCACAGCTGCTTGCAAAATGAGTTATCTTGCTACACTCCTAGCCCCAAGGGGCCCAATGCCTGCTGACACACAGAGACCAGCCATCAGAGCCACTTCTACATAGCAGACCATCAGCTAAAGCACTTGTCTAGGCTGTGAAAACATTCACTTCTCTACTGGACCTAAAGGGACTCAAAAAATCCATTGCCTATCTCTTGGGAGATGGCTGCAGCTAAGCTTATTGACACATCTATTGTATAGCTGGGAATACATTGCCTATGTTTATAATAACCAGCTAAAATACACAGATTCCCTGTAACCCTGCCTGAAATCTCAGACTAGAGAGAGAACAGCAGCACTGAAGTTACTGCTTCTGCTATGTACTCCCATCTCGGCTGCACATGGACTCAGACTGACTGCAGAGCAACTTCTGAATTACCAACTCACAGCCAACACTTAGGCAGATAATGATCTGTGTGTCTATGAACACATGCTAAGAATACTGAGGCTGTTCAGCCTGGAGAAAAGAAGATCGTGTGGAGCCCTCATTGCAACCTTCCAGTACCTGAAGTGGACCCACACGGAAGCCAGAGAAGGAGTTTTTATCAGGAGCTGTAGTGATAGGACAAGGAGTAATGGGTTCGAACTGACAAAGGGGGAATTTTGAGTTAGATATGTGAAACAAATTCATTACTATGAGGTTGTGACAAACTGAAACAAGCTGCCCAGGGCAGACAGGGATGCTCCATCCACGGCCGTGCTTAAGGCCAGGTTGGACGTGGCATTGAGTGGCCTGGTCTGGTGGGAGATGTGCCTGCCCATGGCACGGGGGTAGGAACTGGTTGATTTTTAAGATCCCTTCCAAACCCTTAAACATTTTATGATGCTGAACTGTGAACAGGCTGTGAACCCCCACCGCTCAGGGCCCGTTACGCCGCAGGGTGAAAGGGGGAGGCAGAGACGGCAGCACCTGCTGCCCGGGCGCAGTAGGGCCCTCCCAGAGGAGTGATCCGCCTGCCCGGGGGGGGACGTGTCCGCACGCAGCCCCGAGCCTCGAAAGGGGGCGAGGCCGCCGGGGCCGCTGGCTCCCGCGGGAAGAACCAACGGCAGCAGCAGCGACAACGCGCGCCCGCCACTGGCACCGACCGCCGGAAGGTTATTTATAGCTTGGCCCGGATACGCGCTGACGTCACGGAGTGCACCGCCCCCGTGCGTCAGCGTAAGGCGCACGTAATGGGAACGTGACACACGCACGGCGCGCAGGAGCTATTTATAGTCGGGAGAAGGCGGAGAGGGGAAAGGGAAAAAAAAAAAATTAAAAAAAAAATAAATAAATAAAAAGGAAAGAAAGGAAAGGAAAGGGCCGTTTGTTCGCCGTCCGCACGCGCTGATGGGGGGAGGGCGTGGGCGCCGTCAGGTGACAGGGCCGGGAGCGGGGAGAACCGCGCGTGACGGGGGCGGGGAGGCGGCGGGCGCGAGGGGATTCCCCCTCCTCCCTCTCCCCACCCCGCCGGGGAAACCCCCCCATGGAAAATAAAAAGTGTAAAAGCGGCGGTGCTCGGGTTTCCGGGAAGCGGAGCTGTGCCCGCCCGGGTCTGGCGGCGTCGCTCCACAGCCGCCGGAGCCGCCGGAGCCGCCGCTGCTGCCGCCGCCTGCGTGGGACGAGCAGCCCCACGGCAGCTTCCAAAGGCCGTGCTCCCAACCGCCACGGCCCCGCCTGGCGGGAGCGGGGCTGCCCCGCGGGGCCCGCGAGCCCCCTGGGGGAAGGGACCCGAGCAGATCCCGTGCTGGGGATGCGCCGTCCCCTGGAGCCGGCAAGCTCTTCTCCGCGACAGTCCCCTTCCCAGCTCCCGAAAGTTGCAAAGAGGCTTTTCGGAGTTTTTCTCCGCTCCGAGAACAGACCCGAAAGGGATCCGGAGTTTCTCTCTTAAGAGGAGAGCCTGCCGGAGCTAGGCCTGTTTAGTCTGGAGAGACTGAAGAGGGGCTCTCATTAATGTATGTAAATATCTCCAGGGAGGGTGCCAACAGCCTGGGGCCAGAGTTTTTTTCAGCGGTGCCCATGAGCAGGATAAGAAGCAATGGCCATAAACTAAATCACAAGAAGTTTCACATCAACACGAGGAACAATTTCTTTACACTGAGGGTGGCAGAGCACTGGAGCAGGCTGCCCGGGGAGATCGTGGAGTCTCCTCTGGAGACGTTCCAAACCCACCTGGACGCGTTCCAGCGCAACCTCCTCTAGGTGACCCTGCCTTGGCAGGGCCTTTGCACTAGATGATCTCCAGCGGTCCCTTCCAGCCCGGGGGCGCCCCGGGTGTCCCGGGAAGCGGCGCGGGGACACCTGTTGGCGCCGCCGCCGCCGTCACGCGGCGCTCAGCCGGGCGCGCGCGTCACGGGACCGGGCGCGCGTGCCACCGCTGTCACCTGCCCGCGCCCCGCGGGGAACGGGGCGGGCGAGAGGGAGAGCCCCGGGGGAGCGGGGGAATGGAAGGTGTCCCCCCCACCAAGAGGAGGAGGAGCAGGCCCGCGGTAAACGGTGGGAAAAGGGGGTTAAAGCAAATAGTCCCAGCTGGCGTCCTGCGGCTGCCGTGCCTGGGAACCACCGCTTAACTCGATCGCGGCCGGGTTCCACCCCGCGGCGCGGAGAATGGCAGCAAACTCTCCGGGGAGACCGGGCCGCCCGCGAAGGTTTAAAAACAAACCCGAAAGCAGCGCGTGAGCAGAAATGAGGGATTAAGGGAGCTTAGTGGAGTGTGCTGGTGTGACTCAAATCCCGCAGGTAACGTGGAGCCCCCCCCCCAAAAAAATGTTTGTAATACAGCAAAGCGATTAAAGAGCCAATTAGACAGCTAGAAAGAAAGGAATCATGAAAAGGTGCAATTTTTTATAAAAGTCTGTTTGTGAACCACAGAATCATCAAGGCTGGAAACGACCTGCAGGATCATCCAGTCCAGCCTTCCACCGAGAAGGACTTTCCCAGGCATCAAGAGATAGGTGCATATAGACAGAGGAAGATCCATTGAATGCCTAGATTGAAAAGCAGTAAATAGTCAAGGAGTTTGTTGGTAACCTAATCTGGTTATTAGGTTGATGATGCTATAGGAGATGGAAAAGAGGAAATCCAAAGGCCTCCAGAGTTAGAAAGGACCCAGCTGGAGGTTTCAGGTTCTTATTTAAATACCATGCTAGGAACAGGTATAATGAATGTTAAAATTGTAAAGCTCAGTGATGTTACCTCTGTTGAAAGCATGATACCATGGCTTAATATAAGAGCAGCAGTATGGAAAATAAGGGAATTGCCTAAACTCCTAAGGGTAGAAATACTGAAAATTTAACTTGCTACTTCATCAGCAATAAAAACAATAAAACAGGGAAATATAATAGGAGAATATATCTAATTTAGAACAGATGGCAGGAAGCTTTTTCCCCCTTTGCATGGAACCACAACTGCACAGAATGATCAGTGGGGAATTTCGGTAGGGTGAAAACATCACAGTTATTCTTGCACTCAGCATATGAAAGCTTTGGTGAAGGGAAGAAAAAATGGGAATGAAATTTGCTTTTTAAATTGCCCAAAACTTCTAATTAGTTTCTATTGCCAGTTTTAACTGCAACATGACAAAGCTTTTGCCTCATCATCGACAACAAATTTCTTATAAAAATACAGAACATATCCTAGTAAAAAGAGGAGACTGTTCAAACGTTAATTCTCTTGCTCTGTAACATTCTGCTCTCTTCCTCTAAGGCAAAGTATTGAGATTGGCCCAAATTAAGCAGGACAAAGTCTTTGCAAAGACATTTGCTGGTCTTCTTGCTTTGGAAAATGCAAACGTTCTTTTACTAGAGAAACACATAGAATCATAGAATAGATTGAGTTGGAAGGGACCTTAAAGATCATCTAGTTTCACAATCCTGTCCCTGGCCACAATCAGGGACACCTTCCACTAGATCAGGTTGATCAGGGTCCCATCCAGTCCAGCTTTGAACACTGCTCAGGGATGGCACGTCTGTGCAGCAGTGAGCACCTCCACTGATTTTCAGTTCCACTCAGTGCTTCCCATTTGCCTTTGCGAAGCTTAAACACTCAGAGCAAGCAGAAGACAGGGCATGGAATCTCTTCACTGCCATCTCCATCATTGAGACACAGGCTTTCTGTAACTGGATCTCTGCTCTACGTGCCCCAGAAGCAGTGATTATTAAAAACTCTAAAACTATTTAAATGGGTTTGACTTTCACTTCGTGTTGCAATATTTCAAATTTTTTGCTATTTGAACCACACCATCATCTCATACAGCACTCCACCTTTAAGTTTTTGTGTAGTTTTTTGGGAACACACACTGATGTTTTGCTTGTTGCTGGGCTCACACTAAGTTAAGGACTTTTCAGTTTCTCACATCAACCCACCAGTGAGTGGACTGGGCATGCAGAAGTTGTGAGGGGACATAGCCAGGACAGCTGATCCCAACTGGCCCAAGGGACATTCCATACCGTATGGTATTATGCTGAGCACATATAGCTGGGGGAAAGCTTGGGAACAGGCTGAGCATTGGTCAGCAGGTGGTGAGCAGTTGCACTGTGCATTGCTCGTTTTGTATATTCTAACTAGTGGTGGTAGTGGTAGCAGTAGTAGGAATAAGACTTCCCCTTCCATTTCTGTTGTATGAAACTGTCTTTATGCCAACCCAGTAATTTTGCTTTTTTCTCCCAATTCTCTCCTGCATCCTGCTGTGGGACAGCATATGAGCGAGTGGCTGTGTGGTGCTTAGCTATCCGCCAGGTTAAACCAAAACATCTAAGCAGCACACCTGCACTCAGTGCACTTTGCTCCTTTTGTTCCCAGGTTTGTTTTGGCACTCCTCATTCCCACTGTCTCCAGAGGACTGCACAGAGGAGCACAGGTAAAACAGCTCCAGGCACGGCATTCCCAGCCCACTATGGGCTGCAGCAGCCCTGACTTGCCAGTTCCATTCAAGTTTGGATTTCAAGATGAATTTTCACAACCCCAAAGACTGGACTCTGAGCTCATCGCCCTACCCCTGCAGTTGGGGCTGTAAGTTCAGGTGCATACACCACAATTTGGTCTTTCATATATAGTGCAGGGGGGTGGAAATGGAACTGATTTCATCAGTTCATTCTAGCAGCGTACTTCAGCTGATTCAGAGATGCCAGAAGGTTTAGACATGATTGAAGAAAGCTGATGCTTAAACTCTCTTAACCTGTGATGTGATACTAGTGCCCACTTCTGATCTTTAAGATATGATAAGCTTGAAAGAAATAGTCCAGATCCTCTCAGGTAAATGATTCATTTCTTTATATAAGAGAGGGAAAAAAAAAAAAAAAAAAAAAAAAAAAAAAAAAAAAAAAAAAAAAAAAAAAAAAGGGAATTACTGCCATTGAGGGGTTTGAGGCCTTGTCCATTAGTAAGAAATAAACAATAATAATAACTAGTTTTCATTTCTGTGCCTTTATTTTCTAAACAGTCTGTTGTAATTTTACAGATGGGGAAAGAGAGCAGGCAGAAGTAAATAAAATTGTGCAAAGGCACAAGCCAGGACAGAGATGAAGCAAAAAGCAAACCTGGATAGGCAGTTGCCCTGGCAGCTGGGATCTCTCACTTCTCTCCTCAAACCCCTCGTCCTACCACAGCTGAAGGACTCCTACCCCTTGGGTCTTGGGAATGGGCAGTTCAGATAGCACAGTAGTGAGAAGACAAAGAAACAGTCAGGGAAATAGTAGGAAACAGAGAAACTGCAGTCCAAGAAGAGGTAAGAGTGATAGTAAATGAAATGCAGTGCTCAATAACATAGGAAGATCCATAGATTTGGAAATTATTAGGAGCAAAGTGAATAGGATAACCAAAAAGACAATGTAATAAAAAGCAGATGAAATTTAAAAGATCTTAGAAAAAGTAAATAAGTAACAAGTTGTTGCTTTAGAGGAGCTATCCCTTATCAACACAAGCAGAAAGTCTGCCAAAAGGCACTGCCTGCTGAACAAGTCTAAATTATTATCTGGTATAAATTATTATTTTTTTTACAATAATAGAGTTGCATTTGTTTAGTACTTCATGTGGCAAGTAAAGAGACTACTTCTTAGGAATAAAGATTGACGTTTCAGTCAAGAATTAAATATAGAAATGAAGGGCCCAAAATTTATTATTAAAAATAATAATTATAATCACTATAATTTTGTTAATTATGAGATAGAGGGGAAAAATATTAAATTTGGGGGGTAGTAAGCCAGTCCCATGGCCTTGATCCTTTGTTAAAATCCATCTCTCTGTAATAAACATTAGTCTGTGAGATCTTTGCCTAGGATAAGATGAGCTTGAGCCTTTTTCTTTTCTTCCCCACTCTCTCATTTTTCTTTAAGTGAGCACAATCAAGTAAGATTGTCCTTTTGAAAGTATCAAGGCCAATGCAAAATGTAGTTCTTTTGTATCTATTATAAATCCAGTTTAAAGCTGCTTCATTATTACATAATTAATGTACTTAATTTAAGATCCCTCTGAATGCTCCTTCATCTCCTTATTTAATAATCTGCTGTGCTTGCATGTCTGAACCTTGTCTGGTCCTGGCTTCTCCTGTTCCTAATCAGCTCTTATGCTGGCAGTAGGAATTATACTCTCAACAGCCCCTCTGCTTAATATGACCACAGTTCAGTCTGTGGGCTTGTCTAAAAGGCAGTCGTTCCATTTGTTAATATGTGACCTCCTTTACTTTTAATTTTGGATCTCCACAACCAAGGAAGAATTGTCTATTGTCTTACAAACCAGGCAAAGTGAACAGGCTGAGTCAGTCCAGGAATATTCAAGCCTCCCCATCTGTGGTATTGCAGAATTCCAGGGCAATTCCACCAGTTGGTGGAGCTTCTGTCTGGGAAAACAGAGCTATTGTGAACAAAGCATACTGTGCATATTTCTAACATTCATAAAAGACTGGGTTTGAATCATTTGAATCTTTCTCAAAATTTCCTCCTTTGGGACAAAAATTTCCAATGCATGGCCACGATCCAATTATAGTCATTTGGAAAATCTGAGCATAAACCATGCAACCATGTCCTTAACTAGTTGTGAAAAGATAAATGTTTGACTGTAAAAGCATGACAGCAGGCTGGATTATATTGGGACTCCATTTACCCAAGACTGGGACTCGGTTTCAGTAGGGCATGGCCTGCCAAATACACCATCAAAAACTAAGATAGGCCTTCATCTCTTCCTCGTCATGACCTCTCTATGACAAAGGCTCCTTTCAAGCAAAGGAGGTGGAATGAGTTCTTCTTTCAGTTTGGAAACACAGCAGTGATAAACTGGGTGTCCTGACAACCTTTTGTAGCGTGCTACCTCTCATCTAGAAACGTGCTGCCTAAACATTATAAGGCAGCTCAGGCAGAGCTGCTGTTCTAGACTATCAAACTCTGCTAAGTGACCAGGATTTTGACCAGGATCACACCCTATTTTCAAGACTTCAGTCACCTTGATCAGCACCAGAAAGGTGTTACATTTATTTTCTGAACAACAGAATACCTCTGAAGGACAGGATTCTGGCTCAGACATAAATCCAACAATGTTTTAGATGACAAGATTAAAAATTGCAGTGTTTTTTCTAGAGCCCCATGCCCACAAATTAAGAAATCCAGATTAATCATCTAACCCTTCACATGCTTGCAGTGTGAAGAAAGGGTACAAAACAGACAGACTTCAACGCGATTATAAGGGCCGTGTCCCAAATCCCACCCCTCCAGAGCAAGAAGATGTAGCTTAGGAAAGCAGGAAGTCTTAGGCTAGTAGAATCCTACCTCACCTATGAGATTTTTCAAAGACACAGCTGGCAGGAGACAGCTAGCTTTGACAATTACAGCACTCCCTAGAAAACAGAAGGTCTGTGATTCAGCTCCTTTCTTACCTTAAGAAGACTCAAATCCACACTGACCATAATCTGAAAGAATGGCCTCATCACCAGGTTATTGGTTGTCTAGGAAGGTATGGAGGGAAAGAGGAACTTTAAGACAGAAATCATGCTCAATCAGGCAAGAAAGTTCTCTTGAGACCATGGCAGTATTTTTATACTATAGGTGTGTAATATAAAATAACACAAGCCGTCCTTGGAGCAGGAATAGATAGGATAGGCAGATCTCCTCCATCCTAGCAGACGGCCTGAAGCACTAGACTACAGTACTTGCACACAAACCTGAAAGTGGTTTCACCACTTCAAACAAGTGGTTGAGATACCACCCAGAATGATGCAGGGATTACAGCAATCTCCTGGGAGGTGGGGAATGTAGGCTGAGTTTCCCCACTCCCACCCTTGTCTCCCTGCCCCAGACAAACTAGGTGAATCTGAATGTCCTGTTTTCTGTACAAGTTCTGAAATTACTGAGCTATTGTGTAATTTAGTCGGCACCAGCCGACTCCTCTTTGGGGTTTCCCTAAAATCTGGCATTTAGGCAGATGAACAGTTGATTTCTACATCCTGGAGGAAGATAGGAAATTTCATCCAAAAAAATGCCAGGGGATACTCTTTGCAGAGGAGGTTAGACTGGATGCCATTTCTATGATACTACTGAATTTATCATAGAATGCCCTGGGTTGGAATGGGTCGTAATGATCACCCAGTTCCAACCCCCCTGTCATAGCCAGGGAACCTTCCACTAGACCAGGTTGCTCAAAGCTCCAGCCAGCTTAGTCTTAAACACCTTCAGGGATGAGGAATTCATAACAACTCTGGGAAGCCTACTCCAGTGCCTCAGCATCCTCACAGTAAAGAATTTCTTCCTAATATCTAATCTAAACCTGCCCTCCTTCAGCTTAAGGCCATTCCCCCTTGTCTTACCACTGTCCGATTTAGGTGCCTCTGGATAGATGGCAGCCAGTCAGGATTTCAGGAGTTTGACTTGGGTATCCTAACCCTAAAAATACTGTCATGGCATTGCCCTGGTCCCAGAAATCTGCAGCCTAAAGATTTGCTCTGGTCTTGGGGAAGCCAAGCAAATTCTGATAATAAATTGTCATCAAGTTATTTGGCCATAAATGCAAATGCATGGGTGGGCACTGGAAGTGAACCCCTCAGCTTCTCCACAGAGCTTGCTCCCAATGTAACCTTCAGTCTCCCCAGTTCTGGCAGCCCCCAGCAAATGTCACTCAAAAACCTTCCCCACTTCCTGGAGCTTTACTTCACCCAAGGCCTCCTTCGTACTGCTGCAGGCTTCCTCCCGTTGTTGCAGTGCCTGGTTTTATTATTCCAAGTTATCCAATAAGCCCTGGGAATGATATCCTTCTGGCCCTCACTCCTGCACCGCCGCCTCCAGCAAATCAAGCTCTGTACACGCCAGTAAGACAATTTGCCTACTGTTGTTCCTGTCCCCTTATCTCCCCCCCGCCCCCCCCCCCCCCTCGGTGTTTATGCTTAATGGATTGGGAGTTCCTTGCATGAAGAACTTCCTTTTCGCCTCATGGGAAGCACACAGCGTATAGTGAGCGATCTCTCGTGTCATAAATAACTGCAGGACAGCAGACCGTGCTCTCCCTAGAGGGAATCGCTGCCTTGGGTCGTTCGGTGGGCAAGTGCCCGGCTCCCTTGCACAGCACCCGCATCTGCCCGAAGCACATAGCGCACCCAATGCCACTTTTTAATCATTTTCTCCAAACATCCCATTTCCTGTTCTTTAAATAGCACCTCAAAGATTATTTTAAAGGCTTTCAAAACACTCTTGCCGCCGGTTTTGGGTTTGGAGTGGGTTTTGTTGGTTGGGGGTTTTTTTTTAGCCTTCTTGCATGACGATATTTTCACGTCGTGGGAGACAGGAACAGCTCGAGGAAGCTGCGAAGTTGCACGGAGTACCCGGGGGAGGAAAGGCGGGGGGGGCAATACGGTTTCTAGGACAGTCCACCTGGCACCGACGTTTTGTTCTTGCACACACTTTCAGCGCGGAGCTGCGAGTTTCGGGATGACTCTGGAACTTTATACTTACACTACTCCGGGGGTAGCCCGCCCGGAGCGGGGCGAGGGGCCCTGAGGGCGGCGGCGCTCCGCTGGGTCCCTTTCCCAGCAGAGAGGCCGAGATAGATGCAAAGGAGAAATGACAGCATGGAAAGCGGAGTATTTTTATCGGGGCCAGTGCCTGGGGTGAAGGGTGGGCGGAAAGTGCCACCCTCTCTCTGTCTCTCCTCCCTTGCCCTCAGCCGCCCACGCCGGCAGCGGCATCAAAGGGAATCTCCCTTGTCGCGCCGTGTCAGCACCGGGGATGAGCGCACCGGCCCGTCATGGCATTTTCGCTTCTCCCGGCGCTTACTCAACAGGCGGGAGGGGAGGGGAGGGCTGGTTTGGAGGGGGGGCGGGGGGAGGACTCCCAACCAGCGCCGCTTCTGCCATGAGGTCACCGCGGCGCTATGCGCTGTGCCCGCCGCCGCCCCTGCTCCGCTCCGTTGCGTCAGGCAGGGGGTATCCCCGCCGCGGCCGACCGAGCGGGGCATCCCCGCCGCGGAAACACCCCGCGCTGCCACGCGTGTCCCTCGCCGGCGGGGCGGGGGGGCGATCCTGCCTCCATCCATCCTCTCCGCCGCCTCCGCACCACCACCCCCCCGCGCAGAGGGCGCTCGGCCGTCGCTCGGGAATGTCAACAGTAGTTCGCCGGGGGGCCGCGCAGGGATGGCATGCCATGCGATGTGGAGGGAAGGCAGCGCACTGCACCGAGGGAATCGCACTGAGCCGGCCACGCAGAGGGAAACTCCAGCCACAGCCACCAAGAGACATTTTTTTTTTTTTTTTTTTTTTTTTTTTTTAGGAGGGAGACGGGTCTGGCAACCTCCGCTAGCGTCCTGCTGCGGCTTCCCCCTCCCCACCCCCACCCCAGCGGCGCTGCCGGGAGGATGGGTGTGCACGCCGGGGTCCCCGTGCGCTGCCCCGCACTCCACCCCCTGCGCAGAGGAAGCCGGGCGGGGGCGTGGCCCCACGACAATGGGACTCGCCGGCGCTATAAATACCGGCCCGCATCTATATTTGGTTTGGCCGGATCACAACCGGGGGGGGCGGGAGGGGGGGTGTCCCAAAAATAGCCCCGCGCGCCCGCCCGCCGCCGCCGCCGCTCAATGGGCTCCGGCCCCGCCCCCTCCCTCGCGCGCGATCCCGAGCGCCTCGCGCGGGGACCGGCGGCGCTAAATTTAGCAACGCCGCTTGCGTCAATGACGCGGCCGCCGTGCGTCAGCCCCGCCGCGCCCCGCCCCTCGGAACGGGGCCCGCCGCGTCCTGTGCGTGGATTGGCCGCGGCGGCGGCACGAGGGCGGTGACGTGGGGGCGCGGGCTGGCCCCCGCCGGGGGCCGGCGGCGTCCGGAGGGGAAGCGCGGCCGCGCGGGGAGCCCGGCGGGTTCCCCCGCGGGGGGAGCGGGGTCTGGCAGCGCCGCGGCCCCGGAGGGAGGGAGCGAGGGAGGGAGCGAGGGACGCCCCGGCGCCCGCGGGAAGACGGCGCACACCGCCTCGGGAGGGGGATCCCGGGCTCGGACGTGGCCGCCGCGCCGCCGGTCCGCGGCGTCTGCCGAGCCTTGCGCCAGCCTCGGCTTTGCCTCCCGGGGAGGGAGCACGCTTCGCGGCGGTGCCGGCGGCGGGATGGTGGAGCGAGAGGCAAAGTGAAAGTGCCGCCGTTGCAGCCGGTCCCTCCTCCTCGGGGCGGCTGGCGCTTCGTCCGCCCCGGCTCCCGTCCGTCGGGAGAACTCTCTTGGCGGAGCCCCTCTGTGCGAAGCACAAGCACAGCACCGGCCGTCACGGCTGCCGTGACAGTCGCGAATATCCGGGCTGCCGGCGGTGGATGTAAACACGGCACCGGGCACGGCGGCGGGCGGCTACTGCCAGCGGAGACGGCGGGGGAGTCGTCCGCCGCCAGTCCGGTGCCCCAGGCAGACACACGGACACCGAAAGACACACGGACACAGGCAGTCACAAGGAGGCGGCAGCCCGGACGCTTCTCAGGGCCGCTCGCACTCAGTACCCACTCTGTGAACGGCGCCTCCCGCAACCTGCTCCTTGCTCCTGCGCGCTGGAAAGTTTCGAAAGAAAAGAAAAAGAGGGTGAAAAAAAAAAAAAAAGGAAAAAAATGAAAAAGAAAAAAAGAAAGAGAGAGAGAAGATAAAATAATAGGGAAAAAATTAAAAGGCAAAAAAAAGTTTTAAAAAATGAAAAATAAAAAAGTGAAAGAAACCTTTATTAATTCATCATAAAAGTTCTACGAAGTAACCAAGCAAAGCTATTTTCATTTGAGCCACTTCAGTAAAGATATAATAATGTTGTTATTATCACTATCTTAATAATTATTATTATTATTAATATTATTACTATTATTATTATCAGACTTGGGAACGACTCGCCAGGCTGTGGCGGGCTGGCGGCCCCGAGCCGGCCGGCCGGCCGTGCCGTCCCGCTGTCGGCGGCTCAGCACGGCTCTGCCGGAGCTCCGCACCGCTCCGCACCTCTCGGCTGTGCCCGGCAGTGCGCGGCTGTGCACGGCTCGGCTCGGCTCGGCTCGGCTGGGCTCGGCGCGGTGCGGCGGGAGCGCGGCGCACACACTGGGGCGGGGGGGGGGGGGGGGGGGGGGGTCAGTAGCGTCAGGCTCCCATGGCGTCACTATTGACGTTTCGCATTCCAGCCGCTCTATGGAGAGGCCGCTAGGGCTCCTCTCACATAAATGACGTTCAGAGAGAGGGAGCGGGAGAGCAGCGCAGAGAGGCGCCTCCGTCCCCTCTCTCCGGCGCAGGCACACGCGCACCCCGGGGCACTCGCACCGGGACGCGGGCACAGGTCCCGGCCCGGCTCCCGCCGCACACACACAAAGGCACATCGCGGCGGCGGCGGCCGCTCGGCATCCCTCGCCCGCCCGCCTGCTCACTCCCTCCCTTCGCCCGGGGACGGGCTCCTGGCTCCTCAGGCTTTTTCAATCCTTTTCCATGCCTCGGGATAACGCACCCTCTGGACCTGCAGCTACCCGGAGTCTGAGGGATTTTTTGTCTCGGGTCCTGCCGCTGGACAGCGCCTACACACGCCTTTAAAGAAGCGGGCACCTACAAACTAGATGTAAAGACGGAACCTCCACAGCAACCGAGTACGTATGCGAGTGAACGGGAGCGGCTGAGGGAGAGGGACAGCGCGGCATGTCCCCACTCCGTGAAAGTTACGCCGCTGGGGTAGAGATGCTGGGGAGATGCCGGCGGCGAGCGATGCGGCTCAGCCGACGCGCTGCTGTGCCCGGGCTCTCGCTGAAACTTTTCCCTCACCTTCCCCCCCTCCTCTCCCATCCTCCCCGTGGATGCTCGATTGCCGCTCGTCTTCCGAGCCTCCCTGCCGTCTCGGCAACTCCTGCCGTGCGCGGGGCACTGCTGCCCCTCGCAAACGGGAGGGCTGTGGTTGAGCGGAGCGGGAGCCGGAGCCGGTGGTACTAAGGTATTTCTGCTAGTTGTTGTCATGGAAATGATGCTGCCGGCGGCGGCGGGGAGTTTACAGCGCCGGTGATGAATGGCAGCAATTTGTCTCCTTCCTTTAGCCGCGCTTGGGAAATAGGTGGTTCTGTTTGCACAAGTTCAGCTGTCTAATAGGGACGGCGGGGCAGGTTGAGCTCATCTCACTTTGGGAGACAGCAGCCCCCCTCGGCAGCCCAAAGAGCTCGCCCAAGAGGTAATTGCTGGAATGTGACATATTTTATTGAAATGAGACGGGATGTTTGCACGGCACGCCTGCCCCGCATCTGCTCCTCGGAAATGTGCACTTTTCCCTTCGGAGGTCAGGAGTGGTAACGAGGGGCCGCGGTGCCCCGGCACGGGCGGTACCGTGCGGGGAGGCTGGGCTGCGCCGCCGCTGCCCCGCTCCCTGCCCCCGCGGCGCCTCTCGCCTTTGCCTTCTCGCCTTAATAGCTGCGAAAGAAGTTTCAGTCTTGGAAAGAGGCGAGAAAGCGCGGGCGTTGGGTTGTGACTTTTTGTACAGGGACAGTTGTCGGGGCAGCAGTATCGCGATAGTCTGTCCCGGGCAGAGATGCCGCTCACCTTAGCGCGGCTAGTTAAGAACGCTGTTACTTGCGATTTTTGGATACGATGGAATCCGTGCGAGGATATTTCCCAGGGAAAGGGAGTAAAACACTGTTTCATGTAGGGGGATTGGTGTGCTGGGATAGGATTTTTTTTTTCTCCAGGAAAAAAAAAAAAAAAAGTTTGGGAATGAATCGCTAACTTTTATCCAAGCCGCTTCACTCGATTACATTCTTCGCCCTATTTTTCTCTCCTCCGTGGAGACCGTTGTATGCTGGAGTCAAGCCCCGGTTAAAAACAATGGACTAAACCAGACCAGACGGTTTCTTCGGAGGTGAATCTCACGCGATCTCGTGGATATTTGCTGGAGTGACCGTGCGGCTCGGGGCGATCCCTCCCACCCCCCCTCCCAAAAAAATATCGCCAGCTAACCGGCGGTGGAAATCCAGCACGAAACTTTTTAATTGAATGGAGCTTCCCCCTCCGCAGTCCCTCCCGGGTAAATGAAGGTTTCGAAACTCGCCTGAAGAAGTCACAATCACAATGGAGTATTTCACGGTTTCCTCCTCGTATTACAGGGTGGGGAGGGGTGTCACTCGGGGCTGAATGTAAAGTGCACGGAGGAAGAAAAGAGCTTTGACAAGGGTAGTTATTTCCTCCTAATTTACAGCCCTTACGGCCCTGCGCTCCTGGCTCGGGCGGCGGCAGCCCGGAGGGGTGCTGCGTGGTTAAAAGCGCAGCGAGTGTCTCTAGGTAACCGGCGGCTCGGGGGGGGGAGCAGAGAGGAGCCCTAGGGCGCTCCGCGCCGAGCGGGAAACCGCCTCGCCGGAGCTCGTGGGGGAACAAAACCCTCGGGAGAGAAAGGGATGAGCTGACAGGCACTTAACACCCCGGGAGCTGGCGGGGGTTCAAAGGCGAGGGGCGCGGGGAAGGCAAAAGGAAGACAAGGAGCGGGAGAAAGAGTCGCCGGGGAGCGGCTTCCGTGGGCAGGGGCCGGCGCGGCCGCGCATCCCCCAGGCTGCCGCGGAGCCCGGCTGGCAGCGCCCAGAGGGTCCGAGGGGCTGCGCTCCCTCCCCCGCGCCGGCGATGATGGGCCCGGAGACACCGCACAGGGTTAGGCGGGCCGGCAGGACACCCCTCAAGTCTGGCCGATACCTTGCATAGCAAGTCCCAGCCTGCTTTTCCCCGGTCTCTGCATCCCCAAAAGAGAAAGTTCTCACGGGGAAGTGGACGCTCGGGGATGCTGTCCCGCTTGTTGTAGTCACCCTGCCTGGGGTTCTCCTCTTGCCTTCCCCAGGCTCCTCTCTCGGAGAACAAACCGGCAGCTGCGTTGTCCCAGCACGGTGCTCTCTGCCTTTTGTGTGATGAGGGAAAGGGGGCCGGCAGGAACGCGCTCCCCGGCCGGCTCCCCCTTCCCACCCGTGGGGCGAGGCGGGGGGTTGCCGTGCGATCGCGGGGGACGGTCCCCCCACGTCCCCCCGAGGCGCCGCGCCGGGGGGGAGGCGGGGGGCTCCCCTCTGCCCCATCGGGCACCGCCGCCCCTGACTGTGCCTTGTCTCCCGCCGCCGGCGGACAGAGCCCGGGTCGGAAGAGCGCCCCCCGCCCAGGCCAGGCCCCGGGCCCGCCTCCGCAGAGAGGTCCCAGCCGGCACCCACCCCGCCGCCGCCGCCGCCCGCCGCCGCCTCCGTCCGCACCTCCAGCCCCACCATTCAGCGCGCAAGATACCCACCAGGTAAGCTGCCGCTCCGGGAGAAGGGCAGGAGGAGGAGGAGAGGGGTGCGGGAGCTCCTGGCGCGGCCCCTACTCTTCCCAAATCCCTTTGGCATCATCGGCCCCCGACGTCCCGGGGAGTTTAAATCCCGAAAGGATCAGAGCAGTGCATGCCTTTCGCAGCGCTTTTGGCGATGCCGTGCCTGGGCACACGGAGTTGCGAGCCCCTCGCCAAAGACGTGCCAGATGTAAGGGGAAGCTGGTTGGGGGTGCTAGTGTCCCAGTGAGGAGCCCTGCTTGCCTGGCGTTAAACGGAGCATCCTTTCTTTACCTCAAGTTTTTGCAAAGAAAGCAAAACATCGTGGTGATAGCTCTTAATGTCCCTGCCCTGATGCTTATACCCATTCATCTGGGTTTTGACGACAGGTTGTTCTTCAATGCACCTCCTGTGGGGCTTTTTCTTTTCTTGTTGTAACATTGTTGGATCAAGAAAAAAAAAAAATAATCTCAGGTTATTTACTTTGCAGAGGAATTAATACCGGTGCCCTAAGTGGAAAAGTAAGGGTTAGACTTATACAAGTGCACTGGCAAAAGACGAGGTAGGAGGAGTCCCACAGAGCCAGGAGAGACCAGACCTTTAGGTTAAGGATATTTTTTCAGTCCTCCGGTCAGAGTTATTTTAGACTTCTGTTTTTCTACTCCACTTTGCACAGAATTCAGTGGCATAACTCTGTTATGCTCAGAAAAATGCGGGGGAAAAAAAAGGCATAAAGATCTGTTCCCTTGAACTCCTGCTCATTTTCTGAGCTAGCAATAAAGCCTTTTTCCTTCATAGAGCTGTGTGTCAACACGTCCACTTGTGACATTAGCTGTAAACCACTCTGTTACGTTCCTCCGTCAGCTCTCAGTGGAGGTGTGTGGAAAGAATTTCTTTCCCTTTTTATTTGATTAAGCACTGATCGCTGTGTTTTAACAGCCAGTCCTTAAACTAACAAATAGTAGTGATAGGACTTGCCAGGAAATCTGTGTGCGTGGAATGGCATGGACAGAAATTGACACACACAAAAAAAAAAAAAAAAAAAAAAAGAAAAGAAAAAAAAAAAAAAAGAAAAAAAAAGAGAACAGTGGAATAATACATAAATAACATTGGGAGGCAAGGCTTGGGGGAGGGTTTTCCTGCCTTCTTCTTCAAGCTTTTGGATTTAAGGCAAGGAAGGTCTTAATTTCAGGACTATTTTTTTTCTCAGATTTTAGTGTTTTCTTGAGAAGAAGAAAGAAGTGAATGGTTTGTGACAGCATGATAATTCAAATTTGGTGCTTAGTTTAAATATGTTTATCTGCAAAGCAGGCAGGAAAGAATTAAAAGTTGATTTAACACAAATTATTTGGATTCCTGCATGCCCGGAGTGAATATTTTAAAATTGTAAGTGAAAAGAGTTCTTAAAATGATGAGGAAAACCTCATTATTTTCAAGGCAGGTTTGTGTTGTTTTGGGTTTTTTTTAACATGAATTATTTCTCAAGTGCTTCTGGAATATAAATTACCATGATTAAGAAGAGATGAACTGCACTTAATTTTGATATACATTTTATCCATATTTACTTTTCTCTTTATGAGAAAATTTATACTAATTGATGCATTTTATTCTTCTGCTGTGGAACCAAAATACACCACACACTTAGTTCGAGTTGCAAATATTGGTCTAGAATCTCACAGTATTTAGTCAGGCAAACCTCAGTGAACTGCAGAATTGGGTCTATTATTCCCTGTGACCAGCAAATTACATGGCAGACTAGTAGGAAATGTTAAAAGAAAACAACAATCAGACCTTTTTAGCCAGGCACTGTGCTGCTTCACCCATCCCAGCTATCAGTGAACCACATTAAGTTTCATGACTAATGAATAAAACCAGCTGTATTACTGGCCTCAACCTTGCTTTCCCATGAAAACAGAAATACCACATACCTTTTATCCTACATTTTTGCAAATTGAAGGGGATTTTGTACCCTCCACTTTTTAAAGGAGAATGTTCTACAAAAGATAAGCCTTAAAACTAATAATGAGACAGCAACCTTAAATTATTAGCTGACCAGAAATATTCTTCAAAGTTCCAGAGCTGAGTAAGCAAAATTGATGTTCGCAAGTCCTGAGTAGCAAACCTTGTGATTTGAGTAAATTCCTCTGGCATGCACTGCAGATGCTGTTCCTTTTAAAATAAATATATTTTTAATATTATGCATTTGATAATCCCTTTACCCTTCATGAAAATTTTACGGCATGATTGCATGCATACAGAGATAGATTTAGAGTCACAAACTGTTCTCATTCTGCTTATCTAATTCTCATTGACACCTATGTATATTAAGCAGCAGATGTAGGGCAGCTTGAGATGGATCCTTCTCTCACTGACACTGGTACAAATGTGAGTTTCTCCCCTGACTAGAGGAGAGCAGGCTCCATAGTACCGAATGCTTAGTCAGTCCCCGATGCATATTTCCTGCTGAAAGGAAAAGGCTAATTTAAATGTCCGAACGGGAGCTGGGTGGCTATCTGAGCTCTGGGAAAGCTTCTAGGAAAGAAGTTTGTGAGGGCCTGGGCTGTGGCCTGGTGCACTGGGCTTGTTGCTAACGTGCCCCTTTGCCCCTGCAGATATGCCCTGTGTGCAAGCGCAGTATAGTCCTTCACCGCCCGGCTCGAATTATGCGTCCCAGACCTACGCATATGGCTCGGAGTACAGCTCAGACATCATGAACCCTGACTATGCCAAGCTGACCATGGACCTGAGCAGTACCGAAATCACTGCCACTGCCACCACCTCCCTTCCCAGCTTCAGCACCTTTATGGAGGGTTACTCTGGCAGCTATGAGCTCAAGCCTTCCTGCCTCTACCAAATGCAGACTGCCTCCTCTGGCCAGAGGCCCCTCATAAAGATGGAAGACACCCGGCTGTCCCCGTACCAGCCCTCACTGCCCCCATCTACAGATGAGGGCATGCCCAGCACTTCCATGTACTTCAAGCAATCTCCTCCCTCCACGCCCACCACACCCGGCTTCCCTGCTCACCAGGGCCTGTGGGATGAGCCCCCGCTGCAGCCCACGCAGACCTGCCTGCCTCCCGGCCACCTGATGGACGCCACCCCCATGAAGACCGTGCCTCCGCGCTTCCCTCTCTTCCACTTCAAGCACTCGCCTCCGCACACGCCGTCCGCGGCCGCCCACATGTGCTACGACCCTGCCCCGCTGAGCCTGCCCCTGGGCTCCGACAGGCCAGCCGCCAGCCAGGCCCCCATGGAGGGCCATTCCTACGGGCTCCACCTGGCCAAAAGACCAGCCACCTTAGCCTTCTCACCGCTCGGCCTCAACGCAGCCACCTCCAGCCTGATGGGGGAGAGCAGCGGGAGCGGCAGCAGCGGCCTCCCGTCTCCGCCCAGCAGGAGCTCTTCGTCTGGGGAAGGCACCTGCGCCGTCTGTGGAGATAATGCCGCCTGCCAGCACTACGGGGTGCGGACATGTGAGGGCTGCAAGGGCTTTTTCAAGGTGAGAGCTCCCCTCCCTGCTTGCTCCCACCCCCTCTGTCCCCACACGCTCCTGTTCCTGACCTGGGGCTTCAGGGACATCGTGTGTTAAAACTCGGGCCCCTCCAGCAGGGTGGGAGGGACATGCAAAGTTTTTGAAGAAGGTCAAGGAAAGCCCTCTAGGATAAAAGGATCAGCCAGTCTCTGCCGAGAAGAGGCCATGGCAGTGATTTGAGGGAACCGCATCCCTGGTCTGCCGGCATTCCTCAATGAAACATAGGTCACCCCAGTCTAAGCTATAAACTGCATTTATTCTGTAGAGAAACTCGTCTGGAGTACATTCAAAGTGGGTTTTACTCAATCACCAATTTCAATTATACTTTGGTTTTAGATGAGGAAAGAAACCCTGAAATCGTAAAGTCCACTTAATATTTTAGGTGGTGGCAGCGGTGTAGTTTGTTGTCCAGGGGCAGTTGGCGTGAATGCAGGGTGGTCAGCACCAGGAGGAAGCTGGTTTCACTCATGGGGCCAGCCCAAGTACATCTAGTTGCTTTTGGCTGCTGCCTTCAGCTCAGGAACCCGAGGAGTCCTCACCAGGGGAAAGCTGCCTGCGAGCAGTGACTAAGCACTGCACAGGGTCCTGGTGCCTGCTCTGCAATGAAGGCAGCTTTGCAGCTGAATAGCAACACAAATAACTTACACACAGCAGTTTATCAGTGGAAACTTTGGGCTTGTATTTTCAAGAGTTGAATGTACTCTTTTTGATCTTAGGTTTTGGGTGCTTTGTAATTTCCTTTCAGCAGACTGGGTCCAGATTCCAGTATTTATTTCAGAAATAGCTTGTTTAAGTGTAGAGCTTGCAATTGACTTTTGGTAGGATGGTTCTGGGCAGCAAGTTTAAGGTTTGAAACATTTGGATTTTGTATATTTCTTCTTGCTAAGATAGCAGTTGTGCCCCTGTTCTGGTAAAAGATACAATGGGAACAAAAATAGTCCCAAAATATTTGGGGGGAGGGCTTGCAACATTTTTTTATTGTAGATAGAGCTGTCAGTGTTACTTAATAATAATCTTCTGACCACATGGTAACATCACATCTCCCATAAAACTAATTTGTTATTTAAATATAACTAGAAAAAGGAATACAAGTAACATGGAAATAAGCAGCTCTTATTATCCCAAACCTGCCCCTGTGGAAATCAATAGCATATCCTTGAGTTGTAACAGTACCTTATTCTGCAAAATTAAACTGGTTTCAGCTCCAAATCACAATGAACAATATTTGCTGTATCTCTTACTTTTAGTACATTGAGGCTGTTATTTGAAAACAAACACAAATTATGAAATAAAATGTATCCATTGATTTAATTACAGTTAGAGATTTAATATTGAATGTAGAGTTGATAAATTTGTTCCTGGTGTCTTTTCTAGTAATACCTTTTTGGATGTAATTTATTGATGTATCTCTGATTTTAAGTATGGCAGCATGATACCTTTTTGCATTAATATTTGTTACATTCTTCCAAAGCTTGCCATATTTCTACAGATTTAAATTTGTTTTATTTTTTTCAACATTACTTTAGAGTTAATTAAATTTACATAACTATGTCATCTTCTGTCTTTTTACCTCAGGTCAGTTTAACTTTCCCAGAGTATTTAGCCAAACATGTTTTGTAGGGGTTTCTGGGGTTTTTTTTATTATTATTTTTCTCCCTGATGATTTTAATGGCTAACCAAACCAGTTATTGTGGTATTTGACTAACAATAGTGATAGCAGGAGAAGTACATTGCAGATCATTTTGATTTTATTTTAATAAGGTCAGCAATAATCAAGGGAATGAACCAAGTAGAAAATTGTTCCCAAAGGGATATTAAAAGCGGAGATAATCTAATCCCCAAAGGTAGATGTGATGACCTGGTAATTTCAGATATGATTTTATCATTCAAAGTTGCCTGTCTCCAGAGACTTGCTTCAGAACAATCCTAGATGATTTTCATTGTCAGCAGCTAACACTAATAAAATTGTTTTTCCTGCAGGCTAGTGTGTTAGGAAATTAATTTTATCTAATTATATGAATTGCACTGTCACTTTTCATGTTGTAATTAAAACACATTTTGTCAGGTTCTAAGTTGCTCAAGAAACGATCTGTTTACTATTTTTGTGTTGCATTTTCACAGAGAACAGTTCAGAAAAATGCAAAATATGTTTGTCTGGCAAATAAAAACTGCCCAGTGGACAAGAGACGTCGTAACAGATGCCAATACTGCCGGTTCCAGAAGTGTCTCAGTGTCGGCATGGTTAAAGAAGGTAAGGACTCTGGCTATTTATGATCCCAGAAAACTAAAATATTATGTTGAATTATTCTCTCTGCGTGTGTGTCAACATGGATGTCTCTACAATAAATTTGACAGTGATGAGATTCATAACTTACCCCAAAATATGTGCATTTTTGTAATAATGTATTGATTTTGTGCTTTTCACCCCTATTATCATGTTTAGACTATAGACCCGAGAGTTCAAGAACAGCAAGGTCACAAGAGGATAATTTGACAGTGGCCAAAATGTCTCCTTTATTAACTTTGAACATTGCTTGATAATGCTGTTGGCTTCCCCTTGTTATCTCACTGGGGGCTGCACTGGATTGTGTGCATTTTGACATAGGAAGTCGTTTCATTCCCATAAGCTGATTGTAAATTTGCAATTAATTTTAATGGAAACAGGATCAACTCATTAGTCCCAATTCTGCAAATATTTAAGCATGTGAGTAATATTGTGTGAGCAGTCCCATTGCAAATACTGACATGGATAATATAACCTATATAGTGTGACCATATTTTTTCAAATGCTCCAAGAAAGCTAAAATTACTCTGAATGAATGCTTCTGCCATTTAAAAGAGACACAGGTAGTAGAAACACTAAAATAAATCTGTGTTTCACGTTCAGCTTTTTTCAGCAGTGGAGTGTCACGGGCACACACACACGGGCACACTGACGTGCTGCAAACAAAGCATGGACACAAGGAACACAGCTGGGCTCTCGCTAAGCAGCTACATTGCTGCTTACGATCGTAGGTCTGACATAGTTCTGGTGCCATTTGTGTTCCTTTGCAATCAAAGGCATCAAGAACCTGTGCTGAAACTGGAGAATGCTCTGATTATCGGTGGTCTGGCCACCGTAAGGCAAGCAGGGCGTTCATTCCGATCCATTATTTGCTGGTACCTTCGCAACTGATTCCCTTGGGATTTTTTTCACCTAGTTGTCCGTACCGACAGCCTGAAAGGGAGAAGAGGTCGGCTGCCTTCCAAACCAAAGAGCCCCTTACAGCAAGAACCCTCTCAGCCCTCCCCGCCCTCTCCTCCCATCAGCATGATGAATGCCCTCGTTCGAGCTTTAACCGACTCCACGCCCAGGGAGCTGGACTATTCAAGAGTATGTCTCACTTTTCTTTCCCTATTCGCTTTCCGCACAGAAATGATTTGCGAGCTGTGTTTCTCCTTACCAGCTGGTTTGCCAAGATGAAATTAAGTGTGAAATTTGGATGAGGGTAGAAATCAGTCCAGCCAGCCGTTGTCTTTTCGTGATAGATGGACAATGAGAGGAAAGGAAGTGCAGGAGATATTAGTGTTAGTAACTATTCATTGTGAGGATCTCAATCACAAAATAATCTAATCATCTGCAATATATTCAGTGGCTGAGCGAAAGGAAAAATGCACGGATAAATAGAGCATTCTGCTTGCAAAGAGGCTGTGCCAAAGCGTGATCAGTTATGATGTTATTGATTAAGCAGGAGCAGTACTTGTAAGTCCCGTATCTTAACCTCAGTTTTCTGAAGGCTAAAATTTAATAATACTTCCCTAATATTCAGATAGAAGGGTTGCTGAGTGTGACACTGGATGGATAGGACCATTCCTGTTGAAATCAATAGGAATTTTGCCATTATTTAAATGGGAAGAGTGTTGGCTTTGGATACCCCAGCATAAATATTCCTTCAGTAAAACTCACATTTTTAAAACAAGCCTTTTAAAATTAAATTCTGAAAAATCAACAAAGCTTTACCAAAGATTATGTGTTTTTGTAACCCTGTTCTTTAATGTGTCGTAATCATCATTTAAATATTAATGGAATATTCTGAAAGCTGAAAAAAATGTTCTGTAGTTAGTAAAATACAGCATTGAAATGACTTGTTAAATACAATTTTTAGGCAGGTTGATATAGGATAAGGAAAAAAAAAAAAAACTACTACTATGGAAAAACAAGATCAAGTTCTTCCCCCTTAAAGAAATATAATTAAATTTTAGATTGTAAAAAATAGCAGCTATATTCAGACAATAACTCCATTGGCCATTTATCACTTGTTGCTAAGTAATATTTAATCCTAAAGCATATATACTGCAATTATATAAAAAATACATTGTGCTATTTTAGAGTATATTCATATATATAATTAAGCTATTTAAAACATGCTGTAACATATTTTCTTCAAACTCATCTGTAAGTATTAAATCATATAACTTTTAAGTTATTGTCAAGAATCTAGCTGTTCAGTGTCTGACAACCTACTATGGGGAGAATGCATTAGCAATATCTACATGTGCCTTAACTTACCCAGAATGTCTCAGGGATAATTCTGCAAATACCAAGGTGTGTGACGAGCTCTTTGATAGAAATCTGTTGGGTTCCACAGAATTACAGGAGTCCAGGGGCCATAGTTTGTATTTATTTATTGATATAAGGTTCTTCTGCATTTACAGAAACCTGAACAAAAATTATGTACTTTTATGTGACTTGTTTCTTTGTCCTACAGTAATTATTTCTCTTTTAATGAAAACAACCTACAGATTTAATTGTTGAACAATTCTATTGGACATTACAGGGAGCATATGATTGACAGTAAATTAATTTAGTCTTGGTAGCTAAAAGATTAAATATGATTATCTGTTAGAACATATTAATATCTAAATTTTTATTTACACTAAGATATATATTAGTTTGTTATGCCCGGTGGTACCGAAATGACAAAAATATTCTACAAGAAATTATTAGATTCTTATGATTTTCATAGACCCTTATACTTGTTTTGAAAAGTAAGGGGAAGTCAGAAACAAATGCTGCGTAAAGAGCAAAATTAACCGAATTGAATGAAACATGCTGTAAACACACATTGCAATGCTAAAATATTCCTATGAGGAATAATCCTGTACCTGTAGAGACTAACTTACGGCATGCTCAGCTAGGCTGTGACCCTGCCACAAATGGGCAGATCTGGAAACCTGGCTTTGGAGTCAGCCCTGACACTTCTGCAGATACGACCTTAATGTTTAGCACAGTTTTCATGTTTACAAGCTGTGGTGTCTTGGCTGTCTTAAAAATACTGATAAAAGTTTTGGGGGAAAGTGTGTATCCCTTCCCTCCAGAAAACCCCGCAGACACACACAAACACAGAGCAACCCAGGAAAAAAAACACAAACAAACAAAACCAAAAATAAATTATATAAGCTACAAACTTTACACCGAAACATTGGAAACAGTTCTGTTCAGAACATGGCTGCTTTTCATCTCAGCACTGGTTTTAACTTACCAGTCCACAGCAGTGGTATATTTAGGTACTTGGTTTCAAAAGGCGATTGCCAAGGGCCATAGTCTGGTGTCACACCTGTTTACTGGTACAATTCCCCGAGTTTATGCTTTTAAGGAAGTGAGATGAGAAAGAGACCCTATTCCTTGCCATTCTTATCCATGCAGAGTAGGCACCAATGCAGATAGAAGTGTTGCCTTTTTGGAGGGGGAGTGCAGCATTTAGGCAATAACCTTCCCCCTTCCTGGGCCACAAAATTAAGCACATATTGTGGCTTTTGGAAAAATGAGCATAGGCTTTCTTCTGTGCAGAGAAGTTATTCAGCTTTTGCAGCTGTAGCCGTCGATGAAGGACTGATGAAAGCTGGCAAAGGGCAGAGCTAAGTTGTGCTATCGGGCTTCCCAACCTCAGGCTTTCCAAATCTCTTCAGATATAACATGCAAGTTAATGTTGCTTGCTACACATGCAACCCCCTCCTTAAGTAACAGTCATATTTTATTTAATTCCCAAAGGAGCTCCAAGGAAGGAAGGGAGGGAGGCAGAGCTTTGTCTTTTGTCTTTCTCCGGGTTTGCCTCCAGTTTGCATAGGGCAGGTTTAGAAATGCAGATCAGAGGGGACCCCTTCCGTCCTGTGGCCTCCTGACCAAGAGCAGGATTGCCAGCTGTCTTGGTCACAAGTTAGGTCAAATATCACTTCTTCTCCATAAAATAATCATGGAAAAAACCCCACAGTTGTGGTGCATGAAACAGACACATACATATTGTTTATGGTTACTTGTATCCTTCTAAGTCTGTTACAAGTAAATAATATTTTATTTTAACAACTCTTTGTAAGTGCTAATACTTTATAGTGAGCAGTGATGTATTGCAGCAGCTGAAAATTATACAATTCCATACAATCTTTTACCTTTCTTCTAAAATTGCTCTCATGGGATAGACTATAATAAAAAGTACAGGTTATAATTTTTTTAGATGCATTTAATTTGATTCAGTGCCCAGCGTGGGGTATACCACACTGTAGCATTCACAGTTACATGACATAATGCAGCATTCAGCTTCATTAGAAAATGTTAAAACTTTGCCTTACTTCTGCCAAAGGAATGTTTTATAAATATTGGGAACAAATTAACACCTGGCATAATTACGCTGAGTTGTGATGAGTTATGCTTAGAATGAATTCATTCAGAATGGGTAGTATCTTTTTTCTTTTCTTTTCCTTTCCTTTTCCTTCTTCTTTACTGCTTAAAGGATCAAGAATATATCTTGGCTTAGCGATACCTGTCATGAGGCAGGAGTTTCCATCAGCCTGTTTAGTTTCCCCGTGTAGTAAGAAAGAGTCATAGGTCAGCCTCTGTGTAGCAAAGGACATATCCCAGAGCCAAAATGCACACTTATTGTGGCTTGATCTGAAACTTCACTTCCAGAGAGTCTAGAACATGCAAGGTCTCTGAAAGAGCAAATTGTCTTTTTTCTACCCATTAATTACCAGTGTGCATCTTGCTGCAGTCCAGTGCCAGGAGTAGTTGATTCTTGCTGCTTGAACATCCTCAACCGCTCCATTCAAGTGGGGGTCTGAACACATACATGATGCAGCACACAGATTTTTCTCCTGCTGCTCCCCATCTTCTCTGTGTTGTGGCCTCTACCTGCCTCAGTGTCACAGGATCCTTTGGAGCAGCTGAGGCAAAATTTGTCTCCATATGAACTTTATAAGAGGGATTGCACATTTCACCAGCTGATTAGAGATGTGAGCTGGAAGTTACCATGAGAAACTCATGCAGTTAGTGTTGGGTAAGCAGAACAGAGTCACTGAGAGCTAGTACCAGGACCCAGACACAGACAGAGGTCTCTAGGATCGCTGTGGTTCTCCCATCAGTCAGCAGCTCTGACGCTGTGTCCTTCATCCCTTATCTGCCAGCTGCAACCAGCTGCAGCTAGGAGAGGCAGAGTGCAGGACAGCTACCTGAGAAGTTCTGCTTGCTGCCCCACCTCTCTGTCCTGCACAGAGGTGACTTTTGGCTTTCAGTTAGCAGCTTGGGTGCTCTCTGCAGCCCACGATTGTAATATGGTCCTCCCAGGCTGCCAGACCACTGTTACTGATGGGGAAAGAGCTTTTTTTCTGCTTCCACTCTGGCTTGGAGAGTTGCTAGAGTGGCCTTCGGGCTGATGGATTCAAGCCTAAGTGCACGTGGGAAGTTGTTTCCAAAAGGTATGCAGGCTTCTTTCAGCTGTGGAGACTATCTCAGCCTTTCTTTAGCTGAACTCATAAGAGAGAGTGGGTATGAGGTCTCTCCTAGAAATAACACAGCAGGTGTCCAATGATGAGGATGTTACTGCAATAAATGGCACATTATTCAGTACCTGCTCAGAAAACCAGCAGCACTTTCCAAGCACAGAACTGGGCAAAGCCACAAAAGCTACTGTTGTATTTTCTGCCAAGAGAGAGAGAGCAGCGTCAAAGGAGTGACAAGGATCCACTGATGATGAAGTAGGAGATAGTGGGGAGGAAGCTGTCAGAGGGTCACAGGGAAGCTGAGCAAGCTGAGACTGTCAAATGGTTGTCTGGAAGAGTTATAGCCACATAAGCAGGATAATGGGTTCTGCTGAACCTCAAATGCTTCATTTTGAAGGATAAGAGGTGATATGGGGCAGCTGGTTTACTTTGAACCAATTCTGTATTCAAATGAAGCAATGCTGCATGTGTCAGATAAAACGTGATTTATCTTATGTGTCTCTATCACTGTCAGATAAAATGCACTTTGTGAGGTTTTGGAAGAAATCTGCATTTCTGACATACTCAGAGAAATTCATCAATGGGAAAAGTGTTTCATTGTAGTAAGCCAAATAATGTTCCTCTTCTAGTGTGATGCAAATTATCCTACCCACCAGGTTTCTATTTCTGTTTACTAATAGCATACAGGTACTTGTAAAACGTGATATTATATTTTAGTTATAAATTTGAAATTACTTTCATACGTATGGAAATATTTCTGTAATATCTATCTGAATAGCAAAATGCCTGTAGGTAACCAAATAAGTAGGTAGATGTAGACCTATTTTTTATGTCTTTATAGATAATATCAGCTTTGCCACAGAAGGAAATGTTGTCGGGCAAATACTGCTGTATGTTTCACAGAATGCCCTTAAATGCATATAACCTTGATTTCTGTGGCTTTCATTTTAGTACTGTTCCACTGATCAGGCTGCTGCAGGCACAGATGCAGAACATGTACAACAGTTCTATAATCTTCTGACTGCCTCCATTGACATAACTAGAGGCTGGGCAGAAAAAATCCCAGGATTTACTGACCTCCCAAAAGAAGATCAGACATTACTCATAGAATCAGCTTTTTTGGAGCTGTTTGTACTAAGACTCTCCATCAGGTAACTATTTATTTAATTTCCTCTTAAGGTGATGTGAAAAAACATCCATCTAAATATTTTTAAGGAATAAATATGGTGCTATCTTTGAACATTGTCATTTGTACTAAAAAAAAAGCACAAAAAATCAGCAATGTCTGCATACAAAGGATATGGTGTTTAATTTGTTTTACACTGCAGGAAAAATCAAGAAGGTGTTTTAAAAAGAGATCATAGGTGTCACTAATGTGCTTCTTTTATTTGATCTGTCCCATCTTCTTCCTACATAGTAATCAAAATTGATTCTCAGTTACTATTTGAGCAAGTCTGCTTCATACTCATAAGTATGAAATATAGAAACACACTTCAGGGATGAAAGGTTTTTTCTTTTCCCTTTGTCATCTGTTTTTGAAAGGGATGAAGAAGATTTAAAATCTTGTACAGATTGCTTTTCTTCTTAATACCAAGTCATTTAATAGAGTGAGATGCTGTTTGTCAGTCTAGCACTAGTTAAGACACTTTACCAAATCCACTTTCAGGAACTGGCAAAATTGCAGACTGGTGATTTCAGTTTTGCCCTTGTTCATTTAGGTTGAAAACGACCTTTGCATGTGTTTTTTAACAAAAATATTGGTAGTGGAGAGGGAAGAAGAGGAGAGCTTGGCTGTAATTTCCCTCTTGCACACAGGTTTTCATGTAAGAGTTTATGCAGTTTATATTACTGCATTACTGTGTGTGTTCTCCATTGTTTTTTCCTTGCCATTTTTTACAATCTGAAAAATGCAGATGATACTAAGTAAATGTTGAGAGTTGCAGAACCTCTCTTTTTATTAGTTTTGTATGTCAAAATGCACTCACTTAGTATTCCTTTGGTTCAAACATACAGTATTTAATGCAAAATGTCTTCTCTGTTTATGCCTTTGGGCAGGACCAAAATCTTAACTAATTAGACAGTCTACACCACATGCTACAGCTAACCTCAGGCTTATAACTCTACCAACTAAGCAATCACAGAAGCTTGTTTGTTGTACTTTGGCCCCAAGGGAAAAACATATTGTCAAACGTGAATGCCCACATATGTCTCAGGATAATATGCCTTGGATTTTAAATGACAGGCGCTTCAATACTGGTTATGCATTTTTTCTGTGAAGTAGAAGATGCATTTATAATTTTTTCAATTGTTTTTATTTGAGGTCTGATACTGCTGAGGATAAGTTTGTATTCTGCAATGGACTCGTGCTTCATAGACTTCAGTGCCTTCGTGGATTTGGGGAGTGGCTCGACTCTATTAAAGACTTTTCCTTAAACTTAAAGAGCCTTAACCTTGATATCCCAGCCTTAGCAAGTCTATCAGCTCTAACTATGATTACAGGTAAGTGCTCCTTTGTTAACAGAAAGCTTCAAATGCTAGTTAGTGTTTTGCTTTATTGTAGTTTCAAGCAATTCAAGTTAATTTAGCTATATTCAGGGTGAAACGATTATGATTTTTAAGCACTAGCATGACCCTATTGAAATTGTGGATTAACATTAGGCTCTCAGACACCCCTCTTAAAACGTAATCTAACAATGTCTTTGCAGCTTTGTTGTTTACTTGGAGTAGTCTCTAAAAAGCAAACTGCTTCCAAGCAAATTGTGTAGCTCCTACAAAAATTCATTCAAGATACTTGCTGAAGTCCCAGAAAAATCTTAATGAAAGGTTCTCGATGTAGGAATAGTGTGATATCAAGGCAGCTTGAGACCTAGAAGCCGTACAGCTAGCATAGTTCATCTCTCAGCAAGGCAGCTAGACCAGAAAGAGTGCTCCATGAGGGCAGGCAGACTGCTCTTGGTAGCCAAGCTAGCCTAGCTATTCCATGTACTGCTTTTCTGAGAGAGGAAAATCAGAGAATAATGAGCAAAAAAGTCACATTCCTCAGTTGTACAAAAGCTTTTGGGTGTGCATGTGACTGTATGACCCTTTCTGCCTGCTGAGGTGAACAGCAGGAAATTAATGTCAGAACCTGCCAAATCTGTCCAGTAAGTACAAAATAGGGGTGCATAACCTTTTAAAGTGTAATTTTTGCGTTCCTGAAACAATAAAGCCCCTGCATACCTTGGGCATCTTGCTATAGAAGAGTCATGGCTGATGGCAGCAGAAGGAGTTGGGAGAAAAGATGTCTGACAGCCACACAACAGAATTTGGAGCACAAGTCATCTCCACAAAGAACCTCACACTCATATCAGAAAAACTGGCAGTTTAACAGTGCAGCCGTGTCATCAGTGTGAGACAGGGCTTCAGTGTGCCCTGAGCTGGATCTTCCCAGGGATGCTTATAAGCTCCACTGGGATAGATATTGATTTCCTTCTGCATTTCAGGCATCCACTACTTTGCAGGCAGCGGCCTCAACAATACCAGCTGTAGTCTTCATTTTACCCGGGATGAGATGATGTCAGGGCAACTCTGAGATAAAACACTCAATGATATAAAAAATAAAACTGGCCAATTCTTGCTAACATTTGTGGGGCCAAGATTTTTGCTTCAGAGTTTGCACGGTACACTGCCTTCCTGCATTTTGGTGAAGGGTTAGTGTATGTATGTAGCTCTTTGCTTCTGAAGTATTTTCAGGTTTTTATTAATTTCTGTTAATTTCTTCTGCAGTTGGAAAGGGTACTTTAAGATCCAGATTCTGGTTTCTTTGGTAAAATATTTAAGACCAGAATAACTCATTGGAACTGCTTTACTCTGTATAAAAAAAAATTCCTGGAATGAGTGGTAGGTTAAAGCCAGAAAGAACTGATTTATTTTATTCTTTTTTATTCCCAATTTATTTTTTTCTCCTGCATATATACATCCACTGGCATATGTTCACACCTACTTACATATATGTACTAAAAACACCTACGTATATGTGCATGTGCAGGCATACTTATATACATACATAATGTATTCGTGTATATGCATATGTATATGCATTTAGATATCTCTAAATCAAGGACAGGTGCTGTCCCTCTCTCTATATATTTACATACAGGCATATGTGCCCATATATATAGCACATATGAATGATTTAGATTATTTACTATATATGAGATATGTCTTTTTTAGGTAGCCATAGGTGGTGTGTTCTTAATTATCCTTCTGGAGACGGAGAGTATGCAGGTTGATGAACAGGATTCCCAGCAAACTAAGTGAATGTAGCAAAAGCAAATGTATTGGAGGAAAACTTACTCCCCTTACAAACCCATGTTCTGCTTCAAAATGGTAATTTGTTCAGTTAAGCACTGCTTGCTTGCCTTTACATAAGGAGTCAAAGTTGTCCAGTGGCTGGCTCAATTCACCCTAGGAGAATTAGAAATAGGTTTTAATTGGATACATGCCACATTTCTTCTTTTCCTTGATCACAACACTTCCAGGAGTTTGCTATATTGTGTTGGTCTTCCCAAAGCTTCTAAACAAATTGTTGCCTTTAAAAGGAGACAATTTCTGTACATAGAAGATTTGAGATTTTCTCTGTTTGTCAAGCTTCTCTTGATTTTCTTTCCTGTGTGAGATGATCTTTAAAATTAATGTTGTTTTCTGCTTATTCTTTTATTTCGTGAAGCTGGTATACGTCTGCTGATTTGGTCTAAGGACAGTATGTATTTTCATGTGATCTAAATTAGACCAAAGCTCTAGTGACTTATAGTCACAGGTTTCAGATGTCCAAGGGCAGTTAGCTAACTCAGGGACTCAGCCAGAAATTTGGTCACCTGAAAATGGATAACATAGTGTAATGATGAACAATATTAAAAATAAAACATGTAAGAGTTTTATTTTTAATAAAATCAGGTGATTCTAGCTAGTGTGTTGTATTTTTTTATTCAGAAAAACCTTGATATTTGGCTCTGATATGGCATCCCACAAGAAATGGCTTCTTGTCTCCTCCCTGCAGTCTGAGTATGACAAGCCATGTTTTCAGCTAGTCACACCAAAAGAGAAAAAATAACGACAAGAAAATTTGGAAAGATGAAACCTGAGGAAGTCTGAAATGTTGAACATTTTTAAGCATTGTTTTGAGGCTTGGATTAGATTTAGGTGGGTGGTTTAGGTGCCATTCTTTATCTCCAGGGAAGGCGCCCTTTCCTCCTGTAATGGACTGCTTGAGGCAACGGGTAGTTGGCAAACTCTGCTTCAAGCCCTTTCTGTGAATCAGACCAAGAACGAGCAACCTTTCCCAGGAACATGGGATATCCAACTATTGAGTACCACTGTCTTTTGTCTTAAAATTGATATATTTCACGGGCCACAGAATGGCTGTTGTGTCTGATGATTTGTGGGCAAGCTGGTGGTCAGAGGGATACCCAAGGCCCTGATCTCTGGTCTGATTCCAACAGGAAGGGAATCTGACCATGGTTCTCCCATGTTCCAGGTGAATATCCATGTCATTAAGCTTCAAAATAAGAAGGAGTGGGAAAGCTTTCTTTTGTGAATCTAGTTGTTTGCCTTTAGTAACAATACTGCAAAACCAGAATGCTGCCTTGAGCAAGATTTTCTTGATCATCACACAAATTGCTTATGACTTGAGGGCTTAATCAAAAAAAAAGGAAAAGACAATAGCCCTGTGATCTGTAGTAGTCATAGCCTGTTTTAATACTGTGCTGCATCTTAGCTAGCATCAAATTCAAGGATTGTCTTTCCAGATCAAGAAAAATTTCTCCTGGGAATAATGACCTGTTAATTCTTCTTGATTTCATGAGTGCTGTCCTTAGCCCAAAGAAAGATGTGCTCTTAGAAAGCAAGCCCTCTTGTATACTACTAATCTCTGGCAGTTTTGCTGAGGGAGAAGAGTAAGAGGTGTCAGTACTCTCTTTCTTGTATTCTGTGTGTTCTTCAAGAGTGATAGGGAGAACTAACATCTGTCTCCCAGTGAAGGAAGAGGGAATAAATGTAAAATTTGGTGTTGGAGACTAAAAGACATTCCATTGGTCCCAGTGTCCTAAGATATACTGAGGGCTGATCCTTCATTTTGGGATGTCAAATTGTCTCCCCAGTAACAGCTCCAGTAGTTCCAGTGACCTTCAATTAACCCTGCTGATTTGTTTGGAACCACAAAGCTCCATGTCCTATCCCAAACACAGCTGCAGATGACAGCATAGGATGCATGGTTATAGGCATGTAGGGTCATTTGTTCTTTTCGATGTAGTTAATTACATTGCTTGCTTTGAGTAAAACTAAAGATATGTACAATATTTTGCATTATATATGCCATTAGAAAGTCCATATACGTTTGCTTTTTCTATCTATTTTATGTGTCCTGGAAATCTGTGGTATGTTGCCTAGAAGGAAAAGCATTATGTCAGATTGGTGATGAATTTTCAGGTCCCCTCTCAGATAAGACATCAGCTTACAGGGCACACAGAATGAAAGAAGTGACATCTGGTTTACTGCGGAGGCTTGCAAACAGTTGACTTAGAGCCCTGTCATGCCAGAACACATCTTTCTACTCTAAGGTGCTCCTTTAGGATCTTCCTCTCTGTGTCTCTCTTCTCTATTTTTACTTCCTTTAGTTGGTTTAGAAAGGCTGGACACAACTTCCTCCACAGCATATGAGTGTTGCTCTAAGCATCACTCAGGAGAAAGTAGGTAGGAAACGACGCATGACACTCACATGCCTATGAATGTAAAAATAGTAGTCTGTCATGTTCTCCTTTGGATCACTTATTCTGTTGGTATGTAGCATCTAATGAGCTAAAGAGGAGTGCCAACATGGAAAGGAAATGCTTTTCATCTTGGGTCAAGTTCTGTTGTTAATTCTACATGGACTATGTCTATGAGTTTAGTGTGTTCATGGATCACAGGTGTTCCTGCACAGTCACTCTGTGATGGACTGGGTAGTAAAGATGAAGCTTTGCAGAATAGACTAGATACTAACTCAGCCTATGCTTGAAAATGCTTCCTAAACTTCCCAAATGACCACTTGTTAGGGTTTTTTTTTAAACAGTGTGAAAACAGACTGAGAGTCCAGTGTAGATCATCTCAAGGGCACATTCTAATTTAGCCTCAAATTTCTGCTTGCTCTAGAACTGTTAGTGTTTTCTCTCTCATTCTCCTCGTTGATTAGGTTTTCCTCTCTGCCCCTTCCTTTCTCTATCCACATCAAACCATTATTATTTTGCCCACTTGACACTCTCAGTGGGGTGCTGCTGAATACAGAGCATGCTAGCCCTCATTCAGCCTAGCTCTTTCAGCATATGGTTTATTTTAAGTGTGTTACAGACCAGCCCAGAACCACTGTATATGTTGGGCTTATTCACACTTCTAATGCTTTGTTAGACTGGCACCAGACCACTGAAGAATATTGTGAGGTTTCAATTAATTAGGAGTTTGTGTTTGTCTTCCTGCTGTTGGGCTTTCTGTTCCAGTTTACAAACACAATTTTTAGCACCATCAGTCATACCAAGAAACAGTAATGAGACCAGTCTGGCTAAAAAGAGCATGACTGCTGCAGTTCCTTCTGAACATGAGTTTGTCCAACCTCCCAACAGAATTGAGACTTACCTACTCTTCAGCAGCAGATATCCTTCAGTCCTCTTGCCAGGATATCCTCTGGAGTGGGTGCTTCATGTGCTGGGTCTACATACAAACAGGTGGCAGACTGGAGGAGTGAGGAGAGCTAGTTATAAAAAAAAATACCCTCCAGATTGCATTGTCTGCCTTCCCCCTGCCACTTGCTAAGGGAAATACTGTCAGCGTCAAAGTAAAATACTCACTCCTCCTTTTCCACTCCCACCTCTTTGTTGAGGCAAGAACTCAGCTTCTACAGCAACCAGCAGTCTCCGTGTTATACTGCTGTGGTTTTCTTAAAAGAGGGAGCAAACTGTGGTGTTCTGTGTGGCCACTCATCTCACCTGACTTTAGGTACCTTGCACAGCTGATGGAGAAAACAGGGCACCTCCAGAAGATGATTCATCCACCTAAAATTGTAACAATCTTCTAAAAATGCCCATCCTTACATTGATGTTAGGAGGTGAGAAGTCTGTGCACCAAGGCTGGGGACCCTTGTGAAGTGTCTGAGAGCTAAGCAGGATAAATACGGGCCAGACTGCAGCAGGAAAGGGCACTCTTGGATCTGCCAAACTGCAATGTTCCAATGCAACAGTGTGTGCATGAGAAAGCTGTGGGCAACTGAGCCTTGTGCTTATTTGAATTATAGAAGGGGAAGAGGAATGTGAAGGGGGAAGAGAGAATCACGTAACTACATTGAAACCAAGAGGCCTATTTTAAGTCTGCACTGTTTCATCTGTTGCGTTTCTGAACATCTCAGAATTAATTGAGACTAAAAGTGATACCCCGTGACACAGAGTGCAGAGCCCAGAGTCTTTGAGGTACTCACACTCTCTGAGAGGCATTTTCTATAAAGGTAGTGCTCAGTCTGCCTGACCCTGGCATGATCTACCTCTGGTCAGAGGTTAGGGAAAGAGGGACTAGCACAGCTGCTGATGGATTTCTTTGCTTTCTTCCTGTCCAGTTTTTTTTGCTGATCAGTGTAATGATAGCACAAAACCACAATCAGCTCCCCAGGAAAAGGAAAGAGCTGTAAAAAACTTGCTGTGTTCAGTTTACCAGGATGAGCTAAGTTTGCAGAGCTTTAGAGGCAGGACTTTTGATGAGCCATTTTTGACGGCATCTTTGCCATAAATCACCATTTTTCTTCCAAAAATCAATGATATCCTAAAACACAGTCTTGGTTTGTTACAGGCTGAGAAATCCTATATTCACTTTACGTGTGCCTTTGTTGTTATAAGAAAGTCTGACTACGATAATATTTACACATCTCCTCAATCAGTTAGAGAAAATCTATCTATTTTGACCAGGTGTACTTCTTGGGATAAATCGTGGCCTTATCATTCCCACGTGAATGGGAAAGAGGCAAGAAAATGTGTTTCCTGTTAATTGAACCCTGTTAAGTCTAAATCTTTGAGCAAATTAGGCTCTAGACGCCTCAAGTCTACCAAGGAGAGGAGCTTATTCTTAGATTAGCGTGTTCTTTAGAAAGTAGTTGTGTTCTAACACCAGAGACTGCAGTGGCAGTGCCATGCATGCATGCATGTGGTGTCCTTCCCTAGCAGAAGGGCTTCCACACAGGTGGCTTTCACTTTCTATGGATGCCTTAGAAATTTAAGACTGAAACCCCTAGAGGTTGTTCCAGGCATGAGGAATTAACCCTTACGGAGATTTGCAAGTAGAGAAGGCCATTGTGTGGCAATTCACTCAAGGGGAGGACAATTTGGTTTATCAGGGACTGCTTTAGTATTATAGCATCAGAGTTTAAGGACAGAGTATCTCTTAATTCTGAATTTCCACGATTTTGTTACGTAAAGTAAGGCTACTAATATGATAATCTTTGCACACATAGTGTTTTGTCTCGGTACATTTCGTGGCTATTTACAAAAGACATGATTTTTTCATGAAACCTTTTGAACTTGTCAGTGGGAGACAAGCTGTTTAGTTCTGACTGGAAAGGCTAACAAAGTTGCTGCATGCTCCAGAGCCAGAGATAATTTTCTATACTCTGCAGCAAGGTACATACCTCCTGAGGCAGTTTGAAAATGTTTTCTGCTAATTTGTAGTCAGATTTTGGATCCATTCTAGTATTCCAGCTCCCTATATCTATAAAAATGTCTTCACTTACACAGCTAGGAAACAAACCAGATTAAAAAATAGGAACTCTTCAAAGATTGCAAGATTAATTTAATGTCCTGCAGATTCTCTCAGTAGGCTAGTGGTAAAAAAAAAAAAAAAAAAAAAAAAAGCGCCCTACAGCTTTTCCAACCTGTATAAAATATTTATCTGCCAAGATTTTTAATGGGAGAATCTGCCTAAGTATTTACTCTCAGTGACCTGTATAGTTAAGGCTTACATAATTACACTATACACCATTTACTGGAAAGGCTTTAAATATTCATTGACTTCTCGTGTTTTAATGTAAACAAGGCACTTAGAATACCTAGGGTTTTTAATTCCTGCAAGGTGAAAATGATGTCTGAAGCAGATGTCCCTGGTTGGATAAGTGTTGCTTTGAAACAACAGTGCAGATTGATGGTATTTAAATGATAGAGCACAGTAGCTTCTGGACAGATATGTCCATGTCTGCACATCTCTGATTCTGATCCCAAACCAGTATTATTCAGGAGCTAACTCTGCCTAAGTAAATACAGTTGGGGAAAAAAAAAGGTATAAAATGGGTGAGTGTCAGTGGAAAACCAGACCTTTGCATTTCTGACTGCCCTCATTGAATCCCGTCTGTTTTATTGGTTTGTAAAGATTATCTAAGCCAAAACAGGTGGTGAGCAAAGAGTTTGTATACACAGGCTTGGGCAAGGCACTCCTGCACCTGGTGCAGGCATTACTCCTGCTTCTGGAAGTGAAGAGAACTGTACTCTTTTCACTGTTCATTAGGGGACAGACAGAGGACATGTCTATTGCTTGCTCCTCTTGGCTTGGAGGAACAAGACTTGGGGACAATGGGCACAATGTGGCTGCTGGCTGCCAGGGGTGGGAGAGAGACCCAGGGAAGGAGATGACTTCAAAAGCATCAAACACAAGAACTGCCACAATTTCTCCTTATCCACTGCTGTCATTGTTTTATATATCTAATTGACTTAATATGACCTGCATTTTCTTTGATTACTGTATCTGGCACAATTCTATTTCATGTGTAAATTATTATAACTTCGCTGTGAAGCCATTTCTTACTTAGCTGTGTATTTCAAACTCAGAGGCAAACAAATACATCACAAATTTGAGATTTTTGTTCTGAATTTTTTTTTGTTCTGTTATTTTAGTTCATCCACTAAGCCTTGATAGATAGCAAACAACACAGAATTCTTTCCCCTGTAAAAAGCCTGCTTTTAATGAATGACAAATCTGATTCATTCTACTTATGCTTCAAGAACTGTGAATGCATTTAACATCATTGTAGTGTTTTAAAAAGATATCTGAAGGGGAACAAACCCCAGCTCCCCTTCCTTTTAGGAGTGCTGAGGTTTTTGTGATGGATAACATAGCAGCTGTTCAGGCACTGCTCACTCAAAGCAAAATAGTTAACTTCCAGGCTTCTTTTATCTTAGAGCTTTTAAAGATGAATAAACTAAAAAGCAGCAGCTGATCAAAAAACAAAGGGTAGTAAGGTGCCTTTAGTTTCTTATAAGAGTGTCTGCAAATTCCTGGTGGAATTCTAGGCCGGGCGCTGATGGAGCTAGCTAAGGATATTGATCACCACTTGAATTCACTGAATAAATAATGGTTGCCATAGTTATTGAGCATTCACAACTGGTGGGGAAGCACGGAAATCTCCAAAACACCTCCTGTGATAGTTTTGCTGGAAAATCACCCAATTAATTCTGTCTCATATCATGAAAATTATGTCAGATACACAGGATGCTTGGATTCCTTGTACTAGAATTTCAATCATAATTGAGCATCTCTGTCGCCATTTTTTGTAGATAAAGAGAAAAGGGCACCTGCCCTCTCTCATTTTGTGTGGCAGAAAGGTTAACTGGCACCATGCAACCCCAGCTGTTCTGAGAAATCTACACTTTCAGAGCACTTTTTGCTCTGAGTTCCTGAGTATGCACCTGGGTTACACCTAAGAGAACACATTCTTTCCATTTGTGATAGGGATGCTGATGTGGTTTTTTCCCTCTGGCTTTGCAGAACGACATGGATTAAAAGAACCAAAGAAAGTGGAAGAGCTATGCAACAAGATCACAAGCAGTTTGAAAGATCACTTAACTTTCAGTTGCCAAAACAAAGGACAACCGCTCGAGTCTGCAGAGCCGAAGGTACTGGGTGTTCTGGCTGACTTGCGTTCTCTCTGCACACTGGGACTGCAGCGCATCTTTTACCTGAAACTGGAAGATTTGGTGCCGGCCCCTTCCATCATCGACAGGCTGTTTCTGGACACCTTACCCTTCTGAGTCGAACCACCCTCCTGAGAGGCAAACGCCCACCAGAGCAGGCAAATGGATCGTGACTTATAGCTAACATTTCTGCCCTCACTTAACAGAAAAGCCGCTCCGAGTCTAACATGAGGTCTTTTCTGGCGCTTTGTCCTTACAACCTGAGGCCTGAAACTTACTGGCTTACTGGTTTGGGGTTGTGTTCTTTGTTTTCTTTTGTGTGGTTTGGGTTTTTTAAATGGCTAATATGGCACTTTTGGACAATGCTATCCCAGCAGCAGTAAAAGGTTAACATGACTGTTTTAAATCTGTTGTTTAACACCTCATGGTCTATGAGGAGTAAAATTGTAGAAGCTGTGTTTGAAAGAACAGCAAATTGTTGTTTGCCAGGGTAGTATGTGTTTTGTGAGGATACCTTTAGCATACTTCCTGCATCAAGGGCACATACATCAGCACAATCGAAACAAAAAATTCACTTTTTTAGCAAAGTACATTCAATTAAACATTTCATACAAATCAAATATAGCAAAATGACAATGGCTGTTAGCTCCCATGTTCAAGTGCAATTTTTTAAAGTGCTGTCTTACTAAGTCTCGTTTATTAACTAATTTATTTTACTAGGAAAACAAACAGAAGAAATCAAGGGAGAAAATTACATGCACTAACTTACCTGACAGAGTTTTCCAAACTTGATTCCATGTAGCGTGACTTATTGATAAATGTATGTGGAAGACACGGGAGCAATTGTGGCTCAGTTGTTCCTTAGCTAAGGAAACCCGAGTAAGTAGTGATTGGAGCATACAGGGTCAGTATCAGGGATAGTTCAGTTCTAGACTTCTAACACGAGCGACTCGTTAGTAAACAGACAGAAGATGGTTTTCAAGAACAAGCAAGTCTTGTAAAATAGTATGAATGTAAGTGCTAGGAAGGATATAGTGGGCTGCGTTTAAACATTCCGTGTTCGTACTCCTTTTTGTATGTTTATACTGTTGATGCCATATTAATATGAGATAATTTGTTGCATAGTGTCTTTATTTGTATAAATGTTCGTATGCATGGTATATTGTAATGGCTTTGCCTGTATTTATTGCAATGACTGCCAGCTCATGGGAACCCTGTTACACACGATAACTAAATGGGGTGTTCACACTGACTCAGATACACCAGTTGGAAAACTATATACATATATATAATGTGTATGTATATATATGTATATACCTATATTTGTGTGCGTGTGTGTGTGCGCGTGTCTTTTTATTAACCATTTGTATATAAAATATCTGTCAAATCACAAGCAGAGTTGTTTTACGGTTTATTTGCAGTGACTTCTAAGGCAGTACTGTTTAGCACTTTGATATTAAAATCTTGCTCATGTTTTTTGCTAAATTCAAATAATATTTAAAAAGTTCAGTTCTAAAAAACTTTATATGCACTGTATTAAGTCAAAATTTTGTTGGTCATTTTGCTAAAGAGATTTTTGAATGTCAACCTGATGTCACTGTATCTTTTGTTAGCTTTAAACATTCTAGCTTTTGTCTTTTTTTAAACTATGCTGTTTATATGGAAATTAAATTATACAATCAAACAGATGCCAAATGAATTGCCTAATTGCTGCAAAGGATAACCCAGATATCGAGTCACTGTATGGTTTTCAAAAAGTAATCTGGTATTTTATCACTTACTATGTTTGGATGTGCTTTTATGAAAAAATTATTCTTATATCAAGATTTATAGTAGTGTCAATAGGGAAACAGACTTCTAATCACTATAGTTAATATTTCTGGTTTACCTGCAGATAATATTTGGAAAAGTATTGCTTTTTGTATTGACTTTTAAGCTTATGTGCAAACATAATAGCATAATTAAATATCAGAGAAGCTAATGTTTCTTGTAGGTTGCTGTAACAAGCCTGACCAGCAAGACAAATATATTTTGACTGAATTTGCTTTTGTATATACTAAATATATATATATATATACATATATATATATACACACACTCACACACATGTGCGCATACAAAAACATACAGACATAAAATCCAAAAAAAGAATGTTTGCTTTTGTCTCCTTGTGTAAGACACAAGGTCCCTCAAGAAATTACTTTTATCTAGGGACAAATCCTGCCAGGTGCTGAGCACCAGCCAGACAAGGGCTTGCAGGAGCTTTTTGCGAGCAGGCCCTTATCAAGGATTTTCAAGCAAATCAGCATAGTACAGTAAAATTGCTTTTTTGTTGAGCAAGGTTTATTTATTAAGTGGAATGTGAGTGGGAGGAAGCAGGTTGAGAGCCCCGTGTGAGATTTCACGTAGTCTGTGTCCTCCAGTCTTCCATAGATAGTCTTAGCTGTGATACTCTCCCAAATCCCATCATCTGTGGAATTGTCCTTCATGTCCACTTCAATACACTGATTCATCCTAGAGTACAACCGGTGACCTGTCACAGTGGTAAAAGAAAGAGTTAATGCAGAATAAATCTTCTACTATTCTTAGAGCTCTCTCAGTGTGAACATGCCTTTGTCTAGGCAGAATTCAGGAATATATCAGGTGTTAAGGGAGAGTGCCTTGCTTTTATTTCAGACAACCGTGTCTCAAGAGTTTCTTCACTCAGCTAACCACAGTACTTTTTTTCTTTTTTCTTTCTTTTTCTTTTTTCTTTTTTTCCTTTTTCTTTTTTTTTTTTTCTTTTTTTTTGTGGTGTTAACCTGTGGGTTGAAAGAAATGCTCATGTACATATACAATGTAAATTAAAATTATTAAATTGAATAACATTTTTTTCAGAGGCCCCATGTGTGTTGAATAAGTATGCTTAATTCTGTTAAAATCTGATGTGAATTTTTTATCATTTATAAAACATTAAAAAAATTGTCTACTTGAGTCTTAAAAGTGGAAAAATTGGTGAAGCATGCTTAAGAACACTGGCAATTTAATGGCTAATCTTTTGATTAAAATAGCTTTTATATAAATACATGCCTGCAGTATCTGGTTATGCAATCTCAATTAGATACTGAGAGCTGGACCATGGCTGTCCCAGAGGTTGAACCACACATAGACCAGAGCAGAGAGACTCTTCACCCCTCACTGTATTTCTGCTCCATGACAAAAAGGGATTATAGTTAATGCAGAGCTGATGAGGCTGCAGAGAAGGGAGTGGATGGCTACAGGGCTCATAGCACCTACGTCTGGCCAGAAGGAGGACAGAGCTCCCATCCCGTATTCAGCCCCTTTGCGTCAGTAAATCTTGCCAAGGCATCGCACCAGCAGGCACCTGCATCATTTTCTTCAAATGTGCATCCAGCTCCTTTCCTTGCTGTGCCGTTGCTTTGCAGGAGGGATGGCTTATCCCCTGCCAGACAAAACTGGTTGGCTACAAATGCATTTCCAACAAATGCAGTTTTGAGAGGCATCTGCCACTATGCCGGGCATCGCCAGGAGTGCCGATGGCTCAGGCCCACCCCCGCGAGGGCTGTTCTGCAGGAGCTGCTCAGCTGGAGGTTACATCAAACGGTGTGCTGGGCTGGGCTGCAGGATTGGCAGCCCCTTCCTTGGAAATGTGACAAAACAAAAGGTTACGCTAACGCTTCCAAATTATTTTCTGTTTGTGTTTGGTTTTGGGTGGTTTTTTTTCTATGCCATATTTTTTAAATTTAAATGATGAATCTTAAGATTGTTAATGACAATGAGTTTTGCATATTAGCCCCCAGTTGAGCAAAATATGCAGATCTCAAGATCAAGCCACATCAGGGTCTGAACTTTCACCCTACAAGACAAAGTTTACCCTTACTAAACTTACAAGTATCTCAGTTTGTACTTATTTTAGGCCCTCATGTCCTTAGACATGAGAACAGGTCTATGTCCTGATCTAACCTGCACTTGTATCTTTATGTGTGCCTTGCTGTGCTTGTACACCTAAACCACATCAGCAGCAGAGGCCTTGCTAAGGGACGTGATGCCCAGTGGTTGATTTTGGCAGTGGAAGGTTGGGCTGAGTCAGGAATATAATAGCAGGTTCCTCTAGTAGCAACCATCCTTGGACAAGAGATTATCATAAAGGCACCCAAAAATGAGGAACTTTGACTAGAGGTGAGTCAAATCTCTTTCTACAGCTTTCCTACTTTTACTTTTCACATTCAGGTACAAAGCTAAAATTTCAGTTATGCCATAGAGAGGAGGAAGAGAGAGGGGTTTAACTGTGTAAAATTAAGCATGGTTCTGGGAAAAAATTGGCAACACCCTCTGTGGACACTGAAACATGTCTTTTGATTAATTATTTGTATTATAGCAACACCTAGAGGCCACAACAGAGATCAGGACCCCATTTTGCTACCTACTCTTAATTAGCACCTCCAGTACCTACCCAGGAGAAGCTCCAGCCCAAATAGACAAAATAAAAAGAAATAGGAGAATGCCAACCCAGGGGCGTACAGCATCTCGCTCACAGAGTTGGGAATAAAACCTTCTGTTTGCTGAGCTAGTGTCCAGTGAATGTTCTTATTTAGTTTTCCTTTTCTTTCCATTATGCTGCCACTGTATTGAAATTATAAAAACATGATAAAAGCATTGACAAATTCAAAATAACCCAGGTATTTCAAACTGACCTTTCTTACCCTGCTCCTGAAGTCATCCACAAGACTATTCAAAATCCTGGTCAATCACATGTTTTGTCAACCAAACTAGATCATATTTAGAAAATAAATACTTATCTGTCCTTTATTAAATGAATGAAGCCAACCGTTAGGAATATTGCAAGATATGGATTAAACAATAATTAATAATGGACAAAAAGGATTACCTTTTAAAAATGCCAAACCATTGATGTAGTAATTGAATAAATGAGGTGGGTGCCAGTTAGTCAAATTCTTAGCAGCAGAGGACATATTTGAGAATTGTATTCCAGACCTGCATTTGTGAGTATTACCAATGCGGTGATTTGTCAAATAAAAGTAAAAGAAACTTGTTTACCAAATGGAAACCCTTATAGCAAATTTTATTCTGGGTGGGTTTTTTGGCGGTTTTTTTTAGCATTAGTCACCTTTATGTTTATATTCAGAATATGGAATGTTCTGGCTGCATTTGATTACAGAAGGAGTTTAAATATTTGAAATTGTTATATGGCTGTGAAAATCAAATGACATAAAGATTCTGACCTAACTCCACAAAACCAAGGATTTTCTTTATAAAGAAGCATGGTATTCCACCTTATGCTGGTTTCGGTTGGGACAGAGTTAATTTTTTGTCACAGTAGCTGCTATGGGGCTGTGTTTCGGATTTGTGCTGGAAGCAGAGTTGGTAACAAAGGGATGCTTTCGTTACTGCTGAGCAGAGCTTACACAAAACCAAGGCTCTTTTTGCTCCCTACCCTGCAAAAAAAGGTAAAGGATAAAAGCTGGGAGTACACTAGAAGTTGGGAGGGGACACAGCCAAGGCAGTTGTCTCCAGCTGACCCAAGGGATTTTCCATACCATACACATCATGCTCAGCAATAAAAATTGGGGAAAGAAGATGGCCGGTGGGGACATTCAGAGTGGTGGCATTTGTCTTCCCAAGTCCCAAGCATGATAGAGACCTGCTCTCCTGTACATGGCTGAGCAGCAGCCTGCCCATGGGAAGGGATGAATGAATTCCTTGTTTAGCTTTGCTTGCATGTGCAGCTTTTGCTTTGTCTATTAACCTGTCTTTACCCAAGAGTTTTCTCCCTTTTGCTCTTCTGTTTCTGCCTCCCAGCCCACCAGTGGGGCTTTGTGGGGCTGAGTTGCCTGCTGGTGTTAAACCATGGCACAGATGTAAATGCTCTGTATATGGCAGGATCCTTATGTGTGTAGAGTGAAACTACTCAAGTAGTACAAGGTTCTGAAGTTATGCCAAAGACAAGACCACGGGGAGAAAAAAGAAAAAAAGACTTTTTTTTCAGTTTGTTTAATATATTCATAGAATCATTGAAAATTTAGGTTGTAGAAGACCTCTAAGATCATTGAGTCGAACATTAACCTAGCACTGCCAAGTCCATGTCCCCAAGTGCCACATCTGTATGCCTTTTAAATACCCCAGAGATGGTGACTCCATCACTTCTCTGGACAGCCCATTTGAGTGCTTGCCAGTCCTTTCAGTGAATAAATTTTTCCTAGTACCCAATCCGTACCTTCCCTGGCACAACTTGAGGCCATTTCCTCTTGTCCTGTCACTTGTTACCTGGGAGAAGAGACTGATCCCCACCTGGCTGTACACTCCTTTCAGGCAGTTGTAGAGAGTGATAAGGTCAATCCTGAGCCTCCTTTTCTCCCTCAGCCACTGCTCAAAGCACTTCCCATCCAGATCCTCCACCAGCTCCATTGCCCTCCTCTGCACCCACTCCAACACCTCAATGTCATTTTTGTTCCGAGGAACCCAGAAGTGATTTAGGATTTGAGGTGCAGCCTCACCAGTACAGAGGGATGATCCCTCCTCTGCTCCTGCTGGTCTCACTATTCCTGATACAGGCCAGGTCACCTTGGCCACCTGGGCACACGCTGGCTCATGTTCAGCCACTGTCAATCAGCACCCTCAAGCCCTTTCCCACCAACAGCTTTGCAGCCACTCTGCCTCCAGTGTAGTGTTGTCTGGGGTTGTTGTTACCCAAGGGCAGGACCTGGCACTCGTTGAAGCTCAAACAATTGGCCTCAGCCCATCAATCCAGCCAGTCCAGATCCCTCTGCAGAGCCTTTCCATAGATCAGTATTCCCACCCAGTAGATTGATATTCCCACTCAATTTGACAAGAGTCTGCAAACTTACTGAGGGTGCACTTGATCTCCTCATCCAGATCATTGATACAAATATTAAACAGAGCTGGCCCCAACAGTGAACCCTGGGGAACGCCACTTGTGACCAGCCATCAGCTGGATGTTATTCATTCTCTGGGCCTGGTCATACAGACAGCTTTTTATCTAGCAAAGAATACACCCATCCAAGACATGGGAGGCCAGTTTCTCCAGGAGAATGTTGTGTGAAATGGTGACAAAGGCTTAACTGAAGTTTAGGTAGAAAACATCCACAGCCTTTCTTTAATCCAGTAAGTGAATCACCTTGTCATAGAAGATCAGATTGGTCAAGCAGGACGTGCCTTTCATAAACCCACCTTGTCTGGACTTCATACCCCAGTTCCTTGCCACTTGCTGGCACTCAGGATTATCTGCTCCATTTTAGATTGTTTATCAGTTTTTCTAAAAGGAGCAGAGAACTCAGCCGTAATTTAGCTGGAATTTAGCTGGAATAGTTATTTAGCTGGAATTTTACCTCAAAGAAACAAACAAATAAATAAACATGCAAAGTGACATTTAAAGAAAGAAATGGTTTTAAGTAGCTGAAATAGCTCAAATATGCCAAAGTCTTTAACTTGCTAAATAAGGTATTAAAAAAACCTCTCTTCATGATAACTTCCACAGTGGTCTGTGATAAAACATTACTGTAGAATGAAAGTGAATTACAGGAATGCTTGATACTGGGGAAACTTTCAAATATAGCAGGCAGAAAACAGAAATTAATTTACCTTTCATGGGTCTTATTATTTGTCTTGCTGTGTTTCCTAATTAATTGACGATATTGATGTTTACATAGGGATTTGCTCCTTTCCAACTTTGCTTGATCCTGTGAAGAAGTCAGAATGCTGCATTTGTAGTATCACATTTATTGCCATGGCAACAGTCAGGGATTTCACAAACACTAATTAGGGTTGGCAACTTGGAATGTTTTCAGTCCCATATAATTTTCCCTCTTTTATCCATTTCTCATTATACTTTACTCTAACGATTGGCTTCTTCAGTCTGGGTACAGGTTTTTTCCCGCGTGACCTCAGGATTCAGTTAATACCTCCTCTGATTTGCAGCCACCTTTCTTATGCGCTCTCACACACCCAGCTAAGAAGCAACTGCTGTCCTACCTGCATTTGTGTTAAGCTCCATTTCTTCCACTTCAAATTAGTCCAAGTTTCAGTACAACCAGCTGGCTTCTACTCCAGCATGTGCAAAAGTAGTAAGGAAAGGTATGGAGGCTTAGCTGTATCTTCCAAGCTGCTTTTAAAGGTAGATGCTAAATCTTGCTCAAGGCGGACCACAAGCCTTCTGTTCACAGACACCTAAGTTCTGTGAACGTCCAAGAAATCATATTAAGTATTTTAATTCAAGCATATCAAAAGCATTCATGGGCACTTAATTTATTATGCAATAATATAGAGAGCTGCGCCCATATGAGCCTCGTGAAGTCTAACAAGGCCAAGTGCAAACTCTTGTGCCTGGGTTAACCCCAAACATGGATACAGGCTGGGTGATCAGCCAACTGAGAGCAGCCCTGTAGAGAAGGACCCAGCAGGACTGGGGGATGAAAAACTGAATATGAGCCTGCAGGGTGTGTTCACAGCCCAGAAAGACAATTGTACCCTGGGATGCATCAAAAAAAGAATGGCCAACAGATTAAGACAGAGGTGATCTTTCCACTCCCCTCTAGTGAGACCTCACCTGGAATATTGTGTTCTGGTTAGAGCCCCCAAAATAAGAAGGACATGGCTCTGCTCAGGTGCATCCAGAAGAGGCCCAGAAAGAAGACTGGGGGCTGGAACACTTTTCCATGAGTACTGGCTGAGAGAATCAGGGTTGTTCATATGGAAGACAGAAGGCCCCAGGTGACCTTGTTGTGGCTTTTCAGTCCTTTAGGGAGGCCTAGAGAAAAGAAGGGGAGGAACTCCTTATCAGGGAGTGTAGTGATAGGACAAGGGACAATGGATTTAAACTGTTAGAGGACAAATTTATATTAGACATTAGGAAGAAATCTTATTCTGAAGTTTGTGTGACACTAGAATAGATAGCCCAGAGAAGCTGTGGACACCCCATCTCTGGAACTATTCAAAGCCAGGCTGGATGGGGCTTTGAGCAACTTGGTCTAGCAGAGGGTGTCTCTGCCCAAAAGTCTTGTCAAGCCCTGTGTTGGTAGTGAACTTTTGAGTCTCTCAAAAAGCAAAATGTATTCATTCATTAACAAAGGAAGAAGGTAGATTTGTGGTGACCAGCAAGAGGGGAGGTTTTATTTCATTGTGTATGCTCAGGGTAAGAAAGAGAATTGTCTACCATTCAAAGTACGAGATTCCCATTCTGCAGCTCATTTGAGGACAAGTCCTAGCTGGTTGTCAAACTGGCATCCCAAAAAAAAAAAGACATCCTAACAAAACCAAGGAGAGAAAATCTAATTTGGAAAGGAATGTGATAAATCAAATTGGTTAAAGTATATTTATTCTCCAAGACACTACAAATTACTAGATAGAAAGAGAAAAATAATGGAATCATCTGAACCATCTTTGTTACAGATGAAATCACATAATTTTTTTTTTCTAATATAGAAAGGATTTTGTACATTATTAATGGAAAATGAGTATTTGAAGAATAAATTCTGAGTCTGATCACCATCTTCTTTCCCTATGTGATGGGGAGGTAAAAAACCTTTACATTCTGTAAAAATGTCTCATAAGGTATGAAGGAATTGAGAATTGGTCTTGATGGTAAATAACTGAATCTTTTTAGGAGATTATAGTTGAAACCAGGGAAGAATTACTATACTCTATAAGGAGAGCTAATTGAAATAAACAGTATCATGTGTTAAAAAAACCAACCAACCAACCAAAAAGATTTAGATTGGATATTCAAATCAAAAGTGAACCATTGGAAGAAGCTCCGTATTTGCACAGACGCTGAGAAAGCTGACATTAACATCTAAAGAAAGCCTTTAACCAAAGAAAAGCCTGTTGCCTCAGAAGTTTATGTTTGCCTCCCTGTTTTTTGAGGAAAGACTGGACTGTGCCAGCTTGCCCAGTTTTTGACAATGCCTCCTGCTGCAGTTCACTGTGAAGAGCAGTTTTAAAACTTAGTCCTAATGCTTTTGAGAAATTTGAACCCAGAGCCCTTCAGCCTTTGGGACCTTATTTTCATAACTTAACTTTGTTCCCCCTATCCTTAATTTCAAAGGGCATGGTCATACTCATGACAGAGCTTTCTGCAAGCTTTGTGAAATGGGCCACAGTCAAGAATTTCCACACTGAGTAATTTTATTACATGAAGTTTCCTGCCTGCTGTACAGAGCTGTGCAATATTCAGCATGAACATCTGCTTTTTGTCTGATCGGTAAAGGAAACTCTGCTAGACTGCTGCCCCTTTGAAATTAAGGAGTTGGGGAACAAATTTAAATCATGAAAATAAAATGCCAAAGCTGGAGGGCTCTGGGTTCAAATTTTACAGAAGCAACGATGCTCTGTTTTAAACTGATCTCTTGAGGGAAGTACAGTGGAAAGTATTTCCATCCACTGGGCAAGCTGGCACATTTCAATCCTTTGGAAAGAGAGTCAGGATCCAATGCATGTTCAGCTGCATAATTACACCCACTTTGGACCTAAGTTATAGCTTTCAGTGAAAGACTTTTCAAGGTAAGTTAACAAGGATAGCTGAACCTGAGAAACTAAAACTATAGATAAATATAGATAATATATAAATAAAAATATATGTAATGAACTTAACTGAAATCTTCAAATTCTCTTATGAAACATGAGACTTTTTTTAAAAAAGCTTGTTTTATTCCAGGCCTCCAAATCAGCCACTTCCCATGAGATGGAGTTGTTAATTGCAACATTAAAAAGCTTCAGAATCATGCTATTGGACTCTCAGGGGCAGGAAAAATCCCCCAAATCTAATAAATATATTGGAAAATACTATTTGGTGTTGGCATTTTCCACTTTTCCAAACTGCATTACTCTTGCACCTCAAGTAAAGGCCTGGTTCTGCCTGGGCTACTGCATCATTTAGGCTGCAGCATTGCAGATGTGACTGGTACACAGCAGAACAACTGTCAGCAGCAGGGACATCAACTCACCACACTCACTCCTTCCCTCTGCAGTGCCTTCCCCTCCTTGGGCTGGGGCAGAGATCATGTCAATGGGAGGAGAAAGAGCAAGAAACTCATCTGGCTTAAAACTGACCTGGTTTTCCTAGGCTGGGGTCTCGTCTGTGCTCCTCCTGTCCAGTTATGGGGACCCTGGTGCAAGAAGGACATGGACCTGTAAGATAGGGTTTAGAGGAGAGCCATGGAAATGATCAAAGGGATGGAGCACCTCTCCTATGAAGAGAGGCTGAGAGAGCTGGGGTTGTTCAGCCTGGAGAAGAGAAGGCTCCACAGAGACCTGATTGCAGACTTTCAATGTAGAAAGAAGGCTTAGAAGAAAGACCACTTCCCGTCCCTGGAATTGATCAAGGCCAGGCTAGATGTGACTTTGAGCAACCTGGTCTAGTGGAAGGTATTCATGTCCATTACAGGGATGTGGGACTGGACAATCTTTAAAGGTCCCATCCAACTCCAAGACATTCTGTGGTTCTGTGATTCCTGTCCTTTCCTTACAGGTCTGCAACGCTATTAATGGACGCTTACCCATTTGCTCTCAGGACACTTTGGTCAAATTTTTAGATCTGCTGCATACCCATAGCATCAAATAGAAGCAAGAACAGCCATGGGTACTTTTTGGACTCTTACTGCCATATATTATTTGCACAGGACTACCCTGCAGAACTCCCAGTTGAAATAAGGGACCCATTGTGCCAAGTCCTCGTCACTTACATAATTGTAGACATCCATAGACACCTCCAGGTCCAAAGACATTTACAATAAATGAAAAGAAAGCAATGAAAAAAATATTATAGTTTCTCTCTGTATGGAGAGAATTTTTATGGACAGAGGCATTTAGAGATTGGTTCCATCACCCACTTTGGGAAAGTTAATAAGGATGATAATAATAAGAAGAAATCCTTCCTCTCTCATGCCATGAGTCAGCATACTTTTCCAAAGCAAGTGCTTTCAGACTAAAAATCATCAGATTGCTTGGGGAGACTCTGACTTGACATATTTAGTACGTTCTTCCCACATCCCTCACAGAAGTCCACAGATGTCAGCTTTGATCAGACTCAGCCAGGACTGCAAAACCCATCAGGTTTGCAGGGCTAGAAGGCATGTTAAGATGGCCTAAAAAGTAAATCCTCCCAAAATTACTGTGTTTTCTGCACTTAGAGAGAGAAAGATGAAGTTGCAATGGACAGCATTTCTAACAGTCTGCCCTAAAATAAGAGTCTAGTTATTGGCCCCATATTGGTTTTAAACCTATAAATTGCTAGACCATAGGAACTCTTTGGAAGTGGACTACTGATTTGAATCTCAAATTGTAGTCCCCCCTGTATTGTGAAGAGCTGTCACTATCAAGTCAGTGGAGTCCAAACTAGTCACAGAAACCTGCATGCCATAACATAGAAAGCAAAGGGTGTCACTGTAACTTTATTAAAATCAGACTTGGTTGCAAATAAATAAATAAATAAATAAATAAATAAAATATCATATAATGGGTTTGTTTTCAATAATGACTATTAGAAGGGTGATTTATAACTGGACCATTTAAAAGATAGTAATTCAGAAGGGACAGAAGAGGGAGAAAAAAAGTTTAATTTAAAACCCATATATTGTCAGAAAGCTGCAGATGATCCACAATTGCAGAAGGTTTTAATTCTATGGATTAAGACTACATAAGGAGTCATGATAGTTCCAAGAGGAGGTCCATCCAGCTCAGCATCCTGACAGTAGCCAGGATAAATCAGAAATGGGGTGTGCAGGCTGATCATGACTTTAAGATCACCGAAACCTAACAGTGTACTTACTCATCAAGCACTGGTCTAAAAAAAATGTTTAGACTTTTGTTTTTGTGAGCCCCTATCACTGAAAAACTTTTGAGCATGCACCCCCAATATACACAAATTTATGTATAAACTACACACATATATTTATTTATTTATAAACTACATACCTGTACTAGTGAAGTTCTGTATTTTTCCTGCATCCCACTAGACCATTACCTTCACTGGCATTTTGCAGCCAGTACAGACACTTTAAGATGGTAAAGACCTGCCTATTTGGCTACCTGTGGTCACAGTCCTCTCTCAGCTGCTTCATGCACATTGAATGAGATACCACTCAGAAAGAGAAAGGGACAATTTGTCCAAGCTTAAGAAACCCTGTTGCTTTAACATGCTAGGAACATCAATTTAATGTGGGAAATATTATTAGGAACTGGAAATTGTTCAAGAACATTCTACTGGGTATTAAAAAAAATATGTAAATTTGCAAGTAGAAAAGAATTCATGCTGGGGAAGGAAAATTTGGGAAATATAGAAGATGCAGAAGTTCCAGTCAAACATCAGCAATTAAAATATAGAGAATGCAGAAAAAAGGATAATAGCAGTAAACTGCGAATTTAAAAAAATGTGCCCTGCTAAAAACAGCTACATCAGAAAAGATCAATGGGCAACATAGTTAGAAGGAACATGTAAGAAACAGAGCAAAAATTTTTTGCACCAAATACTGATCCATTGCTAGAAACAGGTATTACAATTTTGAACAGAGGCTCAGAAAAGATAGATGTGTTCATCACTGTTTCTCTTCTGATTTTAGAAGGAAGCAGGAAGATAAATCTGCCCAATAAAACACTGTAGATGGTCCAGAAAACCTGGCATCTAGAATGAATAAAAATATGGTGCAGAGTCAGCTGCAATTACAGACATACAAATCAAGCAGCTTAGAAGGAAACACAGCATGGAAAACAGGAAAAATCCCAAAGACCTCTAACTTGCCAGTGTATTCCAAATATTTTAAAAGAGCAGAGAAATAATAGAGGAAAATATAGATGTGTTATTCAGATGCTCAACCTGGACACATAATGAGAAGTTTCATTTAGAAGCCCACAACATAGAATTGAAAACTTCAGGGGCATTTAACAATAATCAATAAGATTACATGGAATGCAGGTCTTGTAAAACAAACCTTCTTTTTTTTATCTTCTACAGCTTTATTTCGGTTCACAGCTATTGCTCCAGTTGACAATGACAACTGTCCTCATACAGTATATTCACATGCCTGTACTTCATTTATCCATGGATTTTAAACATCACATTATATGGAACTAAAAGGATGTAACTCGGGAATTGGTTCCTATCCATCTATTAGTGAATTATTTTGTCATTGCTACACTTTCCACTGATTAAATTTGCATAATAATTCATGTGTCCCATCATGGAGCATAAAAACTGCAATGCAATTGAAGTGACAAATTATACATCACAAGCAGCAACTAGTCACAGCTAACAACTCACAAGCAATGACAATATTTTCCTTCTAAATCTTCAGGCAAGGTCTGTGAAAAATGAATCTATCCTGAGGAATGAAGATCAGCTAGTGAATGATTTGTGAATAACAAAATAAGTCTAAATGGTTCATCCAGTCCCAGTAACATCCATGCTGACACTGCATCACTGACACAGCCAGTTACTCTATTTTTAGGAAATAGCAGAGCAGTGTCATCACACACCACCTTGACAAAGGTTCTGTGCAAACAGACAAGACCTGATTTTCCTGCTGGTGCAAGCTGCTGTCTCTATGAGTTTTGACAGAGCTATTCCAGTTTCACCAGCTCCAAATCTAGAGTTGAGGAATAGCATCGCTAGCCACAACAGCAATAAAATATTATGGATTGTCTGTTTTCTGAAGGACACGGGTATATTAGTTTTTAATAGGTTTAATGGGCTTTGTGTACAGCTTTTGTATACAGTTATGCACCTTACTGTACACATTTCTGTGCTGTTTCCCACTTGTTGCTCCAAGTTTTCTCTTCTTTTGTTCCCATAAGTTTCTCTTCAGCAATTTTCCCCTGTGCTTCTTTGTCTTTCCAGTGGTTTCCCATTTAGCTGAGCCCTCAACATTTTGCTTTATTTCATTGCCAGTGGCCTGTCCCAGTTGGTACACACTGACATTTCTCTCCCCTGGGATGATGTCACAACAGCCTGCACTCCATGCCATGACAAGCTTCCCTTCATGTCTGACACCTGCACCTCAGACACATGCAACTTTTTGACTTTTTTAACTCTATCCTGTATCCAACTGTGGCAATCAATCTAGTCTTCCTCCCTGTTCTGGGACTGAGGGAGATCCACGGGTCAGCTCTTGCCTCTGTGAGGACCAGCACCACTGTGCTTCAGAAGCACTTGGTAGAAGCTGCATTAGCTGCACTCCATTTCGAGCCCATGAAGACCCAGCAGTCCAGTCTCCATGCAAGCCTAGCTATTTTTGGTTTGGTGCCTCCTACATTTTACCTCTTGCAGATTTTCTGACATTTTATTTCATTTCCTTAGTGAAAACATATGGCAAACAGATGCCTAAGCAGGGCCTCAGGCACCCATCTCTTTTTCCAGACTTTTCAGAATATCTGGGAAAATTCTGAGGTTTACCCTGATATGCATCACACTTGCAATTTATTTCAAGCGCTACCTTTTCAGTGATGGGCATCCTAAATACCATCAGTTTTGGAGATACATTATTTTAAAATCAAATTTCTGTCTCTATTTTCTTTTGCCAGAGGCAACCTTGAAAACATAAATAAACTAACCACCAGGTTTCAAACTGGTGGTAGTTGGTTATCAGTCAGGGGAAGCAAGGATGATCTAAAGAGCTTCATTGTCCTTCTCACATGCACATCTCAAAATTTAGAATCATTCCTCTGCAAACATCAGTTTACCCGTCCCTCTCTAAACCTTAAGTACTGTTTTCCACACAATGGCTTGACCACAGCCCTGTCTGAGATTAAAGGGAAATGATCTGAAGTCTTGAAAGTACAAGCTCTGGTTAAAAATTGCTGGTACCCTCTGAGGCTGGGATTTAGCTGCTTTGTATCGATTATGGGTGTATTGAGCTGGGGCAGCAGCCCCCATTTGTGTGGCCAAGGCATCTATTCCATGGGAGAGAGCATCTTCCAAACCAGCAGGAAAATGGGCAAGTCTGCAGTAGAGCAATCCATCTCTGTCATGCACTTTTTCCCCTGGTACTTCTTCTCCCTTTCCCATGCCTCGCCCTCTGCTATACTATCCTAGGGCAATGCATTTAAAATTAAATTTTCAATATGTTGAAATTATTTCCAAATTTTAAAAGCATACGTGTATTCTGGAGAAAGTTTATTTTGGTAAGGGGGCTATACGTGGATATTGGCATTCTTTCCTAAGGTTGCTTTGCAATTAATGGCTCACATGGGACCTGGGAGCCAAGAAACAGTATATCTGCTTTCCCTCTGCTGTGTCTCCTTCCCAGGATTCATTCATTCCAGAAACATGAACTACTGAGTGCAAAATTTATGATGCAATCGTCTTGAGAAGAGAGTACTGAGATCCAAACATGGGGAAGGTGGCAGATTTACCCTTAAGACTGGATCTATCTCCCAAACATGAAGATACCCAAGGTGTGTCAAGATTTGCTCCAGATACCAGGCATCAGGATGTAGATTTATTCACAAAGTGCAAACGTTTCATTTAGAAGCTGTTCAAATGAACAGCCTCTTCAATTTGTTGTCATACTTCCTTTTTTCCTTTCTCATTAATATTGCCTTTTTTTTTTTTTGCACAAAAGATGAGAATGTTGCAATGCACTGTTTTCTGTATTGATATGCAGCAATCAAATAATGACGAATTAAATGATTTTAACACTTCCAAGACTTTCAGTGGAAGCTGACACAAGGGCTGGATGATATTGCTCTAAAAGGCACAGCACACAGAAAGACTACAAGCTCTGAGGTCACAGGATCTTTCAGAAGGTGGCTTACTGGAATCATGTTTCATATTTTATATCAAAATCACACAGGTGGGGAAAAAAAAGAGCAACTTAATCAATGTCACTCTGATTGCTGTATGTGATGTTTCTTTTTCTTCCAGATAATCTATATCAACCTAAAATGTTCCTGACAAATGAAGGGCTCCTTTTTGTTGCCGAAAGACGGGCTAGAGAAAATAATGGAACAGCTGCCACTACAGGTAATTCCCAAGGGATTCTTACTTTTTCTATATCAACACATAATGTCCCTTACAGATAAAGGAGATATTTTTGCTGGTTTTACCAAGGAAGCGCTAAAGAACACAGAGAATTTCATCTCACCAGGTCACGAATGGGGCTGCTTGAAAGAAGTAAAGCTCTGTGGTCCTCCCAAAAGATGCCTTTTGAATAACTAGGGAGCATCTTGTTCCCCAAACTCCAGCTGGTTAGACACTTAGTTGCAGTTGCTGGTTAGTTGGGCAACAGGGACAGCAGCTGCCTGTACTGAGCTGAGACCTCCCAGCCAGCAGGACTGACAGGTGCTTTTGGTCTGTCCATCCTTTAGGGTGGGAATGGGGCAGAAGACTCTTCGGTGCCACCTCAGACATCTCTGCAGGTCTCCCCTTCTGTTCTGTGCCTGAGCCTCCCTGGTGCAGACTGTTGGCCCGTTTCCACAGCACTCTCCTGATAACGTGCTTCTTCATTCGCCTCAGCCTTCCCAGTCATCATTTCACTGCTAATTACCAAATGTGTGTGAGCAAAGCGTTTGGTGGCTTTGTTTTTCATAGCTGCACAGGGCAGCTGCAGAGCAAAGGTCCCGGGCTCGGGTGGGTGCCAGAGAACCTGAGTGCCCCCCCGCCAGCGAGCGCCCACTCTGCTGGCAGTGCTGTCAGCCTGTGCCAGCTCCTCTGCCATCGCTTCCTGCAGCACCGCAGGGGCCATAGGAGGAATCTGACTGCAAAATAATGCAATTTCGGCTTTAATTAAATGAAACACTTGTATTCGTTTCGGAAAGGTACAGACATTTCTCCCCCCCGCCGCCACCAGCCCCCGGAATCACGGTTTTCAAAGGAAACCGATTGCCATCACATGCATTAAAAATGGTATTTAACAGTTGACTTTATCAAATGTACTGAAATATCTACGTTACGTGCATAAATGTAACATGTTTCACCTTCTCTATCTAATCCGAAAGCTTCTTATTTTCTATCCACCCACTCAGGCACACAGATATTCATTAGGTACAAAAATGAACCGCACACCTTAAATATATTCAGATTATTGTAAAACTGCCTCCACCTTGCTACCAGAATTACCAAGGTAAAAATATATATCTCTTTTTCAAAAGATAGATGGTGATAATATAGAAATGTTTCTACTTCCATAGCACCTATACTAATACAAGGAGTCAATTCTATTTAAAAATAAATTCACACTTGAACAGTTGCTGTACTCTATACATGTATTTCACACACTCAGAAAAAAATCGGTAAAAAAAGTTATGTAGCTGTAGTCAAGCATTTAGAAGTTAGGAAATAAGAGTGAAGAAAAATCTTCTGTGCCTGAAGAAACTTTTTTTCTCCCCATTCCTGTATAAGCATTATGACATAGTCCACAATTACATGAAAATATGCTTTTTCACCACAGGAATCCATCTTGTTTAAGCCCAAGAACATCTTTTTCTCTTCAAATTGTTCTACTTCAGCCACCTGTGCCACAGACATCTATAATATTATTTAATGTCCCCTCTAGCCAGGTTGTCTAGGCAAACAAATCTTATGCTAAGATTTGTCCCTCAGACCCCACTGTGTAGGCTCAACCAAATACAATGGAAAAGTGGAGGTTTTAAAAAGAAAATACTTTCCAAGTTTCAGGACAAACAGGGAAAAGCAAAAGCCCTATCAATGCCCCCTGCTGCACCCCTCACTTGGCCTCTCTTTTCTAAGCATCTGCTTCTTTTAAAAGTCTCCCCTTTTTTATTTATTAATTTTATTTTTTTAAAAATTTATTTTATTTTTAAAAGGTAACACACTTGGAGCATTTTTTGGGTCAAAAAATGCTCCAAGTGTGTTACCTTTTAACCTGGGATGAGGGGGATTACAATGCAACCAGATTTACATCCAGAAATCTGGTTTCACTGTTTTCTTCTTTCCCTTGGTACTCCCATTTGCCTCAGCCTCTTGCTTTTGTCTGGCTGACATCTTTTGGCTCTATAGCTCTCCCTCACTTTGCACACACTCAGTTTGTCATCAAAACTCCCCCTCTGAGCTGAATGTTTGAGCTGTGCTATTTAGGTTTGCAGCCCGGAAGTCTGTGGTAAATATTCTACACACAAGGCATGTCAGGGCAATTTCAGTATTAGGTGATAAAATTCCCCTTCTTTCCAGTCACCTTTCAGTCAGTGTTTCCAACAGCTGCCCAGTCTCTTAAAACCTTCAGTGTAGCTAAAATGGAGAGGGGTCACAGATCATAGCAACAATGCCTATGTCAGAGAAAAAAAAAATAGATATAAAAAATCAGCACACTACCTGAGTGTTCATCAGCCATCTCTGCCAAGCCCAGATCTTGGACAACACATTGTAATTTTGCTAAAGATTGTCAATAGAGATGTCTGCACATTGGCACGGAATTGATTGATTCCCACTGTTCTTTTTATTCAGCTTCTGCTTCCATTTTCTCTTATAGGACAGAAGTGTAGCAGTAGATGGTGGATAACCCCTGGTGTATTCACGGATGCCGTGCAATACATATATACACGTTATTGCATTGATTTTCCTGCATGTGCCTTTGCTGTCACTCCTCATTGCTGCAAATGATTAAATGAAGTAGCAGGCAGTGAAAAACTACAAAAGCTTTCAATGTGGCACTATTTGTAACAGCAGCTAATCTGCTTGTGTCCATGAATATCCAACTCATCTTCCAGGAATTACCATTTCCCTATTTTGTAAAGGTCCCAGTGTTAATTGTCTCGTACAGAGCTATCACCTTTATTTTCTCTCTCTCTTTCTCCTGCATTTTTAAGTACTGATTTGATGATTCAGTTTGTATCCACATGCACTTAGTGACAAATAACACTCTGCCTTAGCAGAAAATGTCTATTGAAGGGTTGCTGAGAGACTGGACATCAATCTAGGGAAGAAACACTACAAAAACTACAGAGCCCACCTGCAGTGGGAAGCAAAAAAAAAAAAAAAAAAAAAAAACAAACCAGCAATCCAACTTACATTCTAAAGTACACATCTATGCTGTATAATCATGATAAGATATTTTGCTTGACTTGCAATATGTCAACACTGAAACAGGATATTTTTCATTCTTAAATGTGTCAAATACTGGTGACTGAAATTAATGGCAAAATTCCTACTTCCTGTGATAAAATGTGACCATTATGTGAGAAATTTAAAATGAAAAATATGAGTTTTGAAGTATAACATCTGCATTCCTCACGCCTCATGCCAATGAAATGATATATTGTTAGAGTCAAACAGTTTTATATAGTTTGAATTTCTATTGTTTCCAGTTTATTTTATAACACACAAACCCACAAAAGAATAAAACGAATGGATAAAATAAATACATTTCTATAATTATGTCAATCTAACATTTGACAATAAAACTTTAACTTTTCATACCATTTTTTTCTGAAATGTTACTATATCTTGCAACTTGCTTGGTCTTTGGAAGTTGCTCCAACAACTGAGTGGATGGAACAAAACTACTGAAGACTCCACCCTGCTAAGAGTGGTGGTTAAATTGTATCTTTGACACCTCTTCCTGTCCTTGTTATGTATTGTTATGAATGGTTTCAGCACTGCTCTAGTGCTTCCAGGTCTGTGGTAGTGCAGGATAGACCTGGGGCATTGGGACAGGGGAAAAGAAGGAAAAACTTTTGGGATGAGTCATCCACAGGGTAACAGAGCTGGGGAAGAAACAAGAAGGACAGAGAGAAGAGACTAGTGGCAGAGTACTCTGAGGGTGGCAATGTAAAGAACAAGGCTATTAATAACAAGAAACACATGTAGGGTGTGGGCTGGAAGATGGCAGAGCCCAGCATTCCAATCAGCGAGCTCATCCTACTGCTCCCTGAAAACCTCCTTCCTTATCCAAAGGATGCAGAGCCAAACTACCATCCCACTTATGTTCTTTCCTTGCAGAACTACCTGTGAAGACAGATTTCCACAGGAAACACAAGTCACTTCACTGCTCCTCCACTTGTATCTGCACTCAGCCTTTTTCCTAGGAGCCACCACTGGTAGAGAGCTGGGTGTCGTATGAAAAGCATCAGTTGGTGGGACAACTTTTCATGCTCCATGTTGGCAATCCTGGAAAGAAAGTCATAGAGGACAGAGGGTTACAGTGAGGGTGTTCATGAAAGACTAACTTGTTCTCCTGAAATATATTTTGAAGGTACTCCTGAAATGGCAGAAATGTATGTGTAAACATAAATCTTACAGAGTAATTGGAGGCTAAAACAGTGTACAGGAATCTTGTTTATTGCATCTGAACATCAAGTTCTGCTGTGAGTCTGTTAACCTGAACACTAAGACTGAGGTTCAACTAGTCCCAGGAAATTTCTTTAGTGATCAGCTCTGAAATAGTTCTGAGAATCACACTTTTAAATTCCTGGCAAACTTTCATCTGATTCACTTCCATCTTTAGGACAGCCAAACTCTAATTTGATAAAGCCCTGAGTCACAACCCCAAACCAGAAGTTTAACCCACACAGCATTAGGCTAGAAACACACCAGTGCAAAATGTTAATGCTCACTCTAGCTTGGTTCTCGAACTACTTTCCTCCTGTATGTCTTCTAGACTTCCCAGACAAATAAATTGAATCTGAACTCATTCCTACCTTCACTGTAGTCCTTTTGCCATGCAGATCAGGTGTCTTCTGCTCTCATCCAGGAACTGCATCACTTCTGGCCTGCTTCTTGCAGCCCCCATACCTAGACACCCTCCACATCAAGTTTGTCCTGGCCTTACCTCTAAATTTTCCAATATTAGAAGTGAAAGTGTTGGCAGATTCCACATTTGCTTCCAAGGCCTGATGCTGAGGAGTGAAGGGGACTAGTGAAGAGAACCTGATTATCTTTCACAAGAGAAATCAAGAATTACAGTGATGATCTCCTGAGGTCCTGGATCCTCTCTCCCTCCAAATTTTTGGTGTATTGCTTGGAAAAATGATGACAACTATTTCTGTTGAGCCATGGTTCTGTTGTAGACATAGCAAGAAACTGGACAAGGGAGTAATAAGTATAGCTGTGGAGCAGTAAAACTCACAATAAAATCCCAAGATAATCAGAGTCACATTAAAAATGACAATTGTGAGGACCAACTAAGAAACCCAAAACTACCTGCAAAAGAAAGATAACTAGCATTTGGCTTGATAGAAAAGTTGCCTTGGTTTGTTTTGAAGCCTGGGGCTCATCAAAGCTATTTTGTGTTGATCACCTCCATCCTGTTCACTTTGGGACTGCTGTCCAGCTCAGATATGACCCTCAGCAGGAAGCAGTCAGATAGGCTGAAAAAAAGATCCAATCACGTTTCTCAAACTGTGCAATCAATGTGCAATATTGCCAACACAGTCACACAACAATTAGTGTTCTTTTGTTTTCCCAGTGTTTTAGTTTTGTTTTCCCAGTGCCTGCAGCTGATGTAGAGGACTACCATTCATAAATGATTGAAATCCATCCTGTGGACAGTATCTGCCACCAGATATAAAACTGCTCATATAATTCACTCTCTGCACCACCCCAGCATTAAGCTAATGCCCTTCTTAAGCTTCTCTGAAACTCAGAGCTTTTGCACACAAAGAAATAATCTACATTCACAGCACCCATAGAACTTTAATCCAATCTACTATTTCCGAGATAAGAAATGAAGCCATTTTAATCACAATTTAGGGTTTAATTCAAACTGTAATTATACTATCTTTTAAATGGAATTGAACATATTTAACCAAAAAATGGTCTTTGTTACATGTTTATGTTTTTCCTTTTAGTATTACAAAAAACTGCAGCGGGGAGACAGCAACAGTATCATGGCTCATCTAAATACTAAACAAAGATGTAAATATTCAGTATGATGTGCAGGGAATTAGTAGTAGCTTTAGCACTAATGGGACTTGCACTGCTAATTCTCCACATAGCTAGCTGAACATGTATCTCAAAGTACTTATCAAAAAAACCCAAATTTTCAACCACATTTTAAAGTAAAATGGGCTTCAGAGGCTTTCTTTCTCTGAGACCAAACTTTAAAGTAGGTTTGTCTCCATGAGACTGAACTTAAGGACTCTTACTAAAGGAAAATAGAATAAGATTCAAAGATGATTTATAAAAAGATTTCTTACTATGGAATCAAGTCTCTTTGCATATCTGTTTATGCAGTGTCTTCAGTCTCTACTGTTACAGAAGTTGAGCACTTCACAGTTTTAGTGCATACAGCACTGCCTATGAGGTACTACCTACCTGACTTCACAACTGAGTTGATACCCTTCAGCTTTGCATCTTTGATGCTAGATTATCAACTTTGTTTTTCAATAAGTGACGATGAGCACCTCTGCACTAAAACCGTCTATCAGGGAAGAAAGAAACAAGTTTGAAATGCGAGCTTAAGCCATTTGCTTTATGCCAACATCCCCCTTCATGATACATCTATGTATTAGTTACATCTATGACCTACAAGGAAGCAGGAGACAGTGAAGGAGTTAATTCTAAGAGACTACCTTCTCATTTTGTGTCTTTCAGAGAAAAGGGTCTGACTTCTGCTGGAAGCAAATTAAACTTTTCAAGATAATACCAGCAAGCATCACTGTAAAAATTCAGGTCATAAGGGTTTCCTTTGTTGCAAAGAATTTGATGATTCTGGAAAACATGTAAGACAGAAATAATCAAAGCAGCTCCAGCCCAAAGAAGTTTCTCATTTGAGAAGGTATATTTTATTACATATTTTTATCTTGCTAAGATAATTTGTCAGTTACATTCAAAATTGTATACCACTTCCCATGTATTAGAAATGACAGATGCTTTCTAGCAATAGATTTTAAACTATACCTCAGCCATTCCTTCACTTCTGACTTATCCTGACTTTCTTGTGAGCAGAAGTATTCCTCTGTACAATTCCTTTATTCATTATGTTGCCTTCAATCATTTTCAGTGGAACTGAGTGGCCCATTCCTAAGGTAAGGAGCCAACCATTTTACTGGCCATTACCACTCAAAGTAAGACTTTAAGGTTAGAACAAAGATTTGCAATAAAACTTCTCAGACATAAAAAAAAAAAAAAAAAAAAAAAAAAAGAGACAGACATATAAAATGGTAGGAATTGTGTAGTAGAGTAATAGGCAACAAAATAGAAAATACAATTATAACCTTGCATAAATATGTATTTGCCACAAAATGAATGCTGTGTACAGCTCCAGTCTCTTCATCTCATTAAAAATAGAAAAAAAAAAAATAAAAGAAAAAAATCATAAATGGAAAACACCCAGAGAAAAACTACAAGGATGATCAAAGTTATTGAGTACATTGGCCACAAGAAGCAGCTGAGACTAAGAAAAGGCAAAGCAGAGCAGAAAGTAGGTCATTGGAGCAATGAGTAACAAGAGGAAGTTGGACAGCAATGAACTCACCAGAATCATGTTCTTTATATGGACAGCAGCAGACCTGTGAAAATCTTTGCCAAAGGACCTTTCTGCCCAAGAAAGCCCTTACTTTCTAGAGGAGATTGGCTGAGCATTTGGAAGAGAGATCTACAGAGATTACTGACAATCCAAACCAATTCTGGTTCAGAAAGCCCCCCCAAAAAAGGTGAAGGCTGGGAGAATCAGAAGGAGGAACTAGCACACATGCTTTCTTACTCTGAGCTCAGCGTGCACTTGTGGCCACTGCTGGAGATAATCCAAGACTCTATGGCACACAAGGCCTTTGAATCAGCAGAGTGATTAACAGGTCATTGTACTGACAGGTTAAATTCCTGATCAATGTGATGCCAACTCGATGGCCTTAACTGCAGGAGGGTTGATTTAGATTAGATATTAGGAAGAAATTCTTTTCTGTGAGGGTTGCGAGGCACTCAAACAAATTGTCCAGAGAAGTTGTCAATGCCCCATCCCTGGAAGTGTTCAAGACCATATTGGATGGAGCTCTAAGCAACCTGCTGTGGTGAAAGGTTCCCTGCCCCCTTGTTTATCCACCTCGCAGCACAAGTAAGAGCTGAACAATGTTTTTCTGGTTATCTCATAAAGGAGAAGAGAGAAGGCAAAGACAACTCTAAAAATCTTAAAAGTTAACATGTAACATCAAATTAGTGGAAAAGGACCCTAAAAGAATATAAGTACTCTAAATTTTAATTTTTTTCTCAAATTCCCTGAAGGTTTTATTGAACAGGCAGTTGGTCATGATCTGCACGTGTTAGAGAAAAAAAGAATCAGAAGCACATTCCTGGCTAAGCAAGAAAAATTAAAAATGGTTTTTAAAAAGACTTAAATATAAATGGATTATGAATGTAAGATGATGATATTACACTTCTGGTTCTACAATTAGAAGACATCCTGAATCCTTCCTTCATGGTGGAATGGTTTTAGAAAAGCAGTGTTTTCTGGTAAACATCATGGATGAACTGGATGGATGAATGAATATTTGTTCAGTCGATTTGCCGTTTTTCTATTTTTTACCCCTGAATATAGTAAGTATTTCTTTTTTGTTTGTTTGGTGGTTTGTTTTTTTGTTTGTTTGTTTTTGGGGTTTTTTTTTTTGTTTTTGTTTTTGTTTTTTTGTCTTTTGACTCAGGAAGCATTGGAACCTTGACAAAGAATGAAATCCTCACCATGCTGATTTTAATGGAAATGTCTTGATTGGCACTAAGATTTGATAGGGAATTTCTAAGGTCTTTCTAATAAAAACCCCAAGGAAATGGACCAACTTCCTTTAGTTGGTAAAACTGCCTTGTGTGGAAACTCCTTTTTTTTTAAATTGGAGTGACTTGTCGGGATTTAGCTTAAGGTGATGCCAATACAATCCAGTATAACAAGAGACAGATGTACACAGAAGACATTCCCACTGAAACCTTTTCAGCTGAGTGAGCTCAATCTTCTTCAGAAAAAAAAAGTGCTTAGGTGACCTAACAAGCAAAACTGGGAATATCTCATAAACCATTGCTACAGCACATGCTGAAAGCTGATCAGTAGTTCTGAGTGGGAGAAATCCTCTTCAGTGGGAACAAGAAGACGTTGGGAAGAAAACACCAAACATGGATTTTAATGAAATTGTGGTCATGGGTAAGTTCCCAGGTAAGGCCACAATGCCAGCAGCACATTTTTAATGTTTTACCTCCTTTGATTATCCAACAGCAGATAGCTAAGGCACCCCAAGCAAAGTCCTGCAGGTGCACATTCCCTAAGTGCCAGCAACGGGAGCTCCCACCAGCTGGTGATGCTTGTTCCACCCTGCTCTTGACTGAAGGGAGATCCTACTGCAGACCAGGTGTTGTGGACAGTCTTTGTCCCCACCATCCTCTCTGTACAGGCTTTCCTGTGTGACCCTTGCAGGGGTAGATCAGTGACAGTATTATAAACCATTCCTGCATCAAGGTCACACTGTGAGACCTGTGAATATGCTGGAAAAGATCCAAATAACCAGTGCAACCAGTGACGAAGTGCTTCTATCAAAATAGAATCTGCTTTGCCCTAATTTCTTTCTCTCCTACTTTTACACCCTATGCAGTACTACTGCTACTGCAAATATGTTAATGTATGATAAACCTCTTCCGTTTCACTCCCATTTGAGAGCCCTACTTCCTGTAATACTATACAAATGATCCTCAGCCAAATCTGAGATGGTTTTTCCACAATGTATACAGAAAGAACTTTGGATCATAATTCCAGCAACTGTCAAAAACTATAGCATAACTTTTGCCAGCAGGAGGAAACAGTTTACCCCCAAATTAACCCCCAGTATTTTGCTGACATCAAGAATATGGTTTTATAAAACACTGCCATATATTCCAGAGAACATCCCTCAATCAAGAATTATGGAAAGAGTTTTTTTCCAGGGGTGTATGTTAAAAGGGGATCTCATTTCAAAGAAGATTGTGCTCCTGAAAGACTGTGAGAGAGAGCAATGTTCACTGTAACAGAGTAAGGGCTGTTTTCCATGACACAGTGGAAACTTTATGAATGGTTCTTTCCAGCACAAGCCGTTTCACAGTGAAATCAGTGTATCTGTAGTAATAATGCATTGAAAAAGGCAACAGAATTTTGAAATGCTCTAATGGAAAAAGATACATCTTTGGGAATATAATGTAAGCATCTTGGAAGTTCTGTGTCTATTGAGCAACACTCACTGAAATATCACCAGCATGAGTTATCTGAGTGTCTGTGTATTAGGAAAGATTGCTGGGAATAAAGCTAAGCATGTTAAATTAATTGCACATTCTGAATCCATGTATCTGAAAACTATGAATGATCTCCTGTGGAAAAAGAAAAAGAACTGTTGCAAGCTCTTCCTTAGTCAGACGTACAACAAAGTTCTGTGCCTTTCTAGGATTCTCCTTTATTTTCTCCTACATATCTACTGGTAATACAGAACAGTTTGGTAACTATATAGGGATGCACACAGTCATCAGATCTGTAAGAGACCACTCAGAACTGATCGCTGACTTGCAATAAAAGTCAGTGTCTGTAGTTCAGGAAGTCTAACTCTATCTACACTTCTTTTTTTTTTTCTTTTTTTTTTTCTTTTTTTTTTTTTTCCTGAGATATCTTTTGCCATCAGAGGTAGTATTTTCCCAGACCTGAAGGTGGAACTCTTGTTCCTTTGATGATCTTTGCATGAGTGACATAGCATTTTGCATTGTCATTTTTAGCTCGAGGAGATTTGGACTTCTCTGAAGTCACTGCTGGGTGGTCTAGAAAACTGCATTAGCCCTGGTAGAAGAACTGGATAGTTAGGCATGAACATCATGTTCACAATAAAATGTGCCAGGAGTTCTTCAGATGTTGTTTGTTAGAACTCACACACAAAAAATCTTTCCTTTTGGAAATAACCATGATCCTGTTCCTTCTTTTGCTGCTATACAAGTAGACTCCTTGGGTTTTTTTGTGGAGTCATCAAGTGTAAGGAAAGGATTGGCTGACCTGTGGTTATAACCTTGTGGTGGTGCCACCTCCATATTGGACCAGTGTATTCTGCTGTTTATGCTTGAACTACAGTGTATCTTTGAAAAAAATCTCCATGTTTTTACTGACAATTTTGCATTGTTTCAAAACAGTTTCACAGAAAATTTGATCCTATAGCAAACTGAGATATGTCACATTTCTAGTCTCCTTTTTATTCTAGTTTGCTAGAGTTTTGTAATTTTCTGAAAACCAATACTTCTCTTCAAATATCTCTAAGTACTACTTAGACACGTACTACTACACTTATGACAAAAGTACCTCCTCACCTGCATTGGATTATATTTTAAAAATATCTCATGTTGATGCACATCTTTCACACCTTTCATAACTTTCTTGTGGACTCTTCAGTGTTTAACATCCCTTTGAAGTGCTAATGCTCAAACAGAATGCATTATTTTGATAATGGTTTCATCAGCTCTATAAAAAGGAGGCATATCCATTCCAGTTGTATTTGATGTTCCTCTGGTTTTCTTCAGACTATTAGCTATCAAAAGCTTTGTTCTAAGACCTCATGTTTAGCTGATTATGTCCAGTTCCTCTTCAGCACTGTCTCATGCCAGTCATTCTCCTAGATTCCAGGTGTGCTTTTTAAGGCTTTATCTTGAATGTGAGTATTTTTCCAGAAGAGCTTACAAAGCGATGCAAAGGAGTTTATCTAAGCAAATTGCTCTTATCTCTATTTATAAGAGCAAAGTAGTCATTTGGTATTTTTGTCTCAGTGATTTATAATAGCACCAGGCCAAGAATAACACCAAGACAACCTAATGACAAGTCTTCACTTAGAATAATTCCTTTAAAAAACTATCACCTGAATCACTTATTATGATCTTATTATCACTTATTATGAGGAAAGGCTGAGGGAACTGGGCCTGTTCAGCCTTGAAAAGAGACAACTGTGGGGAGACCTCATCAATTTCTACAAGTATCTGAAGGGAGGGTGTCAAGAGATGGAGCCCAGCTCTGCTTGGTGGTGCCAAGCAACAGGACAAGAGGCAACAGGCAGAAACTGATGCACAGGGAGTGCCTCTTGAACACAAAGAAAAACTTCATTTCTGTGCTGGTGACTGAGCACTGGAACAGGTTGCCCAGACATGTTGTGGAGTCTCCCTCACTGGAGATACTCAAGAGCCATCTGGATGCAATCCTGTGCTGTAGGATAACTGTGCTTGAACAGGGAGGTTTGACCCACTGTGGTCCTTCCCAACCTGACCCATTCTGTAATTCTATAAACCTCTGAACTGCACAGAATTTGCACTCCTCATTGTATTTATGAGAATAGCATACTGCTTCACATGAGATAGAAGCTATTACTTGAACATTACCACCTTTATCTACCAAAGTTAAATTCAAACACATTTAATCCAATATTTTTCATAAAAATATGTTGACTGGCATTTAATTATTGGCATTTAATGACTGAATCCAAGGTCAGCACTTCTATGATTCTGCTCCTAATCTGGGTCAAACTGTGAAACTGCTAGCCTGTGTCATCCTCCTTAAACTTTTAAAATATTTGTTTAATGTAAGCTTTTTTTTTAGTACCCTGGCATTCCCCAGTATTCCATTGCCATTCCAGAAGCTTTACTGTGAACAACAGAACTAATGAAGCCATGGGATTCTGTTCATTTTGATTCTTCAGCCCTTAAATAGGCTTAATTAAAACTAAAATTTATTCTCCGTTAGCCCTCTGAAAATCCTATCAAGCAGTCTGGAACTATGTCCACATAAAGTGCATGGCTAATATATACACACTGACTGGCTGTTGCTACAAGAATGTGCAAGAGCTGAGCATTTCGCTTACTATTCCTTCACTGAGGAAACAAATTTAGGTTTATTTCCTCAGTGACATATCAATTTCTGCAAAACTTACAGGACCATAATGACTTCCTCCAAATTAGGTTGGAACTGGCCAAAAAGTCATGGAACAACAGATGAGCAGATAACATAAATCTTGCTTAGAACATCACAATCAACATACATTCATATTTCTTACTCTGGAGATATTTCTTTATTTTATTAAAGTTTAGCTAAAAATGGTCTAATATTGATGTAACGTAGTTGCTCTACAGATATTACCAGGTAGCCAGAGGGTGTTACATTTCTATCCAGAGGTGATAAACTGATCAGAAGTGATACCAGGCTGCCCTTGGAGGTTCTGCTCCACCTGTCCCAGAGGTGCGGGCACGCTTACAGAGGACAGATGCTCTGCCAGCCAGGGGATGTGGTGTCGGGGTAGGATCCACTAAGCAGGCACGAACAGGTTACACTTATTTCCAAATTTATTTCCAAAACATATTAGTGGAATGGCCTGAAGTTGTGTCAGGAGAGGTTTCGGTTGGGTATCAGGAAAAGGCTCTTCCCCCAGAGGGCTGGGCACTGGGACAGGCTGCCCAGGGCAGCGGTCACAGCACCAGAGCCCGAGAAGCGTCTGGCACCGCTCCCGGGCACACGGTGCGCTCTTGGGGATGGCCCTCTGCAGGCCCGGGAGCTGGACTCGATGACCCTTGTGTGTCCCTTCTAGCTGAGAATACTTTATGATTCTATGAAAAGCTCTTAAAATTTTGTCGGGAACCTTTGGGGCTCTTTTAGAAGAATAAATTTAACTCTTCCGATAAGCCCTTATCCCGGGTTCCCAGTACCCCCTCCGTGGCTAGGACAGCTTCTCCGCCTCCTTCTCTTCCTCCTCCTCCTCTCCATCCCCTTCCCGCCCCCGGCCGGTGGTTCGCGAAGGGAAACAAACACGTGGAGGATGGCCCGGGGGCGGCGGAGGGGGTGTGCGTGTGGCGGGGGGGGCTGGGCCGCGCCCCGCGGCGGAGGGGGAGCCCAGCGCCGGCTCCCGCCCAGCGTCCCGGGGCCGCCGGCCGCGGTCAGCGCCCGTCACACGGCCGCCCCATGGTGAGGGGCTCCGGGGTGAGGGACCGAGGGCGGCGAGGGGCGGAGGGAGCGGGGACCAGCGGGGCCGGGCGGCTTCGCTTTCGCTTTCGCTCCCCGTGCCAGCGAGGCGAAGGGCCGGGCCGGGGCCTGGCGGGCGCACGGTGAGCGCTGGGCTGGGCCGCTGCGGACGGGGCCGGTGGGAGCCGCAGCACGGAGCCAGCGCCGGGTTCCCCCGCCACTCCCGGTTCCGGGCCTTCGGCGAGGCCGCGGCGGCCGCCGATCCCCCCGGCCTGGCCCGGGGCCGGGGCCGGGGCCGGGGCCGGGGCCGAGGCAGAGCGGCGGGGACTCGTCCCGCTGCCGGCCCTGCCCGGGGAGCGGCTGCAGGTGCCCAGCCGGGGGTGCCCCCAGAAGCGGCTGGGCCCGAGGTCCCCCCGCGGTCGGGTTGTGGGGTGCTGATCGGGACAGAGCTTGTCACACCAGCTTGGATTGTCTTATTTATTTACTTATTTACTTACTTATTTACTTATTCTTCTCAGCGTGACAATTTTTTAAGCCTGCCATTGCCCAAGCTTTTAAAACTGTAAGCAAGGAAAAAAGAACTGCTTACTCTGCTTGAAGCCTTTTTTTTAAGACTTGAAGCCTGTCTTTGTTTTTTATGCTTCTGCTTTCTTAACACTCACCTTGCTTTTCCAGGGCATGGTACAGGCAGTGTAGGCCTCCAGAAACCTGCTGGTCTTAAGCTGCACCACGGGAGGTTTAGGTTGGACATCAAGAAGAATTTCTTAACAAAAAGGTTAATTAGACATTGGAATGGGCTGTCCAGGAAGGTGGTGGAGTCACTGTCCCTGGAGGTGTTTGAGGAAAGACTGGCCATGGCACTTAGTACCATAGTCTAGTTGACACGGTGGTGTTGATAGGTTGGAGTAGATGGTCCCAAAGGTCTTTTCCAACCTTTTTTGCGTAGTTCTGGGGTGAGACCAGAGGTGTAGTTCTGTTAATACCGAGAATTCAGTATTAGGGCTCTGATTGTAGGTTGAACTGTTGTGGGCTCTTAAGGCAGGTGTCAGCCCACTGCAGACTCGCTCCACCGGTTCTGCCTTGTGCAAAAGGTGTTAATCATTAGGTATTTTCTGCCCTTCTGCAGCTGGCTTAAACAGATAAATCCAAGACAATGCCTGTTGTCTGCTCTGATTTCTCAAAATGCAGTATTGTGTCCTTGTCTTGCCTGGATCAAGTCTGTGTTGCCAGATGATCCACAAGAGCACAGATCTACTGGGAGCCACAGTCTGACATGTACAGCTGCTGATTCTGGGTGTTCTGTGGGAGATCACACACGTGTGGCTGTTTATCCCACTAAGCAGTTTCATGTTACGTTGTGAACACACTCAGGCTGGTGTCTGTGCCTTATTTCAGCCTAACAAAGTTATTTTCTTTGGATTCATTTTACAGACAAAAAGAAAAGGATATAATTTAGTCCTGAAGTGCAGTTTGGTTGTTGCCTACCCACAGGAGTGTGTTCCTCACTAACTACAGGCCTCAGCCAAGTGAGCAATAGTGTCACTGCAATTTTGGAGCCAGTACCACTCTAGGAAGTGTTTCAGGTCACCCTAGGGAGGAAGTTGTATGTCCTTACATTCTGATTAATTTTATTTTCAGGGAAAAACATTTTGGCCTTTCAACCCTTATCAACGAGGCATTTATGCTGGAGATACTTTTTCTAGTGGCACTGGTTATCTAAAGTGTTGTGAGTGAATTAAAATCAAATCAGTGAACTACATTGTGTTTCCCTGGGCAAGCAGAACTCCTGAGGATTGTTGGGCATTGCTGTACTAGGTTTCAATGGATTAAACTAGGCAGTTTAATGAAAGTTCATGAGTATTAACAGACAAAACTTCATGTGTGTTAATATTTGAGGTATGTTAGCAGCATTTTCTGAAATTCATAACAAGTATGTTACCATACCTGGGAAGAATTTTACTTCTGGTTGACTGCAGCTCTGTGACTTGTGCTGCTACAGCCTGCTTTGGTTATGTCTTTTTTATTTACATAGTTGACTGAAAGTTATTCTGCATCTTGGCCTTGATCACTTCTGAATTAGTGTTATTTCAGTCACTGATACTTCAGATCCAAGGACAGATCACCTTCCTAAAGAAGCTGAAGTTGAGTGCAATGTTTTCACTTGCCTCAGGAGAGTGGTTCATAGGCTGGACAGGGCTGCTGCTCAGAGGGATCTTGATGGGATGGAGGTATGAGCAGATGGAAACCTCAAGAATTCCAGCAGAGGCAATAAGAAAGCTGTGCACCTAGAGCAGGTTGGGAAGACTTGATGGAGAGCAGCCTTACAGAAAAGGACCCCAGTGTTGTGGTGGACCATGTGCTGGTTAGAGGGCTGGAGCACGTGATGGCCTAGGAGAAACAAAGGTGAGTTTGTTCAGCCTTAAGAGAAGGTGAGGGAAGGGGAGATCTTGCTGTTGCGGGTAGAAGCTGGAGAATCAGGCTGCTCTTGGAGGTGCATGGCAGTGGGATGAGGAGCAGTGGACACAAGCTGGTTTAGCTACAAGGACAGTCTTTGTGGTCGTGGTTTTGGTTTGTTTGTTTGTTTGTTTTTAGCCTGGACAATAGTCAAAACACCAAAGGAGGGGTCTAGTTAGTGTGGAGTGTCCATCCATGGAGGTGTTTGAACTTGACTGGATGAGGGCCTGTGCAGTGACCTCTGATTGAGCTTGCTCTGGATGGAATGTGAAAATCTCTACCAACCTAAACTGTCCTGTTACTCTGTGATTGCTGAAAGAACAGGCATTATTACTTCAGAAATTAATTGTTAAAGTTATGCTTAGGAAAACACAAGTCAAATAAAGTATGCAAGGTTTCCTTGAAATTGCATCAGCAACAAGCAGAAATGCATAATGTTAATTTTATTTAATGTTAATATTATATAAATGTAAAAAACAAGTAAGACATTGCATTGATAATTTATGGCTTAGAATTTTTGTTGCAGAAGCTATTATACTGTTTGAGAGAAAATGAAGCAGGAGACCCAATGAGAATGTAAGGAGTTTTTATATTTCCTTCATAGTTTTTCAAACTTGCTGCACCCTGAATTTTAGGCAGTACTGTCTTTAAGAGGTTGGTAGACAGTGTCATGGAAGTTAACTTTACTGTCTGGAAATTCTTAATGAGAAGAAAATGACTACCCAGAGCCCTGCATGCAGCAAATCTTCAAAATTCAGAATTCAGATCATCTACTCAAGGTGCATGGCCATTGTTTACATTAACTCTGCTCTCACAGTGCTCCAGATTGTAAGTCATCTAAACTATCAGTTTTGACTCTTATCAACCTCCAGATGTCATGAAAGGTTAAGGACAAAGTTATGGTGAATTCAGCTTGGCCTCTGCTCTATTTCTTCTAAGACAGAATGGGCTGTGTGTTTCTGTGAGATCATGTTGTGTTATATGTTTGAAGAATTTGCGTCAACACTTGTTCAGGATGATTCAGTATTAAGGAAAAGCATGACATGGCTATTAAATATCTTTAGAGAACCAATTTTTAATTAATTCTAGCTCATAAACTCATGGATTAGTGTATAAGCTGCCAGGAAATTAAATGTGTGTTTGAAGTACTGCAGTTTGGAGTATGATGCTTATTATCTTTTGGACATTATTAAAAAAATCAGTTCTAAACTCAGAATAGAGTTCAACTGTGATATATGAGTGCCTCCTTCAAAAGTTAGGGACTGTAGTGACCAAGGTGTAATAGGATATACTTTTTAATCATCTTGCATTTAAAGTGTTTCTAGAATGGTGAAAAGAGTTAATGAGTACAAAAGGTATAAAGTTCTTTTTGCCATCTGAAAAGTGTAAGGTCACCCATCCACTGCATGTTTATTTGAAGGTTATTATTAAATGCCTTGGGTTAGAAGGAGATTTGTAAGGCCTCTTGATAGTATGTCTTTATAATTTGAAGTGGGAATGATTTCGCAATGACTGCAAAGTCAGTTGATGAAATAATTTCCTTTTGAGTTTCTGAAAAAAAGAAAAGATGTGTCATTGAAATCTTAAAGATTGACTTCCCCTGACTTGGTCTACTCTGAGTAAACATTCAGCTTTCCACAGTTTTCAATTTTTTTTGTTGAGTGGGATAGGTAAAGGATTAGAGTCTCCAGTTAGCATTCTGTTCTTCTGAAAAATGCAGTGTTGTTTTATTTGCAACCATCTTCCTCCCTATACCAGAAGTGCTTTTCCTTTCTTGCTGGAAGATGCTTCCCACTTGGCTTCTTTGAGTTTGGAGCAGGTTTGTACGTGTGCTTCCTCCAGCCTGCGCAAGAGGGCTGGGTAGAGCACTGAGAAGTTCAGTCAGACCCAGTGTCATCAGCTGGTGTCTGCCCTCATGTTCTCTCTGCCTGCAGAAATCACAGGTCTCACCAAAACATCAACACGCTCCCTCTGCATTTTCACACCATAGTAGATGTGAGAAAAGTGATGTCTAATTTCACTGTTGATAATATGTTTGGCTGTGTGAAAAAAAAGCAATGTTTTTTAACCTGTTACATTCTGCTGTGCCTCACCTGTAGCAGGAGGATTATGCTGGGTTTATGGCTTTAAATCAGTTTAGTAACTGAAAGAGGAAAATCAGGGAAAGCTCTCTGATACAGTAGCTGATGTACTTCAGGTACTTCCATGTAACCAAGTTTTCACGTCTTTTTACTGACACTTCTGACAAAACTTTCTCATACATGTCTCCTTTCCCCTTGTGTGCATTCAGCATAATGGAATTCCTTTATGTTACTCCTATGCTCTGTAGATAAATGCTATTACATACAATACTACACATCTCTTGTTTTGAGAAGTGAAACTCAAATATTATGTTTTACACTATGCAGGGAACAGAATTCAGGCTGCTTATGTATCTACTGGTCCTGCAAATACTTCAGCAGCCTGTTTATACCCCCCTTAGTCATTGTCAGTAGGGAACATACACAATTTGAAGTGCAAATCTTCATTGAGGAGCTGTTTCCAATTCCAGGGAATGGAATTCCAAAATTAATTTTATTCTGGTGTCTTTTCAGGACACATTTTACAAATGTTAAGATGATTGTGAATGTGAATTGGCAAAATGTGAACTCTGATCCATCAAAGCATCTAATTGGAAGGCTTTTTCAAGCCTTTTAATGTATCATTATGCTGCAAAGCATGTTTGCTTCTGCCTTAATTACTTAGCTCTTTTTTTCTTCTTGTTGGTGTTAAGCTTTGTGAAAAATGATCCCCAAAGCCTGCAAATAAGTAGAGATAATACATTTAAATGCAAACATCCAGATATTAAGTATTAATACTGCTTAATTGTGGTTTTGGGGGATATGTGATCATTAGAAAGACTGATTTATCTTATTTTGATTTCTTTAAAAAGTGATTCAAGTTTACCTTTCTTGTTTAATTTTTTTTGTTTTTAGGGGTTTTTACCTTGGTGAAGGTATATTGGACAACTGTTGACTTGAAAGCTACTTTTAGGATGTCTGAAGATGAGGAAAAAGTTAAACTCCGCCGAATTGAGCCTGCAATTCAGAAATTCATTAAAGTGGCAATTCCAACAGACTTGGAAAGATTGAGAAAACACCAAATAAATATTGAGAAGGTTAGTGTTCTCTTTTTACTAATGTAGTTCTTTCTGCAGTATAGAAGCAGTAATGCTGAAAGATTATGTTGAGTTTTTGATGAGAAGTTGATGACAAAATGCTTTGATTCTAATTTGGCTACAGATGAAAGTTCTGTATTTGTGTGCACAAGGCCTTTACATTTGTAGTAAACACCAATGTTAGCAGTAGTTTGGTTGAAATACTTGTATGATAATTTGCATTTTATATCTTTTACATGCATTTTAGCCATAATGAATGTGTTACAGTACTTTTGTGAGCTGTCGTGATTATTTTTTCTTCAATAGTTTTTGTAAAATTAACTTTCAGCCATGTAAACCAAACATCCCTTGAGGTAAAAGGATAATTTTATAGAATCTCATCCTGTTTATTTTTCAGGCTACTTTTAAGCAAAAATCACTAATTGTGTCCAATTGCTTAGAGCAGCAACATTATTTACTTATGATGAAGCCAATATCTCTAACCTCATTTCATGAATATTGATTTAAACCTTAGGTTCCAGAGATAGTCCAAACAATTAATCTCCTAAATCACTGTTTGAAGAAACTATAAAATCAATATATAATGAAATTTGACCTTGAATACACCTTTTCAGAGGAAGTGGCTGCCATAAATTCATCATCATTGCTTCTCAACAACATGAGAGTCCAACTTTCTGTATGACATTTTCAGAAGACTTAAAAGCTCTAGCCTTAAGAAATAAGTTCTCTGTACTTTTTCTTTCTTTCCATGTTTTCCCCATGAAAATTCTTGTTTTCTAAAGCACATTCCATAGATTGGACAGCCTTTCATTCCAAGAGGGAATAAAATGTATGTGTATCCAAAAGAGGTACAGCTGTCTGTAAGTCTCTGTTAGATAACAACAATAATAATTGACTTGGTAGTACAGGAAGGTGGAGATTTTGTTTGGCTTACTGCCCTAAATTTTGTTGGTGATATGCAACAATCCTTAAAAAAAAAAAAAGTGCTGTAAGACACTTTTTGTCTCTTGCTTTCAGTTTTAATTTCATTTCTTGTGACTATGCCAGAGGATGTTGTGTGAAACATTTTTTACCTTTGGCTGGGGACCACTGTTGTGGTGGGAAGATACGTCAAGGTGACATGAGAAATGAGGGTGTCGGAGTCTTCCTGCAGTCTTGTCCGAGTGTGGACATTTGTGTAAGATGTGTCTTGAAGAGCTTTTAGCAGGAGATACTATGACAAACTTTTGGGTTCTCTCGAGGAGAGATGGAAGGGATCCAAAGCAGAAGCATGAAAGTTTCATTCTAAAGTGGGCTCTCAAGGGAATGGACACAGAGCAAAAGAGATTGAGTGTCTAAGAGTAACCTAATGTTTTATATGTTCGTTGTGGAATACAAACTATTTGGCTATAGCACGATTAGGATTAAATGTGACAGAAATAAGGAACTATAGAGTGATTTAGGTTGGAAGAGAAGCTTTAAAGATCATCTAGTCCAACCCCCCTGCCATGGGTTGGGAACACATTTCATTACATCTCATCAGGTTGCTCAAAGCCCCATCCAACCTAGGCTTCCAGGGTTGGGGCATCCACGACGTCGCTGGGCAACCTGTTCCAGTTCCTCACCATTCCCACTATAAAAAAATTTCATACGTCCATTCTCAACCTCTAGACGTTTAAAAGCATTGGCCTTTTTGCTGTCACTAAAGGCCTTAGTAAAAAGTCTTCATCTTTCTCCAAAGCTCTCTTTTATTTATGGAAAGGCTGCAATAGGGTCTCTCAAGAGCCTGCTCTTCTCTGAGCTGAACAATCCCGACTTTCTCAGCCTTTCTTCACAGGAGAGCTGTTCCATCCCTTGGACCATTTTTGTGGCCCTCCTCTGGACCTGACGTGACAGGTTAGAATTCCACAGATGTTTTTACTTTGTGGACCTCCCTTAGTTTTACACATATTTGTTCAGGATAAAATCATCGAATGTTAAGAGGTTGGAATGGACCTTAGGGATCATCTAGTCCCAAGCCCCTTGCCATGGGCAGGAACACCTTCCATAGGCTCAAGGCCTTACCCAAACTGGCTTTGAACACTGCCAGGAATGGGACATCCACGGCCTCCCTGGGCAACCTGTTCCAGTGTCTCACCACCCTCACAGTAAAAAATTCTGTCCTAATCTCTAACCTAAATTTCCTCTTTTGCAATTTGTACCCTTTGCTCCTAGTCCTATCACTACATCTCCTGATAAAGATTCCTTCTCTGGATTCCTGGTAGGCCTCCTTCAGATACTGGAAGGTTGCAGTGAGGTCTCCATGCAACCTTCTCTTCTCCAGGTTGAACAGCCTCAGCTTCCACCATAAATGTTGTCAATAACATTTCTTCTTGAGCTTTACTATCCTTGAGGCCCCCAGGGTGAGTGTTGTCCAGGAATATGGCCTACTTTGTGTTGCATGACAAAGAGAAGTAAACAAGGAGGAATTCTCTGACCATGTGAATGTCGGTGTGTTAAGTCATTGGATTCTTTGGGCTCATCACTAGCATATTCTGAATTTTGAAGCAAGGTAATAAAACAATATATTAAACAGATGAATGTGCTGAACATCTCTAGTAGAAATTATGAAGAGCAGTAAAGGTTTCCTGAGGATTTTTTCTTACCTGGAAAACAGGATTTTTCATTATTTGAACATTTTGTTATTATTTGGACAATGTGTTATAGTCAGCTGAAATCAAATAGGTGATTTTTCCCTAAACCCCTTCTGTTAAAACCTCAGAAATTCCTGTTTCAGCACTCTTCCAGGGGTGACTAAATCGGAAGATCTACTGTTGCTACAGGGCTTTTTGTCCATTTTATTTTAAAGAACACTGGCAGCAATTTTAATGGCATAGCAATTTATTGAGAGGTTGTTATTATTCAGTTTCCTAGAAGAATGACGTTAATCTGACTCTGTTGAACACTAACCCTTTTATGTTCCATAGCACTACAAAGTCCTAACATGAAAGAACTTTTTTGCTCTGAAATAAGTAGTAACTTTAGATTTCTCCTTGTATTTTAGGAAGCTGAGTAACTTGTGATCCTTATTGCTGTGACATCTAAAATTATGAAAATAATTATGGAAAGATAGAGGCTGTAGATAAAGTACTGGTAACAAAGCGTATTAAGAAATTGAGGAATTAAACTTTATGTAAAAATACCTTACAAGTAATTGTAAATATTTTGCCTTGTTATCTAAACAATTAAATAAATATTCTAATATTGTCTAATATTGTAAATACATTCTTTGATAGTTTCAGCACACATTCCAGGAATCACAGCTTCTACTTCTATTATTTCACTACTCTTTTTCATGCTAAAGTCTCTATATTATTTATATCAACTGACTCTAGTAGGGATTGATTCATTTTAATGATGAAAAGGTTGATATGTGATAATATGCAGTTCTTTTGCCAAACTTGCTCTCTGCTAGTGTAATGGTCTGGTCTCTGTCCCATGGGAAGTAGTGTGTGGATAGTTTCCCACTGAAGTTAGTAGAGCTTCATGGAGGTGCCACATCTGGCCTGATGGTTCTTGTAGCTGTGTTTGTAATACATAGAAATGTTCAGTGTAAATACAGACAGCAGCATTGTGTAATGAATGCCATTTTCTTTATCAATAATATCAGATACCTCACTGTCATATACGACCAGTACTGCTTATCCACTATTTCACTCCTTCTCCTTCTTCTGCCATTTGTTCTATTGCCCACCAAGCGATTTATGTCACAGCAGTGTCAGGATACAATATCACTTGAGTGTTAAAAGCTGATGCTGAAACCCTGGTTGTCTGTAATTCAGTAAAATACATTGTACAAACTTTTTCACAAAATACTTAGCTATATACCGCTCTAATTTTGTAGTGGAATTGTTTATGATTCAACTTCTTTCAGTTTTGGAAAACTAAAGTTATCATTTACCAAAGGTGGCTTTTTTTTCTGCACAGCCAGTTGGTAAAAATAGCAATTCTAAGGAGTCCTTTTCCTCTGTTTTAGTATCAGAGATGCAGGCTCTGGGACAGATTGCACGAAGAGCACATCAACGCAGGACGAACGGTTCAGGTAAGGATATGAAAATGGCTCTGCTACTGATGGGATTGAATTACAAACATAGCTCTGGTTACCTCAGGGATGGACCTTCAGAGAGACATACATTTCACAGGTGGGCTTGACAAGCAAGCACACACTTGCACTTCACTTCATTTAGAAGTTAGGGGTTTCCTAATTGTGTCCTATGAGGCAAATACGGTCAGAAATGTCTCCATATTCTTGAAGAAGCAAAGTTTGGAGACTGATCTTTGGAAAACTATCCTCTTACATTATTAAATTAGAAGACAGCTCTTGCAATAAGGGAAACTACTACTTCTAAAGCATGATTTCATAGAGAACATCTGGACTACTAGTTTGGTGTGCACATCTGTTGTTAGGTACATGATATCATCAAGGGAGGAAATACCAGCACATATGTCAGCACGGGCATCTCAGTGACTTCATCCATAGACATCCCTAACTCAGTACACAGGGAATCATACACTGTTTCTGAAAATACCTGGGTCTTGATGAAAATGATGCAGAAACCCAGCCAAACATCAGCTAAATGGCACATAGGCAAAGCACAGTGCAAAGTCAGTACAGAAGAACATCAAGACCACATCTACCACACAAAGTTTGCTGAGGAAGATATAACATCTGGTGGCTGTAACAGCTGCACTGCCAGTATTCTGGGGACAGATGTGTGTTGGCCAGGAGAGGCATCTTGTGTTGGTTTCATAGGTGTTGTTCAGAGGAGGGACCTGTCTTTGCTACTGTAAGTGACCTACACTGCGCGTAGACAAGCAGGATTTGCCAGCACAGGTGGCACAGTCCTAAACCATTGCTCACAATGCTAATACTGTGAATTCCCGTGTTTGTTTCAGTGTCTTACTGACTCATGGGAAATTAGACCAGACTAAAAATAAAAAAAACCCCAAACCAACTCACCTCAGAAAGAACTTCCTGATTGAGAAACAGAATTAGATGGTAGGCAGAGCTGGAAATGTGTGTCTTTTCTGAGGAATAGAAGGTGCTATGAGCTTTTTGTTTAGTGTAGATGATAAGAAGTGATACATGAAATCCAGTTGATACTCCTGCTCATTGGAGGTTTGAGTGTGTATTTCACCAAGTACTTTTGACATTTTAATACAAATTTATTCTTCGTATTCAAAGAGGCTTCCAAAGGTGGAAGTTCTGTTAGAACAATGGCATTTTAACAGGGGTGGTGTGGTGAGCATGTGTTTGTTTATGTCTGTTCTCTAATCTGTTTTCACATCTGAGTTGTGAGAAAGGCTTCTCTTGTAACTTTAAATTACCAGTATCATTTCTTTAGCAAGACAAAAATCCGTCAATAATTAGAGAAAAAATAATTGTGTTGAAGTTTTTTTTTCGATATTTTAATAATTTCGATATTTTAATTTCGCTGCTTTAATAAGAAAACTGCTTCTGTATCTCTAGAAACATGAATATTTGTCTTGAATCTAAAGCTTGCTGTTTTCACTTTCAGTCAAAGTAAATTTTCTTAGGTTTTATTTAATGCTTATTGCTTTTAGCTCTGGATACAGATCTAGATGCATTAAAGTGGTTCACATTCTGATACCCAGAGAGCAGAATATGTGTCTGGGTCCACGCAAGAAGAGCAGACTGGCTCTTTGTTTTAATTAAATAGTTAGGAGTCTGGAGTACTTGATAATAAATTATATGACATGTAGAATGTGTTTGCTGTAAGCTGTTTAAATGTTTACCGATGGACTTGTGATCTGTTTGTTTGCAAAGAAATCAGATTAATTATTGTGATACCAAATGTTCTCTGCAGCACACACTTTGCTCTCAAAATTAGATGTTGTAAAAATACATTAGGAATCCCTAAGTCAATATTGACCCAAGGCATCCGCCACAGGTTTTAGACAAATATATGCACAGCCATTCTACATTTAATCCATGTGCACATAATTAGCCATTTTTCTGAATTTTCAGTTTACCCAGAATAATTACTTCTGTTGTAATTTTGACGATGGTCAAAATTATAATAGAAGTATAGATGAGTGTAAATCTGTTGCTCTGCTTTCAAGTGACTGAGTGCCACATTAAAAACTTCTATAAAGGAAGGTGAAGAAAACTGATAAATCTTGGCAAAGGGCATGAAGAGACCCTTTAAAAAATATTGAGAAGATATCTCTTGTATATAATTTATTAGTTTTTTCTGAACATGCTCTTGTATATTTTCATTTTTAGGGACAGTCCATGGACTTCTTTAAATGGTTGGACCTGAATGAATTTGCAGTTTTCTAGGCTTTGTCCACATACATGCCGACTGTACCACACAATTCGTTAATTATTGCAAGGTCTAAGCTAATTTCAATGAAGTGGCAGTATTTTGTTGTAACATCTAAGGACTACCCTGATCATTTTGGTGGTGAGAGGAAGGGAAATGCTGCAGTTGCTAGAGAGGAAATAAGATATTAAACCAAAAAAAGAGGAAAAATGCAGTAGATGAACAGTCTGGCTTGAGTCTGTCTTCAGCCCACAAAAAGAGACTCTGTTCTGCAAAACATATTTAGGCTGACATAGTCTCTCCACTGTGTTACTGTAACCTGGAAAGCTGCTTGAAAAATGTTAATCCATTTGTTCTTTTTCCCTTTTATGGTTTCTAGTTCAGATGAAAATAGTTTGCAAGTTAAAGGTGGTTTCTGATCAACTCTTTTTTGCATAAATCTTCAAAGCTCAGTTGTATGGCTCAAGTCTTCTGTAACATTTCTAAAATGATCCTCAGATTAGGTCCCTCTCTGGCATATTGTGTAGATATGCTGTGAGGGCACGAGGAGTAGTATAGAAAACTATTTCTGCAGGAGATTCTTTGTGGTATCAGTGAAGGATCATGTAAAATCTGCTCAGTATTGCAGCCTGTGGCTATCTACAGGATAAAGATATCCTTAAACTCAGAGTTCCTGGGACCTAGGCCAAGAATTTTGTAAGACTTGAGGGAGACAGAGTAGAAGTGAACTGACTGTGTGGTAGTGATCCAAAAAAGCCAGATAATATATAAACAGGACAGCAGTTAGTGTGTTCTCTCCTGTAATCTCTTCAGTCAGCAGTAGTAGGATCCCAAATAGAATAGTCCATCCAGTTTGGGCACCACACTTCTAAGGAAGGCATGAGGTGAATAGGGAGAGACCAGTGAATGCAATCAGAACTTGAGGAAACAGGACTTCTTGTAAAGATCAACAAATGAGTTATTTTGCCCAAAGAGCGTCCAACAGATTCATGCTGTCTGTCTGCAAAGATGGGGAGGATGGTTGCAAAGAGGCGAGGCTTGTCTTTCTCTGTTTTGAGCAAAGAGGATTAGAAATGCCTGGTTTAAACTGAGGTGAGAGAGATTTCTGTTAGACATAAGGAAATGATATAGCAATCTGAATTCTGGCTGTGAGGTATGAAGGAGGTTGTAGCTCTTCATGAAGAAGTCCTTTTAAGACCAGATTAGATAAACAACTGTCAGAAATAATACAGGGACAGCAGATCCTGCATTGAGGGGATGACTTCCCCAAGGTTTTCACCGGTTCTACTTTCCTACAGTTTTTGTGAGAAAGCCACTTGAAACAAAGATTGTTGTTTGATTTTGGAAGTTAATGGACCAAAATTGCAATTATTATAAAGAAAAATTCTGTGTTTTTTGGATTGAATTTGCAGAGTTTGAAACTCAGGAGTTCCCACAAAAGAGAATTTTGTATTGCCTTCCTTGCTAAGTAAGCTTGGTTCTAAAAGTGCAAACAGTTGGGATGAGAGTGATACACTTTTGTGCTCTACCTAGAAATTAAACTCAGTGCCATTAAAATTATTATGAGAAGAAGTCACAGTCATTTGCATATCCATAACATTTATGATGTTACACCCTGGTGAGCTCCTAGGATGTATCTCCTCGCAGCAGGGTTGAACTTTCTTGCTAGGCTGAATCCGTTCACCTTCTGTTTAATTAACCGTAAGTGGAACAAGAGTCCTCTCTTCAAAGCCACAAAGGAAGAGCTACTAAAATTAAATTTCACTAAATAGGTGAATATCATTATCTGATTCCTCCATCTTCCTCAGAAATATTTCTCTTTGATCAGCAAGGTAATAATGAGCAGTGGAAGTGAGGATCAGTGAGCAGTTCATACCTCTTGAAGCTTCTGTTCAGGATCTGTGCACACTCCCATCAGCCAGTTGTGATGTGTTGATCACTGCACAGACGTGTAGTTTGCCCCAGCAGCAGCTGCAGTGGTACAGACCCCAAGCAATTTAACTCCATTTCAACTGCAAAGTTCTCCTTTTTCTTTAAAAGAAGCTGCTGTGGAACCATTGTTATCTCATTCACAGAAACCTCCTTGCTGCCATATATGCCTCTTGCTAGTTGCAATGTATTTATGTTCCGGTCTTCCTGATCTTAACTTTCCATGCTTATGTGTTCCTTTGTACTCATAACACCCCAAACTTACTGTTGTCACTGTTTCAGTAGTTTTTGTTTGACATGTCTCTTTTTTTTTCCCCCCAGACTTAGGGGCAGACCATGGGGGGAAGATACTAGGAGGCCAGAGTAGACAGAGGTGGGAAATGTATGAGGAAAGTTACTGGCTACCATGTTTCTAATTCAGCTCAGTTTCTTCCAAAGTCAGGGTTTTTCATATCTCCCTTTTTTAAAATTGTCAGTCAGTGGTTTTACCTGAGGTTAGTCTTGAGTAATGCAGCCTAATTTGGCTAATAGTACTCCTAACAAAAGCATGCAATCTAATCTAATCTAATCTAAACTAATCTAATCTAATTTTAGTAATTTGACACGATTTTAACGAATCAGTAGTTCTTTCTTTGGAAGCTTGTGCAATGCTACTTCAACATATTGTTGAATAATTTCCTTCCTCTTCTAATTAGATTTTCTACTATTTTTTTTCATAAATATTAAAAGCAATTAATTCCACTAGTGTATATAAATCAAATTAGTTCCATCTAGATCTTGCTTTTCCAGATAGTCAGTTTTACCTTTCTAAGGCATTACCTGTACCTGGTTTGTATTCTGGAAGAAAGCCTTTCTGTTTCTAACCACTCATTGGTGTCAATCCATTCTCTTGTTCTGTTGTGAGAAGAATATTCAAAACAATTGGTAAATAATGCAGCAAAGAATAGAATTTATTGTATCACTGTAAAGTAATGCAGAATATATTTTTATTACAGTTTTTTTTTTTTTTTTAGAATTAGAGAAAAACTGTCCTGAAACAATAAGTGGTGTAAATTTCTTCTTTTCATTTGTAGGAAGAGAAAATTTGTGTGCATTTTTAAAACCCAGGCAATAAAAAAATGCTTTATTTTTAATGCAGAAAGAAATTTATCTCATGGGAAATGCCTGCACATATACTCTTCTTGCTAGTTGTGAACAGTTTGTATCTTCTCAGAAGTCTTGTAACTAAAGAAGTATTTACATGTTTTATTAATTTTTATAGTCCAATCATATATATTTGTCCTTCATCTAAAAAAAAAAATTAAAATAATCCTTCTCCTGTGTCCCTGAAGTTGTCTTCACAAAATGAAAGTGATAGTTTTGGGTTAGTTGGGGGTTGTGAATGATTGTATCCTGAGGTCCTGTGATCACCACGGTCACTACTTATAAAAAAAGCAAATTTTGAGAAGCAATCACTTACTTTACTTGGATATTATTGCAACTTGTTGCAACTTGTGTAGATATTTTGGCAAAGACCTAAGTTGACCAGAGAAACAGAAATAACTTCAGCAATTACACAATGAATTAATTAGTTAAATACTTTAATTGAAACCCAAAATAAAACAAACTGACTTGGAGAAGTGGATAAAGTACAAAACTGATAGCCTGAAAAATCAAAGTAATGGTGGTGATGGCTTCAAAAATGTTTCTCTCTTGATCATAAAGATGATAGGTGCTTCCCAGGCACTGGAGGTGTCTGGTGTTCTCACACAGTAAGCTACAAAATAACTCTTAATACTCTTGCAGCAACTCCGTGCCAATATGAGAGAGATGGAGAAACTCTGTTTGCGAGTCCGGCAGGAAGACATCCCAGTTCTGCAGAGAATGATAAATCCCATTAAAGAGGAAGCTTCAATTGCCATTAAGGACTTCCTGCAGCTGCATTCTGAATCTGCAGAAGAACTTAAAAGGCAACTCAAAGGACAGGAGGATGCCTCTTTAACCAGATCTGCAACTCTAGGAGAAGGTAGTAGAATTTAATTTCTGTATTTATTGTATCTCTCTCATTGCAATTTCTCTGACCAGATATAAATGAAGTAAACAAATGAGATTTCAGTTGAGGAGTATTGTTAATGAAGAAGTAGATTTCTTTCTCTACCCCACACTTTGTCATGACCTATGACTGAATTTTGATAATCAGGAAATGCTTAAATTAAAATTAATTAAAATTTAAAAATTCAGTATCTATAGCCTTCCGTGACAAAAATCCCGTAGCCTTGGATCTTGAAATAGTGGACTGTTCATAGGAAGCAGAATATTTACTTATTCATGTTTCAGGGTAGCTTGGCTTCTTCTTCCTTCCCATCAAATCACTTGATCATGTGCAAGTAATCATTTTGGCCATTTTCATTGAATTAGTGAAGAAACACTAGGAAGATTTTTATATGACAGACAGTGTAATACAGCATTGCTGAAATATATGGAAAAGAGGAGCAAGTCCCTTGGTAAAGAGCATCTCTTCCTGTAGCATTTTAACTTGGTAACTGACAAGAAAGAAGTATAAATGCATTTAAATAAAAGATTTTGAATACACACTGTGACATGCTAGAAATCTGATATGTTTGCTGGTCTTCTCTCCTTTCTGTATAAAATGTCTTTCAACCTTCATTCTACCATTCTGTCTTCAGGAGAAGTCTCTATTAGGCCCTGGTACTGGCTAGTGCTCTCTCCCAGTGATCTGTGAGAAGGTTGGTTACATCAGGATTAAACCCTTCCACATATCTGTAATGAGTTTGATTGCTGCAGTAGCAGTATTACTTAAAATGATCTGAGCATTTCATGTGTCTTAAAATTGAAGGAGCGTTCTTAGTCAGTAGCACTGTAGAAGAACCTGCTGTCAGATGTGATTTCATAACCCTTCTTGTTGCTGCATGCAGAACTACAAGAACTCTTTCAAGTGTGGTTAACAAGCCAGTGAGCCTCGTGGCTGAGCAGGGAGAAAAGCAGATTTGACAACTGGGCTTGCTTTCAAGAATGTCACATGCAGTAGTGTCAGAAGACCTTGTGAACATGAACATAAATCAAAACAGAGCCACAGAACCGTTTGGGTTAGAAGGGACCCTTGACAATCATCAAGATCCAAGCTTCCTGCCATGGACCTCCCAACAGACCAGGCTGCTCAGAGCCCCATCCAACCTGGCCTTGGACTCTTCCATTGATGGGGGCATCCACAGCTTCTCTGGGCAGCCTGTGCCAGTGCCTCACCACCCCCACTGTAAAAAACTTCTCTCTTTTTACAAGGCCAACAGAATAGACTGAATTGGCTTCTGACATAAAAATCTCAACCTCTTCAACACCCTCAACATGTTGTAGTTGGCAGTTCAGTAGTTTGTTCTAGTATCTTCATGGATTTCAAAGTCTCTTCTCTTGCAGTCCTCTGGAACCACCTTATTCAAGTTCTCAAAAATATGCTTGAAATTTCAGAGGCTGTTCCTTAAAATGGTCTAGAGTGAATTTCATCGAACCTTCAGACCCTAAATAGGCCTAGCTCATCTGAATATTTTTAACCTGTTCTCTTTATGTTTCAGCCTATCTCTCTCTTCCTTTCTTATTTAAATTAATTGCATCAAATACCTGCTTAAAACTACCTTTTCATCTGGCAGTGCACTTCCACATCCTTGGTCTTCCTCTAATTTCAAAAACATTCACAGAAACCTCCTTGCTACCATATATGCCTCTGGGTAGTTGCAATGTATTTATGTTCTGGTCTTCCTGATCTTAACTTTCATGCTTATGTGTTCCTTTGTACTCATAACACAGTGACACACTTTGTGTGTCAAATTCTTGACATCCAGGGCATTGAAGAGCTCTTGCTGAAGCCATTAACATCCTCCTCTGCATGAGGACAATATGATGTCATCTTTAGTGCAGCCTGTTTTTCAGTATCTGCCAGCAATTCTGCAGTCCTTTATCTTTTAGGAACTTCTTCCACGTAATTTCTATTAACAATTTTTTTCCCATTTTGTTGACATCTCTTTTGTGGAGAGCTCATTGTCTTCAATATTCAGTGATTCCCTTCATTTATATTAGGCATTACTTTCAGTCTATTTGTGAGCTCTTCTCTGTTAGATCAGAACTAAATTTAAGATATCTCTTCTGTTGGTGACTTTCTGCAGTTATTCTCAGTACATTCCAATATTTCACCGGAAAGGCTTTGTCCTGGCTTACTGCTTCTCTGTTTCACACAATTACATAGGTGGCAAATGGGAACTAGAGTTTAATTTCAAAGAAGGGGACTGCTTCTGAAATCTGGAATACCTTTGAAGTACGGAGGACACTGAGTCTAACAGCACTTCAGAAGGACAGATAAATTTATTAGAAAGATGGGGATGAGAAGAACAGAAAAAATATTACCAGAATGACAGGCATCTGCAAGTCTGCTGAGAAAAGTGGAAATAATTCACCCCATTTAAAGTGAAACAGACAGGCAGACAATTAAATACAATTAAACAAATTTTTTTCAAGTTTGCCTGTCTGTGCAAGCAGCCCTGTTGAATTGCTAACCCAGACACAGTATATTTTCTATTCTTTTGTGTTTAGAGGCTGCAGTCCTGACAGCAAATCTTGCCTGTTGATCTTAATCAAAGGAGGTTCAATACGTGCCCGTTCTTTGTAGCATGTTGCTTCCCATCTGGTAGAGAAGGAAGGAGTTTACAAATTCAAATCTCCCATTTAGAAGGCATGTCAGTGATATGATACAGTCCCTTCCTCCATTCACCAGCCTCAACTGAGGGCCAATAGAAATGGAATTTAATTGCATATTAAACAAATATTAACAAAAGATGAGACTCCACTCTTAAAATTACTAAAATTTTTTAAGCTACATACTGAATCCTCCAGAGCATTAGATTTTTATCTTGAGTGTAATGAGGTGTAAAGCTCCTCTGTGAAATCTGCAGAGGTGTTTTGTATTACTGTATTTCTGTGGAGATGCTGTATAAATGAACTGGTGGAGTCACTTCCATTCTCAATTCTATTAAAATTGGTTAGACTTGATAAAAAGTGAAGTGGTGAATATAAATTTCTTACTCATACTTGCAGCCCAAATGTGACCACCTCTTACTCTTCCTGTTTTACCTTAGCTTTTTTAAGAGAATAGAGAATTTTTGGGAGGATTTTTTTTCTCACTGATTTTTAGTTATTACAAAATGATAATATGTAAACCTACTTCTAGTTTTAATTTCTCTGGAATGCATGTCATGCAAGACTTTGGTATCATTTATACACTCTCAAGGATATGCTCTTCTACCATAGGTTGGCATAGATTGTTAGACCAGAGCAAGATCTTGGGAGGAGGCAGTTTTGCTTAGCAAGATTTTTATTTTGCTTTTGAATTATGAATACTTTCATTTTAACCAACTGAGCATGCATGTGGCTGATTAGGGAAGAGTACACCTTTCTGGGCAGAAGAAACTTGATTTTGAAATAGGATTGTGTAGGATTGAAATGAAATAAAATCCTCAAAACTCATGATAAATGTCAGAGTATATGGCAGAACAGTTTTCTCAAAAGAATGCACACATTTGGATATATAATTAATTATATTGAAAAGGGGAAAGGAATATTTTAGAACTGAGTATACAACCTTAATTAATCTGAGGTTATTAATCAAAAGTATGTTCTGGAAGAACAGGTGATGATTGTAGAAGATGAAGAGCCTTGCTTGCTTCTTAAAGGAAAAGAGGTAGAAATAATTTGAAAGAAAAACAAGCCCAAATTAAGCCCCCAAATTGCTTAGTGCATTCTTGTTACTCTGCTTACTTAGTAATTATGTCTAAATACCAACTTCATTCATATTAGGTTTCTATTGAGCTGGCAGTAGGAAGACTGTGTCCTTAATCTATTTTGAGATATTGGGATAAAAATGTTGAGAAATGGACAAATGTTATGAAAATGTATCATTTTTATTTTACCTTAAATAAATTCCATTAATAAGCATGCACTATTACTGATTATGTTTATTTGTTTTCCATTGGTCATATCTGTTGTTGTAACAGTTATGTAATATTATTATTGTACCTTGGCACAGTCATTGTATCTAAAGATTTTAATACAATATTTACACTTCAGTATTGTTAGACATATCTAACCAGCCTTCCCCATAATAATCTTTCTCTTGGGACTGCCTTCCCAAGGAAGGAAACACCAGTGTCCTACTGAAGGAGTGATCTCCCTTCAGAAATTGAAGTTGCTTGAATTGAGATGATCTTTGGACTGAGTTTACATACACACCTTCTCCAGTCTGCCTTTCAGACCCCAAGCTCTTCCTCAGTCCTTGTATTCACAAGCCAAACTTGTTATTTTTCATTATTGCCACTCAGTTTGTTGTCCACAATTACAGGCATGTCTGTGACATCCACCCTGGCTCTGGAGTGAGCTCTGACTGGAGGAGGTGTGTGTGCCTGTTCATTGTATCTGCTCTCCCCAGAGCCACCTCACTGTCTGTCACTCCCTTTTTTAACACCCTACTTCCTCCTAATGTCTTCTGCATTCAGTCCAGGTGATCTGGGAAGGAGCATACTTGAAAATACCTCGTGTACAGCACTGAGCTGCAAATGTCTGCCACCCTCAGTACCATTTACACAACTGAGCCAGCATGGAATGCTGGGCACCATATTACTTGGGTTTCACTGCTTTGGCTTTGAAAGCTTTTTCCTCCAGTTTCTTTTAGCTCCCAGTGGCTAAAAATCAAACCAGTAGCATGATAATCCATCATAAAATGAGTAACTCTCTGTTCAGTTTTGGGAGCACAGCGTTTTTATGTGTCGGATGTAAATGAAAAGTTTTTGTCCCAAGCTCAGTTTTCTCAGCCTGGTCGATACAAAATGAATTAAATGACCTTGAATTCAGGAGTATAATTTAGTATCATTTCAGGACTGGTTGTGAAAATGTACTGATAGAAATGAATCTATTTCTTTGTCAATAACATCCTTTTAAGAAACTGTGTAGTGCTATAAGGCTTCTCCCTATATGATCATTTTTGGGGCTGTTGCTTGGCTTGAATTAGGTTAAGTATTGGGTTACCCTTGAGAGACTTCAAGAGTGAGAAAGTCTGCACAACACCTGCATCCTGGTTCAGTGCATTTATTTATAAACCTCATGTTTCTCATTCAGAAACTTTATATAACACAGAAGTGAAGGATGGCTCCCAGAGTTTGATCCAGATCTACTCCCGCCTTCCGGAAATACCTCAGGAAGAAAATGCAGCTGAGTCCTGGGAAAGTTTAGAAGGGGTATGTTGGAACTCCCTCCCTGCCATGTTGGTGCTCTTGCTTTTAGCAACCATCACAAACTTTAAAAAAAAAAATTAGAAACAAAATAACATTTGTTTTTTATTTGCAGGACTTGATTGAGCTCAGCCAGTTGGTGACTGAGTTTTCTCTCTTAGTCTGTGTAAGTATAATTCTGCATTCTGTCCCACAGTCTCCTACAAAAATAGGGTGAATGGGTAACTCCTAGGTGGGCACAAAAGAAGCGGAGGATGTGACTCTCCTGTGATTCAGGCTCTGCCCAGGTGACACTTTGAGGAGGCAGCAGTCTCCTCTTTCAGCACTAGTGCTGGGAGTTGCTCCCAAGTTCTTGTCCCTGGGGCAGCTATGATGTTCCAGCCAGTGCATGTGGCCAGGAGCTGAACCTTAGCAGAAGCTCTGCAGTGTTTGATGGCAGACTTCTACCCAGGTCCTATTTATTTTTACAATTTCTAATTGTAATGGTGGTGACAGCTTTTACTGCACAGGCTGTGTGTTTTTCAGGTACCTTTTCTCAATCAGGAGTGCTGGAAAAATCCTCTCCTTTATCATGCCCTTTCTCTGCTCTCACTGCATTGCAAAATGTCAGTTCCCAATGTTCAGTTCTTCCCGTGCCACAGGGAATTTAAATGCACAGTTCTCATCTCCTAGGAGAGTTCTTTAATCTCCTTGCTATTGGGTTAGTAGGGATAAATAACCTAGCTTCTACCTTTTCTGCTGAGTACGTGCTCATCTATACAAAAAACCCCAAGCAAGAACCATTAGACTAGGGTGGGACTGCAAAAACGTTCCTTCAGTATTCTAAAGGTTAAAGGAAGAGGTCCTGTTCCCAGGACTTCCTGGATTTTGCACTTAACTATCATTAGATGTAATAGCAAGCAATCTAAGGTGAGCAGACTGCATTGTAGGTGAATGCCAGAGCTGGTGTACTCAGCAGTTTCTAAATTAGAAAGAGGCAAAAAGTTCAGAATGCCTTTTATTTTAAGCTGAACATCAGCCATCTCATTATTTTGTGACATAAGGCAGCCTGTGTACTGCTGAGATTAGAATAAGGGCATATGAACCCACAGACCCTTTATCTTCTGCTCCAGTGTTCCCTGGGAGGGACTGCAGGGGAACCTGACTGACTGCATTTGGAGAAAGGATGGAGTGTTTTTGTAAAATCAAACAGTAAAATATGGAGCAACATCAAGTATATTTTCTGTGCTGTCACTATTTCTGAAGTCATTGCTCTATAATGCCGTAATTAAACAGTTCTTAGATTTCTTGATGCCGCTTTGTATGTTGGGAGTTAGTACTGATCTTATAAATGCCCTTTATAGAATTTTGTTTTTTGAACATGAGACTCAGCAGGAAACAAAACAGGCTAGTTTGGATTATTTTTCCTTTTGGAATGTGAATTCCTCTATCCATAGAAAAGATGTAGAAATCATTTGTTTTGAGTTGTTTTCTCTAACGGCAGCAAGACAATGTCTAATATCCACCCCATACTATTACTTAATAGTTTGGATTTTTTTTAAGTAAGTCTGTAGTTTCAGCAGAGTTTATCAGATGCTAATCATGGAGCACCACTGAGGCTGCCGGGTGCAGATGAAAGCTGCTGTGGGGCCCTGATTACAGGCATTAAAATGGTGTGTATTGGCTCACTGCTGCTTCCCAGCAGGTTCCCTCACTCATAATTCCTTTGCATCTAGTCCCAGCAGGAGAAGATTGACAGGATTGAAGACCATGTCAACAGTGCTGCTGCGAATGTTGAAGAGGGAACCAAAAACTTGGGGAAGGTAGGGATCTGCTCCTGCTGGTGAATCAATGGTGCTCTGCCTCCCAGCCACCCTCTGTATTAACCCCATTGATCTGCCGTCTTTAATGCTGAGGGAACCAGCAATTAAGGAAATAAGGAAGAAATGACCCACAGGTAGCAGGGAAAAAAAAAAAATCAATCTCTCTTGTAATTTTCTACCGCATCCAGGCTGCCAGAAAATACAATTATTTAATTTTGTGGGGGCCTTTTTAAACACGGTTCTGATGGTTACTTTGGTTTACCTGTAAAGACAAGTGCAGTCAGTGACTGGCTCACAAGAATCACATAAACATTAAACAAGGCTGATGATAACCTGTCATTTCCATCCTGTTCCATGTCAGTTGCTAAATAAACCCCAAAGCTGGAGTCAGGCCCATCACGGAAAAGTCTGAGCGTTTTCTCAGTTTCTGATTTAACGATGGCACCCAGGTAACACCCAGTGTACACAGCAGCCAGAACAATGTGAAAGAACCTGATTCACAACTGCATACACATGACAGCTGATTTTGAATTGGTTTTAGCGTCTTCTGTCATACTTTTTTTAAATACTAATTTGTAAAGTTTATTTATCACTGAGCATTCAAGTCATTGCCAAGAGCAGTGAGGGGAAAACGCACATCGCCACAGGCAAGTATTCTAATTTTTTTTTTTTTTTCCTTTACAGGCTGCAAAATACAAGCTGGCAGCTCTGCCTGTGGCAGGTGCAGTCATTGGTGGAGTGGTGGGGGGTCCTATTGGTCTCCTTGCAGGCTTCAAAGTAGCAGGAATTGCAGCTGCACTTGGTGGTGGGATTTTGGGCTTCACAGGTGGAAAATTGATACAAAGAAAAAAACAAAAAATGATTGAGCAGGTCTCTTCCAGCTGTCCAGAGCTTTCTCACCAAAGTGCCAAAAAATCCAGCTGAAGTATAGATTCATTATGGCCAGGAACCACAGTGTAGTAGCTAAGCTAATGTCAGACTTGCAGCCTTATGCTTTATATACAAGGCTGAGTTGTGTGAATTTTGATGACAATTCTGTTTCTTGGGAGGGCTAAAAGAGTCGTGTCAGAATTTCTCCTTTCAGACATGGTGACATCAGTCCTTTGAAAATTATATGTATAACTTTTAATTACATAATTCTTAGGTAAGCTATATTCACAGCTGTAATAATGGGTGACAGGTGCTTCATACCAAATATGCACAAAGTGTCTTGCAAACAATGCAAAGAGATATATGGAAAATCCTAGTGCTTTCCCATGAATGCCATGAGAAGCTGGAGCTTTTATTGGAGTGCTCCAAAGTAAAGGAAATAAATGCCATTGTTCTTTCATGTATCATTCTTTCATGCTCATAGTATTTTAAATTTACTTCCATTTATCTGGGTTCCCAAACTCTTGCTGTGATTCCCCAGCATATGACTGACTATGCCTTTTTAATAGTGCACAGGGAAGTATATGCTGTTGTAAGAAAAGGTGAGAATGTTGGGAGAGCAAAGTGGAAAAAAGTTATGTATATATCACATCTGCCTCCACCAGCCATATCAGATCAGCACTGGAAGCAGCTTCTCCCCTTTCTAGGCAAGGCAGTTAATTTGTAAATTTCCCACCTTGCTCAAAGTGTAGTTATGAATTAAGCAGTCTAAGCAGCAACCCTGCAGCACTGCTATTGGAGGGTAATAATTTTCCATAGCTGTTCAGCTCCTTGGCTTGTCCTGACAGCACCATACAAGATAAGAGCCAAGCTCTGGCATTCTAACCCTGAAGCCTCACATTGCTGAAGCAGCACTTACTGCAAGATGTTGCCTTTGCTTCTCCTGGAGCCCAGAGTGCCCTGGTGGGAGAGCTCAGCCTCTTCCAAGATTTTGGGACATGCTGTGGAGTCTCTATGGGGTGAGGTGCTTGCAGTGCTTTTGCTTGCTTTTTGTAGTGGACACCTGTTATCTTCCCCTCCTTGTGAAGCCTTTTGCTTCTGGAGCTTCCATTGTTAAATGCAGAAGTGTTAACATGTTGTTATTGTCATATAATGGTACAATTGTCACATAATCTACTGTTCTGAACATGGTCCTACCTCCACCCTTTCAGGACACTTCCCACACTACTGCTGCTACTGTTTGGGGGAACAGAAATTGAGGTTGGGAAGCCGCATTTTAAAGTTTTTAGATTGGTCGGTTCATTCTGAGCTCTGCTTGTTTTCTTGGGTGCACAGTGAAGTCAATATTGAGATAAGGCTCCCTAGCAGGGAACACGGTCCAGGGAAGCATACTATAGAAAGAGCTCCCTTTCAATAGCCAGTACTTTGGTAACATCACTGGAAATCACTGTCTGCTAATGACAGATGATGGGGTTTTGTGCCTAGAGATATTGTAAGCAACTGTTAGTTACAGCACAAATAACTTCGAAGCAGTGCTTCCTTATCACTTCTAAAATACTGAAATTGCTATCAGCCAGAGCATTATGTCTATTTTAAGTAGGTCTGAGATTCAGGGAAACAATGTATGCAAGAGTAGTTTTCACAAGTAATTGCGGACATTGTCAAAACTGCATGTGTTGAAGCCTCAGTGCCTGCACTGGTGAAATCAGCTGGAGTGCAAAACATGACCTGAGTAATGCAGCTCATTTGCTCCTGACAGGCAAAAAGCGCTTTCCTTTCAATGCATCTTATTTTGGATGAAAACACAGCTAATAAGCTTGTAACAACTTCAAAGTAAGGCTGTTCATTCCTTTGATATTTATTTTCTACTTTTAAAGGAAGACACTAAGAAAAAAAGTGTTCTTAATCAGAAACTGGTTGATCCTTTGTATGGTTTTCAAATGCGCTCTCTGCTTTCCTGCTGTATGCTGTGAAACCTCGTGCATTTAAATGACAACAGCCACATCAGGGATGTTGTGGACTCCACCCTCTCCCCCCAAGCTGGAAAAATGCCAGGACAATCTAAATTCATAAGACTGAATTCCTACCCCAGCTCATACAAATTCAGCTTGGTTGTGCACTCATTTTATGAAATGTCTACCACAAAACCTATTCTTTCCCCTTGCGTCTTTTCAGAAACAATTTGAAATCATTGTGTACACACTAGATGTGGGAGACTGTTATTTAAGCTATGTATTTTAAAATAGGTGGGTTATTTACATATGTGAAGAAACAACAGCATTTGAATAACCAAACTAGCAATTAAATTGCTAGGCAGGTTACTCAGAAGAGTTGTAAGATATAAATAATTCTTTCAGACCAAATAAAAGTTTTTGCCTACAAAACTGATTGGAGCATTTATTTGAACACAAGGGTTTATTTCCTTTCAGCATCTAAAAGATTTTAATAATATAAAATCTGGGAAGGATTAATAATTGCACTACCAAGATATAACAATCCTATAATGAGTTCCCAAACACATACTTCAGCTATCAAAATATTTACATTGCCTGAAATGAATACAGGTTCCTAAAATGTCACCGGCATCCAGTAACTCAGAAATGGACTCAGGTTCAATGGAAAACAGTTTGGAATGGTTTTGTTCCCTAAGGGGAACAAAACCTAAGGGATAAGTGTATCCCTAAGGGGATAACACTAATATTTTGACAACTTCTGGAAAAGCTGTGAGAAGTGTTACAGGGAGTGGGAAGCTAAGCACCAAATGGTTAAAACCACAGATGCAGATGATCAGAGTGGAAGGGCTCAATTTGAAACACAACTTGGATTTTGACAAGCACTTGTCTTTCTCGAGGCGAATTCTCTGTATCACCAGGTAAAAAGCTCAGGTGCCTCTCAGCAGCAGAATGGGCAAACCCAGCTCAGCTTGAGCTGTTCAACCTCCTGCCTGCAAAGAGAAAAGGCACTCGAGCACTGGTGCAGCTGGGTCAGTGGTCATCAAGAACCCAGGAGAATCAGGTCCAACTCCAATGAATGCACACCAAAATACTTGAGCATCTAACTGCCAGCCTAGTGCTGGGATGCCAAAGCTCTGGGAGCAAGTCCTTACGCTCAAAAGCAAACTTGGATTAAGGAATGGCAGAGGGGGTTCATCTCTTTCACTTTCTATCTGAAAGCACCAGCCACTGGACTGTTGGGTGGGGGATGACCATCTCTCTTCAGAAAGAGAAGTTTAGATGTCTTCCACCAAACAGCAATTATAAATCTCATTCCTCCAAGAATCCTAAGAAAAAAATAGGAACCTCAGAGGAGTAAGGTAAGTACTTGAAGGTATCTTATAAGAATTGAGTAAAATTTCAGGAGCCAGAACTCCTCTAGAAGTTGTATAACACTACCTGCATTTAACAAGTGTCAGCCTTAAAATCACACCCTGCTCACATCTTTTGATTCCAGGTGGAAAGGCAGTATGACTCAGCTGCCAAAAATGCTTGATTTGTGATGAGATGGAGAGGGGACAGGAGAAGACCTGGCTTTCAAGCATATTATGTGCACTCCAAAATGCAGATTCACAAAAGCATCAAAAAAGTATAGCTGTAAATAAAGCTTTGCAATACTGTTCTAGCTCCCAATTCTGCAGCTGCTTAGTCAGCTGTAGCTTAGTGTAGTACCTGCAAATGTGTCCTCAGAAATGCTCCCTAGAAATCTGCTGTGCCTGGTGCTGCAGGAGCTTGAGTCAGGAGCCTATCATGGCATCAACTTTTGCCACAGCTGCACAGGACCATGTAAGTCCTCTGTCAATAACTGAGCTGAGAGGCAAAACTCCTGAGCAGTGACTGCACAGGCTGGGGTGCTTTCCTAAGTAAAGCAAACCCAGCGTTCCACCTGTCCAGAGAACAAACTTGCTTCCAAGGACACTGAAGCCTGGGGCCCAAGTCACAGACCTACAGTCTGTGCAGTAAGTGCACTGTACAAATCCAGTGCTGTTTCATCTCCAGCAATGCAGCACAAATCAACAAATACTCTGCCATCTCACAGTTTCTCTATGTTCACCTCACCCAGCAGCTTGAAGGTTCATTGAGAAATGCCCGTAACAGAAATCACACAAGGAAAGTGGCAATTCCTTCTTCAGAGCAGAATTCAAAGACCACACAATAAGTAAAGCAACAAGCCAGGCAAAGAGAGTAACAGAAAATTTGCAATGGTTGGTTGAGTGTCTGCCAGGAAGGCAGGGACCCAGAAGGGAAAAAAAAAAAAACAAAAAAACCCCAGAATACCCAGAGACTAATGGTAGTACTTACAGATATAAATTTAGGACCGACAAACTCAGATGCCAGTCTAGTCCTAGTCCTGTCTGATTTTGAAAGGTTTTTAACATTCCTGTCCTTTTACCACAAACCACGTGGGCAGTGTAACAATCTTAGTTCCAGGAAATCGGAGCAGGTCAGTACAGCCCCTTCATTCAAAATACAGCCATTATCATCAGAACTTTTTCTCTCCTCACTTGGTATTTTAATATTTGGGATTGTTTAATTGCTTAGACATTTACAGCCAGTAATGCACCACACGAGATTCTGTAAAACTTTAATTTATTCCCCTCCCAAGTATCCAGAATAGAAGACCCTCTTAAGTTGGAGAAAAATGTGACAAAGAAATAGATTACCAGGATAGCTGTTCACAGAAGAAGAAAAAGCACATACTACCAAGATTACACAGAAAACAACCCAAAAGTCCTATTTAATGGGATAGTGCAAGTTAACAGCATGTCTCTGGCAAGGATACCTTCATTTGGATTATAAAAGTTTTACAGAGTTAGATCAAGAGTCTGGATGGGTCTCTGATATTTTACTATACCATTAAGAATGTACTGTTTGAAAGATGCTGTACAGAATGACCCACCAAACAAATGTATTTACAAGCCTGGGGAGAAAAAAATTATTTTTCAGTTTATTCAAAATAAAAATACACATAGAATTATGAAAATATAGGTTTACTATTTCCACCACACAGAAGTCAATGCTGCTGTCTGAAAGGCTTGCAAGATTATTTCAAGTTTTTTAAAGTTCATCTTTTTCCCTCAATAAGGTGTACCTATGTTCACTGGGTGCCAGTTTCTGGAATGAGCTCTCTGGTGGGCTGCTTGCTAAATCCTGAATTGGCTGAAAAACAAAACAAAGAGTAAAATTGCTTGTTAGACTAATAATCATTCATCTCCATTACATGAACTTCTAGCATCATAGAAGTGCACAAATGTCCTGCATTCTCCCAAATTGAGTTTGGGGTTCTTTTTTGGAAGGCATGTTCCAAATCCCAAGTAGGTGCAACACAGCCACACACACATTAACTAAGCAGTAAGGATATTCCTTTTGTTGTAACACCTCAAGGGCAACGGCCATCACATGAGTTTCTGTACAAGTCACACAGAAGTATTTCAAATGTACCCCACTGTGTATTTGCTTGAATCTACCACTTGCTTTGGGGGTATTCTAGTTTTATGTGTCTGTGTTTTATGAGATATACTAGGGCAAAAGTGACATCACTGCAGAAGTTGTTTAGAATTACTTTTCCATGGAAAATAGAAGAAAACACCCCATACAAAAATAAATGCAATTCAAGGATCATAGGTGACCCACGACAGCTGCCTCCAGTTTAATTAAGGCCAGTATTTGTTTCCATTACATCCACATCTTCCACAAGATGGCAGGATGCCATACAGGGATGGGAACATAAACATCCCAGGTTTTGTGTGCATTTTTCAAGGCAGAAGTGAGGCAAGAGCAAGCCTGTAGCTCTGGGTGCTGTGCCTGTGCCCAGACGGGCAGGCAGCTGGATCCAGGGTCCCCACAGGCTTCCTCCTTCCCTGGCCAAGCCTCCTCCTCAGGGCAAGTGCCTGGCCTACACCTCAGTCTCCAGCTGGTGTTTCTGCCCCTCCTCCTGATGACCTCAATTGTGGTTGCTCAATGAATTTCTGAGAAACACAGGGAACTGCAAGTCAAATGAATTACTGCTGAGACAATTCAACCCACATGTTTTCACAGCCAGTCATGACAACATTCAGAAGCAGTCATTCTCCTGGCCAAGGCAAGCCCTCCAGGGCTTTCAGGCTTTTAAATCTTTGGAGCAGGGCAACAGGAGGCTGCACTCAATCGACTTAGAGCATCCCAGAGGTGAGCAGGAAAAGGAGCCTGTAGCTATAAATAGTTTCTGTTCCTCAGCTGAGGAATGGCCCAAGGCTCCCCAATACAAGGGCACCAGGGCTCCTCTGGGACCAAAGTGGCCCTTTGAGCCCTGGACAACACAATATATAACTTGAAAGAAGTGTTTAAAAATGGTTCTTTCTTTGGAGGGTGCCCAAGGTAGTGAAAATGTTCCCTGACAGTTAAATTTGCAGTTTTCTGCAGGACCCCAACCATGTGAACTGAGTGGAGTATCAAGAAGATGCAAGGCTGATTGAGACACCATTAGAAGATTGGGATGAGCAGAGGGGTTGGGGATGGTCATGTCCTTTCTTTTCTGACACTGAGGTGCTTCTGACTTGTGTCTGGAGAAGGATCTAGTAGTTGTGTTTCTGAAGAGATCCCAGAAGTGACTTCCAGGCATGTAATTACACAACATGACAAGCTTTGAACAGAACCATGAGGAAATCAAAGTGACAAGTGCAGCCTGTGAGCACTGCTAATGCTGTTTGTCAACCACATTAACAAAAGCAGTAAGGCCTATTACTGCTCACCCATCCTTTCTTGATGCTCTAATAATTTGCCTCCTGCTTGCATTGGTAAATATATAACACATTCAATCAATTGTTGTTTCCCCTTAAAAGCACCCTCTAGTAGTGTGCTGTGTGGGAAATAATGCAGCTGTGATGGATTATCAGCTTTTGCATTGAAGTCACAGGAGAATCTAAGAGCAGCTCTATGAAGTCAGAACAGTCATCCAGCCCAAGGTCTCCTGTTTCAGTGGAGAAAATATTCTTATACTATTCTATTATTCAAGGCAAATAGGTACCATACTACCCCTAATACTCCCTGCCTTTACCCAAATAAGGTTGAGGAGCCAAGCAAAAGTGGTAATGTTATGTTTCTGTTAACAGATTCTCTTTCAAAAGACAGAAGTTAAAAGTACAAATATACTACAAGGTTCAGCTCTGACAAGGAGTAATAAAAAGGTCTTTACTAAAGGGCCAAATGAAATGTATTTGCTGTAATCTTACCTGACCAGGTGCTACATCAGTTGGATCAGGGCCATGATGAAACTCTCTATGCAATTTTCCAGAATGCAGGTCTAGTACAAATTGCTTCAGTTTACCTGGAACTCTGGAACAAATTCAACAGAAACATCCACATGTTTATTACAAGTTAAGTCCAAACACAGGAGATTTAAAGTGCACTGCTTAGAGTAGCCAACTTCTGTTTATCTAGCACACTATGCCCACTTTTTGGTGATTAATAGAGGACAGGGAGCCACATGGTTTGCTAAGGTATCCCACCAGCTTCTTTTTCTTTCCACTGTCTCTTGAGAACACAGCAAGTATTTCATCTTTTCAATAACTCCCACAGAGCTCTACCAGCCAATAACTTCATTGTGAACTCCCTTCAGCTCCCCACTAACTGTAATGTAAGAGGGAACAGCAGGTTCCAAATGCACAGTTTACAGATACAAATGACACTTGGGGAGCACTATTGACAAAACATCTTTGAAAGGCTCTCTACTGCTTCAGCAACTGCACATACACCACAGATAAGCATTAGGAGGATATCAGTGTTAATCTAATCTGAGATCATCTACTGTCACCCACAGCAAACATGCTAAACTACAGCATCCAGTTTTATTTGTGAAATGTCAAGTTGACTAAAAATCTCGAAGAGTTTATCTAGTAAGTATTAAAGATGAGATAAAAAACTATTGTGTGAGCACTACTATCTAAAGGTAACGCGTGTATGGACACAGGTTTTGTAAGGAATCTTTCATCAAACTATTACATTTAGGAAAGAGAAAGAAAGTGTGGTCAGATAAACTATCAGCAATACTTAGGATCACCAGAAAACTCTATGGATAAAATGCAGCAAATACTGATTCAGAGGGTATCATTACAGCAATGTCTGTAACCAGCCAGTATTACACTGGTACTTTAAGGGGCCTCTTCCCATCCCAGATGAGATCATGAATTAGCACCAATGGAGAAAAAGGGGTTCATTCCAGCCTGGTTACAGGGACAGCAGACTAGCTGCTCCCTGCTTTTCCTCAGGCTCCTGCCCTGTTCTAGATCAGGCACATTGCTGGAGACATTCTCCTCTCCCTAATGCAGCAAGGGCACTCGGTGCCTGCAGCCTCGTGTAGCTCAGCCTGTTGTTGCTGAGAAGCTACAACCCATTCCAGCCTGGAACAGCAGGATGAATAGGGCTTGGTGGCCAACAGATGAGGATAAAATAGTGATGGTCTCATTTGCCTGCCAGGTGCCTATTCTCCAAAATGACAATGAACTCCCTAAAGAGAGAGGAAATCTTTTAGTGGGCCAACTCTAAAGCTGCCATATCCAAACCCTATTGGCAGGTGGCAGCACCGAGGTTACAAGAGACAGCCCAGGGCCAGTTTGTAAGAGTCCAGAAGTTTCCTGAAGTGGTAGATGAAAGTCTCAGAATTAAGACTTTACTTATTATTAAAAAATAAAACCACCATACAAAACCACCCAAGAAACAACAAAAACAACCAACCAAACATCCAAAACACATATACACAGAACAGTATCTTCCCAGGAGCTCCAAGCTCTTCTTGTTCCCAAACTGTGTTTTGCTATTTTCCATGTATCAGCTCAACCTCCTAGAGTAAGGCTGAGTAATTATTTATCATTAGGCAGCTGTCTACAACCCTGACATCTCTCAGCTTCATTTATAAGTGACAACTGGAACACATCAAGCAAGTAGCTCTCATTATACTGACAGTGTTTCACAGAAACAGAACATTTAAGAAACATAACATCAAAGTCTAAACTAAACATCTCTACTACCTCTACACGAGATGTTAATTTGTTTTAGGGCTGTTTAAAAAGTGACAATAAAAAAGTGGTTCTAAAATGCAAATATCCTGCTTTTTTTTTTTTTTGCTAGGGTGTGTGGTGAATACAATCTTCCAAAGAAACAGAAGCACAGAGAGAAAAATAGTCACTTATCAAGAATTTCAACATACATAGCTTCAGATATTTGAAAAGCCCTATTCAAGATACACCAGAGACAACATTTTATAGATAAGCCTACAGAGAATTACAGAAAGAAGTTGAGTTCAAACTCTCTTCCCAGATGTCAATATCTCAGGTAGAAAAATGTCTCCTGGAATAGCAGAATTAGACATGATATTACATTCACACTGCACGCCAAGTCTGAGCTTTGAATCCTTGGTTTTGACAAAAATTAAATATCCAGCCTAGACATCTAACCAGGAGTTAGCAGGCAGTGTATGTGCAGCTGCCGACAGAAACTGGAGTTTAGCACCCAACCAAAGACAAAGAAGAAGACAAAGAGAGAGCACTTGTTTCAGGCTGAAAGTCCCTGAAGAGAACATATACACATCTTCATTCCTGACTGATCCATGCAAGACAGAACATCTGCTTCCAAGGCAGCGCACTATAAAGAGTCAGGCTGAGGTAATGAGGGTTACCACAGCAGTATCTCACCTAAGCACCCTGCTACTTTGCTGTCACCTATTTTATCCAGATAAACATGCCAATGATTAGCCATTTTCCAAGCTGCACATGGAAAATTTCACAAACACACAGAACCATTTCTTTGCCAGCCTTCCAGGTGTAGACTAATGCAGGAAGAATTGCACTGCAGGAAAAACCAAACCAGCAGGCTGGGAATTATTACATGCTGCATTTCACAATAATCCCTGAATATCACAGTACTTCATATTCCGTGTAGTATTTTTAATCTCTTGAAGTTAAGATATCTATATCTCTACTAAAAACACCATGCCAGGCTCCAAATGCCTAACCATGATGGAAAACAGCAAAACTGTGAAAGAAAAGAAGAACAGCATCTAAGAACTTCATACAAGATTCTTTTCTTGCATAAAGTAATACAACTCCATTTAAACAATGACTTCACGCCAGCTCATCCTGCTTTAAGGCTCTGACACTAAATTTGTAATTATAGCCTTACCTATCCCAGATTTACTCATCTTTCTACCACAGTACTGATTAAAACATCAGCCTTTTCATTTGTTCTTCTCAAATTGAAATGCACCAAGAAAAATACTTACGACAAGTCACTGAAGTCTGGAAAGACATACATGTGCCTGAAGCTATCAATGGCAATGACAGGGCAGTCAGCTGGAGTCTTCTGAATGTGGAGGAGTGGATGCCTGAATTTGTCACAGTCAGCATGGAGGAAGTTTATTGTACCTTAACATTGTGAGCAGACAAAAACCCATGTTAGGACTTTTTTTATTATTATGGTCTTGAAACCCACTGAAACTACTTTCCTAAGTATTACAAATGGAGATATTAGTTAGATACAACATGCAAAACCTGAAAATAGGTCTAAATAAACAACACCACCAAAATAATAGATTTTCTTAAAGTGGCTTTTTTTTCCATATTACAAACTGCATTTGTTTAATGCTCTCTCAAAACACATTAAATCATTTAGACAAGAAGGATTTCTGAAAGTTACTTACTAATAAATTGTGCATCTATTTTAATAATTTCCAGAGGAGTTGGTCCTCACTGTCAAAAATGCATCAAGCCCTTCAGTCTCAAGAGCTTGAAAGCTATATTTCTGTTTGGCCTTTGCTTCCACTCCACTGAGTTGTCTGAAAAAAATTATACCAGTAAAACCAAGAAGTAGTGGGAATTACTACAAACCTTTTTCGCCTATTAACTGCCGTGCAACCTCCTGTTGGAATTTCTCTAAACTCTCCAAGTCATCTTTCATGTGGAAAAGTATGAGAAAAGGAAGGCCTTCTTCTGTCAGTTCCTGCACAGAAAAAAACAAAGGACAAACTCATTTCTTCCATTTCTTAAGGGCACCAAATGAAGTGATTCCAACAATTTTCAAATTCAGTGAGCTCTCTACTTTAAAAACAGACAAAAGAGCAAGACTAAAGATGTTAACTGCTGACCCTTTCTCTGAGATACCTGAGTGATACAGTTAGCCATGTTTCCTTCCTCTTACCATATACAACAGATAAAGGATGACAACAAGTCATTATCAGCATCTTGGGAAGGGATACGCTTTCACTGGAATACTCGTGCAAAAGAAATAACCTGATTCTGAGGAAACACAGCAGCTCCAGAGAAAGTACAATAAGGCCTGAGCACCATGGTGTCAAATGCTACAAAAGGTTGAGTGGTTGAGTGTTATTCTTCAACCCAGTTCTAGCTTATTCACATAGTAAATTGGTGCTTTCTTAGCGTAACACAACAAGTCTTTGAATAACTCTATCCCTTCCTCACCAAAAAAAGAGAAAAGCAGAAGCTAAAGACACAGCCAGAGCAGTTATGATCAAGTACTGCTCTCCTGCCAGTAACTGTGTCCTGACTGGTCATCCTTTGTTGGACAGGCAAACTTTAGTTCCTCATATGAATGCATTCCTACAGCCCAATGCCTTTTAAAGATCTCTGCCCACAGACAGAGAAATACAGCATTGCCATGAATAATTTATTCAGGATTTTTCTTTTACTCAAACACAAACAAAACACAAACAACATGCTTGCTCCAAAAGTGATTTTTGTCAGCTCAATTCACTACAGCCTGATTGAAGAAATAATCATTTATCATCTAAGAAATGCCTACAGTTGTCTAGCTTATTTGCACAACTGGTATAACATGCAAGTGCTGCTACTGCTTTGATTCTAGCCTACATCAGCATAAAAACTGTGCTTTTTGAGAAAGATAGTAGTGGCTTGTTCTGCTACCAAATAGAAACATTTCTTCAGATATCTTCAATTTGCTGTAGGTTGAAGGAAAGGTTTTCCCTATCAGTAGACAGCCAGTTACACAGAGTACATAAATGGTTCTTGTTCTCCCTTCAACCAAGTCCATCAGGTAAGTTGAAGCATGGACTTTAAACAGAAGACTGCAGAGATCCTCATAACTTTGGTGCTCTTGAAATCCAAGCTTCCCAATCCATTCCTAAAACAATGACTAATCATATTTATTCATTCTCATTTTTACACACATGAATTCAGCTGGGTCTCAGCCTCCTCTACTACTACAGGATGGGAAAAAGTCTGTTTTGTACCACTACATTTATGGCTCCATTTCCAGAGGGAGAAGTCCTAAACAGGGCTTGGTATTCTGGCTCTAAGGTCTTCTCATGCTTGCAAGCAGCTAAAATTAGAACTTCAGCAAGTTACATTCATGAGATCAATTAATCTCCAAACAGGCTGTAAGAACAGCTGGCATGACCCTTACTAATTTTAGCCCTTCTATAAGGTACCTCCCTTTGTTTCCTGTGCTATTCCAGCTTTCATATCACATCTCACTGACCAGGCAGGACAATTGGAACTTTCTAATAAAAGCTGGCAGGATTGACTAGAAAACAGTCAATAAAAATGGCTTAAGTAAAACCACCCTGTCCCTCCCTCTGCCATGAAACCTGAACTGCTGCATGTGCCCAGAACAGCAGATTCAGGATAAAAAGAATTAAGTGTGCAAACTGTGAATGAATCACATGACTGATTCTCTGCTTTCTCATCCAGTATGGACAACATACTGTAATTTGTGACAAGCTTTGGCAGATTTTCTAATAGATTCTGTACTTATGTACAAATACCCCATTTGAGATGCTCCAAAACTGGTAATTTTCTAAGGGCTTTTTTTCCTGTTGTTTATTCTACAAAGAACAAAATAAAATATGGAGTTGGAAATAGACAAAAGAAGACTAAGTTACAAAAGAAAACAAAAAACCCTTGAAGGAAATAATGATATGAGAAGATGTTTAAAAACAAACTCCCAAATTCCACCTGACAAATTATAGCCAAAAGAAGAAAAGCGTGGGAAACAACACATGAAACTAAAAAGATTATGGTACCAGTGCTTTAACACAGATTGTAAATAAAAACCCCACATAGTTTTCCTTATCCTTCCAGAAGATTCTATGGTCAACCCCCATTTAATGTGATTATTTATTAGGTAATGCTTTGGAAGTGGTTAATACAGTAATATTTTTCTACCACTCACATTAACATCAATGGGAGGGAGGAGCTGGAGTTGTTTAGCCTGGAGAAAAGGAGGCTCAGGGGGGGTCTTATTGAGCTCTACAACTGCCTGAAAGGAGGGTGTAGTCAGGTGGGGCTCGGCCTCTTCTCCCAAATAACAAGTGACAGGAGAAGAAGAAATGGCCTCAAGTTGCACCAGGATAGGTTTAGATTGGATATTGGGAAAAATTTCTTCACTGAATGGGTTGTGAAGCACTGGAACAGGCTGCTCAGGGAAGTGGTAGAAACACCATCCCTGGAAATGCTCAAAAAAACATGTGGATGTAGTACCTGGGGACAAGGTTTAGTGTTGAGCACCGTGGCACTGGGCTAACTGCTGGACTCAGTGACCTTAGAGGCCTTTCCCAACCTTAATAGTTCTGTAATTATAACTTCTTACTTTGGTAGTGTATGAAACTACTACAGATCTGCCTCCAGTGAATTTCAAGAGTAACTAAAAAGCTCCTAAAGAGCGAAAAGACATTATCTGACAGCCATTTTCTGCCTAAAACAAAACACACAAAGTCCTTTGACGTGGATTAGGGACCTTGAAAGAGACATTTTGGTTGCAAGAAAGAATCTCCAAATGTAGAATAATAGAAAAAGTCTTACCTCCCCATTTTCAAATGTGATTTCTCGAACTAGTGGTACACATTTATCTTGTGTCCATGCATAAATCAAATCAAAATTGGTTAGTGAGCCTAAATACACCATATCTGGAGCATTTTCCTGTTGAAAAGAAAAATACGGTAGGATGAGAAACAGTAGAAATTACATTGCTACCTACAAAGACTACCTGCTCAACATAAAATAACAATCTTCATATAAATATTGAAAACAAATCTTAATCCAATATTCAACCTTGTGCATGCAAGATTTCTATTAACTATGTGATAAAAATACAAATGGAAAATAAATATTACATCTGATAATTTATGCAGTCAACTCCATTTTACAAGACAATTTATAAATAATGGGAGATATTTTGTCTCCAAATTAGGGATGCTTCAAGTAAGGCCTAGTTAGATTTCTGCTAGGCTGAAAAATACTGTCTCCAGGCCTAAACTAAATGCAGGTACTGAGTTGCTTTATGCTGATAGTTACAAAGACTCACCAAACCCCTCTCCTCATGTCCTACAGGACTTGGAATTGGTATTTTACATTTGCTTTGCCAAAGAGATATGAATAAATAATAATTTTCCTTTATTTGCTAGTAGTTTTAACTTGTAATTCAGTGCTAGCATCCTTTAATTTAATTAAAATTTTGGTTAACATGAAGTGAAGCATGACTTTGCAAGCTGTGGCCATGATTAAGCACACCTTATTTCAGAAATGCCATGTAACTAGGTAACTCAATAAATTCTCTTGTTGGAAAAAAAAATGCTTTGAAACTCCCTTCCTCCTCAGGTCTATTTGCATCTGTTTCCTCTTTTGTAAGCAGCTCTTTTCATATAGTAAATTTCAGAAAGGAGCAGATTTTTAGATATGTCTCTGTAAAGCAATTCTTGCAGATTTTCTTCTGTACTGAATTTTTCTTCCAGTAAAACTAGTTTATGAGAATTTGTTAATCTGCAGTTGATTTTTTTTTTTAAATTAACAGAAGAGCTTTTAACCCTTGTGGATTAAGGCATACAAGACAGTCAAGTAACAGTCAGAAAAATACAGAGTACTTGTCACTTGCTTTGAAAAACATGCAGTGTTACCAACTTCACAGATTTTAAACAGTTCTACAGAACACACAGTATCTATGCACGTGATGTGCTGACTGTGTTTCTCAGAAAAAAAATTGATTTTTTTAACATGGGTATTTCAAATGATAGGTTTAGGTTCTGTGTATTAACTGTTAACATGTGAGACAAATCTTTTTCACTGACTCAGAAACACTAATTTCTATGATCCTATTCCTCACACTATTTAGTGATGACATAAAACAAAGATCTGAGATGAAGTTCACATATAATCACAACAATCAAAATAAAATACAGTTACACTTACCCCTGGTGGCTTGTAGATTACATTGTCTCCGCTAAATCTCTCTGCTTTTGAAATAGCCCTACAACAAACCAACCAGTAAGCATGTCTTGGTACAGACAAATAAAATAACTGAGATAGCAAAATTCATATTTTAATTTGCTATCCTTTCCTTACTCCACCCACCCCCCCACCCCCCTTCACAATTTGAGAATTAAAATCCTTCATTTTTAAAGTAAACTGTAAAGTGACTCCATAGAAACTTGGCCTGCCTGGATAAGAGGGCATTCAGGCAATCAACAAGATGCATCCCTAAGATCAGAAGTCCGGACTAAAGGCATCAAAGTGACAAGTGATTAATGCCAGGACAATTTGGGGTAAAGACCATCAAGAGAATTTAAAAAAACCAAACTTGAAGGAGCAAAGAGAAAGGTGGATTCTTACTTGCACTTACTCTTCCTGTTGCACTGTTTACACTAAGAATTTACATCTCCTCTGCCCTGACAGAGAAGGGCTTTGAGGTGTTCTGTAGGCACAAGCAATGAGAAAATGGATGGCAAGTGAGCCCCCACTGTCCATTTTACCCTCAGAACACACCTAGAGAGAAGACACAGCATGCAGCTTCTGGCCACTTATGATATAGCAGGTGTGTACCTCTAAGACCTACAGTTCCTCCTTGGTATTCAGCTTACTACCTCACCTTGGGAAATTCCTCTCTTGCCCTTAGAAGATTTTACCCCAAATCACAGCAAAGTGCCTGAAAGCTGCTAGTCTGTACCCCAAAACTATCATCTCTTATTCAAGCAAGCTGGAACAGCTGTGCATCCAATGGAGGAGACAGAAAAGAAAGAGAAGTCAAATTACCTGAAGTTACCTCACTGCAAGATAAGCTACATCTTCCAGGGGCCTGAACAATTTAGAGTTCCAAGAGAAATACAGACATCATAAGGCTTAACTCAAAGTACCTAAGTTTTATTGATTTCTTTTGATCCAATTATCATTTTCTTATCACATACAAAAGGTGCCTTGCAGAGTTATGTGACACCACCATTACTTGCATCAGTTTAGAGATGTGTATTTTAAAAAGCATTTCTGTATTCCCAACGTGACTCTCCCCATAATACGAAATGAGGCTTCATGACAATCATCGCTGAGGTAAACCAACTGCATCCCAAATCAGCCTTCATGGAATAAGAAAGTGAAGCCATATAAGCCACCTGCCCAATCACTGCTTGCTAAACTGATGGTAATCTGTAATGAAATATATGCTCTAGGGTAACCCTGTGGTAGAACCCAAAATGTCCTTTTCTGTGTTCTTCCACTTCAGTAGCTGCAGCTACGACTGATTTTTTTTCAGATAACTCAAATAAAGTGGGGACATGATGTGAAAATCCCAAATGCCTGAAGATACACCTATTTAAAACAACTACTAAAATGGAAACACTTTGGTTGGTGTTTTGTCTTTTTTTGAAGCAGTATTGTACAAGGTGAATCTCTGGGAAGCACACAACTCCCCCACTCTCTCCTGCCATATTTACTTGCTAATGTAAAATTAAAACACTTCCTAGATTTATCACTTTCTTCCATGAATTACTTACAGTTCATCATAGCCTTTTAAGATAAAAGTATTTTTGGCTTTTTTTTCCTGTTCAACATTCTCTTCATGTTCACAAACATTACAAATTCATTCCTCCCTACTTCTAAAATCTACCTCTAACAATCCCTTCATGGGATTCTTCATCTGTCTCCTCCTGCTTACAAGTCTTCTTTCAATAATCTTGTTCTGTGGTCACTTCAGATCTTAACAGAACTGTAAGGACCAGTTGATTTAACAACAGTTTTAAGCATCAAAATCATCTGTAACTAAGTACTATTAACAGACTTCTTAAATAAGCTATTACAACTACCTAAAGCCAGAAAAAATTTGGCATAATGGGACAGTTCTGCCTTGACAGAAGTTAGTCAAGCAACTATGTTTCTCCTGTCAAAGTGTTTTATTTTAGCTTAAGAAAAATTTGAACATGACCACTCATGTAACCTCCTCAAATCATGTAGCTGTTGAACTCTGTCCACAGCAAAACCAAAAGTCCTTTCCAGGGGCTGTTAGGATGCTCAGTCAGAAGAGTTCAACTGATCAATGCCAGCTCTCCCAGAAGAATTTTGCTATATATAATCTGAATAAAAACCACTGATCTGTAGCTTGCATCTTCCTTGGAATTATTTTAATGTACAATTTTTTGAGAAGCTGAAGAGCCTCAACTGCTGAAAGATGAAAACATTTAGCTCCCAAGGTTGCTGTTGGGAAGGCTGCACTTTAAAACACTAACAGCTCCAGGCTAGAAAGGGAATGGGTGTCTGGAGATAAGAATAATGATAAACCTGCTATGCAATCTGTATTTACACGGGCATGTTATGAATAATCAAATTCTGATCCATTCCACTACATCTGCTTATTGCTTATATCTGGAAAAAAAAATAACCCCCCTATAGTACCTACTTCAAGAACAGTGCCCAACAACCAAGTGCTAACACTGAGTGGTGGGAAACTACTTCTCAATTGGCAAACAGCAAACCAAAGATGAACAGACTCAAAAATCAGGAGAGTGAATGTCGAAAGTAGTGCTATCTTACTAATAATTTTTTTAAGTTATGTCTGAAAAGACTGAGAAGTTGAATGAGGGGCAAAAATTCTAACAGCAACTCAGACTGGCTCTGCTGAGGACAGGGATGGATGCACCCATCAGAAAACACTTGAGGTGATGGCACTCACTGGGGATCAGACTGACAGACAGACAGACCACAGATCTACAAGTCATGGCCAGGGCTGCTTACACAGTCATGGCATACCTAACAGGGTATGAAGGAAGGGAAAGCCACATGCTGTCCTGCACTTTGCAAACACCCTCCCCCACCCCAGACTATTTTTAGAGACACATTGGAAGAGGCATCAGTGACTGACAACAGGTTTTGTTCAAACAGATGAAACATTTTCTACCTTGATAGGTCCTCTCAATTTCTCTGCTATTCTCCACTACATCCAATTAAAAAAACACCTGAGGCAACTCTGTGCAGCAAAAAATCTACCATAACCCATGCAAATTCCTGATTTTGCAACTGTAGGTAGACTGGAAACCACTACAACCACATTAATGTCCAATCACTTCAAATTGGGCAGTGCTGGCACATTAAACACTGCAGAACAAATCTAGATTTTTATTTTATTATGGTATTTAAAAAGTGAATCAGTGAATCACTCCCAATCTATTCTTCTTCCACTGAATATTTAGAAATATCACTGTAAATCTGTACAAGGAGAAATCTGAATTCTTGTAGGTTTTTCTTCTAGACTTACACTGTGCAGCTCACCAACGCAATTTTCTTTCTAAGCTATTACACTGTGTAGTGACATAAAACTTGCATGAAAAAGGCCCAGGCACAGAAATTAGGTATTTTGGAACAAGGTATGCTCCCCTAACACCAAGAGGAAAGGCGTAGGCAACTACATTTCTTACAGAGAAAAAAAAAAAAAGGTAAAAAAAAAAAGGAAGAATGAGAAAAACCCCCTCCCTCTAATAATGCAAATTTTTGGGACACAAGTGTCTACCATTCCCCCACCCAAACCTCCCCAGGTACTTTTAAACTATACTGACAAAGAATGGTAAAAAAAGAAAAAGAAAGCAAAAAATGAAAGTTGAATTTCACAGCAAACATTAAGGCTAGGAAGAGTTTTGTCCTCCTATCCCCTCAGTGTATTTATCTATTAAGGTTTAGTCTCTTCAGTTACGCCTCACTGAAAATAATATTAATTTTATTAATTTAATTTTAAATATAATTTAATTAAATTATATAGACTTTACTAACAGAATTCCAATAATGAAGTCACAAAATCAAGAAATTTCAAAACTTACCCAAAGGCAGAGAGGAACACACAATCATCATGCAAAATATTCGCTACTCTTTCAAAGGTTCTATAATTATCAGAGTCCTTTTGCTCAAAGTACCCAATAATATTTCTTCTGCTGCGCTGTAAAAACAAAGGTTGAATTATAACTTCCATCAAATTATCAAAAACTGTTATTACTCCCTACAGATATTAAATACAGAGATGCCCTTCATTCAACAGTCAGGAAATGCAGAAATTATTTCTTTTTTGCCTTTTCAGCATTCAGAAGAATCCTTGGGAGTATTTTTTTTTTTGGTGAGGAATATTAAAAATATCTCGTCAAATACAACATATGATTCTTCTCAAAATTTTAAAAGCAAGATAAATAACTTAGTACTGGAGTGAATGCAGCTCAAAGTAACTAACTACCCTGGACTAATTTGTAATACTGCAAATGATCCAGTTTTCCAGTCAGTTTAAAAACAACCACAAGGTACTGAACATTCCAGAGTTCAACACTGAAAAAAAATCCAGAGAAGGCATAAAATTAAAACACTTACATCAAGAGAACTGATTTCTTCCAAATCCTGGACCTCCCGAATAGGGTTACTTTTCTGTTGCCTGATGTAATCTGCTATTGCTGTCACAGATCTCTGGCCCCTGTATTCCCTCTTCATCATCATGCCATTCCGGAAGAGTTTCAGAGTTGGGTATTTGCTTATCCTGTACCTCTGAGCTATATCAGCTAAAAAGAAATTAAGAAAATGAAAGCAAAGCCCTACAAATACAGAAATACATTGAACATGGTTTCTTATGCATGCATATGTCTGCCTGTATGTGTAATCTTTGAACCAGCAGTTCTACATCTTTAAGCAAGAAGAAGACAAAACCAAAAAAACCCAAAAAACAAACAAATGAAAACCTCCAACAAAAACAACCCCCCCACAAACAAAACCACCAAAACCCTTCACACTTCTATTTCTCCTATGTACTCATCGTCATAAAAAAAAAAAAAAATTACCAAAATCTGCACTAAGCAAAGACTCAACTTGGTCATGTATACTCATTTAGTACACTTCCAAAAACAGGTAGGAAGGCAAATTTAAGATCATAGCAAGAACATGAGAATCTTCAAGGCTTGCCAATCTCAGTTAATAAACCCACTTGGGACAATGTTAATAAAATAAATCATCTCCTATTTTCCTTTCAGCTTATGATTTTCATCTCAATTGCAATACTGAAAATATATGTCATGTCTAAAATGTTTGAGAATGTAAACCCTGTGCAAAGAAAATAAAATCTCACAGACCCTGTGAAAACTGTTTCTCTTTTTTATAGACTGGAATGCAGTTTATCTATACCTCTGGATCTAAACTCAACTAAATGCCCCCCAAATATGCCCACCTTCCCCAAGCTACTTAACCATGTGAGGAGACTCATTCCAGTCAACCACACCCAACCACACTTCCTCTGTTTTTCTCTCTCAAGAAAAGACAGAGGTGGTGAATTCAGCAGACTGATTTATCCTTTGGAGACAGAGAAGTTTCATTCAGTTGACAGAGAGAGGAAGGCATTGCATTGTGGCCTGTACACATGTCCTTAGTCCTCATGGACTCCTTAGAAGTCAGAGGGTACCCTTCAAGTGACCTGGATTAGCCCACAGCAGGAAGGCAACCAAATAGGCTCCATGAGCACATGTCGCACAGTACTGAACGATGTTAGAACAAATCCCCTCTGATAAAAAGGTCCCTTCTCAGTTACGTATTTACCACAAAGCAGATTTGCTTTCTATCTTACACTTACCCTTTTTTTAAAAGAGAATGGAGAAGCCTGAATTCCACACTGCCTGGAGAAGTCTCAGTGAAACCATCAGTAATTTCAACTGCTGCTAGAACACTAATCCTACCTGCAGCTTTAGTTACTGAAAACAGTCTCTGTACCAGTTGCACAACTTAGATGAGTCTGAGAACTGAAAACAAAATGTGCATAGCAAAGGAGTAGCAGGTCTACTCCACAAAAATGTTCTCTAACATCTCCCAAGGGAACTTCACAGCTTCACCAGCTTAACCCAATTCCTAAAAAGCTTTACATCACTATAAAATAGCACAGAATTCAGCCTATCAATTTTGACTAAGAGGCCTTGACTTGTTTCCTAAATATCCCAGAAGTGCATTTCTTAATGCACTAATTACAGTTAAAATGAAGGTGAAACATTTTACATCCTCAGTGAAGAGTACTTTTATTTCAAATTAATACAAATATCTCCAGGGAGGATGCCAATATATTCAACATTAAGGAACATTAGATTAATAATGTTTTCTTCCCTTAAACCCTACCATGTTTTAGTTAAAGTACCTAAGAGCTGCCTGCAAGAAGGTGGCAAGTACAGCAGGGGAGGAACCACTTTATATTTGCTTGGTAGAAGACAACATCTGCAAGCCAGGCATCTGCTGCCCTTCTCCCCTGCTGACAGAAGGACCTTTGGTCTGACAGTACAGGAGTCAATCCAACCTTGAGAAGAGTCTGATAAGGGACAAGGAGCACAACATATCAAGGTTTCATGGAAACACATTAGCTCCTCCTCCTGTTACAGAACTGCACAGCAAGAGAACACCAAATCCCACACTTTTTTGTCTCACAACATGGACTTTTCCCTCACATTATTTCCACAGCTGTAGGAGGATGCAAGGGTTGAAGAATGGGCATTCAGGGGGTCATGCACGTTCTCCAAGATGGAGATTGCAGCACCTAAGGTGTGGATCTTCATCAAGGGCTGAAGTTGTGTAAAAAAATTAATGGTAATAAATGCCCACTTTCTAAGCTGAATTCAAACATTATTTCATAAGTTAGTACTTGCATGATCTTTACAAATTACATTGAGATTCCATGAATGCTGGTATTTGAACTAACACAGAGAAATGACACTCCTACACAAGTAAGTATTTGAAAACCATCTTTTTACAAAAAATAAAATGCAAGTACATGAAAAATTGTTTGAATTAATTCAAAAGTCAAATAGAGTAAACCTTAAATGCTTCATTAAACCCTGGCATTTGATACAGGTAGAGTTAGCATAAGCAGTGCAACTACAAAATTATATTCCTTTTAAAATTGGAAATACACAATGCAAATACATGGAATATTGTTTGAGCTCATTCACAGATTGCATTAGTTATAGTAAATCCTAAATTAAATTTAAAAATATTTCCTGACATTCCCACTGCCCATTTTCTTATGACATGAGGTGTTTGAAACAGACAAGGGCAACCTACCTAAAAAATCCCATCTTCCAACTACAACTTTATGACTTTTTATTTTCTTCAGATACGAAGGTACATAAAAGGAATAAACCTTGTGTTTGTATTTTGCTGAATTAATCATTAAATCACAAATCTAGTGTTTGTGCTACCACATTAGTTATGATAGGAAGCTACCGACGTACTTGATCATCTTCTTTTCTTCCACAAATCAGAAACTTTGAGCATAGCAAAGACTGCTGAATTCAGATGATTCTCTCCTCCCCATTTTGCATATTTACCTATTGACATGCAACCATTTCCAAAGTGCCCAGACTTTTTTCCACTATTCATTTTGCCAACTCCAACCGGAATATCTTACCGTCGCCCAGCTCTCTTCACAGATGCACTGTATTGATTGATACTTCTGAGCAAAGCTCTGTCTTACAACAGGGAAGAGACAGCAGCTCTAGTTTTGAAACAAACTTTTATGTGAAACCTGACATTTGCACTCATGTTTTCTAAGAGTCTCCCATGTCACCTTCTGAGCAAGATCCGCTAAGAAAGCAGGCTTTGTGAGCTATCATTTGTGACCCATATCTTTATCATCTCTCTTGTACTGTCAGCCATTTCTCCATTGTCAGAGCACCATGTGTTCCTCCATTCAAAGGAATGCCAAAGCCCGTTTTTTGGGGTGTGTTAGGCTTTTCTCATGGTGTGCACACACATCACCCAAGCTACAGCTTCAAGCAAGCACACAGCCAGTGACTTGTTTTTCAGAATGCTTCAGACTCCACCATTATAGGTTAACACCACAACATACTATACAAAGTTCAGCTAGCTAGATATCAGATCACGCCACCAAGAATCTCAATTCCATTGCCACCAAGTTGAAATTAAATGTACAATGAATAATGTGTTGAAAAAACACACCAAGACCCCACTATATTGAAGATGGCTTCCACCCACAATGTAGCTAAGAAGGTCCTTCCCAGTGAAGGATCAGCAATAACTACAAGGGTCACTATTAACTCAGTACACTGTTCTAATTTTTCAGGACCATAATTCACACTATGACTGAACAAATATTTAGATTTTAAGTTTACAGGACTGGTTCTCAAAAAACACGTCCAGTAGGATTTAAACAATATTGATAATTAACCTAAATGCCTACCTCATCACATAAGGTACCACCTGAAGTGTTCACATGCTGAACAGAGGACTATAACAGCCTGAAAAGTTATCTGAAAGAAAATCAAAGTTTCAAAACTCAAATCCTGTAAAAATAACTTCTGAAAATACTCAGTGTCCCTTTTTCTAGAGGAGAGGGAGTGGTGTCTTCATGTTGTCTGAGGAAGAGCTAGAATAAACCCAAGCTACTGCATTTCCTAACTTTGGTGTTGCATGATGGTTGTAGGAGTTCACAGCTACATATAGAGAGAGCTTGAATTTTCTGAATCTAACACTAATCTTTATTTTGTGTGTCAAATCACCTTAAATCTTCCTTACCCTTCTGCAATATCTTCCATCTCAAAAATAACAGATTTGTTCAGCTGTATATTTGAAGCTGGAATGTCCAAACGAGAATTCTGCTTGCTCACTTGAGATCAGTCAACATCTTTTGAAGTCCCTCAGGCTACCCACCGGGGCACACTACAGATGACAAATGAAGTCTGGTTTTGATAGGTACTTTCTACTTCCATTATACACCATAAATTCTCCCCAGTTAAACTACTGCTCTTGTGACACTTGCAAGAAATCATAAGCCCTGGCGGAATACTCAGAAGAAGCAGAATTAGAAAGGAAATTGGGAAACCATCTAAACTAGGCATCCTACTCCAATGATTGTGATGCTGGTGACTTGTATGATGGACCAAAACAGGTAGAAGGAAAACAATCAATATTCTGTATCAAACTCAGGTAACAGCAAATTTAAACCACTTTCTGCTGCAAAGGAGTATCCACAACAGCCATGCCTGCTCTAAGCAGGGCCTCATCAGTAGGCATCCCATAACCTTCTCTGACAGACAAATAAAATGGCTCTCCTGAGGAGTGCCATCAACAACCTCTCCAAATCACTTACACTTTTTATTTTATCCAAAGATAACACTCCCAGACTGATTTTTTTTCCCAAGCAAAGTGACAAGAATGCAATGAACTCATCCTGCTTGTTTAAAGTTTCATTTAGAGCCCCTTTATGAACTTCCAAATTTGTTATCATTGAATTCTTTTGCTTACCAAAGGCATTGTAGCAACACAATCTCATCTCTGCAGACTAGCAACATGAGCACACTGTGGGAACAGCCAGATACAGAGAGAGCAGCAGCTCACAAAACAGAGGCAAAATACCATTCCCATATACATTTTGAATGGAAGAACAACAGTTCCTAAACAGTCTGTCCAGCAAAGCATCTCCTTACATACCCTCAGTGAGAAACTGATTTATGCTTGGAGGCACAAAGATCTATTCAAAGTAGCTACTATTTTTTACTTAACTCAGAAACCAAAGGAAATCATGGTGCAGTAGACTCAAACCCCCAATAAATACACTTCAAATTACAAGAATTCTGTACCATGGCTCCCTGATGTTGAATTTAGAGAAACTGTCCAAAATATAAACTCTCCCCCAGAGAAACTTGAGTTCTAGATTGTGATATTCACTCATAGAGAACAGAAACATAGGAAATCTATTGTACCAAGTGAGTTTCCAACACTGCTGCTTAACACAACTGATTAAAAAAACCCTCAAACACAACCAACAAAAAACCCCACCCAAAACTCCCAAACAAAAAACCCCAAACCACAAAACAAAACCTTCCTAATAATGTCTATGCAGTAAGATCTTCTGTAATTTTATATGGAAGATCACATTTACTACGTATTATACTTAGATGAGAGGTGTCTAATATTTAAAATAGGTGAATTACTAAACTGAACGTACCAAAACCATCAAAGATTTTAACATGACACAATGTAGCAAAACTCGGATATTTTTAAGTTACAAAAGGATATGGTCTTGGAAAAGCAAAGAGAACCTGCTTCAACTCCCTGCTTCAGGTTTATCTTTAATGTATGTTACACACCAGCTTAAACACGGCCTGGTGACTTTGCCTACACATTTCAGGTGTAATTATCTTCTACAATATTACAAACTAGTATAAAATATAACACATACAGAGGCTTAATATAGTGTTAATATGTATATTTTGTATTTTATCACATAAGGGAGTATAACTTCCCAGAAAAACATCTTTATATTGGCTATAAGAGCAGACAGAATGATGGTTTTGTCATTAGGCATCAAAGATTTGGCAGTACATCAATAATTCTCTTTAATTTGCTTTACCCTCAGAAGCTGGTGTGAGCTGTTGGGCCCTGCAGTGTGCTTCAATAATAGTGCATTAAATAGAAAGTATCTATGCCTGAGTGACCATTCTGAAAGCTGGTTTTGAGTGGCCAGAAATTAGCTATTTGGATTCCCTACAGAGTCTTGGCCTCAAAAAGAACCAGATCATTTGTAATGCAAATAATCCACAATCTCTAGAACACCATTCTAATAGCAAATTACTAGTGGTATGAAATCCACAGGCATAATAAACCACCAAAATATTGACATAAAACCTCTACTGTTGCTAAAATATGTAAACACGTACAAAAATATAAAGCTTGTATAAAAAAATCCCAGACCACTAACAATCTTGACAGCAGCATTCAGCAAAATACTACAGCAGGCCCAACCTTGATAATATAGTAATATCCACTTTCTTACTTAAAAGCTGCTGTTGCACATGTTAAAATCCAAGTTAAAATACCCAAAACTTTAGGACGTGCCCAACAACTGTGTGCCATGAAATGTACCATTGTTTAAAACCCCGCAAATACATACTAGAAACTAGGAATGGCATACATAACTTTGTTATTTCAATTCAGAAAGGCAATGTAAATTGCCTGTCATTAAAGGATTTTATTTTTAATTCTCACATTTTACATCTTCTGCAACAGCAGTCACGCGCACCTATTTAAATTAAAGACAAAAATAATAAATACAGAGAACTAATGGTATTCCAGAAACAAAAAGAAAAACTAAAACTTCTGGCTGCCTCCTACTGTTTAGCCCACTACAGATACATCCAGGAAAAGGATGACAATCTCTTCTGTAGCATCTCCTCCTCTTAGCTGTCTGTAACAAGCACCAACCACCTTAATTCAAAGAGCATATGAGAGGATTAAGCAACAAACTTTTAAAGTGTTTCAAACACTTGGTGGGGCAGCAAAAAAAGTTTTCTTAACTATAGCTGCTAAGACAAGAACATCTCATAACTAAACACCGGGCATCCAGCAGCCCAGTCTCTCTGAGTTATTCAAGCAACTGAAGCTACAGCAACCAAAGGACTTCAGCAGTTAATTTAAATCTTAACAATAAAAAGCAACAACACAGGCTGATTTTACTATTGTCTTTAGTGAGAACTTTATAGAAAGTTTTGTTGTCCTTATCTTGACATGAAAAGATGAGCCAATTTTCAGTGATGCTTGTTCTTAGAAATTAACAGTTTTGTAAAGCCCAGTATAATCAGTATTGACTAAACTGAATTTCTGCTGCTAATACTCTTTGGGAATAGCAAACCACTGTAAAGAAATTATTCCTAGAAATGCTGCTCTCCAAGAAGCATAAAACAACACTGCTGATCCCATAGTGTAATGAAAATCCTGGTACTATCCATTTGCTTTTCAATGTGCAGCAGATGTTCCTCCTATTTTACTTATTAAGGGATTTAAAAGGAACTTTAGGGATTAGTACCAGCATGAAATAAGATTTTGCATATCATTTTCATGTATGTCTGGGCATGGGGAAAACCCAACCCAAATAGGCAAGTGTTTGCTGGCATGTGTAACAACAGCAGAGCAAAGCCCTGACCCCTGCCTGGCTGTGTGAAAGGAAACTTACAGCCCCCACCATGCTCCAAGGTGGAAGTAAGATCTGATCAGAACACATTCTTCATGCTAACAGTGGTAGGTTACCCCTTCCTCTTCCTGGTTGTGAAGACCTGCATCATTTGTTGCACTAGTGCTTCTCTGACACCTCAATGAGCCAATTCAATTTATAATCACAGCCCTTTTTTTCTCATTAAATGAGATAGGATGAACTGATTAAAAAGAAGGATGTTGACAGATGCAATGAGAAAGAAACATTGGAAATTGCCCTGACAAATTTGGAAGAAGAGGTTTGCTGATGTAATAAAAGCAACCCTGGGCTAAATCATGGGCCAACTACAGCTACACTTTACACAGCTATTTAGCATATTTTTCAATACAATTACTAACTTGGTAGCAGGACAGCAGAGAAAAACCTAAATCAGGATTTACTTACAATGCTGATCACAGTCTACTCTAGCAAACACCACTTGATTCTTATCTGGATATTCTTCTTTGATTACATTAGAAGCTTCCTCAAAAATAGGATGCAGCATTTGGCTGAAGCGGCACCTGTAAACAGAACACAAAATCGTGAGTTCAAAATATCCTTTTGAAATATTTCAATTGATGACTACTGGGACATTTTAATCTTTGAAGGAAAAAGAAAAAAGAAAAGAAAGAAAAGCCATTGGAAAAATCCCATCTACCTGTAATCATCCCAGTAACTGACTGGATAAAAATCAGTTCAAAAGTGACTTGAATAAATCAGGTGCAGAAAAAAAAGTAATTCTGAAAGAATACATAGTCAAGATATGCTCCCCTGCTTTATCTCCCTAGGAAACACAATTAATCAATTATAAGCCTTTAGGAAATATATTCTATTCAGAAAGTATGTTGTTCATTTTTTTTCTATCTCAATTACCCCATGGAAAGTGATTTTGAAAATATAGTAAAAGAAGTTCCTTAGATTGTTGAGACTGAAATATTCACCAACACCTTCAAGAAGTATCACAGGGAATTTTCTACAGGTCAACGATACAAGCTGTAAGTATTATGTATTATGTTATTGCTCAGGTTTCAAAGAATTTGAGCAGACTGCTTTTACAGCAGTAAGAACAAAGGGAACCCTAAGGGTCCCTTCTTCCAGTAATGTCAGATTTTGAAGGAAATTCTCTCTTTTTGCCCACAGAAAAGGCGGTAGGATTGTAAAGATGCTTCCGTGGCTTTAGGAAGTTTAGGGTAACAGTAGTGTACAAGCCCATTACTAATATGTCAAGGAAATTATTTTATATACTGTCCCTCCAAACATATGGTAGATTTTTAAATTGGAGATGCATAATGGCACTGTAGAAATTGTGAGAATGAGACTTCAAGGAGAAGACTTGCAATAAACCAGCCTGCACTGAAACCCACCTTAAACTTAACAGTGACAGCCTGGGGATGCAGTTATGTCTGCAACAGCAAACATGTAAGTGAAGAGCAAGCCTTGCTCTCAAAATGCCAAGAGAGCTGAAGTCCACCTTCTGAAAAGTCCTGACTCTGGGCAACCGGGCTGTATGCTACACATTTATGTAGCACGTGTATGTTACCATGTATATGCTACAATGGCTTCTTGTCCCTCATTCTTCTCCTAAACAGAGAACTTCCATGACCAAAACTGATCTGTTCTCACTCAAAAGTCAGGTTACATCACAGACTGGCAGTGTGCTGTGTTGAGGGGTTATTGCTGCATCCCTAAAAGTAATGATCATAATTAAGGTTGTAATGCTTTAAAACTATAGCCTATTATAAAGTGAACCAAGCAAGTACAGACAGAAGGAGAAGCAATTGGGACATAAACCCAGGAAAGAACTGGTTTGAAAGCAACAGACTACTGTATTTTCAATTAGAAAACTATAGCCAAACATGACAGTTTTCAAAAGACAGAAGCTTAAACACAAAAAAAAAAAAAAATCCAACTTGAATAACTTACCAATCAGCATAAAAATTAACTAAAGCAACATCTGCATTGTCTGAGAAGAAAGAAAAAGAAAAAGCCCAATGTCACATTGTGAGGCAAACTTCTCAGTTCTTTTATCTGAGGTTATAAAAGTATGTGCAAAAAAACTACAAAAGCAAGTATTTCTAGATAATTCAGCATAGAGCTCAGTCTGATTGCTAGGAAACTGCCAGGGTAAATTTATCGGAAAGATAATCTATAATAAATGGGAAAGAGATGAAAGAGGCCTTCAGTCAAGTGTCCTATTGACTTTATTGATATATAAGACAAAAAAAAACCAAAACATGTAAATACTTAAGGCATTAAGACACACAAGAAGTAATTGACACATGCAGTAAAAATTATTTCTGGATTTAAAATTTAGGCACTCACATCCAGAAATTGAACTCTAGTAGCTCTTAAGCACTAGCTCTATTATTCATAAGTGTTAAAAACCAGTTAAAAGCTGAAATCCCAATCCTACTGTTTGGGGTAGAAGACTGATGAACAGGCAGCCTGACTGTGCAACTTGCTCTGGTTTGTCCTTACTTGTCTTATTCAACCGACATACTATGGCAAAAGGTGGCAAATAAATTTTCAGTCCCCAAAAATGGAAAATTGTAAGGAACACTAAAAAAAATGCAGTACTACAGGAATACATATAATGAGATAATGAAATAATGTTCTTATGCATTCCTTTTCACATATTAAAAAAAAATCAAAAAAGGATAAATCTCCTGCCCAAAAATAAGGTATGATCTTTACAGAATGTAACAACCAACCATGCTTTAAATTGACTTCTAGTAGTAGTACTGTCCTAGACAGTGGAAAAAAAAAACACTAAACACATACTCAAACTACAGAATATCAGCTTTATAAAGCAGAAACGTTGACAAAACAGAAAACTGACAAAGTTACAGAGCAGTTACATGTGAAGATAAGATGCTGAAAGCCTGGAAAAGACAATATGCTGATAAAGACAACTCTTAAGTAGGCTGGAGAAGACCATTTGATTACAATTATGGCCTTAAGATTTTCATTATCAGTAAGGGATCCAAGTGGTAAATAGGTAAATAACAAGCACTGAAAAGTTTAGGGTTACCTCTAATGCATAAAGTATTTCTTCAAAGTAATGGGATGAATTTTAAAAGCACTTACACTTAGCATATGTTCCTTTTTGTGAAATACATTGTATAAAATAATTTTATATTTTCCACTGTAGAAAAGGTATTTATAAACATCTCTCATATCACAAAGAAATCCCAGAACATAAGGCAGATTCTAGTCCAGACCTTGATAAAGATTCCCACCCCCGCCCCGATATATTTGAAACAATGTACAAACTTTTTTCCCACAAAGACAACCAGGTACAGGCAAGTTGCATACTTCTCAGAGGGAAAGGTTCCAGACAAGAAACCCTTATCTGTTTAATTTAAAGATTTCCAATCTATGAGCCACCAGAATCAGGACAGAGCTTAATCTGAGGAAAGGCAGAGCTGAACAAGCAAGATACTTAAGGCCCATTACCATGGGTTCCTCTTGCTGCTATTTTTGGGGGGGAACTTTTAAAATGCCTTCAAGACTGTTATATAACCAAGCACTTCCTTCTGCGAACAAGATACCAGTTATTTTCTTAAGACACTTCAAATTCTCATTGCAGTACATTAGTTCAGACTTATGAACTAGTTAATTTTGACCACAGGCCTTTAATATTTCTAAGCTGATTGCAAGTCATACATTCAAAGCTAGGGTATGAATATTCATTTGATATCACTGCAATATTCACACAGGTATGTAGACATACAAAGCAAAAAATTATTCCAAGTACTCACTTAAAATGTCATCTATATTTCCACTATCTAGACTTGTTATTTCACTTCTTGCTGGATTAAAAAGCCAAGACACCTAAAAAGAGAAAGCAAACCAGTAAGGTATGTTCCAGCAGTAAAATAAAGTAGTAACTTCTGTGTTATTTTTAAGTGTTGCTGTTCAAAAGCTGGAGAAAAATAGTAAAAGAACTGTAATTCAGTCAATGCATTTCAGATGACAGCAGTACTACAAATATACAAATAAACTACAGATATAATACACTTTCATATTTTAAGCAAAATTAGTTCTTTTAATACAACTCTATTATGTAGGCTGAAATGTTACAGGTAAATTTTGCACTTTTAAAAGTAACCTACATTCATAATTCCACTCTGAAGAAAGAAATGAATCCCCATTTCAGCAACCTCACACAGTCCAGAAGTGCGTGGGCACAGAGGTTTTACCCAGAGAAAAGTAATTACTTCTGTCACTTACAGGACTTGTCTGGCTAAAAAGTTTCTCATTAAGTAAAGCCTCAATTGCCTGCAATTTTATTGCTGTTTTAGGAAACAACTTCAATACATCTAACTCAACCACAGCCTTTTATCTCCTTCTGTATTTCCACTTGACACTGCTTCAGTCCCAGCATGCAATAGGCTTATCAGACTCTAAAAACCAAGACACCACATCAGCCAAATCATTCAATTACAAAGCAACATTTACATTACTCTTAATGCAATTCTCACAGCAATACAAAGTTTTATGGATGGACACACTCATTTTCATTGCAACTGGCCCAGATCCTTTCTTCTAAAATGCAGTGGAAGAAATAGGAGGTAGAGTTCTATCCCAGGTGAGAGAGGCATCAGTGAATTATAACTTATTTTTGCTTTGAGAGAGACAAGTGTGCAATTTTTTTTAGTAGGATAATACAGATTCTTGTCTGGGACATTAATGTTTCCATCCTGAGCAAGGCAGTCAGAAAATCATCACTTCTCTAAGCACAGTCAGGGTTTGGACCAGATGCTCTGCTGTGAAGCCTTCACAGTTTTCAATTGATGCAATGTTCCTCAGCTGATGGAGGTAACAGGAAAGGAAAAGGAAAGTTTTTGGAAGTGAACCGACAGGAATGCACAGGTCAACAGGTTGGGCAGGGACCAGAGATTCAGAGACACCCTGCACTGAGATGCAGCAGCACACAAAATACATGCTATTGATGTTCCCAGAGACTGACTTACTTCTTGAATTGCAAAGAAAATCTGCCTACAGCTCAAGAGGCACCAAGGAAAAACACAGCCAAAAGCATAAAGACCATCCAAATAAAACCACAGAAAGCAGCTGTATAGCAGGAACCAGTGATACAAGGTTCTCTGCATTTATGGAAGAGCCTAACATGTATCCTGAACCTGAGGAGGACCATGACTACAAAGACCAAGCCACCAGAATATAATTGCCTTTGACACTGTTTACAGTTTATCAAAAAACTCATTTAATGTTACATGCCAAATTTCCTGACTTTTATTACAAGTGTATATGAAATACTTGATTTTTTAAAAATGCCAATCTGGATCCCTGCTTTCCTTAAGATCAGCTTAAAAAATGCTGGGAAACTTCTACAGTGAGACACTGTCAACAGCTCTAAAACTATCCTTGTAAATTGCACACAGGTGAGATTTGCAGCAATCGTTTTCAATTCTTTGTGATTTGTGGATCACTGATCAGAAAGATCACTAATGTGGATCACTAATCACTTCCTAGTGAAGATACTGATCCTTTCACATTTCCCGTATGGAGGCCCTTGGGTAGCACATAACTCTATCTTACACTACAGGCTTGAAAACACAGCAGCTGTTGGAATAGAAAATACGTACCAGTGCTCCTCTCTTGGTAGTTCAACAAGGTAACATTCTTAAATGCAAATCTAAGATTAGTGGTGGAGTTTGCACAGTCTTCCTGTGCACTTCAACTGCCTGATACAAGTGTCTGAACTGTGGCTCTAAGATGACTGTATAGAAACAAGCCTAATGGTTTGAGCTGTGAGGCCCAGAGATTAAACAGGCAGTGTTAACAACACAATCTGCCAAAAAAATATCTGATTAAGCAAGCTTGCAATGCACAAGTTCCAGCAGGCAGTGTTCACGGAGTTCCTCTGATGATGCTGGCATTGCTGACTACTGAGCAGCAAGAAGGTAGGACACTGCCTTTGGTGCAAGAAGCTGCCTGTATGGACCCGGATCGACACTGGCCAAATTATCCCCAAAGAAGTAACAGCTGATGGCAACCATTAGTGCAGACACCTCCCTGTCACCCCTTGCGTGGTGCATGGGATGACAACTTCCACGGTGGTGTTGGGAGGAGGTTCTGGTAGTAGAATTTATGTTTGTAGTGAGTAATGGGTCAGGTCAGCATGTGCTGGCACAGGTTTTGTTTGCACACACGTGCTGCTTTATTGCAAATGTTAGGTTTGACCTAACTTGTGTACAATTGAAGCAGTAGCTACAATTAACAATAACCGTTGGAATATTGCTCTAGACAATAATGGATAGGGTATTTCAACAGTAATTTTCTTGGCCATCATCTGATCCTACTGCAGGTGACTTTGCAAATTCAATGTTCTAAGGCTTCAGCTATCCTGCAAGGTCTCAGGAACCTTTGGTCACCCTGAAGACCACAGAGTTACTTGTCTGCACAGATCCTGCTTGTAATCTTGGACAAGGTTTGCTTACAGAGAAAATCACACTTGGAAAGAATTTCCACAGTAGGTCTTGGTGTAACTGCTTTCACAGGAGCTCAGGAGTGGCAGTTCATGTTGTCTAAACGAACCAATGGGTAAGATAACAGTTTCTTAAACCCTCCCGGCTTTTTCAAGTATAACTTTCCAGCAGCAAGACAAATCTTATCTAATAGGATAAGTAACACATAAATTAAACATAACATAGATAAGTGTGCTATTTGCAGTTAGGAAATATGCTCTGTTACGCAGCAGATATACTTCAATGGATCAGGAACTGTAGTCATATTTATAGATTGCCACAATACACTTAAAATACATTTAACTTGCAATGCAAATATTTAACTGCAACATGAAAGCACACAACTTACTAACCAGTCCTCTTCTAGACTGTGCTATATGCAGAAAAAAAAGGAATTAAAACTAATATTTCTTTATAGTAGAAATAAATTTGGTGATTGCTTTCTTAAGTCTTACTGTGAAAATGTGGTGCAAGCTGCATGTACTAAGACATTAATACCAAAACAAGTATTCCAAACTTCTTCGTGCATTGACGGTGAAAAACAAATTAACCATATACCCTGTTGTCCCTTTATACTACAGTAGTGGAAAAATACTGAGACTAGGAACACCTTTCCCCAATGTTGCACAAAATCAGAGATAACTGAAATGCTTTTTCCACTAGAAGTATGAAAATTTCTGTTTTGTCAAATACATTCATAATCACATTCTCAAACATTTTATACTGACTAAATAATTGTGGGTGCCAAACTTTTAATAATAAGCAGAAATACTCAGGGGAAAAAAAAGCATTCCTTGAAGAAATGTCAATAAATATGCAAGACCTACTCCAGCTGAAGCTTTCATTAAGGTATAATGCCTGTAAGGAAGAAAACACCTCCTTTTGACCCAGTAATCTTGCTATCCCATGGGATGCAAGAGGGTTTATGATATTTCCAGAATTAATATTTATCATGAAGGAATACAAATTTGTATTTAAATTTCTAAGAAGCTGTACTGTTTTGAGAATATTTTCTGACCTTTTCTGAGGCCTGTGCTTGATACCTATGAGCAGAAAACAAGACATTTTCAAGGAAATAATTTCTGAATAATTGGCTACACACTTTGGAACAAGTACTGAACATAAGTTCAGAAAAATATACTGGTTAAGAAAAGTACCCAGAATTTTTCACTTTTAAATCCAAACTTTTCATTCTACTGGCTCATAACAGGACATATGGATGATGGTTTATATTTGTAGATGAAGTAAAAAAAATAAATTTCAAACTGGCATCACAAGACAGCTACAAACTCATTGAAGAAAACATCTTGAAAAAATAACTCAAAAGGAAAATTGGTTACTTTAACACACCTGAAAACAACTCAGGTTTCTGCATTTACATTGGATAAAATTAAGTACTTTTTGTATTTTTATTTTTTAAACATTGAAACTGAAAATCTGAAGGTAAAAACAAGTAGCAATGAAATAAAAAAGATTTTTAAAAATAGAGTAGAATATATTAAATACTTGAGTGAAGCTGCTCAAGTTAGATTAGGATGTTTATAATCTACTCACAATCATTTAACAATACAGAAAAATGACAAAACAAATGTAGACTGAAACAAGCAAATGCAGAAAGCTTTACACACTTTTAGAATACATTGCTGGGGGAAAAATCAGGAACTGAACAATGTGTTCACAAAAATAAAATTTAGCTCAGAATGGGGGGAGGGAAAAGGAGGAATGACATAACACTTTTACTCTTCTGGTCCTCAGAAATACTGTCAAATAAAGAAGGAAGATCATGGCTCAGGTTCTTGGGAGTTTCTGAAGATAACAGTGGTCATGCTTTTACTGGGAAGTTTAATTAGTACAGAAATCTTATTAAAGATTTCTGATAAAGTTTTGGTCCTCACTCTAAGTTAGGCAATGGCTTAGGGAGCCAGTACCAGTCACTTCTGAGGAGTAACTATGAATTACCTGAGATTTATTCTGATTGTTTCCAGTGAAAGACCTCAAAGCACTGCTTGAAAGCCACTATCATCCTCCCAAACACACCATGCAATGCCACACAAGTATCCTTACATGCAACAAAACCTAGCCTGGACAGAACCTATTCAACTCATACCCAACACTGAACCTCTGCCAGGTTTCACCATCCCTTCCCCAAAGAGGAAATAAAAGCACATCCAGTTTCAACTCACCTTCTGCTGACAGTACTGCTGTTCAATTGCCATTCCACACATCCAATTAATAAAGCCTGCATGTTATTCAAGAGATTTAGGTCAACCTTTTCTCAACATTTTACCAGCACCAGTTAGTATTGTTAGTTTTTTAATTGCTAACTGGAGAGACAGTCCTATAGGTTTAATGGTATTTCTTTTTCAAGTTTATTATACTTTACATGCCATTTTCTTGCAGAAGATTTAACAGCGCATAACCTTAAAATTGCAAGAAAAAGAACCCAGGTCTGTTGCATTCTACAACAGTTCTTTGTGCTGTTATTTTTTAATGCACGTAATGAAACAGAGGTCCTCATTTCCAAGGCAAACTATCTGTAGAATATAGAAAATGTATTCATGGAGCATTATGATTTCTAATTAGTACTACACCTGCAAGGCAATCAACAAGAACAGCCTTCATTTTCACTTGCTAAACTTATCATTTACCTTTTCCTCCTGCTGGGAAATCCTAAAGGCACACAACTAAACCATCCTTCTCCTCTAACAAAAAAACATTTTACATTTGGCAACCAGGTCTCTAGCCCACACCTAATCCAGATTGACATGTTGAAGTTACTGCCTGAAGTCCCAGCCCCTGCGGACCCTGCTGCTGACTGTCAGGCCTGGAGTACCTCTTTTTTTATGCATGCTGCTGATCTGCTGCTGCTCTGAGGTCTGCATTAAACTCCTGGACAAGAGGAAGCAGACGGGTTTACAGCCTGCTTAGGATGATACAAATTGAAAGCAATCCCAGAAGACAGCAATGCCAAAGCTGGCAAGACATTGTAAGAGCCCCTGAATTTTGGCTTCAGAACCATCAATCAGGAACATCATGCTGGCGGCATTCCCAGAAGCCCTATGATGAACCACAAAGTTCAGAGCAGAGAGAGGTAACAGTAAACAGAGAATGCTGAGGAAAAATAAAAAAGAACATTATCCACCCTTTCAGTGAGAGCAGTTCAATTCATAGTTGTCACCACTTGATTCTAGACTGTGCCCAAACAATTTCCTAACTTAGACTGACTGCTGCCATCCCTAATAAATATGCTGGGCTTTTATTGGTAATGTAAGCTGCTTTCATTATAAGACTATGAGACAAAGATCTATTAGTTCAAAACATTAACTGATGATCCATTCTCAATTATATTCAAGTTTTTCAGAGCAATTTTTAAATGAGTCACCAAAAAATCATTTTCTTATAATTTTTCACTTAAGAGCTGTATCTTAAATTTAGTCAGGAAAATTTTAAATGCTCAAAAGAAGCTACTTAAAACAGATTTAAAGATTGCAGTTGCTAATGTTCAGGAGAATAGAGAAAAAAAATCTAACTAAACAGAAATATGGATAATATAGAATTAAGTAAACTTGTAAGTAAAAATATATAAGTAAATTTACTTATTCAGCCTTGATAGACAGTTCACTTTTACACTGTTTTAGCCAAACAGTACTGTAACTGCACAGAGGTAAGTAGAGACCACCATATTAAAAAGAAGTCATGCAGTTTTTTGTCCTCCAGATATCTTGTTGTCTAAACCCATTTTAATTGTGTGGAAGAAATATTTGGTGTAGGTGCATATCTTATTAATACCGAAAAACTTATTTTGAAATGAAAATAGTGGAAACAGAAAAAAATCACAATTTATAACACTATCTTTGAAAATCCAATCAATTATATTGATTTGACATGCCAAATCAGGAAGAAGAACTGTCTCAGGCTGCAATGCAAGATGCAACCAAAAGTATGTATCCTATTATCATCTGTTAAAACCAGGTGGGGCAGTGTTCTTTATGTCTTCCATGATCAACCCTCCCTCCATGGGGATATCTTCTGTTAATGGGCCATTGAGTCTCACTGCAGGACTGATAAAATTATATCATTCCATTGTGAGATGCTCCACCCAGAGGGAGGAGCCAAGCATTCCTACCCGGATATAATCTGAGACTTGGAGCACCACATGCAGCCTTTTTCCACTGGATTCCCAGAGGAAGACCAGACCTATCTAAACTACCATGACACCATTCTACAGGATCACTGCTTCAACAGAACTACATCTGTCACTCCAGGAGGACTGCAGCCACCATTTAATTGGGCTGCTACCAACACCTTGACTGACAGGGGATCAGGTTTTTATTCTGACTGGGACAGTGTTTTTGTACTGCTGCAGAGTTTTTTTTTAGATTTTCCTACTAAGCTCCTTTTTTTTATTATATATACTAGTAAAGAACTGTTATTCCTATTCTCATATCTTTGTCTGAGAGTGCCCTAATTTCAAAATTATAATAATTTGGAGAGAGGGGGTTTACATTTTCCATTCCAAGGGAGGCTCCTGCCTTCCTTAGCAGACATCTGTCTTTCAAATCAAGACAAGAGTTCACAATGGCTCCTAAACTGAACACCCAAGCAAAGGAGTTGAAGGATTGTCCCATTTGACTGGGAATGGTTCACAGCTGCAGAGATCTCTCAGTGGCCTTATACCACAGCACCAAGGATTTCCAGAAAAACAGGTAAGTTCACCTCTCAACAGTTTGTGAACTATCACTAGAAGACACAAGATGTTAATTCAAAAAGTCCATTGCAGAGATGAGAATTAAACACCATTATCACAACATGCAGTCCAACGCATTGCATTTCTCCCACAAAGCTATTAGTAGCAGAATCATGAAGAACTCAAGCAAAATTCTAAAGCTTAAGTCTCTGGGCACAAACATATGGATTGTGGTCTTTTATAGAAATGTTTAAGCAAAGGCTCAAAAAAATGACATGAGGTGTGTCTAAAAAAATGTCACAGAGATAAGACCTGTAATTTATTTCCAGCTGAATTATTTGTAACTTCCAGTTATTTCTCTTGGCCTTCAGGGAAAAGGATAATCTCCAGTCAGGATTATGATCCACTGGTTTCCTTGTCTTATACATCCACATAGAGAGAACACAGTCCGTACACCTTCAAAAGATGTAAAAAGATGTCTCAACATCTGTATTAATTTGTGAATAATGTTCAGAGTGGTCCACATCTTCACAACTAGGAATCTACCTTAAAGCCTGTTTCACAGATTTAAAGCTACAAATTCAGTTCCCCAGGACACTACTGAAAATTCTGAATCATTAGATATTCTATTTACCAAGCTGCTTCTCTTACAGAAGCAGTTAGAATTCCCCTGAAAAAGAAAGGTCACATTTGTGCAGCTTTTTAGGAAAAAACACCTCATGTTCTGGTAACTCTTTCTTTTCCATTTTGCCAACTGCTCTGATTATTTGGCAACAACACAAGGATCTACTTTCAAGAAGGAGTAACACACACAAAGTACAAATGCAATCTCCAAAATGATTAGCACAAATTAAGCAGCTGTTGCTGTGCATGAAAGCCAGCACCCTCAAGGTCCTCAGCTTGTTAAAACACGATCCAGCAATATGAAATAAAGGGCAGTTTGGTCTTGTCAAGACTTCGGTAAGGCTGACAGAGCAGAATAGGTTGCTGCCCCTTTTCACCAAGTCAAGGGAAAAGGACCTGTTCTCTGTTTTTGGCCACTACCAAAAAATTTGTTGCAGACAATTTATTAAACCTACGAGACTGTGTACTTTTAACTCCATTCCTCATTACAGAAAGCAACACACTACCCTGTTATTCATTATAATCTACAGGCTTTCCTGTGCCCTTTATTATAGCTTTTACACAAGGCCATCAGAACAAGAAATAAGCTTTTATCTTTTTTTTTTTTTTTTTTAATAATACAAATGTATTTATGGTTTGTTCATTCTTAGACTGGTGATGAAAATGCATATTAAAACAAAACAAAAAACCCAAAACTTTTGTCTTTCTGTGGGAGGAGTGGCCACGGAATTCAGAATCTCCGAGGAAGAAACCAAAAGTAGATTTAAGTGTTTCCATAAGAAACAGTATTTCTTATGTCACACGAATGTTTGCTACCTTGGAATAATTTGAGGGATGGAACATATTATTGGATAACCGAATTTTCTATCCTTGCTGCCTACACACATTCTACTGCTTTAAAGATAAACACAACTTGTTTTGACAAATTTTACTACATATTGAGTTTATTCCACAATAAGACAAAATGAACTTCTTTTAAAGTGAAATGATCAACACCTACGCACTTTTAGCTGCTTAGCCTTTTATTAATTACACAGTCTAGCTGCAATACTGAATAAACTTTCACCCTTCTTCTCCAAAACATTGAGTTCTCCAGATCTTTGCCTTATCAAGAAACGTGAGAACTTTAAGCTAAGACAAACCTGTTCAGTTTTACCTTTCAGCTGGAACTTGTTTTAAGAGTGGGTATGAATTACTGAAACCAACTGCTCAAATGTCAATATAAAGACTACAATAAACACACAGCAACCAGCCCTCCTTGAGAAAAATACCCACACTGGACTGACACTGCTCTAAACCATGCAGCTGAAGAGGGAAAGAGGGTAGAGGGAACCCTACCCCTCGTTAAGAGGGAAAAAAGGTAGTAAAAGCAACAAATAGACAAACAAAATATTTATATCAAAAATACAGCTGGGTCATTCTCCTCACTAGTCCATCCAAAGGAATGCAAAACATACTGGTTTAACTTGCACTCTAAAGAGAACATCAGAGAAGACAAGTGGACAAGCCTGTCTCCATAGCAGTGTTTAAATTGTATGATTTACCTTAGTGCAGCTGCCTGTTTGTACTTCTGAATAACAAAATCCTTTTGAAAGTCCAGAATTACAGCCATTGTGATTCAGCTCACCCTTATTTGATGCCGAAGGCGATGATGGTTAGAACTAAACAAGGGAGCAGAGCAGCAAACATACTGGCGATTCTGTGGCAATTAGCAGTTCAAGTTAAATTCTGACCCTCTTCCACTTTTACTATTACACAACCATATAATGCTCTGCAGTCTCCACCACAACGAACCCACATGTAACTACTCCATTTTCTAACCTCAGATCTAGAGCTTTCAGCTCTAATACTTCCAGTCGCTAGGACTCTCCTTTCGCTACAGATTTTGTTTTTCCTTCATCATAACTGAGATGCCACTTTGCCTCAAATTACCTCCTAATACTGCAGCAGGAGGCTAAGGTTTTGTTTGTACAACTATCGAAAGACAGCAACAGTAATTTGTGATGCAGCCATTTGTATTGTATAAAGTGTTTTTCCATAATTAAAACCACTGAGATTCAGTCCAGTGTTGTTGTTCCTCCCTCTTTTTCTGAGAAATCAAAATGAGGAACCTTAGAATTTCAAAATTACACTTTTCTAAAATACAGTGGCATTTTGGTGCCCTCTGTTTATCATGCCCTTAACATCAGAACTCTGAACTTTAGAATAAATCCACTTAAAACATAATCTAAACTTACATTACTTTGGTTATTTTATTTTCTTCATTCCAGACATAATTGTGATGCACACTCCACAAACTTCCACTCCACCCATGCAAACTGCCAATCATAGTGTGTTAAAGCTCTTGGGACATCCATTAGCTTGTCTCTAGCAAACCATTTTTAGGCTAGCATTTATTATTTGCTACCTTAAAATGACATAAGAGTGGATAATGGATAAGATCTTTCCAAATAAGCAGTGGTTCTGTGCAATAGAAATACTACTCCACAGCTGCATTCTAACTGACAAGTTGGCACTGTAAAAGTCTCCCAATTCAAATGAGGTGGTAAAAAAAAATAAAAAGATACCCTTTTGCAAATTAATCCAATGGCTGGATATCTTCTAGGGAATAGCACTGATTAAAGCAATGCTACCTGAACCTGAAGAGAAAAATTCACCTTTGGGACCACAGCTGCATGTACCTTGAAGAAGGAGAGGCTAATTTCAGACTGTATAAGACCTATTTCCTTTCTGCCCTAAACAGCTTCTAAGGTCCTGCACATATGCAGTCAATTTATCCTGGATAACTCTGGACAGCAGAAGAATAAATAATGCAGAGGACAGGACACATGCCACAGATATTTTGAAACGCACAAAAGAAAATCATACAGAGATTGGTCTACTTCTCTTCAAGGAATATTAAACCTGCCAGCTTCAAGCTGACTCCCACAAAAACATTCAAGCAAGTATTCCAGATTGGTCCTAAAAATAGTATGAACACACTAACATGGTGCAGTGCTTGAACTGGGAGCAGGGTTTGGACACTCTGGCTCTGCAATCAACCAGCATGTAGCAATCTTACTGCTCTCAGCATGGAAGGCTGCTGCAACCAAAACTGTTACCAAAATCCTCAGCAGGGTATCACAGCTATTTATTGGCTTATTTTAAAATATTTATTATCTGTATAACACCAATTATATGTAGACATTTGCATTGGTTTAGCAAATTCTGTGTTGACAGAAAAGAATTCTTAAAAGACCTCTCCCCCTTCAATTATACCTTTTTAACCAATGCAGATTTAAATACCATTCAAAGGTAATTCCTGAGAGGCCCGAACACTCGCTGAGCTCCCTTCACTAATTAACGGATCATTAGTAGGAAAGAACCCCTAACTGTTCAACCCCTGCACCACATACTGTCATAATTACCTTTGTGAAGCAACCAATTTGTCTTTCAGTTATTTTGTCCAAAATCCCACGTGAATTGACTCAACAGGGAGAAGGAAAAAAAAAAAAGGAAGAAAGTTTTTCCATACACACGTTTATGAAAATTCATATTTTTTATGACTGGCAAAGAATCTAGGAGCTAAGTGTTGCTAGCAAGTTAAGAAAGGGGATTTCAGTAAATTATGAGAGTCAGAAGTGATAGACTGACTAAAGGAACAAAAAGCTTTTCTTGGGATTACAAATATGGATACATCACTGAAAAGCTTTCCCTTTGTGCAGCTTTTGAGAAAGTTAATTATATCATCACTTCATAATCACGACAGCTATGGGAAACAGCAAAACACTATCACAGCTGTTGTTTGCTTTTTCCAGACCATTGGAACAGGCACCTATTCCTTGCCTTTCAAAATACTTCCTTGCAGAGTTCCTAATGAACAAGTTCTCTCTGTGTTTATGCCCAATTGCCACACGAATCCAGTTGGAGACAAAATATAAGCTTTACTGCCAGTTATTTTACAACAGAGATTAGACTGCTCTTCTTCTCTCCTTTTCACAAATTTATGAAAATAAAACCCAAAAACCCTTGCAGACATTCAAATTTTTTTTGGATGCACCTCAGTGCAACACACAAGAAACAGGCAAGAATTATGGATGCCAAACAAGACAGAAGACAGGCTGGCTACAAAAAAACATGCCAAGGAACCAGGTCATTTTCTATACTCCATTTCAAGAGTTCTATGTTCAGCTCATGTTCCTGTTTCGTGAACATCATCTAGGATACAAAGTTTCAGTCATTAAAGAAATCTAAGCCACAGAGAAGTATCTTGCTTTGAAACAATGTAGCAAACAATATACCTGAAATCTCTCCTGAATTAACATATCCCTCATTTTGGACTTAAAGTGAGGCAGCTGGGAGACCCCAACAGGTAAAATGTGGAAACACACATCTTCCAGGAAACAAAGACTTTGGACCTCCTGTGTTCCACTTCATTGCCACCGCTAATGCAACTTTTACATACATGACTGGGGCTAATGCTAAATCCCATCTATAACCTACTACGATACTTATTTTTTATGTAAAAATATATACTTCACAGGACCATTGAATAAAGTGACAAGACCTGAAGGCACTTGGGTCTGAATTCAGCTCACTCATAAAACATGGCTCTGAAAGCCAAAAAGGCCAACTAGAGCCTGCTGACATTCAAGGAGAGCCTCTTCAGAGCTCAAGGCAAATCCACTCCACTGGGCAAAAGTGTATGGCAGAAGGATATGGCAGAACACTTGCACAGGTTAACAAAGAATTTCTGGATGAGTTTAAAAAAACAAAACAAAACAAAACAAAACAAAAAAAAAAAGAGGGAGCAGACAGAAGGTAGAGGTAAGAAAAATACTGGGTAGGAAGAGAGAAACACTGCTTGAGTTGGCAGGAGTACTAGCTCAGCTGGAGTTGAGACAGAGATGTTAAGGTATGCTGGCAACAAAAAGAAGAGGGGAAGAGCAAGAAAATTGTAGACCTGCTGCTCAGCTAGCAGGGGACAAAGAGACAAAGCACACAGAAAAGGCTTAGACACTCAATGTTGTCTTTGGCTGACTTTATACTGATGAGGTCTGAGCCCATAGCAGAGTTCCAGGGAAAAGAAGCATTGCTCACATGAGTAGAAGACCAAGTTAAAAAGTTCTTCAGCAACTGGGATGTACACAGAGCACAGAACCAGACCAAATATTTTTTTACCTGGGTCACCAGGAAAATTATGGAAACAAATTTTCGTCCCAGAAGCCACATCCATCCAGCATAGATTTGGAATAAGTAAATCAATCTGTTTTCTGTAGTAAGACATTTAGCTCTGTAAACAAGGAAAGAGTACTGAACGTTGTCTGCCTTGACTTTAGCAAGCTTCTAACACAGCAACTCAAAGGATCCTTAGATCTAAATTGTTGATGCATGAACTGAATAAGTGAACTATAAAGTGAGTGACACAGCAGCTGAACTGGTGAGCTCAAAGGCCTGTAACCAAAGATACCGTGTCCAAGTGGCCTCTAAGGAAGTGTCTCTAGACCAATACTGGGTGTAAGATTTGCCTGTAGCAGTGACCAGAAAGATGGAACAGAGTGTCTCCTCCGCAGCTCCTTGAGGATACAGGAACTGGGTTGCTTTATAAGTGCTTTATAAGCTAGAGGAAATACCTGCTATTCAGAGATACCTTAAATGGCTGGAGAAGTGACAGAAACCTTGCAAAGTTCCACAAAGGCAAAGTCGTCTTTCTCTGTTGGAATAACCCCATACAGGCTGGGAGCCAACCAGATGGAAAACAGCTTTGCAGAATAGGTCTTGGGGAACAAGTTGAACGGGAGTCAGCAGCATGACCTTGCAGAAGAGACAACCACACACTGGGCTGTGTTAGCAAAAGTGTAGCCAGCAGACTGCAGGAAGTGATTCTCTCCTTTCATCTGACACTTGTGTGAGCACATCTGAAGGATTCTGCCCAGCTTTGGGACTGCCCGTAACAGACACTAACATATGGAAGTGAAGCCCAGCAGATGGCTACGAAGGCGAGTAGTGACTGAAAATCAGGGTATACAAGGAGAGGCTGAGACAGCTGCATTTGTTCACCCTTAAGGAAAAGTTATTGCTACTGCTACCAGTGACCTAACCAGAGGTTATCGAGAAGGCAAAGCCAGACTCTTCCCAAAGATGCAGTGATAGGACAAGAGACAATGTACACAACCCACACCTCCAGACAGACTTTTCAAAGAAAATTTGCAACAACATTTTGATTCAACACCAAAACAGGTGACCAGAGGAGTTGCAGAACCTCTATCCTTGGAATTATGTAAGACAACTGAAAAAAAACCCCTGAGCAATTCCATACAAGTTAGTCTTGCATTGAGCAGGGAGTAATACCAGATGACTTTAAGAAGTCCTTTAAAATTGAAATGATCAAACTTCCAGTGAAATCAAAAAACCAGAATGCTACAACTTGATCCTATCAGGTAAACACAGTGTTGAGATTGTCAATACTCCCCTCCATCAAAGCCTTCTTGCTAAAGCCAGACATAGGTCAAGAAACAAGGGAGGGAAGAAACCTAGAACACTTACCATAATAAGAACAGATGAAAAGATTTACTGCGTTCAGATGAAAAGGAGATTTACTGCGTTCAGCAGAAACCTTGTTCTGCATATATGATTACTAGTTACTTGCTGAAAGTATGTCCAGAGCACCTGCCTTTAGGTAACCACGTACAACGTTTTACACTGCTTTCACCATTCCAGCCACTATACGGTTTAAGGCACAGAGCACTGCACTTTGCATTTTGCTTAGTGCCACCGCAGAGGACAACATTTATGTCCTACCACCACCCAAAGAGCAGATCTTGCTGATCACTAACAATAAAAGTCTGTGTGCATGCACGTGAAGGAGCTTCCAGGTTTGGTTCATTCCTAGAAGAAGCTCCAAGTCACAGGTGCTTATCTGGAAGACACAGTACTGGAACTTTGCATATGTTTTAATGGCATGAATGGCTCTTAGCTATAAAGGGTGTATTATTAGGGTAGTCAGTTTCTCAGTAGTAGCATATACAAAAATAGGAAAAGTTATAGAATTCTTTTCCAATATGTCTTGTTGCTTTTTGTAAGGCACTTTTACCAAAGCATGATTAAATGTGGAAATGGTGCTACAGCTGGTTTGGAAAAACATCCTCAACCAGCAGTAAAAAAACCGTTCTGAGTTAGTATCATACTATAGCAATAACTTTGCAGAATAACTCTTAACAATGTAAAAAGAAATACCTGAGAGATAGTGAATTTGAAAATAAAGCTATTCAAACTTCTAAAATCTTATCTATGAACTTTTTAAAATCAGACTATACGAGCACTTGACATGACTAATGGTTTTGGAAAACAAAATTGCATGTTTTAATTGCAAGTTTCTACTGATGGTTAGGATGCTCTTGATGAAGGAAAATATGTCAGGGAGAAAAGAAGGGTAAAGGCAGAACGCTTAAAAGGAAATTTGATCTCACTTCCTTTCTTAATTTTCTATAACACCCTCTCCTCATCTACTTCTCCAGGAGTTTTCTCCAGTTTGGAGTTTTGGAAGAAAATATTCCTTAGGCTCTGATCTCTACACCCTGTATTGCTTCTGCTTATGTCCCCAAATGCTCCTGTGTTTCCTCCTCTAGACCACCTGAGAACTCACACTCAAATGGGGCAGGGGGAATAATGAACAGGTTATTGCTAATGCATCCAAACCCATTTAAAGTGTTATTAAAGCACTTGTTTTTGAATGTATCTCTAGACTGCCCTGAAGGTTTTGAACAAGGTCTGGTATAAAATTTACAGCATATTTGTACACTTACCTTATGCAGGAGACAATTCCCTCCCCTCAAGCAAACAAAATATCTGGAAGCTATACAAGTGAGGCTTCCAAAAGAGTCTGCAAGGTGAAAAATTGGTTCTCCTGAATAGCAGCATACAATCCTTAAGTGTTTCAAATGAAATAGCTTTGATTAAAACATATAGAATGTGGTAATTCTGCTTTCTTGAGAAAGCAATATAAGGACCATTCTCTTGCTTATGAAAGCTATCCTGCCAAGAAAAACCACAAAAAAACCCCAACCAAACAAAAACCAAAGCAGATTATGGAGGCAAACAGTAAGGATATCGAAAGAAAAACCAAGGAGAGTCTCATCACAGCCACCAGCAACAGAATCTCTGAGATCTTACTGCCAAAAACTCATTTATACATTTTCCAGCATTGTTCGAGTCTTCTGTTCCAAGAAACCGTTTCTTCTCTCTTCCCTCCTGAGCACTCCAAACAGGAAACTTGTCCATCATATGGCATAGCATGAAGAATACAAGTTGTCTTCATAAGAATTCAAGACTGACTTTTCCAAAAGAAAATGTTCCTCAGTTGCCTACTATTTCATTGTATAGAAATCATGGCAGATGATGGACAACTCAGAAGTCCTACACTACCCTTGAAGGGAATCCATTTCATTGTATAAGGCTCAATGATCTAAATTTTGCCAGTACTTACAATTTCTAAATCATGCTCGTATTCAGAATACAGTACTTTGAGCATCAGCCTCAATTACAAAATTAGTTTTCTAATACAAGTGCAGAGAGAGGCAAATGCACTGATATACACTCTAGACACAAAATTTACAGAGTTCAGCTTCTCTTTGGGCAGCTTACTGCACATTTAACACTCAGCTAAAAGACAATTTTATTTCATTTTACTTTCATTATTTGGGTACTTGGTGTCATATTATCAAGACATGAAAGGCAGTGGCAGTAAAACAAGAAACAAAAATATTACCCGACAGTATTTTTTCCAGTTAGGAACTTCCCTCTTCATTTCCCTCACTATCTGTTGGTGGTTTCCTCCAGTCACAGCTTTTGCTCAGGGGCACTGCACATGAGCCTCCCAGGGAAGCACTGAGCAATACAAGTGCCTCTCAAACACATGCAGAAGTATGTGCAACGGTGTCTTGTTCTAGAACTTCTTTTAAAGGCAAAGTATACCTGACTGCGAGTACAGGCAAACATATAGAATGATTGGGTAGAGCAAAGCCAAAGAGCCACACCTTGCCTTAGGGGAGAACATGATGAGCCACTCTCCCATCAGCATTTATTTATCCACTGTCTTGGATTCATCTTAAAGATCTGTCCGGCCCAGTATTAAGCAACATACCAACAAGACAGAAACATCTCACTCTCCAAGGGCCTCCATGACATTACTGTGTATCTCTTATTTCAGTCTTGCAAACAGCTGTACAAGACCCTCTGCATCCTGTGCCGTGCACTGCTCACCCCTCCACTCCACTCTTGAGGCAGAGGTTGTGCAGCCTGTATCTCCCCTGTCCTCTCCCCCACTTCCTTTCAACTCCCAGAAGCCCAGTACAATGCTGAAAAGTTGGAAGGGCAAAGAGTTGTGCTGGGACTGCAGGTATCCCTCTGCACTGCAATCTCCCTCATGTCAACCCAAACGTCAGTGAGACCAGGGAAGAAGGACATTAGCATGAGACACAAAGCCCTCTACAACTGGAGTGATCTCCTCCTTGTCAAACTTTAGACAAGAGAGCTTCTTTTGATTTGACATTGTACCTTTTCTTCTTTTTTGCAGCGTATTACATTCCCATCTGGAAAAGAAACACGCTTATCCAAAAGCCTAGAAAAGAATTCCTGATAACTTCATTGCTACTACTAAGTAAGACCACCTTAATAATCAGCTTTTGCAGCTACGTATCATTGTGTATTCTGTCCAGGAACCACTGGTGTAACAGTAACAAATTCACTTATCCACAAAATATGCCATGCCCCAAGAGCCTGTGTTAGAACCTAGGCACATCCTTCAGACAGGGATCAGAAAGCCAAGTTGCACTGCTGGTCTTAAGTACTCATGGCAGTTGGTAACAAGACAAACAATGGTACCAGAACTTTAAAGCTAAGCTGATACAACCTATCAGGGACACTGAATATCACAAGAAAACAATACACTTCTACAAAGTTTCTTCAGCCCTTCTAAAGAAAAAGAATCCCCTCACGCTCCCAGATTGCTCAGAACAACTTTTCCAAAACTCAACAGATCTACTAAAAGGAATGATTCATTGACTTGATTCATGTAACTAGGCATCTTACAACACAGGGCCATGGCTGATATAATAGCACTGAATAACTACACAGATAACATTACACTTAATTGTATTTTTTTAAGAAAACAACTTTGAACTGTATTCTTCTCAAAGTTGTATGTATAGAGTTATTTTAAACCACATTATAAATGGGTTTAAATGACCCATACACAAAGAAACAGCAGACAAAATACAGACAAGTTGCAGACAAGCTGCAGATCATAGCTATTTCCTGCTGGTTTTTTTTTTTTTTGTTGGCAAACATAATTCTTATTGATGCACATTAAATTTGCATTGATCAACCGTGCCATGAAGAAAGAAAAACTCACTAACTTGCACCCACTTTTTCAAATTTGCAGTTGTCTATTTAATGGACACATTCCATGGTGTCTTTAAACAGTACAAGCTCCTTGGTTTTGCCCATTAGTTTGTATTTAAAATAATAGTGAAAACCAATCTAGCACATAAGCAGTATTGTTTTAATACACAGATGTGACTGAAAGGCATGAGGTTCCTCACTTCAGTCTCTCATATATTGTCTTAGTATGCTATTGCTCTCTCTATATAAACATTCTGTGATTTCAAATGTGTCTTTTTAAACCCTACCAATCACACACATTTTCTAACCCTGAAATGACAGCAAGTTTATAATACTTTAACCAGAGCTTAGCCAGGTAGACATTTCAAAGGGATAATGAGTACTTGTACTGTTCATTATGGACTTGTCCTCACATTCCTAACCAGATCACCCATCCATTAGCAGCTGTATTACTCTCTACTCCTCTTTGGACTTCTGATCTCTATCTACCATTACCTCCAATTATTCTTTAATTTTCTGTCCCATTTTATTCTCCCAAATGTTTAAAATAGATTGATCAAAATCTTTAGTATTTATATTAAGAGAAAAATCAAAAATCCTATTAAAATTTATTCACACAAGTCTCCCTTAGTTCTGCAAGTCACTTATGGTATGAAAGGTCCAGAATCTGGCCCAATACATGTCTGGAAAATTAAGAATCACCACACCAGCCTGTTTGCTTAAAAAAAAATTAAATAAATAAAAAAAGAGAACTATAGCACAGGCAACTTATCTCCACAAAACACACACATCAGTGATTGCATTCGTGTACTGGCAAAGCCGGAAGGTGGCTTAGGTCATGCATGTAATGTCAGCCTAAAAAAAAATGCTGTAGTCTGACAACTAAAGATCACAGAATCAATGAGGCTGGAAAGGGCCTTTGAGACAATCGAGTTCGACCTGTGACCCAACACCACCGTCTCAAGCAGACCACGGCACTAAGTGCCACATCCAGTCATTTCCTGAACATCTCCAGGGACGGTGACTCCACCACCTCCGTGGGCAGCCCATTCCAGTGTCCAATCACCCTTGCCGTGGAGAAATTCCTTCTCACGTCCCACCAACACCTCCCCTGGCGCAGCTTAGGACCATGCCCTCCCGCCCTGGCGCTGGCTGCCCGGCAGAAGAGGCCGCCCCCCATCCGGCCCCAGCCTCCCTTCGGGGGGCTGCAGAGGGGCCCCGTTCCGGCCGTTCCCGCCGGCTCCGGCACCCGGGGAGCCGGGGCGAGGCCGCGCCGCCCGCACGGCCACTGCCCCGGGCCCGGGCCCGGGCGCGGCCCCACCCCGTGCGCGCAGCCTATCGGCCTCGGCCACACCGCCGGGCCCCGCCGCCGGGGCCGCTCCCTCCTTCCCGCACCTGCTGGGCGGGGGAGGGGAGCGGGAGAAGAGCCCCGAGCGGGGCCCGCCGGCCACCCCAGCGCCGCCCTGCCCCAGCCGGCGCGGGGAAGGGAAGGGCAGCGGGGAGCCGCCGGCTTTTACCAGGAGGAGCAGGAGGCAGCCAGGGTCAGGCAGGAGCGGGAAGATGGCGGGTCTCATGGTAGATCGGGCGCCCGGGAGCGGGGAGGGGAGAAGCGCGGCTCCCACTCTCCGCGGCGGCGGCGGCTCCTCCACTTCCCCCGTCGCCAGGAAACACCCGGACAAGTTCCACCGCGGGGCCCCGCGCTCCGCCGCGCGCTCCCGGGGCACGCCGGGAACCGTAGTTCCGGGAAGGGGAGGGCGAGGAGGAGGAGAAGGAAGGGAGAGAGGAAGGGAGGAGAAGGAAGGAAAGGACAGAGATAGAGAGGGAGGGAGGGAGGGAGGAGGCGTGGATCCCAGAGCGCACCGGGGCTGCCCGCGGGGCGGCGCCTGGAGGCGGCGGCGCGATGAGGAGAAGGGCGGGGTGGAGGTGAGTTACGGGGCGCAGCTGCAGCGCCGGGCAGGGGAGAAGGGAGGGAGGGAGGGGAGGAAGGAGAGAGGGAGGCGGCACTCGCGGTCTGGCCGAGGCAGGGTTAACCCTTCCCGCCTTGGTGGCACGGGTGTCCCGCACTCTCTTCCGCTCTGGATCGCTCCCTGCCAGCCCCCAGAGGCTGTCCGCCTTTCCTTTGGATCCCGCCGTGTACCTTCCGCCGCCGGGACTGGGCACGCGGGTTTGGCCGTAGGGAATACGGGAAGGGGCATTTGGCCACCGTGCGCCTTGTGGTCTTCGTGCCCTCGGAGTTTGGGAGGAAACTTTCTGCCTGGAAGCCTGTGTGTGTGACGGGGCAGAGCGGCTGCTGGGAGGCTTGGAAACTTTAGCTTGGGTGGAACGTCATCCTTGATGTTTATCCCTTGGCGTTCCTACAGATTTGCGCTTTCTGTCGCTTCCTCAGTTGTAAATGCTCAAAATGAAGAACACCCAAAATTCAGGGCTTCGCCCTCTTCCAGTAAAACTTTGGACCTTGCGGAATACGTACATGCTCTGAGACCTTGCTGAGCTGTCTCAAAAAGATCACAGAAAGCTGCAGTTTGCCACATTTCCAGTATGTCACACTCCAGTATACACGAGTGTAAGGAGGGAGAAGGGTGTAACACCATTTAAAGGAAAATCCTTCACATCAGCATTTTTCAAGTCAAGACTGGCTTGGTTTCAAAGAAAGCCTGACAGACTCAGACTTCGTGTGGCCCTGGAAAAACCTTGTGGCCTGTCAGTTTCATGAGCTGCAAACTGCTCTCACACACATAGGTATACATACAGGTCATGTCTTTTTTTATAGTCTGAAATTGAAACTTGGCTTTTATCAGTTCTGCTATGACTGCCTTAAGAGCTTGTGCTCTTTGATCTGTAGAATGAACATCTTGTGCACTAACTCACATTTGAAAAACCTTTGATATTTTTTCAAAGCTCAGTCTTCACTTGGAAACTGTATCAATAAAACTTGATAGCGTGATTGTGCTATCATGTTTAAATTTTAACAACCTCATGTTTTGCTGAATAGAAAAATAATGTGGTTCTTGCTATCTGCGTAATGCAAAGTAGACATATCGTAGTTTGGTGTGAAATTTCACACACCTTGAAGAGGCCTTGGTGTCCATGTGAGTGTCTATGAGTCCCTTCATTTTAAGTGACTTGAGGAGGCTAATATTTTTCTACATGTTAGCTTAAAGAACAAAAGTGAATTATTTACTTGATTCCAGTAATATGATGCATATTACAGATAATGCCAATTACGTAGTATTTTATAAGCAGATATTTTACTTATTTCTTGATTATTTTTTTTACTAAATGTCTCATTTTTTTTGTTAATGAGGATCTTAATCAAGCAAGTCTTCCAGACAGCAGTTCATCTGTTTGTTATACACATGAGAAAAATACCTGAGGAATGTTACAAATTTTCTTTTTCTAGTCCCTCTTAATATTTCAGAACTTCTCTGGTGCAGAATTAGCCCGTTCAATGAAATCATGATACATTACTAAGAATTGCTTAGTAGAGATAAAGGGCTTGCTGTAGAGATAAAGGGTTGCTTCTCTCACCTATGATTGCTAACACTTTATGCTGAAGTAACTGTTGTTTTCATCTGGAAAGTATGAATATCTTTTGTTATTGTCTTCTGTATGCAGTCAGTTTTATGGGAAAATAGTGGTTGATGTTATTGGGATGTTTCTGGTGCTTCACTAAGTTCTTTGGTATTGGCTGATTTTTATGCTGCTGTTCCTGGATTTCTTATATTTTAGTTTATTTGTTGAGAAGTAAAATGTGAAGAAAATGGAGGAACTAGATAGGAAGATCTCCTGAGAAAATGCTTTTGCAGGTGCTGGGATCCATCAGTGCTGGTCACTTCCTAAGCATCACCTCCTAAGGGCACAGGAGCTGGCAATTCCAAAACATTAAGAAGTCAAGCACATGAGGTAGAAGGCTGGCTTGGCTGAGCAGGGACCTTCTTTTGGAGCTAGTGGAAAAAAAGGTGTATGCTCAATGGAAATAATGTCAGGTGACACATCAGGTGATGGAATCTTTTTGGATTTCAGTTAAGCTTTCAATACTGTCTCTCAGAGTATCCTCCTGGACAAAATTTCCAATACACAACTGGATAAACACATCATGTGACGTGTGAACAGCTGGCTCACAAGTCGGGCACAAAGGGTTACAGTGAATGGGGTGACATCAGACTGGGGACCTGTCACTAGTGGGGCTCTCCAGGGCTCCATCCTCTGCCCTGTGATTTTCAATATCTTCATTATTGACTTGGATGTGCAACCGGAAGGGATGCTAAACAAGTTTGCAAATGATACAAAACTGGGAGGAGCTGTTATCTCCCTCGAGGGCGAAGAGACCCTGTATGAGAGACCTCAACAAGTCAGGAGACTGGACAATCACCAACTGTGTGAAGTTTAACAAGGCAAAGTGCCCAATTCTGCCCCTGGGTGTGTGGACAGACTGAGGAATGAGACGCTAGGAAGCAGTGCTGTGGAAAGGTCCTGGTCAGTGGCAAGCTGAACATGAGTCAGCAGTGCCCTGGCAGCCAGGAGGGCCAACCCTGTCCTGGGGAGCATCAGGCACAGCATCACCAGTGGGGACAGGGAGGGGATTGTCCTGCTCTGCTCTGCTCTGCACTGGGGCAGCCTCACCTCCAGTGCCGGGGGCAGTTCTGGGTGCCACACTGTAAGAGGGATTTTGAGCCATTAGAGAGTGTCCAGAGGAGGGCTGCAAAAATGACACAGGGCCTTGAGGGGAAGCCACATGAGGAGAAGCTGAGGTCACTTGGTCTGTTCAGCCTGGAGAAGAAGAGACTGAGGGGAGACTTCATTGCAGTTATAACTTCCTTGTGAGGGGAAGAGGAGGGGCAGGCACTGATCTCTTCTCTGTGACAGGACCAGTGAAAGGACCTGAGGAAATGGCCTGAAGTTGTGTCAGGGGAGGTTTAGGCAGGATATCAGGAAAAGGTTTTTCACCCAGAAGGTGGTTGGGCACTGGAACAGCCTCCCCAGGGGTTGTCACAGCACTGGCCTGGCAGAGTTCAAGAAAAGTTTGGACAAAGCTCATGGCACTTGGGCATGCTCACTGCAGGGCCAGGAGCTGGACTTCAGTGGTCCCAGTGTGTCCATTCCAGTTCAGGATATTCTGTGATTCTATACTGCAGGACTATAAGCAGTTGATGCTTGATAACAAACATTATTGGTTACTGAATTAAAGCATGCATGGCAACATTCTGAAGAACAGTCTGAATTGTAGAGAAACACTTTATAAACTTTTGCTAAGCTTGTGGACTGAAATCTGTGTTTAAGGCAATGAAACTACAATATATAGGTATATATTTCTTAATGAAGGCTTTTTTTCTGGTGAATTTTGGCTAGAGGTAGATTTAATTCACAGATAAGCCCCATGTTTTTTCTTTTCTGTTTTTAACAGAAGTTTATTCTCTTTAGCATTGTTTGAATAATGTTAATCACTCATTATGAAAATAATTCTGTTTTATTAACGTAGTTTTGGGTTTTTTTCCAGAACTGAATTTCCACAAAAAATGTTGGTGGCACAGATCTGACCTATAGTAATACCTTGAAAGAGTATGAATATTTCAGCAAACTGCCTCTTCAGTGGTTCCTCATTAGCATCTGAAGTGCATGCTGCTGCTGTTAATGGAGATAAGAGTACCCTCCAAAAGCTAATAGCAGGTAAATGTTTTCATTGTAGATGCATTTGGATTACTTCAGGACTGAAGCTTTTTGGGTTTGACTTACAGCTCTGATCTTTAAGATATTTTTGATTTCTTGATTATATATGCTTCTAGTATGTGACTGATTTTTCTTACTTTTTTATTACCTGTTGCCTTTGATTGGTACTTCTTTGTGAAGTAAAATAGAAAATTGGTAAGTGATAGAACCCTTTCGGGGAATTTGGAGTTCTGGAGAAGTGCTTCGTGCTGAAATACTTTGGCTGCAAATGCTCATTTTTTGAATTGCTTTTTGGGAAATTTGATAAATGTGTTTTTACAGAAAATTTATTATAGTTTCTGAAGTCTTGTCACTGTGTAGTATTTGTGAACAAAATGAGCCAGCCTTATTTGTTACTTGGATTCTGATAGACTGGCACTGTTTCTCAAGAGAAATTAAAGGTAATGAGGGAGTCTAGTCTAGTCAAATCCCATCTGTTCAAAAGCTCAGGATTTTGCCTCTCCAGGAATGATATGGCGTTCTAGGCTAATAGTTTTCAGAAGCAGTATATATTCTGTGTTCCAGAAACAGTCTTGCATGTATTTGGAAGGCTGCCACATGATAGGTGAAGACTTGGATTTTTCAGAGCTTGTGATTAAATGCAATTCCAGGTGATACTGAGAAGTTCTGTTTGCTCAGCGTTTTTTGGAAAATCCTATTGCTGGAGCTTAGCAAGGTTGAAGGATTGTGAAATAGTAAGAAGTACAGTCTGTATTGATGCCATTTACTGTCAGTTTTAATGTGTGTGAAGCATTTAATGTCAATAGCATGAAACCAGCAGTCAGGTTTCTTTATGAGTCTTCTTGAAGGCAAGGTGAAGACCTGTGTATGTCTGTTGTCCAAGCTGTACAGAAAGCAGTAAGGGTCTCTTCTTTACAAGGTGTACCTAATTTTCTCAAAATAGAACTAGAACTGATCTGACTCCAACAGGAACGCGTTTGAGGAAACTGACTTTATAGAAGCTGCACTTCTTGAAAGTCATTCTTTGTTGAGCCAACAATTTTGTTATGTGATGGTTCAAACATATACTATTTGCATATAATGCTGTCTGTTTGCTCTTTTAAAAAACATTTTATAAACAGCAGATGATACAGAGATACCTCGAGAAATCTGCGAGGTTCAACTACAAAGTAGTTTTAAATACCTGAGTTTCTAAAAACCCATTCTGCCTGCATGTGGAGGTGGAAAAATCTGGACTTTCAAATCCTGAAGAAACAACAAAGAATTTTTTCTAACTTCAGTGTGTTTTTGTTAATCTCAGAGCCAAAAGATACATTTTTGGAAACATGAAGGAAAAATTATTTCTTGTTCCTGGTACATCTTGTCAAATATACCACAAAACAGCCATTAGAACCAGATAAGGAAATTGCTCTTCTTTTAATGATAATCATGCAGCAGCAAGATAAAAATGCTGTTTTGCTTTTGCAGGGGAGAGAAAACTGCACAATCCTTGTAGCATTTGCTGTACTAGCAAAATTTGGCTTTTCTGCTTTGCCGTGTTTTGACAGGATATGACACAGACCTTACTTTTGCCAGAACTGGACCAAAAACGAAAAAAAACCCTACAACCCAAAACTTCACGTATTGCCTAGCAGAAGAAGAATGCATTAGAGTAATATTTTTAGCTGTTTACCAGTCACTGTTGAAAGTATAACTTGGTGCCAGAAGCAAATTGAGCAATTGGTGCTATTCACTGAATTTCATGACTGCACTCAGCAGCAGCAGCAGCTAACTCAGGACAGTGCTCCAGCATTATGTGTGCTGTGTGTGCTGGACTGCTTAACAACACTTTTCTAATACAGCCAAGCTTTGCCTCTTGGATACATAGCTAGCGGTGGATGCAGCGATGGGAAGTCTTGACTTTCTCCTCCTTTCAGGGAGGACCTTTAGCCCCTAAATTCATTATTACTTTCCTCTTCGTGCTTTCCCTGTTCAGTTATTAACATAGGAGGGGCATAGAGGCTGGCCAAGAGGTCTCTTAGAGCAGCCCCTCAAACCTCTTTCATGATTTTTCTTTCTGCCACCTGTAGCTTGGTGGAGTATGTGTGGCTGTATACAAACATAGATGCTTTATTTGCATGTAATTAGAGTATGGAGGAATTTTAAAGGAAGAGGTGTTTGGAATAGTACAGTGTGTTCTGGATAATGTGTTCTTTTTGACACCCTGTGCCAGAAAGAACACAGACAGAGTCAAAGGTAAGTAGAAAATTTATTTAGAGAAATACTTTGGAACAAAGTATCTCTGTATGTTAACCGCTGCTAATGGTTAATCGCAGGACTTTCTAAAAAGCCTGTGGGTTAAATGCCATAAAGTACATGCCAAGTGTTAATTGTATAACCAGTGTTCTAACAGAAGTGTGCTAATTGTTGGCATTGCATGAGTTGTCCTGTACTGTATCATGTTGTTTTAGAATTGTACATTCTTGGGCTTTGGGGAACGCTCACAGTGTTTTCTTTCCTGTGTTTTACACAACACTGAGCATGTCTTTAATTGATGGTTCTTCAGTGTTAAAATCCATCTGTGTGATTTTGATCCTAGGGGAAAAGCAAGCAAAAGTTAATTTTGTATTTGGAGGATAATTTTCCATTTTATGCTTTGGGAAGAGGCATCTAATTGTTTTAATTGTTAAAAAAAAAAACATTATAACAATTGCAATGTTCATTGTACTGAAGTGTCTGTTCAGTCCAGCTCCTCATTCTAACACCCTTATCATTGCTTGCATGCAAATGCTTCTAAATCTCTGATGTGATGTTTCATTGTAAATTTTAACTAAACTATGGGTTACAAATATGCAGTTGTGTGCTATTGTTTGATCCTCCTCTCTACTTCTCTCTTGCCTGTTCTACATTGTGGGAGATAGAATAAATCTCAGGTATTACAGCAGGCAAGAATCTTGCAAGTGACAAGAAATGGCCTGTCTTTTAATAATTAGGGAGAATTCACACCCTCCTGCTGTCCTTTCTCCTTTTCTGGTTTGAAAAATGTATAGAAGTGTTAAGAGTCTGGTATGACTTCTTGCATAGAGTGTGAGGAGTTGATGAAGTACAGCTGTGAGAGCTAAATTTTGGACTTGGGCCCTGGATTCTGTAGTGTTCCTGACTTCTGTTGGCAATAAGCTTATGGAATGCATATTCTGGTGGGCTGAGGACTTGGATTCTAAAAGGGGAGGGACCTAAAAAAATTCTTTATCCGGCAGGTATGTGAAGAGAATTTATTTTTGCCAAAGCACATTTTAGGTACGCTGCTAAGGGAATGTTTTGAAGGTTACCCGTGCTTTCTTGATCGCAGAAGGTAATAATTTGCTGCAGCTGTGAAGTTCACAAGGCGGTGTGGCTAGTGACTTTCATCAGCTTAATCTCCTCTTAGCACCTGATGGTGATACAGTAGCTCCTAGCCCTTGTCCTGTCTCTTAGCTTAAGGGCAAAGACATCCTTTTAGGGAAATGCTCACAGGATTTTAGCCATTCTAAGGGCCTTATAGAGCCCTGGTAAACAACTGGAGAAAACCCACTGTTAGCTGAAGATAGTTTCTTTACCTTAAAAAACAGTCCAGGGACTTCATGCAAATTACTGGCATCAAGTTTTGAAGCTCTTGCTCATTTTTCCCTCAGACTGTATGCAGTCATGGAAACTCCTTGTCATCAGCTACATCACTTTTTGGGAACTGAAAATGAACATAGATGTCTGTTGCTCTATTTAGTTATGTTGCACTTGAGCTTCAGACCATTTTTGCTTGTCGTTAGTCTCTAATCTTTATGTATATATATCCTCTAACATTCCGTAACAGAAAGGGGGCTGGAATTTGAGAGAAGTATGCTGGTTTTGGACACTGCTGATTTAAGGACCAATGTTATCTGAGCATAATAAGCCCATGTGCTTGTGTCTTCTTGGGAGAAATGAATGTTTATGTATTTCTCTTAATATATTTGAGTGTTCAAGTCCCATCAGCTTCAAGCAATTTAAGGCGCTGTTGAGGTTATGTTAAGACTTAGCAGTGAAATGTGGTTTAGTGATATTTAAGTGACCATGTTGAATTAATACTGGAAGGGCACCTGACTGTACTTAGTTAATTAGAGAATCTGGCTTGTTGGTTGGGAACAGTGACATGTTAAATTATGCTTGGGACCACAATATATGCAGAGGGGCAGGCTAAATAGCAGTGTGAAGGTGAGTATAATAATGCAAAAAGGTGTTCAAAAACCCTCCTGTTCCTGAGAAAGCTAGATGTAGGTCAGTAGAACACTTCTCTCACATCTCTCTTTTGGTTGTTTGCTTGTTTTGGTTTTTAGTAAATTGCTAGTGGTATAAAAATTAGTTGTAAAACCAGTGGGTTGTCAAGGTAAAGTGACAGTCAGAGAAGACAAGGCCATGGGTGAAGAATAAAAAGAATTTTTCTATATCTGTATCACAGAGGAGTTTGGAAATGCTCTTAAAGTGGTTTTTTTTTTTTTTGCAGAGCAAAAAGACTTTTCTCAATGCAAATCACACTTTTCAAGGCAAAAAAATAAGTGTTACAGAGTGAATCGTGTGATTGACATGGTATTCACTCTATAGTTTTAAAGGAACTAAAAAATGTACTGAGTGAGTAAATGATTTCTCTGACTGGCAGTATCCTACTTGACAGTGTTTTTTGTAAGTGGCTTGATTGGTAGGGAATGAATTTTAATTCTTGATATTCCCCTTGATTCATATTTAATCTGCTTGATTCTTCTTCTGGGTGAATCAATAGAAATTATAATTAAGAATAAAATTACTGGATATGTAGATAAGTATAATATGCTGGGAGAGAGCAAAGACTGTGTAAAGAAGCAGCATGTCTCTGCTGGAGTGCTTTTGAAGCATCAACAGTCACGCAGACAAAGGAATAATTAAAAAGCAAAACTAACTTGCCTGTAAAATTCAGTGTTCCTTGGGTAATTGTAGACAATGTTGCTCCGTTGGAGATCTGGAGAATCTGGATGCATGGGGTAGTTGATACCCATGAAGTTAAAGGTGCTTTCCTTTATGTGGTGACATCATGGAAATAAGAAACTTCATAATGAAACTGCTTTGTTTGGAGGGTTTTTTGGAACGTGAATAAGAATAGTGTTTTGACTTTTTTTAAATAGAATCTCAGATTACTGCCTTACTAACCTTACCAATTCAATAAAGCTTGAGAAGTATTTTAGTAGTTTCCATACTGTAAGGTACCCTGAAGTAAATAATGATATTGATGTAATATTGACGTTTATGCTTTTAAAATAAACATTACTGTGAATAGGCTTCAAATTTTGTTTTAGTTACAGTGTTTACAGGTTTCAGGAGGTCTATTTGGTTTCTGTAGTGTTGATATTTTTTAAACTAATCTGTGCAGCTGAGATCCATGTAACTATTTGAAAATTATTTAGTTAGGCTACTGGAATGTTACTGGTGATAGGTATATTCATAGAACTAATGTTTTCTGAATGGACTTTTTTTCTGTAAATGTATTTTGAAATATTCTGTAAATGTCAATAAAAGTAGGATAAAATGTAGTAACTCTTGAGTTTATCACATACTCCATTTTTTGCTCACCCCAGTCAAATTATAATGAGATACCTGCTGTTCATATTATAATAAGATTAATTTTTAATAAAAAAGTACTGGTTTTAGCTAGATACTAATATACTTTACTGGTTTAACTGGGCATTTTGTTTTGTTTTTGTTTTTTTGTTAAAGTAAACTCTGAGCTGAAAGATAAAGAGGACCAGTTTGGAAGAACTCCACTTATGTACTGTGTGCTGGCTGACAGGCTGGACTGTGCAGAGGCATTGCTGAAGGCTGGAGCTGATGTTAACAGAGCTGATCGCAGCCGAAGAACTGCTCTCCATCTTGCTGCACAAAAGGTAATTACTTTATTAGTGTTTATAAAGTTAGGGCTTTCACCACAGCTGTGAGGTGGGCTGACCCTGGCTGGACACCAGGCACCCACCAAAGCTGCTCTATCCCTCCCCTCCTCAGCTGGACAGGAAAGAGATAATATAACAAAAGGCTCATGGGCTGAGATAAGGGCAGGGAGAGATGCCTCACCAGCTCCTGTCACAGACAAAACAGACTCAGCTTCGGGAAATGAGTTTGATTTATTACCAATCAAGTCAGAGTAGCATAATGAGAAATAGACCCAAACCTTAAAATCATCTTCCCCACACCCTTCCTCCTGGGAATTCTCCACCTTACCCTGCAGCCAGGGGGATGCCATCAGTTCATTGCTGTCTGTTTTTCCTTCTACGATCTCAGTCTACTGTACTGTCCAGTTACATTGTCCCACTGAAGAAGTGCTAAAGGAAGTATTCAACAATAAAATAAGAGGTGATTGAAAGTATAACTTCAGAGCTGCAAGAAATTTTTTGAGTGTGGTCAAGCCTGGGGGAAGTATCTACCAGTCTCTCCACAGGAGACTAAGCAGGCTGCTGATGGGGGAAAAAAAAGGGAGCGGCTTTGGTGGCTAACCAAGACATTTGAGTTCATAAACTGTGAGAAATACTCCACAGAGAAGATTAGGAATTCAAACTGAAAGAAACAGCCTTTTATTTACTATTTTTGTTTCTATAGTGTGTTTAAAACCGTAACTGCTCAAAAATTAACACTTTTTTTGCCTGTGTTAGCTGTCTTTTGGTACCAGTTAGAGTGCCTGCCATGATTTTCATAGCAAACCATTTCCACATGTATCTTGTCACCTGTTCGTAATCATTCACATTTTTCAGATGTTTTAGTACAATCTGCAATTTTTTTGTTATTTTATTTTAATTAGGTTTACATAAAGGCAGCAATAGTATGGTCATGATATTCAGTAAGGAGCAGTTAAATAGAAAACCATCTTGGGAAGACTATAATAAGGTGATATTCTCCAGGTACCTCTGCATGGGAGTCCATAGGGACTGTGTGGTCTGTGTTACTGCATCCTTTACAGGGAAATAAAGTGTTGTAGGTTGTAGTTGACTTGAAGTGGGCTAATTCATCTGCTTGGTTACATGCCATTACACTCTGATGAAAATAATTCAGTCGTCACCATAACCTTGTTTGCAGAGTTAATTTTGTATTTCTAAGGGACCGACCAGCTTACTGTTAATATTGTTTCAAAGACAGGTATTTCGTAAAAGCAGCAATGTCAGAGATTTGAAAAATTGCTTTAACATACTTTACTTGCCTGGTATTCATATAGCATTCAGATTTTATGAATGTGATAGACACGGGAACATTTTAATTAAGTTTAATTAGAAACTTAATTTTAAAAATTATGGTTTCCCCAGATTTTAAAAATACATTTTAGCATATTAAAACAATATAAATTCTTGTCTAAATCTTTGTCTGAATATTCATATTGTGGATATTTGTATTACAGCAATTCAAGGCAAGAGAGATTCTGCCTTGGTGTAATATCCATTTACAGCACGTGTTCTCTATTTCCTTTGTGCCTTGCTTCAATCCTGAAAGTGCAGGTTGTAACCATGGGATACTTGGACCATCTTAGATGTCTTTTCAGTTGACAGTGCAGGTGAAAAGGAAGGTAAAGCAGCATGAGATAAAGATTGTGGCAGTAGATTTTGTATAGTCACACACTTATTCTGTAGTGTGCTAGTTAGATGGGATTCAGCCCATAGCTAAAAGTGGTCAGGAAACAGCCCTTGCAACTGCTTTTTATTTGCCTCACTTAGCTGTCCTCTAAATTCTCCTCTCTGTCTGCTGAGCAGTTACTAGCTATTGATGCCAGCTTATGAAATGAACATATCCTGTGTGTAAAATTTTGTCTGTAGTCTTTTCACATTAACATTTTAAGCTCTACATTTCTGGCATGAGTGTCTCCTGAAAAATACGTAAATTTAAAATTCAAAACAACTTAATGTTTCATGTAGTTTTGGCTGTTTAAATAATATTTTGCATTCTGCTTATTTATTGCTGATACTTTTGGTTTATATTCTAATTTTTTTTTCTCCAAAAAGAAAATTTCTCAGTACAGTTGACTTTCAGATAGAAAAAGAAACATGCTCTGAGATCACCCATTTCCAAAGTTGTTTTGTCCATGTTGGTTAATCATGCATATACATATTTTCCAGGGCCACTGTATGGTTTTTGTTGTGTTCAAGCTTGTGAGTCAGTAGCTGTCCTGTGCTTCATCAAAAACAGGTTCACATGACTTTATAAATCCCTGTTAATTGGTAGTCACAAGTACAAGCTGTTTAGAAGGGCTTTAGAAGGGCACTTGGAGATTCAGATTCCTAAATTGTACTTGTGTTGCATCCTAATTTTCCTTTCCTTTGGAGGGAGAAGGTTAAGATTTACAGGCCTTTACATACAACCAGTGAAGAGGTAGGAAAGAAAAGACACTTCTTTCTACCCTGATGCTAACTAAAGCAGATGGAGGTAAAATGAAGTAAGGTTTCCTGAGTCAGAACCTTCCTCTCTAAGTATCAGGATTACTTTTGCTGTTCTTTACTGTCTCTTTGAAGGGCTTTTTGGGACACCTTGCTTATCAGATCACAGCAGACAGACATTCTGAGGGCTTGAGTTTATTGCCAGAATATCTGAGACTCCTTAGGTCATCATTCTACAGGCTGCCTTTACATGTCCCTTTGCACTTGTTCTTCTGAAACAGTCTTGCAGCTGATTTGACAAAAAATGGTCTCTGCTGCCTTTCTTTGGGAACCACAGAGCTGTCTCAGAGGCAAAGAGTTCGTGAGAAAATGCTCTTCTAATGCCAAACAGAAGCAATGATTTAGCTGTCTTGGACTGAGGAGAGCTGAATGTCTTCATTCGTGTATTTGAATTCAAGATGGTGTCTCTGCCATTAGTAATCCTGGTTATCATAAAAACAGTTGGTTTTGTTCTCGGCAGGATGAGATGAAACTGTTCCCATTTTTCTCTCTGGAGATTTCACTGTAAGAGAACTGCCAGTTCACATCTTTCAGTCCTAGTAAAATTGTTTGTGGGAATTTTAATCCCTATAATAGAACAAACATTCAGAAATGTGTCATTGACCTGAATTCGGTCATAAATCATCAGTATTAACTAAAATGAATTAGGACTGTAATAAATGAAAAGCTAGGCTTGCCAATACATCAAGCAATATAGCCAGTTTATTAATCTGTTCAGTGAAAGGGTGAGCAATGACAGCGTTGGGTGCGCGGGGGTCTCTACCCCAAGCCACGCACAAATCCGTTCCCAAGCAGTGGTCTTCTCACACCATTCTGGGCACTTCACTTCCCCAAGTTTTCAGTTATTTTCTACTTGTTTTTCTCCATAATCAGCAGTTATGATTTTTGAAGGTCTATTGGGAAGGTGGTCCGAGATGGTCTTCTGATGTTTCTCCAGTCTCTCACTCTTCTTTTAAAACATCTTTTTCCGCTAGCATTATTTTTGTTATACAGTTTGCTTAAGCAAGCATATATATTCTGTCAGTCAGCATACATTTTGCAAGCTTTTTCTTGGTTATTACGTAACTTAAGCTAGTAAGCCCCAACACCTGTCTGCATGGGGCCCCTCTCTCTTATTACTTACTACAAAACCTTAAAAGTCAGCATGTTTCAAGATATCTTTGTAGGGCCTTTCAGTTTGTTAGTCTTACTTCCCCTTATTAAAGGATTGCAAATTCTTTGCAAATACCAAAAAAACACAATTTATAACTTGTACAAAGAATAGTTTAAAACTTATACTACAAGATAGTTTAATTACTGGCAAATAATTACAATTTTGTTGTTACAACAAGCTGTTAGTTAAAAGCCTACTGTTGTTTAGTTGTCTTGTTAAGCCCCACTTCCATGCCTTACTTAGCTGAAAAACACTTCTTTATAATAATCTCATGGTCTTTGTCTACATTGCCTGCAGACACACATGCTATTTGACACAAGTCACAACTTAAGTTCTCACAGAACTTTAGTTGCTTTTTTATTCTCTAGCGTAGATTTCTGGTTGGATAGGACTTAAACGAGCAACTGTAACACATTGTGCCATTAACACTTGCACTACTAGCTTCTGACTCAACCTGTGTGAGTTGCAAACCTGGCTGTACTGGGTGAGTGTGTGTATGCATACACATGCGTACATATCAGCTCTACATTCTATTTTATTCTTAGCATCCACCTCTCTGCAAGTGCTTCCAGCTATTGTCTGCAGAATAGGAGACAGCCTATGCTACCATCATGTTTGTTTTTACTGTTATATAAGGAGTTCATTCTGTAAAAGCATTTCTTCCAGTCCTTCAAAATGCCAGCAATCGCATCCAGTGTTCAAACTGCAGATTCTTATTTGTTGTTAGTACAGAGTTCTTCCAAAATTATAGGTAAAGATTTCAGCACTATCCATATGGTCATATGAATATGGATATGGTCATATGAATATCTGATGTGGTAGTTTCACAATAGTTCCTTAATCCTTTTTCTGTTCCTAATGGCACCTCTAAGTCCTTTTGAAGTGGTTTCTTCGTTACCTGCAGTTGTGCAGTTGATCTAATCCCTATATTCTGGTGCACTCCAAGTGCCGTTGCTTTGTTTCACAAATGTCCTGGAAGACATCTTTCAGAGCCATGGTTTGTCAAAAAAGCTCTATCTTAATTTGGGTATCAATAAGCAGTTCCAGAATTTTTGCACTTGATATAAAAGCAGTTCATGGTCTCTACCAAAACTATTTCTGATAGCGTACCTAGGCAGACTGGCCAGTGCTCTTACATGTTCTTTCTGTTCCAAGGGTTTGAACACAGGTAAGAAGTGAAGGTGATGTGATGATTTCAGTACCTCTGTCTAGTGCTATTTTAATAACCAGGCCGTATTAATGAGGAAACTCATGTCTCGGAACTCAGACACTTGCTGTGTCATCCTGGCCTTGCCATGCTTCATTCACATGGCTTTTGTCACTGGAGCATGTCTACAAGCAATAGTTAGGTGAAAAGCTGCCAAGTTCTCATCTCAACAAAAGATTCTTATAATCTCTCTGTCTCGGACTTCACTAGTAGTATTCTGAACTATTTGCAAGAAGTTAGGCTTAAGATATTCCCTTACTTACCTTGTCACCTTTCTGAGGTTAAGCATTCTCATACCTTGCTTTGCAGAAAGTTCCTGAAATTAGTAAGGCAAGGCCAGAAATTTCAGCTCTGCTATTAGAAAGACTGATGCTTTTTGAAAAACACCTGTGGTTATATATTGATAGGATAACCTTTGATGAGTGGGTGCTTCATGCTAATAAGTATGTTCTTAATGGTTAGGCTTCTGTTTAGTGATGGGCGTCCTTTGTATTACAGCTTGCAAGTTTTATACATCTGTTGGTCTGAAAAAGATTTTTAGCTTGAATAAAGAGATAGTTTAAATTTCTGTGTGTTTAAATGTAATGAGTATATCTTTCAATGGGAAATAATATACTCACAATGCAATGTGAGATGATGGGCTGAGAATAATCTCATGCAACTAAAAATTTACATTGTGGACATCTACATATAAGCTAGTCATGTAGGTAACTTAAAAGTAATGCACTTGAGGGTGCAGTCATTCACCCTAGAGTGAGATGAGTACTCTAGGGCACACTGACTAGCTAATTCTTTCTTTTAGGCATCTGTCTGATGTAGGTTTTCATGTTGTCAATGCTGTAATTGTGACAAATTAATCTCACCCAAGGCATACATTTTTTAGCAACTTGATTTCCAATTGTCTTTGACATGATCTTTCGAAGGATCTGTCTTTTTTTCATCAGCCTTATGATGGAAGTGATTCAATCTTTGTAGGCAGAAGGCCATGTAAATTAAGTTACTTGGTGTTTTTCCTTCTGGATTTTCTTCTGTTCCACTCCCTTGGTCTCTCGTTTCAAATGGACAGGTCTCATAAGCAATTTTTAAAGGGTGCACATGCCTTAAAAAAATAAGAAAAAGGGGGAGGTCATGTCATTAAGTTCGTAAAATTTAAATTAAAAGCAGTCAAACAAACAAAAAAACTTCAAAAATCCAAACCCACCAGAAAATTATATAAATTATTGCAGGAGTGCACCTGTGAGGATTGCCATGGGAGTTTCAGAGGGTGGTTGTGACTTCCTGAACACGGATGTAATTTACTGGGAACTGAAACTGTGACTGATTGCAACAGAAGTAGAATCATTAGCATAATTTGTCAGTGGTTTTACGCTGAGGAATTGTAGTACTATATGTGTACAGATTGTTTAAGTTGTAGAACTTAGATTATTGTGAAATAAACATGCTGTGGAGATTTGAGTACTGGGATTACAGTTTAACAACAGGCATTCATTTTCAATTGTAGGCATTTTGCATCTCTAGCAATTTGCTTCTAGTGTCAAACTGCAACTTTTTTTAACACCCACATGTAATACTTATGAATGGAAATGTTTCTGCATACCCAAAATACCTGTATACGTTTTGTCATTTATCTTTCATTAAGTAATTCCAGTTTAATTTAAGGGGGGGCGGGGGGGGGGGGGGGGGAACAAACCAAAACAAAGCAGGCCTGCCTCTTTCAAAATTTCTCACAGGGGATGCTCACTTATTAGCAATCTGTTTAGTTTGGGGAGTAATCTACCTGAATCTTTCTGACTACTTTAGGGGCAGTCTTTTTTGTTCATAGGGATAAAGGAAAAAATTCAATATTTTGTTGTTGGTTTCTAATAATATGCACTTAAAATAATCTATCAGGATGCTTAAATGTCAGGATGATATTACTTTTGGCTTCAGGAAGATTAATACAACCCCAGTGGGAAAATGTGACTTTAGAAGCGTTAAATATTGTGTAGCTTATTTATTTATTTGCTGACATGGTTGTTGATAAATGACATACATCCAGGATGCAGTTAGGAGTTCTGTGTAAAGTAGGAGGATATATTTTAATGGTCTTTGATTTTTCTTAAACTAGAAAAAAATTGCTCCTGTATACTCAGCAGTAGCAGTAAAGGTAAAGTAAAAAAAAGCCCGTGGCAAGCATTAGACATGGTAGAAAATTAGAAACACAAGGTAGTCTTTAGTTCACTTGTTTTATGAAAGTTTGTTTCAAAGCCTTATCTAAGGTCAGTACAGTCAGGTTAGTCCAAGAACTGCAAAAACAGAATGGGGTTTTCCCCCCTTTCTTGAGCAAATAAAAGGTGTTTGTATTAAAAGCCCTTGAATTAACATGCCTGGGAGAGAGTTTATACACTTTTCTCTTGTTACCTTTTCCAAGATGTATTTCCTGGAGCTGTAGTCTCTCAGATCTTTCATAGCTTTATTAGATCTGCGTAAAAGTGCACATGTGCTTCTAACTTTTCTTTCCCAATTTATGTAATGAAAATAAGTGATCATGTCAGAAACAATCGTGGCCAGTTCACGTTCTTTTTTTCCTCAGGCCAATAACCAATAACCTTTTTTGATGTTCCCCCTTAAGTGAGAGCTCATAATGAGTAATATTAATTCTATGAATGCAGGTTCATGAAATGTGAATGAGCTTTACATTCATTCAGTGATATTTTCATGTGAACATACAATTTGATTAAAAGTGAGAAATCGGAACACACCAGGATGTGAAACAGGAGTGTTTGCTGACCTGCCAGAAGAGGTGATTTTTTTTCACTATGTGGGACTGTAGTTTCCTCTGCAATTAATTAGGCCACAGACAATATACATGATACAAATGTTTTCTTTACTTTCCTGAACAGTGAGTTCTCTCTAGTGAATGCAGCCTGAAGTTGCTCAAGGGTGGAAGGCAGGTTGGTTCCTTGTGTGTGATTTGTGTGTGTTATACTACAGCTTATCTGTAGTATAAGCTGTCCTAGCTACCAAGGGGTTGGTACCATCCACGGTCTTCCCAACCCCTTTTCACAGCTGTGCAACTGCTCACTGGACAGTGAGTTGACAGAAAATGAGCTCTACAAAAGAAAATTAATTTTCTGCCTATTTATTACAAGGTCCCATGTTCCCAAATGCTTTTTGCTATTTGTTTTGATACTACCATTGATCTATGCTGCAATCTCTATTGAAATGGTTAAAAATAGCTACAGGAAAAATTTAAGAAGAGAAACGTCACGTTGTAACAGAGATCTGATTCCCAGTACGCTCCCCAAGAAAGTTGTGCTGTCACTTCTGAGAATGAACAATAGAAGAGAGACTTTGCAAGGCTGGAATTTCCTAGATGAACGCTGACATAATGAAAAATATTCTCAAAACCATAGATAGGAATTTTTGCATCCTATTTGAGCTTGGGAAGGACGGGAACCCTTTTGAAATAGGTGTTTCTGCGTGTGTGATAAATTGCAGCTGTGACTCTCAGGATCTCGTATGTCTCTCCTAATTCTGCTTTTGACTATTCTTTAGATTTCATTAATATTTCCATTGGCCTCTGCTGTGTCTTGATTGAGTGAAATTCAGGCACTACTTTGAAAGACTGATACGTGATTCTCATATATTCAGGCAGTGCATTTTCAGCTTGCACACTTTGTCATGTCTTGTAACAAGGCAAGAACATACACATTATTGTTTCCTCATTAAGTGTTAAGCTGCTGTAATCATATGGTATCCAGCAGTTGTCTGTCTCTACTGTCAAAATGTGGGTTAAAATCCAGCCAATTCTTTTCTCTGTAGAAGATAAAACTGTGGAAATACTGTTCTACATGTTAGGTTTCAGTTCACAGCAAATACTAAGGCATCTGAATCTGATTTCTCACTGGTTTTGTGTTAGCATGAAACCATATTTTAAGAGAAGGTTATAGAAAGATTTACATGCCACAATATTCTTTTGACTTGAAGTTCAAGATCAGAATTTCAAGCTAGGTCTCTATACAAATTTCATTGATAAATATGGTATGAATGTCTATAGTCAATGGCACTCATAGAGTTCATTTTTAAATCATTTTAGTAACAGTTGGATACTAAACTAAATTACTCTGGTAAAACATGTTTAAAAGTATTACTTGCAATTTGTGGCTACCTCCCTGACTACAGCTACTTTGCAGCAGACATTTTACATATGAAAGGAGTTATTGCATGGCTAACCAAAAACATAGCATCTGATACTGTCTGTGTTTAGGATTGGATGGTGAAAGAAAACAAATCTGGCTGAGATACTAAAATGAATTATTCTGTAAATATATGACAGATTTGCCCTATAGCCTACTGTAGACAGAGTGGTTCTATCTACTTTCAGCTGGAATAGCAGAATAGTATTTTCCCCCATTTAGAATAGTAGAAGTAAAAGCTGAAGGAGGATGGAGGATGTTTAAGGAGAGGGTTTGCAGTAGGAGCACCTATGGAGTATTTACCCCAGTAGGCTACCCAATAGTGGTAAGGACTGAGGCAGGCATGGACTGAGTGGTGTGTTCCCTTTGACATGCATTTGAAGTGTTGGTCTCCAGGTTCCTGGGGCAGTTGTTGACTGGCAGCCATCATTGTAGCATCCACAAAATTTAGAAGGATTTTGTTTTAATTGTGAGCTTGCAAACGTCATATAAACACAAAAGAAGAATAAATGCATCTCAGATTTTTGGGGAGATGTGTGGGTTAGTTCTTGCTCTGTGTAAGTAGTGTTCAGTATGATACTCAAAGAGGCACGTCTGGAACACAACTTGAAAAGTACAGTGGTGTGCCATTTCTGATTCTGACTTGTAATAGTGTAAAATATTCTCACTTATCAGGAATAGTGATCATAAACCAAATATTATAAATAAAGCTTGCAGCAGAAAAGTCACAAGTGATAATGGGTAGGCAACTCGTTGGTCTAGTAAGTCTAAATCTTAAGGACATTTACAGATTTTGCTGGCAAGATTAGGTGTCAAGAACAGTAATTTTTCTTCACTATTTGGCACCACCTAGTCCTCTAGCATAGCATTGTTGTGGTTTGTTTTTGTTTTTGTTTTTTTCTTTTAAATAAAAGCAAATTGGGAGAATGGTATGTGTTCCATTTCTCTTTAATCAAGATATATGTTAAAAAGAATAAGAGTCTGCTAAATAAGAACAAACCATACAGTGACTATAGCCTAGGATAAGCAGGAGGTTTGTAACCTAAACAATAAAGGAGTTTTTGATCCTGGAAAACTTGAACAGCTTCTGAGAACACTGTGAACTCACTGTCACCAGCATAGGCATAAATGCCTTTACACGAGTGAGAGTTTGGAAAGAGTTTGTTCAGTCTTCCCTGGTGGGGAGGGTTGGGCCAAGCCAGTTGCACCTCTGTAGGTCTCCTTCACATAGGTGCTTCTGTGGGCTCAGCATTAGGAATTCTGAACTGGTCTCCTTTTGGAAAGGACAGAAGGCTATTAAAATGTGTAAAATGTAAATAAAAATGTATCTACTAAACATTACTCTATGGTATTTGAAAATTACAATATTCATCTCTTCTTTGATCACTTAGAAGTGATCTATTTGGAGTACATTTTAGAGTGGAATAGTAATAATTACAAATTATTCATAGAAATGTTATATACTGTTTGAAATTTTATTTATAGGTTTGCTTGAGTTTTGTGAGAGCCAGCTTACCCAAATGTCCTGCAGGTTCAAGTTTTCTTTGGGCAGTGGTAGTCACAAAGGATCTCTTTGCCAAACTACTTGTTTAAATATCTGTATTTTGTGCTGTACTTCCCATAATTAAAGTGTTAAATCATGTGTGTCTGGTTGAAATTATTAGTAAGTATGTATTCATCCCCAGGAATATTTTGTAAGCCTAAGAAGTTAAAACAATAAAATACTACGTATTTTGATTGATTTTTTTTTTTTGACTAAGTAGATCTTTTCACGGTGTTTAGATTTCCTAAATTAATATTGTGTTGCACTTGCATATAGTTTCCTTTATCTGTGCAACCTGTACTTTGAGCAAGAACATTTTCCTCAGTTAAAATAGAATAGCAGATATTCATGTTTTATGTCCTTAACTAAAACTGTAAGTTTAAGTGAAGTTTTCATGTAATTTGATTTAATAATATTTTTCTGTTATTAAGTACATTCAGAAGCATAGGAATGTCTTGCTGGAAAACGTACTCCTTTTAGTGTAGTTGAGGAATCAGTTAATTAATTTTGGCAGGGCAGTATTAATTGCTTTTTAACTGCTTAAATAACTTACATATTTTTACTCGCATTATTCTTTTGGTTGCCTGATCTTAACAATGTTCCTGTGGTTGTGGTGTTTTATTTGGGGTTTTTTTGTCATGCTCTCTTCTATCGTTTGCTGTAGCAAACAGTCTCAATTTAGGGACTGTGCCTCTGATCTCACTGGTTTTGGATAGTACTGCCCTGAGAATAATAAATATTTTCAATTTGCCTCAGGGTGATGTGACTTGTGAGGTCCTGTGTCACTGGATACTGCATATTGTCCTAGAAAAAACAATAGAAGCAAATTTATAGTGATAAATTCAAATTATGTAGTCCTGGTTTCTATCACTCTGCTACAAAGAAAAAAAAAAAGTGTAGATGTTAAACGGAATAATGACTGTAACGTCTCTCTGTCATCTAGCACAGTATTATGATTCCTTTTGCAGTGATGCAGATCCTTGCCTCGATGTTTCCCAGCTCAGGCTTGGTTTTCTGGGGTTAATTTTCCCGGAGTGTCTGCCTGGGCTTTGGAAGAGCCCTGTACAAAGGGAGTCAGTACAGCCTAGCGGAGAGCAGAGTCATGAGCATTTGCATCTCTGGAATGTTTTTATTGACAAACGGTAGTCTGCTATTGACATTCGTGTCCCTTGATGATACTTCTATCCTAGCTTATCTTTGCTGGTCAAATGCCTTAATTGTTCTGGCCTTTAATTCAGTCAAAGTTGTTGCAGGAGTGGAAGAGAAAAGAGAAGGAACAGGTCTAACAGAGCATCAAGCTTGAGCTGTGAAGCTGCTGGCAACGATCAACCTGTCATAATGTTATGATTTGTTCATTTTTATACCATTTATTAGCCTTTACTTGTTGTGCCATTTGGCCTCCAGGGCAGATAAAGTGCTGTCTAATTTGGTAGGTTTGCTTCTGTCAGAGTGGCCTCGACAGAGAAGGTGTTAGCTGTAGTGACAAATAATCAATAGCTGTCGTTGTCATGAGGAACGTGAGTAGTTGGGCCTTTCATCTGGAGGATTAGAGGTCTAATTGGATTGAGAATAGGGAGGGTGAGCTGTTGGGTAACCCTGTCAGCTATGTTAAGCTGTCAAATGTCAGCTTTCCTGAAAGGAAGAAGGAATGGTTAGCTTTCAGAAACAAGGAAGAAGACATATGAAAGCTTTTTAAAAAGTAATAGATAGAAAAGTAGAATAGGCTAACATAGGCTTTAACCCTTCCTTGTTTAATTACGTATCTTTCTAGTTAATGAGGATGCGTGGTGTGCACTCCCTCGCTCTCTCTCTGAGACAGGCAGAATTTGTGTGAAACAGATTTGGCAGTGTTATACCAGATCAGACTGGTTTTATATCTTGAGAAAAAGCCAGTTAACTACTCAGATAGGGAATATAAATGCCAAAGATTATGACATGGGGGAGGAAAATGTCCATCAATGGAAGGAATCACTTAATAGAAGCTGTAAGGAAATCAAATATTTTATTTTCATATTTTGTTGTAAAGATATGCCAGTCTGATAATACCAGTGTATTTTTTTTTTTGAGATATGAGCAGCTGTTTCAAAGTTGCTGTAAGTAGAGTAAGTATTATGTTCCAGTCCTGCACTGGACTTAAAAATCATCAGTTGAATTTTGTCTGCATTTTCTTACTGTTGCATTTGATCTTTGCTTTCTGCCTATTTCTTGGAGAAAGATTTCTCTTGCTCTAAATAAGATAAATCAAATGAAAGAACCATTATGCTGGTAGAACAGATGTGCTAATATTTACCTTACCAGAATAAATAATAGGACTACATTTTAATGAAGGATTTGCTTATAAAACTACCAAAATTGTGGTTTCTTTATTTGTCATCTTTTTTTGCCACTTTCTTCAATGCAAGTCTTAACTGTAACCATGCCAGTATTCCCCTTCTCTAAGTAACACATTTGCCTGGAGATCTGTAGTACTTGGCCATAGTTAGCTGTATATAAAGGATCTGGAAATAGCAAGGTTTTTAGATGGTGGAATAAAGCTCTTTATTTTGCATCAGCTAATTTAACAAAAGACAATTTTATTTTTTACTTCCTTTTTTTTTTTTAATGGACTTGTAGGTATTTCAAAACTCAGATTTTTTTTTTTTCTTATGTGTTTGGTCATTTATTCTGAAGTAGTGGTTTTACTATCATTGTTTCAATTTGGATTGATTCCCCTGCTGCTCCCCTCTCTTCTGCAGCACTTATTGATGATCATCTGGACTTGCAACATCGTTTTTACTGGTGGTCTGCTGTAAATACTGGCAAACCCATCCTTAATCTCAGGTTTATCTTTGTAAATAAGTACAATATTGTAAGTATTCTAGAGGCAGAAATCTTGAACAGATTGTCTGATATCATATTTCAGTGGCATTATGTGTCAGAAATCATGGGGTTTTTATCCCTTTGAGATTAACTGCCATGCTCTCAAAGATCCATCTTTGTGTGAGAGCCTGCATTCATATGTGTTGAATAATTTTTGGGTTTGCAATTACTTATTTGGCAGGTACTGTACCTCTGTCATTTATTTTCTGATAATCCAGTTCTCCTGACTTACCTTTCTCTGCTTTGTTTCATTGCTTTCCCAGCTTGGACTTTATGATCTTGATATTTGTTTTTGAGTCTGAGTAATCTAATTTGAGCACATTTAACCTTCTGGTGTGAGCTACAGGATGGACAGATGAAGAAGTGACATCATAGCCTACTCTCACAGCTTGAAGTGTGCTGAAGGTTGCTGAGCTACAGGAGAAGTATTGTGCTGCTGTGGCCTGGTTGGCTTCAGTATCCATAATATCCATGAAGCTGACCCAGCATTTCTGCACTGTGTGGTTGTCTGCAGTGTAGACACGCTGTGATAAAATGAGCTTTTTCCTGGTTAATAAAATAAGCCCAGGCCAATTTATTATTAGTTTTTTAAATTATTTGTTTAGCTTATTGAAAACCTATCCGTTCCCCTGATCTTTTTTTTGCAAAGTTCTATCTTTTGTTTTACTTATTGTGATAAAAGGAGTGTCATAATTCAGTATCTTAATTTCTAGAGTTTTACCTAGCACTTGATATGAAAATCCTTACCCAGTATTTTTTTCCTAGACAGCGTCCTTTCCATGGCAGTGATCTGTGGTTTCCCCAGTTTTTCCCATTTTTTCTCCAGCTCAAACATCACTATTGGTGATGTTTTATTTCTCTTTTTCTCCAGCAGTATCACAGCTATTATCATTAACCTTATTGATTTATTTTCTTTGTACAAACCACTCTCTCCCATTTTCAAACTTGATGTAATTTTACTTCTCTGCATCTCTGTTCCACTGCTTGCTCTGGTAATTCTCCTCATTTCCTCTACTTGGCTTTATATCTTTTGCTACCATGCTTTCTGTGCTTGAAATAATCCAAGGAGGATATTGTCAGGCCCAGAATATATATATTGTATTATGCTCATCATGCCTCTCTTAAATAGTCTTGCTCTCAAGAACTTGTAATTTGAATCTGAAATTTCATTAGAATACTAAGGAATGTCTCCAACTGCAGTGATTTTCTAAAAGATTTTGCAAATATGGTTTAAGTGCAAACCATGGTGGCAGAACATTGAGAAGCTCTGCTTGTGTTGTGTTTCTCAGTGAAAAAGAACTAATTCTGCATAGCATATGGAATGATATCTTAAATATCTGTACAACCAGCTGGTAGAATTACTTTATTTTCATCTATTGAGTTCAGTGCATAATTTTGTGAGTAAAATTTGGAAGAGCTTCTGGACTGATGGCTCACCTATTGTTACTTTTTCTGATCTTTGCTAAGTCCTCTTCCATAAAAATAATTTTTCTGGCTACTATAAACAAATAAAATGATTTGTATTAATTTTTGAAGATTCTCAGTTACCAGGAATGAGTAGGTGAAGTGACTGTGTCATTAAAAAAATCATCTTAAATGAGTACTTAAGTCTGAAAAAGCTTTGGTGCATAACTTCAACTCAGAGATTTTGTTGCAAAGACCAACTAGAACTGAACAGGATACAAATATGCCCAGAAAAGACAAGTAATTTGTTCAGGCATGAGCAGTGCTTTTTCTATAAGAACATTATTCCATATCTCTTGGTATTTGTCTCTTTTACATTGACTTAATTATCCTGGGTTTCAACTGCTGGTTGTCTCCTACATACTGTTATCAAACAGCTGCCCCCTCCCTCTCATTTTGCTTTGTTCACAGGACAGGTGAAAATTTCTCCATCATTTGATCTTGAAGATAAATGTTATGCCTTAAAAATGGTACTTTCTTTTTAAACATAGGGCTTACAGTACTTGGAGAGTTACACTTCAGATCTGAATAGAATTCCTTTTGTTTCACTTACTGTTGTTCCTTGAGCATGTTTAGCATTGTGGCATCCCTGGGTGCACAAGAGACTTGTCCGGCTCTTCTCCCAGGACATTGATGTCTGCTGCCAAGTCTGTACCTTAAAAAGTACCTCTGCAGACAAAGACATTTCCCTGTTTGAGTGTCCTTTCTAAAACATCATTCTTGCATTAATTGCCCCTCTGCAGCTGACCCCATGACTGATCTTTAATGGTTATGAGAAGAAATATTGTTGTTGGGACTTAGAAACCACTTACTTGTTTGTGTCCAGATTTGGCACTGACAAATTAAAACAGGACTTCACTATTATTATCTCATCAGTTTGGTTTAGTCCCATTTTGTGAACTGTAGGGTGATTTCTGTTGGAATAAGATCTCTTTTTCCAGCTATTCTTCAGTAAAAAGGGAATATATTTGTTTTCACTGATTATGAATGTTTTTCTAATTTTAGGTGAATTGGTTTTGTGTTAAATATGTCCACATATGCTTCAATACATGAAGTACCAGGAACAGATAATTTTGAAACAGGCCACCTTTCCGCTGAAACCTCCAGGAATCTTCTGTCAGGTGTCTGACACATCCTTAATCTGATGCTCAGGCTTGTCATTTGAATCAATAGGATACTAGATAGGATGTCTTCAGCATGCAAGGCTACTGCTATAGGAGGTATTTGAAAAATAAATTCAGATCTTATGACCAGCCGCAAACTCCAGGAGCACTAATCTTTCATTTGTCTCTCTCTTTGTCTGTAAACAGTTGGTTAAATTGTTGATTAAAGAGAATTAAGTGAATCACACTTAAGTCAAAATGTTATGTATGAACTGCATAAGCAAATTCAGTTGCTGCCTGAAAAGCAGCAGCTAATGTCAGCATTTCATAAAATACAAAATTAATTTAACTTGCCTATTAAGATTCTAAATTTTCTTGTCTCTTTGTAGAGCACTTTGGAAGCCTCTTTTGTTACACATTTTTTTATTAATGAAAGATTAAGACAGAGTGCTACCAGCTTTTACTAATGAGGAATAGTTTTTGCTGAAATATTAACTGATTTATGTTATGGATATCATCTGTGTGTGTTCAGCCTTATGACGGGAACATTTAAACAGAGATATACACGAAAGGTGTGTTTTTTCAACATTGTTATTATGGTGTGGATTTGGGAAGGCTTTGCAACACCAACCTTGAATTGTTATTTTATCTGCCTCTAGTCTGAACAAAGAGAAATAAATCTAGTACTTTTATTACTGCTAGGATGCAGTTTGAGTAGATTATGAAGGCTTTGATTTATTTACCAGTACTGTAAGTAGATTATGGCTTCATTTTAAGTATCAAACATCACTGCAGTGTCTATAGAAACGATAAAATTATGCCATATGTAAAAGTAGCCTGAAGTGTCTGAATAATTATTTAAATTAAGAGTAAACCTACCTTTATTGTTGGTTGTTTTCAATATGGATTGTCTGTCTACTTCTGTAATAGTTCTGGAGACTTCACTGTGGCTGGAGACCTTTTCTCATCCAATAGAATTTGATAGGTAGACTTGCAATTGTTTCACATAATGGTTTGTTCCAGGACTTAATATGGTTTTGAAATATATTTAAATCACATAAAAGGCATGCATTTATTTGCAGATAAAACAGCAGCTAAAATAATAACAAAAAAAAATTCTGTGAAGCTGTACTCAAAAATGAGTGTATATGCAATGCTTTCACTTTGCAAGCCTTGTTCCTTCCAGCAGTCTGTAAGGACATGACATGCACATAGAGGAGAGCAATTAAGAAGTACAAGGCAGTAGTGACACAGTACTAGTCAGAGTGATGCTTAGTAGTAATGGCAATTAGTGTGCTTCCAGAATGAAATAATACTGCACAAAGGTGGGATAAAAAGACTTGGACTGGACTAATGGCTGTTACTTAGACTCGCTTTCAGGTGGAATTCTGTCATGAATTTTACTGTGATTTTTAACATTTTTGTTAGATTTTTAAAAGGCATACATCTGTTTCAGGGATATATTTTCTTCGTTTTGTTACAGTGCTCTCAGTTCAAGACAATTCAACTCAAAGCCATTAAGATGAGGAAAATGAATGTAGTAACTATTTTCTAGCACTTGTTTTTTGGGGGAGGAGGGAGTCAATACTTTCTGACAAATCTATCACATTTTTTGAAGTACAATATTTTTTGAAAGCTTAGTGTTTGATTCTTTATGGAGAGGTGGGCAGTGATCCTGTAAATATGGATGGTGTGTCTCAGCCTTTGTTGTAAATCCCCAGAGATTGTGTGTTGTGGGTACTTCTGCCTGAGTGACTTCAAAAGAACACTACAGGAAAACAAGTTCAGTAACAGTGGAAGAGATCAACTGGAAATGAGAATGCTAATTGCATTTTCATCCTCGAAGTGTTTTTTTTTACATGAAAGCCACTAATTTCTATAGGTAGACCATAACATTTGTTGCTGAAGAGCTGAGAACACTACGTAGGAGCAATATGTACAGGCCATGGATTAATGAGGTCAAAGGCTCTAAGATGCAAACACCTATTTTCTTTCAGCCTAGGCTGGGAAACAGTTTTACCTTGGCTTTTACAGCACTGGTCCATTGTCTTCCCAGTTGTATTCTTTAGCTGTGTGCCAGTTGATAGTTCTGTCTATTCCTATGGAAACCAAGAGAGTAAAGCCAATCTTGCCAGAGGCTTTAGGGAGAATTGCTCTTAGTTGAGACACTGCCTTGCTTTCAGTCAAAACGTCTGATAGTCAGAACTGGCCCCAAGTTGTGCTGGTGTTCCCCTCTGATATATTGCCTAAGATGCTTTGCCAGACAGATGAACACGTTCAGCTTGAGAACTGGTAAATAAGGTTTCTGTTCAATTGTCGGAGAGATTTTCTCCAGTTGAGTGTTTCACTTTTGAGTCTAGAATGCTGCTAAGGAAGTTGCTAAGAGGGTACTTGGCAAGATTAAACTCAATGTCAAAAATCAGTAATGTTTTTGTCATGGTCAACTTGAAAGGGTTAGTAGAGCATTACATATTTAAATCCATCAGTGGTTTGTTAGATAGAAGGCATGGCATCATCCTTGTCCACACAGAGGTAATAAAGAGCACAAATAAAGAGATTTTTTTTTTCCAAAGCTGCAGTCCAATGGATAACTGCTAAGTGTCATGTCTAAAGCAATAATCCTAAAGATTTTCTCTTATTTTTGTTTTTCAGTTACATTACAAGGAGTTAACCCTTAGTTAAGTAACTAAGTTAACTAACTAAGGGTTAAGTAACCCTTAGTTAGTGATAACCCTTAGTTAGTGATAACCCTTAGTTAGTGATAACCAGAGAGACAGCCTGCTACTTTGATGGTGACTTTACGAATTTTACCTAGAAACTGGGGTTCTAAGTAGCTATGTTGACTTTGGTTTTTTTCAGAAGCTGTTTAAACAAATTTACTGATATTCAAGAAGTGTAAGAATGGTGCAGTCATATACAGTGAAGGGTAGCTTTTACAGGGCTTATAGCTGTTGTAACCAGGCAATATGAATTCAGTTTCAGTGCATTAGAAAATAAAGAGTTCTAGTATTTCATGCATAAGTAAGATTTTAAAACACAAGTGCTAATGTATAAATCCAAATGATTCTTATTTGCAATTAAATTCCTATATCTACTTGCTAGCCTCTCTTAGTAGTTTTTCTTCAGAAAATTTCTTGTGAGATTTCTGGCAAGTAGGTGATAATGTAAGCGTATCAAAATACTCGTTTTGATGTATGGATTTCAGTTACTTTTGGAATAGTAGTCTGTTCTTATAGATATCAAATTAGAAGTATCATAGAACAGATTCTGTTTTTCTAAGTGCTTAGTTTGTTTCCTGAAAAGCTACTGAAACTGGTAGGTGTTGATGACAGAAGTCCACATTGTTCCAAGTGGTTTCTGACATTCTTAGAATGTGCTTCTTCACAAAGAGACACTAAAAGCTGAAACAACCTCTAAAGAAACCACATGCACAGCCCCTTTCCTTTCCAAAGTTATTAAAATATTTGGGGTTTGAAAATTAGTTTATTTTGTACAAAGTTTATTTGTGGGGTGAAGTGTCCTCTCTTCAGCAGCTCCTCACTGGAAAGAGAGTGAGCACATTTGTGTTTATAGTAAGATCTTCTGTAAGATCGAGTAGATCAAAGAGTGGTTTATACTCTGTGAAGATAAGCAGGTTAAATTCAGTTGCCGTTTTTGTTTTCAAGAGAAACCTCACGGATGTATTTATCTTTCAAAGGCTTAGCTAGCAATTAAGGAGTTCAAGTTTTTTGACTTTCAGTGCCTCTTGAAAGCATCTGACAGCAACGAACTGTTCTCAACTTTGGCTTTAGCACTTGTGCTAATCTGTTGGCAAAGCGTGTTAATGCAGCGCCAAGTGGCTGGTATGTTCTGCTTGGGTTTCTAAGGCAAAATCTGAAATACTTTCATGTTGTGCATATTTTACCTCCATGAGTGTCTGAGTGTACAATATGATAGAGTATTTGTCAATGTATAGTTTCTACTGGCTTTAGAAACTGATGTGTCACTATTAAAAAGTTTAGACTTTTTTGTGTTTCAGGCATAAGCAACAATTAAGTCTTGACTCCAAGTTCTAAGGAATCCTGGGTTTAAGAGGTTTAACTAAACTAATCTGACTCTTAAAAGAGCATAGCAAAACAGTTTTGGGTTTTTAACGTTTATTTATTTATTTATCTATTTATTTGTGTATTTGGGACAGAATGTGCTTCTCTGGAAAAGGTGGCCTGGTATGCTAAATTTCAATGTAGATTACCAGTTCTTAATCTGGATCTAAAGCAAATGACCAGTGTACATGAGTGAATATTTTTGCAATAACCCATGATATATGATGCTGTTATATATACAGCTCTACTGTCTTAAGTACTGTTGGAGAGTTTAAAAGAAAAATTAAAACATTAATAATATTTAAATATAGTAATAATTTTTAATGGTTGTATAATCACTGTCCATGCTATGATTGGTGTAGTATTAGAACAGGAGATTTTTTATCTTTGCAGTTAATTTAACTGTAATTATTTTGTGCTGTTCTGTTTGTGATAGAGTAAAAGTAACTGAATTATATATTGTATTCCTCTGAAGAGGATTTATTGATTGCTAAATAGTCTATCTTTTCACAAAAGATTGCTAAGAAAATTTTGCTGAAACGTCTTACATAAGTGCTGCTTAATTAATAATGAATATATTTCAACGATCAAAATTTAATAAGCTAATAAATTATTAATCTATGGTAGAGATGTATAATTATCAGATCTCTGAAATCCTTTCTGTCGTGGTTGGTGGACTTGCTGCGCTGCTGTCTTCAAACACACCCCTTTCAATAGGCTGACCTTTGTGCTTCTGATGTTGTGGAGGCCTCTGTTCTACCACTTGCCTGCCCTGTGCTGTGCACTTGCTTACCAGGCTTAGTTGCTGCAGAGCTCTCTGTTTGGGGCTGTGGTCAGTGGTTAATGCCTGGTTTTTGGCAAATCTCATCTCACGGGTAAAGAAACGGCAAGGGATAAGGTGCAAAAGAATTTTAATCAGTGAATCATTCTTTAGGGATTGTGACTGATAGAATTTAGGATATTCAATAGCATTTCTACGTAGTGATAAGTGATGTTTTAAGAAGGAAGTAGCTGAGAGAGACAGCCGACTTGGCCTCAGAAGCATATAAGAATTTGAAATTATGGGGATAAATATGTAAGCAGAAATAGAAAATTGGGTAAAATGAGCACCTTCTGTCAGCAGTAGGATCTTTAAGAGTAACTGGATATTTAGTTAGCTTATTTCATAGAAATAAATTCAATAGGTTGCCTTTTTAGGCCTGTACAAAAATATTAACTGTAGTGCTAGATGGAAAATTGCAAGCTTAATTAGGAATTAGGACACAAAATGTAAGAGAATGGTAAATTATTATTTGGTAATGAACTGAAAACAGGTACAGTTGAAATATGAGCTGTAAGATCAGAAGGCATGTATTAGAATTCCTTAACAGTTGCACTAACTTGAATAGTAGTCAATATTTTTCATGAGCAAACTTAAAATCATGAGTAGTATTTTTTAAAAGGATACTTAACAGTGGTACAGTGTTAGGCATGATTGTCAGTCAAAGAGAGGATGGCAGTGGCTAGGCTATCAGAAGAATAGGAATACTGAAAGGAGTTGAAATCATTAGAAATATTATAGTTTGACATGCAAGTTCCCCCGGGAGAGGAGGAGGAGGGGGAAACACACGTCATGATTTATTCTCTGCATTATGAATTTATTATTTGAAACATGACTGAGAAGGATGTACTGTGCTAACTGATTGGAGAATGTACTTAGTTTATGGGAGAAATGCAGTTTTAAGTGTATGTGAGATATATGCACTAGCAGTAGACAAGTAGGGTACTTTGTGGGACCCCCTCTGGTAGCCCTGCAATCTCTGCTTACTTGTGTTTAAAACAGAAAAGTTCCAACTAGAATGAGTGCAGAGAGCTGATGATTTTTTGAGGACAATGTAGGGTTTATCCTTTGTTACTGAGATAAAAATACCAGTGCTTGTTTAGGTTTTAAAAGCCACACTGTATTTTCATAGATAGGATGGGTAGAAGGATGAAATGTGTCCTTGTGTGTGTGTTGACTTAAAAAAAAAGACAAAAAACAACCTAAACAAGAAACAAAACCTAAAAGCCCCAGCCTGAAACAGAGAACTGGGAGGAAAAAGATCCTGAACACTATAATTCCACTTAAAAGAAATTGCTAGGAATTTTTTGAAAAGGATTAGATGTTCTTACTCCCTATGGTGCTGGAGAATGGATTTACTAATCCAGAGGGTCAATTTCAACCTTCAGTTCTAATTTGTGGTTTATCTGTAAATATTTCTGAGGCTTTCTGTTCTGCTGCAAGATGCCCTGACTGCATCTTCAGTGCTTATGACTGTCAGCAATGAAAAGCCCTTGAAAACCACCTCCTTTGTAAGGATTTGTGTTCTTTCAGTCTGTCTGTTCCCAGTCCTGGGAAAGCAGGTATGTAATTTTGGAGTGGAGCCAAAATAGCATCTTCACGGTTTAACAGCTTGGCATTCTTTTTAATGACCCCTGCTGTTTTTACCAGGAGGTTGTATAGAGATGCTGGGCTGCTTTTTCCCCAGTTCCTCTAGCAACCCTTACAGTGCACTAAATCTTCACAGGCCCATTGTAGGTATTCCAAAAATCAAGCCTAGCTGTACTCTAACAGTTGTCAGCTCCTGCTCTCTACATTGTAAATTATTAAAGATCAGTCTTTCAGGTTGTGTTAAGTACTTCACGTGGATTAGAATTGTTATGGTTTTTGATAATGTGGTCTCAGCAATTAATAAGGAAGTAAGCAGTTTTTCTACATGCATTGTCTCCTTTACCACACTGATGACGAGGTGGTGGTAGCCTAACTGTGCGTGTGCTTTTGATATGCTTGGAGAGATGCACATATTCCTCTGACTCTTAGCCTTGCCTTGTACAGCTCAGCTTCCCCCCTTGTAAAAGATGTTGTATTTATCTAGGCAGTGTGTTTTTAAAATCTGAACATGAAAAGTTTAGTGTCAGAGATGTAGCCACACTACAGGGTGGTTCATCAGAGTGTAGAAGCACACAGTTTAATATAATGACCAATTTAACTCACCAAGAAATAATGGGATGAGAATGGAAATAAATTTTCACAGAGCTCTGTTGCACATCAGCAGAATGTTCCTAGAACCCAGGTGTACTCTTTAAAGCAAGTTTGTACGCTTGTGAAAGACTTGAAATTTTCTGTGAGAAGTACTTCTGAGGAAGTGTTTGAAACAGGCACGTGGCCCTGAGTGACTCAGGACAGGACTCTGTGGGCTGTACGGAGTGGAGAGATGAGAAGTGTGAGGCCAATGTTTTTAGTACACTGGTAGTACAACCAGTAGTTTCAGCATCAACCTGTGATTAGAATTATAGCAGCACTGAACAGAGCTCATTTTTTCTTTAGCCTTTCACTTAGGTGACCATATGGGACAGCCTGACTGTGGCTGTTTGACAGATGCCCACCCAGCTGCTCTCTCACTACACTTCCTCAGCAAGCCAGGGAGAGAAAATTGAAAAAGCTGCTTTAGATTAATAAAGAAATAAACACATTTTCCTGTAGACCCAGAAAACTAGGTAGAAAAGTTTACCAGTGATTTTCCACTGAAACCTTTCCCTGGCAGTAGAATCATGTTGAATATACTAGACAGCTTTTTTTAGTGACTGAACTTGCAATTTTGGGGATAAATTTTTCAACTTCAGAGAAAATCTAAATTCTGGCAAATTAATTGATTCTGCCTAAGATATTTCTTCTGTAATTCTCTTCTCCATTAAAACGTTCAGGAAAGGAAAGTTTTTGTCACTGCTTAGTAGTTTAATTTGGGGTCCAGAACTTTGAAGTTATTACTTGATGGCAGAGCCATGGTTGCTTATTGAACTGTCTAGCAAAAAATGTGTTCTACATCATTGCAGTTAGTACCCGTGGCTGAATTTTTGAAATAGCAGAAGTATTTCTTCTGATTACGTTGAAGTCAGCTGTGCTCTGAAGCTCTGCTGTAGTTTGCAGAGTCAAGTTTTCAAATAATTTTAGTAGAATTGAAAGGAATTTTAAGAATGGCATTGGAATGGTAAATTTTGGCTGCTAGGAACCAAGTTTTCTGTACAAGTATTTAATCCTATTTGCTCACAATGTTTTCTGTTTATAGTAGAATAAACTTGGAGTCACTATCAATGGTAAGAGACCATGGACTGATTCAGAGATCTTCATGCTGCCCAGGAATGTTTAGACCAGTCAAGTGCATTATTTATGAATAAAAACCTAGCCAGCTTGAAGACTTTCTATACACAAAAATTTTGTAAAACCTGGGCAATTGTCCTTTCAAATTAAGCATTCCCTCCCTTCTTCACCTAATTAGACCTAAATTGCCTCTGCCTTCAAGGCATGTTGATACATTCCATACTTACAAACTTAAGCAGTAATCAACTGAAGGTGGGGAAATTTTCCATTATAATTAAAAAGCACAATACTATTTTCTAACAAGTGAAAGGAAGACAGCAAAATTCATGGTATTACTAAAGAAAAGAACAGCAGTCAGAAGCAAAAGCATGAATAAGATAATTCAAATAAGTAATGTAAGTACAGGTGTTTTCTGTGGTAGTGTTAAAAAGAAACCTTAAATCACTTGGAAGAAACAGAATCTTTTGTGTTTCAGAATGAAGGGATTTATTACAATTTGCTAAGGAGAAGGATTTGTTGGCTAAGCATGCAAGAGAATAATGTAGTAGTAACCGATGGAAAAATGTGTAATAGCAAATATAAAATACAGTATAGGGAGAGAAATTCTAATAATATAAGGGCATGTTTCCTTAGTTTTATGCATTATTTTAACTTTCAGTCTTCTTTACAGTGGAATTCATTCAAAAGGCAGAATATACTTGTAAATCTTCCAGTAAGTACCCATCAACAAGACAAAACCATTTTTTTTCTCTCATGGATATGCATGCACTCTGTGCAGGAAATATTGAAAACAACCCAAATGTATTATCCTCTGTGATGGAAAAAAGCAGCTATATTTCTTCCAAGACTAATACTCTCTCAAGTTTTTTAGTATTGTCTTCCTCCAATCTAATTGCCAACCACATCATGATACACTGAGATTTTTTTGCTGGTTTTAATTTTTCTTTTTTAATAAGTTTTGTAATTTTTTCTCATATTTGCCTGTACAGTGTAATGGTAATAAAGAGGCGTGTTCTCATCCCTAGTTCCACCCTGGATTTATCATGAATTAATTTTGAGTGTGTTCTCTGTGGTTTAGGAGCTCTGCAGACATTCTGCTTTTCTTCCCCTCTACTTTGGGATATGCCTTGGTACGTGTCTGTGTACTAAAGGGACAAAATCCTGTGGTTGTGCTTTCCCTGACACCCAGCAAAAGAAAAAGGTGTATTTGGTCACTTCTCACTGGGAATGCTGTAGGAGCTGTGCTGTCTCTGGCAAGAGAAGTTGGCATGTTTAGGCAGGTTTGTGGTAGGTTCTGTGGCAGACTTTCTTGTAAGTTGTCACTGACGAGCAAGGATTAGTAACAATAAATGGTAGAAGCAGGAAGAGGTAGTTTTGTCTGAGCTCATTCATGATTTGCTTTCCCTGATTTGTATTTTAAAATAAAATAGTGTAGCAGGGAAGAAAAATCACATTCATTTATTTTGGCCGTAGCTGGTGAAATCCATTCTGCATCCCTACAGCTCAAGTCTTCCATTGCTATTAGACAAAAAAACAGAACAGTAATTTTTGTCAAGTATGCCCTTCCAATGTTCATGGCTGTTCTGAAAAATGGAATTTGGATATTTTTATGCCCTGGCACTGGATACTATGGAGGCCTCTGGAATCCTCTGGCCTCTCTCCATCCTACCGTTCTGCTGACAAAAGCAATTTGCAATCCTGAGAGCCTTATGAGATACCAAAGTGCCCCCGTTCATTAGCACTGCTTGCCCTTGTCTACTTGGTTGCTTTTTTTCATTGTTTTTCCAAAGACAGCCTAAGGGGACTAAGCTAACATGCAGAATTTATAGGGGAATTGTAGTAGACTGAAGTATGTTAATTTGCAGATAGTTTCATAAGCAGAAGAATCTAAAGACATGACTTCTATTGATTTGAGTGTCACCTTTCCTGTGTACATTGTCTAATAAAGCTTCATCAAATGCTCCAGCTTTTCCCTGAGTGGGGGAGAAAGAGAACAATTTATCTTCTCTTCTGAGCTTTCTATTTTCATCATAGTTATAGGTAATGATCTATATGGGAAATTGGCAAAAAATAGTATCTTGGGGAAACGTTGGAAGACAGTAAGCAAAATTAGGAGAACAACACACTCCTTTCACTTTCCTAAAAAGTTAAAAATTCAAGTGTAAAAAGAGCATAGGTGTTTAAGCCACGATAACTAAAGGTAGGTGCAGATCTTTTGCTTTCATGAGTTACTGCTCCAGCAGTTGCTGATCCTCCATTGCAACTTAACTGCTGAAAGTGATTAGATTAACCCATAGACTTTGGGAAGTGGAAGCATCAAAATGTTGTATCTCTCCTACATGGAAAATAACTTTCGAGCAAGGGGTAGTGGCAATTCAAGGCTGGCTGTAGTACTAAATCAGTACAGCTTCTTTATGATGGCATGTTCATGTCTTCAGCTTTTTACTGGCTTCTTCAGTGATTTGAGAAATAAAACCAGACTGGGTTTTTTTGGGATCTACTCTCATTTATTATATAATTACATTTATATTAAAGAAGCATTTCTGTGTTATTTCTTTTGAAAACATTGTGAAAACCTAGTGAAAGTCCTAGTGTGAAGTATTTTGAATGTGTTGTAAAGCTAGCTGTCCCATCCATTTCTTATATATATTGTAGACCAAAACTCATACAATTCTCAATTTAAAAATGTAAGAAGCAATCACTTTTGCATATATTTGCTGTGTATTCACATGAGTACATTTTATCTTTCTGAATCGTTCCGAGTTATTTTTCTTACTTTCACTTTGAAAATTATATTCCTTCTTCATGTTTAGTTTTATTCTTCATCTGATAACTCTTTACCTTGCTGAAAACCAGCATGTAATGATTTTATTTTGGTTTTTACATGATTTTTACTGAGGTTAAACAACTCTGATAGTATTGCAGAATTTTCGATATTAGTGAACCCTGTCTGGTTCTGCTAATGGAATATAAATATCTAAAGCCAAGTAGCACAAAAGACCTAAAAATGAAGAGTTCGTGTTAACAAAAAAAAACCCACTTCACTGGATGTTTCCAAAGCGTTGAGCTGTTTTGCTGCAAGCTTTTTTAGGCATTGTAATACAATAAATATATAAAAATATATCTAAGTATCATAATTTGGTTTGATAAACTGACATAAATTTCTGAATTTATTTATTTATTTTTTTTACCCAGGGAAATTACCGCTTCATGAAACTTTTACTGGCTCGGAGAGGAAACTGGATGCAGAAGGACTTAGAGGATATGACACCATTACATTTAACTACACGTCACAAAAGCCCAAAATGTTTAGCTTTGTTGTTAAAACATATGGCACCTGGAGAAGTGGATACCCAGGACAGAAACAAGGTAAAAATACTGCTTATTTTAAGACAACTGCTTATTTTAAGATTTGTAGCAACTTTAGAAATTGATTTTACATCAAGTAGTTGTGTGCAAAAAATTATTGTCATAAACTTTTTATAGGTCTTCAAAGTAGAAATATTTATATTTTCCTGATGTTAATGATGTCAAAGTTCATTGCACTGGCTCCACTGACATTCTTCTTGAGAATAGTTACAACAATAGAGGATTCAAAAACCATCCAAATCTTTCCATAACATTGTGATTCTTGTTAGAGTCTAGGTAGCATGTGCTTGTGTTGCTTTTCTTCCTTTGAAAAAACCTCACATTTAGAATCTTTTAATGACATGAGTCACTAGAAAACCACCTATAATTACAGCAGTCATTCTAGAGAGGTCATGCTGACTTCGTGACCATGCTAATTAATTAGCAAAGGTATGCATAAACCAGCCAAAACCATTTAGCAACCTTGCCGGTTCAGCAGATTTCCAAGCCAGTATTTAAAGCATTGCCAAATTCCCCACAAAACATGGAGCACTTTGCTCCTGGTTCATGTCATGAGTAGTCACAGTAGCAAAAATGGAATTCAGGTTGGTGAAAGATGATCTCAGGCACAGAGTCCAACCTGTTTGACCCTGTGGGACACACAGCTTTTTCGATTTCCTTGCTACAACTGTGCACATCAAAATTGTCAAATATAATTCCTGAACATGAGGGAGGGCAAGTGTCTTTTACATCTGCTTCCATGTGGGTAACTGACTGAAACTGGTTGTAGGTGAGGGAAGTCAGTGAACCAAGGCTATGTTGGCCTTCTGCTAACCAAAAGTTTCTGCTCTCGTTGCAACTGTCAGTTTCCAGGAATACTGGTCAGCTCCATTTAATAAATAACACTCATTAATTTATTACAATTTTTTTACTGGCAAAAGGATGTGGTGACACTTTGTGGAGCCTTTCTTCAGTGAGTGACAAGTAGTAAAAGAGGCTGTGCTATCTTATTGTTGTTACCATGGTACTATGCTAACAGCTGGCAGCAACAAACACAAAGAGGCTCCTTTTTTCCTTCTTCCTTTGCAGAGAAGTTAAGGATATGATAGTGAACTTAGACATTCCATGTCACTGTTTAAGGATGCTAGTCCAGGGTATAGTACTTCTATACACAAATGTCCTGCAGGAGGTATTTCTCTGTTTCCAATCAAAGCACCATGTAATGTTTAGTAGGGGTAAGGGGGTAAGAGAGCTGGGAAAAATAATCATTTTTTATCTTATAACTCTCTGTTACTTGGTAGTTGGGAGAGGTGTGTCTGGTAAACGAAATACTTGTTAATATGCCAACATTTTGCTGGTTAAAAAACTCCACTCATTGGTTTGCTTATGAACATTGATAAGCCCTGTAAAAAAGCTGTTGGTAGCCAGGAATAGGAGCATGGTTTGCTTTTTGATGTTTTGTTGGACTGCCATGGGTCATTGGGAATTAGATTCACTAATATTCAACCTCAGCATTCCGAGCCATCACAGACAGTAAAGTCAAAACCTTTGCTCAAGATGGATCCAAGTCCAGTGTCAGCATTCCACGTCAGCTTCCCCTAGTGAGAGTAGTCTCTGTCAATTTGTGTTATTGCAACAGAGTTTGAAATTTAAGAAGGACCACAGTTATCACTGCAGTTGTTCTGTAGTGCAGCTCTGGCACTCCTGGTTCAGATGATCATTCTAGCTTGGATGTCACTGCTTAGTACCAAGCACAGATATTTTCTCCAGGTCTGAGCACCAAGTAGCCATCAGGGCAGTGCTGAGTGGCATGCACATTTTTCTCTTGACAACAGATCTTCATAAAAGGCAGTCAGTCTCCTACCAGAGATACTTAGGCTCCAAGCATACAGGCTTCTCAGTTTGGATCTCGTATAAGGTGGTGTAGTTAGACCTAATTCAGACCTCAGCAGCAAAGGTGTGTGATGATCTGCTCTTACTAGGGTAGATGGGCAGCTTTGTTCAGCTTTGCTTAAAGCCTATTTTTAAAAATTTTCAGTTGTCAGCCACCCCAGGTATGTGTACTCAGTTTTTTGTCAGTCCTCTTTATTGATGTGTCACAAAAGCTTGCTTATTTACCTGTTGTTTAAAGCTGGTTTCAGCCACCTTTAATTTTCACGTTTCAACAATTTTTCAACGTGTTGAAAAAGCTTGTGAAAATTGTATTGCAGCAAACTGCATTGCATTGGAGTGCCTACTACAATAACCCAGAGCATGTGAAACTTCTCATAAAACATGATTCAAATATTGGAATTCCTGATATTGAAGGAAAAATCCCGCTTCACTGGGCAGCTAACAACAAGGACCCTAGTGCAATCCACACAGTGAAATGTATTCTGGTAAGAAAGTCTGCTATATATGTATATAACACTTTCTGTCCTTACTACCTTCCTCTGATAGAAATATTTTTTATTCTTTTCAGATTTCTCATTTTGGTCCACTGACTCTTTGCAAATGAAATAATTTGCTTTTCCTAGTATCCAGAACTTTGTATGAAATAATCCTAAATATTTTTATTCTCTTGAAAAGAGTTTGAGTTCTATGGGTGAGTGCCTTTGCTCTAAGTCTTGTAAGGGGGGGAAGGAAAGACTTAAAAGTTTTCCTGGATGAAATGGCCAGTCATATTGCTCATTTCAGTTGTGTTTTGCACACTGATTTCTTTGTAATGTGTCTTTCCTTCATTATTTGAAAGTTTATATCTAGTTATCTGTATGGAAAATATTATTTTAATTTGGTTTTTCAGGTTAGAATTCTGGGAAATATTTGATCAATTGTCAGTCAGCCCACAACCAGTTTGCTGAGAGACTTTCTATGTAATTTTGTGTATGAATTTAATGCTCTTCCCTTGATAGCATATTTTCTCTTTCTGTAGTATTTCAGTTTATCTTCTGCGGTGACTGTTATAATGGGTACAATGAAATCATATGCTCAGCTGGATTTTTACCTTGATTTTTATTTTGTGAAAATCTCTGAGCTTCACTAACATGGAAAGATACAGAAGCCTCAATTTAAATTTCCCATCACATTAGAACAATCTTCCTGTATCTTTGTCTTTCAAAGGTCTTTCAGAACTAGACACAGTGATTGTACTTTAACTACAATGACTTGTGTGTCTGCCTGCCTGATTAGCTTGCAAGCTGAGAATTTAAGTGTGGAAATGAAAACTTTCTTTGCTTTTTTTCAAATCACACTGACAATCTTACAGTTACTGATACATTTTTTATTATAAAAATAGTTTTAGAGAGGTTTACAGCATCAAAGAGATTGTATTTCTGGATTACTGCTGTATTACTCCTTACTAAAGGAGTAAGTTAATAACAAGTTTAAATGAAAAAGTAATTTAGCTATGCTGTAAAGTTGATGATATAGAAATGTTGTTATTAGGAAATCAATCTGTTGACTGAGTTTTTTGTTGAGTATAAATGCCTTTTTGTGCTGGTGATGGTGTCCTGAGTTTAATCCTGTAGTAGGATCGTCTCTTGGATATATGTGTAATTTGTATCCAGCTGTGAAATAATTTGTTACAAACAAAATTTTGTCACAAACTTTGAATTTGTATCTACTTTTCTGTCACACTGGAGAAGTAAACTTGCTGCGAAGTACATAAGGATCTCTGTATTTAACTACAGACTTTTTCAAACATTAGGTAGTCAAAAGGCTTTTGACTTCACCAATTTCTTAAAGTTGTGACATGTTGGGCTCAGACAAGAGTGCCACACCCACACAGCCACTCACTCACCTCTTTTAAGGCAGAGAAGATAGAAGGAAGGCAGGAAGACCTGTGGATGAACATCGTGCCAGCCCAGTGTAGAAAGCAAAAGCTGCATGCAGAAAGGGAAATTTATTCATTCTTCCCATCAGCAGGTAGATGTCAGCCACTTCCAGGAAAATGGGGAAAAAAAAGCTTCAGCATGCTTAATCATGCTTAGGAAAATAAATGGTGTAGCCATTAGCATCCTTCCTGGCCTCCTTCTGTCCCTGAGTTTTTTTGCTGAGCATTATATTATATGGTATAAGTATTGGGTCAGTTTGTGTCAAGTGTCCCAGCTGTGTCATGTCTCTTTGACCCTCCTTCCTGTCCCATCCCTTCTGAGCAGCCTGCAGCTGCACACCAGTGATGGATTCATCCCACCAAGTTCCAGTAGTGGCAGCTGGGTCATAGCTTTCTTCTGGAGGCTTCCAACTCCTCCTGTTTGTTTCTCATGCTGTGTGCAGTGGTACAGAGGCATTTTGGCTGGGCTGAAAAGAGTGTATTCTTGATTTCATCAAGGCTTTTTCATGCATCAGCTTAATTGTTTATATTGCAATTAGTTACATCTATATGTGCTTACTAAAGGAGTAAGTTAATAACAAGTTAAAATGAAAAAGTAATTTAGCTATGCTGTAAAGTTGATGATACAGAAATGTTGTTATTAGGTAATCAATCTGTTGACTGAATTTTTTTGTTGAATATAAATACATTTTTGTGCTGGTGGTGGTGCCCTGAGTTTAATCCTGTAGTAAGATCTTCTCTCCAAACTGAAGTGTTTTTCTTACTTGTCTTGAAGTGACAGAGCTTCACAGCAGAGCTCAGTCTTCCCCTCCTTTCTTAGCTGCTTTTTGCCTTATTACCCAGTTCCAAGTCCATTGTCTAAGCATCACGTTTGATTCTTATTTCTCTCTAGTTCTTCTAACTTTATAGTTTTTCACATTCTGCCTTGTATTTCTACTGGATGTGCCCATAGAGTGAAAATTTCTGTCATCTCGTGTCTTAACATATAATTGCATTTTTAAGTTCACAAAAAGACTGTCTTGTGGTGATAGCAGTATAAAAGAAAAGTGTCTGTGTCACTGTTGCTTCCCCATTTTTTAATCACATCCAACCAAACCATCTGTCTTTGCTTTCTCTGAGCACTGTGCCATTGCCCAGACAGCGGTGATGTATCCATGTCTACTTCCAGACTACCTCTGGTGCCTGCTGGCCAAGTTATGAAAAACAACACTGCTGTTGTTTCTCTCTTGTTGCCTTTAACGCTGTGGAAGAATTCCCCAGATAATTGTATTTTCTCTGGTATCCCACTTGGAATTCTCCAGTGCTGCTTTACAAAAACTTGACAAAAGATTAGCTGCTGGTTTTATTGAGCCCATGGTCTATGGTACTGACAAATAATGTCTTGTTCTTCTGTACTCTGCCCTTTGGGTGTGACCAGATTTTGTCTCCTGTTTATAAATTCTTAAAATTAAGGGTCATCTTTCTGTTTGATATTTTTATAGTACACAGTCCATTGGTATTGTCAAAATAAACAATTATGAAAAGAGCTCAGCTGAATGCTGAGAAAGTAGGTTGGATGTGCAGAGGTGACAATTACACACTAATTTGTTATATCTGATGTTGAAATCCATGAAACACAGCCAAAATGGAACTCAACATATATAGAAAGTAAACATGTGCAATAGAGAGAAACTCTAATCTGGAGATCCTCTCATGGTCAACTGCCTTTTCCACTTTTCCAGATTGTGCTTGGTTACATGAAAAACATTGGGAAGATTTAGGGAGAAAAGAACAGAATAAGGTTCCATTATTGTGATGGAAGCCACTGCTTAGTACTCTGTCTGGTTTTTTGTATCTCTTTATTTATTCTTCATGGTAAGAGACATGACATTTGTTTATACCACACTTTCCATTATTGACTACAGTGCCATTGTTCTAATTGGCACAGAAAATGTTTAGCTTCTGTTTCTTCTCTGTATTGTGCTTAAAATATTAATACAGTATGACAGTTTAATTATAGCTAACCAAACCCACTTAAAATCTAAAGAAATTATACTTGTGAATGTAGGCAGAAACAGGCCTAAAAAATTTTAATTTAAGTGGTCAAAAAATTCAAAACACATGAATAGTTTTAAACTAGAATATAATTAGTGGCTTTGTCATTGGAGATTCTGTACCATCTTGCAAAAATAACACTTTTGAGTATGGCGATATTTCTTGGCAACATCAACGACTGTAAGCCAGGAGTTTTAGGATTCATTTATTTAGGATGTTGTGCTTCTGGAAGGCTTGAAAATTAGCTGTCAGAATTACATCAGCAAATTGCAAGTGAAGAAGCATTTATTTTCTTATGTCCATTTTGTTCAAACACATTTTCCTCTGGTGGACTTAGGATTTAAGTAATAACTTCTGTGCCTATCATAACTCATGCTTAGCTGTTCTTAAAAGTGATTCTTATAAAATGAATTTTTGCAGTAGGCTCTATGCTCCCCCTGCTGAGCTCTGTGAATAGACAAAAAGTAAGCATATTATCAGTTAGCTTTCTCTTGAGAATTATTAAAGTTAGGGAAGAACATACAAGTTTTCACTGTAGCAGTTCGGGTAAATGCTTTTGAGTGCTTATGAAAAAAAGTGTTACGGATCCTCTGGTTATGGTTTGTGTGTGTAACAATGTTAACTTCGATTGCATTTTTAGTTGAGAGTCATATTTATAATTTTTTGGTTTTAATAGGTTATTTGTTATTATATGGTGACTGCATATATTAGTGAACTCCAGTATGTTTTAATTTTTGACTCTAACAAAACATGGCTGACAGTACTAATACCTAATATAAAACTGATGAAGTTTTTTGTCTGAGATGGGCAACTTAAGTAGCATTGGCAGATGTTATTGCTAAGATACTGTCCGTCACCCTTGAAAAGTCATGAAGAACAGGAAGGGTGCCTGATGGCTAGAGGAAAGCCAGTGTCACTCAAGTGTCTTGAGAAAGGGCCAGAAGGACAACCCAGGAGACTACAGGTATCACCTCAGTCCCTGAGAAGGTGATGGATGTCATTTCTAAGCATGTGAAGGAAAAGAAGGTTGCTAGTAATCAACACAGATTCACCAAGGGGAAATCATGCTTGATCAGTAAGAGAACCTTCTGTGATGGCAGGATGGGCAGGATAGATGAGGAAGATCAGTGGGTGCTGTCTACCTTGACTTCAGCAAGGCTTTTGACACGGTCTCCCATAACATTGTCATAGGTGAGCTCAAGGAGGCTGGCTTCTCTGAGTGGCAGCAGGTGGGTTGAGGACTGGCTGAATGTCAGAGCGCAGAGGGCTGTGATCAGTGGCAGAGTCTGGTTACAGGCCTATATCCAGAAATGTTCCTCAGAGCCTTTTCCATTTATTCATTAATAACCTGGCTGAAGGGAAAGACTCTACCCTCAGCAGATTTGCTGATGATGTAAAACTGGGAGGAGTGGCTGATACACCATTGTGGTGTGCTGGCAGTCAGTGGGACAGAGAGTTGGGCAGAGAGGAGTCTCATCTAAGCTCAGCAAAGGCAAATGGAGAGTCCTGCACCAGGGGAGGGATCACACTGGGCACCAATAGAAGGACCTGGGGTTCCTGGGACACAACAGGCTGTCCATGAGCCAGCAGTGTACCCTGGGGGCCAAGAAGGCCATTAGTACCCTGGGATGCATTAGGAAGAGCTTTCCCAGCAGGCTGGGGGAGATGATCTTCCCTAGAGAGTCAGCCCCAGTGAGGCCATGTCTGAAATGCTGTGTCCAGTTCTGGGCTGGGAGAGCAGGGACTGTTCAGCCTGGAGAAGACTGAGAGGGGATCTTGCCACTGAGGAATAGCTTAAGTGTGGATGTCAAGAGGATGGAGCCAGAAAGTCTTCAGTGGTGCTCAGCAACAGGATGAGGGGCAATGGGTGCAAACTGAAATATGGAATTCTCATTTGAATATGAAGGAAAGCATCTTCACTGAGATGAAAGGTGACTGAGCATTGGAACAGGCTGCCTAGAGAGGTTGTGGAGTTGTCTTCTCAGAAGATACTTGAAACCCACTTGGATTTAATTCTGTGCAACCTGCTGTGGCTGAACTTGCCACAGTAGGGGCTTGGACTAGGTGGTCTCCAGAGATCCTTTCCAACAGCAACCATTCTGTGATTTACATACAGCATGCTAAGCATGTAGCTCCTTAGGTCTAGAAAACTTGCATTAACCAAATATTAGGAGGGTAAACTAGGCACTGTAGGAAAGTAAACAGTAAGAAACAAAGAATCAGGGCATTGCAGAGTTGAAGTTGCCACTGCTATATTAACTTAGCCAGATTGCTCTTAGAAAATATAGGGAAATATAACTCTAGGTGTTTGGGGGATGTTGAGGGCTTTTTTATCTATTATAGAGGAAATACAGAATGTACAACTTTGGTCAATTAATATTTCCATAGAAACCATAATTCTGGGATTTCCTTTCTTCTTCTTGATTTATTGTTTTTAATATTAGATATTTGTTTTCTGTTTAATAGTAACTACACATCAAATAATGCAAATGCAAGTGATACTACAGCCAATTTGTGTATCTAGTGGAGTCAAAAGGAAAGATTTCAGTTAGTTTAGTGAGAAAGGGGTCAGGGACTTGCTTTAACATTAACAAGCTGCACTGATCACAATCCCTTGCTCCTCTTTCATAAAGGTATTGTGATATATAGTGTGGCTCTGTATTTTCAGGAGGATTGCTTTTCTCACTTACTGTGCGTTAAAATCCCCTCTAGTGTTGGAAGTTAAAAATCTGAGGACTATGTTCCCTTTTAATTCTGCACAGGCTTCCCGTGACTTCAGTGAATTGTTCTGGATTGTTGGAGATAGAAAAGCAGATTCACTCACTCTGGTTTACTTAAACTCTTGCTTTTTAGTGTCCTGCATCCTGAGTTTCTACTGTATTATTGTTTACCACTTTTTTTTAGTAATATCTCTTTTTTCACAAAAGTGAAGTTTAAAGCTTTGTGTTTCATGGGCCTTTATGATATTTGCCATTTGAAGATCTCTCAAATACTAAGATGATGCTCATTTGTACCTGTTTTGCTCTTTTGCCAGAAAAAGAGTCACAAAGAGAAATCTGTATAGAAAAACTTTTGAGAGATGAAATTATCGTGATAGAAAGCTAGGAATCCTATGTGAAAGTAATTTAGCATATTTTTTAAGAAAAGGTGATGAAAAGTCAACTTATATCTATTAATGCCTATGTTATGGGGTCAAGTGACTAATCATGAAACTTTAAAAGACTCTTTAAATTCAAAATTAGGTCCATTAGAAGTAGGTGCGTTATTAGCAGTACTCTGTCACTTCTATCCTGTCAGCTAGAGATGTAGACATCTCCTTTGGAAATACTTCAGGGGTATAAAATGTTAGAAGAATATGATAATGAAAGTCATAAAATTAACTTGTGCAAAAAGGGAAGTGTTTTTGGAGAAAATCTGAAGATATATATGTCATTTTCAACTTGTAAATCATGTAAGAATTTCTCATTATTTTCATAAGAGCCAGAGTTAATCTTTTAAAGATCTGCTTAAGGAACCACTTGCACAGCAGACTGGTAAAACTATAGGGTATGTACCAGAAATCAGGTCTTGTACAATAATTAAGTATAAAAAAGCATTCCATAAGAAATACTTGAAAGTAGCCTATACTGTAACAAAAGCACTTGGTTGTAGAGCTACATTCTGCTAAACAAGGACAGTGTATCTCTCTGAAAAAGCATCTGTAAAGATTGTGTCGGTTTTCTCTTCAATTTAAATGTTCATGGGGGGTTTTTGTTTCTTTTATTTTTTAAAGGAAGCTGCACCTACAGAATCTCTGCTTAACTGGCAAGACTATGAAGGACGAACTCCTCTTCATTTTGCTGTTGCAGATGGGAATGTGGCAGTTGTGGATGTCCTGACCTCCTACGAGGGCTGCAACGTGACATCCTATGACAACTTGTTTCGAACTCCCCTCCACTGGGCAGCCTTACTTGGTAAACTGGACAGTGCTGAGGTCACTTAGTTGTTGATTACCTGTGCTGTTTAAACTTTGTCTCTGATTTTTATTTAATTCCAGCCTGGCAGTAGGATAACTAATCTCTTAGAGCAATAAGAGTTTCTGCTCAGCCAGGGTTAGAAGTTTGCGTGTAGACTGCTTATTTTAGCTTCAGGTTCTCCAAAGCATTGTACAACGCATTACTTCAACAGGTTATATATGCTGATGATTTAAGAACAATTAGAGTATATTGAGATTGTTCTTGCATATGCAGCTTTGATCATAGGTTAAAAAAAAACCAGATACTCTGGAACAGTGGTGTCTGCACAGCCCAGCATGAAAGCAACACAGTCTATGGGAGTGCATGAAGAAAATATCAGAGCTTCTGTTTATTTTTGGTCTGAAAAGATAACTTGACTAACAAATGTTTCATACACAGATTTAAGCTAGTACCCTTGTTTGGTCCATATGTAAGATGGTCACTTGGGGTTTGCAAGGTGCCTGAGGGAGCTGAGCTGCTCCACAATGCAGAGTGGTTGATGGTGGCATCATGAGTCACATGCTCATTTTCAGCCTCTTGTGATGTACAGCTTATGGCTGCCTGGTTAAGTGGATTTATGATTATATTGTCTAGTTTTCATTAAACTAACTCTCACAAACTACATAAGGAGCTTAAGAAGATTCCCACAATGAAAATGCAGATAATGCCAGCACAAGTAAATAAGAAAAAATGTCAGAGTTGACACTTCTAGTACAAGCTCTTCATCAGACATGCTATGACAATCTAATCTGGTCTGACAACGAGTTTAATTTGTATAGGGTTTTTCTCTCTTTAGATTGTTACCCAGAGACTCAGATACTCTGTAAATTGTAACCTTGCATATGTGAATTTTGGTTTGGATTACCAAAACTGGATCCTTGCAAAACATCTTGATTAAATGTAAGTAGTCTAAATGCAGGGAAATGCAACTCGTAAAATGACAGACACAAAAAGAACATAATTCAGGAAATTCACCTCCTATTTCCATTCAGGAGGAAAAAATAACCATTGGATAAAAGAATCTTCAAATAGTCTCTCTCCCCTTTTAGCAGGCGTCATCCAAATGATCCTTTGGAACACTGCAGACAAAGAATGTCAATATACAAATCAGATATTCACTGGAGCGAGTTACTGCAACTCCAGTGGCAATATACATGTAGTTTGATTATGTTTATTAAAACAAAAAAGAGAGAAGGGTGTCCTCAAATTTGCATATATGTGGGGATATTGAATTTTAACAGAGAAATTGTGGAGCATTTTAAGTGTCATAGGATCAGCTTTCCAAAAAAAGAGTCATTTTCACTTGGTTCTGTCCAAGAAGCAAAATTTATTGTATTTTGAAATCGATTCTATTTAAGAGAGAAGTTTTGTCTGTTGGAAAAATGGATTGTCTAATCAATGTAGAGTAAAGGGGCAAGATGTGCCAAGACCTCCAGACTATTCTGTGAACTTGATGAGGCCTCTAGGTGGTATATGCTCTTTGGGAATTTCTGGTTAGTAAATCATTATTAATTTTCAGGGTTATGGTTTTAAGTTGAAGTTAATGTTCTATGTAGGTCTTAAAGAGAGTAAGGTGTTACTGTACAGGTTAACAGCAGGAGCTTTAAAGCAGTGCAGGGATGCTGCCACAAGTTTTCTTGGATGTGATGGATTGCATGTGAGTGCATCTTAAGGGCATTGTTGCTCCTCTTACCTATTCTTTTGTGTAGATAAAAGTCTCAGCCAAGTTACATCTCTGCTTAATACAAGTGCAACAGAAACCACAGTTCTTGACCTCAAGAAATGAGATTTAATGTTTACATTAATGGCCAAGTGAGATCCACCTTTGCACCAATTTCTTTACTGTTGCACCCAATACAATATTTTCTTTCAACTCCCTCGAGCCTTATTCTTGTAGATAATTTAGCTAGACCTCCTGTCCTGATTATGGAGTTAGGTTCCTTTTTTCTAGTTGTCTGTCCTGAAAGTTTAGGAACCCTTTTTTTTTTTCAGGCTCAGTATTCCTATGGCTTTTCTGCTAGGATTCCACTCCAAAGCAACTTCTTCCAGTGAACCTCAATTTACTTCTTACACTTTTGAGGTGGGAATAGCATAGCAACATTATATCTCTTCTTTTGGGGTTTGTTTTGTTTTGTTTTGTTTTGTTTTTAGGAAGGGACAGAATGATGTGGAGTTCTGCATCCAGGGTTCTCTTAATGCCTAACAGGAAAGAGGAGCCTTCCTGTGTACCCTAAGCCCCCTAGAAAGAAAAAAAATGTTCACCTAACTCTTCATCCTTTTTGACTCAAGTTACCATTTTCTCTCGTTTCTGATACTTTTGTACGTGTAAAGTCTCAAAGTGCCATTTCACAAAAGAGGCCTTGCCTAGTCCTCCATATCTTGAGTTTTTAAGAGCTACAGACCACAACCGTGGCACAGCTTCATTCTGTAATTGTTGGTGTTTTCATTAAAAATAGTCTTCTGCTAGCAGGGAAGGTTTAGCTACCTTTTCATTTTTTCAGAAGTGATTCAAGACAACTGTGCAAAAGTAACAAGCTGCAAAATTAATTGCTTTTCTGTCATATGATGTACTGGGAGTTTTCACCTGTAAAACCAGAGTGGTTTTATAGTATTGCTTAAAATACCAGATCATTAAGATACTCTGTGAGCTGCATATGCTGACAGAAACAAGTGTAAGAATGGACTGGTTGACTTTAGTGGCAATGTACTGTATTTGTCTTTGTTTTCCTCTCTGTGAATATAAAGTTTACCCATCCTCCAAAACTGTTTTGATTTTAATCTCAAAATATTTTAATCTCTTTTTAGGGAAGGAGTTGTCTGTGACCTTGTTTATAGCAGCTGGTAGTGGACTAGCTTCTGATTCTGCTATACATTCTCAGATGAAATTTTGGTTAAATAAAACCTAAGTGAAGAATTTACACTTGACTTCTGTAAAACAATATGATGTGTGATGAAATTGTCAACATTGTTTTAGCTTGTCTTTTAATGCAGTTGGACAAATGCTCATCATCATCAGCCTATGCTCACTTTACTGTTTCTGACTGACCTGTCACTCAAATGCACCATCTCAATTGAGTCATTATAAGCTTTTTTTCTGGAAATATTCAACCAATGCATTACAAAGTTGATATCATAGCTATCTGGCCAGTTACTTCTGGTTTCTTTATTTAGGGAAAAGCTGTAGTGATTTCTGTTAAAATAAATTTTGTATTTGTAAGTCATCCTGATTTATAGATGCCCCCCAAAAATGACAATACAGAGTATGGCACTGTATTGGGAAGAAAGTACATGCCAGACTTAATAGATCAAATATCAAGTCTTATGTTTCTCTCTTACATTTAAACTATAATGGCTACAACACAAATATATGACTATTTATTAATGTCTGTTCATTTTCTTCTGTTTTGTTTGACTTTAATTTTTTTTTGTCAGTGGGGTTTTTTACTTTTTTAAACTAAGCTTTTTATTGGCTTTAGGATTTGATACAAATTTGTTTCTATTATATTATTTTTCTCAGGTCATGCACAGATTGTCCATCTCTTACTAGAAAGAAATAAGTTTGGAACTATCCCATCTGATAGTCAAGGTGCAACACCCCTGCATTATGCAGCTCAGAGCAACTTTGCTGTAAGTAGAACATACCCTAAATGTGAAGTAAATATGTTTTGCTGAAATATTTATAGTTTAGCAGAGTGCTTGAGTTGTTTTTGAAATCATATAAACACAGTGTTGTTGGAATGACTTAATTCAGAGTTCTCCTATGCTATGTGATACAATTGTGGTTAATTTCAAACTATTAATAGATTTACTGACTTTCTGTACAGAAAAAAAGGCCCTTTGAGCTATATGTTTGCATCAGAATGCACAACAGTCATTCAGTTACTTCAACAGAAAGCAGAATGACACCTACTATTTCACAGTGCTTTCAGGTTTTAGGGCTCATTATAATGAAGTCTAAGCAGTTATAAGGTCTCTAAAGTAAGATGACCTGTCAGAATATTTGCACAGCTGCTGCAGGACCAGTCAGACCAGTCTTTGCCTTCAAGAAGGTGATTAATTTATGAATATTTGGCATTATGAATGAACTGTTGTCTCATGAAGCTTGGCTAAAGAATTGAGTGCCTTTTGTCATAATTCTTCAGGAACACTATATTTTAAAATTTTTTAAAAATTTTTTTGAACTCAGACAACAAAGAACGTTGGTTTCTCAAACAATTCCTGGTCTGAGAAATAATATAAATCCTATACTTTGGTATAATAGGTAACTTTTTTTCCAGAGCAAGATACAGTAGAGCCAAGTATAAAACTCAGCACTTCGATGATTGCCAGTCACGTATGTTGCAGAAGTAGTTCTCAAGATCTGGGAATTAGGAAAGCTTTCCTTAAGCTCCTTTACCTCTCATAGTTTTCATACCCTCCCTTTACAGAAAGGGTAATTTAGTGCCTAATTAATGTAATAGTTATGTAGTCCAGATTGCAACATTTTCATAGCAGGGATAGTAATTTGTGTCTTTCTTGCATGCCTACATGTTAACAAGGAAAATAAAAAAGGAAAATTCAAATGCCCTTGAGAATAATTAAAGTTAACAAATCTAGAAGTAGTATTGAAAGAGGGAACAGACCACTATCTTTGCTCTCTTGTGAGAGTGAGTTTTTGGGCTTTGGTGATGTTTTTTTGGAGGTGGTCTTACTAAGACCATCCAGATATTTTTTTTAAATTCAGACTTCTATTGAAGCATATCTCTCTGTATAATCTTCACTTTAGAGAATAATTTTTTGTTGATGCTGATTTTTGTTCATTAAGGGCTGTGTACAATTTGGACCTAACTCACACATCTAAAATATTTGTGTTGTTTCATGTTTGAGTTAGACTCATTAAAAAAAAAAAAAGTTTTGTTTACCATCTGGTGATTATCTCCACGTTCTTTTATCTTGTTTTTGGTTTTTTTTCTATATTGATATATTTCTAAAAAGATTTTTCATGCTGGCTTTCTTTCCTTGGGCTTGATTCAGTTGAATGAAGCATCTTCATTATGTTGCTGCCTTTTGATTCCATCAGCCAGCCAAACTGTGGTATCATCTGTGTTTTAAGGGGAAATAAAGTACATGGTAGAATCAGAGATTCTTTTGTAATCTTGTGGACTTAGAATGAATGCACTGTTTCCCATCTTACATGAAAAATCACACAGGAGACTTTCATTCTGATCTGCTAGCTGGGGATGTACTCAACAGCCCCTGCCTAAATTATGTCTGGAGTTTGTTTTCACCGGTCCACTTGCTTCTGAGCACCACTATTTGCTTTTTTTCTCCTTTACATGCATATCATTGAGTAGTTCCCTCCACTCCATGCAATGCACTCCATATACATGGTCAAATAACTGAATGAAGGTACATCCATATCTGTTCTGGCAGTAGCATCTCTTTACTCATGGTTTGAGAACCACATTGTTGTTCTATTCAGTCTGCCCAATTTTGGTTAGGTGTGCTTTTTCTCAGTTAAAATGAGATGTTTCTTAGTCCCTAGCAAGAAGAAAGTTTGTTCTTTTGTGTTTATGATAAATATTTGCATGGTCTTCAGTTTTATTTGCTTTGATATCTTATTCTTTGCTCTGTTTCTCCTTGGGTTACATACTGTAATATGGCATTCTTGGGTTTTTTAAAGACTGAAGAGATTTAGCCAGTGCTTAATTTATGTGAAGAATTTGTTCCCTAAGACTAACTCATCCTCACGTACTACAGGCAGGAAAAGCTCTAGAAGAAGAGGCATTACCTATTATAACCACTCAAATTTAGATGTCTTGGGTATCCCACAGGAGGTCCCAGGAAACATTGCTATTTAAATTTTTGAACTTGATGTGTGAAGGAAGATTGGAGAACTTTTATTTCCAGATCACAGAATATTCTGAGTAGGAAGGGCCCCACAAGGATCATCAAATGCAGCTCTTAAGTGATTTGGCCAAACAGGGATTGAACCCAGATGTTATTAGCACCATGCACTAACCAACTGAGCTAAGATACTTCATATTGATTTCAGTATGCAGGACTAAATTTTTTTTTCTGAGTTTTCCCAGAGGTGTTCAGAACAATTTACTTTCCTTTCATGTATTTGTATCAATTGATCTAGTAAATGAAATGTGGATATCCCTGTCTTATTTTTAAATATTCAAAAATAATATGTAGTATTTTTCAGTTTCCTAATAGCCCAAAATTAAATGTTTTTAGCTTTTAGTTTTTCTCTCTCCTTTCCTGTTATTTTTCAGCTTTGTTTTTTTTTTTTTATGTTGTTTCCTCCACTTTTTTTTAGTAGTACATGTGATCTTTCATGAAAATACACATGTAAAATCAAACTGATTGATACTTCTATTTCCTGATTTGCTAATCATCCTGGTTAAATTTAATTTTTTTTTGTTTTCAAGTTGTGGTAACTTCATTTTGGAAAATAATGCTTATAGCACTGTGGGATTTTCTTCCACTTCTTCCAATAAAAAGCTGTCGAAAAGAAAGAGTCACAGAAAGAAGCGTTGCTTTGCCAAAAATTAATGAAAAAATAAAATATCTGTGTTTCTTAGAACGTGTGCCTCAGTATTGAAGAAGTGCAGCCTTTGCAGTGCTTTTCACTCTGCAGGATTTCCAGCAGTGCAGAGCCCTGGGAGGGTGCTGAGTGTCTGGCCTAATGAGAGGCTGTTTGTGTCTGAGGTGTAGTGGTGGTCAGTGTGAGTACACAGAGCTATAAACTCATGCTGGGTTTGTGTGGAAAGCTTTATGCTTCCGTCTCTCCTTGCTTCTGGCTGGACCTTTTTACAATAAACTGGTAGTTCAGACCTAAATTCACAAAGCTGTAAGGATCTTAGATCAGTAGCATAGGATAAATGAGAAATTTCCTGTTTCTTTATAGGGATGAAATAGTAAGTAGTAGTGAAAAAACAAATCCAAATTGATCAATGGTACTTAGGCATTCAAACACCTTCATGATTGAAAAAAATTTAGTTCATTATAGCCAGGAAATTCCTGTCCCACCTAGAGTAGTGATAGAGCTATTGTGGGGTCATACAGAAGAAAGGCTAAGACAGCGTTAATAATAAAATACAAATATAAAGTAAAATAACGAAACCTGGGGGTTTTTATGTTTTTATTGGCTAGCCTACCAGTGACTCATATCAGATGTTTCCCAGCTGTTATATACACAGCCTTTTAAGGCATTAGATAGAAAAGAGAAAAATCTTCCTTTTATTCTTTTTCTAATAGATGTGATTTTCTCTCCCTTCCTTTTGTGGGTGACTCATTAGGAATCTAGCAGCAGGTTAAACAAGTGGACTTGTTTGCTGACAGCTAAACACAAACACAGCCTTTAAAGAAATAATTCTTTTTTCCTTGATTTGAGATTTTAGTTTAACAGTTACAGTGGAAAAACTGAACTTAAGTGTAAATATTTCCTTAATATTTTCTGATTTATAGTATTTCAAAAATGAGTAACCTGATGATGTTATTAAACATTAGGAAATATGTCTATGTTGACCCTTTTTTTTTTTTAATCAGTCAAAATATTAGAGATAGGCAAAATAAAATGTTTGCATGTGCAGTTATATTTGTAATTGGAGGAAAAAAATACGTTGGGAAAATATTTTGAAAGAGCATTGTTTTCAGGGCAGGTTCAGGTTGGACATCAGAAGGAATTTCTTATCCAAAAGGCTGATGAAATGTTGAAATGGGCTGCCTGGAGGGGTGGTGGAGTCACCTTCCCTGGAGGTGTTTAAGGAAAGATGTGGCATTTAGTGCCGTGGTCTGGTTGGCACAGTGGTGTTGGGTCATAGGTTGGACTCAGTGATCTCAGAGGTCTTTTCCAAACTAAATGATTCTGTAATTTTTTCATCACAGTATTACAGTCATGTTTTGATAAAGCCATGGTATTTTTCCCATTGCTTTCTTCACAGAGACTGCAGTGTCTTTTGCTTCCTTGTGATGAACACGTTGTATTTGACACTGAGAAGAAAAAAGTGTTAAATGACAGCCTTAAGGTCATAGTTAAAGATGCACTATGATCATTGGCAAGGGAAAAGACATAGCAGAAGATACAGTGCTCTTGTTGAGCTATCACTCTTTATGAACATAAAAGGAAAAATGAAGCTTTGATTTGCTTCATAAACAGCTACATGAGACAATAGTTTCTTGTTGTTGCAGATTCCTTTTAGTGTTAATTTCAACAGTATGTCTTTTCAGGAAACAGTGGAAGTATTTTTGAAACATCCTTCTGTAAAAGATGACTCAGATCTTGAGGGAAGAACGTCCTTCATGTGGGCAGCTGGCAAAGGCAGTGATGATGTCATTAGGACTATGCTGACTTTAAAATTGGATATTGATATCAATATGACAGACAAATACGCCGGCACAGGTAAGATGCTTTACAGTAGAGAGCCACTGCATATTTCCAATCTGTGTGATTTCCACCAAGTGGAAACATTGTTAGAATCTATATTAATGTTTTTCTAAATGTGTACTTCAATCCTGAAAACATTTCTGCCTTAGTTTAATTATATGTATGAGTCAATTTGCTGCCTTATTGTGGGGAAGAAACAAACCTTTTCTGCATGGATTGGAGCAGTTCATTTGAAATGTAGCAAGAAGAAAGGTACTGCAATGCTAGTTAGGTCTGCAATCCTGTGAAAGGAAGCGCTGTTCTGTAATTTGAAGAATAAAATGAAACATAGTTGCATAAAAAGCTCTTCCTGAAAATGCCTGTTCAAAAATGTGTTTGACAGTGCACAAATACTTTGAAACAGTATGGAGTGCACTAACTACTGAAGTAGCTAAATAGTCATCAGGAAAATCATTCTGTAGTTATTTGTAAAGACAGTGAAATAAAGATTAGAGCTATCGCACTTCTGTTGTCCAAACAAGAGATCAAACTTGATATCCCCCAAATTTATCATCCTGTTATCTGCCTGAAACAAAAGATAAATAGGCAACACAGTGTTTCAGTATTCAAGCATTTGGTTTCATAAGTAATGAAATATGGAATTTCCTGTAGTAACTATGAATTTATCTCCTTTAAAGAACAAAAAAAATTGGTAGAAACATTGTACCTATGTAGTGCTTTCAACAAAAATAGAGTAACAGTTCTGACAGGTGAGAGAGAGAGGTGCTGAAGTGTTTATATATTCAACAGTGTTGGAAATTTAGGAAAAGTTGTTGAGTTGTATAGTATGCTGATGGCATCTGAATGAAAAAACAGGAGAATGTGGATATATTTGGTATAAATTTGGAGGGGTTTGATAGTAGGCCTTCAGGGTAAGCTGTGTGTAGGGAGATCAGGAACTACCCAATGCCAGATACAGTCACAGAGTTGTAAGTGTGAAATACATACGTCAGGGTTGTGTGGTTCAGGATTTGAAACTTAGCATGCATCAATATTATTTCCATATTATAAACTGATTTTTTAAAGTTTCCTTTGATGATATGCTGGATCTTAACAAAAATCAATTTACAGTTAACATAAAATCCCATTTAAATATCTAAATTCTTACAATGTAACACACACAAAATAAGTCTTTTGGAGTTGTGATAGTGTGAAATTTTTCACTGTAAGAAATAGTGCAACAAATAAAATCTCAGTCTTCATGTTTGATGACATTAGCAACTAAATATTCTACAATTTCAGTCTTATTTAATCTTTTATCAGTCTCACCTACACTTGCTACTTCGTGACAGTTTCCTTTCAAATACCTCTCAGTATTTGTTTCGGACCTTAAGGTGCAGCAATGTTGTTATTACTGTGCAAACCTCCTTACAAAAGGTTTTTTTTCTTTGCAGGCAGTAATCGGTAATCACATACTGTGTTTCTGAAATTACTCAGGTGTGGATTTCATGCTTGAATAATTCAGGTGGTTGGGTTTATTATCTTTCAGTCCTAAACCTTTCCTAGCGGTGATATGTAATCACCTTTTAATCTCGGTTTCGTTGTAGGGCTTTTAATCCAAGGAAATGAATGGATTTTCCATTTGCTTGAGGGTGCCGGTGTGTAGAACACAGGAGTAGTCTGGAAGTGGGGAGCTGTGCTGCCGAGCAGCCCGAGCTGCACCGCTGTGCCACCGAGTGCCTAGCACGGGCTTTATTACAGCAAGCTCAAAACAAGAAAGGAAGCCCACCAGTAAATCACTCTCTGATTTTATTTTTTTTTCCCCCCAAAGGACTTTAATCATTCCCAAGTTTTCGTGAGGGAAAGGCAGTGTTGCGTTCGGACGGGAAACTATGCATTAATAGAAAATAACGCACATGCCTCCGTGCCTGGGATACAGTTGCTGAGCAGAGTTCAAGGCTGTGCTTTTCTGACTTTTGTGTGCAGACTCAGTTCAGCTGGGTTGTAATGTTTCGTTCACGCAGCCTTTTGCATTTACTCAAAAAGAGCAGGCTCTCCATTGAGCTCTGCTAGAACATCGAGGCTCTCGGCATTGTGTAGGAAAATGACACCAAGGGAAAGGAATTTCCCTCCTCTCAGAGATCAGCGCTGCAGGAGCATTACAGGGGCAGCTTTATGGCTCTGCCGTCACTGTGCACAATGGAGAGGGCTCTGTCTGTCGGCTGAACAAAGGGCCCATTGTGACCAGCTGGCTGAAGAATCTCTTCAGTCACCGTGACTCCATCACAGAAAATTTGGCTTACAAGAAAATATTGAGCTCAAAGTGCGAAACAAGATGCCTGCGTCAGAATGAGTGATAGGGGGGAAGAACTGGCCAAGCTGACACAGCAGCTCTTTTTCTATTGTATTGTTACACACACCCCATGTGTCATCTGATGGAGTGGTTTACTGCCTTTGGTTTCATAAGGGATTCAGGACAAAAACCAGAGCCTGGAGTTTATTGTGAGGTCAGCCCGTGAAAACCAGGCCCATCCAAATGTACGGCGCGGCAGGGATCTCGTTCTTGCCCGGTTCCTACTGATGATAGCCACCCACTCGCAGGCGCTGCTGCACAGGCACTCGCTGCGCTTTCAGGCTGCTGCGCTTAAATCAGCGTCCTCTCGAAGGCAGGATCTCAGTTCTCACTTCTCAGAGTGTCTCTGGCTCTGACCCCGGTGCCTAGTCCGTGTCACGATGTTACCATCGCTTATTTTGTGACTGTTTTGAGGCAGCGCAGGCCGGCTGGATTCGGGTCAGTGACAACCTGAACAACCTGAGCGTGTTAGCAGGGCCTGTGTAACAGGTCGGGCTGGCTTACTGTCTCATAAGCTGGTACTGGTTGTAAACAGTAGCTGGCAAATACAAAATTGCTGTTTTTATATTCTGGCTATGGTTCAAGAAGCTGCTCCTTCTAATGCTGGTCTTTGTGGTGTGCATTTGTGTAAAATGCCTCTGCTGGATCTTGACCCTGTCTGTTTTAACATTAAACAAATGCAGACACCTAGGTAGTGTTTACAGCCCCACACTGTGTTTCCATGAGCAGATTCAGTTCTCACTAAGCGTAAATATTTCTGAAATTTCATGGGGAAATATGAGTTCACTTTATTAAATGCACACTTACAAACCACATTGGTTTGTGATTTTATTCTATATTATTTTGATTTTATTGTCTGTAAAATATTCTACATTTAAGGTAGCATGAGAGTGTAGATTGTCTGATTTGACTGCTGACTGTAGGAAATAACCCAACGCATTTTGAAGTCAAACAGTAAGTGAAACCACCAATACATGTGTTCTCCATTGGTTTGGAATCTCATTGCTGTGTGCAGTTCTCCTTTCTTTCAAAAATAGTCGTGAACTGGTCATCCTCAGCTCTGGCTGACAGTGCCTGCAGGATGCTGTGTTAGGCAGTAGCAACTCCAGTTACAGGACACCACATCTTTGCCTGAGTTCTAAAGTAGCAGTGTCTGGTCTTTCTGTAATCTTTTTCTTGGAGCCAGAAATACTGTGCAAGATGTGATGGTCTTTCTACATAAAATTTTCTCCAAGTAATTCTGAAACAAAAAAGGGGGGCAGGGAGGAGTAGGAACAGCTAGGTAATTTTCTGATGTTAGTTTTAATTGAGACAACTTTGCTTATTTGAAAGAAAAAAGTCATTTTCAGGAAAAGCATTGAAGAAATAATGAAAGCTTTCTTTCACTGGTGGTGAGCAATCTCAGAAATGCAACAAAACAGAGGTAGAAGTAAATCATGTTATGTTCTCTCCATCAGAAGCTGCTATTCTTCCACAAATCCTCACTATAAGCCAGTCTTGGTGGTGTTAAAGGTAAAATTCCTGTTTGTGCAAGTTAGAAATAGGTTTTAGGGCTAACAGTTTTTCTGCTTGTTGCTTCTATGGCAAGAAAGTGTTGTTACATCATCACGAGTTATGATTCTTCAGTTCCTTGAGGTTGAAAAGTGCTTTATCCACCCAAATAGCTGTAATTAATTTTTATTTTGACTGTTCTAATTGTGGACTTTTAAAGCTCATGGCATTGTGTTTTCTTTTTCCCTACTACTTTTTTCTTCCAGCACTGCACGCTGCTGCCCTTTCTGGCCATGTCAGCACAGTGAAACTGCTGCTGGAGCATAAAGCACAGGTGGATGCTCTGGATGTGATGAAACACACCCCGCTTTTCCGAGCCTGTGAGATGGGTCACAAGGAAGTGATTCAAACACTCATTAAAGGTCAGCTCTCAGGACTTTACAAACCTGTTCAGAGTTCCTGTGCTGCTTCCTGTGGGAATGGGAAATAAACAGCTGAGCAAGAGGTGGGGTAGGATGTTGCTTCCCTGAAGCAGGGAAGCAATATTTTGTTTGTAAGTTCCCCTTGTGAAATAGCCCTAGGGAATCTAAAAGATGATCAGTGTTGTGCAAAATGGTTATAAGTGTTGAATACAAAAACTTTCAGAATTGGGATTGTTCTTTTCACAGCTCATTTCTGCTTAAGCCTTTGCAAGTACATTCTAGTGTCTCAAACCAACTCTTCCCTAGCAAGTCCTTTCCTTCTTTTGTTTTTGTTTGGGTTCCCCCCGCCCCCCCCCACTCCCCCCCCCAGTAAATAAGACCAAATTAAGCTTTCTTCACTTTTGTGAAAAACCATTTTCAGGGTTCTTTGAAGAATTTTTAAGTGAGTCTTACTTTTTTAAATAGATAGATATCAAAAGTCCCACGTAATTAGTATTCTCTTATGGTTGGTTTTTAAAAGCAGTATTTTGTTTGTAGCCAGAAATAGGATTTAACAAAGTACACAGTTTTAGATAATTGTAAAATATCTGCTGAAGAGTAAGTGGCATCTTCGATGCAAAATTCTGTCATTTTAGCTTCCCAGAAACATCTCCCTCCTGCTTCAGATGTTATCCGCTTATAGACAGATGAAGTATCCAGGCTAAATTTTGCAAATTTTCCATCAAGCAGCTTTTCTTACTGAAAAATGTTCTTCCTTCCATGAACTGCTGGGCATATTTTAACCGCCTGTTATGCTCTTCCTCCCATTCCCTGTGCCATTTAGCTTTTGTAGATGCAAGAAGCTTGGCTATCAGAATCTGAGTTATGTTTAATTAAATATTTTATGATATTGAGAGTCCTTCTTGCTGGTTGCTTCAAGTTCTTGTACAGATGTTTTACATCTTGCAAGAACATATAGAGAAATTAATTATCAGCATTAAAGAGTCTTAGTATGCTTGAATGTAAATAATAAGCTTATTTTAAAAATTATTATTACATTGTGAATATTTTATCTTCTGCTTTAGAGATTTAAAAATACATTTAATCTGAAATCTAATTTTTAGAAGTTATTTTGTTGCTAAGAAAGAAAAGTTCTACTGAAAATTCTTAGAACTGAAACAAATAAAACAGGTGTCTCATAGGCATTTGATATGTCTGGATATTCTAAAGCATATTAGAGGATACTCAGAAGATTATAAAAAAGTTAGATGCCTGACCCTCTTCGACACTATTTCATTCCCAATTAATTTTGATTTAAGTTTTAGGATTTGAGTAATAAAATTGAAGTTGCTTTCCAAAATAGTTGCTTTCCAAAATACTTCTCTGAATTGTCAGTTTATGAAATACGCTCTAGTTGAACATAAATTCACTCTTTTCTTAGCATTCAACAGAATTTTCTTTTTGTGCTCAAAAATGTATTTGTTTTTACAGGAGGAGCAAGAGTAGATTTGGTTGACCAAGATGGCCATTCACCCCTTCACTGGGCAGCCCTGGGAGGAAATGCTGACGTGTGCCAAATCCTGATAGAAAATAAAATCAACCCTAATGTGCAGGATTATGCAGGTAGAACCCCTCTGCAATGTGCTGCTTATGGAGGTTACATTAACTGCATGGTAGTGTTGCTGGAAAACAATGCAGATCCAAATATTCAGGATAAAGAGGTATGTTGTTCTTCACTGAGGTATATAATTAATTTCGGAATAACCATAAATCAAAACATTTTCCTTTTCTTCAAGGTCATTCTCTTTTCCAGGACATAGAAACATCTGTGCTGCTGTTTGTCACAAAAGGAAATGCATCCTGATGTCATTTTCCCTAAGCCTTCACTTCTAAAATCTCAAAAGAAAAGTAGTATTTTAATATGTAGCATGAATTGAAGATTTGTATTTTTCCGGATCACTTTTGGTTTTTCCTTAAAGAAGTGTGATCATATGAGGAGTCATATTAAAGATCTGATTTCTTCTATCATTCCTTGTTAAGAGCTGACATGGGAATGTGATTTTAGTCTGTTCTCCAGCATACAGAGAGAGAGAGCAAGTAGGAAAGTAAGGTACTGCAAGTGAGATTGCACAATAACTGCTTCAATTACTTGTCCACATTAAGTACCTACATAGGTATCACTCTTCCAGGTGAAAAAAAAAACAAAACAAAACACTGATTGGTAATATGTTCTTTTGTGCCGTTATTCAGGCAGTAATTGAAATTAGGAGCCAGAATAATTGTGCAACCTGTAACAGATTTCTCTGTTATATGACGTAATTTCTCAGAAGTCAGTCGAACATCATCAGTCAAAAGAGCTTCACCCAATTTATTGAAATTTTCTGTAGCTATTTGTTGTAGGGCATAGATAATTCCAGGTAATGGAAATGTTGTTTTCATTATGAGTTCTACAGAGCATGCTGTACATCTTTTGCAAAGAAAGCAACTCTAAGGCTAGTCTTCTAATGCTGCTTTTCAGCTGCTTTAGGTGAAAAAGCACTAGTGTTGAAATCTTGTTAAAAAAACTTCATTTTTTAAGTGCTGTCTTCTCCTTATTTTAACAAGGAAGTTTATTTAGATGAACTGTTTGTCCTTCATATCCAGAAAAGCATTGAATTACACTATGATTTATGACTTTTATTGTGGCATGAGAGAGTTTGGGGATAATGTTTATTCTTGTTCTGTTCTATTGTTTTCCAGGGCAGAACTGCCCTGCACTGGCTCTGTAACAATGGCTACCTTGATGCTATAAAGTTACTGCTCGGCTTTGATGCTTTCCCCAATCACATGGAGAACAGCGAGGAGAGGTATTGCTTGCCTGAAGGTGTTATTTTGTAATTGTGCCAAAGGCCTGCTCCTTTTAAATGTTACTCTAGATGCTGCTAGAGCATCCTCATCTTGTATCTCCAAGGAGTTGCTGTAACCTTGGGCTTCAGCCTAAGCAGCTTTTCGGAAGTGAAAGTTCCCTTCTTTAACTAAGACACTGTGCTTCAACTTTTATACTTCTGAACCATGAATACTTCTGGAAGTATTGACTCACTCTAGTCTTGTTGGAAATATTAAAGATCTTTCTCATTTTTTGAGAAAGTTAATGAGTTGATGGCAGACATGTATGGACAAAAGATGAAAAGGCAGTTCTGCTGCTGTTGAAATAGATTGGAATTTTTCTTTTATATTTGATACAAGTACGGCAAGAAGAATGAAAATGGGAGAAATGTAATGTTATGTTTTAAAATGGTGATTACAAAGTACCTGGTGGTTAGCTGTATCCTAAAGGCTGTATTAAGACCTATATTAAAAAAAAAAAAAAGTCTCCTATAATCATAAAGAGACAGCACATTTGCATCTCTTTTCTTTGTCTTTCATTGACATATAAATAATAGTTTTTTAAAAGTGATTTGGGTTGTGGAGTTCGAATTAGTCACCTGACCATGAAGATAATTACTATTAGCAGAAATTTCTAATGCCTTCTTTTTAGAGTAGATGACCTCCTCATAATTATAAGATTATGAACAGCATGCCATATAAATTTGAATATTTCAGCATTTTAAATAACTTAAGGTGTGTGCAACCCCATTATTCAGTTCTAAATTTGAGACTTCTGTACTTAACTGGTTTTAATTGCTTTCTTCCCCCATCATTTTTCTTTCATTCTCCACTCTAAACCACTCAGATTTCTCTTTCTTTTCTGTTCTTATTTTTTCTTGAGAAACACAAATTGAAGTATAACTAGTTTCTAATTAAGTAGGGCCAAGGCTCTCTTTAGTAATTTTTGATAGAAAATTGAATAAACAGTTTTAATTAAATTACTTTTAATAAGTAAGATTAAAAGCCACAGTTTTGCCAGATTGGAGACTGCTGTTATCCTTACTTTGTAGAAATGTACTAATGATGCTCAAATGTCAATGTCAAGAAAAGACCTTAGCTGTGGTTTATCACAGTCGTTCAGATATTTTATATATATTTTTGTTTCCCTTCTTGAATGAATGTATAGATAATGTATAAATCTAAATTACTCAAAATACAACTACCAGTATTCCAAGTGTCTGCTGATAAGCACTAGTGCATGTGCAGAACAAAAGAGATTCCCAGTATTTCTAGATGGATCAATCTTTAAATATAATTCTCCTAATATATATATAAAAACTGCACAATTGCAACTTAATAAATATCTACAAACCTTGTTCTATTGTTAAGGGATTGGAAGCTTGGAAAGTGGAAAATCAAGTTGAGTGTTGTGAGAGAGAGAGGAAAAAATAACCTCATGGATATGGTTCACCTGTAATTGGATGAAATTGGTTTTTAATCAGTAACAATTTCACTACATAGTGACTTTTTTTTTCCCCCTCAAATACTCCTATAGGAAAAAAAAAGCTTCCCTTCTTTGCTTACTTAGAATGTAGTATGAGATACCAGTTGAAAATTCAAGCATAGTGGTAATAACTAATAGATTAGAGAAAAGATAATGCTGAGATTGCATCCAGAATTTTAAAGTGTCTGCTTGCTTGCCAAATGTGTGATCAAGTGCTAATCTGGGGGGTATTGGGTTTGTTGTTCTTTGCAAATTTATTTTGTAATCCAGCCTAATGTCCTGGGTGCATCAAGCTGCTGCTTGACCACCTTCATGTTAAATTGCTTATAACACTGATGGCTGATGTCTTCATGTGTTTCCCTGTGAGGCCAGCTTGATTTAAAAGCTATCTGCTTTAGAGAGAACCAAGGGAAAAGGAAATTTACATCAAGCTTTGAACTGACACAACAGAGGAGTGAATGTAAGTGTCCAGTCATAAAAACCTCTCTTCGGATTTGATTTAAGTGATTTTTTTTTTTTTTTTACTTTAAAAAGTAGCTCAGGTGGAGTTAGAGAAAAAGATCCACATTTAAAAATATGGATCTTCATGACTAGGTTCTGCAATAGAATACATTGTCTTGGTAGATACACGGTATAGCATAAGTTTACTTTAGTATCTTTTGTGTCTTTAAAGTATTCGGAATTAGGACTACTTTAAAAATGTGTTTTTCTGAAATAACGTTCCTTCTGAAGTTCCCATTTCTGACTTATCAAAAATCTATATCTCTTTGAATGCTGTCAGCAGCACACCTTGACACCCAAATTTTCATGTTATGTCATTGTCTTTATTCCTGCAGACACTTCAGTTCAGATACTGTTTATCCTTCCATCAAACCATTGCTGTGTGGCAGGTCCAATTGTGCTTTCTGTCTTTCTTTGCGTACCAGCACTGTGTCCCAGCAAGTTACCATCAACAAGAGCCCCAGTTTTCACAATCACATGCATTGACACTTGCTATTGGACAGTCTTATGTTAGATGGTCTTGGTTATGGTTTGTGACTGATAATTTTCAGTCACTAAATGTCTTTCCCTTAAGTTTCAGTGTTGGTGAGGGAGATATGTAAATTTTGCTCCCATGTTGGCAGTGGGAAGTTTGGGAATTATTTTGAAAAAGCCTTAGGCATCTTGGACACCATTGAAACCCAAAGCCATTTAGTATTTTGAATACCTGTGTCCATTTGAAAACAGACTTAAGTTTTCCCAGTACCTTAAAAAAGATGTTATCCTTTGATATGGATCTAATCCCGCTGCTCTGTCAGTCAGTGTTACAGAAGCTCAGTTACCGTCAGTGTTACAGAAGCTAAGCCAGATTTGACAGTAGATTTCTAGAACTTAAATGCATATGGAAATAACACAAAATATTTTAACTTACTTCTTATTTCTATATGAAAACTTCAATAACATGTTTTAATGACTGCTTTCCTAAAGCAGTTAATGCTGTGGATGGGGCTTTGGGAGATTTTTGTCCAAACTCTTTGGATCCCCCTGTCCCCGCTACCCTATTAGGAGGCTAAAATATGCTTTAAACATAACCACAGTGTGTAAATGAATAAGGTAGCAAAATAATGCCTAAAAAGATGAGAAAAACAACCTAGTGAAACAGTGTTTCATCTGTTTTCATACTAGAAGTTGCTCTATTATGAAATTAGGATGAAGAAATGCCCATTATAGCTAGAATTCTAGATCAATAGTAATTGTTGTGGTTTTGGTTTTTTTTTAGATATACTCCACTTGATTACGCTTTGCTTGGTGAACATCATGAAGTGATCCAGTTCATGTTAGAACACGGGGCTCTGTCTATAGCTGCCATTCAGGATATTGCTGCTTTCAAAATTCAGGCTGTCTACAAAGGATACAAAGTTAGAAAGGCTTTTCAAGAGAGGAAGAATCTTTTAATGAAACATGAACAGCTGAGAAAAGATGCTGCTGCCAAGTAAGTCTGAGACTTGAAATCTACTCCAGCACATAGACATTTGTTGTAAGTTTGTATTTATCAGTGTATGATTTTATCTGTTGCTCATCGGGTTTTGTTCCTCTTGGTAAAATTCATTAAACTGAAAGAAGCATGTAACTTCCATATAACTATGGACAGATGGAAGTTAATTTCCATATAATCCCGGTTTAAATAGCAAACTTTATATGATATACCATAGCAAGGCAAAATACCAAAAGCTGAGGAAATAGCATGTTAGTATCTGTGATATTCTGTATCACATGCATACATATCTGCCTGATATTCTGTATGATGATAAAAAGGCTTGGAAAACGTTTATCACTTTAAAGCAGTGGAAATAATTATTTGCCTATCAAGTCTTGATATCAGTTTTGAACAGAAATTAATCAGTAGCTGAGGGAAAAAAACCTAAAACAAACCAGGAAAGCCTGGTTTAGTAAGGGCTAACCTAAAGTTTCTCAGCAACCTGAACTCCTGGTTTCTATTTGTAACTTCATTTTGGGCCTTATCATTCTCTGCACTCATGTTTTTTGGTCTTGAATCAGAGAATTCCTATGAATTGGTTATGTTGGATTACAAGGAACTAACATGTGCAAATTCAAATTGTCATTACATAACTAACATATTCAATTCAAATTGTCAGTGAGATGTGTAGGTTCTGACTGAATTTCAACCCAATTTAAATGTGGTAATGGTAGCACAGTGGTGAAAGTCTAAAATTAGAAGGTACTTAAATGATTATCACAATACCTTGCTTGCTTGGAGTTTATCCTTAAGGTTCTTACTATGAAATTATCACCTGGTTTCTCTTGAAGAGATCTGATCTGGAATAAAAAAACATAGCACTCAGAAAAGAATTCTGCACAATTTGGGAATATTATTTTAATAAAGAGAGATCCTATGAAAAAAACACAACATAATTATTGCACCTAGAGGTATTTTTGTTGCATCTGTGTATCACAGATAAATTCAGCTGCACTTCACTCTGCATAATTGGCCAGTCAGGCCTTTACTGGGTTTGATTGCTGTTACTATAAAACAATTATTATTCCCCAGGAGGAACCAAAGCTAGATAGCTCATCTCTTACTCACATCTTTACATCCTCAAGTTGTAACCTGTAGCTCTCCTACTGTTAGCCTTTTCTGCTGAAATCAGTGTCAATCAAAACCATGCATGGAGAAGCTGCCTTGGAAAATGTTTCTTTTTGAAGTGAGGAGCCCTGCTTATTGCTGTGTGGTCACAACTGACTTTACCAAATGAGATAGTTTTATTCTTTGTGATGACAGTCATTTTTAGAAGAATCTCTGATCTACCATGTAGAAGATTAAATGGAAAAGAATTCCCTCATGGAAATTTTGGGATATTTTATGATAGTTTTCCTTTGTGAGTTTCTGATGTAGTTTCTGAAACTTACTTAGCTGTTGTTGTTTGAAAACAATAGAAACAAAATCTGTGTACCAAGTACCATAAAAAAAGAATTACAGTACAATTGGAGTGTACAAGCAAATCAGGTTGTCACATAACAAATTTTATTTAATTGCAATTTTATGATCTGTAATAAACTGAAGGGGACATTATGTTGTCATCATTCTGAGTACCCATCTGTGCATTCCACAGCTAAAATTGGCCAGGGTGTTCCTGCATACAAAAAACTATTATCCCTGCTGGTGTTTAAAAATCTGGACTCCAGATAAAAGTAGACATCATGTGGGGATCCAGAATGATAGTGAACTCCTAGATTGGACACACACACCCTCTCCCCAACTATTTCAGTGTAGATATTTAAAATTTGCTTTGTAATATGTTACTTTAGAGAGTCTTTCTAAGATAAATGACTCCTAAATCTACTTGGGTTTAGATAATCTGTTCTTTTTCTGTTTTGTTTTTTGGTGTTGTTTTTGTTTGTTTGTTTGTTTGGTTGGTTTTGTTTGCTTGTTTGTTTTGTTTTGTTTTGTTTTTCTTTTTATCATAACAAAAAGTCAGCCAGCATCTCATACCTATATTATTTTCTGATAAAATTTCATTCACTGCATTTAAATTCTATGAAATACTTCCATACAAACATCTTCTCCCATGTTCTCTCCTGTATCAAAGAAATTGTAATTTATAAAATGAAGTTTGATGAAGGCCAAAACAACAAGCACACTGTTATGTCACTGAGGAAAGAGATACCAGGGAGACCAGTTTGGGTAAGCTGGGAATCCTTGACTGAGCTCAAATGTAAAAATGTGGTTTACAGGAGGCAGGAGCTGGGACAGACTGCAAAGTAAGAGTGTAAAAGCATTGCTTGGGCATGTAGATGGTGTCAGAAACACCAAAACTCAAATGGAGTTGAGACTTCAAAGAAATGTTACAGGTTACAAAGTGAGTTTTGCTTCTACATTGATAAAAGCGGAATACATCAGTGAAAGGCTGAGTAAGGAATGTGTGAGCCTGCTGCTGAGTGGTGCATTTAGGGACAACAGACACCAGTGTGGCAGAAGTACTCAACGCCCTCTGTTCCTCAGTCTGCCAGAAGAAGGTGTCCCAGACCCCTTTGCTAAGAGAATTGTTTCAAGGAAGAGCAGAGCTGCCAGCTGTGAATGAGGATTAAGTCAGGCTTGAGAGAGCTCAGCCCAGACAAGTCCATGGGACCAGGTTGGCTGCATCCAAGGGTACAGAAGGCACTAACTGATGCCCTTAAAAGGTCACTTTCCAATGTCTTTTAAAGGTCACAGAGACCAAGGAAGGTCCCCTGTGATGGGAGGAAAGAAAATGTTGCACCCAGCTTCAAAAAGGGCCAAAAAAGTAATCTAGGGAAATGCAGTCTAGTTGGTGTTTCTGGTCTCTAGGGAACTTTTAACAGGCAAAAGTTGTGACAAAAAATTTTGTCTGGAAATAAAGAGAAAATCTTTCACGCTTGGGACAACTGACCAGTAGAACAGCCCAAAGAGGTTGTATGGTCTCTGTCATAAAGGTTTTCAAGACATAATTGGATAAAAACCTGAGCCACCCAATCTGACCGTTTTGAGCAGCCTGTTAGCCTTGCTGACTTCCTTTCAGACCTTAAAAAGAGAATTTTGATTTACTTTTTGCAAAATCAGGTATTTAAGAAAATAATATTTAAGTGTTTAAAACATATTCAGAAAAAAACTAACTTCCAAAATACTGGATTTTGAAAGGGCTGAAGAACTCATTCCTCATTTGTTCACCTCACCTTTCAATTTCCAAGGATGAGCTCCTGAATCTATACTTCTGTTTTTCATTCTGGCCAGTTGAAGGAAACTGATTGAGAATGTGGATGTGAAAGGGAAATGCCTAAAAGTGAGTAAGTAGCTCATGATATTTAGGAAGAGAAGAACAGCAAGAAAATAAGCAGTACAATTAAACAGCCTTCAGGAGATTTAGAAAAATGTTCTCATGCCAGGAGAGTACAAGTAGATTATGAGGTTTTTCAAAAGACTGGTGGTTAGCCCTGCATGCTGAGAAAAGATAGGGGAGTGTGGCAACAGAGAAAATAATGAGCAACCTGAAAAGGGAAAGCACATATTGGAAATTTGATGTAATTACTAAAATTGACAGTAATAAGAACATACAATGATATAGCTAAACAAGCTGAGGTGCTAAATAAGAACTGGCAAAGGATGTGAGGTAGGTATCACAATAAACCATTGTAAATATACTCATTGGAAAAGGAAGAGTAAAGTAACTGTTGGTCCATGAGAGATGCTAAGTAGACTGACCTGTTCTGTGGTTTGGGTGTTTTTTTTACTTCAGAAGAAATTACATCAAACCAACTCAATTTTCTTTTGTGTCTGGATAACAAGTTTTGTGGCCATGGAGAAACAGTAGCTGTCATTCAGATTTGCCTGAAGTCTTCATACTTAGGAGAAATTTCTCATTTCTCACCTTTAAACTGGAAGTGTATATTGATGAGAATTTCACATAAATCCATCATGAATTTGTATTTTCATTTAAAAAGTAAATTTGAATTTGAAAATAGCACCAAGATGCTGAAGATTGTAAGCACATTGAAGACTAAATTAGAAATCAGAAATCAGAATGGTGGTAAAATACATACAAGGAATGACTGAGGAAAAAATGGGTGCTTAGGTGAGAACTAACAGACTGTCCTACACATTTGGGAAGACCTGTCAACCTAGGAATACTGGACAGAAATGCACTGTTGTCTTAAAATTTTTATTAAGGACTCTTGGTTTAAAAGACTATTGTAGATCAGAAGCTGAACACGTCCTGAGTCAGTGGTATTCTTTTGAAAATAATCATCATGCTAGCTTGTGTGGCAGGAGATGCTGTTTATACAACATGAAATAGAACTCCTCTTAGTCCACAGAAAGCCCTACTGGTAGTAGGATCATACCTGGAGATCTATTTTCAGTTGAGATTTTTTAAGTAAGTTTTTGAGTGTTTTTTTTTTTTGTAAGGATACCTTTAAAGCACTCTCCTTTAAAATATCCTTCAGTGTGTAGATAAAAAAGTTAAGTTTCTATTCTTAACAGAATAGAAAAGGTTGAATTCATTTTAGCAGAATAAAAAATTCTAAGCATCTCTGTGTCTTCACAAATGTGCATGTAAGGCTGAAACTGTTCCTTTCCATCTGCTAAAGGCTCAGTTTTCATTCTTTCATTTTTGCAACAAAATATGAGCTTATGACCATTCAGGACTAAATTTCTTTTCATTTGTAATGGAAAGTGTTGGCCTGTCAGCTTGGTTACCATTTTTGAGCTGTAGCTATCTAACTCGAGAGCCCAAATTTGGATCCTGTTGAGTTGCCAGAAACTTGAGAAGACTGAGAGCCCCGAAGTTAGAATCTTCACTATCACAATCTACTTCCTTCACTTGTTAATAAAATCTAGCCTCTCAACAGTAAAACTTGGAAATTTTAATTTCAAAGAGATTCTTCACTGTATCTTCATACAAACTTCATACAAACTGAATATCTGATTAAATAAAGCAAAACACAAGAGGAGGTTCTTATGTATTCAGGAGTCTATTATTCAGCTAAGCTGTACTGTGACAATTGTGATGATGCTTTATGAATAGGGAGCATTGAACTCCCTTCCCTTTATTCTTTCCTCAGTTTAATCTGAAAAATTAGCACACAGATAAGGCCTTTAGAGAAAAAAAAACAACCCTATTTTACTTCTTGGTTTCTGGTTCTGTGTCATTTCAATAACTTCACAATTGCTGTGTTGCTGAAGTTGCTGCTTTGAGTTGATCTGCTCATCAGAGGAGTGCAGGTCACTCCGGCTGGATCACACAGCCCATCTCACACTTCCTTTTCTAATACCCTGAATGGAGGACATTGGTAATAGGCTGCCTATTCTTGTGAAGAATAGAAAATTACTATTCTGTGAATAGCAAGATCTGATTTAGCAGCTCAAATGGCACAGTAATGGCAGTGAGATCCATACTGTACACGGTCCCAAACATCCCCACATAGTCCGGTTGTGGAATGCCAATATTAATTGAAAGTAGCCACTTTTTTTTCACGCCAGAGGGAATACTGAATCCCAAGCTGCTGGGAGTGTATTTTTTTAGATCAATTAGCAGCTTTTCAGGTGCAAAGTTCAATCAGCTTCTTCTGCAGAGCATAGTTGTTAAGATGGCACTGACAGATAAAGTTAGGGCTTCTCGCTGGCAGCTCGCGCTGCAGTGACACGCGCTGGCAGTGACACCACTCACAGGAACTGGGGCTGGCGTGCTGCATAACTCACCTGTCACACGCCATGCCGGGAGGTGATGTGGCAACAGTCTGCACACTGTGTTGGAGCACTGGAAGCAAGTGAAAATACCAGGCAGCTACATGATACGGCATTTACCGCCTGTCCGTTCCAACAGGAAAAGTGTCACTTCATCCAACAACCAGGGCTTAATTTATAGAAACAAATTCAGTGGGAGGTAGGTATGCAACGTCTGCTGTGTGCTGTTTGGTTTATTCTGCTTGGTAGGAGCAAGAATTTAAAAGATAAAGTGCAATGATAGCCCACTATATTTCAAAGTAGGCTGCAAAATTTTATTCAATGGGCGTACCTTTCCTAAGTTTGTCCAAAATTCTCTTTTATGGCTACACTGTTAAGAGATGCATGACTTACTTCATTTTGGAAATCCAGATATCACCATTGTAGTGGCATACTATGTGCACTCAAGTTTTTAATTCACATCTCATATTATCAGTATCTGTCATTTATGTGACATCTAATGTTTATGTAAAATTAATTATCTACCAATGGCAAATACACAGCAGCAAGTTAGTACCAGGAGCTAGTTCAAAGTTGGTTTATAATTGTCTGTAATAACTATGACACATTTAAGTACGAAAAAATAATTTTCCAAGATATTGTGTCTTTTGTTTTTTGCTTTTCAAATACAGTGCATTGCATTACTACTCACATGAAAATATAGCTCTTTGCTAATTACAAGCCCAGTTACCAGCGTCATGATTCTTTTTAAAATCCTGCTTTTAATTTTTGTATATTTATAAAACCTCCTAAATTTAGATGTTTTCAATAAGTGAGTGTTTTAAGATCAGTCAAAACAACTGCAAACTGAATGGGCAGCTGGCTGACAGGGACTTAACCTTCATCAGGCTGTAGCTGCAAGTCAGTTGTTGTTTTGGATCAAGCTAAGACATTTCAGTGCAATATGTGTCCTTTTTTCATGAAAAAGATGTCAGGTCAAGGATTTGTTGTGGCACTGTCAGATTCTTAGAGAGGAGTGTGTTCAAGTTAGATACATGCTCCCAGGATTTAATCTTCAAAATTCTTATGGTATGGACTGTAATTGCAGGAAACGTGAAGAGGAAAGCAAGAGGAAAGAAGCCAAGCTGCAGAAAGGGATGCAGAACGTGGAACAAAACAAGTTTCGGGTACAACAGAATCCCACAAATCGGGAGAAGGCCACCACTGGCCCACAGTTACCCAACAAAGCAGCTGACACACAGAGCAAGAGGCTTCTGTCCCTCAATGCTTCACAGATCCAGCCAGGGAGAAACAGCAGAGGTTCACCTAAGGCTGGCCATGACAAAGGGACCCCAAAGGAGTGCTGCGTGTCAGCAGAGCCTCAGAGCGAAGGTCTTAAGATCAGGCAAGGTTTGTGATCTTTTTTTGTTGTGCTGTTTGTCTGCTTTGTCCACTTCTTGGGGGTATTTTATATACAGAACCCATTTTGTCTTTCTGTGATTTCATATTCTTTCATCACTTGAGCAATTCGTGCAGCAGGGTAGATACAGATTCTTTTACTCTTTATGAAGTAGTGAAAAACACCAGTACAGTGTCTTATGGTGTCTATAAAAATACCTAGAATATGCAAAAACAGGCTGTTGGCAATTGTTCTATTACTTGTACTCTTCGGAGAAAATAAGGTTAAGGATATTTGACCTATCTGTGGTATACATGAAGAATGTTAATGGAAAAATGGTAACTCTGGTTTTTAAATGAGATTTATCCTCTCACTCAATCCAAACAGTCAGTGTTTGAAAGAGTGCTATGCCTTTTTTAGGTAGGCATTCTCTTTTTCTTACTGAAGTGATGCCAGGAAAGTTGATGCAACAAGGATCAAACCATGAATTGTATAGTCAGTTCTCATTAGGTGTTTTAATCAATCCTCTTGTGACCAACTTTAATGGACTTCATTGGTCATTTTATTGGAATTAAATAAAAATTTAGACCCTTTGGGCTGTGAAAACTGTGATTAAGTTGTTGGGTGTTCTCTGATCTGGTTATCCAGTCATTACAAATGTAGAGGCATTACAAATATAGCATGGTTTCACCAGGTTTTGGATGATCCAGGTGATTTTCTGGAATGACAGTATATCAAAGATTTTCTTTTTTCTTTTTTCTTTTTTCTTTTTTCTTTTTTCTTTTTTCTTTTTTCTTTTTTCTTTTTTCTTTTTTCTTTTTTCTTTTTTCTTTTTTCTTTTTTCTTTTTTCTTTTTTCTTTTTTCTTTTTTCTTTTTTCTTTCCCCTCCTACCTACTCTGTAACATCCTCTCTGTTACATTTCATCCTCTCTGGTCTATTTTTTCATTCTCCTGTTGATTTCTAAGCAGAATGGAGGGTGAATGGAAGATGGGGAATTTTCAGTTTTGCACTCCAGTCTGGCTTCTGAGTCACCCTCACCAGAGTGTTTAGAAGCAGTGATCACACAGCACCAAGGGAGAAGTAGGAAAGACTCCATAATTTCATTCAGGATGTCAAGGGAAATACTGAGAAGCCAAGTGCTTTGGGTTTCCTGGGTCAGTGGGTTATCCTGTGCCAGAATACAGCATGGATAGAGCAGGAGTTTTCCAGGCATCTACCTCAAATGTAATGATAGAAAGAAAACCATTTGTAAAACATTTAGAAAATAAAGGTGTTGAGGACTCTACCGTGACTGACAATCATGTCCTCTTCTGATTCTTCCTGCTTGCATTTTTTCGTTAATTTAAGTGAATCCTAGTGTGCCCCAGAGCAAAAACATCAGAGACATAACATGTTTTGCTGGGTCAGAGACTGAATTTGTTTTCAATGTCTCTGTCTAAAGATTCATTGAGGAAACACATCAAAAGCAAGTCAAGCTGTGTCCATTTCCATTGTGGCAAAGCAAACGAGGGAACAAAAGCTGAAGTGAAACATCAGGGTGCAGCTGCTGCAGAAGTGGACGGAGAAAAGCACAAGGAACACGCTGGTGACACAACAGGTGCCTGTGCTCGGAGGAGCAGGAGGCTTTCTGCTTCTGCCTGTAGGACTGCCAGTGCTGGGGAGAAGCTGAGGGACCCAAGTCAGCCTCCCTCTGGCAAGAGGGACCACGGTGAAGGAAGGGCTGTGTTCTTCTGCGATGTCGGTTGTACCGGTGGAGCGGCGCAAAACTCAAAGCTGGGTGAAGCTTCTTCCAAAGGCAAAAGGCACCAGCAGAAACCCAGAAATAAAGAGGTAAATGATAAGAGATGGTCACCAGCTGGTTCTAGTAGACCAGGAAGTGCCAAAACAGTATTTGTAAGCACCAGAAATGACAGCCTGCATGCTGTAGAACAAACTGTGAAAGTGGGAAACAATGAAATGGCAAAAAAGGCCTCCTCATTATTGTCTGCTGAGGCAGAACCTGCCAGGACTGTGCCAAGAAACCCAGTAGCATGTTCTGCTTCTGATGACAATTTGAACTTGGAAAAAAAAGGCATGATTGGAACCAGGAATGCAGATGATCAATTATGTTCTGTTCCATGGCAAAGTACAAACATTGAACTAATCCCTTTAGAGGTTCGAATGCAGATCATAGAAAAAGAAAGAAAAAGAAAAGAGCTTTTTCGGAAGAAGAACTACGCTGCCACAGTCATACAGAGGACCTGGAGAAGGTAAGATTACTGTTTCAGTGGCTAGAGAAGAGTGAGATACAAGTAGATGTAAATGAAACCAGGCTTGTTGGCAATGTGCTTTATTTTGCTTACAATGTTGCCAGTGCTAAACGAGGCAGTTAATAATCTTTCTTCACACAAGGGCAAGTGGGTTCCAGTTGCATAGAATTGTATTAGTAAGTTCATAAAAAGTGCAAGGTAAGTGATGACCTTTAATAATCAGAGAAACTGTTGAACTTCTGTTTCAAGCACTAATATTTCTTTAGAGAGTGCAAATCAGGATTTCCCTAAACTTGGAGTTCAGTGACATACATGAAATTGTGGTCTGACCTAGCATGTAACCAGATAACCAAACCACAGAATGTTTGGGAGCTTTGAGTGTTCATTGCCAAAACTGGAAGGTAGCTTGAATACCTTCATTAAGCAGGAACAACTGCTGTATAGAAGAATGTACAGAATGCTTTTCACAGCATTATCCTGCTTTCATGAATGTGTGAGTTTCAGCCTCAGAAATGCAGTCATTCTAAAAGTACATGCTCCTTAATATTCAGTTTCTTATCAAAATGGGCAGAAAGAGTATGTAAGGGAAGTATATAATATGCAAATTATTCTTGTTGTTTTTATTTAAAACAACAATTTTTTATTTATTTATTTAATATTTAATAGATAAATAAATAAATTTATTTAATATTTAATAAATAAATAATAAAATTAATTATCTTATTTTATTCTATTTATTTCTTTGAGTTTACTGGGTGCAGGAAACTATAAATTGCTTATGTTTACTAATATTCTTTCCAGGTCTCTCACTGGTTTAACAGTTCCTCTGAGGGACTCTGAGTTGAAGATGTCCCTGGCCATGGCAGGGAGGGTGGACAAGATGTTCTTTAAAAATCCCTTCCAACCCAAACCACTCTGTGGTTCTGGGATTCCATGCCATATTCCTCTGAACTGTGAAGCAAAGCAGCCACTTTTTCTCCCAGAGTTCCACCACTTCTGCTCTCTCTGCTGCTTGCTCCTTGGCCTTCTTTTCTCAGTAGATCCCAAGTTCTTGTTTTATGTGTTCAAATCACTTAGGTACCAAAAGCTAAAGGAAGCCAGGAGTAGATTAGGAGAGTGTGTCTGCAGGTGCTGCTGCTGCTGGCTCTGCTGCTTTCATTCAACACCAGCTTAAAATCCTTACAGAGGGGCAGGCACGTGCCCTGGCTTTAAGACAAAGCAGAACAACGTGTAGTGAGTGCTGTGCAAATTTCCCCACAAGAACTGGGATCCAAAGCCATGCATTAAGCTGACGCTACAGATTTTGGAAAGGCCTTTCTAAACTGCCCACCTGCTGAAACAGGGATGGTGTGTGTTCTCTCCAAGAAGCGCATGCACTTGCTAGCACTTTGCATTTTGGAAACTGTGCGAATGAAAGATTGTTTAAGTTACATTTGTTATTTAAATACTTAACAGTGAAATATAAATATACTTGTTCTGTTTGCAAGAACTCATAGAACACTAACAAAGATCATAAATTCTGCAAGGCTGCAGGAGACATTAGTTCAGCAGTTCTTCCACAGTCCTGTGTTTGCTTTTGTTCCAAACTTGCACAAGGTAAATAGCGTGTACTTATAGACAGCAGTAAAATTATACAATGTTATTGTGTAATTCTTTATTAGAAACATGTAGAAGTACATGCTTGAGTTCTGGAATTTCTCTAAATTAGAATTAAATGCATTTGTCTCACTCTGCAAATTTTATAGTCCTGATTTACTTATTGAAGGCAAACGCAACAGCAGAGTGGTACTGGTCTACTTAAGTGTATTAAACTTGCCATTCTCAGGAGAATGCTTCAATTCCCAAATCTGCAAACTTTATAAATGTATTCCTCAAAAGTGTATTCTAAGGTGTGTGGCTTGCCAAAGGTTAATTGCTTATTCTGCTCATTGAGGCTTACAGATTCTGTGTCTGTGTTCTGTCTCCTGGGGGACAGCAGGGCCTGTACCGTGCTCCAGGGCCCACAGGGAGCCACCAGAAGCTGGAATAAGTTGGTTGTTGTCACTGTTGTTCTCCTGCTGGAGTCAAGCTGTATTTTTTTAATATATTATTGCTGTGTGCATATGCTGGCCAGCAGTGGTTTTTAAGATTAGAGCTTCTGTAACAATGAGTGAGAATACCACTTGGCAGCTTTGTTGTTCTGCAGGTGGATATGTCACTTCTCTTTTGTGTGCAGTAGTTTTGTTGACTAAGCATCGGGTATATTTTGAGGCACCACGTCAGATTGATATTGTATCAAACTTGGTCCCACTCTCCTTTTTTCTCACTAGGATCAGAATGATCTGTTACGAGAGAGCTGAATTGAAACAAAGTGCACTTGCTCTACAGATAACTGCCTGCATCCTCTCAGTGTCAGAACCTCAGTTGTTTTCGTGTTGCTAAAAACTACCAGAAGTTCTCTGCAAACATGAAATCACAACTGGGTCCAAAGGTGGAGTGACTGTGAATGGGTCATTTCACGTATCAGCAAAGGCATCTGGCAGTAATTACTGAATTCCAAGAGAGTAGCTTAGTATTCTTTTCTGCTCCAGTATAAAACAGTTCCCCAATTGTTTTTTCTCCAGTTAAGTATTCACTTAACCCATCCTTAGCTCAAGTTGTGTTAGCAAGCCACTGCAACTGTGCTCCCTCTTCACTTTCTTTTCCTCTCTTACCCCGTTGAAAAGTTAAAAGTGGCATGTTATTTAAGAAAACTGGATCATTTTTTCGCCTCTGTGTCTCAATAATATTCCTGTTCTGAATTCATACCATGCTTCACAACTTGCAGGCCCTGACAAGATGCAGTTGCTGCCTGCATTTGTTATGTCCTTTAATGAGCTGCATAACAGTACATGCCTGAATTCTGAAGCTTCACTAAATTAAGATTAAATACATTTGTCTCACCCAGCAAATTTCACAGAGGTAATTTACTAAGCTTATTGGAAGTTTAAAATTATTTAGGCTGTAACAGAGCATATCATCCCCCTTTGGCATTCTATTGTGCTTTTATGTACTCATTTTTTCTATATGGCTGCTGCTTTGTTTGAATTATGTAGTTCATTGGCTTAGAACATATATTTAAACAGTTTGTAGCTGGCTTGTTGTCTTTTGTTTTAATTTAGAACTTGTTGCAGAGGGAGCAACAGAAAAAATCACCTCTTTCTCTCTCCTTCCTCCTTGGCTTTACCGAGGCTTCCAGTAAAAACCTTTTTGAACGCCAGAGGGGATGATGATCAATGTGTTTTGGCCTGTTACCAAACACTTATAATTAATATTTTACAATGCTCATTTGTGACGGGTTTGTACTGGGAGGATTCAGAGTTAATTGCTAAGCCAGTTAATTGACTTGAGAGTGTGAAACGCCGATATCCGATTGAATACTTACCTCCGATTCAAGCGGAAAAAAACACCCCCCAACAACTCCTGGCTGCCGGTGCCGTTTGCCACCGGAGTGTGAGGGACAGATAATCTGCTGCTGCCACTGGCAGCGGGCTGTGCCTGTGTGTCAGATCAAAGCAGCTGAGGCAAGGTTGGGGCAGAAGACAGGGAGCCTTTGAAGGGAAGGGAGAAAACACAGACTGCTGAAAACAAGGTGAGGGGAGCGTCTTTAGAGGAGGGGTGGAGAGCAGCTCCGTTCTCTGCAGCGGAAATGTGCAGTTGGACCCGCAGGAGGCAGATTTGGTTTGTCTCTTGCACTGATTGACTGAGGACATGAAGTGCTAAGGCACACGAGAAAGTTTGGTGTTACTGAGCTGTGAATAAAGTGAAAATGAGGAAGCAGTACTGATTATGCTGTTACCATAAATATTTATGGTTTTGTCTTCTGATGATTTTCTATTTATAAGACAGCTGATACGCTAATGTTGAAGCAGTGTAACTTTTGATACCTGTAATGCCAGCTCTTTAGTAACTATGTGAAATAATGGATGCATCCAAAATTGACCCCAACTCCTACTTTTTCTTCTGAACAAACATTTCTCATCCAAGTGACTTAGCACATGAGTGGGAGTTCTGTTTTCCCAGTTACTCATGTAATCCACCATGTGAACTGATGCGTGGAAAGCACGGAAGTAAAAACAGGTCACCTAAAACAAGTGCTCTTCTCTTTTCTGCTCTCTAGTTACCAGCTAAGACAGGAGTTGTTTCAGCTCCTTAGTGCTAAGCGGCAGTGCAAGGAAGATGAAGACAAATGGAGACAAGAGGCAGCTGCCTTCTTCATTCAGGTTGCTTGGAGGAAACAGCTGAACCATAGCCCTCTGAAATCAGCCCCTTCATGTAAAAATCTGAAATCCTTAAACAAAACCAGCTCAGCCATAAAAACCAGCAAGCAGTCCATCCTAAAGCAGATCTATGGTAATTTTCTTTTCACTATAATTTATTTTGAATAACTATGCTTTTTTTTTTTTTTTTTTTTTTTTTTTTTTTTTTTTTTTTTTTTTTTTATAACGGAGTGTATTTGTCCATGCACTTCTTACCTAATTGTTAAGGATTTCAGCTCTTTATAAAAATTATTCTGAATCTCAGGTGTCCTGGGCAATTGTATTTCTGTTTCAGGTTAAAAAAAACAAACTCAGTGATTTAAAATGGCTGCTGCTAAAGCTGTTTGAATCCTCACACAGCATTGTTTCAGCACAGATCTTGAGCAATCAAATAATTCCATTGCCAGAGCTGCTCACCATATATCAATGTGGAAAGAGAACAGAGCAGTTAAGCTGGGGATAGCTGGCTTTATCCGTGCAGAGTGCTATCTGGATCATGGTTTGGTTTTTTAAAGCATTGTTCTAAACTTAGTTTTGTTTGTTACTGTTTTAAAAATATTTTCATTTGAAGAATATGTTCAATGCTGATAACTTTCTGTATGAAGATAAGTGGTCTTTATGGCAAGAGCAAGATTGTCTTTTATAATTCTGCACTGCTTTGCACTATGCCTGAATGTGCACATGCAAAGGAATGCACCTTCAAGAAAAGGTAGAGGAGAAGTATTCCTTTACAGTGTGGATCACTGATGGAGTATGATATCCTAACTATATGTGCTTTAACAGGTGGTAAATCACTTCTATCATGGTTCTGTAGCTTTGAGAACCAAAAAGAATAAAATAAATAAAGCTAATAAATTTATTTTCCTTTTTTCTTTATATAGCAATTGCAAAATGCATTTTAACCTTAGTTAAATTTCAGTTGTGGTTGTCATGATTTTCTGTCATATAGAATGTGTCTCACGTGTTTCTCCATAAAAAAATGAGAGTAATTTTTAGGGTAAAATAATGCTGTAGCTTACTGAAATAGTTTGTAGCTATACACAACCACATGTTTGTGTGATAAACACAGAGCTGTTCACATTGTTTGTTAAAGGACGTTCTCAGGAAGGCAAAGTGTGTCAGTCAACAAGACCTCCTTCTAAGCTGAAACTTTCTGATGTGCAGCTGGTCTCAGGTAGGACACATCCATTTTAAGAATACTTTGATGTTTATATACCCGAGATGGACTTCTTAGATAAGAAAACAATCTGCTTAAGGACTGGGCTCTCTTATCAAAATGCGTAACTACTGCCAAACTGTTGTGATTGCACACTCCTTTCACCACTTTTGGGCTTAACTGAGCACTGCACTTGTATCCTGGAGTCAATTAGATGAAAAACTTCTTTACTTAACTTAATGCCATTTGTCAGACCTTTTAAAGTGTATTAAGGGTTTACTTGGGGTTGGGAGCCATGGTAATGTTGGTGCTTCACCACCAAGGTGAAGGTGAAGGTTTAGTGCCCTGCTGGGCATTTGGTGTTCCTGTCTGTGCTATACCTTGGTCAGACAGGCCACAACTAGATGGGAACACAGCTACTGCTTCGAGGAGTCAGGAGTTCAGGTAATTTGCAAAGGGAAGTAAAAGACATTTTCCAAGTAGCTTAACACAACTCTGAAGTCAGAAGGAAATCCGACAGTGGACCTGTTCTTGAGTTTGTTAGAACTGTAGGTGAATTTATGCCTCCCTCAGAGACAGAGGCCTTTTTATTTCACAGTCTGAGAACTGTTTTAATTAAGAGGCATGACCAGACAGGTGTTTGATTGCCACCTCTTCATGCAGATACGAATCTAAATTTTAAAAGAGCTTTTAGCTCTTTTCATTTAACTTTTCAGGACAACGGATCTCCCTGTCTTCTGAAATAAAAAGGCTTTCTCTTGAGGCTGGAGTGGCCTTTGCTTTCATAACTTGGTGACGAATAGGTTAGTGATAGGAACTCTGCCCAGTTCCTTTAGAACACTACCTACTTTTATTCACCTAATAGGCGCTCAGGGAACTTTAGCCCTTACTTAAAAGACAATAACATGTTTTTCATCTGCCTGCCTTTGTGCATGACAACATTACGTTTGTTGGAAAAGTTCAGAGCTGTCAGTGGCTAATGCCAGATACTCCGTTTCTGACGTAGGTGCCAGGAGTAGGTCAGGATGGACTGCTCAGTTTCATTCTTCCCTTGCAGAAGGTACATCTGGGAAGGTGAAGGCTGACTGTCAGCCCCAGTTTGAATGTTCACAGAGCTCGTGGAAGAAGCGTGCGGTGACAACTCTGTAACGGGGATTGACACCCAACTCAGTCAAACGCTTGGGAAGGGGGGATGTGCAGAGGGTGTTCAAAGGAAATGCTCACTAAGGCAGGTGACAGGTAGAAAAGGGATGGGATATATAGGCAGGGGTAAGAATATTCCATGCTTTGGAATATTCTGGCAAATAGGCCCTTAAGATTGTTACCATTAAAACATTTCAGAACTTGAAATTTGTTCTTTTTCTGGTTTGTTTGGCTTTTTTTTTTTAATTAAATAGATTCCTTTTGTGAATTCAGCAAGGGGCACTTAAGAGGTGCTCTGCAGCAGAACTAGACAGCCTGGTTCTTTGTTTCACTGTGGACATTAAAATGTGTTCAGAGTTGCAACGGAGCAGGTTTTGCAACTCTTGGCATTAGAAACACATCCTTTAGATGTGCTGAGCTCACAGCCTCAATGAAACATTTGGATTTGCACTTGGGATGACCCTGGCTAGAATGGGATAAAGCCTTGAAATGTTTGCAGCTAATCTTCACAAACCTGGGAAAGGAAAACACGCATATTATTTGTTGCACATTACAGGAAAAAAAAAACAACAAACAACCAACATTGCATGAGCAATTCAGAGCATTCACTTTAGCCCCTGGGCTAGTTTCCCTGACTTTCTAGAAAGAGTCCACTGCCTACCTCATGTTGCTGAAGATTGCTCAACAATATCTCTTTCTGGTCTTCCAGCAAATTCAGGCTAGAGTATTGTGTTAGTCTGGAGCCCTACATTCCTTTATGGGGGTGAACCTCACTACACCCATGAGAGGCTGCTGAAGTCCCACACGCAACAGCAGCAGCATCATCAGTGTTCCACACAAGCTGTACCCAGTGCTGCAGAAACCAAACTCTATTGAGAGACAATCAGCAGTGAGATGCCAGGAAAAAGGCATGTTCTGCTCCCAGCAGATTCACTGCTTATGAAATCTAGAACACAGTGTAGCTGAAGCTGCTTTTCACCCACTGGAGTTACTCATGAACACTATTTTGTTCTTTTACAGTGAACAACCTACAGTGTGTTAATTTGCTGGAGAACATGGGAAAATCAAGGCAATATTCGTACAACATGAGACCAACCACTGCTGCAAAACCAAAAAATACAAGACTCAAGCATTAAGCAAAACAATGTTTGGAATTTAAAATCCATTTCAGTACAGCTGTTATCTTTCATAATGTATAAGCCATCTATGACATATTAAACTTGAACATTTTCAGTTTTGTATTATCACAGCATTCCATGCCAAGCAGACTTCTAAGGAGCTGGACTCATTTTGTGTACAAACTGGTTTTTAAATGCAACTGTTAATTTCTTAACCAGCACAGGATGAAATCTGAATTGCATTTGAAGACAGAAATGAAGCACTAAGCCCTGTATTGCAAGAACATTGTAGGGGCAATCAAAGCTTTCCATTGCAAAAAGTAGGAATTTTGAATATGTTCATCAAACAGAGTTTCAAAGAAGAGGGAAACTGTACTAAAGATATTACAGTTCTGAGAGACCAATGTTCAATTTTAACTCAAGTTCATGAAATTAATTTCAAAATCCGAGCAGGAATGGAAGAACATCCTTCATGCTCCACTTCTATACTAAAGAAACAATTGTTCCTCAGCAAACTATGGATTTTGAAGGAAATGTTGACAAAAAGCACTCACTAAAGAAATTGCTTTCACAACCTATGGAAGCTATTGGGGCTGTGTTTTCTACCGTTTGAAATTATCACCAACTTTTTAATAACTCTTTTCCTATGTGTATTAAATAGAGAGGCAAGAAAAGATGAGCCCTACTCTAGGAAAAAAAAAAGTTATTTTAATAGCTTTGGAGCTGCCACAGTGTACAGTATTTACCTTGCACAAAGTATTTAAAAATATGAACTCAGCAAAAATAAAAAAGTGTTACTCTAAAGCATACTGTTTTCTATTTTTTTTCTACTTGATACTACACAATTCTATTTTATTAAATAATGTGATGCTTCACAATAATAGATGAGCAGAGTCAATTTAAGTCTATTCCTCTGCAAGCTCTTCAGCATCAAGGACTGGACTTTAACACCCCTCACTGTGGTCACCATATTTTACTAAAATACCTTCCAGTAACATCTACTTGCTTGGAAAAAAAAAAAGGCAATAGAGGAATTGCAGTTCTCTGTAAAATTTTTATTGTTTCACTTACAAAAAAATTGACAAGCTTTGTTCCAACATCTTCCATTCAAAACTAAATAGAAGTAAATGCTTTACAATAAATGCAGTTTCACCTCTTCAATATACTGTGTTTATAGGGCCAGGTGTCTGGGGATGAGAGGCAAGGTAGATGTTGAAACAGTAATGGAGGTCTGTGAGCCACTGCTCCTGAACTTCGCCACTCTTCAGTGTCTAGAAAGGAGAAAAAAGGTAAAACTCAATTTCCCCAACAGCACTTACAAAATTTGGCTTTGTTTTTTACAGGTAATCAGGTGCACTGTTAAAGGTACAAGACAGCCCTGTTCACCTGCACACAGTGACATTGTTCCTCTCTTCTATACATTTCAACACAGTGTGTCTGTTAAAGCCCAAATAATAAAGTGTTACAACTGGGTACACTAAGTCATTACATTACCAAGTGTGTGAGTTAAGAGCAGATGTGCTTTCCTTACTCTTAATTAGAGTGACTCACTTACTTTGCAATTCTGCAACTTATAGGCAATTGAAATGCAAATGAGCACGGTGGTACCAATGCAGGGGTGCTCCCCAAACCAGTCTCAGGAGGACTGCTACTAACAGACCACCCCAGCCCAGGAATTCCCTCTTCTCAGGATTATCTAAGTGGCTTAAAAAACCCAACAACAACAACAACAACTACAACCCACCCACGGTGGAAGAGCACAAGAATTGGTTGTGGATTTTTCAACACCTGCAGGTTAGAGAGCCTCACCATAATGTCTTGCATCTGCGTTCACCACCACTGTTTGAAAACGGCTCTTCCTGAACGTTTGCAATGATTTTTAAAAATAAACATGACATACATGTGGTCTCTGGGAAACAAGAAGTTTCATACCATGATGTCCTTGATGATCTGTTGCACCAGAAACTCGTTTGTGATCATATGGCTCCGGAGCTGCCCATGCTGCATTAGTAAGCGAAGCAACTGAGCAACAACAGGCAGCTCTTCCCGACAGATCCTGCTCACTTGCAGGCTTTGCAGCATCAGCCTCAGTAACCGTGGCAGGAGTGCTAATGCAGAAATGCATGATCTCCACAGCATATCCCTGAGAGGAAAAGATAATCGAAACTGAAATGATTGAGGACACACATTTCAAGGATGCTTCTGTGAGCTGGCTGCGTGGCTGTACAAGGAAGCCTGCTTCTGTGGATTCAGTCATACATACCAGCTGCATTCACCATAATTAGTGGCAAAGCAGAAAATCTGTACCAGAAAACGCCAAACTTGAAAATATTCCAAAGTTTTGTACAGCACTGGAAAAAGATTAAGGCCCTGCCCTGGAAGCTACAAAGGTTGTTTCATCTCTCACACAGTCCAATTTCTGCTTCATGCAGCTGCAAAGAGGTTTTTGTTTCGGTCACTTTGCAGGTACACCTGAATCTTTGTTTAAAGATTCATAAGAAATTAAATAATGGACTCAGCTATTTGTGATATGCAAGTCATTAAATACAGTAAGGCAAGGAAGATTTGGGCTTTGAATTTTCAGGAAGCTTTAAACAATTTTTCTGTATATAGAAAAGTTTGACCTGTTTAAAGACATTTCTGTGTTTCAGGTGAATTTATTTGAATCTGTAGCTTTTGGGTTTTTTAAATCAAATGGCTTTGCAGTCTATGTAATGATACCTGAGACATTTTAAAACTGAAACATCAGATCAGTTACAAGTAAGTACTCATAAAGCATGATGCAATCCTTTGCATGGTGTTTTTCAATGTATTTAATGAAGCTGAGGTTAAAGATTAAGGTATAAAAATCCAACTTTACAAAATCAGAATGGTTTTGACATCCAAGTAGAACAACTTGAAATGAAACCTTCAGTTACTGTTTTAAGTAATTCCTGGTAATTTTGCAGGTGTTTTTCTTAAATCTAAGTACTGATTTGAAGTAAGCAAAAGAGAGACAGGAAAAAGAACTGTGGGGAGAGGGCAGTATCCTTTCATTTCACATCTCTAAATACTTGTGGCTGCAAAGGCAGAGACAAGACAGTAAGAAGAGCAGCTTTACCTTTTCTGTAAATGTTCTGCATCCTCTCTGTCTATAGTTAACAGAAAGTACAGAAGACTGTAACAACAAGAGGCCAAGAACCTGTGCAGGTTTTCACTTATGATGCAGGCTTGATCCAAGAGCTTATTTATGGCACATAGAACAGATCCAGCTGTGCTATCGGGTATTACAACCAATCCAACCTGTATTTAAATGAGACAAAACAACAACAACCCAAGTTCATCACTTTATGCAAAAGATTTTTTTGCAGGGATACAAGCAAATCTAGTGCTTTCCTATGGTGACATGCATTACTTAGTTTCTGTTCAAACTCTGCAGACCACTGCATTTTTTTCAAATCCCTGCTTTCCCAATAAACCGCCACCCATACTAACAGAAGGTTAAATTGACATCTTCATTCCATCCCTTCTAAACAAACACTCATCTCAAACATATTTGAAAAACACAGCACTGCTTTGAGCCTTGCTCTGAATGACAGTGCAGGCACAAACAATCTTCTGGGCAGAACAGGTCTTTCCTTTTAAGCATATATCATGGGACTGGGAAGGCCTTCTGAGCCTTGAAATGGCAGTGAGCAGTCACTGAGGTAGAAGGAAACTCTGATTTATGCTGCAGAAAGGAAAGCTTCTACTGGATTGTCACCAGGGTGAGTCTCCTTCAAGCCCAACAGGAGCTTTATGAACCGAGGTAAATCAAAGCTAATGAAATATATGGTGAGCCCAAAGTGGGGTGATGCTCTGCTCTTGTTAAAGAGAGAACATCATCTTGAGTAAGGATTTCATAGGCATGATAAATAATTTAGAAAAAAAAATCTTGTTTTTTGTAGAGGCAGTGAATTAGAAGGCAGTTTAAATTTTGAAGTACTATGGAGTAACTACACTAGATTTTTGTCTTGTAATGCCATAAAATCATGCACTGCTAGTGTAGCACCATTTACCTTTAAAAAACTATTTAAGCAGTTTGAGAGTAGTTTAATTTGCTCACCTGCAAGTACACTGTTTTAATCTGACAGAGGGAGTTGCATCACTAAACAAGGTCAGCTCTTTCTTTTAGAAATACTTAGAAAAAATCAATAAAGTACAAGCTACAGAAATGTGAAATGTATTTCATTCATACCATTACTTGTGAGAGGTAAGAGATACAGAAGAACTACGAGTTGAAACTTTTAAATCCTTTCAGCCTAAGACACTGAATGTATTTCCAGGCCATGAGCACAGATCGCTGTCCCAGGCTGACCCTGTGCAGTCAGGTGCAGAGGCAGGAGGAGGAAGATGGTCCTGCCTGACAGAAGGTGGGACTGCAGCTGTCACCACAACCCTGCTGAATACTTCAGGACACTGACACCCCAAACAATTAAAATGAATAATGTTCTTCCTGATCAACCAAAAACAAGAAATAATGGCAACGATCTAGATGGATATGAAGAACCACCCTGAAGACCAACCGAGCCAACACTACTGATGGAATGTGCTGGTCAGCCAGGCTGAAAGACGACAGGAACAGAGACATTTCAATTTATACAAGGCCAGTAGATGAGGCTGCTCAGAAAAGTTCCCATATAGGATGTTGCCTCCATGGTGCCTTTGTTCCCTGAGAGGTGTCAGCAGCCAGTTGGAGACCTTGGGCAGCAGCCTTGCCAACCATAAAAACGTGCTTAATGCTTTGCTCTCAAAGGGCAAAGTTGTAGAACATATAAGCCTTTTAAAAAGTTGATTTAAGTCAACATCCACCCCTAAAAATCCAGACTGTGATTATAGGTAAGCTACTCCCTATGGAAGCTCTGGGCTAGTAACTTCTCAGTATGGCTCCATGCAGGGAATGGCAGACTCTGGTTAGATAAGAGAACCACCCTGACAGGAGGGCAGGGACAGACCCTGTGGTCCTCCCTCTCATCAGGCAGCATCACAGGGAACTGCAGATTCTGTCCCTGACCATTCTGTTACCCAGCTCTGGCTTTGCCATCCCCATCCTCAGCTCAGATATGTTCAGCATTAGAAGACAGGCTGTAAAATCCACAGAATGGGTCAAGTTGGAAGGGACCACAATGGGGTCATCTGGTCCAACCTCCCTGCTCAAGCAGGTCATAACAAAGTACATGGCACAGGATTGTGTCCAGATAGTTCTCGAGCATCTCCAGTGAGAGAGACTCCACATCATCTGTGGGCAATCTGCTCCAGGGCACAGTCACCCACACAGTGAAGTTTTTCATCATGTTCAAGTGGAGTTTCCTGAGCAACAGTTTCTGCCTGTTGCCTCTTGTCCTATTGCTCAGCACCACAAAGAACCTGGCTCTATCTTCTTGGCATACTTTAGATATTTATATACATAGATGAGGTAAAAAACCTCATCTACAGCTGCTGGTTGCTCTTTTGAAAAGCAAACCAAACCAAGAAGTGTTTCATTTATGGACAAACGGGTCTTGAAGACAAGCTGAAGGATTCACAAATCTGAGCAAAATTACCCATAAAAGTTTAGATACCAACAGTTACTATGTATTTTTTAAACTCCCCCAAATCTTGTTTAAAGCTTTTGCAAATGCTGAAATTATACATGAAATACAAAGGATAAGTGGATTTGAGGATTAATGAGACTGTTAGCAAATTTATCACAAGGAAGTTTTAAAGTAGAAGACAAAGCGGTACTTACCAGATATTTACAGATACCAGTCTGGAGAATGTCAAAACACTGACTTTGTGAAGGTATAGTGGACAAGCTGTGACAGATCACCTGTTTTAATAAAACAAAATTATATTTAAGTACTCCAAATGCAACCAGCAATCACTCACTGTGCAGTCATACTTTGCTGACAGACCTAAATCCAAAGAACCTACAGGGACATGCAGCAGCTTTGTCTCAAAGTACTGATTCTTTGTAGTGTAGAAGAGGAGCATTGTGAACGTAAATTATTCAATCTTAAAGAGATGATGGTCTGCACAACTAGGTTTTATGGGAAAGGCTCTCTGCATTCTATACGTTTGACAGAAGGCCAAAAATACTCTGTCAAGCTAGACTGCCACACCAAGCCTCCAAATGTCTTTCCTCAGAGCAGAAGAATTTCAGAAAAAAACTTCCCAAATAACTGTATCAGGCATGAAACATAGGGCTCACAGTGAAACAGGAAAGTAATACAACAAAGAAGAATGTAGCAAATATCCATTTTCAACATCTTTTCCTCTTCAGTGAGAAGATGTTGAGTGAGTGACTACAATGGAAAATCTTGTTTTATAAACTGCATAGAACTTTCTGATGCTTATATAATCAGGCACTAGCAAACTACCATGAAATGTTACATGTCTCCTGGATAAAGAAACCAGAGCTCCAGTAGAACTGCTGGTAAGCTATACTGCAATCCTCAATAGATGGCTTTCCCTGTTCCTCTTTTCCTTCCCCTCTATTCCAATAATTCATAAACTAGCTGGAGAGCTTGGATGCCCTCTCTCTGTTCACATTCACTGCTTATCTCACCAGAGTGGCAATAAAAGCTTCCAGAGAAGCCCACACGCAGAGTACAAGGGCATTATCAGACCATGAGCAATTGTGATGTCCTGCTAAGGACAAGGAAGATGCAAGAACCAATACAAGGACTGGACTCTTTTCTTTGTGCTTAAGGGAATCAGAGAATAGCAAGATCAGATGTTTGAAGGATGAAAGAGTTCAAGTCCATGAGTTTTACAAATATCTTGACTAAGCAAAACGCATTCCTCTAAGATGCCTCATGACTCAAAATCTAAAGAGAACTTGCACAGGATGATCTGACCTGAGGGCTTAAATTCTGTAATGGTGTTTTGGTTTTGAGACTTTAGTTGAATCAGGCAGGTCAAGACACCAAAATGAGATAATGCCAAAATACAACACATGTTGTGTCAAAAATAATAGTCTACAACATTTGCAGCTGGAGGATGGGAAAGGTTAGGGAAAGAACCATGAACCAAGGTCCTGTGGTATGAAAACTCAGCCTTAACTAATGTGGATGCCAGTGCTAGTTTTATCAGAACTGGCCAAGCGGCACCATTTGTGATGGTAGAGAAGTGCACTCAGGTTTTTCCAAAATTACACGCCACGCAGGTTTTGCCCTGCTTATGCCAGCCACATTCAGGAGATCCTTAACACATCTGCCTAATGGAACATAACATTGTTGGGCTGTCAGGACATTGCTCATGTTATTCAGTATCACAGGTGTAGTGCAAGTGTTTCATTTGACTAGCAGGACTATTGATTTAAAAGTCAATTTCAGAGATACTCTTGCACTGAATACCTTTACTATACATTTACTTTATAATGAAACAATATTATTAAAACTGAGCACACCATCCTAAATACAGTAAAGCTTTTGTCCACTGCAATTTGAAAGTGATAAAATATTAAGTACTCTGGAATATTCCCAAGAAACCCACTCAAAACATCTGTGTTATTAGTAATGTCAAGGAATAAAGTCAAGCTGTAACAGAGGTTATTACTGGGGACTGTCATGTCAAGGACAAACTGTGACACCAATCTGACCTAGTATTTTAATGAGCAGCACTTACACAAAAGGTAAAGCTGCACTGATGAAATCTGTTGGATGACAGCTCCAAGCTGAGAAATCCTGCCAAGGCAGGGGGACTGGACTAACCTATGGAAAAGATCACACAGGTTTGATGAGTAACAGCTACTGAAAAAATTCAGTGAAAAAAGAGTGGTGGGTCACATGCTTGGAGACTGGTAAAGACTTCTGCATGCTGCTATGAGTTTTACCAGATGGAAATGAAGAGGAAATTCTGTTACAGCTGACCACAAGTGGTTTGTGATACAACCACTAAACAGGCAAATGTTACTTCAGGATGTAAAAATAAAGATAATCCAAATATAAGGATCATCTCTTCAACACTACTCTCTAAGTCTTACTTAGACCATTTCTGACATAGTGTGCAAAGTAGGAACCACTCATTTCCAGGAAAGGCAAATTCAAGCCAAACAGACACAGAAAAATTGCACAAAGAGAGACGCTGTCTTGGCCTGCCTGGGCTGGCAAAATGACACCCAAGAAGGGATCTTAATTGTTACTTACAATGTGGTGAAAAATGCTGCACCAAAACAAATGTAACCAAACAACAACTAACCATAACAATGATCATGGCTGGCTGGGAATGCAGATGTGATGGAAATTGGGAAGGATGATTATGAAATGGGAAAATGCAGGAGACATTTTTTGCTCACAGGACAGAACTTGGGCAGTTTACAAAGGGGTTTGCCTTATGCTTTTGAACACATCACACCAGACACAGTCTGCCAGAGAGATCCCTTTTGATTCAGTACAGACCCACAAACCAAAGACCTCGAAGGCAAATCCACCGGGCCCACCCAGCAAAAACACAGTTTCATTATTAATATTTCACCCTTAGGACTATGTCCCTAAAACAAGCCCACCATCCACTGAGGCTCTCCCCGAGAGGACAAAGTTGTAGGAGCATTTCATTACAGGTACAATATGCCCACACTCAAGATTCTTCCTGACCTGGCAAGGAAAACAGGCATCATACAGCATGGACATATGGCATCATACATATGGACAGCAGCATAATTCCTTAGAAGGGCTGTGGTAAAGTGCAAGTTGATTTTTCTATCTTTTAGATATTTTTGACCCTCAAAACAGCACCACCATTCCCTACATCAGTTCTGTTTTCCTGCAATTAAGTGGGAGAGGCGATTCTTTTCAGTTCCACAAATTGAATCCTGCTTGGAATGGCTTTCATACCAAATGCCTGTTACAAAAAGTGAAACTGAAACGTTTCTAGACGTGGAAATGAAAGGAAAAGAAAACTTAATTATCACATGAAAATTAGTATTTTCCCTGACAATTTATTTTCCTTAGGCAAGGTTTTGCATGATGTTTAATTTCCATAATAAAATGTCACAGCTGATTCACTACATTACATTTGATTAACATTTATCACATTTTTGGCACATTCATAGATTGATTTTGGACCAAAGCCAGAGTTGTTTTGTTTCAGAGCAATCCTGAAGTGAATGGACTGAGAACAGCCATTTTTGGTCAGGGAGGGGTGTTTTTTTTCTTTTTGAGGCAAGTATTTTATAACAGGTTTGGCTTAGGCTTTGACATTTTGTTGGGGTGGTTTTTTTAACTTTGTTTGAATGTTCACTCAAATAAATTAACCTAAAGAAAAACATTCTCTTAAACACAGAGATTTATCTGTTAGCACTACGCAGCAAACACTACAGGCTCTGTAATCCATTGGCAGATTTTCAAACCAAACCCTATAGATCAGACAAGCCCAAGTATCACAAGCCACACAACTGCAACAGCAGCTTCCCTACTGGTGCTTTGGGAGCTCATTGCTACAGGGGCCCTTGCTTGCCACACTGAAGACAAACTCCAACAGCAGCCAACCACAACAGGGAATAAAAAAACCCAGCAACAACAACAAAAACCCCACCAAACAAACAACCCCAAACAAATAAATTTAGGAAAAATAAAAAAGAAAAAGAAGAAAAAAAAAAAAAAAAAGAAAAAAAAAAGAAGCCGGAAAGGCCCCTCAAAAGCACAGCCTGACCCAGGTTTCTCGGAGATCTTGACACCATGGAGTATTTCACTTTAACTGGATGAGTTAAAAGCATTTTTGCCAATGACAGCCACCATAACTGACAATTCAACCCCACACAGGCTCTTCACAGTTCTAATGTAGAATCAGAGGAATTCATCAGTGTAATGTTGTTCATCTCTAAGATGCCCTCACCTCCAGAAGACGGAGTTGGGATGACCCAAAGAAGCCCAGTCTCAGTGTGAGCCCTCATGGCAACAGTAACAAGCACACCTGATGAACCAAGACTAATGTTTTGTTCATTATTGAACTGTTCCCACTCCCTCAATGCTTCCTGTAACACGACAGAATCCTGATTCAGTCTCAAGGAAACGACTTATCAGCAACCATTCGGAGAAAATTTTCTGATTATTTCAAGTTTAGTCATGCTGCAAAGTACTCTCTTTTCAAAGAAGAATTCTCGCCTTCCTCTGAAGACACACAAGCATGAGCATGGAGAGGAACCCAAGCAAGCAGGAAAGATAATGGATGGAGTATTTTAGCGAGCCACTGTGTGGAGTCAGACCAAAGGCAGTGAGAACTGATTGTATTGAAGAAAGAAAGTTGGCACACACCAGATACTATAACCTAAGGTGAACTTTAAAATATATTTTTCAACTCCCATCGACATGTACCTCAGACATGGATAACTAAAATGTAACAGGCTGTTCTGTGGTGAATTCCCCAGCCCTTGTGAAATGCCTGTTTGGAGCAGGACTGTATCCAGTGTAACATGTTAGTGCGGAGCGTAGAAAACGAGAAGTTTTCAGGTGATGGGGCAGGCAATGAAGCTTGGCGTCTGAAGCTTGGCCAGCTCCCCCGAAGCACCCTCGCTTATCAGACACTGTACTCCCCTGACAGGTGCTGCTTCTCTTTCTGAAATAAATTGATTTGACAGGGCAATATTAACAGTGCCCTGAGTTGTTGAGAAAGCTGCGTACAACAAGAGATCTTTGTTCATCTGCCTTGGGTAAGCTCACAGGGGCGGATGTGAAAGATATTCCTGATTCACTGACTCCAGGAAAAAAAAAAATATATAAAAACCTCCACATGAAACCCCTACACATTCACAATAACACAAAACAAAACCTAAGTTAAAGAAAGAAACAGCCAAAAAGAAGAACAGAGTCTGCAGGAGAACATTACACAGGTGAGCAACAAGGGAAAAAAACCACACTGTTGGGCTAATTTTACATTTGGGGTGCAAAATGGGAATGCAGAAACTTATTTAAGAATTACAAATGCTTAAGACCATATATGGTGTCCCACATATTGATAGAGACTTGGTATTTCCAAAGTCTTAGAAGAATTATGACAGACAGTTCATGTCCTGGTCACAAACAGAGTATCTGCAGCACACAAACTCATCTTGTATCTGCTAACTGTGATGCTTGTGTGGCTGCAGGCTCCTTGGCTGTCACGGGGTCTGATACAAAATCTATATTTGAGAATCAATTAAACTAAGGGAAGTTATCTTTATTTGCCACTGGACACAAATACCTGAATGGCAAGCACCACAGCTCACCTCCTATGCAACAACATGTGTTCTTGTGGGTACCAGCAGGATTTGGTGCTACAAGGCAGAGAGGGCTAGAAAAAATCTCCCTGGTTCTCTAAGTGAGGGGCATTTCTGAAAATACTGTTATCAGCAAAATCAGGGTTTAAGTTCAACAGCCACTTTGCTATCCAAGAATAGACAAAGCCATACCTGAAGAACACCACAGGTTGGGTTCTCTTCTCAGGACCCATATTACCAAAAAAATTCAGAGAAAGGGCATCACAAAACAGCTTTTGTTTCATCCTTTTTGCAGCCATAATATGCCCTTTTTTCACAGCTCTGCAGCTTCCTCACAGCTATAAAATGTCACCACAGCCAATTGCTCCTCCTCTGGATGCCTCCTCATCAGACTACATGCGGGACAATCAAAGAACATCTGATGCTGAAGTCTCCAAATTCACTGGCCTGCCTCTTCTCCAAACAAAAGGACTTGAAAACACAGAAAACCCTACACTTAGCTCTTGTCCCAAAAAGCCTGTCTCTTTCTGAGTAACTTTAGGTTATTCAAAGCCAGGATTTGAATATAAAGCACAATGCACTGTACCTGTGGTGTTGTAAATTCATGCCAGTTATGTGCAGTAACGCTGCAGTGAGCTCCCAGCTCCAAGGTGTTACAAGACATGCTGGAAGTACATGATGCCGGTACAATGGAGCACTGGCCTGAAGATCAGCTTAGGTTTTCTGGAAGTTTGTGTTTTACTGTCCATGTTTTACTGGTGGGGACTAGTTTTGGTGCTTTTTTTTCACTTTGGGTTTAAGTTTTATGTCTCATGAAAGAGACCTTTGAAAAAGAGCTTTCTTAATTTTAGGAGCCATTCCTTTTACTTATATTATTTCCCTTCTGTTTCTCTGGACTTTGCATTACTTTCAAGAAAATAATTTTTTTCACCTCTAAACATAAAAGCTGGGATAACACTAACAGGCTTATACAGAATTTTTAACTTCCTTAAACAAGATTAAAATTGTACCATATTCCTAGTTTAGAAGGAATTTTATTTAGAAAGAAGTTTATTTACCCTTAGCTGCCTTTTCTCCCCAATAACTCCAATAATTTCAACCTGTAAATCTCAATAAAGACAGTAAGTTGAAATCTTTCAGGAATTTATATTCAAAATCTACATTGTAAAAATTTTTTGAGGTTTTTTTAAGCATTAATTTCTGCTTCAAGTTAGGCTACAGCACTACAACACCACCATTTACTTCTCAAAATAAACATCCTTTCAGGGCTTTTAATTTATATGCACCGACTTGCTATCTTTATTGATCTGCTGTAATTTTTCATAGCACATCTGTGCAGATCCAGCCTTCCTCCCAACTGTATTTCACTTATAAGACTGAACAGGTTTTGACATGGATTAGCATCTCAAGCTTTTTGAATTCAAGTCTGCTTTTAAAAGCAGCTGACCTTCCCTAGTGTTTGCTCTTAAACATTTTAAACAATTAGTTGAATATTTTATTTCTTCAAGTCAGCTGTGTGCTCAATACAGCTCTGGAATCTCGATTTCAAGCAAACCCTCAAATAATATTTGCTTCCCCTCTCTGAAATGTTCAACCATCACAAACATCAAATATTACAACAGAAATTACCATGTATACACGGTTACCTTGTTAAACTCTTCACTTCTGTGGGCACTTTTTCATTTGATCCTGGCAGAGCAATTCAATTACAGGGGAGTGAACAATATCACTGACAAACACTATGGGCACAGTTAAAATGAGCCAAGGCTGAAGCTCTTCCCTTGGGCTGCAACCATTTATTCTGGAGTCCCATTTATTTCAGCTACAGGGGGGTGATTTTAAATAATTGGCTTTAACAAGACAGAAGTCATTTTAAGCAGAAGTTCCTCCAGAAAAGGATCCAAAGTTCCCACATTTAACACCTCTTTTAGACAAATCATGAAGATTAACCTCTAGAGCTATGCAAAACAGCATTTAAAGACACACTTTTCTGAAGCCCTGCTCCTTAACTGAAAATCACCACTATTTAAAAGCTTCCAAAAATAAAAAACTACATGGTCAGATTGCCAGGACTGTAATCACCACTACTCTCGAGATAAAAGAAAAGTAATTTACAAACAATAACCATCTCCAAACAGGTTTTGTTAAAAGCAACCTAAAAGCATTACTTCCTATCAGAAGTGCATTTGTTACTGTTATCCACATGCTACCAGGTGCCCTGGCTACAACAACGCTCCAGAAGTCCAAACTGCTGTTTGAAAATGCCTCAAGTTATTCTTTTCCTTTCAGAACCTGCCCTTTTCTCCAGAGGCACACTGCTTTTTCTCCAGCATTTCTGGCATGCATATGGTTATGCGCGAAATTCCCTCTTACAGCTCTTTACCCTTAGAAACACACATCACCCATTGCACAGCTATGGACAGGAAGGTGGGACTGCCTTCCCCTGCACTGGGAAACAAAGTTGAGCAGTGAGCAGTAAGGCCAACAAGCTGTGGCCTCCAGGTTCACACCTGGGACCCTTCTTCAGTCCCACCACCCCGGCTGCTGCTGCCTCACAACCCTGACACCCCACCGGCCGAGCGACAGCTCCTGCAGGCTGGTTGCTGCCAAGCTGGAACAGAGCTGTAACACACCCTGTGCTAAATCCAGAGCTTTTTCTCTTCCACCTGCTTCTTTTCATAGAACTTATGAATGGGGAATTAGTATTTGCAACTTCGATCTTTTCAGCAGAGAGCAAAAAACTAACAATGGTTTAGACAAAACTAGAGATGGAAGAGTTGAAAAGATGGTGGAAGGACTAACAGGGATCTAATCACTAGTCTCATTTACTGACAGGAAACCAGGCCATCAGCTCCTTGTTTCAGAGCTCCTTATTTATTTTCACGCACATTAAAATACTTTCCCATTGAGAGGAAATCCTGAATTACAACTACATATTGAGAACTCTTAAACAAACAATTCTCATCACAGAGTAGAGGCCTGGTCTGCAGCCAACAAGCACTGTTCTCATTTAGCAGGCATTTAAAATTACTACGAACATTTTGCTTAACATTACAGCATCATCATAAACTTCCTTATCCAGCAAAGGAACAGATGAAAGGTTAGCATTCAGAAGCTCTGCACTACGCCAAATTCCACCAAAAGCGTGACTAATTCAAGGTAGGCTTCATTATTTCCTGTAGCACTTCTCTATCTAAATAAAGCAATTTTCTGCCACAGCTGAAAATATTTTGACTCCAAAATTCTACGTCCACTCGGAAGAAGGCAGTCTCCAAACTTACCTCCCTCAAACAATGCACACAGAACCCTCATATCACACTGTCTTTCCAGACACCCGAGGAGAGCCTCATGATTTGCTGGAAGTTTTCTTCTCCCCAGAGCCTGCAACTCTGGGGTTTGCTTTTTTGGGTGTTTTTTTGTTGTTGTTGTTGCTGTTTAGTTTTTTTGGTGGTTTTTTTTTCCTTTTGAGAGCAGATTAGTTTGTTCAGTACCCAGTGAAAACTACTTGATCTACAAGAAGTATTCCTGTGCAGCTTGTGCCAAATCTTGAATGGAAAGGTTTTTACAAAGCCTGCCTTTTCCTTTTTTTTTTTTTTTCTTTACCTTCTTGGTTTTAAAAAATTGTCCAGACTCCAAATCCCAAGGTTTTAATGGACTACAATCCCCAGAATAATTTCTTCAGAAACTGAGCATCATACAGCATATTGGTCAACATGTTTGAGGTTGGAGAATGGTACTCATAACAAGGAAAAGATAACCCCCCCAAAACTTAAAGAACACAGTGCTGTATTAGATATTTAAAAACAGAAAAAAGGTAATCTAAAAGCTGAAAAGCTTCAGTGTAGTTTTGTTTATGCATCATTTACCATATCTGTAATTGCATCTGAAATCAGAACCAGACCAGTGAAACATGAATGGAATTCTGCAACTCAGAAAAGCAAGTGGTTGCCTCAATACCAATGATCAGTTCTCACTGTAACACAACCAGATATGCCACCATTATTACCAGATCAGAGGCAAGAATATCTTAACTTTTCCCCAGTATGAAAGCAAGCTACTGAAGAAGTGCCCCTAATTTTGTTCACAAAATTCCATGGGACGAAAAAAAAACTAGCAAATGTGGGGTGAACACGCCCAGCACTGCACTACCTGGCAGGCCTTTAATGGGAGCAGTTTGACTTTTAGATCAAATATAAGTGTAACAAACCTACCAAATAAAAGAGAACAACAAACCCTTACTCATACTGTGAATTTCACTTTGTCTAAAAAGCAAAAATAATGAAGAGATTTGTTGATGATGAAACAAAAAGACCTAGTTTTTTTCAGAAGGAGTTTTCAAATAATCACAGAATCCCTAGAGCTGGAAGGAATGCCCTCAAGTTCCTCTAATCCAAGGGTTCTGCTCAAGTGGAGCCACCTGAGGCAGGTCACCCCACACTATGTCCAGCCTGGTTTTGAGTACATCCATAGATGGGAACCAGAATGTCTCCAGACTACTTATTCCAGTATTTGACCACCCTCACTGGGAAAATGCAACAGTTCAGAACTCTCTTAGGTTAAAAGCCAACAAAATCAGGTGGGTCTAGAAGGTCTCATCCTTCTTCATACAGGTTTTTGATGCATGGTGTTTTTGTTCCTATTCTACTTCATAGAAGAGTCTCCAGGCTGACACATAAGTGCAGAAGTAGTGCAGTGTTCCACAGGATGTCCAAATCGTCTTTCATTACTAACCAAGGCTATCCAGCTCTTTGTTTAGTGACCACCATCCCTTTCTTACAACATGGGAGAGCACCTTGTATCTTTCCTGAGAAAAGGTACTTCAACAAAAGTGAGTCTCACGTTTCTGAAAGTACTGACTCTCCTTGATAGCACCAAAACACTGAAGATTGTGGTAGAAGAGATTCAAACATACAACCAGGAACCAAAGGCACAAAAAAGAAATCAAACTACTTCACTGTTCCCTGTGTGGAAATAGTCTTATTTCACTGCCAGCTTTGAAAGATTTATGGAATAGAAGCAAAAAGAGGAAGGAGAAAACACTAAAGGCGACATTTTCAGAAACAGGTAAGGTGTACATAAATCCTTCAGATGCTGTATGGGATTATGCTAACTCTGAGAAATAAATAATCACTCTGTGCATTCACAGAGCAACAAGACATGGAAAGAGAGCATTCTGTTCCCTCCATACTGGAGAAAGGTATTTTGGTGAGAAAACACTTAATTACCGTCCAGAAGAGACAAAGGAAAACAAATTAGAAAGTTCAACTTCTCCACAGGTAAAATGATTCAAGGCAGGACACCTAAAAATGGGTGTCAGCCATGGTACCAAACAACAGCCCTGCTTAAAATACTTTCTAATACATGGCAGCACACATTCAATGTGTATTGAATGTGTGCTGCTATGTATTAGAAAGTATCATCAATTTCAGAACATTATCACTTGAACACTGTGGAGTAGAAAACATCTACTACATTGCTTTCTTGAATGAAAAAACATACGACCAAAACCTTCTGTTTTGCTCTTCTTTCTGAATTCAGGACTATGATTTCATAAATACTGTCAAATTGGCACATCATTAAAAAATTATTTCACACCTTAAAGTGGTTTCTGGTGAGCTAAACAATAAAAAGAATCGATGCAGAAAGACAGCTAATGCACCTGTTTTGAATAAAATCTGGTGGCTCAAATCCCTTTAGAACCAACAATCAAATTAAGTTTTCAGCTCTTATGATGCTAGGTACTGAATTCAGAGTGAAGTTTCTAATCCCAGCATATTTTGGTTAACTAATCAGGAATCATTCAAAATAATGACTAATGCCAACTTAATACTGCTTCCAAGTTGAAATTTTATTTAATGCAAGTGCTTTTTAATTAATAGTGGCACTTATTCTCCAGGAAAACTCTTTATAATTAGTATTTTTACAATTAATTTGTTTTTGAAAGCAAAAACATATTGCTGGTCCTAATATTAGTGCTTAAGAATTCCCACCAAGGTTTCTAATTTTCCATTTTTTTTCTTGAGTATTGCTTTGCATACTACATATCTAAACATTCAACTTTCCAAGCAGCTTCCTTCAAAATATTATCTGATGGCTGTAGAAAACTGTTGGCTGTTTGACAGCTTTTATATTTTTTCATTCTTTTTTCAACTCAAATCACGACAGGATTTAGGCATCTGTAGAAAAGGGATGGAAAGCACTCAGAGTTTGTATGCTGTCATTTAGAATTAGTGTTGATGTATTACCTCTGTCACAGCCCAGTGGTGTAAAAACTGGTCCAGATCAGTTAGGTAAAGACGGATAGGTGAAAGCTGTGTCTGGCTAATGTGTGGTTTTCCTCTAATGCCCTGGAGACTAGTCAGCTCCTCTCTTGAAAACCCTGGGGAAGAAGAAGCAGTACAACAGTATCACAAAACAAGCCAAAGAGTGTTCTACTTCAACAGCATCATTGACAAACACTGTCTTTTACACTATGTCAACATAACAATTTTTGCTTAAAAGCTCTTGCTTGGTTTAATAAACTAAGTATATCAAAGTACAATTTTTGACTTTTGACAGAAAACAAAAATATTTTTAAAAATCAATATTACTATAATGTGATACAAAAAAAACTTTAAGAGGCCAGTGTTATGCTATTTTCAATATATGTATCTTTAAAAAAATAACAAAAATGGGTATAATGCAAAATATTTCATGTGCTCACAATAACTCAGTAACCTCAGTAATAAATAATATAACCTCAGGGTTGAAAAAATATCATCTGACTTTTTATTTCAAGACAGGTATTAGATATTTTAGTAAAGCAGGATGACTACTCCACAAGAGTTACTTGGGCTTTGCTTGCATTTTCTCTGCTATCAGTTCAGCATTCTTTTTACCATTTAAGGAACAAAAAGATAATTTTTGAAAACAAAGTAGTTGAGCATTATAAATAACCAAGGAAATGAAGAAAACACACTATTTTTTACCACATCACAAGTTAGTGGGAGTTACTTCTTAGCAATATTACACCATTTTAACCACTGTAACTTCCCAAAGTTGCATCACCACAGAACACAACTATTTTTATAGCTGAGTAAGAATAGAGTAGCAGAAGTAGCTCTGCTCACACACTGACCTTGGCCAGCTCACTTTAATGTACTATGATTACTTTATTTTGATGGAATGCTTTTAATAGCATAAGCACATTCACAGGAAATCCCAGAGGCACTCGTTTATATTGTTATGAGCCAATAAAAGGCATTTACTTCAAGCTAGGAAAAAAAATCTTGTTTATGTCATATGCTGAATTTAGGTTTTCCTCATACTTTCCTAAGAAAGTTGCTAGAATGAAGAAAAAGTATGCAAATATTCAGCCCAAATGGAAAAGTGTAAAAATAGAGTGTCAAAAATCAGATCAAGAAAATAAAATCTCCTATCAAAATACATACAATAAGATTGGAATTACTTTCAGGAAGTACTTACTAAACCATTTACTCTAAATTAAATTCAATAATTGACTATCAAAACAAATTTCATTTTGTCAATTCTGAATTATTACATTCATATGGATTACCTATAAGGGTTGAAAACAAGAAGCTGAAATAGTCCACATCATTCACTGAATTATCCTGCACTTGGCACTTCCAGCCTGCAAAGGATGATCTACACAAAACCAATAGCAGACAGTTTATTAAAAACCATATAATTAAGAATTCACAACCTACCTGCACAATACAATCAATTAGCATGCCTCAATTGTTACAGTTTTAGCCTTCCCATTTCTAATTGTTGTTAGAATAGCATTTTAAATAGCTTCAAAACCAGAACTGGTTCTTTTAAAGACAAGACATACTGAACTTTGTATCCTTGCATAGCCTTAGGTTGCTAGGATGATTAAATTAACTGAGATAGCAACTTTTCATTAATACTGGTATAATCTTCAGTACAGTGATGACACCATAAATTAAACTAATTTTATTTCCCTTTCTTGGCAAGTCTTCATATTACAAATGCTGGACTATATTTTTCATCATACCCACTACTTTTAATACATGAAATACAAACCCCATCTGAAAGCAGTCTCAGCATCTCCTTCAGAACTGCTGAAGCTATTGAACACAGCTGAGTTCAAAAGTTGGTTGGAGATTCAGACCACAAAAAGGAGCAATATGCAAAGACAGGAGCAAACCCATTAGCAAAGCTGTCTGACGCTTTCCATCTCAAGGGCAATCTGGAACAAGTGGAGCACCAGCCTACTTTGGTGTCTCCCATTAGAAGCCAGTGCTTGAGGAAACTGGGAGCAGACAGACACCAGTGACCACCTAATGGCAGAGTCTGGCCCATGTGTCAGTGCTGAACCAGGAAGGCAGGAGCTGGGAACAGAGGATATCTCACACATGCTTTCCTCACAAGGCTGCAGCTCAGACCCACATCACATTATGCAAAAATGCATATTATTCAAATTGCCTTGCATGCTGCTTTTGGCACTGGCACTGCAGACTGTGGTCTTTGCTGTAAGAGATTGCTGCTTTCCACTCTTACAATCTTGTGAAATTTCAGAGCTTCTGAATGCAATTTCCCAAGCCAACTATCTGCCTCAGATCATTTTTTTTTTTTCCTAATTTCTCTGTGCCAACAGCCAAAATGGCTTAGCCCATGGGTAACAAAATTCTGGAACACTTGTTATGCAGGAATTTTTTACAGCTCCATGCTTTGGGAGCAAAAATATCAAATTTGGAATACGTTTGTGCCAGGCATATACGTTTTGCCACCCACAAAAATCCATCCATAATATTTCAGCATCCACAAAAATGACAGTTAGAATATGCACGTGTCTGGACTTAATTAAAAAGAAAGGAGAAAAACCCTGGAATTTCAGAATTTCTTTAAATTAAAGAAAAAATTCAGGATTCCATCAGGCTACCATGTAGGATAGCTAATTCTAAGGAGGGAAAAATCATAGTTAGGTGAGAGAGCACAAAGTAAGGCTTTATTAAATAAAGCTCATACGTCACATTGAATTCTGAGTGCCCAGCAGTAGGGATTTACCATATTTCAGGTGCTGTGGTGACTTTGCAGTGCAGCCAGCTCTGCGTGCTCCCTTCTGGTTCCTAGGAGGCCTTTGGTCCTGCCCTGAGGCCTGGCTCACTACTTCCTTTTCTTAACCCAGTCTCTCAATCTCTCCCCAGCCCTAAGGCTGCTACTTGGCTGCCAAGTTCTCCCAGGACAAACCCCTTGGCCATGGCCAGTGGTCTCCCAGGAGAACAGTGAATATTTTCCATCCTTCCAAGGAGGTCCCAGTCCCACCACAGCATGGAAGAGACTTCACACATACTTAACTAAATGAGCAAGAGCTCTTGCCACTCCTTTCCTACATAAGGTGGGTATTCACACAGGAACCAGATCCGTAACACCAGAAGAGAGTGAAATCCATGCCCTGTTCAGCACAGCAGAAGAATTCCCCTAAATCTGATGCAGAGGGAACATGAGTCTGACTTGAGGTCACTCGTTTTACCAAAGTAGGCATCAAGGAGCATGGAGAGAGATTCTAGAGAGTTTAGGACTTGCTAGTCTAGACACAGACATTCAAACTCTGGTGCAACCACTGAGCAAAATGGTGGGAATGCAAGAGGTTGGGAGAGATAATGACAGATGAGAAGCTGCAAAGGCTATCAGGCAAACATGAAAATAAATAAATCTTAGGTAGGAAAAGAAAAAGAACGAACATGTGATAAGCCCCAATTCAGGAAATAGGGACTTGCATGACAAATCTTGTTAGAATCTGTTTTAAAATAACTAAAAAATATTTTTTCATATCAGGGAAAATTCCATTTCCATATGCAACAGTTAGCAGATGCTTTGAATTCCTTACAATAGGACGCAAGAATTTTACATAACCTCCAGAAGCGACTGAACAAAAACTCAAGATTCACTGGAGGTTAGCAAGCAGAAACTGCAATAGGTTCAGAAGATCCCTGGACAGGAAAAAGAATTCCAAAGCTTGTTGCTTAACATCTGGAAATCAACCACTTCATCAGTTTTGTTTTCCCACGCCATCTACAAACTCACAAACAGGACAAGCACGTCAAGCATCCTAAGAGAACAGTAGGCTACGGGCCACTGGTACAGACATAAGAGGAAGCAGAGAGAATCCCTACAGTTCTGCCCTGGGAACAGGGAGGCAGCACAAGGAACAAACCCTTGACAGAGATATTACATGGTTTAATTTAAGATTCACCTCTACAAGCAAAGCTACACTGAGTCACACACACACACAATATCAGCTGCAGTTTACTTTTTAGGAAGTGAAAGATATTACATGCACAGAAGAAGCCTCAATGTCAAAAGAGCATTAAGGTTAAAAATAATCTAGCATTAAATTTAGAAAGTGACAGTGAAGGTTGCCTCTGATCTTCAGCTTGGCCTCTCTGTGCATACACCTTAGAGTATGATAATATTATGTGTCATATTTTCTCTAAAAAGAAAAAAATCTATGTCTCACTCAAATCATGGATGAATGGATCAATCAGGATTACACCATGAAGGATAACATCATCTGACCTGTCTCTGCCTTATTTACTGCATCATCTATAATGTGCACAGTGTATGAGGCATAATTAAAAAGGTAGAAGAAAGTATTAGCTCATAAATTCAGGTAGGTTATACAAGATGCAAGATAAATACTTTTTAAAATTGGAGGACAGAAGTCAGTCGTAACACATTTCTTTAAGTATCATCAGATTTTTTTAAAATTTTATTTTTAGGACAGAATAAGACCACATTATTCATACTGGAAGCTACTCTCATCCCTTTCTTTTCAGCTAGTTATCCCTAGTCCTGCAACAGCTCAACAGTGATTAAAAGATTAAAATGCCACTAACAGCTGTGGAGAGATACAGCTTCAAGTATTTCTAAGAGCAGCACCCATTTGAAATCTATTTCTCCACTTGAACTTACAGTGAATTTGAGGTTATTTTTCTGTTTTCAAGACAGAAAATGCTAGGTATTCTGAAAAAATCAGAACCCAAATGTTTCACAGTGAATTCCTAAAGTTATCAGGTATTTCTACATACTTCTATCTACACCTTTTCCTCGCCTCAGTTCCCCATCTTTAAACTGGTAAAAACATCACCTTCCCATCTCCTGCAGCTGTGAAAATCACTTGAGTACAACAAAAAACTTCCATGGGTGGGGGCAGGGGGAGGGAATACCTTTGTTTTCCAAATGGGACATAATACAATAGAGAAAACATGGAGCCTCCTACTGAAACAGGGCCAAACTGTAACATGAAGTACGCGCTCCTGCAGTGCTCATTATGTACTCCGTACAGAAAGCAGGATGGAAAAAAACCATGAAATCGTGTAATTGAAACACCACATGAGAATCTCACAATAAATTAAGACTAAAAGCAATGTCTTTCTAATAATACAAACACAAACAGAGCAGCATTACAGCATAGAAGTTTGTTTAAATACAAGTCTAACCAGTTGTCATCACCTCAATTACCTTAGAACCCAAGTGCCTATAATGTAGACACTTGTTAAAGTTGCTCAGTTTTGAAGTTCACATTAAAGGAAATAAAAAATAAGATAAAGAACACAGAAAAAGAGAGACCTCATTCTAGGATAGATGTTGATGTACTACAAGTACATTAAAATTATTTTTAAAGTCTTAGTTTAATATATTAAGGCTACTATGAATAATTGGGGACTGTATGGAGTTTTAAAATACATTTTCAAGATGCTTGTAAATTACATGTCAGACATCTGACTCAAAAAATTATCTGCTTTATATGTGGAAGAGAGGTAATAAGCATATTATAATTTCTCTTTTTTGTATAAATTATTACTGACAATGGGAACCTGTTATCAAACTGCATATGAGTGAGACCTCTCCAGTCACATAGTCCAAACCCACATTAACTACGATGAATTACATGCTGTAATTTCCATAAGGTCACCTGCTCTCTGTGGGAACCTCTCTTTTGAGGTTTAGAATTGCACCTTTAGGAAACCTGTTCTGTACACCAAATGATATTAAAAGAAAAGCTGAACCTAATTAACTTAAAAATTACTGCTTCTCCTGTCATTATCAGAGCAAATATTTCTCAGTCAAAGCAAGTGTGCAGTGCATTTCTTTTACCACTTGCTACAAACTTATCTTTTAACTCCACATGGACTTTACTACTTTAGTTCATGCTGCTGTTATTTTCAGGTTGGCTACATCACACAGCTGCAAAATAAAACAACTGCGGTTTGTGCACAAGTGGTTTTTCATCACCTGCTGACTACTACCTCTGTGCCTCCTGACCTAAACTAGCTACCCATTCACTTATGGCTCACACTTAAGGTGTTGATTTTGGCTTATACAGTCACAAGGAGTCTTTGGGTAATTTAGAGGTCTCTAGCAGAAAAACTCTGATGAACCTTGCTGCGCTCATTTTAGAAATTATCTAAATTCTTCCACTTGTCCTCCTATAAAACACACTGCTTAAACTCCAGCAGACAGCAATGCACCTGTCTAGCACTTGCTCAGCATGTTTTCCTTAGAATTTGGATTTGGGTTGGGTTTTGATTTTATTTTTTTTAGCAATAAAATTGAAAAAAAAAGCGTGATTAATGTCAACCCCAAGTCCAGTCTCCAAGTATTTTTAAAGTAAAAGATAAAAAAAAGCAAATGCAAGATTCACAGTTCTTCTGAGGCATTAATACTATCACCCTTTTGTTCATAAATGTGACAGTTATAACACTTGAGAAGTGCAAGGTCAAGGGTTTGTGTTTTCTGTTCAAGGAAAGTAAAATCCAATTCCCTCGCCTTCCAGAAAAATGCTCCCAGCACCATAATTGGGAATATCTAGTGCAGAGCATTCCCGAAGCTTTACAGAATTATTTGAACATTGGCAAGACAACAGCCTGAGATATACAACTTGCACTGTACTAAGTGATCCTATTTTAAATTGATTTTATCAACCACTGATCAAAGATTTAAACCAAGCCCTCCCACAACTGGTTTTTTTTTAATCCTAGGTTATAAAATCATTGTAAAAGGAGTTTCCCCTCTATTTCTTTCACTGATACTTCTGTTCCACACAGAACATTTAAACAGTCACAGGCACAGTCAGAAGCTGATTCATTCATTTCCTGAAAAAACCTAACTGCATTCTAGGCCTCAACTCTTTGAAAATGTAATAAAATAATAATAAAAAAAAGATTAAGTACATATCCTCAAAATAGTTCAATGACTATGTCACTGTGTTAGGAAATAGGAAATCAATCACCCCTTCAGAAGAAGACAGTGAACACAGACTTTCCACAACCTCAGCAAGTGCTTTAACCACCAAGATACTATTATTAATGTATTATTGAATTGTCCTTTACACACATTAGGAGCAGAAAACTTGCCAAGATTCTGTACACCCAGCAGACAATCACTGCATGTGGATGGCAATCAAGCAGGAAAAGGCTATAGGACAGTGGCTACAGGGACTCTGCCAATCTCTGATCACCAGAGAAGAAAGCGCTCTCATTCCCCTCCCAGAAAAACTCCTCAAGATAACTCATTGTAACTTCACGCAGCTGCACAAAATATTATGAAACCCTACAAACCAGGATGAGATGGCATTCACCTTGCAAAAGGCCTCCAAGAGAAGGCAAGGATGAACTGAACTAGCAGCCATGAGCAATCCGATATCTGAAAATTTCCCTGACACCTGCAAGAGTATGCAGTAAAAATGCCATTATGTTTTTGGGTGCTTTTTAGTTGCATTTTGGTGGTTTGGGGTGGTTTTTTTTTGAGTTGGTTGGTATGCCTTATTTTTAGAAGTAACTAAGGTCTGTAACATAACATCAGTGCCTGCACCAAGCAAATTAACACTGTAGCAGTGGATGAAATGAGCTGACACATGAACACCTGTGTCATGCTTGGGAACAGACAGGATGGTTTCTGTAGGGAAAAATTTCTGCATGATGCATCACTTAGAAATCTTGCTAATGGTAGCTGCACATGAATATGAAATAGCCTATAACACTTAGGAAAAAAAAAAAATCCAGAAATCTAAGCAGTCTCAGGGTAGGAGCAAAGGTCCTTGTATCAAGAGATAATTTGTATAAAGGTAGGAGATGGTGGGTAGAACTGATCAGCTCATACAGCAGAAGACAGGCATCACTGGTGACTACTAAAGAACCCAGAAAGAGAGATGAAAAAAGTCCATAAACTATTCACATTATTCACAGTATACAAAAGTACTTAGAAGTGTAAGTTAATCAAGGCTACCCTGTCTTTTTTGTCTCTTGACAAAGCAATTCAGCCATTTTATCTACCTAACAGTGGAAATGACACACCAGCACCTCCCACGTTCTGTTGTTCTGCAGCTCATCAGGATACAGCAGAGCAGCTCTTTTGGTCTTTTGGCATATCCAGGAGTTCAGTTAAGGCCTTGGAAACATGAGAAGCAAAGTGGTTCTTCCCCAATAGCCAAAATAATCACACTGCAACCAAGGATCCTAAAGAATTGTTTCCACTGCATGAAACAGGGCTGAGCTTTCCTTCACAACCCAGGGCCACAGATATGTAGAACAGCACTTCTTTACCACTTGTGAATCTTCCATTGTGATCAACCAGAAGTTGCATTGAGAAAAAAATCTTTACTGATACACAGAGAAGCGTAGAGAAAAGGCTTCCTTGTTTCTTTTGGCTTCCTATTTTTATGACCTGTGCTACCTATGACCTCTCAACACAGCAAGTTTAACATCAGCCCATCAGAGTTAATTTATCAACACAGAATTGTTCAGCTACTGACCAGTATGCATCAGAAGTGGGAGACTTTCACACAGATACGGCAGCATCCTTCCCTTAGCTCTAGAGGACCCATTCAAATCCTTCAGCACAGTGCCCAGGGGTCACTGTCTGAGCCCAGAAACACTGCTCTGCCAGTAAAACCACACTGGGACAACACTGTACAGGTGGGTCTTCTAGCCAGCCTTCTCACAGAACTGCCATGAACTCTGCATGTCTCAGAGCCAGCCAGCTGTGTAATGACAGCTGCACTGTCTGACTGCCATTTAAAACAGCGCTTACATGTAAAAACACCTGTCAAATATGAGGTAATGGATCACTTATCGAATTACCTAGGAGCACAGAAAGTATGTTACAGTACATCCCAAACATTCCATATTATCATTGTCAGGAACTGTGTGTATAAACAACAAAACACACTAAAAGGAGCAAAATCACATGCAAGTACCACACCAGGACTGTCGTACCTTTATGGAAGAAAAATATACCACATTTTCTCCCAGTATACACATGTACTTGCACTTCTGTAAAACATGTTCTTTTAAAACACTAAAAAGCCCTGTGCCAATATTTATCTCAGCTTTGGCACAGTTTATTCCTGTTCAGCTTTAATGAAAAATAATTTCTGTCAGATTGAAATGCAACTGCAATAAAGTATAAACTCACGTCCCTGCATCAACTTAATCAAATCAGTTTTGAGTTCTACTGCTAATGAGGATCAGCACTCTCAGCTTTCATATCAGTTCTAAAAAAAGACAGGAAACCATGACTGTCACAAAATGATGTTGAAATTGCTAAAAAAAAAAAGAGAGAGAGAGAGATAGAGAAAAAAAACCCAAAGAATTGAATCTTTGGATACTTCTCCAACTGTATACTCATCCCAGTATTCAGACCAATTTAGCTCCAAGGTAGTACAGGGCCTGAACGTAAGATCCAAGAGCAAGTGAGGTGTTTTCATCTTCCTCTTCCTCTTCCTCCAACAGGTTACCATGTGTAGCCACTGGTTTGTTAATGTGAGTTTTTTGTTTTAACTTTCATTATCTCTTTTGAAGGATCAAGTCTTCCCATTTGAAAATGCAGCAAAATACAACAAACATCTGAAAGGAATTACCAGGGATTTGAGGAAAAATATGAAGCCTATTTTAAGAAAACAACAATTTAAGCTATGCATTGTTAAAAGCAAGCCTGTCAGCTGCTCATTTGCTCCAGAGCTGCAGAGGTTGTCTGAAGCAAAGCACTGCTCTCACATTATAAATGAGAGCACAAATCAGAAGAAACATTCACTAATGAGCAAACGGCTTTTACTGACGGCGGCAATTGTAGTGCAGCAACATAATTCTTTTCCCTTTGATTAGGAACCTCACACTACAACCAACCTGGGGAAAAATTTAGGGGCTATGTCCTTAAATACAAGCTTGGACTTTTCCTTCTTTCAAGTCCTAGACATTTACAAAACAGTGCGCAAGAGAAAGGAAATTTGCTGACCAGATGTGGATGAAGGGACGCACTGTAACCCACCCCAGCATCTGATTCTCAAGAACTACAGATACTTTCTCACCTTGCAGCAAGGAAAACAGATAATTTTTTTACCCTTGATCTTCAGTGGTACCCCAACAAGGAAAAGTCAGCATTTTGAAAACACAATCTAATGTTTAGTTTATTCAATAGTGCCCTAAGTGCTTTTGTTACCATTTTAATAGTTTCCTCCTTTACTTTTGTTTCTAAATTGAGGGGTGTAAAAATACAGCCGGACAGTGAACACAGACCTTACTTTTGTTATATTTTTCCTAGCAACCCATTCATAATTACTATACCTCTCTATACATGTACAAGTTTTGAGTTATTCTCCAAGTTGTACTGAGCTGACTTTCCATTATATACTATTTGTAGTGAATTGAGAGTTTCCTCTTCTTTGTTTTGTGTTATTTATTTAATATGAAGTCTGCTTATTTTGGCAAAACTTTCATTTTTTGATGTCTTCTTAAAATAAATATACTGTTCTGGAATATTTTCTACACTTTACTTTCATGAGAATTACTGAACGCAGTTGTTCTATCAGTGTTGCTAACCACAATAATAATTTACAATTATCCTCTCCAAGTTCTCTCCTGGCTGCAAACACTTTGGGGGAATGTGCTATTTTTCTTTTGTCTGCAATTATGCATCCAATAATTCTTTAATCAAGTAGTATACAGGTCTTCATAAGCTACATTTTGCATTCTCACTGTGTCTCCTCATGCTGTACTGGCAACGGTTGCATATGAAATAACCGGGATGGCTAAATTAAAAAAAAAAAAAAAAGCACTTAATTACAAAGGAAATATCCATAAAGAACTCTATTATAATCCTAAAACATCTCTGAGTAATGTATCTGAAGACACAGAATTTTACACCTTGCAGCAAACAAATGTTAAAATGTCCATCTCAGTTCTTTCTAAGCACCAGATTCCAGAGGATATCAGGAACCAACAGGCGTGCCTGGATGCTTGATGAGATGCCAGCTGAGCTCTCTGATTATTGTCTGGAAAGCAGCAGAATATTTTAGAGGCACTACCTCTTAAGAGAAGAGTTCATTTACAGTTACATCACGCAGAATGCAAGTTACCCCCAGGGTTACCTGTGAAAACTTGGAACTCCCACACAATTTATGCCAGAGAGCACTCAGCTTTCATTTATATGGTCCTCACCCTGCTCCTTTTCTACAGCAACAGAAACAACTCTTGGCGAGACCACAGCAGGGAAAGTGTCCCACAAGAATAAGAAATGGCTGTTTGAAGCCATTGGAGATCTCATTTATGGACACCCTACTTCAAGAGAGAAATGACATAAATTAATTCCCATTGTTTTTTATCTAGACAGTGAAATATTATCTGTCCAGCTCTCTATTACAGTGAAATAATTTCCAGACACGCTGTTCCAATGGATAAAAAGTTGTAAAACAACCATAACTATTACACATAAATAAGGCACATAAATAAAGCGCATTTCAGTTTCCTTATCTGTACTTCAGGGAATGAGAGGAAACAGCAAAATTTTCCCATCAAGTCAGCAATCTAACTTCCTGATTTATATATTTGATCACAATCCCATAATCTGCATTTCTTAATCCACAATTCACAGAGCAGAACACACAACAGTAAGTACGTAGATTATATATGTATCATCTTAAACATAGCACCATATACAAAAAAGAAGGAAAAAAGAGAATTCTGTTTGCAAGAATATCTGACCCTCAATCACCACAAAGTCACTGAGTGGCAACAAAAAACACAGAGCCTGACAAATGGGTTTCTCTGTAACTGTAACAGAGTTTGGTATTTAAATGACCACTTTTTCAGGCAAACAAAGTAATCTACCTTATAAAAGAAGGTACATTCACAACATTTAATACTTCTTCACATTTGACAAAAATACTTGCCTCAAAGTCAGTCTTCCAAAAAGTGCTCAAAAAATAAGCACATGCCTCACTAGTTCTTTAAAACAATTTTGAAGTAGTCTTTCTGCTCTATTAATACAGAAAGAAGGCATAGGGAGATTACACCAATTTTTTTTCCAGCTCTACTTCTGATACAGCTAAATTTTATTTACCTTAGTCCCTATTAGACCATCAATGATTTATATATTTCTTCACTTCCTGGAGAGAACTGTCTACATGTCCATATCCACAGCCTCAAGGAATTACCAGAACTCCGCTGTCAAGGACAAGCTAAGACTGAAATTTCAAGCCAAAGATCTACTCATGCCATACATCATATATTCCAAACCAACACTTAAACCACTCACCTTTAACTAGCAGTGAACTACTATTTGCTCTTTTAACAGTTATTTCAATAAATCATAAATGAAAAAGAAATACTGAAGTATTTCTCCAGAAATAACTCTCCTAGAAATGTGGCCCACTGCATCAAGATGAATTGTTTACCTCAATATATCAAAATAGTACCACCTAAAAGATCACAAAAAAATACCATCCAGTAGATTTGATGCAAAACACTTTCTAAAATACTACCCAGACCCTTCCATTTTTCTCCATAAATGTAAGCTCATCAGAGGCTTAAATCAGAGGCCAACTCAGAGAACTCATCTCCTGTCAAGAAGCTGCTCTCTCTCATTTCTCAGGCACAAGTGACAGACTGTTCACTCACGTCGCTCCACACCCTTCCTCACCTGTTTCTGTATGACGTATACCCCAAAACCCTGGCACACTTCCACCTCTCAGAAATTCACCTGCCTGGACTTATTGAAGCTACTTACCATCTCAGATCCCATACTGTAGGCACAAGGCAGGCATTTGAGAAGAAGAGCAGGAAAATTCAGCCACTACAACACCTTCTGATCCTCAGTTTCACCTGAAACTCAGCAGCTGCAGCCATCCCAGTGACCCTCACACCAGCAAGGTCTGTTCACTGGTACAGAGATCATGACTAATTAGTGCAAATCTGGCCATGTTCATACCAGCATCCAAAATGGAGTGGCTGCATTTCAGCTCTTTTTTCAGAGCACTCCTTGGTCTGTGCCAGCTTCAATGAATGTAGATCAAAAGTGCTACAGAAACCATTCTAATAATTTAACAGTATAGGTAACCAACCTCCCAGGGGCTCAGAAACCTTCCCATTCTATATGGAAATACTGCTGACACCATTTTCATTCTCAGCACACAGAGCTCACTTAATGGGCTCCTATACACCACTTGGGTATTCACTTCACCATTGCAAAAAAAAAAAAAAGTGAAACTGTTGAATATTTTAAAATTCACTTCTAATAAACAAACAAACAGGTCTGAAAGGTAGCACACAATAATTATAACAATGTTACCATCTGATACCATCACAAGGCTGTTCTTCCAGCCATCTGGATACACTTACTATTAGTTTTACAGTTTACACACACACACAAAAAAGCTATGAGTTCCTTGAGTTTCTAATGATTGTTCAGGGGAAACTTCAAGTTTTATTATGATCCATAGGTACTCTCAGTGAATCCACCTTAACATGGCTGGTCCCTAATGAATACACACAGCTCCATACGAGCACTCTCGGATGCACGTAAAAATAGTGCAGGAATAAAGGCTGCTGAAGAAATTAAGAACCAGTACCAAACCATCTGACGCTCCTGAATGCAATCTATTTAAAGCCTGACGGATAAGTAGATTCCATAGGAGAAGTGAAATTTAGGGAGAGTCCCCTCGCAGCGCCGAGAACTGGAATGCACCGGAAGAGAAACAGCGCCATCTACTGGCAGCAGCGCGGTACTCGCAAATGACGGCTCCCCATAGATTTGGGAGTTTCTCCGTCCAAATCACAATTTATAAGTACAGAAAACGTCCCACGAACCAAGCTGTGGTACAGAGACGTGGCACAGAATTAAAAAAGCTTTTTATAGTATTATTCACTTGACAAACTTCAAAGTTTAACTCTGAGTATCACAACAGCTGTAAATGATGAGTTACCCAGTCCCTTTCTTCAAGGCTTTACCCTTTGCCATCCATGTCCACCCTGATTGCCTGATCTTAAGTATTTCCAGTGAAGTATATTTGTATGCCCTTGCTACACAACCCATTCCAGTATGTATATCTGCTTTTATAAAATTTTGCTAGCCCTCAAACCAAACATTCTTTTGACATTTAAGGTCTATTTTTAATCCTGCTAGAACTGCACTCCCATTCCTTTTCAACAGCCTTTTACTCATCTTACAACGACTTCTTCCCAGCCTTATCTGCCTAAAACGCCAATCTGTCAGCCATTCCCCATTACCACAATTGACAAACTATCATTCTTTGCCCTTCTTGAAACTCACTCCAGTCTGTCCATGTCATTATCTAAAAACAAGCCACAAACTGGATACAATAGTTTGGCTTGGCCTTTCTGATAAAAGATAGAAAATTGGTTCAATTATCCTGTGTGCAGTAACAGGTTATGAAGTTCATAAAGCCCCACTAAGGTTCATATCTAGAAAACCTACTGCTGTTTCCTAGACTGTACAACTTCTTTTCCAATGTAAAGAAATATCAGATTCTTCTGTTCTTGGAAAGTAATATATCCTTGCATGTTTAAATAGACAAAGCAACTTTTGTTTGGACACCTTACCTCAATCAAAAACATTTCTATCGTCTTGGTTCCCTAAGTCTTTAAGGCACCCTAGATGAATCTTTTAGGATAAAATGTTTACTGTCATGATGATTGAACAAAACAGCAATAAAAAAATTTAAAGAGTCTTCCACAAAATACATTTCACCTAAGCCAAAGCTAAAAAAGGTGTCATCTATAAGCACTTTGTAACCCGTACAAGTTTTTAACTTGGATATATAGTTAAGAATGTATCTTCAATCCTGTCCATTCACTTTGTCTATGAAAGAGTAATTTTAATCTTTAGAAGGACTTGTATTATTTTCAGATGTGCTCCTACAGAAAACTAATCAACTTCTTGCTCTTAATAATGATTCCTCTCAATGAAGTGAGAAGAGCTTTATCAAATAAAAACAATGCTCAGTGAAGAGCAATCTCTCTTTTTTAAGTTTCATCAAAACTTGCAGGCTTCCAGAAAGGTGGTCAGGGATTATCAATACAAAAAACCTGCACCACTGCGAGTACATTTTTCTTTCATTTAGTGATTTCCGATAGACTTCTCGGGTTGATTATCTCAAGCCTTTGAGTCTAAAGTAAGTTTAAAACACGCTCCAAATGACATAAATTAAAATCAAAATACTTCCTTTGCACCTCTGGAAACAAAGACTTTACTCCTCCTCTGTTCTTAGAATGAAACCTACTTTTTGTAAGAATACTGCCTTCTGTCTGTACACTTTAATCTTCTGCCAAAAGGATCAAATGCCCACAACCCACCTGCAGCTTTACAGCAATTTTTAGAGAACAGGCACTCCATTACTACTACAAAAAATCTCCCACAATAAAGATCCACTGAGATCTAACAACAAAATAAGCACCTGAGTGCTTATTACTGACTATACTTCTTTCAATTACTGTCTTTGAATTGGTTATGCCTTGCCACTGAACTTCCACTATATGACAGACAATTTTTCATTTTTAAAAATAAAATCCGATGTCCACCTTCCCAAAACTAGAGAGAATTTTACTTTTACAGCAGTAATGCATTATACATACAGGATATAAATTTCACCACTATTGCTTATGTTAGCCACCTTATCCACATGTTGCACAGCTAATAAAAACAGGTCTGTACTTAACAATACATTGTGTTGTGTCCTATTTTAATTAAAAATGTTTTAGATCCAAAAAGCCTCAAGAATAACTTTAAGCATAATTCATAGAAGCTTAATTCCTGCTTGTTTATCCAAGGTTCCACAATGTTGACCAATGGAGAAAAATATATTTTTCCCAGAAGCAGCAAAGCAATACACCTTTGTGAAATCTCAGCAAGCCCTCCACTCACTTCAATGGAACAGCAGCTTTGCTCCCTGACTTCACAGGCAAACCTACCCTCTTTCAAGCCAGGACAAAAAAAAACCAAGAGCATGAATAATTTCAAACAAGGCACTTGCCTAGCAACTATAATTTGGCTATTTAGGTGCGGTAATTGGAGAAAAACTGAGCTGAAAGAAAGCAGAACATGAGAAAAACTGGTTGGTTGTTTTTCACTATCAGTTGTGTCAGGTTGAAGCATTCACAAGGAAAAGTTGTGTCAGGTTGAAGCATTCACAATTAGTGGCAGAACAAAGACCACTGGTGATGACGTTCTGGCAAGAAGGTGCTCAATACCATGCAGCCTTGCAGGTTTTTTTTAAGAGGTAGGCTGATGCTGCTTTGCATCCTTACTGAAAGGACCCAGGTATTAAAAGCACTAATGTTTGTATTTCAAGATGAAAATTCTTGGCAGACTTCATTAATATATACAAAGACAGTAACATAATATGGATAGATGAATATGGCACTTAAAAACATGGTTCAGTGGTGGACTTGGCAGTGCTGGATTAATGGTTGGACTCGGTCTTAAAGGTCTTTTCCAACCTAAACAGTTTATGATCTTCTCAACATGTGTTGTAGAAAATCAGGCAGTGTAAAGACAGAGTCAAAGCAACAGGCCAACCACACCATCAGCTCCTGCCCGTTGTACTGACTTTCTGTGTGCAAACTGACCACCGAGTGCACGCCTCATGACTAACTACTCCCACCCGGGGGTGTTTCTGGCCGGAGCCCAGCAGAGAGCGCGGTACCTCATGTGCAGGATGCCGATGAGGGTGGTGGCCAGGTCGGAGGACATCCTGCCCATGATGCAGCAGCGGCTGAGGCAGGCGAGCAGGCTGGCGGGCAGGCAGGGCAGGAAGTACACCAGCTGCACCAGGCGCCGCTGCGCCTCGGCCGGCAGCAGCACCAGCGTGCCCTCGAGCGGATCTGCGGCACACAACACAGGGAAATTGGATTCATCTTCCATAGAAAGAAGCAGATGCTACTATCAAACGAAGCTAGAAGAAGCCAGGATTAAACAAGCAAAAGTAAGTTGGGTCTTGACACAGCTGAGCTTTGTCACTTCCTGCCAGAGGATGCTGCAGTTGCTCTTGATTTAGACTGGTCCAAAGAATAAGCTCATGACACAACACACGGTCAGCACGTGCCCGACACACCCCGGCTGCGCTGCCCAACTACCTCAGCTACCCACTGACGTGAGGATGTTATAACCAACATGAAGGAGGGGTAAAAAAAAAAGAGAAAAAAAAATAGGCAATACTAGCCTAGAAAATAGGAGGCTTGGAGAAAAACTATCTGTCTCTACAATACCTTAAAAGAGGTTGCTGCTAGTGAGGGTAAGTCAGCCTCTTACAGGTGATGAGTGATGGGATGAGAGGAAATGGCCTCAAGTTGTACCAGGGGAGGTTTGGATTGGACATTAGGGAAAATTTCTTCACTGAAAGGGTAGTCAGGCATTGGATCAAGCTGTCCAGGGAAGTGGTGGTATCACCATCCCCCGAAGTGTTCAAAAAACATGTGGCAGCTGCAGTTAGTGGTGGACTTGGCAGTGCTGGGTCACCAATTGGATATTGGAGGTATTTTTCAACCTAAATGATTCTATGATTCTCTGACACACAAAAACTAAAGTTTCCAGTCTATCAGACTTAAGTCCTACGAACTTGAACTAAAGACTTCCATCTTTTTACTCTCTAGTAAATGACACACATAGTTCATTTTAACCTTTAGGGGACTGAACCAATCTGCAACCCTGCCCCCCATCCAGTCTTTAGGTTCACCTAGGAAACAGGAACAGGATTTTCCCCCTATTGCAACCAGCCTGCCAGGTGAGGGACAAAACTTCTGGTGCTGTAGTGTCAAAGTCTTACCGTATATTCGAGCAGCAGTGGCTTGTAAACTTTGCAACAGTTCCTTGTTTGAACGAGAAGCAGCGGAATGAATGATATCAATGAGCTGGTTGGAAAGCTCAGGGTTCCTCAAGCCAAGCAGAGCCAGTTGTTGAGGTAAGCCAGCCAACCAACGAGATAAAACTTTACTTCGACTTCTAAAGAAAGAGGGAAAGATCAGTTGAACAACAACAAAAAGAAGGCAGAACAACAGAAATGCACACAAACTTCTCTTCCCATTCTTGATTAAGTTGATTTTATTTCTCCTTTCTGGCTCAAATTGAAACAACTGTATGGACTAATCCTATCTTTCATAGCTACAATTTCTGTGTCACCCTAGCTTTTCAAATCAAGTATCATTTAGAAAGCAAAAGCATTTCATCAGCGTACTAAAGTGATAATCACAAGAAAAAAAGCTGTCAAGTGCAAATCAAGAAGTTCAAAGTAGGTCTTTGAAGATGTCAACAAGAGTAACATGATGATGATACAGATTATTTCACTCTCAAAGACATGTCAACCAAAAACTTTTCAAGGAAATTAAGGACCCATGACACAAGAGGCAAGAGCCTTGCATAGAGATGAACTGCTCAAGAGCAGGAAAAGCCTGGAGAGCAGACCATTGAAGTGGGTGAGTTAGAAGTGGGCTCAGAGGTCTCAAATCACTTGACGTGGCAATAGTGGATGGGAATAAAACATTTGATTCATCTTCCACAGAAAGAAGCAGATGCTACTATCAAACAAAGCTAGAAGGAGCCAGGATTAAACAAGCAAAAGTAAGTTGGGTCTTGACACAGCTGAGCTTTGTCACTTCCTGCCAGAGGATGCTGCAGTTGCTCTTGATTTAGACTGGTCCAAAAAATAAGCTCATGACACAGACACTCACTAAGTGATAAACACACAGAAGCTCTGCAGAGTGAGGAAGTACAGGCTTCAAATGGTTGGAAGCTTAGAGTATTACATAAAAGTAATTCTTGTCTTCTTCCTATAGCATCTCACATAGGTCAGTGCTGAAGGCAGATTGTGAGGCTGAATTGCCTTTTCAGACTCTCACCAGTATATAAATGCATATGTGCACGCACACAGAGACAGACATATATGCATATATACACAGTGCACAGTATGTGTGCAGTGATCAGGGTGAAGACAAACTAAAACATCAAGACAAAACTTAATTCTGAGCTATGTAATGAATCAGTGAGGTTTGGGGTTTTTTTTCCACAAGGCAGCAACAAGCCAAAAGCTCCTACTTTATTCTTTGAATCAGACACACCTAAAAAACAAACACATCACAAGAAATTCTGGAAAAATGCTCCAATGTGAATTCTGTTCCTCTTAGACTGTTCTTGACAAGCTTCTGAGAAAAAAAAAATTAATCAAAAGAATGAGAAGAACAGTCAAAGGAGGGCTGAAGGAGCTACAATGGTAAACTGAATGAACAATATGAATGTCATCCAGGAGCTACTGAACAGTCCACATTTTGAAGAAATTAAAAAGCCCCACTTGTCTCTAAAGGAAAGAAATGGAATAGTGCAGTACATAAATATTACGTTGTCTTCAAATGTCTTGTCAGACATAACTGTAGCCATACTTTTTTGCAAAGAATTTTTGAGATTTTATTCTTCTGTTACTAAAAATGTCACAGAGCCATGTAGAAGACTAAGAGGAACAGCAGCAAAACTACTGCTATTTGTGATGTCTAAAGATAGAAAGTTAAAGCTTTCCGGATAGTCATGTGATCACATGAAACTGAATGAGATGCTCAAGACTTTCAGGTAAGTACAGAGAATGGAGTTACATAACCTCAGCGAAATGAGTCAGTATGAAAAAGAACTTTTTCACTCTGTGTGAAAAGAGGAGGAAAATGGGAAATTCCCAAGTGTTTTCCCCCGTCTTTCATATTCCCTACTTTTCATTATGTTCAGAGCATAGCATTAGATTATTTCTGGCTGTAGATCTAGCTACCTGTGCTCAGGCATTACCACAGCAGAAGATGTAACAAAGCAAAGAAGTTGTACAAGGGAATAATTTTCCCCAAACTTGACTGTGTTAGCGGATGCCAGGACTTCTGAGAGACATGCAGTTTGATTTTTTGAGTGGCAGAAACAGATCACATCCCCCAGAAAGTCAACTGTGTCCTGGGCTGCATCAAAAGCAGCGTGGGCAGAAGGTCAAGGGAGGGGATTCTGCTCCTTTACTCTGGAGTGCTGCATCCAGCTCTGGGTCCCTAGAAATAAGAACAGGGAGCTATTGGAGCAAGTCCACAGACGCCATGAAGCTCATCAGAGGTCTGGAGCACCTCTCCTATGAAGACAGGCTGAGAGAGCTGCTGTTGCTCAGCCTGGAGAAGAGGTCTTCCCAAAGCTTTAGAGCTGCTTTACAGTACCTGAAGGGGACCTGCATTCCCAAACAAGCCAGGACTGACGCAGAGACATCAACACATGATTTGTGTTTAAGGTTTTTACAAACCTTAAATGGTCACTTGGCTGAAAAGTACATTCTGGAAAAGTTATGATTTGGAGACAATCAGGACACATCTGATTAATGAAAAACTGTTGCAACAGCATTACACAGAGAAAATCATCTCCTCTTACTGACTACATCTGAAGCAAGTCAGATATTTAAAAGCTGCCCGTGATCTACCAGATCCCACGATGAACCAGGAGCCCAGAAGGACAAGAACACTTACTTAAACCTAGTCTCTTTAGAACCACACCCTCAAAACAACAGAGTATTTTTCTTGAAGAAAGTAAATCAGAAGAGGCTACACAGCCACTATCAGGACAGCAAAGGTGCTAAGTGACAAGCTCATGACCTCAGGTGGAAGTGATGGAAATGCTCCATGGCTACAGCTGCACGATCTTGACATGTCCACTGACTGCCACACAGTCATAAGCTTGTACCAGTGTACTTCAAGCTAAAATTTATGCCATTAAGATCTATCTAGTACTTAAGCTAAGATAGACAACTAAGCTGATACATCTCCATCTCACAGAGAACACAAACTTTCCAATTCCAGTGACACAGTATCAAAACAGAATGAAGTTTTATGACATCTACATAGAAATTTAGTATCACTCCTGAAATCAATACACTATTTTGCAACGAAAAAGACTATGCCTTGGTTTGTTTGGTTTTTTTTTTACCTGATTCTTTGCGTCCTCAAATCTTCTCTTTGATAAACTCTGCTAAAAAATTTCAAAAGCAATGTACGAACTGGAAAGAGCAGATTCCTTTGCTGGTATAGTGTATATACTGCTTTTATCAAGGGTTCCGTTGCTACTGGAAAAAAATAAAAAATTGGAAGTGATACTTTTTAATCTTCTGATTTTATACATGCACACACACACAGAGCTGTGATCTTTATCTATAACTGTTCACATTGAACTCCAGAGGGAAGTACTAAAATGTTTTGAAGTAACTTCTGGACTGACTTCTATACCATTGAAACAACACTTTCTTGTGTAGCTTGTGAAAGAAACAATAGAGACAACATGCAAGTGAAAACTTCAAAACTTCCTGAAGACAGGTTGCAAGGTATCTGAGAACCAATAAATTCCTGCTCTTCACAGCAATCTTCCAATCCTTTTCCCCTAGCGCAGTCACCTCAAGACCAATGTTCTCTACTCATTTACTTCTGCTCCCCAAAACCTCACTGTCACTGTGCCTTCAGTTCTCTCTGTACTATCCCTTTCTCCCCGCCATACACGCTAACCTCACCAGCTCTCCCTGTCTCTGAACCAGCTGGCTCCAAGTTACACTTGCTAATTAACCAGAAAATAAATACCTCAAGAGCTGCTGGCAAGACACTGCAAGAACTGCTAACCCCCCCTGCAACCTTTCTTTCTCTGAAGCTCTCATCAACCATGTGCTATCACCAGACTGAAGACAACGTTTGAAAGCTTCACCACTGTGGCCAAATTGGCTAAAATTAGCCAGCAAACACAGAACTTACTGTAATAGACTGAGAAAGAGACCAAACATTTTCTTTGGAAACCAGACTAAACTACCAGATGGAAAAATTAACAAAGCATGGCAAAATACCTGATCAGATTTGGAGAATACAAGCCTGGAAAGAATAGGAAAGCATCTGAAAACTTCAGCAATACATGAAAGGTATAAGACCTGATTCAGTTTGTCACAGAAGAGTTTGTGGTCCCAAGGACTTCAATCCAATTAAGGCATACTTAAGTAGCAGCAATCACTTCTTTATCTTCATAAACCAAAGCTGAGAAACATCTTTTCATCCAGGTACACTGATCAGTCTTAGTAAGTTATGTGTGCAAAACCAGAAAAAATATCGTGTTCCACACTGAACAGAGCAACTTCTACCCACAGACACAGACAAGAATGTTCCTTTCTAAAAATGATCCAGTCAGGGGCCAGTCCTGTCTGTAAAACTCTTACGCAACTTCAAGTTACCATATAACGATTTTCACTACAAAACACACTACAGAAATCACCTGAAATGGCATGGTCACGTGCCAGCATGAAGCAGGAACCATTTAGAAGTCGAAATTTAACATAGTTTTTAACAGAAAAATAAAATGCATTCTAATATTTCATGCAACTAAGATATATATTATTACTATTTGCAATGCATGAGGAGTATCAGCTTACTCAACTCATGTATTCTTCAGGTGAAGATTCACCTTGGACAGCATTTTTTTAAATAGAACGCTGACTTATTCTTAAATGAATAACAATTACATCTTTATGAAGTTTATAGCTAATTGATGAACTGTTAACTGAAAAAAAATAAAAAATAAATAAATATTCTAAGTGACTAGAATTCTCACTTCCCAGTAACTGTGGCATGTTAAGTAAAACAGGTCCTACTATTTGAATTGTTTCATGTGAAAAGGACAAGTTTACAAATAGAAGCAATTTTTAAAGGTACTCTTAAAAAGTAATACTTTAAAAGGTCCACATTATACAGATGTCCAAAACACATCTGAAGAACTCATGAGAACTCATTTTAAAACACTTCAGTTTTAACTGGCACATGTCAAGCCTCCTTCTGAAGTGACTGAGTGTGCTCTCTTCCATTGCATGTAGAAAATTTATCAAAAACACAACTAGCAGGCAAGCTGCTGTTGAAGTCATACTTGAGAAATGTAAGAAAGGAGCAGACTTCCTAATAAGAGAGAGGTCCCAAGCTTGATCTTAAGCAATGGAGATAAATCTTCAGAAAAGCTACAAGTTCATATACACATTCACAGAAAAAGGGGGATATGGGCATTTCATCCCAGCATAAATCTCTATTCAAAACAGGTAATCCAGAAAAATGGAACCATGCTTGTACGGCATAACGCACGGGAGGTTCACTATGGTTTTATCTTTTTCATTAGCTCTTTTGGTTTTTCTATGTAAATTTCACCTCTTTTGATTTCCATTGTGCTCTAAACTTTTTTTTTTTTTTTTTTTTTACTGTAATGGCCCATTTTTTGCTTTGTATTTTCTTCTAAAAAACACATATCCTTCCAGGCTTTAATCTCAATGTCAAATAGGTTTTTAACAAATCAAGAGTTAATTTTTTTGTATGTAGCATCTTTTGTAGTCTCATCTGACACAACACAGTTCAAAAATCATAGAGCATTATCAAAGAAACCAATCAAGGACAGAAAGTTTTTCTTCCATAGAATCACATTATGATTGAAATGGGAATGAATGACTCTAAGCTCTTTTGAAACAGGATCAGCTAGATCTGGCTACTCACAACTATGTCCAGATGGCTTCTAAGTATCTCCAAGGATGGAGATTCCACTGTAACTATGGGCAACCTGTGCCACTGCTTGGTCATCCTTACAGTGAAAAGGGTGTCCCCATGTTCAGATGGCATCTCCTGTGTTTCAGTTTGTGCCCACTGCTTGTCGTCTCACTGGACACCACTGAAAAGAGCCTGACTCCCTCTTCTTTGCACCCCTCCATTAAGTGTATACATACATTGATGAGATGCTTCCCAATGAGATGCTTCTTATCTCCAGTTCATTCAGCCTTTCCTCACAGATGAGATCCTCCAATGTCTTCACCAGCCTTTGATGAACCCTCACCAGTATGTCCATGCCACTCTTGTACTGGTGAGCCGCAAGTTGGACACACTATTCCAGGAGCAGCCACACCAGTGCAGAGTAGAGGGGTAGGATCACCTCTCTCAACCTGCTGCCACCACTCCTAGTGCAGCCCAGGACCCCACTGGGCTTCTTTGCCACAAGGGCCCATTGCTGGCTCTACCTGGAGCCCTGGTCCTTTACTACCAAGCTGCTTCTACCTGGTCATCCCCCAGCATGTACAGGTGCATGGGCTTGTTCCTCTCCAGGTGCAGGGCTTTGCAATTCTCCTTGTCGAACCATCCTCCTGTTTCTCCGGTATGTCAAGGCTGTATCTCCTTTACAGCAGGTAAATTAAATACAATCTGACATCTACTCAGGTTTTTAGTACTGCACAAAGATTACCTTGAAGGGGTGAGATAAACCATCCACACAAACAGACAGCTTTGTGAGGTAACTAATTTCACACTGAACTTTTACAGGATCAGCAGAAAATTAATATTTCACCATTTCATTGTAACTTTTAAAAAGCTTATTTATTTTTCTGGATTCCTAGGAAAATTATTACACTAAAATGGCCACTTTGGGTAGAAAACCACAAGCCATTATCCACTATTTGGTAAAAGCTTGGCAAAGTTAAAAAAGAAAATAATCAACATTTCATTACAAAGAAAGGCCTGAAGTATATAACAGTCTAACAACTGTCTGGAAGCTACTTTCCTGAGCAGCAATTCCTCTGCTTTAGCTCAGGCAGTGTGACAGGCTCTGACTTTGGATTATTATTTGCCTTCCAACCAAAGCTAAATCTGAAGTGCAGATAGGAATGAGTAGTTATTACTTCTGTCACCACGAACATGGGAATAGACAGATTCCCAATTAAAAATGATTTGGCAGGAAATATAACTGACTGCCAAAATGTATTTGAGGGACATTTGACATCTTTTCATTTTACAACTCTAACAATTGTATCTGTTGCTAAGATCTTTTCTCTAAACTACTTGGATATGGAATTCATTTCTATCACACTGGTAAAACATAAAAGACTGCTGTCACTTTTCTGTTTACTGAAGTCCTTTCTTGAAGTTTTATATCTAAGGTCTCATTTGGAATAAAACCAAGTAGTACTTGAAATGAAAGAAAAAAGAAAGCTAAAATATTGGACTGGTTCTGCAAGTCATAACTTGGAAATGTTTTCTCTTGGAAAAGGATTCAAATCAAACACCTTGGAAAATACTCAACAGCAGCTTCTTGGCATTTCATATCATCACAAAACTAAAATGGTCATCCGACAGTACTCGAGAGTCTATCAGCCATGTTAATGACTTTAAATAAGGACTGACATATTAAAGTATCATGTACCTCTACAGACTAGTAGTTACTGTTTCAATATAAAGCTAATCTTCCATTTATAAGAGAATCTTAAGAAGCAAAACCAGAAAACAGGTATAAATATAGTCATACTTTGCACATCATCAGTATGAATCTAACAGCATTCCAAAAATAAAGTCTGCAATGCTACATGCAGAGATATTACCATGAAATTAATTTTACTTCTATGGCAAAATACATTATGATGTAACAACTGAGAACATTAAAATGCTAAAACAACTCAAGCTTTGTCAGTGCATAATTTTGCTTTCCAGAAACTACTCATCTTACCCTTGTTTTGCTGTATTTGCATTAGTCTCCAAGTCACCCCAAGCAATCTGTTCACTTGCTTGCTATTCAACTTGCTGCCATCCTGAAGAGTATCTGTCACAAATTTCCTTATCATGTCCAGCCAACCAGAGTCCGTCTGAAGTGTTGAAGTGCTTGCTAATGAAACCATTATGTCACACAAGGTTAAATTCAGTAAAAGATGATCTATGTTGTTTGAGGATTTCATACAGTTCCTGTTGCTAAGGGGAGGGGGGGAGAAAGAAAGATTTAAAAAAAAATTATTTTTGAAATAAAAATGGACACCAGCTGACACCCCTAGTACATACACTAGTGTTCTACATAGACTGCAAAGGTGCAGAATGGTTTCAGAACAACTTCAGCACGAATTTAGTCTCATATCTGGGAGCTGACAGAGGAGACAACTTAATGCTGGCATATACCAAAGCAGAATTGGTGCATCTGCTCTGACAGCTCAATAGTGAAGAAATGTGTGCTTGGCTTCTGCTGCAGTACTGCTTTGCCCTACAGGACAGCCAGTGTGTCACACCTCCCCTCCTACCTGTGCTCACCCAGCCCCATAATACAATGAGAGAAGAGTATATGGAGGTGAAGAGAATGTTTGAACTACGTTTAATGTAATTCAGCAGTCAGCTGAAGAAAACATGTAGAAATATGAAACCAGTCAGCCTAAAACAGTCACCATTTAGCAATATGCAAATTCCAGATCAAGAGTTGAATAAAATACTTTCATTTCCCTAAGGCACCACTTAATTTTCTACTGGATGCTATTCAGACAACTTCCTATACAGTACTTTTACAAAGAACAACTAAAACTTCTCAATTTGAAGCAATGCAACCTTTCTATAATGGCATCTCCACAGACCTTCAAGCAATACACAATAAAAAGTTTTCTTTTTCCATCATTAAAAACTTAACATTTGATAAAAATACATGAGTCACACCATGCCACTTCTCTTATGAAATTAAAAGCTGTTACATGACATTGATTTTATTCTTACCTTTTGCAGGGATCTTTCTTTTTGTGTTTTACTGTATCTTGTAAAGAATAAGGGAAATGACGCATGAAGTGGTGCTTGAAATCAACCAGGTAATTCATTCGAAGCCATAGTTCCTGTTAAGGGAAGCAGATGATAGGCAGAAAACATGCTAGTAAATCAAATAAATCCAGCCATGTTCCATGTTCCAAAATAAATTACTGGAATCAATTAAACTAAGAACTTTAGGTTCTGTTTGCAAGCTGTTAATACATCTTTACTTTCTAGTGCTATGCATGAAGGTCCACAAAAAAGGGAGTAACAAGATGCTGTAAGTTAAGGTTTAGGAACAACATGCAATCCTAACTGAACCACTGTATTTTTAGCACATATTTATGTGGATATATGCAATGCTAAACTGAGTTACAGCTCTGAATGAAAGTACTTTTATATCCATTTATCAGGGTTCTTAAAATCAGAGTGGACTGTTTAACCTGCAATGACTATCCTGAGTTTTCCATTAAAACATATTCCAGTACTTCTTTCGTCTTCCCCTATCATTAATGTACGTGTGGCTGAAAGCCCACTGACAAAACATTTTCCAATAGAAAGGCAACTCTTAGCAAAAAAAAAAAAGATTCAGTATTTTAAAACAATACTGCTTTGCAGGTTAGCAGACAGTCACTATTCCACAAAGTGGCCAGCAGAACTCACCACTAAAAAAGCCTGCGCTGCTATCAAATTGATAAGGCAGAATAATCCTTTTGATATTCGACTATTAAGAACAGCAAATGACCATTAAACTATTTCAAAGATCAATAGCTTTCCACCAAGCATATTCAGAGTGGTTTTCCACAGTGACTCTAATAACTACTTTGGCCTGTAAGCCCAAAGGCTATTAAACACACCAAGCTTTCATTTTCAGACTGAGCCGTTTGAATGCATTTTGTATATAAAGGTAACTATAAAGACAAAACAAACCATTTATCTAAAATGAAATTTGCTCCACAAAAAACCAAGCTGTAGGAACCCCAGATTTTTTTTCCTCCCCACAAACAACTTAAGGTCATAATCTAACTATGTGTACTCAAACCAGTTCATATCTTGACAGAGGAACATGCCATTCATGTGACCAAAATACAGGCACCCTATGGTGCAACTCTGCAGCAACCCTACAAGATCCTTCAGAAAGAAGCTAAGGACAGAAGGCTGCCACAGGAATTTATCAGGTCAAGTGCTTTTTGCCCATTTCCAAGAGGGCCTCTACAGAAGATGAAGAAGAAAAAGAGGAACAGTGTGTTTTGCTCAGACACACTGAATCCACCCCTCAAAGCTGTGTATGTTTGGTAACTTTGGTCTAAAGTAGTAATTCCACAAATGTCTTCTAGTAATTACTCTAGCTTTTCATTTAGCAAAGGGACCTACAGTCCTATACACAGGTTAAACCAAGAGCTGTCAAGACATTCCTTCCAACTACTCAAGAGCCAAAGTGGAAATCGGGGTCTTTTTCCCATTTGCTAAATTTTTGGAGAAGCAGAAAAAGTTACCAAAAAAAGCAATTCGGTTATCTAAGTAAAAGACAAAGAAAATAACTTGGGCAAAAAAAATCTTCAAAGGATACTTTCTAAAATCCTTTTAGATCCAACCAATTATTGTTGCGTCCCAACAGCCACAATTATGACACAGCAATACAGATTGCACCAAGCAATTACAGGATCTCAGACCACCAGTATCTTCTACCTTCCCAAACATCTAGCATTTGTTCATTCCCACTAACCCCCATGAAATTTTTCAACACACAAAAACAAGGAACAAACAATCCCACTCTAGACTTTGTTTCAATTTATATTCTAGAGGTTATCTGGGAGACAAAATGCTCCTCTTCTCCAATACCACTTTCAGTTTCAAAGCTTTTGTGCTGCCGTCAAGAAGGATTCCTGGAGACTATTTACTGAACTCATGGCTCAGTACAACAGATTCTTTTCTACAGAAAGAGGCAACAAAATCCAGATTCAAAAATCTACTCAAGATCTAGGCTTTTTCTCTCTTAACAAAGTATTCACTACTTCAAATCAGCAAACCACTAGTTTCTTATCAAAACAAAATGAACTGTCATCATTATGCCATGGATCATTTCTCCCTTACCATTTTGTATGTTTCATCATGTCGCTTTGTGAGTTTCCACAATAAATGTATTATGCTAAGAACTTGGTGCATAAGCTGCTGAGATTCTGATTCCAAAAGGTTTCCAAGAATGGGAGCTGATTGTGCAGGAGATGCTTCAATCCAGCACTCAATCAGTAATGGAATTATTATCTCAATAAAACCTTTTAAGTTTTCAGCCGAGGACAGGCCTTTTTCTGCACTGTCCATTACACTTGTCAGAGACCTAAACAACAAAAGGAAAAAAAAAAAAGAGCATAAAAAGATAAAGATCACACCTTTCAAAACAAGATTACAGTAATACCACTTGCCTGTTTTCTGAATAATGGGAAGTTACTTTTTAACACATCAAATATTTGCTGGCTTTCTTGCTAGATATTTCAGTCTGGAAAAAAGGGACTATCAAACTATCTACAACAAACCTGCTCCCAAGTCTCCCTGCAAGTTTGTGTGCTTCTTTAACAACTTCTTTGATTTCAGTATTTCTTTCCCCATTGTTATATGTAAAGTCTATGAAATGGAAAAATATGATATGCATTATCCTATCACCCTCAACCAAGAGGACGGAATTAAGTATACTCAGCAAAACAAAGTAATAATAAAAAACCCTTTTAAGCTCATTAAACCAGAATAACGAAGCTGACTACAAGGTATTGTCAAATGCATGAGGTTTATTACAGTTAATAACCATCTCCAACTATAATAAACACAATGTTTTTGATATTAAATGTGGAAAAATATGTCACTGTAAAAATACGCCTTTGGTTCCCACCTGATGTTTAGCTATTACGTTCTGAAAAGCAACTAAAAGGAAAATTATCATATAATTAAGTTAAAAAAAAATTAAAAACTAAGATATAGTTTAAATTAAAATAACATCTGCCAGAAATCAAGAAAACCAAGCCTTTTTACCCCCCCACTCAAAAAACACTTCACGTCTCTGGAGGGATGATCAGGATAAATTCAAGCAATTTGTATCCTATTCAAAAAGAAGATTCTTTAAAGAACTGAAACCCTAATTAATTCCTGTTAATTTTAAGGAGTACAGATCTTTAAAAAAAGGCAACAACAGTTTCAATCTATCAATTGTGAATATGTTTTCCATTACAATTTTGTTTCCTAATTCATAGCAGGGAATTCCTATCACAATTCTAATTTCCTAACATACATAAGATTAGCATACTGAGCCTCCTGTTAAAATCCCTTCTATTTCAGTGATGATCTCCAAGTAATTTTTCTTTACATATACACTCAAAATAGGAACTGAGAAACTTTCCACAGACCTGCAGAAGATTTGTTTACAAACATTTTAGTTTCATATTGAAGATATAAAGCAGTTTTCCCTAGTCATTTCTAAATTATCCAGTTAGTTATATCCTTCTATGAAGCTACATGTTGTTGCCATCATCTATAATACAAATAATAAGAGAAAATTTTATTCTGCTATTTCTCTCTAGTTGATATCAGTGTATCAAGAAATTACTAAACCAAAACAAACCCAGGTATTAATGGCATTTAAAGGAACAGGGAAAAGGAATAAAAACAAAGTGTGAGACAAATACAAGCTATTTTTCAATGAAGGCAAGATGGGGGAGAGAATTTAGATCTCCGGCACAGAAGGGATAAGTGGAAACATAATTGATCATAATAAAAAAAATTGCTTTACTTTAGTACTTACTATGATTATCAAACATGTTAAAATTTTATAAAACTTAGCTTTAACTGCAGCAACTAACATATCCATTAAATATAATTTGGGGGTTTTGTCTGTTTTGTTGCCTTATTTCCTTTCTGTGGTGCAGGCACTGCAGTAGACACCGGTTTCTTTCAGACTAGAAAGAGTTTAAGGTAAATGGTTCTACCTTAGACTTTTTAGCTCTCAGTTATCTCAAATACAGTAGACAAATCCCATCTTTCAGTTACAACCACAATGAATTCTAAAGCCTCTTGATACCAAGACTACAATCTCATTGAAAAAGTGAGGTTGTCCTGTAAATGCTATGCTGTGACAGGACTAAGCTCTCAGATGAGAGTCTGAAATTTCAGTAATTGGCTGGAATAGTTCTGAAGTAGTAGTCTTTAATAATTTCTTTTTTAGAAATACCTGATATTACAGCAGAACTCTGGAATTCCAGCAATCTATTTAAGGAATACGAAAATCTCCCAATTAAAAAGTGAATAGTGCGTGAAACCTGAGAAGCTGGTAATTCACACTGGAAAGATTCCTACAGAAGTATAACACACACACACAACTATTTCAGTACTTTTCTGAAACAAGGAATGGAAAAAGGGAGAATTCATGCCAAAAGGGATACTCCTCCCAGCTGCTGAAAGCATTTGGGTGAGAATACTTAGCATAGCTTTCATGTACCCCTGCAGAAGAACTCCTTATCTCTCAAGGTAAGACTCCTCTACATACTCAAGATTAACAATAGTAAAATTAAGTACCAATGACAGTAATGATGGCAAAGAAAGTATTATAGTACCCTGTCCAGCATTTATTTGATTAATACAGTATCCTTAGCAATGCAGGTTCACTTGACCTGGGCAGGTTTGATGTCAATTACTTTGTCACATCTGTTATCACTACTCCTGAGTGGTAGGGTGACTCTTGGAAACACTGCAAAGCATATTACCTCTATATCAGAATTAAATACTACTGAAGGGACCTGCAAGGTATTTGTGTACCTCTTCAGCTGTCATTTTTCTTTAAAATGCCAGTATTTTTATACAGCAGGACCAAACAAACAAAAACTGTGTAAATATCTGCCATCTGACAGTAAGAAGACAACAGAAATTCAGCAAAGGGAAGTCAAGGAAGCAAAAAAGAAACAGAAAATAAGGAAACAACTTGCTGTTCTTCAAAATAGGAAAAGTCTTTGGAAGTTTTTATGGCTTGCAGTTTAAGCCATGTTATTTGTCCTCCTTTTCTGTGTGCACTGCCAAATGCAGCAAACACACAGCACACCAAGTGAACTGCATTCTCCATTTCTCTTTGATGCACATGTACATATTTATTGGCTATGCTTCGTCTTCCATTTTAGTCTCTCAAGTCATTTTTGCTTTTCTCTGCAGCTTCATATTGTCCTCTCAGCAGAATCTGAAGCTCAGCTGCTTCTCTTCCAGTCAAAAAAAACCACAAAAAAACACACGCCTTGGTAGCATCACATCTGACTTGTGAAGGCTTTCTGTTTTTCCACACCTGAATGAGTTTGATGCAAAAAGCAGCACAGTCAGTACAAAATGCAGAGAATACATTCTAACCATTTCCTAATACACTGCAATTTTGAATTTACACATAGTAGGAAGATCTAGCACACAACAGAATGAAGTCTTACGATTTGCATCACTGAATCATCCAGCATTCCAAGCTCAGAACCTATCCTTTTTGTTAAACACTAATACTGCAAACCGATTCACAAAATCTCATTCCATAATCACTAGGTTATCATTGACATGTCAGCCCTGTCCAATGAGCTAGCAAGATTAATAGATACAGGAAGTTCAAAAACTTAGCATACAATTATGCTGTTTGGAAGCCTACGTGTTAAAGAACAAAGTTGAAACTTACTTGCAGTATTAGTGACAAGACCGTCAATACACACACACCGCAAATAGTTACTTTTGGTTAACTCATTATCCTTAGCTAGTCCTAGACTTGACTCTTTGACTTTAAACACACACACAACTGAGTACTGCACCTCTTATTACAACTAATTTCTGTCCTTTCAAAAGTGGTCATAGCAGAGGTCTGGGAATGCCTGTAAAAGGCAACAATTGGGATTGGAAGTGACAGAATTAATCACCTTTAGATTATTAGAAATTATTTTCAGTGGCAAAAACCACTGAAACCACCATAACTCTTCACTATTGGAACTTCAAGCATAGTCACTAAAACAAGCTGTACTGGCCCTTTGGGGAACACAAATACACCAAAAATATGCACAAATGCAATAAAATGAGAACATTTTAGTACCTTCAGCAGATGATCCTTCCCTTTCTATTCTTCTGTTCTGCTGCCATCAGCTTGCTTTGCCAATCTCGCCTTGGATTCTAGCCATGTTTCCTTCTATTCTTCTGGCTCCTCCTCATGCTTGCAAACATCTTTTTGTAAGTATTTATAACCAGAAGTACATCACGATGTTTCACCAAAATCTAGCTCCTCAGAAAAGCGAAATCCAATTCAGGTGACACCAGATGCAATTATTTTCCTAGACCTTGGATACAATGCATCTTCAGCTATTACACAGCCTGGTACATCATAATACAGAGCACATCACCCAGGGCACAATACAAGCATCCTCTGATATACAGTGGTCCACAAACGTGTGCTTCTGACTGCAAAGATGAACTCAATATGACTGTTCTGTGCTCAGCACTGAACCCTTCCCCTGCCTCAAGGGGGCTTCACCAGCCTAGCTGCTGTTTACCTGCAGCAGATACTGTTGGTCATGACTGAGTATTTATGCTGATAACCACTTCTAGGAGAATAAGCTGCACTTTTTACTTAGCTTAATGTGTTTTCTGTACCTACCATAAGTAATATGCTACCTCCAAAGAGGAAGCCTAGGAGAGCAGGGATATCTCTCCCTGACAGAGATGAAAAATACCTGCTAATTCAGGTCAACATCTGTGGTATTCAAAGAGAACACCTCTTCTGCCCTTCCAAGATGTAAGATGGACATCTGTAAGATGGACAGTAATGGAGCAGGTAGTGGGTTTTATAACCTTTTTTGACACTTCCTAGGTGAATTTGGTGTAACTGCTTTATACTTCTTTTGTCTTCTCCAGAAGTAAAACAAGGCTTGTGGTTTCTCTTCCAAACCACTGGTGTCTACAGGGAACAGCTGTGTAACAGCTAAACTGCTTCCATCTTTCAAGTCACCATTCCAAGTCTCCTGCCAGCAGGTATGTAACATCCACAGTAATGCATATGAAGATGCCAATGTTCAAAAAGTACCATAAAGTGAGGTGGGAGGCTCCCTTCTAGTGGGTGAATCAGAGAGGAGGAAGAGAAATCAAAACAGTTGTTTATTTCTCCCTTAACTTCAGTTCACATCTGTTTAGAGTACTACTGAAATCCGTACAAACCTTTCCATGACTAAGCACGCTACACTTGCTTTCATCTCAGCTGAGACATCTTTCATCCACAGTGAATATATAAACTGGTGAAATGACTAAAATATCTAGAATTGGAAACTCAGCAGAACTTCATACCATCAGAAACATCCCATCATGCTGTCCTTTTTCAAAGGAGCTAGAGTCAAAGATAACAGACTCCTAGGCTTATGATAGACTCCTGAAGGTAAAACCACAAAATTTCAGTAAAATTCATTATCACAAACAAGCTTATATTTCACATAAAGAAATTTGCCTACTTGCCCCTAGGTCTGTTTGACATCCTGCAAAAAGTTGTCAGTTTGCATTCAAAAATATCCAAATAGAACTGGTAGTCCAAATAAAGACTTGATAATTGAAAAGTTCATGATATACACATAACACAGTTATCTGCTGAGTAGTTTTGTATTTTCAAGCCTCTGTACATTACACTAAGTGTCCTAAAATACGGCTAAGAGACAATCCCACAAAAAAAATTGCAATCAAACAGTTGACATTAATTCTCAAACTAGTTAACATTTTCTCACCTCAGTCTAAATGATGAGTTGATCTTTGGTCGTAAGCCACCACTTTCAAACAGTTGTATATGCTGCTGATTGTTTGCATGGAGCTTCCAACTAATACATATTGGGTTCCTCACAGAAGAGTTGTCCTTCTGCTCTTGAAGCCCTTCATCCTCTGTATCACTGGATCCATCTACCACTGCTTGGAGAAACTTCTTGAGCCTGGTAAGTACATTCAACCTCCACTGCTGAGAAGTTACTCTGCGATTTGGGTTAACAGAGAGCATCCAGGAAAGTTTGTCCCTGCTTTTCAGTCTTTTTGAGAGTTGCTGGTGAGAAATAAGCTCTACAAAATTCTTCAACAATATAACGCTGCGGTCTGTAAGAAGAGCTGGGTATGCTTCCAATAAAACGTCCAAGACTTTCAATGAATCTTCCTGAATTCCCTCACTGATATGAGTCATGGCACTAGAGAGATGGGCACTTACCAAAGGGAAAAATGGAGCAATCTGTTCCGCTCTTATTTTGGAAGCCAAGAACTGCAGCAGGTGAACAGCTGCTCCTCTGACACTGGAATCTTTGTCTGTAAACACAGCTGCCACCTCACTTATTATACTGGAAAGGTGTGCATCAATTACAAAGGGATACTGAGACAGGAGTTCTTTGAGTCCAAGAAGTGCATTATGCTTAACCCCAGGACTATAGTGATGCATCTGTGAGAGCAGATCCTATAAAGAAACAAACATATACACTTACCATCGTTATTACTTTAGGCTGTTTAAACTTCCCCCACGTATTTTCTGCACATTTTTCCTAAACACTTAAAAATACAGAATATTCTTACGATGTACTGCTGTTCATAACAGCAAAATGTGTTTAAAACAAACACGGTATGCATTTATAGCACAACAAATAATCAGAATTCAGTGATAGGACAAACAAGATATAATGACTTGTCCTTAGGTCTCGTTCTTAAGTTTATGCTCAACCCTACTGACTCAACAGAGGGATGACCTAAGGCAAGTCCTCTCACTCTTGTTCCCAAAAGCAGAACTATGAAACCTCGGCCTGAATAGCTTTCTTCAGTTTAAGCAGAGAGCTGCAAGAGACAGAAGATGACACAAAGGAAGGAAAACAAATCCACCCCCCAGAGAAATACAAGATTCTTTAAAAACTACGCTGCGTTCACATAGCCTGCTGAATTTTTTTTTAAATAAATGGCTTTTTCCCCCGAATTGCAGTAAACATAGTAAACCTAAATAAAAGGCAAGCAATTTTTTGTCATTTCAGAATGTAATATCACAGTATACCTTTATGTTAAGTTTTCTATTTTGCGTAGGAAGCACTCCATCTTCTCTAAGCTGCTCAGGAATTTGTATGGCCTTTGTTTTGAAGGTAGTATCAGTTGCATTCTCTAGTTTAGGCTTTTTTTTCCCAACTTTTAATTTGACTTTCTGGAAATCCTCCTGACGTTTCCTTTTTTTAGTCATTCTGATTCTCTGCAAAAAGATAATTTAATTTGATTAAATACACAACAAAAGCAGTTTTTCCACCAAAGAGCAACAACCTCCTAACGATGGCTACTGTTTTTATTCTTTTGTCTATGCATAAACGAGTGTCCACTCCTGAGACAAGATGCTAGACTAAACAGACAGGCAGACTGATTCCATGCAGTGGAATGAATCTTCCAGTGTCCAGAAAACATTCTCTGCTCCTTTGGCTGTCTCTGATCTGAGAACTACTTTATTAAAAAGCATCCAGATATCTGCATCTGTCGCTGCTTTATCGAGAGTTAAGTTGCTAATTTGGTTTTGTTTTAAAAAGTTCCTGCCAACAAAGCAACTTTTCACATACTTGATTCTTGTGAAGCTTAGGAGCTCAGTGAACTGTTCCCTTTCAGTTGTACGTAGCTTACCAAGTCCATCACTAACAGCACACAGCCTGCACGTGTACATTCACAGGTTTAAACAAGCCTTCACCAATAAAAGGACACAAAAAACCTAAAAAAACTTCCACTACACACTGAAAAATCCAGTCTGTGCATTTAAAATAACTAGAAGTAGGGGGAAAAGAAAAGATCAAATGGGCAACTACAGAGTAAAAAAAAATGGAAAACGAAGACACCTCTAATAAGGCACAAGAAATAAAGTATCTGAGCCACTATACTTGTAAGTTGTACAAACATACTGGAACAGAGGTACAATAACCAAAACAATTTAAAACCCCCATAGGCTTCTAAATGGCTTTTTGGGTTTGTTCTATCTGTTTTGATACTGAAGTACTCTTCCTTCTAACAGGTTAAAAAAAAATGAACACACTGAAAAGGCCCCAACAAACACTACACCACAGATTCCTTTATTTAATCCTCTCAAAAAGCCCCCAAACAAACCACCATCCACTTCCCCCACAAAAAGAAATGAATCAAGAAAAATCCAAGCCAAAAACACCAACAATACAGCTGTCTAAACCTAGAAATTTCTAAATAACATATCCAAGCAATGACTCTCTTCTGGTAGACGTGATCATCATTGCTACAGCTGATTTTCCCAATAGACTTCAAGCTGAAATTTGTGCTGTACTAGAGTATTTCATACTTATATCAACAGGATAATCATTAAAGAACGTTTTAAAACAAACTGTCACTTTCTATTATTTTTAAACAATTTAAACTGATTACACCAACATCTGACTGCAACTTAGTTTCTGCTTTTCCCACACTAGCTTAAAAAATTGTATGCAAGACCACTTTAACTGAAGTATAAATTTGGTGTAAGTAACGTATCAACTCAAAAGGCTTTTAAAAAACTTGGAGCCTGGTGCTGAAATAAAAATGCTCTTCAGTGTCCAACTATAACAACCATGGCTTTATAAACATTTGATTTTTACCATATGCATCTTTTAGGAAAGAATTACAAGAATTTCACTGCTCGATATATAGAAGTAGCTTGAAGTTTTGGACGTAAAAGTTATTTCCACTTACAAGGCTTGCTTATACAGGAGTAGGTGTCTGGCTTCCAATCATCATAAAACTTCACAATACAGGTGTGCACACACCTGAACAGAGTAAGTTAAGCTCTTTTAAAGGAGGAGGCTTGTAAAATATCATTTCTCTGACTAAAAGCAGCACAGCTTACCTCACAATAAATATTCTGGAAATAACTGGTAATCTAAGCCTATCCCTTTCCAATCCATATGTACCATGCTATATTAAAAAATAATACCCTAACTAAACCCAAGTCAGGTAAATGCCGTAGTTGCTACTTAATGAGACACCAGGCAAAATTGTATACAGCTGATAAAAGTACGTAACCATTGCAAAGAAACTTCTTGCTGAAACAACTGCCTTTGACACAAACTGCATCTTACAAGGAGAGGCTGTGGGAGCTAGGCCTGTTTAGTGTGGAGAACACTGAGAGGGAATTTCATTAACGTATTTAAATTCCTTCAAGATGGGTGCCAAGAGGATGGTGCCAGACTGTTTTCAGTGGTGCCCAGCAACAGGACGTGGAGCAATGGTCATAGACTAAAATACAAGAAGTTCCACCTCAACATGAAGAAATTCTTTGAGGATATACGAGCCCTGGAACAGGCTGCCCAGGAAGGTCTTTGGAGACAACCCAACTCACCTGGGATGCACTCCTATGTCACCTGCTCTAGGTTATGCTGCCTTAGCAGCATAATTTATCTCCAGAGGTCCCTTCCAATCCTAACTAACCCGTGATTCTGCGTTTTTTTACTTGGCCCTCCACCAACATAACTGAGCTAAGTGCACCTAACAGTTAAGCACTAACACAGTTTTACAACCCAAAACATTAAAACAACCTCCCTGCCTTAAACATAAAACAGCATACAGCACTTTTCAGACACTACTTCAGATGTTACTCAGGCACCACCACCTCAGGCTCAGAGAAAATACTCGGTTACAGGTGGGACCCGATGACCTCGGAGCTCTTTTCCAACCAAATGATTTTGGTTTCACTCCCTCTCAGCTCTCAAGCGTCATCCTTACGGAACCTCATTACCGTGCTCATTCAGGAAAATCCTGAGAAACCCGAAGGCAAGGCACACGCCCTAACCAACTCCCCCGATCTGATAAGGATTTCCCCCCGGGCGATCTGTCTCCCGGCACAGGACAGCGATACTTACAGGCGATCACCTCCGCGCGGCTCCCGCGCCGGCAGCGCATCCCCCGCCGCCGCCACCTGGACCGGACCGCACCGCACCGCACCGCCCGACCCCGCGCCGCGCACGCCGTACCCGAGCGCCGGAGCGGCCGCTCCTCCCGCGGGTCTAGGCCGTCACGCTGCCTTCCTCGCCGTCCCGGGACATCCTTCGGCTCGTTCCCCAAGCACCGCTTCCCTCCGCCCCGCTCCAATCGCTCTACGAGGCGTTCAAATAAAGGCGCGTCAGTGCCGGCCCGGCGCCGGCGAGGCCGCGACTTCGGCCGCCGGGAGCGCCCGCAGCGGCGGGCGAGGCGGGAGCGGCGGCGGGGAGAAGCCGCCGGGGAAGGTGGGGCAGGGGCGGCGGCGCGCGGCGGAGCCGATGCCGCCGGTTCCCCCGGGAACGGCACCCGACCCGCGCCGCGGCGGCTCCCGCTTTTCCCGCCGCCTCCCTGGCGCAGGAACGTGAGGGGAGGGCGGGTCGCACAAAAGGCGGGCGGCCCTTGGCGCAGGGGCCGGGCGAACGCGGCGGCCCCCGCGAGCAGGGACGGACCGATAGGGACCGCGGCGGGGTCGGGATCCCGATCCTCCTCCTCGTCCGCCTCCTCCTGTTCCTCCCGCGCGCGGCCGCTGCCTCACTCACCAACCACGCGCGCGGCAGCGCCAGCCCCGCTTCCGCCCCCGCCGAGCGCCTGCCCGGAAGCGGCCGCCCACGTGAGCAGCGCCGCCAGCGCCCGCCCCGCGCGCCAGGGCGACGCGCGCTTCCGCCGCGGCCGCGCGCGCTGGCGCCCCCTGCAGGCGGGGCGGCCCCGGGGGGGGGGGCGTGTCCCACCGGTATCCCACCGGTGTCCCCTGGCCGGCGGGAATACAGCGCCAAGACTTGGCTTCGTCTGGGACAGGGCTTTTCACTTGTGCACATCTTCCTCGAGAGGGGAAGAGGAAGGGCAGGCACTGATCTCTGCTCTGTGGGACCAGTGACAGGCCCCGAGGGAATGGCCCGAAGTGGTGTCAGGGGAGGTTTAGGTTGGATATCAGGAAAAGGTTCTTCACCCCGAGGGTGGCTGGGCACTGGAACGGGCTCCCCGGGGAAGCGGTCACAGCACCAAGCCTGAGTTCAAGGATCGTTTGTGCAAGCACATGATGTAACTCTAGGGTATCCTGTGCAGGATATACCCCTGGCCAGGAGCTGACCTCAGTTTCTGTGGGTCACTTCCACCTTGGTTTATCCTGCGGCTCTGTGAAGATGTTCTCCCTTCCCCTGAAGCATGGCTGCTCTAGCACCACACAGACAAGAAGAACACATTAATAGTAACCAGTACCCAGTACCCAGATAAGCACAAGTCCTGTGAGGAGCAGCTGGGGAGCTGGGGTTATTTAACCTGGAGAAAAGGAGGCTTGGGGGGGCCTTATCACTCTCTACAACCACCTGAAAAGAGAGTGCAGCCAGGTGTGGGTCGGCCTCTTATCCCAGGCAATCAGCAACAGGATGAGAGGACACAGTCTTATGATGGGCCCTGGGCACTTTAGGTAGGCCATCAGGAGGAATTTCTCCACTGAAAAGGATGATTAGACATTGGAATGGACTGCCCAGGAAGGTGATGGAGTCACCATCCCTGCAGGGGCTTCAGAAAAGACCGGAGTGTCACAGTTCAGTGGACAGGATGGTGTTGGGTCACGGGTTAGGCTTGACCTGAGGCCTTTTCCAGCCTACTTCATTCTGTAATTCTTCCAGTGGAGGCACTGCAGAGTCAGCATTGGCATTTGAGGTTATTGTTATTATCTCACATATATGAGGTTATTATTTTACATGCAAACCACGAGGCACACTACACGCTTCTGTACATGTGTACCCAGATAAAGCTTGCTGCTGTAAAGGAGTAATGAATTCCTGTGTCAGAAAGAGAGTGCAAAAAAACCCTGGGAGACCTAGGAAGCAACAAACAAGGAGGATGTTTTCCTACCTATCTACAACAGAGATAGTCTCAATTCACACCAGACACTAACTCTGCAGCTGTACACTCTAAACTTTTCATTTCTTGTCAATTAACCTGTGAACACCCTTCTCCTTTCCCCTTTTTGCCTTCTGTGAGGAGTAGGAGTTCTGCAGCTTTTTGTTGAAAATCGTTTCCTTGAAGCTCTCTGGTCTCAGTAAAATATGTAAAACCTAGATGAAGCTTTACAGAAAATTAATTTTTTCTTGGTTTAATTTTTCTTGTTATTGCTTATGTTTTAATTTTATTAATTCTCTAGTGATCTCAGAAGTCTGCTTTGCTGTTACTGTAAGAAACCAAAAATATATAATATTAAATACAGCCAACAGCATTGTTCAAATATTACCAGTAAAGATAATGCCTTTTTTTTTTCTTTGCAGTACTGGCACAAGTAAAACATTAAAACATGTTTTGGAACAAATATAAAGTTTTCCATTAGTATAAGAATACACCAAATCATCACAAAACAGAAGCAGATACAAGAACAAAATAATACAATGCTTTTGTATTATTTGCACCAGAAAGAAAGAAAAAAAAAATAATTGTATAGCTGAATGGACTATGTTGGACTGTGTTCTTTGAAAACGTTTCCAGAAGCATACACTTGGTAACTCTCACCCAGTTCAGGTTTCTCAGCTGAGAGGTACACCAGCACTCTGCAGCACACCACTCAACCATTACGTCAGTGTACTACAAATTTAGGGGCCTTTTCTTTTTCAGCATGCTCCTGCACCCAAGCAAAAACATCCACCTCAAATCCAAGTTATTTCTTCTTTATTGTAACTTTATTTCCACTTGGAATGATTCCACAGTAAGAGGAAAAAGAAGCTGCCTCAGAGATGGCCATTTCCAACAGCTAAATATTCTGATTTTATTATTATAATACAAAGATTGTTCTGCACCTTGAAAAAAAACAGGAAAAAGATATTTCTATTTTTGTTTTCAGAATTCAGAATTTCAGGATTAAGTTCACCTTCATTAAGCAGGCATTAATACTGTTCCTATACAGAGTAAATGAACTACAAGAACTCTGGTTCCATCTCTGCCTTTGATAAGATTTAGATGCATTCCAGAAATTCCTCAGAGTTTCTTTAAAACAGTGTTTTAATTTGTCTGTGAACTGTTTTCCTTCTTGGGTCTGTTCATATAATAAAACTCATGAATTTTGTTGCTGCTTTCTTTGTTACCTTAGTTTTACTGCATCTTGCATTCCACGGTATGAAGATGTGAAACCATCAGGATGAGGATTCTCAAATTCCATCCAGATCTCAAAAAAATGTAAGTTAACACAAAAAAAGTTCACTTGCCATCTGGCCCCAGCATATCTAAATTATACCAGGTTTTGGCTGCAAAGCTGAAGAGCTTTAATTAGAACCACTGAATGCTACCCAGCATCACAAGCAGGAAGTGAATTTTAATCACACAGCTTCACTTTAAAAAAAAAAAAAATTCCAAGTGAAGTACTTTATACCCATTCAAAACATTTTTTCACCCTCCTACAAAAGTAGAAGTCATTAATATATAGACATGTATATTCAGTCAGAATCAGTACTACTTTAGTTGGGAAAAAAGTTCCTGTTAAAAGAGCCTGAAGAACAGTGTAAGCCAGCTTTCATTTCATTCTCATACTGGCAGGATAAAAGACAAAAGATACTTTTGCCACTACATCAGTGCCTCTTAGCCAGAGCCTGGTTACAACTGGGATACATCTCTAAATTTGCAAAACATACCTAATTTCTACTAACTTTGCTGAAGCTTCTGTGCTCCCTAAATTGGCTATAATCCAGGTGCTTCACATCTCAGCACGACACTGACAGTGCTGACTTTTTATTAGTATTTTTAATCTTATTAAGAAAATAAATGTGGAGACCTGTTCATAACCCTTACATGGGAAAGGGTTTTTGATTACAAAGGCTTTTTAGTCAGTCCCAGCAGCCACAGGGAATGACTTCCAAGTATTTGTTGCAGGATGAGTTTGTACTGCTGAGTGCAGTAGTTCATTCTGCTGATAATTCTTTGTAAAAGAACCAACAATAAGAAAACATCAGACTGGCAGTGTATAGTATTTGATAATACTGAAGAAAACAAGTTACCCGTTTTAAAAAGCTGTTTTAACATGGGAACATGAGCTTTACAACCTTTCCACAGTACACAACTTTCACCTAAATGGAGAAATAAATAACAAGAATATCAAAACCAAGTCATTAATTTAATTTAAAAAAACAATGTACAAAACTTAAATGTAACAAAATAACTCCACTGAGGTCAAATAAAGTAAAACAACGAACTTACAGAAAGTAAACATTGCTATATTATCTCTATTAAGTACCATGTCACTGTGTGCTGCCATTGCTTGGTCCCATCAGAGTTCCACTTTCAGTCAGGATCCTTATAACATTTGGTATATCAATTCCTTAGTTAAAGACAAACAAACAAAACCAGAAAATAAGCAATTTTATGGTAAAATTTACTTTAAAACGCAAGTTATACTGAAACATGCAGATGCTGAGATGAGTTTTGGATCTTTCCTTATTAAAAGAAACAATCAATATATGCCTGGAAACTGTAAGCTTTCCTACAATGTAGTCATCTTCACCGTTTTTTTTTAACCTTTATGATTCTAAACACACTGAGGAGCTTAGAAATGTACACAGCAAACTTCTGAAGAGAGAGCAGTAGTTGACTGAAGATGTGGGAAGGTTTAATAGCTGACACTTACTAGAAAGTTGTAAGCAAAAGACAGACTACTTGTCTCTGATTCATTATTTTTTCTATGTTACTGTGCAAATACACTTCTTTCAGGAACTAGTAAACAAAAAATTCTTCACTGTCAGTATTCAAAAAACTAGCATTTCTCCTCTTACAGCACAGAGAAGATTCTAGTTTTCTAATAACAATATACCTGGTTTCAGTTTACAGTCTCTCACCATGTAAATGTCACTATGCAGAAATGAGAGAAGAACTAAAAAACAAATCAGCAATTACTAATGCCTTTATGGGAAAGCAGCTATTCTGAATTACCATTCCTAAACTGGATCCTGCAAAAGTTAAAGGGCGGGGAAAAAAGAGTTCTCTTCAATCTCCTTAATATCTCGAAGTTCTTTGACCCACGTAAGTCCTTAATATTTCACAGAGCTAATTAATGATGTTATGTATATTTTTCTGTATGTGCATGTACACATGTATATGGAAATTACCTCTGAAAGCTGGATTTGATGCTGCTATTTTGCGTAGGGTGGCAGTAACTTCCTCAGCATTCATGTTTCTTACACTGTTCAAAAATTCAGTGGTGATGTTGTTCTCATATGCTGTTTCCAAAGAGCCAGTTGAGAAGTTCTCGGGTTCATCTTCATTGACTGGTAAGAACTGCTTAGCTGATTGGCTGCTTGAGTAGTCTAAAGAAGGGAAACAGTGGTTTTCAGTAAGAGAGGATTCTGAATATTCCTCTAAATAGGGCTTTTCAAAACAAGCATTTCCAGTCTGGCACAGCAGCATTGCTGGTACAGTTCACATCTGATTTTGCTACATTTTCAAACCACCAAGACTCAGGAATGTTTTCCAGTTACAGAAAATACTGGAGAAACAAGGGTGGGGGGGTAGGTGAAAGCTATTTCCATTCCACTTACAAAAACAGAATAAAAGTTTCAAATCTCATATATTCAAAGTCCTTGCAATTTTTGCTATTACCACTGTAAAAATTGAGGTTTTCAAAAGCTAAACTTCCTAGAAAAACTAGAAAATGACACCGTACAGGAAAAAAATATTATACAAAATAGCTTCACTAGTATTCTGATATCTTGCCTTTTCAAGTATAGGACTGTACTTCCTAGGTTTAACAAAAACAGGTATTTGTTTCTAACAGAAGAAAATTACCTCCAAGAAATCCAGGATTCTTTGAAATATTTAATCAGAAGTAGTGAGGCCAAGTAGCTGGAGTATTCAGGTATTAAAGAGAATTATCCATCCTCCACCACATAACTTCCTACTAACATCTTGATTTGACTAAACCTGCAGGAAATATCTCCTCCATCAAGAAGGGAAAAAAAATATTGGGGAAAAAAAAAAGTCAAAGAGACTTTGAAAGTCTCCTTAGAAACAGTTGCCTTTGAACACAGGAAAGTCAGAGTTGGTACTAACTCAATTTTCCCCCAAATCCTACAGTTAAGTAGGATCAATGTGTTTTGATAGTCTTCTCTGTCTAATATTAGTAGAGGATGGGGAAAAAAAAACCAAAACTATTCCTTTATGCTACTTGACTATGGCTTTATTCTGCTCTTAAGCACTCTTTTAAAAAAGCAGAAAGAAAGGCTTACTATCATTTATGCAAGGTTCAGTGTTAAGATTAAAACACATTAAAGACTGCAAAACCAAAATTACCAGTGTCAGAGTCAGTAATATCTGCTGAAGTCGGGCCAGGCTGTTCTGTGGAATATTCTAGTGCTGCTTCTCCATTATATCCAGCATCTAAGTGGTCCTATGAGTTAAAAAAAAATAAATTAAAATCTCATCACATCAGGACAACCCCTTGGAACAATGAACTACTACATTTTTAATGATCAAAAACCAGATAAAAGATCAGTATTTCTGCTACCAAATATGAAAAATCAAGTGCTCCTTTGCAAATCATACGGCTAATAACTTCTATGTATATACTGCCCATTATATCTCTCTCTGTCTGAAAAAGCTCTGTATTAGGAAATAAAGTGATACTCATTGAGTCTAATTCTCAACTTGTCAGATCTAACAAAGAAGCATTTTTCATTCAAAGTAGAAGATTTAGTTCAAAAATTACCAGTTGAAACATCACAGTTTAGAATACTAACAAGGCCTAATGTAGGAAAACATTTTGGTCTTCCACAACTTGTAGGTTAGAAGTTATTTCAGTTAGAACTTGATTGTTTTGTAACATGTCAGCACAGAAGTACTCAAAACTCCTCCATATGTACTGCCTGTGTAAAGATAAATCAATCACAAGTCATAGCAGAAAGCAGAAAAACTGGGTTTCTAATAATAGAAGAAGAACGAGACCTCAGAAAGAACAGTCCAAAGAGTAGGACCAGAAGTTGTATAAGAAAAAAAATTCATGTCACTGATGCATAATTACACAGTGAATGAAGTGAAGCCTGGGAACAGAAACAGGGTACAGGAGTGTTAGCCAAGTCAGTAGAGATGAGAAAAGCTTAAGCTAGAATTAAAAATGGGCAAAAGTAGCAGAAAAAAATAAGATGTAAGGAAAAGCACAGGAAATAAGTGACAAGATGATTTTTTATTTTCTATTAACAACAAAAAAATAAGCAAGCACTGTGGAAGAGAAATTATTAAGACTTGTCAACAGAAAAGCTAACATTTTACCCTATCATCACTACCAAAATTTATGTATGTAACCAGCAAAACTTACAATACAGTCTCCACCACATTTTTTGTTTTATTGTATCATCTATAATAATAAAAAATGCACAATCTCAGGAACCTACAGGTTTATAGAACAAAACCAAAATGAAATTTGCATTACTTCTTTTGATGTGGCCTGCTGACGATATTCCACCAGTGCATTTGTGAGAATCTGTGTAACTTTCAGGATAAATGAAGCATCATCTTCATTCAGTATTTCAAAACCTTGCTAGGGAAAAGAAAAGAAAAAAAAGAAACAAAACAACACACCATAAAACATTTTTCCTCAGAAAAACTGAAATATCAAAATTTATGAACAAACCTGCAGGAACCTAATTTTCTCTGTGTGTCTACCCTTCTGTCAGATTTGGATGGAATTACAAAAGCAAATACATTTTTTATTTTTAATCCCATAAATGGGGTGGAGGAAGGTAGAATGAAAGAGAATCCTAAGAGAAGGAAGGTGCAGCTGCCCAACACAATCGTTTGAAAAGGAAAACCACAAAAATATTCCTGGGAATATATAGAAGATAATGTTTTTCCTTAACTATTTTGATCTCTTGCCAAGACGCCTGCATACAAATGAATGTGTACACCTTCCCTGAGGCAACATAGTCATAACCCATTCTCTACAATGTAGCAAAAAGCCAGAATGCTACTGAATTTAAAAGTACGTGGTGCCTTGCCTTACATTAACTTTCTTTCTCCCTAAAAGTCTGAGGATAAAGCAGTCTTGAAGCTGTGAAGCTTTACTAGGGACACAAGTTCTAGCACCAACAGCACTCCCAGAGAGGGTTACATGTGTCACCCTCTTTCTACACCAGGAAAGTCCTGCTGAAAACACTTTCTTGGGGACAAAGTAACAGAACTCCAGGTGTGTCCTAACAGCTCAAAGTCTTCTGGATTAGAAACAGACGCCTTTAAACACACGAGACAATGGAAAATAAGTAATAAAAGCTTAGCATTAAGTTCACATGAGACAGCGTAATAGGGATTGTATTACATTTTTAACACCAAGAGTATTTCTGTCTCCTGGTTTGCACAAGTTATATTTAATGAAGATCTTGTCAAAAGCTAGCTGGAAAAAAATACTAAATTGTAGCAAAGACATCTTTGCTATGAGATAGTAAAAGAAATACAGTATAGATAATTATTGGACAGCTTTACAGAAGCAAGTGCAAAAAAGATAACTGTAAAATTACTTTTCACCACATAAGAAACCTTTGGATCCAACAATAGAAACACAATGCAGCTTTTGCAAAAATTACTGTGGATGCAAAAATAAATGATTTTCACACTTTCCTAAACAGAACATTATTCCAATCACATTCCCAACAGTCCTCTTTTCTTAGAGGACAATCATACTAAGCAAGAAAATGCCCGAAAACAAATTCAAGTTTTAGTAATAAGGCGTAATCTCTATACCTAATTATTCCCTATTAAAAAAAAAAAGGAAAAAAAACATTATATGATAGTCAATAGCGCCTAAATTATCATGCAGTAGATCAGCCAAGCAAGTATCAGTAAAGATTTCCATAGAGTTTGTCAGTGCTTTTATGAAAATCACCATTTCTGTGTGCAAGATCATGACTGTTGTTGATACATCTAACAACTGGAAACTGACAGTTTTCCACTTTTATTGATTGTATCACTGCTGTGCATGTGTACATAATACACATTTTCAACAAGTGAACAGAATTCTGGTTTTCTGAAACTTACTTTAGAGAGGCAGATTTCTTTAATGGCACTCTGGGCCAGGGCTGGGGGGAGACCCATTTTAAATATACAACTTGCATTTTATTTCTTAAAAATCCCGTCTTTCCTTTCTATGTATCTCTGATATTTGTCTTCATTCTGCTTCTTTTCATTACTGAATTGCATCTTTCCAAATTCCTCATTTGAAAATTATAGACCAGTTATAGAAACAAAGGAGAAAAAAAGTTTAGAAAGGTCATATTACCTAAACATGTAGTTAAGGAGCAAAGCTAAGATAGAGTTGAAAAAATTAATTTTCAATGCAAGTAATTCCTCTGACAGTAAAATACTGTCAATATACAAATATACAATATACAAATACTGTCAATACTTTGGCAAAAATAATGTCTAGAAACTTAAAAATTAATAGACACTTTATAAATTCAGTGACATTCGTTTTATTCTGAACCCTGCCTTCCAGCATAATGGTAATCTGTTAGATTACCAGACTGCCACATTCTGCTTTTCATTACTTGCTACATTTTAGCCTTAGCAAACCGGTGATTTTTTTTTTTAGTTTTTTAATTTTTTTCCAAAAAATATTTTGCAAGTTAAGATTTAATACTCACCAAATAATCCAACAGTTCTTCTTGACTAGTGAATTCTTCAGGATTTTCTGTAAATTCTTGCTGATTAACATAAAAAGAAAGCGGTCCTGAGATCTACTATATGCAGTAAAAGTTTGTGCTCTTACAAAATGTGTACATTGGTTTTCATAACAAAGTAGGAAAAAACTTTGTTGTTAATAGTTTTGCCTTAGTTTTGCTGCTAATTTATTGTGAATAATATCAATTTGAGTAAGTAAACACCATTGCCAATCATATATTAATTATTTCCCCAACTATTTGGAAACTGGAATAACCCATTAACAGAAAAACATTCACCTCAGCTTCCTTGTTTTCTTCCTCTGATTGTTTATTGGTCTCACACCTTAAAATAGAATAAATAAAACATTCAGTTGGCTGATCCAGCAAAAATGTGTAGCCAGCCAATAATAACTGATCATCAGTTTAAGTTCCTGACACACTACTACTACAGTGGTTCTGACGCACTCTGAAAGAAAGGTCACACATTATTCCCTCCGAGAAATCCCAGTCGTCCCAAATCATCATCAAAATTATTTATGCTGTTTGGTTTTCTTTTAGTGTGATTATCTAGCACATAAGCTCTAAAACCCAGAAGTAAATAAAAAAAAGCTTGTCATTGGTGGTGATAGCTGTAAAGTTTTTGTACACATTGCAGTGAGACAAGGCTCCTAATTACAGCTGGATTTCTATCAGCAGTTCACAAACTTGCCTTTAAAAGATTCAGCTATTGAAAATTAGTGGTTTACAATGCAGTCACACAAATAAAGGGCATAAAAAGATTCCTTTGGCTAAACATTCCTCTGCTCTATTTGTGCTGTTCTGCCATTACAACTACTACAGATACATTCTATCCCTTTGCAAGCCAGGAACCAGGGCTGAGAGTGGCTGGGTGTTTCCTAAATTAACCAAAACCATTTGGCTGCCAATCCTAAGCCCTCTTCTGCCTTGAAATGTTTCTTAGGAATCAAAAGTTTAGCAAAAGCAGACAATAAAATAATTTACATCTTCAGATGACTGTTTGTTCAGAAACTTTACAAAGAAATGAGGAATCAGAAATTTTCAGACAGATATTGAAGAATCTTTAAGTGGAAACAAGCTGTCAGTGAGGATCTGATCTTAATTCTTTTAAGACACTACCTATTGAGTTCATATCTTAGTAGTCTCCCAAAAATAAATAAATAGTAAAGGAACAAGCTGAAGTCCTAATTTGGTAATTAACTTCCAAGTCAGTCTCTCTCTCACTGAAACACCTGGCTGCTAATAGTCATCCAGAATCCATCTGAACCAGATTAAAAGAAAAACATTAGGTGATATTCAAAGGAAGCTGTTCTTAAAATTTAGATGTACAAGACTGCACAATGCAGATCAGTACCAGGCAGAAACAGACCTCAGCATCTCCAGATGTGGATAGCTGAGCTTTTGTTTCCTGTTCTTCATGTTTTCATGAACTAGTTCTGATTCAGAACTGTTAGTTGTTTGAAAGCCAGTAAGTAAACACAAAGATTCATAAGCCTGGACTTGAATCTGATTTCAACTGATCATTTTCCATAATGGTTGCTCCACAAAAAGGCAAGTCGGAAAAAATGTACTTCAGGAACATGAAAATTTCTCCTTTAACAATAAACAAGCAAAAGGTGTCAGCCCTCCATGTCTGGGAGAGATATTACTGGTTTAAAGTTAGAACACATTCCAAGGGAATGCCATTAAAAAAAAAAAAAAAAAGTAACGAAATCATTGGAACAAAATTCCTGTATTTGGGTTGATGCCTGTATATCCCTTACCAAATGCCCTCCTGTGGCTCCTGGTGCTGCACAAAGATGACCAATGCTGGAGATGTCCTCCTCGCACAAAGCCTGACAGCTACTCAACTCACAACTCTGTTACTAATAAGATGCCCACAAACAGCAAGCACAGTTCCACCATTTTAGAACACAGCTGCTCCTTTGAAACACTAATTGTTCTTCCACGAAACCATTTGTAAAGAAGAGACCCCAAATGTTTCAACTATTACTGATTGTCTTTCCCTTCCAAAATCAGTTCACATACCACCCTAACTATCTGACATGAACCTGTAACAGAGGCAGTTTTCAACCATGAGGAAACGTTCTTTTTGAACATTTTGAGCAGCACATGACAACTATACCTTAAGGATAATAGTTAAATACAAAAGCCACCTGCATCCAGAGCAAAGTCTGAGGTCCCTTTAAAAACACCAGGTTTTCTGTTGATGACAAAAGTTTACAGCTGAGCACAATTTCAGAATACATGGATTTTACTCTGCAAATCCAATGCAGACAATGACAATTGTCTGTACAATTGTCAACATACATGTCAATGTACAACATTTTCCTTTAAGTCAATTTAAATGAGTTTGAAGGTGGTTTTTTTTTTTTACCTTTCTGAGTCGTTGCCTTCACTGCTTTCAATAGCATTACTAGGTTCAACCTCTTCATCTGGTTTTGCCTGTTCTTTCTGCCTTTCTTCATTCTCCTCCTGAACATTACTTTCATCTAAAACAATAAAAAGTATATTAAGCAATGTTTTTCCAGTGCTTTAATTTTAAAAATATTCTAAATGAAGAATACTTCTAAAGACAACATCAATAAAACCTAAAGGTGGAAGTAAGGTGTCTTACGAAGAAGTAAAATAAAAACTAAACCTAAAAAGTTAGTAGAAGTAGAATGTTTTCTTCACAAACACTAGGATTATTCCTTCCTTTGCCACAGACCCCAAGGCCAACCAGACAACTGTGCAAATTCACCTTTATAACTCTGCTGTGGAAGCCATGAACAGCTCATACAGTAGTAAATAACTCATGCACTGGTGAAAGTTAAAAAAAAAAAAAAAAAAAAAAAAAAAAAAAAAAAAAAAAAGAAAGAATTTTTTTCCTCTTACCTTGGGTAGGGTCTGTCAGTTTCTCATCTTTATTATCTATTTGTTCTGCATCTGCTTGTTCACTAAAGGGCACATCCACATGCTGAACTTTAGCTTTTGAAGGGCTGTCCTCTGCACTGAAATCTAAGCAGACACGCTTGAAATGTAGCACAATAGACATTAACTTAACAAAGGGTTAAGCTCTACTACTGCACTTCAATGTCACCTAGCTCTGTTTCTGTGCAAACTTATGAACACCAAGAATAATTTTATAAGCGTTATTATGTGACAGCACATTTAACACAAACTACAAATCAGCAACGAAGTTCAAAGTATTTTATAGCCAGGTTATAATTACACACTTGAATTGCCTAAAATATGCAAATACTATAAATGTAGCAGAATGCCACAAAGTCACATGCAAAATAAGATACATTAACCAACAGGTTACAGTCAAGAAATCTAATTTGAAAAGGACTCAACTTATTTTAGACCACTTTCCTAGATTCAAAATTGCAATTTTTCCTCTTCAGAGTACAACACTGCTAATTTAGATGATCTCACTACTTCTATTGAACTATTTTAAGGTACCATTTACACAGTAATATACATTAAAACTAAGCACATTAGTTTTAATTCAAATCTCTATTTTCCAGGCAATGAGAATCATAGCAAAGTTTAGCCATTTCCTCAAGTGGCATTCAGTCATACTGTGTGTCCACCTGGACAATATTGTACTACAGTGAGTTTTAAAACATTAAACTGAGTGGGGAAATCTCACACATACCACATTCCTACAATTTTGTGAGTATCAATGGCTAGTAAAACAGAAAATTTTCTTCCAGATATAAAAGCTATAGCTGTGCTTTAAGAATTCTGCATGGCTTTCTGTACTGCAAATTAACTACTAGCATAGAGCCTCAGTTTTGTCCAGTTCACCAAAATGCTGGTGAGTATCTAGCACTGCAGAGTGCTAGATACTGGTCTGATTTAGATCAAGGAGGAATAAATTAGAAATGGACAATTTCCACCCCAATGAGCACACTTACATTCTGACCATTTCCTTCTCACTGTTGGAACACCTGTAACAACCTAAAAATAAAACCCTTATGTTAGTTATTTTGTGGATAAAATTATTTCACAGATATTTTATCAGCATTCATTTTAATTTTTTTTTTAGGAATGTATGACCAGTAGTGTAAAACACATGCATGTAAATGCCTCAATGGATATTCAAAAAGTCAATAAACCTGGACATTTATTTGCCACAAATAAATTTCTTCTAGAGCTTAGGAAAAAAAAATGAAAAAGCTGGTCTCAGAAGATATAGCAGTAAAATTAAACCAGGTTACACATACTTTGTTTAAAAGTTCCTTAAATCAAGAATAGATTGCTACAGATGTAATAAACTACTTAGAAAAATAGAAAGATTTACAAAATATAGATGGAAGTAAATATTTCCATACCCACGAACATAAATCTCAAGTAAAATAAACAGTCTCAAGTCAAAAAGAAATTTAAGTAGGCCAAATGAAAAAGTTGCTGTCAACAGTCAGCTGCTTTTCTTTTTAAGCAGAGGTTAACAATGAAGGATATGCAGACAGAATGGATTTGATAATCTAATTTTCTCCCTTCTACAGTATTCATTCTTGACTTGATCTTACAATATTCCCATACTTGTTTTTTATCAGAAAAGCGTAGAATCAGAGCAAGCATCCTTGAGCCTAAGTTGATAGTATCACACAGAGAGAAACATAGGCCTTTTTTCAGATGGGCAGGAGACTGCCAGCTTTAACATAGGAACCTTGGGAATTCCACTTTGGAAGGAGACATCTAAGCACATTAAGTAGCATTAGCAAGGGATCTTGTCAAGAAACACTTCTTAACAAGCAGGATGCTGACAGAAATTGAGGTTGATGAAGGAAACAAATTCAACATGTACCACAAAGAACAGTGAGCACCTCAATAATCTTGTCATGAACCAGCTGCTGGTAAGGTGCATCTCAAGAGAAACTTCACCAATATCCTGTCACCATAAAGGATTATAAATAATACTGCAGTGTAAGTATCAACAGAGAGCAATATGAAGATAGCTCCACAAGAATATGTTTCTAAGGATGCAGCTCCCTAGGAATTTAGGCTGATGGCACTTCTGTGATCCCACAGCACTGCTGATAATCTCATGTAAACCTGCAAATTCCCACATTTCCATCTGTACTACCAGAAATTTTACCTGGCTTCCCTGAGACCTGCCATGAGCTGCTTACAGAGCAGAAACTATTCAGAAAAGTTACAAAGGCAGTTTCCTAGCAACAAAGAAACAACTTATTTTGCACACACACAGAGCTGAGACTTGATTACATATTACTATACATATATTGCGTTATTTGTGCACTCAGATAGGAAATTTTTGTCCAGAATAATCCTTGAGGAAATACTAAAATGACAAAAAGCACCTGTAATAAAGTTTAAAAAAAGCAACATTTTCCTACCTTCCAAAGCAAATCTTCCCACCGTAACAGAAATTACATTCTCTCTTTCTTTATTAAATATAAAGCTTCTGGAATTCTTAAGAGAAATGTACCTGTATTTGTTTTCTTCCTTCTTTCTTCTCAATTGTTAATCCAACTTGCCTAACTCTTTTGTTCAGTTCAGAGCCTCTACCCTTAACTTCATCAGATTGTGCTATCTCTGGATAATGTTGTCTCTAGAAAATAAATGCAAGTCCTTGAATCACACAAATCCTTCCAGATCTAGCACAGTTAATAATCATGGGAGATAAATCAACTTCTACATATACATAGCAGAACTTATTAAAATGGTTATGCGCAGAATAATTTAGGGAACTGAAACCAATTCTTCAGCTCAAAACAGGGTTGGTTGCTGTTTGCACCAGGCTTTGCCTGCTTGGGTCCAAAAAACCTCTGGAGAGAGAGATTTCCCCCTTTCTCTGGACAACCTACTCCAATACTTGACTGCCCTCACAGCAAAAACTTTATCTCAAGTAAGAAAATCCCCTGCTTGAATTTATATTCCTGCCAAGGAAGCTCCAAAAAGGGTCTGGTTCTGCCTTCTCAATAACCTCCTCTGAGGTACTGGAAAGTTACTGTAAGATCCTTCTGACATTTTTTCTTCTCCAGCCAGAAGAAACCCAATTACCTTAACTTCTCCTCATAGTCCAAGTGTGCTTCAGCCCCCTGACTATCTTGGCAGCTCTCCACTGGACTAGCTCAATTTCATAAATAGCTTCCCTTCTGCGGTCGCACAAAACTGAACACAATACCCTGGATACGGCCTAGCAAGGATCAAGAACAGGGGAATAATCACTTCCTTTGACCTACTGGCTGTACCCTTGTTAGCAGAGCTCAGCTTGCTGCTCGCCCTCACTGACACCAAGGTACACTACTTATCTTGAGCTCATTATCCACTGGACCCCCAGGCTCTTTTTTCAGCAGAGCAAATTTCAGTCATTTAGTCTCCTGCCTTTTCTGCTACCTAGGGTTAATCCAGCTCAGGTGCACGACTTGAAAGTTATCCTTCATGAATTATTATATTTTTATAGTATTAAGAATTTAGCAGAGATGCAGTTAAAACAAGCGTAAGATTCAGAATTGCAGGACACAGTTCCAAGTAAGCAAGAAATGCAATAGCTGATAACATCAAAACAGGATCAGTACGTCTGAATTAGTGACCAGAAACAGCATGGTGTTTATGAAAGACATCACTGCAGATTCATAGAAGCACACCCAACATCCGGCCTAAAGCTGCCCCAAAATACTATGTGAACTCAGCTGTCTATGACTTTCAGATATGTTGAATATAATACCAATTCTGAGAGACTTTTATGGGAAGTATCAAAACACTTTTCAGAATATAGCTTTCTCAGTTTTGTTAAAAGCCAATACTAACCCAATATACTCAAGTAAATATTCAAAGACTGGAGAGCCTCATTTCTCTAAACATGTTAAAAATGTTAATGTGTTTGAATGTTTGTGAGCTGACATGAACCTCAAAAGTTTTGTCACAAAACAAGCAACAGAACAGACATGTCCTGTCCAGCCTCAAAACTGAGAAGGAGTTGGGTTTTCACCCCCCTGATTCCAAGTCACAGTATCTAATAAGCTACTATGTATCACATTATCTATTATGTATCATGTTCATTTATAAATATGTTCCTTTTAAGGCATCTGAAAGATGGAATACTTCCTTCATTGATCCTGTTCTTCTACATAATACAAAAATCAGTCAAGCATCCATTTCTAGTCCACTTTAGCTATAGATTTCATTATTGGTTGACCAAAACAGAATAAACTAAACTCACTGTCAAGCAATGTGACATACGCTGATGAGAAGAATTTTGTGTATTCATCACAGTTGCACAAAAGATTTTCACAAAAGTTTATGTAAAACCTTACTTTTGATGTTTTTAAAAATCAAAATATGACTAACAAATTCTCTCCTTAAATCATTACATTAAAACAAACAAACACTTACCAAGTATGCCAGTCTATGCTTGGAACCACAAACATGCATGAACATGCTACTCAATCCTGTTTTACAGTAGCAGAGTTGACACTCATAGAGAAAAGGAACATTGTCTTTTGTTCGGTATTCTATTATGTAATTAAGTCCTGTATTAAAAATTAAAAAAAAAAAAAACAACAAAACAAACAACTTAGGAAATTTTATGTTTGCTGGAACAAATCATCAGTGCTGGTTGCAAAATAACTGATCTTAAAGCGCTGACATATCAGGAAAAGATTACTACTGCATGTCAAACACATCAATGAAGACTTTTAGAACCATCAGATACTTTATCTTTTGGGTGTCTAGACTTTTTGAACACCAAAGGTATAAAACTGATATTTTTAGGATCTCTTTTTTTACTACATACGACTCAACAATTAAAAAAAATAGCATCAATTATTTTTTAACTAATTAGAAGGGAACATATTTTAATATATGTCCCTAGTTACTTCCTCTGTCAACTCCTATCTCCCCTCCACTGGATGGGTAGTTAAATTGCAAAGAGCCACATTGATCTCTTAAGTTAAAGTTCATTTCTGCCTTACCACTTTAGATTGTTTCTAGAGAATATTGTCAATATGAGATATCTAACCAAACATGTTCCAGGCCAAATCCAATGATTTTGTCACTACAATCTGTCACTTCCATACCATACTATTGGGTTCTCAGTGTAACCATAAGAAGATTTTTTTACACATTACCTAATTTTACATTTTAAAAAACTGATCCATACTCTTTAAAGATAAATATCACAAAACCAAACAATTACAGCATTAAAAGCCCTCACCAAGCGCAGGTTCTGAATCTTTACATGTATTAAGCTGGTCTTCCAACGTCTGTCCATTAAACTTCTCTGCTCCATAAAACTTCTCTGGCTCAAGTGGCACTGTAAGAAATACACATACAAATGAATCCCTGCTCATACCTGGTTTCCCCCATCACAAATTAAGTCAGTAATTATAAAACACTACCCCCCCCAATCTTATTTCCACTCTTTTTAAAGCATTGGGGATGCAAAAATTAAGTATTATTACAAAATATTACTGCATACTGAAAGTACAATGATCAGAAATTAATTCCCAATGACCTGCTAAGATCTAGACATCACTTGTAATCGTGTACCTCAAAATTTTTTATTTCTTCTACTTTTTTTTTTTCAGGGAGGTGTGGGGAGAGGCATTAAACCTTCTTACCAAAATCAGGAAGTTTCACAGGTGTTTTCACTTTCTTCCCTAAGCAACCTTCTGTTTTAACTTAAAAAAAAAAAAAAAAAGAAAGAATCCAAAAGAAGTGGAAATAAAATTGTTAGCACAATTGAAAGAAAACTTTGGTAAAATAACCGACTACTTTGGAAAAAACTCTGAGCTTTTGCTGATATGAAAAAACTAAACTATGTTTAGTTCTGGATGTGCTAAGAGATTTTTTTCACAGATTCACAGACCATTTTGAGTTGGAAGGGACCCACAAGGATCACTGAGTCCTGTACAAGTGCCTGCTCATATATGGTTCTACATCACAAATTTAGTCAGTTATTATAAAACACTACCTCACCAATCTCATTTCCACTCTTTTTAAAGCATTTGGTTTGCAAAAATAAAGTATTACAAAGTATTACTGCAGGCTGGAAGTACAATGAACAGAAATTAATTCCTAAAGACCTGCTAAGATATGGACATCACTTGTAATATTGTACCTCAATTTTTTTTTATTTCTTCCACTTTTACTTCTTTTGGGCCAGGGGGAAGGAGGTGTTGGGGGAGGCATTAAACATTCTTACCAAAATCAGGAAGATTGGCCGGTGTTTTCAATTTCTTCCCTGAGCAATTTTCTGTTTCAACTGAAAAAAAAAGGAGAAAATAAAAGAAAACAAAAAAATCCCACAGAAGTGGAAATAAAATTGTTAGCATAAAGAACAATTTGGTAAAATAACTAACTACTTGAAAAAAACTCTTTAAGCTTCTGTTTGACATGAGAAAACTATGTTTAAGTTAAGTTTTGAGCATGTTAAGAGATTTTTTCACAGATTCACAGACTGAGTTGGAAGGGACCCACAAGGATCACTGAGTCCCTACAAGGACTGAACCCATGACCCTGGTGTTATTAGCACCATACTCCAAAAGATGGACAAAAAACATTCACACCAAACAACAACAAAATTATTTCATGTCAGGCAATTCAATAAAGAAAGAGAGGAAGATCAATCAAGTTCAATGTGTCTAAACATTTAGGGGCATCCAGGAATTTCAGGACTTTTACTTCAGCTGCTAAATATTTCATCACTTAAATTCCCTTTACAGTCCAAACAAAAATTCTCAGGTCAGTCCAATGACTATGTCTGACTTGAACAACTTTCAAACCAAATTCTAGGAGCAGTGAATTGTAGAAACCTGAAAATACATCTTGGTGCATCATGAAACCAATTTAGGAGAATGATTGCAAATGTAGTTGGACCTTCACTCCTTCTGGAACTCGACCAGTTCACTGAGACCCAGAGAAGGTTTAATGATTTATTTTATTTATTAAAAATATTTATTAAACACATTTAAAGTATTAAAAAATCTTAATTAGCTGAAGCAAATTAACCCCTTTTAAAAAACAAATATAAAGTATATACAATATTTCTACATGCTTTAGGAAGCATAGGGTTTTTAATTATATTTTAAATTTTGAAGGTCTCTAATGTCTTGAATTCCTTAGGGTTTCTCAAAAATTTAATGTAGGTGACTTCTAGTATTCTAGCTAGTGCTTGTTAATCAACTCTGCATACCTCTTGCTCACAGATTGATTAGGTAGTTATATTATTTAAAAACACAAGGCAGGTCTTAAAGCACAAGTCTTAGGAAAGTCTTTTTCTCATTTGTTTCATAAACAACTACATTGGGGTGGGGAGAAAGACGCAAGTACAGAACACAGCAGGAAGCAAAAAATCTTGTACTTACGCATGCCATGAGCTTTCAATGCTTCTTCAATCTAAATTACCAAGTTATCAACCAACAAAGAAGAAAGACACAAGAGTCAAAAAAACAACAATGCAAAGCTTTCATTATATATAAAATAAGTTAGATTAATACCAACAGCATGGACTATCTCAGGTGAACAATTACATGAAAATTAAAAAAGAAAAATATCCCTTTTTTTCTTCTGGAGATTGTCTATGATTTAAGTAATTCCATTCTCCTGTTATTAACAGCCATGTAGTCTCATGTATTGTCTTTACTAGACATAAAGTTGTGACATTTTCTGACAGGACTAATTTACAAAACCAAGTTCTACTTCATCACGGTAGAGAAGACAGTAAATTAGCAAAACTAGTTAAATATCTGAAACGGTATGTTTCAACACCACATGAAAAATTAGATTTCAAACCCCATAATCTATTGCTAAATAAATTGGTAAAATCTGACAAAAGGTGCATTCAAAAACCGATCTTACCGTCTTGTGTTTTACTCCAAGGAAGTGAGTCTGCAAGTTTAATGCAGAAGAGCACCAGATTTTGCAAATCTAGATTAAAGAGAAGTATTTCTAGCATTGCACACAGAACAAGAGAAATTAAATATCACTGAGACCAAAACACATCTATTAGCAAACTGTTGGTATAGGTTAAGTTCTACAAAAGTACTACTACTTCGAAGACAAACTAGAGCAGCCTCCTAAAACTGAATTTTTTTAAGGCTCCAAGACCACCAAAACACAGCAGAATGAACCAGAGTCTCCACATCACGTAGGAATTTCAGACGCTCCAGAACACTGCCGCTATCTCACAACACTTTCTGTGCGGGCACGTGTGGATAAAGTGCACTCAGATCCAAGACCTTCCTCACATATTCTAGAGGAAGGGTGAGCCACAGGCGAGGCAGAATTGTGACAAGCCAGGACGCCTGCCTGAGGTGAGCCAGTTCCCCTCAGTGCTGCACCCACACTAACACACTTGCTCTGATCCGTCTGGGGCCTGCCTCACTCACTTTGGGAAGTTTGCCTTTCTCAGCTGTTTTATGCCTGGGCCAGTTCAGAAGGGGAGAACTGGCTTAGAGAGAGAGACTAGGTTTAAACTCAACGTGAATGAACAGCAGCAGCCTATTTTCTTCTCCAAAAATCCCAGTATGCTTTAAAAAAACAGCAGTAAACGCCACAACCAGAGAAATCAGGATATTTGTTCTGAACAGGAGCTACACTTAATCATTCACTTTTTAAAAAGAATGCCTTTATTTAGCAACATAGTATTATGCATTTTAATAAGTGATTCTTAATACCCATTCAAGTCAAACATGACAAAGTCATAAAAATAAGTTCAGCTCCCGTGCTATTTATCAAGCTTGCTCAAGAGAGAAAAAGAACGTTCACACTTGGTTTAACACAACTTCGTTCCACCAAAATCACTTTGCATTAGTTACAATTTTCAATAATACTTACGTTGCAGTAAAAGGGGTTTACTTGCTTCTTTGGTTCATTTTCAGGCTCCATATTCCTTCTTTAGATGGTTAAAAACTCTAGGAAAATTGCAGAAAGATTGCAAACTGTTGTTTTAGCTTCACAAAATTATTTACATTTTTGTTCCGCCTATATGAGGGTTGGGCGCATTCCAGCTTTAATTTGTGTCTCGCCTTGAGTTATATTCAACCTTTAAATTTCCAGGCTAATGATCCTATTTTCAACTCGAGAGCAAAACTACAGCACGCAAAGAAACAATTGTTCTCTGCGAGCTTCCCTCGGGAAACATTAACGTCACCAGAAGATTACGCAGAACAAAAACTAATGAAACAAAATCTGATCCGGACCATTTGAAGCCTCCCCCTTCTTTGCTGGGATAGGACTGCGCTCACGGGCTGGGAGAGATGACACACACACATGGGGAACAGCCAGCACGCAGTGCCCGAGGCTGTGTGCCTGGGGAACAGGAGGCACACGGCGGGGTTGGGGAAGAGGGACACGCTCCCACCCGGACCGCAGCGGCGAAGGAAGGGGGAGAAGAAGGAAAGGAGGGAAAGGAGCGAAGGGAGGCCCCGAAGCTCCAAACCCCACGCCAAGAGCGGCACCACGCAGGGCAGGGCGCTTCCAGCGGCGCCGGGGAGGACACAGACACTGCTCCCGCCGGAGCCGGGAGAGCGCGGGGCCGCCGCTGAGCACGACTCACCCCGGCGGGCCGGGCGCGGCAGCCTCCAGAGCCCGGAGCAGCGGAGGGCGCTCCCCGCTGCACCACCGGCACCACCGACCCGTTTGTGGGCGGGATCTGCGCCACACTGGGTGTCGGGAAGCCGGCCGGGCCGTGGCACGGCACCGGGCGCTGCCGAGGGCCGAGAGCCCGGCGGCGGCGGGCGGGGACAGGGACGGGGCGGCCGCGGCTCCCCCGGCCCTTCCCGCGGCCGCCGCTGGGGGCGCCGGCGCGCAGGCGCGTCGGGCCGCCGGGCGCTGTCGGAGGTAAAGCCCGAGCTGGGTCCGCGGCCGCCGCACCGGGGCGGGGGTTTCCCGTCCCGCTCTGCTCCGCTCCGGGGCCCCGGGATCGGGATGCGGATGGGCACGCCACGCTGGGGACGTGCGTCCCGGGAACTCCGCCCGCGCCCGGGGCAGGCGGGGCTGCCTACCCCCTTCCTGGCGGCCGCTGGGTGTTCGCACGCCGCTCCGCACAACACACACACGCGCATTTCCCCGCAGCGCCGCCGCACCTGCAGGCGCGGGATCGCCCGGGCCGGGTGTCCCCGCGGCACGGCCGTGTCCCCGCGGCACGGCGGTGTCCCCGCGGCACGGCCGTGTCCCCGCGGCACGGCCGTGTCCCCGCAGGAGAGGCCGGCGCCGCGCCGCCCGTGCTGCGGCGGGCGGGAATCCAGCGCGGGGTTTGCGGGGAGCTGGAGGGAGCGGTGCCGGCGGCCTGCGGGCGGGGAGGTGAGGGAGGGGGGAAGGAGGGAGGGAGGGAGCCGAGAGGCGCTTTGTTACGAGGAGCCGGCGGGGCCGCAGGGTGGGGTTGTCCCCGCCGCCGGCGCCCGTCCCCGCGGGCGCTGGGTGACAGCGGCCGCCCGCCCGCCGAGCCCCCCCGCCGCCGCCGCCGCCGCGGCTGATGCGCCCGCACCGCGCCGCAGCCTCCGCGCCCGCCCGGCGGGGAGCGGCCGCCTTTGTGGAAACGGGACCGGCTCTCCTTTCTCCTTCAAGCAGAAGAGGAGCTAGCGAGGAGATCTAAAAAAAAAAAAAAAAAAAGGAAAACGGAACAAAACAAACCACCAAGCTCGAGTTAATGTTTGAGAAGTTCGGGTGCGGGAGAGTCTGGTAGGATTCCTTTATTTTGCCTATTTTTGATGGATTTCAGGCGGTCGTTCCGAATAACAACCTGCGTCCATTACCTTGCTTGCGGGAAGTGCTTTGGATGTCCTCCATAGGTAACGGGATGGCCCGCTTAAAATCTGTGTGTATCTATAATGTAATATGATACAGATACATATATATTTTAATACATTTCCGTGTATAGCTATATAAAATCTGACAGGAGAAATTTGGGTAAAGTACTGTGAATTTTACTAATAGATTATCCTGTTTGTTTGCTGGATGATCCATTTTAACTATTCATTTGTATTAAAGCGTGGGGGGAGAGCACCCAAGGAGGTGGGATTTTTAAAAAATCTGATTAAAACGCATTTTCTGTATAGATCTCATTCATATTTGCAATATGCTCCTAATTACCTAGTGATTTCAAGTCTCAAGGTAGGCAGGGTCAGGCCTGGAACAGTGATGGAAGCTCGGTAAGGAAAACCTAACATTTGGGGAAGAAGAACACAGTTTACTGCTGGTTCTGTCATTCAAACGAAATATAAACCTGTTGTGACTAGTTTGGGTCATTGCATTTCCTTGCCTTTCCTTAGCCCGCAAGCACTGGATGAAAACGACAGAATTTTGATTGATTTCCAATGTTGTTAATTACTGGCTGTGTTTAGAACATCACCTGCAATTTAAGTTAGAGACGTGAATTTTATTTTTATCAATCCTTGAATATTTCTGGTAGCAATTCCGTTGGAACTGGTCACTGAACTTCATTTTCACCCCATGACCACAGTTTGCTAACAAACTCTTTTCTTTGGGTTTGGTTAGTGTAATCTTTTTAACATTTGGGATAAGTCTTCCACCATAACTTTCTCTCTGTGTTTTTCTTATGCCTAAAAAAACCCAAACATTTCGTGGACTGAAAATGCTCAGACATGCCAACTTAAAACTTTTTTTTTTCCTTTTACTGGGCTTCTTTGCAACTGATTGGAGCTTGGGTGTCTGTTTAGATGTGTGCAAGCAAAATAATGCATGTGTGAACATACGGGCATTTCCTAACTTGTATAATTTTTTTTTCAAGCTATTCTTCCAGCAAATCACATCACATGCCTTATAGTCTTTCAAAGAAGAATGATGCACAACATTTCACGGTAAAGATGAGGAGCTGAGAGATATTACTGTTATCTTAAAGCTGTAGAGGTTTGTGTGAGAGGGCAAATAGTTAGGACACTGCTTTGTTTTAAGGCATGTTGTGAATCGAATCATTCCAGGAGAAGATATTTAGGATAAAGTGCTTTCTTACTGCATCTGTCTTGGAGCCTTGGCATCTGTAAGAGTGGGAGAAGCTTTCCAGTCTTCGTTTCTTAGAATTTACTCTGCAACTGTCCTCGTGTGCCCACACAAATCAATCCACTTTATGGGATGAGCTATGCATAGTAAACTACTTTGATTTCAGCACAGATTCCTACCTGCTAAATTATATCCCAGGCATATGTCCTGGAAGGGCTGCTTAGCCTCGAAATGGAAATTCTGTGGGCTTGTGAGAGTCCTTTCTCATATATCCTCATGCAGAGGAGCCAGTGGGCTTCAAGAAGATGAATAATATGCATAAAGAAGAAAGAGGTGAATATAAATACATGGTGGTGTTTTGATGCAACTTCTCAGTATTCTAACTTCTCCTGACATCTCAGAGTGCTTTCTTGTTCACCTAATTGCAAATGGGCTTTAATACACTGAAGAAAGTAGGCAAAGCACCTAAGAGCTTGAGAAGAGTCTTCCAAAACTCTTTCCTTCTTTGTATTAAACTGCCCACACTGGTTCTTGAGTTCCTTTATGTGTCCTGGATCATAATCCTGCCATCTTCACAGAAAGGACACAAGTTTAGTGTGTATGTTTAGGAAACAAATACTAGGAATGTGATTAGTGGAAGGAAAGACCAATATATTCTTCTCAGTGTAGGACTTACGTTTCCATTCTTTAATGTTTAGTATTTGAACTGGGGATCTCAGATGCTACCACAGTAAAATAATAGAAGTAAATTATAGTGTAGTATGAAAGGGATTCTTAAATTCTCTCTATCCATGAAAGATGACCTTTTATTCTGGTACATAATTTGTTAGTATATCAGAAATAATATTTATAAATGTTTTAGATATTTACTGACATCAGCTGATCTCAGCCAGGCTGTGGAGCTAGATATTTAGCACTTGGAATCCAGAAGTCCTAGTAACATTGTTTAACTTTTTGAATGTAGTCTCCAAAGTTCTGAAAATCCTAAATAAAGGGTTGTTTTTCTAAATAAAGGGATTTTCTAAACGTAAACATGTAGCGATTTTTTGTCTTAGACTCTCTCACCTTTTCGAAACTAGAAGTAAGATGATTTGCATGCCTCAGTGGAAGGTAGAATCAGTGCTTTCTAATCACATGGTGTGATCCTGGTTTTTCAGGCCTTGCAGCTTGCTGGTGGGACTGCATTTCATCCCATTCCTTGGTGGAATTGAGGCTAAGATAGGAAGCCAGTATTTAGTCCCAAGAATTTCATTTCAGCAGCTGTCCAAAGCAACTTAATGATTTGGAATGGTGCAATAAGTATGTAAATAAAATAGATTAATAGGTAGAGTTCTATTCCATTATAGGTCTCATTTATTTTACGTGTTTTCAGAGTGGTTTCATGGACTGAACTTGCCAGTTTTCAGCATCTTTTCTAGGATGTCAATTTCCTGACTACTTTTTTTTTTCCTAATTTGTATTTTATTTAAGGAGCTCCTGAAGCAGATTCACTTTTATTAGGCCTAGATGTTGTAATGACTGGTATGCAATGAAAGAAGTTTCTTTACTTACACCTAGTTTGTTCTGTGGATTTATAGCTGTTTAAGAATTCCTGTCACCAACATGGGGGGGTGACTTAAGTTTTCACAGATCATAAAAAATAACTTGATACAGCGGGACAAAGGAAATATTGGAGCAAGAAACTGTCTTCCTTACGCTCAGCCACCCAGCTGTCTCCCTTCTTCCTCCTTTTGCTTTCATGTAAAATAAACTAGCTTTCTATGAGCAGTAGCACTATTACATTCTGATTTCCTGTGGATCTTTCCCTTAGTCCCCTAGATCCTGTCTGCTGCAAAATCTTCAGCTTTCCCGTGTCCTTGTGACACCAGGATTTGGTAAGAGAGCAGAACTGTGACTATCCAGGACCCACAGAGGTGCCAGCTGCCCAGGCAGGGGGTAGCTGGAGATAACCCAGTCAAGCACTGACAGAAAATGTAAACCAAGTGTTTGCTGTCTTTTTCAGTAGGGGTACAACTTAGCTACTGACTTGGCCTGGACTATTACTTATTTCTCTTCACTTTGCTTTAATGTTGCTATTCCACGCTTGGTTCTACTGTGTCCCCTGTTCTTTGACTCCTTTGTTTTACTGGTGTCATGGTTTCACCCCAGCCAGCCACCAAGTCCTGTGCAGCTGCTTGCTCACCCCTTGCCCGGTGGGGTGGGGAGGAGAATCAGAAAAAAAAAGTAAAACCTGTGGGTTGAGATAAGAACAGTTTAATAATTGAAACAACATAAAATATAATAATAACAATAATAATACTTGTAGTGAAAAAGAGAGAGGGAGAGAGAGAGAGAGGAAGAACTTAAGTGAAACAAATGATGCACAATACAGTTGCTCACCACCTGCAAGTTCTGCCAACTCGCTCCTATTTTATACACTGAACATAACATTTTATGGTATGGAATATCCCTTTAACCAGTTCGGATCAGCTGTCCTGGCTGTGCTCCTTCACAGCTTCTTGTGCACCTGCCCTCTGGCAGAGCAGGGGGAACTGAAAATCCTTGACTTGGAATAAACGCCACTGAGCAACATCTAAAGCATCCATGTGTTATCAGCATTATTCTCTCTAAATCCAGAACACAGCACTGTACCAGCCTCCAGGAAGAAAATGAACTCTGTCCCTGCTGAAACCAGGACAGCTGGCCTTTGTGATATTTTATCAGCTGCTTGAGAGAACTGCTGTTATTGTGTCAGACTTGGATTCTCATTTTGATATTAGCTTGTCTGTTAGCTTTCTTTATAAATATAAGTAGTTACCTTTACTGAAAGAGATGGGAATAACTGCAAGTACTAAGATGTGTGGAGGAAAGGAACCACAAGGATGGCACAAAGAAAGTCCTAGTGCAGTGGAGTTAAGGAAAAAATATTGAGAAGAGGAAACCTGAAGATGGAATCTAGTGTATCATCAAGGAATGTTATGAGAAAAGTGGTAGAAACAATGGACAAAAGACTAGAAAATTCATTTTGGGAGAGCCCCAGACTGTTAGGAATATGAACCAGTTATCTTATATATGTTGTATCTCTGGGTTTAATGATTAAAAACAAAAGAAATGAGAGCTAAGGCAGCGTTTCTGCCCAAAATCTGAAAGTGATTTGGGCTACACAGTTACAGCAGAAAGGAAGGGGGAGAAAAGCATGAAAAGGTAAAAGAAGCAAAAATACATTTTGTTTCACAGTCATATGTTGTTAGCTCAAGGCAACACTGCTTTGTTTGGTTGGTTTTGGATATTTTTTTGGTTTTGTTTTTGTTTTAATGGCCAAGAATTCCCTGTTATCAGATACCTTTTTCCTATTGACTATATAAGTGCTGGGCTTGAGAAGTGAGGTGGTTGCTGACACGGTGGAAGTGCATCGCAGTGGCTGTGTTGAGTAAGACCAACACCCTTTTTAGCCTGGTTGTTGGCTCCCCAGAGTGACCAGCAGCACAAGTGCAAGGAGGTACCACACATGCAGGGCCAGCAGTCAAGGATGAAGGACCTGTACCTCCCACGTGGTTGGTTTCTGTAGTTATTTCTTGTCTCCTTGCAACTCATGCTGCTTCTCTGTATTGAAATACAGGTCAAGATCTTGCTGTCTGTTGGATATCAGCCAGGGGGGACTGAGCATGGGGGAGAACCAAGCTGCCAGGTCTTTAAAAAGACAACTTCTTACTATCATTGCTCATACAGCTTTCAAATATTGTAGAGAGAAGGGATAAATTAGTTATACACAATCAGCAAGGACAGAAGAGGGTATTTTGTGTACCAAAGGAAACCCAAACATGCTGAAGGTGACTTTAGGAACCTAGCAAGGGCTGGACTTTGGAATTTGTTCCTAACTTCAGGGCTTGGAAAACTTTCTTGGAGTGAAAAAGTGTTTCAATGAACAGGAAAATAAGATATTAAAAGCAAGACAGTAAGTAAACACTGAGTATTTTGTATCAAGATAAACTGTTCATTATAGTCTACTTCTGGCATTGTGTATCTACACAACAGCAACACAAACCAGCATGTAATTGTATTATATCCTAACTGATCATTCCATTATGTACTCTAGAACTACTCACGAGCTATTCTAGTATGCTTAGGAGGGTTTTCTTGCTGAAACACTGATATTGCAACCAGTTCTAATTTGTGTTTGGTTTTTTTTTTCTTTTTTTCTTTCATCATTGTTTTCATAGGAATTTTGGCTTCTTGGAGAAACAGTAGAAAATGCAAAACGAAATAATAAAACCTGCTAAATACTTCTCAGAAGTGGAGAAGAGTGTGCTGCTTGCATTAGTTGAAAAATACAAGTACGTGCTTGAATGTAAGAAAAGTGATGCAAGAACTATTGCTCTGAAGCAACGCACCTGGCAAGCACTAGCTCATGAATATAATTCACAGCCCAGCGTATCACTGCGAGACTTCAAACAGCTCAAGAAATGCTGGGAAAATATCAAGGCACGGACAAAAAAGATAATGGCACATGAAAGGCGGGAGAAGGTAAAAAGGAGTATTAGTCCACTTATAAATACTCACATCGTAGGGAAAGAGAAGATTGCCAGCATAATGCCTGAGCAAATGTACTTTTTGCAGAGCCCACCAGAAGAAGACTCTGAATATCAGCCTGATGCTTCTAGTCAAGGTATAAATGTTGCTGTAATGATGCGAGTAGTATTGCTTTGTATGTGATTTTGCCAGTGATTCTTTTTCAAATCTCTCCACTTAGCTGTGACTGCTGGATATAGAAAAGTAATTTCGGAGCTATGATGTTACAAGGCTCTGTGTATTTCCTTAGGCCTCTGGGAGTTAAACAGGTGTGAGGTTTTTCATAAATTTTTTTTGTCTGTTTTTGACATATCTGCTGCTTTGTGGCAAGCATCACAGTTGCTGTCATGCTGGATTTTCAGAGGACAGTCCCAAGGATATCTTTATCATTTTTTAAAGTATCATTTTGCTGGTTTAAAAAAAATCAAAAATGCCACCAGCAGCAAACTGATACACAATTGCCTGCTGCAAGAGTTCCCTGTAGGCCTTTCCTCCTTTGTTTTCAAGGACTAAAAGGAGCATATAGAGCAGGCCATATTTCACACTGCAGTCCACACTGGAGAATGGCATTTCTGAAAAAGTTCAGCACTACATTCTTCTTTGTTTGGCAACCATACCCAGAAGGAGTAATTCAATACCAGAAGGGAGGGTGGCTACAACAGTTTCTTGCAAATTTTATTATGTCAGGATCTCACACAGAAGATTGTCCTTGCTCAAAAGACAACAGCAGCTACATTGTTAGATAGCATTCTCAGAATGTCTCTTTCATAATTGTATTTCCCATAATTATAATTGGCATTTGGATGGGAATGTATTTTGAGACCCTCATTTGCAGTGGTAACTATTCTGCTTGCTGCATAGTGTCTTTTATTTCAGAAGAATTGGAAGAGCCTTCTCAAAGTTAGAATCATGTGATTTTTTTCCTAAAAATATACATTACTGTGTTTATGAAATCTACAGCAGAAATAAGGAAAGAACAAGAAACATTCTTCCTAGTATTCCCTCAGTCTTTTGATATTCATGTTGATACAGCTTCGCCTGACACTCAGATCTTCCATCAAAACATTGCAAGTCACATAAGGATTTAGCTTAAATGGCTGCATTAAAGTTTTGCTCCAGGCTCAGCCACCTAAATTTAGGTGTCCACTTACAAGTGTCTACATTCATTTTAGTCTTCTGAACTCCCACTGTTCACAAAGCCTTGGAGGCCTTTCAACAGAGCCCCAGGTGGTTCTGTTCAGCACATTATGCCCTTAGTATTCTGCAGCAGAACTGTATTATGTAGTGGCTCCTTAGCTTTGCTACTGGAACACAAGGTTTAGTTGCATATGTCAGTAACTTCTATTATCACATATCTGTTTCTAGAAGCAAGGGAAGAGAATACTCTAATACTTTTTCTTCTTTTGTTTGCAGAGTCATTTGTTGTGTCAAACAGAGAACTTTGTGATGAGGACAAAGAGCTGGTACATTTTCCGGTATGCGAGGGCACCTCCCAGCCTGAGCCTTCGTGTTCTGATGTCAGAATAGCAGCAGATAAGAACTACAGAAGTAAAGCATCTCAGGAAAGTGCTCTGAAAAAGATGCATGAGGAAGAACATCATCAGCAAATGTCAATTTTGCAACTCCAGTTAATCCAAATGAATGAAGTTCATGTGGCAAAGATACAGCAAATAGAAAGAGAGTGTGAGATGGCTGAAGAAGAGCACAGGATAAAAATGGAAGTGCTAAATAAAAAGAAAATGTATTGGGAGAGAAAACTGCAGACCATTACAAAAGAATGGCCTGTATCATCCTATAACAGACCCTTTCCTAATTCACCTTAGAACACAGAAGGGCAGAGAGTCAATCAGATTTAGCACATTGATGAGTAACACGCACTGGAAAGAGGGTTTTCTACTGTGAATGTACAGTGACAGGATAGGTGCCTGGCTGGCAGGCGTAGTGAACACACTATGACTCTTAATGTTTAGGGAAACAGCAGTATAGTTCACCAAGAGGAAAACTCTCTTGTTCATTTGTAGGTAGTTCTGATTTGTTTAACTCACAGACATGCACAGTGTTCTAAAATGTGAACGTATTTTCCCCTGTCAGAACACCCTTGATCCTTGTGAAATTTAAGGTAATCTGGGTATTCTTACATTGGGTGTTCTTAAGAAAACTTAACAGCTTTAAACATCAGGCTGTAGTGATGCTTGTTTGTAGTTTGTTTTGATTTCTCTCTCTTCCTATCTACCATTTCCCAAATGAAGGCAAGGGTTGGAGTTGCTCTCTGCTATTGAGACAAAAGGTGATTGGCAGCTATTAGTCGGATCATTATGCTGAGGCTTAGGGAAAATAAACTAGTTAATACAGTCCATAACTTATTCTTCATAGAAGATGTGAAAATGAAGGATGTAGCAAAAAGGCCATTGTAGCAACAGCCCTCTCCTTCTGAAGAACAGTAATTCCCAGCTGGTTGGCTGACTGAGAGAATGGTTGTGGAATGGCCCTCCAGTTGTTTGAGCCTTGACACTGGAGAAGTTAAAAAGAAGGTGACTTCTTCCTCAAAAGCCACTGTGCTTGTTCTTTCATTTCCAGGCCCATGTTGTATTGAAGTAGAATACCCAAACAGGAGGGTCAAAGGCTGATGCCAGCACTGTGTGCTGTTCACCTGAAGTCATTCTGAGGGGAAGAGCTTTTTAAGAATTCATAAAGCTCTCAAAATGCAGTGAGCCAGCCAGTCCATTGGCAAAGTCTCCCTGTATTTTCCTATGCAATACTTGATGGTGTAGCAGCTAGCTTAAATATTTCTCCTTAGCTAGAAGAAAAGACTAAGACTCACCCTCTTTTCCTTCTCATAGGGTGGGAAGCAGTTCAAGGGAATCATTCCTGTCTTGAAGCACTGCACTGTTCTGTTCTGTTTTGTTCCGTCCTGTGCGTTATGGTGGTGTGTTTCTTGCCTTTGCTGTCAGTGAGGGGTGATGGACATGATTTGTACGAAGGCATTCACATGAAGGTCCCCAAAGATTTTGGACGTCCAGAATAGTAGATAGTAGGAAAGCACAAATAAAGATAATCTTTACCCTGGTAATCATTTATTCTAGTGGGGCAAGAGTTAAGAAAATGTGAAATGCAGAACCCTGCAAGGATTCATAAGAACTTCTGGTGTGTGAAAACCTGTTTTACAGGAAGGTGTACAACCATCATTTGAAGCAGTGGGGAAAATGAACAAAACCATAAATCTCCATTTAAGAATCTGAGTATCACATTATTCAATAAAGTATTTTCAGATCATGACTCCTGGGGGCGAGTCCATACTGTGAGCGATGTGTTCAAAGCAGGGTATGTTACGAGGCATACATTCCCAGTTACACTCCTATCTCTTTCCCTGGATGTCCTTTCAGTGAAGTGAGTTCCTTTTGGTTTTGTTTTGGATTACACAGGGGTTTTTTTGTGTGTGTGTGTGTGATTTTTTTTGACCTGCTTTCACTGCTCATGATTCATCTTTGCAAACACTGCCATTATCAACCACAGGACTTGCTGTGGTTAACAGTGTGGTACCTGTGCTACTTCCTTAAATGTGCTAAACCCAGCAATCACAATGGGAGCTATTTATTACACTTGTTTTACATGACAGAGAAAAAAAATTGCTGGGCTGCTGAAAGATAAAAAAAAAAAATAGGGCCGGGGTGAAATCTGAGGACAGATCTTTTTGACCTCAAACTCGATATTCTTATAAATTGGCTGTGTGAAGAAAGTGCAGGAATTCCAAAGAAGGATGTTGTTACGTCCACTTTTATTTTTCTGCTGAATGAAAACACGTTTGGAAGGTATAATCACAGTAGAGGTAAAAGAAAAGTAAAAGAAGTGAGGACCTTGTTCTGAGATTCCATTCTGTGATCTGGAAAATGAGTCAGTTATTTGACTGATTGTGACAATTATTCAGGCACCATCCAGAAAAAAAGGACAGGGAAGACATTTGTCTTAACCAATTAAGACATTTGTCTTAACCTTCTGCACTCGTTCTAAGTGAAAGTAAATGGAAACCAGGTGTTAGAAGGTAATGAATGGAGACAATTTCAGCACTGTGAAGAGGGCAAGAATAGAGAGACAATCCGGGTCTAGACAGCCCTATGAAAATTATGAAACAGTCAGAGAGGATCTCACAAAATATGAAATAAGATTAGCTTGAACTCCTGGAAATTATACAATTGCTCATGAAAGATCATTTTATTTTTATATTTAAATATCTTTTTAAATAAGCATGTTTTCAAACTGTACTAAGTGGACAATGCCTTGCTTCTTGGTATATTTTCTTATTCCGAGACCAAAAGTTACAGTTCTTAGGCTGAACAATAGACCTTTTTAATTCAGATTCTATTTAAAAGAAAGAAGATCATAAGAGAAAGATTAGAAAGTGTCAAGATGAAGGCATGAAAGAAAGAATGATCATCATATGCATAGGAGAAGAACGGGAATGTTACACCTAACATAAATTATAGAAGATGGTTTTGTGGTAGAGGCAATAGATGGTTCACAGGTGACACAGGCTCTTGCTTTCTCATTTGTAGTTGACTGTTGGTAGCTGTAAAATTGGGTGATAAATACAGAAAAATGTAAAAGATCAACGGGAAGAAATCAGTATCTCCTTGCCAGGCTTTGGCTTTATAAAGTGATCAATGTGATAGAATTGAAATTACTTGAGAAATTACTTTTGCCTTTGTTGTTGTTGCAATTACTCCCTCTGGGAGTAGGCTTTATCTTTTCTTGTGTTTGACTTTTCTTATATGTAATATAGCCATCTCAGACAATATGTCCATTTGTTTCTCTCCCTGTTTTTCTAGCTTACATCATTCAAATACTTTCACATAATTGTGTTTTCCTGTTAACCATTTGGCCAAGGTATATATGCATATTCTCCAGGGTTTTCCACTGATAGAATACAGCAGTATTTTAAGAAGAACATGCCTTTTCTTTTCTGGATTTGCTATAAAACTTTTTGTCAAGAATGAACTTAAAAGATACACAGGGAAAAATGATCCCTTCTTAACTCCATACAAAACCATGTGTACCATATATGCAGTGGCCATTGTTCTCAGCCTCTGTATTCTTATGAAGAGAAAAAGTGGCCTTCTAGACAAGGTGTGGTGAATTCCCTTATGCGCTTCCAATTAACATGAGCCTAGCTCCAGGTGTTGTCTTTCCTTGGAGATAATCTAATTTGTTGCCTAGTATAAGCTTTTTCATGTCTTGATTTTTTTTTCTCCTGCATTTTTACCTCATATCTCTGTTCACCCATAGTTTTTTAACCAGCAATATGAGCAGGGGGTTTCATTCAGAGACGTGTTTTGTTCTTTCCTTCCTCTTGCCCAGACTGCCCATAGGACAGCACTTGAATATGAAATGGGTGCTCCCCTACTGTCACCTTCCCTTTCCACAGAAAGCACAGTTAGTTGCCTTTTCCACACAGCTGCCAGCACATTCTGGATTCTGTAGGCAGGCTAGGAAACATATTAGAGGTTTTTGAAGAGAGGTTAATATTGAGAAAGGCTTGTATGGAGAAAAGCACTTCCTCCATTCCAGCTCCATGTAATGTGGGAGGAGTCTGTGACCACAAAGTCATTCATCATGACCAGAGCTAATGTAGAGTGCAGAAGCTGTGTGAGTGATTTTGGTTCTTCCTAAATCCTTGGGGTTCTGCAGAAGTTAAGTTTGAGGTTTCCTGGTAAAAAACTTCCTTCTTTCTTGGTAGTTGAGGAGTCTCAGTGAAATCCTTTCACAGCTTCCTCAAACAAAAGTTCTTACCTTGATAAACAACCCATCCTGACATCTATTCTACTTCTTTCAATGCCCAGGCTGCTTTATCACCAGAGCAAGGGGGCTTGCTGCTTGCCACAAATCCCCTCTCTGAAGCTCCTTCCCACATTGCAGAGATGTGTTTAGGCAGAGGCTGAAAACACAGCCCTCCCCAGCCACTGCTCAGAGAAGTGATCCTTACAGAGCAGGTGCACCTCATCTGGCTGAGCCCAGCACTCAGATCTTGGGTTCAGCACCCAGACTCTGAGCTACTGCTACTCAGGGTCACAATATTCCCATTACAGCCCTGTGACCAGAGAAAGGGATGGCTCAGGGCTGCCTTTTTCTGAGCATATAGTGCACCTGAGGATGTTGTGCTGAATTTTGTTTAATGGGCATTCATCTCTGTAATGCTTCCAAAACCAAATTTTAGCACTCTCCCAAGGATTTGTATGATTGCATAGGTTTTTCAATGATCTTTTGCAGATTTTTTTTTCTAGTTGTAGCTAAAGTGGCTTGTATATGTCCTTTTCCTTCTTCCCCACTTGCATTATAATGTTCCAGTTTTGTTCTGAATCTCTGTGGTTACAGTCTGTACAACCATTCACACATTCATGTAGTATGCATTTTCAGGTCTTCTTCACATTATGACATTGAAATAATAAACTGCTACACATTTGTATTTTCTACTCTGTGGGTAGAGGAATTACATGCAAATCTTAAAATAACATCTAATTGGGTTTTTTTCCAGACAAGTCCCTTACAAGTAGTCCTGTGGTTTCATATTTTGAGCTAGCTTGCTATCTTCGAAAGTCTGATGCACTTTAATTGCTTTCATAAGATAATTACCTGTCTTTCCACATTATTTTTCTGTTTCTTCTCAAGAGAGCTGACTGTGTATTCACACATCACCACTCTTCCTGAACTTTGTACTTTTGATAAAAAAGGAATATGACCATTTGCTGCCATCTGTAAGAACAGGATGTTTTCCAGTGAAAGCAAGCAGTGGTCTCTGTTTCTGGTATCACAGACTAACTTCTGTGCTGATGATCAGCTTGATTCTCTGATATCTAAATAAGGTGCATGTAGAAATGTGGACCGATTGCTGGACCTAAAACTAGAGCTATAAACTAGAAATGAACTAGCTGTCACTCTGAAAATATTGCTGTTCTGATGCTGAAGGGGTTAGGCATCTGACAACATCATCAGTCATGTTAATAACAAATTAAAAAACTTGTTAAGTCAAAAAGAAAAAAAAAAGGGCTGATTTTCAGAGTGAGTCAAGGTCAAGACAGTTTTTAGGTGTCCCAAGTGGTAACACTGTCACATGTCAAACAATTTCACCTCATGGTCTTCACTCACTTCTCTTTCCTTTGAGACTCTGGATACCTCTGTCATAGCACTCACAAGCCTGACAATAAGAAAAGTAGCTACTTTCAAGTAGGACTCCCATGAGAGTTATTAAAATTATTTATTCTTTGTAAAACTGATGTTGGACAGTTTTCCAGGACTACATTATCCAGACACACATGTCTGGCATAGGATATACAGCAAGGAAAGGGAAAAGTTGTCCTCTCCATGTCTGCTGTGGGTTGTAGAACTATTGTATTCAAGAGAGTGTGTGGATGAAGCTCACCAGATGGTCAACCTCTCTAAGAATCAAGAAGTATTTTTGCCAAATCTTCTAGTCTGTCAAAACAGCCACACAAAAAATGCAAAAGGAACAACAACAGAAAGTTAATTGCTGGAAGCAATCTCTTCCTTTCTTGGTGAAGAGGTGGCTAGATACACAGCCTACACTAGACATGTATGTATTTAGGGAAACAAGTTTCTGTTTTAACAGAAATAAGGCAAGACAGATTTGTAGATTGTCCTTATTTTATTTAGGTGAGTTTTTTAAATGTTGATTAAGATTGTTTGTTTTCCTTTTGTTGTTCAGTCCAGCTTCAAAATAGTTGTGTGCTTCAGTCTCTAACCAACTGTTAGAGCACCTCATTAATCAAATCTCTTTGGCAAGAGAGTTGAAGTGGGTTTGTATTCAGCACAACTTGAGATTAATTGTATTCCACAAATCTTCAGATATTCCTTCTCAGCTATAAGAGGCTGTATCTTGGAAAGACCTGATCCTGAAACTTGAATTACATGTCTATTTAGTAGTAATTAATTTTTTTATGGAGCTGCTCAAGCTCTGCCCATTCTTGTACAGATGTACAGATTCCTTTTCTTTTCTTAGAGTTATGCCCTGAAATTATGTACTAAGCCACAAATGGACCAGCTGAATTGACCACATAAACTGCCACACATTCTGTGTCACACTCTAATGGGGGGAGGAGGAGGAAGAATCCTGCTTCTGTTAAATTGCGGAGTTTTGAAATTTGACCTGTTAACTTCACCAAAGCTTTGCCAAAAATTGTTTTGTTCTGTTCGACAGTCAAGACAGACACCTACGTGGTCCCACTGATCACTCCTTCAGCCCAATGAATTGCTTGGCTTTATAACTGTTTGAATTCTAATGCCATGGACTGTGTGAAGTCTGAATTGACACACACAGCATAAATCCCATTTATTTGAAAAAGGTTTTATAAATACGGAGACTCTGGAAAGTGCAAATTAGGGAGGTGATGTGATGAATCTGGTATTTAAACCAGGGCAGAAATTTTGGCAGGCTGGGAGTTATCACTGCTGACCTAACAGAAAGGTTCAACCTCTGCTTTGGGAACAATAATATCAAATACAAATATTACCTTACTTCCAACTTTCCATCTAAAGTGAAGCATAATTAGAAGTCCTTGCCAAACAAAGCAACACTGGTTTCCAAAATGCACTTAATTTGCTTTCAATTGCTGGCCTGCATGAGGGCTCTGAGGCTGGAATGGGTGTTAAGTTGCACTCTGTTGGTGGCTGAGAACATAAGAAGTCTTCCTCTACTGATTTTATCCCATTTTCCTCAAATGCAATACTCCTGCTGGGATATACATAGCCACACGGTGGTGCCAGTTGAACCATGGCAAGGTGCTCACATTCTCGAGTTGTCTGGCATCTTCTCCAGTTACCAAAACACATAGTGGATGTATTTGAATAAAAAAGTAAAAGGTTTTAGCCAGCAAGAACAACCATCATTGCTAACTGTATCACTGCCTTCTAAAATTGATAAGGCAGAAAATTTAGAGATATAATAAATAAATGATCACAACAGTGCTTCGCCTCAGCCAATTGAAACACTTATGTGTTATGGGGTAAATCTTGCTTTTAGTCCTCTAGTAGACTGATAAATAAGTTGCATACTTCCAGATTACATTTCCACAATCTCACTGAAGCCAGCAAATTTCTCTACACCTTGCTATGGCCTTGGTAGATGAGTGTTGATCTCTGCTCTCAATCTGGTCCAAATCTGGTCAAATCTGGCCACCAACTCTACTTCAAATCCAGTGCAAGCGTGCTGTCAGAGAGCCAGGCTGAGAACATCAGGTGTGGGACAAGACTGGCTTAAATTTAGGTGCTTCTCTTAGACCCAGCATAGACACAAGTGGCCCAAGCCCCACAGCACAACAAACTTAAGCCCACATCCTGCCACAGCTCCAAACACAAGCAAGGACATAGTGGTAAACAATTGGGTTTTTTTAAAAAAAATTTTTGTACATTAAAATGTTTCAAATCACTGGGCAGCTTAAAATTATGCCTTGTCAGTGTTCAGTTACCAAGAGCAATAAATTAACACAGCTTCAGTCTGACAGGTGCAGTTTTCTCTCAGGATTCTTAAATAATAATAATAATAATAATAATAATAATAATAATAAAAATCTAAAAAGCCAACTGTGTTAATCCATGCCCACTTAGACATATACATAAATTCAACCAAATAAACGTCTTTTTTGTAATATTCTGTATTCTCAGCTACATGTGGATTTTTGCATTTGTTTATACTTTCCCCTTTTTCTTTTCCTCAAGAGTTTAAGGTTAAATAATGACAGATCTGATCTTCATCTTTTCAAGAAGCAGAGATTAAGACATTTTACAGCAGTAGCTGAAGAAAAAAGTTCTAGTAATCAGAAAATGCAAATACAGTGATATTCCAGTCTGTCCTGCTTCCCACAGAAGCTATTGCTCAGCCCTTATCACGCCTTTCTTTTTGTGGTTGCGTTTCTGAGCTCTCAGTCACAGGATGTTCCACCACCAGCTACCATCCAGCAGCACTCATGTGGTTACAGGGCTTGTTGTCAGAGGTGCTGACCTGCTGGGTTTTTGACTGACTTATATTGCTGAGTAAGAACCTCTTGCTTCCAAAAAACCACACAGTTCAACAACATTATTTTTACAACAACCAAGAAGTGAAAACGCTTTATGAGATAATACATTTTAAAATATATTACAGCCATCTCTGCTCGTAATACCATCTTGTGATGGTACATTAATGGTGGCCATGTTTGGAGAAGTTTTATATCTCCTAGGCAAAAAAGAAACTTTCACTTTAATTTGGCAGTGACCGAGGGTATTAGCTGAGGTTGTGCCATGTGGTTCTTTCTCCACCATCATTTTTTTTAATCCAGCAGAATCTTTCCCTATTTTGCATGTGTATTCCACCAGTGCTGAAATTGCACCTGAATTTGTTTGATCGAGGAGAGTGCAAGGATCCTCTGAAAACCTCTAAAAGTGGTAACCTTTCCATGTGTGTTCAGTGAGCTCAGGATTGCAGCAGTCCAAATGCAGAGGCATTAAAAATTGGACCTCTAAAATATTGCCATCACAGGAGCTTAAGATTATCAAGGAGGAACCTGAATCCAGGCACCCCTCATTGTCTTTTTGTATAAATGGTCAAATAACTGTTTCTTTACACCATGTTGTATGTGACATTAGATTCTGTTGTATTTTAGCAATATGTAAAGTTACATTTTGTCATGTTTGTGCCTATAGTCAGTAAGAAACTGAAACAGAATGAGCACTTGAGTACTGGGATGTTTTGTCATAAAATACTTGAATATGTATTGCTCCTTCTGATACTAAGTATTTTAATGGAGTATTAGATAGTATCTCTTGTTGTCTTTGCCTTTTAGTAGCAACAATTTTTCCTGTGGTTTGCCTTTTTAAGTTGTGCTAAAAACCGTACACTATGAAGCTCTCCTTTTGAGCCAAGTGGTAGCCAACCAGATCAAGTTGATCTGATTTTCCTAGCATGGTGTCAGCCCAATCACCTCACCTGTTGTGAAGTGTTGTCTTAGTATTTTAGTGCCTCAGACACCACCAGAGCTGGTCCTGGTGTGCACAGAAGTAGTTTCTGGAATTGCACATTAAACAATTTTTTCTACTGTTGTTTTTTATTAATGAAAAATACCCATATTATAGTTTGAATCTCTAATGATCTCATAGTATGTCTGAGTCCTTAGAAATGTGACAAATGTAGTTTTCATTATCTTTATTGTGTAGCTAATTTTCATAGCAAATTCTTTGTTTTTCCTTCAGAAACAGTGAGTAAAAGGAGAAAAAGTAGGACCCTAAAATAAATATATTCTCATGGCTTCAACAAGAAGTACCACTGGGGGAAGAAATTTAATAATTGTTTAAGCTGGGGAATGTACTGTATGTTTGAAACTCATAGAATATGTAATAAGGATGACTAACTGTACATTTTAGTGCCTTGTTTCTTGTAAAATGTTTAATCATAAATTACTAAACATAAATAATTATGAATTTCTGAGAAGACATATCTAAATACTGCCAATAGAAACTGTATATTCACAGAGGAGTCAATAAATCATCATCTATTGTTACGCATTAATTAGATGAGTTTTTTGGTCTCCATTCTTTCAGAGTTGTTTTCAAATAATGTCATTTAATTATTATTTATTTATTTATTACCTTGGATTCCTGAACACACAACTGTGCTATTTCTGTCCCTTAAACTAAACTTCACTCAACAGAATGGAACAGAGCAACTTTCTTAGTTGCACTGTCAGATTTTGTGGGAGAAAGTGCTGCTTGTGAGGCCTGTTGCACATATTCACCACAGAACTTTATACTTGGTTTGATTAAGTGCTGATACAGTCATAGGTTCCTCTCAGATGTTCTCGCTGTAGACCTATTGGCAGACCAGGTTTGGACTTGAGTTAAGCACCAGCAGTTGGCTTCTGGATACTCTGTGTCAGGCACTGACAAGGCTGGGCAATAAAAAGAATTTGTTCCTACTAAAAGCACCTTAATAATCTCAGTTCAAAGGCTATGTAGAAGTCCAGGAAACTAAACCGTGCTGTGTGACACATCCAGGAAAGCCAAAATGTGTCCGCTCACAAGCAGCAAGATGAGCAGTGGGGTTTGAAAACCCACAAGGCTGAGTGCTTAGAATGAAGGAAATGAGAGAGAGAGCAGTAAGTGAATGAGGACAACCTAACCTTTATCCCTGCTTCTCCAGCTTTTCTGCACAGACTACATGTGCTGAAACCCACACTATTGTGGGACAGTTTTCCAGTGGTGTCTTGTCTATGCCACATGTAGAACCTGCTAGTGAGTATTCAAATGTCCATCCCAGAGGAACTGGGATGCAACTGTAGGGACAGCTGGATTCATGTACACATGACCATGCAAAAGCTGTTACAGGTCCGGCCACAGCTCCATCTAATCCAGTGTCCTACCTACCAAAGGGGTTTGTAGCATCTGCTGTGTAAAAAGTTAAAATAAATGCAATTGTACAATGTTTCATAGCACGCACTGCTCCATGAGGCAGAGGGTCTGTGAGATCATAGTGGGATCTTTGTATATAATGATCTTTAGTGGTTTTTTCTTGTAGAAATCTGTGCAAGATATTTTTGAGCCCATGTTAACTGTAAGTAACAATGTGTTTCAAATATAAGCAGAGTGAAGAAATACCTTTCTTGATGAACTCTAAAGCAAATTCCTTCTACTAAATTAGCTTGCTGCCCTCTCTCTCCATATATAACCTTGAGTTAGGACTCACAGATCTTAAATGTGGTTCCAATAAGGTAAGGACTAATAATAATAGCAGTACATTCAGTTGTTTTCTCTTACACCTATGCAAGATTGGTTTTATGGATACAGAAAAACATCAGCAATTCTCTTCTAGTGTGTTTGATCAGAAGGCCACAAACACTGTCATGAGATATGAAAGAAAAGAGCAAGTACAGAATAATTATATATAGAAGTAAGGACAGAACTTCAGTTTGATTGTTTTCAAACAGACACTCTTCACTTAAAATGGTTTGCTCTTTTTCTTTGCTAACTCATTTTCAGTAAGAGAAGGAATAGTTCCACTGAGTTAAAAAAGTCTTCATGCTAGATGATTGCTTTTGGCCAGCAGAGTGCTCCTCAGATCATCTCATCTTACTGAAGATTTCCAGAGTGTGACTACAGGACAGCAAAAAAAACAGGTTTGAGGTTATATTCTGTCTATAACCTTTATCTCACCACCTTGGATTCCTGAACAGAAGTAGCCAGGTTTGTGGCTGATGAAACCATTAAACTCAGTTTTCCCTTGTAATCAAATCTACAAGATTCAGTACAGTATGCTATGATCAGGATTTTTTTTTCCAGATAATTTGAATGTTCCATGATAAAGGTAAAACCATGAACTGAATGAGCTCATATGACAAATAACCATTTGTCATAACCAAATAAACCTGGCTTGTTCCCTGAAGTGGCTCTCTACTACAGTGCCACCATACCCCTTTAATTTCTAAACCAGCTAGGTTAGGAGGTTTCACACTTCATCTTCTTGGTGACAAAGTAAGAGAACAACACAGACAGAGTCCACTTCAAAGCGGGAATAAATGTACCTGTTGGAAAAGGACATTGTTTATCAAACAGAAGGAAATGGAAATCGATAGTAATAAATATAGGCAAGAAGCTAATGAGGTTCCACAGTAATAAATAAACAGTGGGAAAAGAAGTCTTGACCAGAGACCTAAATACAAGAAGAGAGTTTCTGAGGAGTACAAGACAGAGAACAAAACCCCTTAAAATTTAACTAATACCTCATGTATTTAGAAAGCAGTGAGATATTGTTTTGTGGGTGATGGCTTACTTGTCATATAGGGATGCCTAAGAATCCCATAGTCCTTTCCACAAAAAGAGAACATTGGATTTCTTCTAGAGGGAAAGACCAAATTTGGAGGGTTGAGGTCTTTTTTCATTAATAACCTCAGGACACCTCAGGAATAAAAAAAAAAAAAAAAAAAAAAAAAAAAAAAAAAAAAAAAAAAAAAAAAGATTGCTGAACGACTTTTAATTAGGAAAAACGGGGAGGGGCGGGGGGGGACCAAACAAACACACACACACCCACCCCCCCCCAAAAAAAACCAAAAACACCACAAAACACCCCCCAAAAAACAACAACAAAAAAAAAACCCCACCACAAACAAACAAGCAAAAAACCCACAACCAAACCACTACCAAACAAAAACCAACCAACCAACCAACCAAAAAAGGAGCTCTGGCAGAGTAATCCTGAGAGCAGTAAGTGATGGGCAGCCAACCCGCCGTGAGGGTTACCTCGCAGGGAACTGAGGCTGCTCCTCGTCCCGATGCCGTCCCGCTGAGATCAGGTGCCTTTCCAGGGGATGCTCGGGGATGGACTCGATCGACTGGCAGTGAGTGGGTGGCAGAGAAGGAAAGGCCAGAGGCCCGGGGCCGTGCAGAGCCCGGGCCCGGCCCTGCCCGCTCCATCCAGCGGGCGGCAGCCGCGGGCCGGGGCCGCGGGAGCTCCCAGCGGGAAGGCGGCTCCTCCCGGAGGAGCGGGAGCGTCCCCGGACCGCCGCTCTCCCGGGACGCGCCCGGCTCCTGCAAGCCCTGAGCGGGAAAGCTGCTCCCTGCGAGCGGCTCCCAGGTGCATAGCCGGGAGTGGGGATCGCCCGGACACCCCCGGCTCCGAAACGGGGCAAGGATGCTGAGCAAGGGTCCGCGGTGCTGCTGCCACGGACGAGGCTGTATTAAAATTTATTTCCTCTAAGGCAACATCTTTATTTCGTTTCGGGCTAAGCCGGTGAGAGAGTGGTCTCTCACTGGTTTACAGTGAGAGAAGATCAACCGCTTCCCTAGAGAAACCTGTATTGGACACTGCCTATATACAGCCCGCTGTACTTTGCTCGCAAGCTGAGTAAGAGTGAGCAAGGCTTTCCACCTCCTTTGGCTACCCCCACTCCACTAAGCTCTAGGCTTTTGTGGGTTTAACACAAAACCAGAATAAGGGAAACACATTGCAGGTGAAATTCTCCAATTTTTTAGCCTGTGGAAGTGTTCCCATTGATACTAGTTTCCAGGAAATCCTCCACAAGGGTCAGGGCAGGATCCTAACCCACAGGAGATTTTGGCAGCGTACTCTTTGCTTCCTACTCAGAAAGAGAAATTCCCTAAATTTCCATCTGTCTGCTGTGTTCTTTGCATGGCCCGGTCAGGGAAATTCTTGAAAGTCTTCAAGGTATTTTTCTTTGTGCCGGGTTACGTCTACTCTAAGAAAAAAGGTTTTATCTCAGTGATGCTGGTTGCTGTCCTACAAAACGTTAGTAAGGGCAAGTTATGAGCATCTGCTGTGCCTAAGTAGGGCTTATTAAAAAAACCTGGTTCTTCCATACAGCTTTTCCCTCATCAAGCCAGCATACCAGCATATGAGAAATACCAGGTACTGAATATCATGTTTTAATATCACACCATTTTGCCAATCCAGGCAAAGCCTCAGGGAAATTCTCCCAGATTTTGTTTATCCACATAGTGCATAAATCTTTTAACCACTCCATTTGCCTGAGGCCACATGGGGGTTACACACTGCACAAAAGCACAGGGAACATGCCGTAGCCTTAGGCAATCTGAATTGTTGAAAAAATTGTATGTAAACAGTTATAAACAAGTTTTCAAGATCTCTTTTAAATAAGCAATAAACTAATCCTTGTCATAGACAGATAGGCTCCCATGTCTCAGCTGTTTAAGAGCAAATTGCGTAAGACAGTGCCTGAAATACCTCAGTTTAAAAGCACCATCATTGTGTTCATGTGAAAATGAAAACAAAGACAACTAAATACTGAGGAGGCTGATCAGCACAGATAACACTAAAGTACACACAAAATAACCGAAGTCCCCAGTTCTTGGTAGCATTCCTATTTGGGTTGGGTTTTCAGAGAAAGCAATACCTATACCTGCCCACTCAACTCCTAGGTGCTCGTGCTGCAAATGTCCTAAATAGAACAAGTTTCAGTTGCTGTTCACAGAACCAGGAAATTAAATTATATGCAGAGAAGTCAGCCGTGAGTAACTTTTTCCCACTCTCAAGCTGAGAGCTAAACAAAAGGGCTCTAGACTACACATTTTTTGACCCAAGGAAAGAGGCCCCGGAAAAATATAAATTGCAACAACATATAAACTTGGAAAACCTGCTTGACTAATAGGAAAAAAAAGACATCCAGACAGTCATCCTGACCCAATCTAACTTTCAGCACTGCATGGTTGGTAAGACAGCCACTAGCAGCTGCCCCAGCTAGTAGCTGCACCCTGCTCCCAGCTTATCATTCTGGCCTGGATGTGTCCTGGTGAGCTGGGGGTTGGTGTTCAGGCACCATCAGTGTTCCTTCTCCAGGCAGCATCCTCAGCACTGGCCACCAGAGCAGCCATTGCCACTGCTGCCTACAAGCCATGGCTCTGCTGCCCACCCCAGGCACCAAAGTCCTGGCAGCTGTCATGGTTTGACACTGGCCAAACGCCAGGCACCCATGAAAGTCATTTGCTCACCCCTCTCTTGCTCTCAGCTGGGCAGAGGACAGGGAAAAAAAAAAAAAATAAGTGAAGGGCTCCTGAGTTGAGGACTGGGAGAAAACACTCTAAGGGCAAAATAGGCTCAAATTTAAAGGTATAAAGTAAATTTATTATCAACGCATTCAGATGAGGATAATGAGAAGTAAAATAAGCCTTTAAAACACCTTTTTTCCTCCCAGCCTCTCCCTCCTTCCCACTAACAGTGCAGGGAGACAGGGCCTGGGGGTTTTGGTTAGTTTGTCACTCAAGATCTTCTTCTGTTCACTCAGGGAGAGGTGCTATGCTGTGGTAAGCAGTCTTCCTGAAACTGTTGTGGTGTGGGTCACTTGTCCACAGGGTGCAGTCCTCTAAGGATAGGCTGCTCTAGTTTGGAAGCAAGGGCCCTGTCTCTTTATCTTTGGAAGCAGGGACTGCCTCTCTCTATTTGGGTCTCCCACTGGATCCCAGCTTTCTCTGGCATCTACCCACTGCGGTGTGAGCACTTTTCCACTCATCCGCTGTGAGTGGATCCCTGAATCCCCCATGGATTTCATGCACTACAGGGGGACTGTTTGTTTCACCATGGTTGTCACCACGGCTTGCAGAGGAATCTAGGTTCTGATGCTTGGAGCACCTCTTCTCCCTGTTTTTTTTCCACAGTTCTTGGTGCCGCCATGTTGTCGTCCCTCACACGTCCTCACTTCCTCCTCTTCTCTGACTAGATGAAAAACAGCTGCTTGTAGGTACCATTGCCAACAAGTTCCGCTAATTCAAAGATTCCTGCAGGATCCTGCAGCATTGAGAAGTTTATCTCATCCAGGTTCCATGTCAGGGAATCACTCACCATGCTTCAGCTACCAGCCAGGCGGGCCTAGCCGCCATACTGCGGGCAGTGTCAGCCGCTGTGGTGCTGGGGCTATTTAATGCTCTCCTCATGCAGGGCACCAGGAGGGAGAAGCCACCACCACTGCTGCTCTTCTGCCCGCGGTGTGGCTGGCTAGGGCAGGCAAAGCTCGCCCTGGGCTGCAGTGAGAGGCAGTGGCTGCAGCGGGGCATTGCTGCAGGCTGTGCTGGGATGGCCCCGGCAGTGGCACCTCGCCACTCCTGGGAAAAGCTGCACATGCTCCGATTTGATTTTCTTCTTAAATATGTCATCTCAGAGGCATTACTAACCTCTCTAATTGGGCCAGCAGCATGTCCATCTTCTGAGCCATCAGAGATCGGCTCTGTCAGACATGGTGGAAGCTTCTAGCAGCTTCTCACAGGAGCTACTTCTGTGGCCCTCCTCCGCTACCAAAAACCAGGCCTTGCCAAATCAATACAGCAGCCCATTCTCCTTTTTGCCTCCCCAGCCTCCTCAGCTGTCTGGGCACATTATAGACCCAAGGGTGCCACAAGTTTATTTTCTTAGAAGGTAAATGAATGGCAAACAGGATCCACATCTGATGCCTATAAGCAAAAGAAAGACATACTATTTATTTTATTTTATTTTATTTTATTTTATTTTATTTTATTTTATTTTATTTTATTTTATTTTATTTTATTTTATTTTATTTTATTTTTTCCCCACTCACTCTCCCATCTTGCTTGCTCATGGCTCTTTTATCTTAGGCATCAAAGCCTCATAGGCTTCTTCTCACACTTCTCTTGATCCTCTATCACTGAATACAAATTTAGTCCCACAGACCTTTTTGATAATGGGATAGCTGTAATCCAAAAGCTACAAACAGGTATCAACTCAGGTGCACCCTACTCTACTCAGCAGCTGGCACAGCTTTTCTGCTGGAGGGAAGAAGCCTGAGACAGGCTCATACACCTCATGAGTGGACCACCTTTCTGTGGTCTCTGGCCACTGGGATCTCGTGAGAAATGGCACAGTCAAACCTGCGAAGCTCACAAACACAGAAATATTTTTGTGTTTCAGTATATATATAATATATAAAAATATCAAGCAGTTTTCTCTACATGAGTGAGACTTCAAGGAGTAAATAGTAAGCTGTGTAAGCAGAGTAAACTGAAGGAATAACAAACTGTTCTTTGCTTCCAGTCACTTCAGGGAAAAATGGAAGACTGCAATGGGCATAAGGAGGAACCTGTGGACTCCTGCTGTCCAGGTACTTACACAAACTACATGAAGTCAAATCCACAGATATTATCAGTTTCCTTCATTTCAGCAGCAGAACTATCTGTGACAAGTTTTCTGGTTTCAACTCCGCCTGCTCCCCCAATTTATTTTTTTTTTAATGAAGAGTATTTGTGCCAAGACTGAAAAATGTGACAGATCTCTATCTCAAGTTCCAGAAGAGTGGAAACTTGATATTTATTGTATTACTGAAGAAACAGAATGTAAACTGTTGGGGAGGATGAAGTAGCTAGGCCTTGTAGAGATAATTTAATAGTAAAAGATTCTAAAACTATGAAACCCACAAGAGGGATAGAATTAAAAGCAAAGTTTGAGCTTTAAGCATGGACAGGAAGAAGGTGATTAAGCAGCTGAAAGGCCTTGGCTGGGTGGGTCAGTGACACCCCTGACAAGACAAAAGGATGAATGAAAGGCTGCGCCTTCTCAGGTATCAGAGATAAGGTGGGTTTCACAGGTTTTGGTATGTAGAGTAGTATTGTAATGTTGTAGCTCCCATAGGCTGTATGTAGATTCTGTAGGTTTTGTATCTAGAGGTGATTGGTTAATGTTCATTAGCATATTCACGATAGAAGGGGTTAAAATAGAATGTAACAGAGAGTTCGCCTCTTTTGCCTGCCTTCCCATGGACTCTGCACTGGATCCCTGGACCCCCTTCCCTAGTCAGGCTGCATTTCCACGACCAATAAACCACGTGTTCTAGAGGATCCTGATCTTCAGGTCATCTCTCTCGCCGGGCTACAAGCGTCTTTTCTAATAGTAAACAAGTAACTAAAGTCCACTGTCTGTCTGGGTAGGTCTGGAGTGCTCTTGCTAGCCAGTTTACTGCTGTGCACAGATTTTATACTATCCTTGTCAGCAGAATAGTCGAGCTGTTTCTGTGCTACATTGTCAGATGAACGTCTATTAGCTTGAGTCCATGTGGGCTCATTACCTTTGGCAAAAATCCCAATAATTTCTGAGTGTCTTATGTCACTACCTAGTGCTTACCTAAATCCAGGAAGGCTTATTAGCTCACTGCTCAACCTGGCAGCAGCATGCAGCATCTCCTGGATGTGAACCTTTGGGGTTACTGTGATAGCAGGATAAAGGAGCTATGGGCAACACAGCGATCAGTAGAGGAGATAAAGAAGGTAAGACACAGGAAGAGAACCTGTGTCTGCTTTTGTCTCACAATATTTAGTAGCTTCAGAAAGTGTTCTGCCAGTGGAACACAGTGGTGAGTATATGGGATGAAGATGCCCAGTGGCAGAGCTGGATCAGTTTAGCAGGGGCCCATTAGCTCTGGATCTGTGCCAGTCCACTGGACCCACGCTGACACAAGGAGAACACCTATGGCTCTCCCTCCTGCTCTCATGTCCCTCACTGTCCACAAAGCTTACTTGTTGTCTTGGGTTTGTTTGTTCTATTTTTCCATCTTTTGAAACCACTTAGGGAGATCTAGTGCAGGTGCCTTCTGATAATGGGCCAGCTGTTAAAACCAGGTGGGGCAGTGTTCTTTATCTCTCCCGCAACCTGTCCTCCTAGAGGATATCTTCTGCTAATGGGCCATTAAGGCTCACTACATGACTGAAAACGTTACATCATCCCATGGTGAGATGCTCCCCACAGTGGGGGGGGGGGGGGGGGGCGAGCCAACCATTCCGACCTGGACAAAAACTGAGACGTAGGACCACGAGGTATCTGGTTCCACCGGGTTCCCGGAAGAAGACCAGACCCATCTCGCCACCACTGGACCCTTTCTAGAGGATCATCTGTACTCCAAAAGAACCACATCTGCCACTCCAGGAGGACTTTCAACTGCTTCCAACACCCTGACCAACAGGGTGTCAGGTTGTAGTTCTGACTCTGTCAGGGTTTCTAGGATTTTTTTGTTTGTTTGTTTTCTTGGGTTTTTTTACTACTACATTTGCATTGTTAATATTCCTAGTATAGAACTGTTATTCCTATTCCCAAATCTTTGCCTGAAAACCCTTAACTGCAAAATTACAATAATTTGGAGGGAGGGGGTTTACATTCTCCATTCCAAGGGAAACTCCAGCTTTCCCTGGCAGACACCTGTCTTCCCAAACCAAGACAATTGTCAATGTGTAGGTCCTCATAAGTACTTAGAGGTGTTTTGATTCTGACATTGAGCCCAAGCTGATAAGGCTTTCTGAGACCCACAGCTGTCAGAAACACAGTCGATGCAAACAGTCAGATCCTGCAGAACTGTGACTCTGAGCCCCATGCTTCATTAAAGTGCTAATGCTAATAATAGATGAGCTTTTTCCTAAAAGCACTACAGGATGACCTCTAGGAGAAGGTCCAAGCCAGCTCTGCTCTTCCTTCCAATGTTGTATTCCCTTTGGCATCCCCTCCCTGTGAAACCCTACCTGCCCCTTGACTCTGACCTATGGCCTTTGGCCGTAGGTAACCCCGCCCCCTACCCTGAAATGCATAAAACCCCCTTTCCCTCCGGGGTTGGCCTCTTTCGCCTTGGGATCCCTTCTTGGAAATAAACCTTGGAACACATCTCAGGGTAAGAGCCTCTTTTGGTTTTATGTCCCTATCCTGAAGATTCCCCTCACCCTAACCTCCCTAAATCTGAGCTAGCAGCTGACCTCGGGGGGCAGAGGGAAGGGGAACACTTCATTCCTTCTCTTGGCATGTATTAGTACCCTTACCCAAAGACTGCACCACTTGTCTAAGCAGGAAGCATGAGGACACTTCCCATGCTACCAAGAAAACGGGGGTCAGGATTTTCAAAACCTGCACGAACTATATGCCTCACAGAATTGTCCCAGTTCTCCTCCTTTCCACCTGATATCACTGTAGCTTCACTGCTCCACTGACATCTCCAGTGTACAGTTCTGAAATGACCGACTTCACCCCTTCTTTCTGGGCACCATTTTTGTCTGTCCTGCAAGCCTGATAGGAATTTCTGCACCTGAGAGGTGTCAGAAACCCAGAGGTATCAAATCTACAGACACAGTTAAAGCGGTTCTTCTCTGTCCTGAGGACTTGGGGTGATTCTTGGGGGAAGGATTGTGAAAGACTCACATCCAGAACAGCACCAGGCTTCAACCTCTTCTCCACACTGAAACAAACAAAACCACCAAGGATATCTGACTCTTTGACCACTGTACACAGAATTACTGTTGTGCTGTTGATAATACCTATGTTTTCATGATAAATTCCTTGCTTTTAGGTTTACAGAGTGTGTCAACAGTGCAACTAATAAACAAGAGACAGAGATCAGGCATCAGATGAACTGAATGCACTCAAAAGTGAGAATGGTGTGTATCATATTGGATACCACAAAAACCACAGGAGAAATGTACTAAGGGAAAGACTGACGCACTTGTCACAGAAATACCCTACATATCTCTGTCTCTGTATTTCCATTCCTTCTGAGTATTAAGAAAGCCAGGATTCATTGACTTTGAACTTGGACAGAAAAATAAGCAGTGTGACTCATCAAAGAATTGGTTTGCCCTTTCTTGTGCAGTAGAGTTCTGTGTGAGCAAAGGAGATCCAGACAAAATGGGTAGAAAATGGGTAGAAAATAGGTAGAAATTCTGTATTCTGACATGATGTTGATTACTATCTAATTCTTGCTTAGCTAAATATTCCTTAGAGAATATATAAGCTATACCTAACTGAAATAAAAAGACACTTTTAAACTATGATTCTGCCAATAATTTATTGTAGTGACAGAAAATATTGATTTCGAGTGAGTATTGTAAATTTTAAACAAGTTTTATTGTGTCTTTTTCACAGAATCGTAAATCACAGCAGATCACAGAGAGTCTGAGGAGGGAAAATGACTTCTGGAAGTTGTCTGAGCCAAGCCCCCTAGTCAAGCAGGGTCATCCCAACACCATCACCTAGGACTATTTTCAGATGGCTCCTGAATACCTCTAAGGAGGTGCATGCCACAACTTCTCTGAGCTACCTGTGACAGTGCTCAGTCACCTTTACAGTTAAAAAGTGTTTCTTGATGTTTAGAGGGAACCTCTTGTCTTTCAGGTGGTGCCCATTGCCTCTGGTTCTTCCACTGGATGCCAATGAAGAGAGCCTGTTTATTCTTTGCAGCCCCCCCCCAATCAGGTAATTATATACGTTGATAAGATTCTCCCTTTTTCATATATATCTACATTTGTTGGCTATGGAATATGCTCTTTATTATCTAAATATAACCAAACAAACCAAATTGAAAAGCCGGCAAAGCTAACTTCAGAACTAAGTCCACAGAGCATGTATGAATGGGCATTAACTACCATCAAAATGGTGTGATGATGACCCATTTGACCTTTAAAAAATACTTGGTTATAACCCAAATGGTAGACTGAAAGAGAGTAAAGAACAGATTCAGAAAATGAATCTTCAGTGTATAGAAGTTCTGCTGGCAAGTGGCTTGTAGCAGATGCCTAGTTCTTCCTGCATAGCAGGAAAACTCTGCTTCCCATGGGACAAGCCCGAAACCCGAGATGAAGGAGGCCCAGCAGAGATGAAAAGCAACACAGTCGATGCCTCAAACCCTCTCCACTGGCTATGAGGACAGCGGAGAATGACTTCTGGAATGACACCACTTACATTCTTTCCACACTGTCTGTTGGGGCCGGACTAGAAGATAAGAGGGATGGGAAGGAGCAAAGCCCTAGCAGTGGGTGACTCAGAAACAACAGCATTCCAGTTGGCATGCAAGGGGGACTGAGGATACATCCTCTTTTCTTTGTCTCACTGCAGTGGGAAGAGACTTTCTTGGGACTGCTCACAGTCAGAGCAGAGGAACAGTCCACTCCTTTTCCTACACAAAAATCTGAGCCCTCTGTCCTTCCTCCACTGATGATCATAAGAAACGAGTCAGCTACTGGAAGGGGGAAGAGCTCTTTTCTACCAATGATTTCAGTTCCTACATGGCACAGGCTCTTGTGAAGGGTTTAAGAAAGACGGCACATGCCTTAGAGAAGAAACACCAGAACACAGAGGTTAGTTGAGGAGCAAGACACACTTAGAGACATTGGTAGCAGTCTGCAGGTTTCAATAGTTGGTTGAATAACATGTCTCTGCAATCTGCCCAGGGACAGATCTCATGCTGTAGCTACATTTCAAAAACAGGTGGTAAGAATGCGGAAGAAGTCCTACAGGTCTGCCTTTTGCAATGCACAGTGAGTATCTCCCACCCCTGCTTCCCTCTCCCAACATTATTAGTGAAGGTAATATTACCAGTGGCAGCATTGAGCCACAGTCTTTCTCCATACTGGGAAATGGAGCCTCGGAGGTGGAAAACTTCCAAATTGCTGCAGAACACTACCAGAAATCACCATTGCTTCATTTTTCCTTCCTGTTGAGACTTGTCATCCTCAAAGCTATGGGGAGTGCTATTGCACAAGGCTGGCAATCCTAAGGCAGGAAAATTTCCAGACTATGACAGCCACCACTGACACAAACTGCAAAGCTCTTCATTCAAATATGGGTAAGGGCATTCTAGTGCAGGTCCCCTACCCCAAACAGCTTTGCCAGGCTGTTTTAATTAATCTTGTCACTCTTTGGTGTATTAGCCCCTAATGTAAGGAATAAACAGGAATTAAGAAAAAGCAATGAACAGCTTGGGGCTGTCTAATTCTAAAGAAGTTGCTGTATCTTACCTTGAAGAGTCTTTTTTATGGAAAAAAGAAAACCATAGGCTATACTGAAAAGCTCTCCATAACCTTTGAAGAAAGAGAAATGACATACAGAATTGAGTTCTGGTTTGGGACAAACATTTACTTTGCCTTCTCTCCAAAGATTTGAATGTAGCAAAAAAAGATTTTTTAGGAGTCTGCTAAGTATCCATTGGGTAACTTTATAAGGCTTTATTAAAGATAGATATCGAGCACTTTATTTCTGTATTGATTAGGTTTTTGCAATCTTTGTGTTCGCCAGCCCACATTTCCTCCAGGAAAACTTAAGCTGCTTTGCTACTCACATCTTACCTACCTTTCCACTGAAAAAATGAGCCATGCTGGACAAGCATCGACCTATCTTGGTCTGGCCATGAGGGAGTGCTGGTTTCACGTAAAAGGTTAGTAGTGAACAGAAGCAAAGCCTAGTTTTAAACACAAGACCCCTGAAAAGTGAACCTTTTGGTAGGTCAGCAAGAAGGATGAGAGTTGTAGAAATAATGATGCCTCGAAAAAGACAGGAGGCTGGGTTTTTTTCTGGTTTTCTCTCTCTTCTAGGAGAAACTTAAGTCCTACATTAGGACTTGGAATGGAATAGTGATTACTTGTTACTTGTCTTTACTGAGAAAAGGACCAGAATGAATGGACTTACTTTGAGGAAAACAATAATGGGAAAGCTTTTAATAGGTTATTGAAGCACTAAAACAGGATGAAAAAGGAATTTCTAAAACCATGCTATCAGTCTGTCATCTGCCCATGACCTGCATACAACTCACAGTGTCTTGGTGCAGAGATGTGGCCTAGAGAGGATAATTAAATTTAATCTCATTAAAACTGTGCACCTCACCTATAGAGAGTGGATGGGCCCTTCCACAACAGATGTAGTGATTAAGGATGGCCTTAAAGGAAACAGCTCTACTTGCTTGTCCCCTGAACAGCTTTCATCATTTCTTCCCAACTCATTCTCCCTTACTCTTCTCCAAGATTTCACTGCTTTAATTCTTCTCTTCCCTGCCCACCCAGAAAAGAAGATGGATGATGAATTGTAAGAACAGCAGGTACTCTCTGCAGGGAGAAGTAATGCATGCTATGGAGCAGGACTTCAGGAGGCAGCTGCACACTTCCATCTGCAGCAGAGGAGGTTCGAGTGTGAAACAAAGCCGTCTCCTCACCGACGTTCACTGCTGAGCAAAACAAGCACGACACATGGAACGACACAGTCACAGATTGCTCTTTTCAGAGCTGTAGAGTATTCCCACTTCTGTGTTTGAGGCTTTGGTAGTTATGTGACAACTGCATCTGCCTCTCCACCACAGATTATGATTTCCCAGAAAAAGGAATGCACAGGAAAGAGGACATGGGCTAGTTTCCTTTCCATGGTCAGTTAATACTGGAAGAAAAGGAGACAAGGAGTGCCTCCCTTTCCTAGCTGGAGTACCTGTAGAGGAACAACTGGTAGATGGGTAGAAGGTGGACCAGATTCTACTTTCAGTAGTGGGTAAAAAGTTGCTTAGGAGACCGGAGTTCTCTCCAATGAGTTCTACTACTTTCCATTACAAACCAAACTATTAGATAAACTCCTACCTGAAATTTTTTCCCCAAATAAAAAGAATGGAAGTTCAGTAACACAGCATAACCACCCTTGTCATCCAATCAATTTTAAGTGACCCAGACTGGTTGTCTGTGCTGAATAGAGGCCTCATTGCCTTCTTCTCTACTGATTTTTCCCCTTATGACTCTACATTATTCCCATGGAGCTTTGATCACCGTGATGACTGTTCTTAACAGAACATACATGTTCAACCACTGTGATCAACACCAACCTTTTACTCCAACATAAGTTAAGTCCACATCAAGTAGGGTGTTTGAAGTAGGCCAGGTAAACTAAGCCGAAGTTTATTAAGTTTTGTTTTGCATGCTGATCTGGACAACATCATGATGAATAGGAAGATTCACTTACGAAACACCAGCCAAGGAGGAGAAAGAGGAAACCAACCTTTTGAAAAACAGCATCAGGAAGTAAACAAGACCCACAATGACACTTATGGCATCTGTATAACCCTGAAGCTGTGCAACAATGGCTTCCTCAAGAAACGTGGCGCTCCTACTTCCAAGAACTTCCCAGTCAGTTAGTTCCCTGCAGGCAAGAGTCAGCCCAATAACTTTGGTCAAACACGTGAGCTCCCTGTACCTGCTAAGCCATCTGCTACCCCATCACACAGACAACTTCAACCTTCTCCTTTACAGTACCCAGTGCTCAGAAGCCATTACCAGATGAGTCAGACTAGATCTAAGGCTAGATAACAAAAGCTAGAGTTACTCCATAGAAGACACATCTATACTTTTATGTCTAGAGAGCTCTTCAATTTTTCCCCTCTACTCTGTTACCAGTGAGGTCACACAGTGTATCCAGTTTATCTTGCAAAATCTACGTGTCCTGTTTTTCAAAGGAAAGCTCTATGAACAAGTGTGAGAAAAATGGCAAGACCTCATGTAAGTTGCAATGAACCCAATAAAAAATTCAAAGTTTTCCTCTCATCCTGTTTTCACAGGATTGCAGAAAGTTAAAAACCCGACAACCCCCAAAACAAACAAGCAAAACCAAAAACCCCAAACCCAAAACAAAACAAAAACCCATCACAAAAGCGAACATAACTGCCTCTTTTTTTAACTGAATTTTCCCTTTTTCATATTCACTAGTAGCTGCTTATCTCAAAATACAGCATTTTCTCTGGCAATAGGAGACATTTTAGCGTGCCTAGCTTCGTCTGCTGTCTGAACACACTTGACATCAAGTACTGTGTTGTGGTACAGCACTGCCACCCATGGCACCAGCAACTTGTCTGCAGTACAACCTCAAGAGGGAGACTTACCTCAACTACTAACCTAAACCACTTGTGCCTTCTCTATTTTTCTTAGCCAAACTTAGAAGTTTTCAACATCCATTTGGGGTCTTCTGACACAAACCAAAGCAAACTAAAAGGGAGGTTACCATTTTAAACCATGCTTAGCATTTTATCACATTTGAGGAGAGATAGGTTTCCCACCAGCATCCTATGTGATACCACCTTCAAGACTGGAATACAAATCTAAGTCCTACAAATATCCTGCTAGATTTAATTTCAGTTCTTTTCATGAATACTAAAGCATTTCTATTGAACACAGCATGCTAAAAACATCAGGTTAAAGCTTGCTAGTAGACACTCAGCTGGCTACAAGGCTACAGCTGCAACAGCATTTCAGAGAGCACCCCATTTTACTGCACATTTCTGGTCACTTGCATTAGTACCAAAAAAAGACATCACTCCACAGCAGTCATCACAACTGAAGCTCTGGTAGAGCATAAAGGGCTACACGTGACCATACAAAAACTGTGTGCTTTAATTACATTTGGTGGAAAACTTCATCACCTAATGACTTAATAAACCCAACTATTAGACAAACTCCCACCTCAAATTATTTCCCTGAATCCTAAAGGGAAGTAGTACTCTCAAATGTGGGGGAGACCCACTGATTTTCTACCACCTTTCTCTCAAGAATTACTTTCGAAATTTAAAACTTTCAAGGCATGTGTCTTGGGTTATGGAACCAAAAATGTGTATTCTATTTCATCTGTTGAAAACAGTTGGGGAGATGTTCTTTATCTCTTATAACTCTGGGGGGAGGGGGCAGATGCCTTCTGATAATGGGCCAGCTGTTAAAACCAGGTGGGGCAGTGTTTCTTATTTCTTTCACCGCTGTCCTCCCTCCAGGGGGATATTTTCTGCTGATGGGCCATTAAGGCTCACTTAAGGGCACAACATATTCTATCATCCCCACTGTGAGATGCTCCACCCAGTGGGAGGAGCCAACCATTCCTACCTAGATAAAAACTGAGGCATAGGAACACAAGATACCTGGTTCCACCAGATTCCCCGAGGAAGACTGGACCCTTGTCACCATCACTGGACCCTTTTCTACAGGATCATCTCTACTTCACCAGAACCACATCTGCCACTCCAGGAGGACTTACTTCTGGACTGCTTCCAACACCCTGACCAACAGGGTGTCAGGTTGTAGCTCTGACTCTGTCAGGGTTTTCTAGGATTGTTGTTTGTTTGCTTGCTTGTTTGTTTTGGTTTGGTTTTCCTACTACGTTTGTATTCTTAATATTCCTAGTAAAGAACTGTTATTCCTATTCCCAAATCTTGCCTGAAAAGCCTTAATTGCAAAATTATAATTTGGAGGGGGTGAGGGGTTTACATTCTCCATTCTAAGGGAAACTCCAGCTTTCCCTGGCAGACACCTGCCTTTCCAAAGACAGCATGTTATGAAATCCATACTAGATTAAGGACAAAGGTAAGATTCAGGAATGCACCATTGAGAAGGGCTATTCCTTCTAAAACCTCCTGGCTTTTAAGTTGACTTGCTTGTATCACAGCACCCTTTTTGTAAAAGAGTAGGGCTGTGGGAAACACTAAAAGCAAAAAAGGATTTTTAGGAGCTAAAAAAGCAGGCCTTGAACAGAAAAAGCTGAGATCTCAGAATCTGCAGCAACTGAGAAAAGTTTGGAACTAGGAAAGATACAATAGTATATAATAGTATAGCAAACAAGTACATGGAAAACAAAGGCTGAGTTTTTAGGTTTGGCTTGAATAAGTTATAATACTGCAGAAAATATATGCTTGACAAGATAGTAGAAGGTCTTAAGCTTAATAAGGGTATTGTGCATTGTTAATAGAGAAGCATACAAATGACTATTGTTTGAAATGAGTGTACGTGTGCTATAATTGATTGGTTAAAACAATTGTCTGTTTTAGTAATGTACTGTTGGCTAAAAAGTCCTTAAGATGCTTTGTAACAGAGAAATTGGGGCTACTGTGGGCTGCTGGGGTGGCTGCTGCTGCTGGCTGCTACATGGGTGCTGTGAGCTGCTGCTTTGCCTTTACTTCTGTGATGAGACTGATGCTTCATTAAAGAGAATAACTACCACAGCAGTCCGGTCCAGCTCCTGCCCACACCGTCACATAGGGTGAAAAAGTTTTAAGCACTCCTAGATTCCACTGATCAAATGAAAACGGGAAGGAAAGAAGGAAAGAAGGAAAGAGCAATTCAGACACAGCAGCATATGTAGTATTCCACTTTTTAGTTCAATTCAGCCATGTACAACAAACCATCAAATGGCATATTTCCTGTTCAAGTAACTGGTGACATGACACAACGTAAATTAATTATAAATAATTATCAGTCAAAAAATAGAATTCTCAAATAGAATTGCACAAATTACTGTACTGAAATTTCTAGGAGCATATTTTCTCCAAAGGTTCCACAGAATAGCATTACAACTAGAACAAATATTTAAGCCAACATTGTTCACTGTCGCTCAGTAACTATACCTGTCCTTAGAAGTTACAAGAATGTGAATAACATTATGTTGGGGGTTAGGTTTGTTCCTTATTACTTAGAGAATTATTCCCCATAAAGTTGCTAGGAGACTAACTACTGGGTGCTTACGGGTGCTTGACCAAAACAAAGGGGTGGCCAGAAGTCAGGAGGGGAAGATAACCGAGTTTTGGGGCAGGTAAAGGGCAGGGCTGGGGGCAGCTGCTCTCTCTTGCTCTCGGCATGGCAGAGAGGACGGGAGGCTGCTGCTGGCTGCGGGAGGAGCTCATTGTCCCACCGGGTCCGGTGCTGAGGAATCCGTCACCGTCTGCTCGTGTGCCCCGAGCTCTGAGCTGCCTCCCCCTGCCCTGCTGGGGCTGGGCCGGCCCTGTCCCTTCGGCCCCGCTTGGAGGCTTCTTGCTGCTCTCTGGCCCCGCACTGCCCGGCCCTGCCGGGACATCCCCGCCTTTCCTGCCACCACCAGCGCAGCTCCTGATCCCATCCATCCACCAGCCCGGGATTTTCCACCCTTCCAGCTTGTGCACTCGGAGTCCAAGAGATCAGACCCCCACCCCGGCCTTGGTAAAACAAAGCCCCACGAGGTTTCCTGGTTCTGTTTATTATTAATGCTGTAGTAGTTGTTGCTTGTTTGCTTTGTTATACATACCAGTAAAGAACTGTTATTCCTGTCCCCATAGCTCTGCCTGAAAGCCCCTTTAATTTCCTAAATTATAATAATTTGGAGGGAGCGCATTTGAACTCTCCATTGCTAGGGAGGCCCTGTCCCTCCCTAGCAGATACCTGTCTTTCAAACCAAGACATATTAGCAGATCATGCTGGAGCAGGAGAGGAAGAGGGAAATGGGATGCACCCTGTCATTTTACCTATTAGTCAGAAATCTGTTTCTCTTAGTTTAATTGCTTAAAACACATGAAAGGCACAAGTTGGTGTGACAGTATTATCATTACTTACCATGATTGTTTTTAGTATTAGCTTCTTTCACTAAGAACCTAAAACAAAACCAGAGTTTGCATGTGACTTTCTGTCCTCAAATATATAGGATGAGCCTCTCAAGAGCAGAGGTAAAGAACAACATAAACAAAAGTTCTGAAAGTTCAGAACTATCATCAGGTTTACAAAATGAGCATTATTATGTGCTTCTCACCATTAGTATAAATATGTGACCATAGTATAATGTTCTGCATCACCAACCAATTTTTATATATATGCCTTTTTGCCAAGCAATGGTTAACTGTAAAAGGAAGTGGATTCAGTTTCCAGACATACATACCAAAATGTTTAAGACGTCTTGAACCTTTTACTCCCAAGCCAGGAAAATTAATCTGCACATCTGGACACTCAAAAGCAAGCAAAGGCTTTCAATTTGCAAAAAGTGTCATTTAGAGGAGGTTTAAAGAGACTTCTTGAGGAAAGACAGTGCAAGACGACTAACAGAATCCTGGTGAATGGTAGATGAGCCTCCCACACCACAGTGACTCTGGCAAAAATCCTGATGTAGGCCTCCAGCTCCTATGAAAGACAGAGGGAGCCAAATACTACCTCTTGTCCCATTATGCCCCTGTCTAAGAATCCAGCACTAAATCCAGCTGCTGCCCAAGGTGATCTCTTGCCTCAGAAGGATATGCAAACCTGCTCTATCCATAGGGGCAATCACAGGTGTGTAGTCAAGGACTGGCTAGCCATCAGTAAAGGGCTTCTCTTCTGCAGCTGCCTCTTGCTTCAAGGTATGGCCTCACCTGTTGTTTCATGGGAAGAAAGGGAGGAGTGGAGGGAGAAGTGTGAAGTATGTTATCACTCTTAGGGTCAAAGTGAACGGATGGTACTGCTCCACCGTGATGTTGTGCTATGGCCAAGCTGCACAATCTAGGAGTCAAGAGGCACACACTGGCAAATCCTTCTGGAGTTTATCAGCTGGTCCTGCTCATCACACACAACAGATGCCTGCCACTGGGATAAAGTGATGATGCAGACTATCCTGTACGGACACATAAACTGGTACCCTTGGTGGAATTGACAGTGTCATGCTTGTTTAAGGCTGCAGATGTGACATTACAGCATAGAATGACGATCAAGGGTTTGAAAGTGGCCAACAACACCACTTGAGGCGAACAGCACTCTTGGCAAGACTCCTGTCATCTCTTCCAGCTCTGAAATTGGACAGGATTGTTGGCGTGGTACATTCATTCAGATCCACACTTTTAGGCATGGCCAACAGAGGAGATGTTGATGACAGGCAACAAGTGCCAAGAAACAAGATTGATGATTTTTCCTGAAAGAGTGCACCAGATAGCTGACGCCTGACAAGACTTTGCAGAAATGGGAGATGGCACACTATCCTCCTGCTCCAACATCAGCCAGCTTCCTTCCCCTGAGAACACTTGTCCTGTCGGCAACATTTCAGAGAAGATAGTAAAAACTGCTCTCTGCCTGGGGTTGGTATGCTGATTTCAAAGCTCAAATGTGCCAGAAGAATTTCTTTAGGATTCCCTAAGGAAAAGACTATATGTTCCTTACTTCACTCTGTTTTATTACTGGAATATCAGAATTAGCACCCTAGTGAAAATGACTGAATGCGATCACTTGCACATTCTTCTGCATATGCCATCTCAGTCTGTTTTTATTCTGGTTTGTCTCCTTTATTTCTGGAGAGTAAAAGTTCTGCCTTCTTACAAGCTTAGAAAAAAGACAGCAATACCCACCCCTAGCTCTAGTGGTGAGTATCTGGGAAAGCAAGGGACAAACCCAGAGTGGCCAGAGCTGGAGAAATAAGAGTAAAGGTCTAATGCCATGGAGTTCAGCTGACCTACCACACCAAAACTTTAGCACTTCATTGCCTTTGAGATAATTTCAGATACTCAACATGAGACCTGTTGGTACTATGCATTTTGTATTTACGAAGGATGCCAAAATTCATCCCTGATATCTAAAGTGTCCACCAAGGAGTTAAGGCAATTCCATAATTAATTGTATTAAGTGTTTTTTATAATTAACCATAAAATCTAGAAGTATTTAATATCTAAAGGCAAGAACTACCTTATTCCCCTTCCCCCCCCCAATCAATTAAATCAGTCCCTGTAGCATTGCATCTCCCCTATATTAGCTTTCTAGCCATTGTTTCTCCTGCAGGACTGCATACCTGGTTTTCATGGGCCATCTCAACACACCATCAATCTCATCACAGAAACACCCAAGAGCAGAGCACTGCACAGGCTAAGGATTTGTTTTCTACAAAACACATTTTGGATCACAAAGGAAATCACGAAAAGTTTCTGAGTTTTCAGTATGTACCATTTCAGAGCATTTCTTGATAGTGCAATTATCAATCACTATCTCAAATCTCCTATAAATCACAGTGGAGAAGATGGCAAAGGAACAGTGAAATAATGCTTTGGCTGTATTTGTTCCACGGAGCCTTGTGCTGCCAAACACCAACTTTGCACCTGTTCCTGAAATGTACCTGCTGAAATGTACCTGAGATAAAGAAAGACCGAACTTCTGGTTTGAATGAGGAAAGGGAGGCATTTGGGACAAACTGCAAGATTTTTCAAAAGTGTCTCTGAAGTAAGGAAAAGGTAAAAGAGGAGACATGGAATGAAAGGCCAAGGATGGCAGCAGAGGAAGGTGAAAGTATTAAATTTGCCAGATGGCCTGGCAGAAGAGGGACTCGAGATGGTGGAATGGTATGTTAAAAAGGCCAGTTGATAGAGAGGTAACATGGCATATAACAAAGCTGAACAGCCAGACCCCGTGAGAACAGGCGTAAAGCCCCAAACAACTCGCTTGATGAGGTCTTTGACAGGTCTCAAGGTTGTTCTGAGTTAGACACATGGGAGAAATACTGACAAGATATCTTCAAGAGACCAAACAACCAAAAAGAGTTTACTGGCAGCTTTAGAAAATCCGAGAAACCTTGGCAAATGTTTAGTGCAACCTTCAATTAACATACAACACCTCTCGAAGAGTTAACTTGGCCCATTCAATTAAAGAACTCTAAGCCCATTCAGGTTTAAGTTATTCAAAAGTTTCAAGAAGAGGGAATTAAAAGAGTAAGAAAGAGAAAGAAAGAAAAAAAAAAAAAACAAAACCAAAAACAAAACAGAAAATCGACATACAGCTACCAGCTCCAGGATTCCAGCAGTGTTCTGATAGAAATTCCAAGAGGAGGTAGGGTCAAGATGTGTGATTACTTCATGTTTAGCCTTAAATACCCATTGGCCTTCCTATCTGCTTCCTATCCTCTAAGCTACAGTATTCCCAAACCTGATTTCTATCAGCATATAAACGTTTAAACCACTATCAGATTGTTGTGGTTTAACCCCAGCTGGCAGCTAAGTCCCACACAGCTGCTCACTCACTCCCTGCACCCAGGATGATGGGGAAGAGAATGAGAAAGAAGCATAACACTTGTGAGTTAAGAACAGTTTGATAAGTGAAACAAAAACCCAGACAAAACAGTAATACTAACGATGATAATAGTAATAATATAAATAATGAGACAGAGAGAGAGAGAAAAACAAACCCCAAGAAAGACAAGAATTTCAAGAATTGACAAACACCTGTCTCAATTCTCCCCTTCTTGAGAGAGCAAAGTGCTTTTAAATCTAAAAATTGGGTTGCCATCCTCTTACAATAACCCTGAGGAATGTAGTCTATTCCAGTAACTTCATTTTGTTCATAATATTATCTCAGCTTCTCCCTTTTCCTTAATTTGAGCTTTTACTGTTAGCACAGTGCATAATATCTTGGTAACACTGGTATTTTAGGAACAAAGTCATGCCCATGAAATACCTACAACCAAACTATTTTCTGGGGGAAAATGAGAGTGTATAGTACTCCCCACCAAGATTTATATTTTATGGTAGGATAGGCAAGAAGCTGTTGATCGTGCAGAGCTCTCATTCAGTTGTAAAATCCCTCTATTTCTCAAAATCCTCCATGAGGAACCTGGTAGGTCCAGGTGCTCAAACTGAACATCAAATTACAGTTTACAATAGTCAACTTTCAAATTCAATGAAAATACAAGAATGTCCCTATGTCTACCTTCCCCTTTGTCACCATATGCATGCACAATTTGCAAGTGCTGTTCTGACAGTTTGAAATTCATAAGGACATCCAGAGCATGAGCAAACAATTGCTCTACATCTGTCTTCCACAACATAAGTCAGCTGTGCCCTATCCTTGGTTTACGGGCAGCTGCCCTTTGGGAAGGGGTGGTTCAAGGCTGCTCCAAGTATCTCAGGAAGCTCTCCACAGAAGAACTGAGAGCTAAGGATATCTCTGACCAGCACCACCTTTTTATTCATCCACATCACAGCCTGGCACTTATTCCCATATCACTCTGCTTCATATAACGGAGGCTCCTTTAGGAAACAGCCTCATTTGCCCTTCTCAGGTAGGCTCTTGTTGAGGGCTGTAGAGAAGGAGCAGGTTAGGAGAGGCAGAGAATCAGTGGAGGAGCACTGAGATCAGTTCTTGCCAGCCACACTCACTCCTTATGTTTGCACTGTCCAAGTGAGATACGTGCAGGGATGAGATGCACTGGTGTAGCTTCATATCAGATCCATGAGCTTTTGCCTCATAGAAGAAATACTCTCTATCTTATACAGGACTCAGAAAAAGATCAGGATGATTCCCCTCTTCAGTGTGGTTGGTTTTGTCCCCTTTGATTTGAGCTTAGCCTCTTTAGCTGTCCTAATCCTCTACTGGAAAAGCTCCAGAAGAGTCTGATGAATGTGCAATTCCCACTTTATCAGTCAATGCACCAGAGAGAGGAAGGCAGCAGGCAATTTTCTGAAGAGAATATGGTTACCATACTGTCATAACTCAGAGCCCAAGGTCAAAGGAAGAAGCATTTGGTGCTCCTCTGTTATTGCATCTCTCAGGATGAAACATTTTGGACGCTTACCAGAGGAAGTGCTACACACTGTCATGAAAGCTCATGGGCTGTGCAATGCATCACATTCTTCATATATGTGTCAACAAAATTTTTCTCAACTCTGAGCCCTCTATTGCTATTAACAAAATCCACTGTACTAATGCAGTGATACTTCCACTGTACCTAAATCCAATGTTTCATAACAACTTTACTGACAGCATGGCTTTTAATCCAGTTACAGGTCTGCGTAGCAAGGATGGTTACTATTCACTGGAGTACATTATTAAAAATACTTATTTATAATAATATATATTTTCTAAGTGTGTTTTTCTTTGGGCTTAAAAATCTAGGTTTCAAGTTGCATGCACCCCAAATTTCTGTAACAATGTGGAAAGAAATCATACTAGTGTCTTTCAAGTTAGACATCTGTTTTGTGGCCACGCTGGGTCTTAAATCAATTTGGTTATAAAAACAAATACTCTTTACAGTATTAAAATAAAAGAATGGGGATGACTTATTGCTTGTTTTTAGCAACTGACTTGTCTGAGGAAAGATTGACCATGTGGAAGGAACTGACTTAAAAATTCACTGACATGATGCAGTTATTTATTGATTTTTTATAAGCAATAATGACTTGTAAGGGCTCTGCTCTGCCTGTTGTTTTAGCACTGTCTTTTAATAAGGAAATCAAGTCTGTTTAACTGACTGTATAATTTCTTACAATGGATGAATAATATGACAAAGCGTAATTGGTATCTCATAATTTGTTCTTATAAATATTTTCTTATAATTTTCTTTCTGCTTACTTCCATTGAGAAAACAGAGTTTAGATTTCTAAACAATTTTTTTTTTTTTTTCTCCAGTCTCTACATGACTGAATTAAATGTTTTCCCTTGCATTTTACTGCAATTCACAGCTTCATAGGGTCTTCTATGTAAGATAGGTCAGGGGAATTGGTTGAAACAGAACTGGAGCACACAGAAGCCAGAGAAGGATGAAAGAAATACCTTGTTATAAGCACTCATCCTTCTTTTGAGCTCTTAAACACTTTGTTTTTCATCTCCTTTTCTCTGGTGGCTTACAGAGGTGCTTCTGTGCTCCGGGCACCCACTTACACTTTCTGTGCTTTGACACCAGGTTTTACCCCCACTAAAGTCAACTTTCCCCTTGGCAGGGAAGTGAAGACAAAAGTGAGTGATTTTCAATTCCAAGGTCACTGTCACTTCCAGAATGATGCTGAGACCTCAGCTCACTGCTGCTCCAGGCACCAGTGAGCAGCAGTTTCAGCCTTTTTTTGCCCCAAGGCTTCCAGACAGGTTTCTCACCTAGCAAGCAGTAAAGCGGTGGTCCCTGCATGAAGGCAGCAGCAGCACAGCAACCAAAGTTCTCTTCTTCTCTCTGCAGCATTCAGAAGCCTGCAAGGAAACATCAGCCTTACCAACCTGCTGCCTTCTAAGGAGTGGTAAATACAAGCAGAAGTAGCTCAGGCAATGAAATTTTTGTTGCTATGTAACGCACTCGGCTGAGGTTAATAAAGACAATCCTTAGACATATCTAAGTTTGAAGAGGTACCCAATGCCAGCTAAGCACAACATGGAATTAAAAAAAAAAAAAAAAAAAAAAGCCAACAAAATACCCCCAAATCTAAACAAAATACTTGGTCATGAAGATTTTTTTTTTAGCTCTGATTTCACTTCTTCTGCATTTATTATGATCAGTTGATTAAATTGGGGGCTAAATCCAGAGTGATGACAGCTTGCAGTTTAACAAGAATGTTATCCAAACATCTCATATGCCTTTTTTCCCTCCTTGAAATAGCATAGTTCTGAAACACTATTCAAAGAAAGTAAGTTAATTTGAAATAGTTTGAAATTGCTAGCTTTGGCAATCTGGAGACTCAGTGTATTTCAATCACTTTGTACTTTCAGAGTTTATAAAAGCAGTATGGAAGGAATAAGAAGCAACCAGTGCTGCTTCATGAGGAAATGCTTGTGTTTATGAGAATATTAAGAATGTCTGTCTCTTTCTTCAAATACCGTGTGCCAGTTAAAGGATCAAAAAGAAAACTACATTGGCTTCCAGCTCTTTGCTAGTTCCCTGTACACAATCACCTTCCTTCCCAATAGTTTAAAAATAAGGGGGAATATTAAAAAAAATAAGCAAAAGGACACAGATGAAAAACTGGTCGGAGTCAAAAAGCTGCAACACTAGAGATAAAATGGATGTTCTGGTGCTTGAAATTCTGACCATAAGAAGACAGATGAAGATTGGAGTTGATAATTATCTTCCAGAAATCAAATGGGGTTATATGAGAAATTGATGGCATGTGGTCTTGAAAATGAAGGTGTGGATGAGTTTAAGTTCAGTGTTCAAATCAGCCTTTTGAATGAACATATATTTTCAAGTATATTTTCAAGTTTGGGAGAAAGAAGACTGGTATTTCAAAGATGCCTGTCTTGAAACTGCATTCAGGAAAATTTTAGTAAGTGGGTGAAGCAGCTACAGTCTATAACTGGTGTTATAGACTACCAGTGAGTCTCATGAATGGTCACAGACTGGGGGCTTGCCTTAATAACTCCTCTACATTCCTTGCAGGAAGGAGCAAAGGAGGAGTAAGTAGAGCATTGTCCCGCTGCATCTATGGTGAGTGATGGAACTTACTGTTCCATTTACAGTTCCATTTTAAAAATAGATGCTGGGCAAGTAAGCAATTAAAATTCAAGAAGGAAAACAGAAGTATCTGGCAGCCGTTCAGTAAGCCTAACTTGTATAAAAATGATCTGCACATAGCTGGTATAAGTATAAACAGTCAGCAGAACGAGATTATGAAAAACAATTCTTGCCTGGCAAAGTGTAATTACTTTTAGCAAAATGTAAAATCCAGGGAAGGAAGATAACACAGCACAAACATTCTCTCTGTAGGCTTGGTCATTCAGCTTTCCATGGAATGAGCTCCCATAAAGCATCTGAACCATCGTCTTTGGACATATCAATGCAGGCAGGCGCAAGTGTCCAAACTCCAAGGTGCACATATGCTAGCTTGGGGCCCCAACCCCAGTCAAACAAGCTCAGGAAGAGATTTGTTAGAGCAACCTGAATACCATGTGGTGACACCATTTCTAATTTAAAGCTGGCTCATGTCTGGTCAATGATCTCTGATGTGTCTTCACACACAAAGACACCTCCTAGCTCGTTCGCTCTCCTCTGCGGCCCTGAGTTCACCAGGAGGATCGATGAACAATAGCAGTCCCATGACTGTCTCACCATTATCCAGCACTTTTTGGGTTCCACCCCTCCACCCCCCAATTCTCTTCTGGGTAAATCACTCCCTGTCAATGGCCTGGCAGCAGAAGAACCATTGTTCCATCTAGTGAAGAGCTATTCAGTGTTGATGGCCTTTGATTTCTCTTTCCAAACATAGGCCTTAACTCTGCCAGATAGGATTTTGCTGGTACGGTTATGCTGGCAAATCCTCCTAACTTAAGCACAGTCTGTAGTCCCCAAAGATTTATTGTGGCCCAAGCAGTCAAACTTACATTCAATCCCATGAAAACAATAAGTGCAGACAATACCAAAAACCACTCAGTGAAGTCCGATATAAAATATATACACTAATTTACAGCGAAGGTTGCAATCGTAAACAGCATTTGGAGGAAAAGTAAGTAATGACATTCACAGTTTGGCACAGACACGCTGCCAGTGTGTCACATCCTGATGGATTGGGGATATGTCTGTGTCAAACTATGAATTCCATTTTTGCTTTCTGAATGCCATTTACAATTGCAACTGTCCATGTGGATTATTGCATCTATTTTTATAGCCAAGGCTCCGTCTGGGAAGATATAACAGAGCAATCAACAACACTGACTGGTTCTATTTTGCTGGAACAATAGTGTTCCTGTGAACTGGGCTCTTCCATCTTTTTGCACAGGACAGGAGGCCTGGGGTCTGGGCTTCCCCTCATCTTGAACAACATGGGCAATGGACAGATAGAAGTTTATTTTGCGGGTCCATTTGTCAAAATGCAGTTTCCCTGCTAAAACCAAGACATGAGCAGTCAAGCCAAAAACTTAATAGTGATCCTGAGGTCAGGCGGTAGGGCACTCCAGAGAGACAGCTCTGAAGAGCTGGAAAAGCTGGGAAGCCATAAGAGAGTGGTCATGGGGACTGACCATTGAGCTGGGGCCACCCTCCTCACCTGCTGTCCAGGGTGAGAGAGGAGAAGGCTCAAGTAGTCTCCGGTACTCCTGTTCCTCTCCTTCCCAGTAAGTTAGTGCTCAGGCACTGCATTTTTGTTCAGTCTGTACCACAAGAAACTTGAGAGTAGAGCTTCATACGGATGAAACATCTATTAGGTCATTCAGACTAGATGAAAAGAAGAGAGTGTTTTACCGTGAGGGTTGTGAAACCTTGGAACATATCATCCAGAGAGGTGGTAGATGCTCCATCCATGGAAATGTTCAAGGTCCATTTGGATGAGCAACCTGATCGAGCTGAAGATGCTCCTGCCATTTGCAGGTGGGTTGGACTAATGATCTGTGAAAACCCTTCCAGCCCAGACTATTTTATCATTAGCAAAAGAAGAATTCTTCGCTTTCCTACATTGCACGTATAGGACAGAAAATATATTTCCCCCCCTATATTCCTGCCATCTATACCTTGGTAATTGACCTTTCCCGGAGGACTGCCTGTGGATATAGATCACAGACAGCTGAGGCACGGTGTCTGGGATGAAGGCAGGGGGTGCAGTGCACTGCTGTCTGATGGGTGGTACCTGCCATTGCATCTTCGTCTGAGGGGACACCTCAGCAGTCCAGGTCTGAGGAGCAGCAGTTTGTCCCCACAGCAACCAGCCCCAGAAGTCTGCTGGGGGTTCAAAGTTTGGATCTCCTCTCCCAGGACTGGCACCTCACCAAGGAGAGGACTGCTTTTCACTTTGTTACTTTGAATTTTCTGCATCAGCCTGCTCCGGTTTCATCTGCCCTCTCCTTAAGCCTCCCATACGAGCGCCACTTTAGGTACTTGCCGCACTCCAGCGCCTAACACCGCGCGCAGAAGGCCTCCGCTTGACAGGGATCCCTTGCTGCTTCCAGCACAAAACAGTGATCCGTCGGCAAAGCGTTCTGGGGAAATAAAGCAAACACTGATAGTTCAAGAAATTATCCCAGCTGCTAATCGGCTTCCATGAGAGGCCGGTAAGCGCGGTGCTGTGCTGAAGGCATCGGTGATGCCGAGGGAGCTGTGCTGATGCCGCGGGAACCGCGCAAGACGACAAGCGCAGCGACCCCGGGGCCGTGCGGAGCGGCAGCCGCGGGGCAGAGGCGCCGGTGCCGGGGAGACTGAGGCTGTTCCAGACATCCGCGAGGCGGGGAAGGACGCGCACGGCACTTTTCCCTCCAAACTTCTCGGGATAGCCGGGCTGCGCGGGCAGGTGCACCGCACGGCGGGCAGCGGGGTCCCGGCTCCTCCCGGCTCCCCCGTGGATCCCGCGGCAGGCGCGGCGGGGTCGGGCGCCGAGCGCCGCGGTGCCTCCCGGCGGATCCCGGCGGATCCCGGCCCAGCTCCCGCTGGCCGCGGCCGCGGAGCCGCCGCAGCAGCGCCCTCTGGCGCCGGCGGGGCGCGGCGGGCGCGGATCGCGTGCGAGCGGGCAGCGGCGGCTCGCCCCGTCCCTCGGCCGCCCGCCCGCCACCTGGATCACGAGGGACGCGGCGCCCGAGCATCCTCCCCACCCCCGGCGCCCTCCGGCCCGCTGCCGCCGCTCGCTCCCGCACCTCGCCCTGCGCCGCGGCCGGGGGCTGCCGCTCGCCCGGAGAAACTTTGCACCCCCGGGTCGTGGCGGGGACCGTGGGGTAAGTCGCTGCATCCCGAGAGGTCGCGGCGGGCAGGAGAGGCTTCAGCCCGAGCTGTGCGCGGGGACCGGGTGACTGTCGGCTCCGGCCGCCTCGCCCCTCGCTGTCTCCGGGGTGCCGGCGGTCCCCCCGCCCGTGCCGGCGGCGCCGGGACCGCAGCCGCGCGGGACGCGCCTCGCTTTTTCCAGCCGGGCGCCGGTGACGGTCCGCAGCTCCCAGGCGGGAGCCCCGGCGGGTGCCGGTGCCGGCCGACGCTCGGATGGGTGATGCCCAAGCGGTGCCTCTCTGTCCCGAGGGCTGAAGCCGGGGCGGCGGAGGTCTCCGTCGCGGCGCCTTGGCCACATCCTTTCCACTGACTCTTCGAGAGACCTTTCGAGGGGAAAACAAGTGAACTAAAGTTTCACGTTGCCTCTTTCGAGCCCCAGGTGCACTCGCTTGGAGCTGGACAGGGTGGGTTTGCCTTAGGGTCAGCCGGTACTTGACTTGGAAATAATTTTGAGCGTTTTATAACTTCTGCGCTATGGATTCCTGTTGTGTTTCAGTTTGACATACCAAAGGGCGAAAAAGCAGCGAGGGAAAGCCTCTAGTGCTTTTTCTGACTTCGTGTTACTTTGTTTAGTAAACAAGAATTTTGAACGTCTTTGGGTGAAGCTGTAATTTTACATCTTTTATAAAGAATAATTTAAATAGCATAAACCCAAGTTATACCATGTAAAAAACTTTTTTTTTTTTCCTGAAGGCAGACACAAAAAATGTTTGTGCGTCATTTAGTGAGTTTCTAGGAGATGGACTATTTAACCAGAAAAAGAAAAAGAAAAAGAAAAAGAAAAAGAAAAAGAAAAAGAAAAAGAAAAAGAAAAAGAAAAAAACGAGAATATGCTTGACATTTAGTAGTTGGAGGTTTCAAAAAGACAACCAGGACTGGATTTAAATAAAACTGAATGATCTGGTTGGGTTCAGAAGTAGTCTGTTGAGAAGAATGTTGATGCACACATGTTTGTACTAGATAAAATAAAACAGTTCTCCTTTATGAACATGTAGAGAGTGTTATGATTCAGGGATAAGACTAAAAAAATCATTTAAGTGAGAGACTTAATGACTAACAAGATCAAATTCACTGGCAAGACACACGGTTAATTTGCAACTAAGATCAAGAACTTATTTCTGTGAAAAACAAAGTACCTTATACTGTAGATATTAAGATCCAGAAAGAGTTTCCAGTTAAAGTTTTGATGGTGACTTGAACACTGTTTCTCCTGCCGGCATCCTCTGCCAGAGCACAGTCCTCACTTTTTGCTGCCGCATCCACGGCGTCTCTGTGTCCATGTATGTTTGTGACAAATGATTTTTTTGCCGTAGTTGACCATAAAAGTGTGTTTGGGTGCTCTTCAGTGTCGAGGAGAAGATTAGGATTTTAGGGGCTGCGTTGGGCTAGTGTGTAAACACCTCCAGCCCCCAGCTCTGGAAGCACAAGCCTACACAGTCTGCAGGGTGAAGGTGTACAGAGGGGGACTGTTTCGGGAAGAGTGGCGGGGAATGAACACTCGTATGTGGCAAATTCGGGTTGTTGTGGTTTCAGGCTTTTAGTTTCAACTGAGCCATGGGAGGAGGAGGTATATTATTACCTCAGCCCCCCATCGATTCAGATTTCTGCTCAGGAATTGTAAGGAGGAAATGCATTTCTAGGCCCTGTTTGCAATGCGAGTGCTTACAGAAGCCAGCCGGCCGGTCTAATATTGATTCATCGGTTTCAGCGTATAAACAGATTTAAACTCCAGCAAGGAGGATTTAGGAGTCAGAAATTATTTTTCCGTTAGATTTTCCTTTTTGTAGGTATATCAAAAAATGTAGTAAAGATGCTTTCAGTATCAGGAAGTGCTCATGTGCAGTTAAATGATACTAGAGAACTCAATACAGCTTTTGCTGTCGTATGTTTAAGGGGTTTGAGCCAATCTCAGACCCCACTGAACATGGGGGCTCTGCTATTGAATTATCAAAGTCCGGTGCCAAATCCTTCCTTAATATTCCTGGTAATTACTGCTGACTCATGCTGACATGTGAGTTCAATTAGCCCCAACTGGAATGTAAAGGATGTGGGAGTGTCTCTTTGTGCACAGACACAGCTAGGACAAAGCAGATTTTGGAGGAAAATTCAAGGAATTGCCAAGTTTGGGTAGGAAGTGTCAGCCAGGGCTTTTTTTTTTTACAGTAATGTTCGAATAACCATTACAGTTGAAGCCCAGGAAGGGGATGTTGGATAACATGGACTTGTCTTCACTATGGAATAACTGTAGTCCTAACTCAGACATTGCTTCTAATTTGAGTCATGTCCACACACACAAACGCGTTGCTGAAGAGTGTTGATGTTTTCAATTTGAGTTGGCTTACTCATGAGGAATAAGCTATAGCTCAGATAACCACAATTCATCAGCTGTTAACCCAATCTGCCTGAGTGGCACAAGCGGGATTTTGCTCAACCCTTCCTGCTCCCACTTGAAGGGGTTTACCTGGAGAGCAGGAAGCTCCAGCCTGCTTCTCTGGTACAGGCAGAGCACAGCAGGGTTTGGCTGTGAGGTAGGCAACGGGATATTTGCCAGTGTGAACGTTCCCACACAATTACTGCCCAACTGCCATGTTTGTGACAGGTCACTGGTGGTGGACACTGTCACCACATGGCCATGGCAAAGTGGGATAGGATGATTCTGCAGCAGTCCAGCACTTTCTGGTGCTCAGAACAGGGCACTGCTGCAACAAGGTGTGAGGAGCAAACAAATGTCTTTGCCCAGAAATTAATTTCCTGTCAGCTACCAGCTGGTGCAAAGGGTAACTTATATGTCAGAGGTACATGCTTATATATATACACACACACACACATATATATATATATATATAGCCATAGTTGGTTAGCAGAAGCGGGAGCTGCTGCTTTAGAGAGAAACAGTTTCATTGTTGGCCCTCTATGCAAGCTGCCACTAGGAAACTGCAGGTCACAATTTCTACTAACATTTTGAGTCTGAACCAATGAAGGTGGACACAATGGGAAGTATGCAGCCTAGTGTGTACCAATTAGGTTTGGTGGTGGGTTTTTTTTGTGGTTGTTTTTTTTTTTTCCCGTTGTTGTTTTTGTTTGTTTGTTTGTTGTTTGTTTTTTAAGAGGAAAATGACCCTTCTGGGTCAGCGTGAAGAATGAAAATTTCAAGGTGCTTTGCAAGGAATTTTACTGAGAGTCAGGAACCAGATGAATGTCTTGAGACAAAAATGCTTTAGAAGTATGTCTCTGTCAGTCCTGAGCTCCCACAGAGCTGTTCACAGTCATGTTGGATTTAATTCAACTTACCTTCAGAGTCTTGAACTTTGAGATTTTCAGTAGCAAGTCCTGTCTGTGTTGTACTGCTGTCAACATACCAAATACATCAGGTAACTACAGAAGTCAAATTGATGGACTTACAGGGTTGCACAGATGGGGTGGAAAAAATTACACCAATATAACACCAACTAATTGCACCCCAAATAATTATGAACCCCCAAGGTTCCCTGTGTCAGTGTGTGACACAACCATTTCAGCATAGATCAGGTACAAGATGTTCACTCATGTGCAATCCTCAGGTTCTCAGGCGTGCAGCTACAATCACAAGAGACCCAGTGTGTCTCTTTTACCTCTTTGAAATGTTATTCTGAATCTTATCCTTTCCCTCTGAGAGGTTCCTTCCGCTGTGCAGTGGCAGGGCGAGTGCAGGATGGCTGTGTGAAATTGTGCAAGGTGGCAGTGCTTAGCTATCTATGTCAGTGGAAGGTCTCCAGTATGAGTCTTTGTGAACAAAGCATTTACCTGTGAACAAAGCAGGAACTTGTGGCATGAGGGCTGGACCATACTCTCTATGCTTTTGAATCAAGGCTGCATCTGCAGGCAGCACAAACAATTTGCATGATGCAATCCATATGAAGCTAGGGCTGCAAAACAGGTGTTTGCAATGGTGTTTGCAATCATGTGTTTGTTCTGTGACTGCAGTGCTGCCTGATGCACCAGAGCTATGGCTCTGTATTCAACAGCAATATCTGTGCATGCACTAAATACATGAGAGATTTATTCCTTATTCTTTAACTGTATTAGTATTGCTGCTGAATGGTCGTCATTTCAGTATGTTTAGCTTGCTGAAAACATGTGCTCACATAAAATCAAGTTCTGTCATTTCTTAGGACTTAGAAACCCATCGTTAGAGGGTTTCTCCCTCTTCTGTAACATTTCAGCTGAAACAGAGTGAAGTTGAATGCGTGGCAGTTCTGTGGTCATGTCTCTCCTTTCTGGCTGCTCTTTGCTAAGTTTGGTAGTGTACAGATCACTGAGAGTCATGATGCTAAGTAATCTCTTGAACTTTTTTCTTCACTGAAATTTCAAATATTATGTTCTCACCTTACACTTAGGGCAGCATTGTTGGAAAGCAGCTCTTCTTGGCCTCGTTGTCTCTCACAGGGATTTGCTTTTCCAAAATGTGTTTTTCTGATATCTGAGAACTCCTAGTGCACTCGACAGATTGAGTCTCCCTCTCCTTGTCCTAAAATGAGGAATCATTCCACAAACATGGTGCTTTCTTCTTGTTTCAGGTCATTTTTAGAGAAGCAAAATTTGATGAGGTTGTTTTGTGAGCAAGGAATACAGGCATTAGAGATTTTGGAGGGGTATACTAAGTGGACTGCCATTCAGGTTGGTACTCCACAGGATCTGTCAGATTGTTCCCCATTTCATGAATGTCTCCAATGAGGGGCCAGAGAATGTGGGCATTCAGCCTGCAGAGGTCACCAAACAGGTTTCAGGCACTCTGGAAGATAAAAGTCAAATTCAGGGCGATTTTTTGACAGTCACACCCTGCAGAAAACCAACCAGGATATGAGTCTATAAGGTTTAGTGCAAAGGTTTATCTTTAGTCAGTAATACATCATGTACACAAATATAGCATAGGGAATGGCTAAGGAGAAAAGGATGTGGAATTGTGGTGGTTCACAAACTAGAGTCAGTAGCATTGTACTGTTGTAAAAATGGTGTATTAGAACAGAAATTATTTTTCTGAGGTACATCAATCTTTTTGTTCTGCCCAGCTCAGCTAAGTCCTCAGCTGGAATATTGGACTCATTTGGGAGAAGGGCACTTGAGAAAAAGTTGCAAGTAGAATTAAGAGTCCAGAGGAGAGCAAAAGGGATTATCAGGTGTATAAAAACATTGCTTACAAGTAAAGATTAGAATAATTATTTAGTCTAGAGACAAGAAAAGTAAAGAGAAAGAAGTTAAAAATCATCAGAAATACAGGATTAGCTGCAAAGTTAGTTGAATTTAAACTGTAATTTAGGTTAATATCAGTTAGGGCAAGAAATTATGACAGAATCATACCGTGTGTTGTAGTAAGGAGAATTTAGTTTAACATGCTTAGGAAAAAAAAATGTGATTTTAGTGATAGTTAAGTGCCGGAATGAAATCTCTGGGGTGCTCATAGAAACTGTGCTTCTTCAGTATAAGTATCACTGGGGAGTGGTTTAACAGCTGTGTTGTTACAGCTATGACGGCCTAAGCATGTAAAAGACTAGAAAGATGTGGCACTTTTTTATTAAATCAATTGATTTAGCTAGAAAAAACAGACAAGTCTTTCATGCTCACAAGCCATTTCTCAGATATGCAACCTCTGAATGGTTTTGGTACAGCTGCTTCTGTATGAGGCAGGGAATGATGTTCTGTACAGTCTCTTGAGGGTCTTTTCAGCCCCATTTGCAATGATTAACAAAATCTTTCTGTCTTGGGATAGACGGGTGTTAAGGGACTGGGGAGGGAAGGCAGGCTATAAAAGCAGATGAAAGAGCTCTCTCCTACCCTGTAATTGGGGAGATTCCCTGTGATTTTCACTCCATGAAAAATGCCTGTTTATTACTTTTCAGGAGTGGATGAGAATCAGTAAATCTTATACTAGCTTCTCTATAAGTGTCAGGTGGTTTTGGATGGTAGCAAATGCTTTATGACAAGTGATATTGTGGTAGGATGTGATGTGATAAAATGTTTGCTTTTTTATCTAAGAGACGAATAAAATTCTGGGAGTTTTGAAGACAAGAGGTCTAATTTCCCCCATCTATTGCCCTAATTATATAAAGTGAAATACTTGTAGTCATGACTTGTTTATGAGAATTAATATTTCGAAATCTAAAACTGCGTGATCAAAAAATAAATGAGCATAGAGAAAACAACATTGCTAGGATTTTTAATGAGAATTCATTTTTACATATTGGCAGCTTTAAGATAGTAACAGACATAAGTAATATTAGAAGAGGTAACTTGAAAATGTATTTAATTTTTTTTTTTTTGTTGCTGTACACATATCTCTAAAACAGTAAAAGTATTTACAGTAAAACTTTTCAGAAGTTGTCAAATAACAAATGAAAAAGGTAGGTATATCCATAGACCTCAAACCCATAATGAGAATATTTTACTTACAAGGGAAAGATTTGTGTTTCTGGAGAGGAAAACACAGAATCATAGATCACAGAGTGGTTTGGGTTGAAAGGGACCTTAAAGATTCTAATTCTTAATCCACTGCTATGGGCAGGGACACCTTCAACTAGGTGGCCCATTCAACCTGGACCTGAACACTTCCAGGAATGGGACACCTGCAACTTCTCCAGGTTACCTGTGCCAGTGTCTCACCCTCACTGCAAAGAATTTCTTCTTAACAATTCATCTAAATCTGCCTTCACTTTGAAAACATTACCCCCTGTCTTATCACTACATGCCCTTGTGAGAAGTCCCTCTCCAGGTTTCTTGTAGGCCCACTTTAGGTACTGCACGCTCCTGTAAGATCTGCCTGGAGCCAAGTGCTTCTCCCCAAGGCTGCCCTCAGTCCATTCTCTGTGCTTGAGGCTGCCTGATCCATGTGCAGGACCTTGCACTTGGCCTTTTTGAGCTTTATGATGTTTGCATGGGCCTTATACATTGGTAATTAAGGACCTGCACTGTATTTTAGTACTTATCCAAACCAAGGTGATGGAGTAGTGCCTTGTCAACGTGGCAGACAAAACTAGACAGCCTTTCAACCAGTATAACTTCTTCAGCTGTATTTATATAAAAAGTATTAGCTGCATCAGGTTTTATTTTTACTTTTGTTTTCAGATTCAGTATCTGAAAGAACAGGGAACTTCTGAGTTTCCATTCTTATTTTTTGTACTTCATTAAACTGAGGACTTGCAAGAACGGAGCAAAAGCTTTACAACCCACATGGCAGCCTGGCTCCTGGTGTGTGTTTCTAATCTGTGACCTCCTTCTTTCAAACTAAGTGGTTTTTACCGTGATGGTACAAACGTTTCAAAACACTGAGCTGCAATGGTAATAATAATAACAATGTCAATTTAAGTATCAATTTAAATAATATCAAGCTAACATAACTTTCAGAATTCCAGGAGAAAATATTTAATGTTTCATTTCACATTTACTCTGCGTTCCTGTTTCCCACCTCAAGCTTTGAGAAAAACACCTTTTTTCCTCCCTGAAAGTTTTAAGTTTTTGTGGGTTTTTGTTTGTTTGTTTGTTGTTTTTGGTTTTTGTTTGTTTTTGGGTGTTTGTTTGTTTGTTTGTTTTGGTTTTTTGTTTTTGGTTTGGTTTGGTTTTTTTTTTTTGTCTCTGGATTTTCAGATATCTAAGCTCTGCTGAACCTCTGTTATGGGGTTTTTGTAAGTTAATTCCTCAGTTACTCTTTTTCTTCCACTGAATAACTGAGCAGGAACAACACAGAAGAGCAAAGCCTGGAAAAGAATAGGATTACATCTCCCCAATTAGCTGATGTTACATCCAGGTGTATTACTGGTTTTCCTGTCTTCCTTCCTACTCCTATATGCATTCCATAACTTTTAGAGCAGTCTCCATTTTGTTGGCCTTAGATCCAAGTCTCCTTTGCTTCTTTTCTTTGGAAGAATGCTATGCTGTATTATCCTGGTGTCAGATAGACTCCTCTCAGGACGGGCTGCGTCTCTGAGCCAAACATGGCCACTTTTGTCTCTTTCCACACTGTCTCTAGTGATGCAGAAAAAATGTAAATATATGATACCAATGAATTATATATGATCTATATATATATGGAAAAATAGATACTCAAAATATATGAGCTGTCGTACCTTTTATTCCTGTTCTGCATTGGAGTGCAACTAAAATCTTTGAGGAAGCCTTTTACAGAAAAAAAGAGAGAAATCAGGGCAATGGGAGTACAGTTATTGTGTAGGACAGACTTTTTCAAAACACTTGGAGTTGGATCTTGACCCTCTTGCAGAAGAGCATCACCATCTTACCGGCTACAGTGGTGAGTCTCCCTGAATTTGATGAGCACTTCTTTCCTGATGAAGCTTCCATTTAAGTTCCATTTTGGCTTTACAGTAGAAAACTCCTACTCTTAGAAATGGTTGCTAATGATTCTGTCTTATCTATTCAATCCTCTAACCTACCTGTAGCCTCCCTTGGAATAACTCAGGGTTTCTTTGCATCTACTCCAAAACTGCATCACTGTGGTGGGTTGACCCTGGGTGGATGCCAGGGCATCCACCAAAAGCACTCTATCCCTCCTTCCTCAACTGGACAGGGGTGAGAAAGTATAACAAAAGGCTTATGGGCTGAGATAAGGGCAGCAAGAGACCACTCATTGATTGTCGTCACTGGCAAAACAGACTCCACTTGGGGAATTTAATTTAACTTATTACAAATCAAAATCAGAACAGGATATTGAGAAGTAAAACAAAAATACCTTCCCCTCACCCCTCCCTTCTTTCCAGCTGCATCTCCTGCCTCCCAGTGGTGCAGGGAGACCAGGAACGGGGTTATGGCCAGTTCATCACGTGTTTCTCCCACTGCTCAGAGAGAGAAGTCCTTCCTCTGCTCTGGTGTGGGTCCCTTCCCACAGAGTACAGTCCTTCAGGAATAGGTTGCTCCAGCATGGATCCTCCACAAACCGTGGGGGTCACTCATTGGACACACTCTCTCCATGGGTCTGCAGGTCACTGCCAGGAGCCAGCTCCAGCACAGGCTTCCCACAGGGTCACAGCCTCCTGCCAGGCATCCACTTGCCCTGCTCTGTGTCTTCTCCATGGGCTGCAGGTGGATCTCTGCACCCCTGTGGATCTCCATGGGCTGCATGGACACAACTGCTTCGCTGTGGGCTGTACCACAGGCTGCAGGAGATTCTCAGCTCTGGCACCTGAAACAGCTTCTCCCCCTTCTTCACTGACCTTGGTGTCTGCAGAGTTCCTCCATTCACATATTCTTACTGCCCTCTTCTCTGAGTGCAACTTATCTGCACAATACCTTTTTTGTTTTTCTTCTTAAATATGTTATCACAGAGACACTTCTACCACGTCTGATTTGCTTTGCCTTGACCTGTGCTGGGTCCACCTTGGAGCAGCCTGGCATTGGCTCTGTTGGACATGGGAGAAGCTTCCAGCATCTTCTTTCAGAAGCCACTCCTGTAGCCCCTCTGCTACCAAAACCTGGCCACACAAATTCAATACAACCACACTTCTAGTCTAGCCTTGTAGATGGATGCAGGATGATAAGTAGTCTTATCAAAGACCCTTGTCCTAGTATTTCAAAGAGAACCCCAAACCTCACAGCTGAAGTGTGGTGAAATGACAGGCAGGGTATTAAAACATCTGTGGTTGGGAGAATAACACCATGAATGCCAGTGAACTTACAGGAGGGTTTGGAGGACCAGTCCTTAATTATATTTGCAATCTGTGGCTATTTTTGTGACTCCAAGTAATATGTCTAATTTACCCCATCATAATGGTGTGTGAGTGCTGGAGCATATACCACTGTATGGTGGAACAGAGGGTGGGGCATAAGGATAAAAAAACCCAACAGGCAGTCAGTGCACAGCCACATGTCTTGAGAAAAAATGTGACACTATTAATTCAAAGGAATATTGTTATCCTCTTTTACCTGAGGATATTTATCCTTCACTTAAAATTGAAGACAAGATAACAAACTGCATAAACTTGAATAAATAATTAGCTCTAGAAGCTTTATCATGACAGCACAGAGCTAAATCTGGGCAGAAACTCTCTGAGAAGTTATATATACAGTTAACAAGCATGCTTGGATTGTTCTCTGTACTGAGCTCTGTGTTGCCAGCATAAAGCTGCTCCCAAAACCTGAACCTAGCTATAGGCAGCAGACAGCTGAGCTGAGGCCTTGCTACACTATTCATTCATGGTAGAAATATTTCATTGACCTATCTTAGTGGTTTTATTCAGATTTGCTATGGAAATGCTGATTATGCTTTCACGACGTCTGCTTTTCTTGTGACCTGTTAGTCAGGTTCCAGCAAACAGAACAGAGGGACAGAGATCTCAAAGATACTATGTTCCTAGGAGTTTAAAAGTGAAACATGCTACACTAATATCCCTACTGAGGGAAAGATTGCAAAGCAAGATTGACTGTCTGGTTAGTCATCAAATAATCCATATGGTTCACACAGTATCCTAAATGCCTCAGCTGCAGAAAAACTTTTCATCGCTGCTCATGCCTTCCTATGAAAAGTCCAACTGCTGTGGCAACCCCATCTTTTCCTCAGAAGGTCTGTGGTATAGGCAGTGGAGGACAAAAGTCAAGCCTGGTAGAAAGAGATACCATTCTACTAAATACAAAGTACTGTACCAGGCATATGCCCAGCATCAATATTTTTGGTGTGTTTTTATGTGCTACTATGTGTATCCTTCCTCAAGTGACAGAGTACATGTTAGAAGTTCTAAAAACAGCTGTATTTTTCAAACATCACTTTAAAAAACCATCAAAACTCTATCTAAGCTTTTTTAAGAAGTTATTTATTTACATCCTCAAAGCTCAAAAGTGTCCTTGAACTTAATTTCAGGCTTTCTTATATAAACATATAAAGAAAGAAAGGCTGATGAGACAATTCAGTCTCCTGATGAACTTGGACTTGTTACATATCCATCCTGTAGCAAAGGGCTGCTCTGTTTTAAAGTCAAGCACTTGCAAATCAGGAAACCCAGGAGTAAACATAAATTCATAAAAACATTTAGATTGAAAAAGAACTCTATGAACATCTAGTTGAGCTGTTAAATTCCTCACTTGTGTGGACAGGCACTAAACTCAATCTCATACTAAAACAGAAGTTATGTATTCTGTAACAGAAGTAAGGTATATCTTCATTTACCTCATACTCCTGGCTCTGTACTACATGCTGTTCAAATCCTGTGCAAAAAAAGTACTGTTAATTTTGTCACAGACTGTTTGGTGATAATTGTGGCTTTAGTATTTGAGTACATCAAATCCACCACTGAATTAATCTTAATTATACTGTTGAGAAGTATTAGGAGTGATAAAGCTGAAGTACTTTTTCTCATTTACTCGACGCCAGGCACTCAGGGATGATTTTCCAGAAGACGCAGCCTTTGGTGCACGCTCATTCAGAGCTCGGTGCTGGCTGTCTCCAGCTGCAGTACTGAGTGCTCAATGCTTTTAGAATAGACCAAGGCTCCCAGAAAGTGAGGGCTGGTGCCTCTGGTGTCCCAGGCTGTGGTGGCGTGCCCTGCATCCTGCAGCCCTAATTCCTACAGCCCCTGCCGAGCCCTGATTCCTTCCCCAAGCTCTCCAAGCAGGGCAGGAGTCTGGCTCCTGGTGCTCAGATTGCTTCTCATAAGGCAGGCAGCGAAGGCTAAGGAGTCCACAAGAGACCTGGGAGGGAGACTGCAGTAGGGAGGTGCTGGCCACCTTATTTCTGGCAACGCACCCCCCCCCCCCCCCCCCCCCCCCCGCCCAAATTTTCAATGGTTTCTTTGAATTCCTAAGGATGATTCAGAAGCAGTGCTGCCGAATGATCCTTTCCCGGAGTGTTTCTGAGCACAGCGTCTCTCTTCAGGTCTTAGGGGTGCTGAGAGTCAGGACTACAAGCCTTCTGCCTTTGTTCCCTCCCTGCCTTGTCCCAATCTGCTTCAGTCCTTCCCACGGCTGACTCCTTGTTCCCGTGCCTTGTATTTGGAGTCCTTTGTTGCACCAGGATGGGGAGGGACAGCAGCAGGGAAGGTCTGGCGCTGCCTTTGCTGCTCGGAGGGGAGGCCTGCAAAGCGCTCGGGGATGCATATGCACACTGCAGATGCCTGTGGGAGGAATGAAGGGGATGATGACGTGTGCTCAGCTCGGGCAGAAGCTGTAGATATCTGTCAGACTACAACAGGTCTCCCGAGTGCACGCAAGCTGGATTTTTTTTTTTTTTTTTCCCCCAGAAGCTCCAAACATAGCCAAATTTGTACACATTTTCTTCAAAGGAAATGAAAGACAGTTTTTATGTGTCTTTGTCAGACAACATATGATCCCTGCTTGTAGAACACGCTCTGTAAATCAAGCATTAAATACATTTTTTTTAGTCTTCTAAAAATTCCTCATGTTTGAGATTTAGCCCTCTGCTCTTTCACTGGAGAAATAATTGAGGCAGAAAAGGAAATTTTAGGGCCAGAAAGAGCCACTGTGATCTTGTTTCAATCTCATGTAAAACTGGACCATTGGACATCCTTCAGCAAATTCTTACCACACAGGTCCATTAGTTTTTTAAAGAAGAAAGTTTTTGATGAAAAAATGCTCAGTGATGGAGCATCCTCTACAGGCTTTGGTAAATTATTTTGATAGTCAATTAATTGTTATTTGGATTTAATTAGCCTCAAGTTCAGTAAATTGGATCTTGCTAGAAATGTTTGTTTCTTGTCATGAAATGTTTGTTTCCTACGTAATGTAGTTACTTACTGTACGGAAGCTCTCTGTTGCTGTTCTTCATGATAACCCAAACAGTTTGAGCTCCTGCACTTTGGCTGTGGGGCTGGGTTTCATAACCCTTGTTCATTCTTTGCCCCAGTTATTTTTTAAGTGGGGCTTCTTCAGCTAGAAAACTTGGCACAAATGTGCTAATCACAATTAATTTAGTGAGAGCAGGCAGGTAGATTTCTGTCCTGCTGATGAGCCATCGTGACTGGAAGTCTTTTTTCCAGAGTTGACCCTGCCAAGATGGAAACACATAATTCTGAGAAAAACCAAGCCACTGTTCAGCCCCATCCCCTTCTTGCTTGGCTGGTGAAACCTCACCATGGCGCTGTGGCAGGGCAGGGATGAGCACACACAACCTTCTCACTCCCAGGCTGCCTCTCCCATTACTGTGCCGCTTTGAAGATGTGCTCTGCACAGCCCTTTCTTGTAGCTCAGGCATTGAATGCATGGTATGTGATTACATTTGGGCAGGAAATGATTCATAAAATTTAGTGAAAGGAGAGATCATTGGATAATGTAATCTGACCTCCTATAGCTACCAAAGAGTTGTTTTTTTATTTTTTTTCCTGAGTATGCCTGCATTCAACTCAACTGTTTCTATTTAATTTGAGTATAACTTCTGTTAGGGTAAAGTGCATATTACAAAAGGGCATCTAACAGTGGTTTCAAGACAACAGGATCCATTAAGTCCTTTGTAGATTGTTCCAGTGTTTAAATGCTCATGATGTTACAGATTAATGCCTTATTTCTTATTTGGGTGTATCTGGCTTCAGCTTCACTTTTTAAGTGTTTGCTGTGTTTCAGACTAAAATCAGTACTCATATCTTTCCCTGGAAGTACTTCACTCTATTCAAGTCACCTAAATCTTTTTTCTATGCAAAGAAATTTCTTCAGTCTGCAAGTATTTATTTTAGATTCTTTCCTCACTCTTAACCAGTTTCTAACATTACTTGAAAAACACTTACATGCGAACTGTACGCACTGTTCCAACATCAGTCTTATCATGTCTTTAAACAGATGTAAAACCACTTCACTTAGGTTAGCATCTGCATTGGCTGCCTTTGCAGCAGCTCCTCCCTGTCAGCTCAAACTATGGATTGTATTCATTTTTCACTTTGATCCCTAATTCCTTTCAAGAATCACTCATGTTTCAGTATGCAGTCCCTATTCAGTATCAGTGACGTGCATTCCCTATTCTGAGATGTGTTTGCATTTGTCTAGTATTAAAATACATGGCGAATAAAGGGAAACTGCCTACTGGGTACTCCAGATTGCTCTGTTTCACTGTGTCTTCAGCATTATTTATCAATCTTCTAAATCTTTATAACACTGTAAATATTATCACCAATGAGTTTGTATTGAACCTTGATGTCTGTAAGGCCTTTATAAAACTTCTTCTATTTAGCAGTGATTTCTCTATGACTACTTTTCTTTTTATTCTGTCACTTGACAGATTATTTACTGGTGGAAACTGTGCACAGTAGTGTTTTGTTGGGGCTTTTTAAAAGCAGAAAGTTGGGCTGCTAACTTAAGTTAGTAACTAATACAAGTGGATTCCTCTGTCAGCTAGAGGTGATAACTTCTCAGTGAACTAGTTTCCCTCCAAAGAGCATGATATTCTACAGAATTCTGCTAAGTGATGTAATTCATCTTTCTTATCGGCTTTTCTGGTATTTTGCTAGGGATGGATGCCAGTCTTGCCATCCGGAGGATAGCTGGATCATTATGCTTCCCTTCTCTGAATATTATCATATAGCAGCTGTCGTTCAGTCCTTTGGCGTTCCCCAGTGTTCGGAGACTCATTGTGGCTTAATGTCACTAGTGATTACAAGCATTGGACAGAAGCAAATTATTATGGTCCACATCTACCCTTTTCTGGCAGTTCTGATCCTTATGGTCCCAGCTCTCCTCCTCCTGAAGCTCCTCAAGCTTGTAAGCCCCTTTTCCTTCTGGAGTGGTGGAAGATTGCATTCATCCTACCTCAAACACACAGAGACAATGTGAGGGCTCTCAAGCATTATAGGGAGAAAGCAAAGAGCACAACTGTTCTGAGCAGCTGAGTGCTGTCCACCCAAATTCTTCCAGTTTCTTATCCACATGAGGAACCCCCAGCCTCCTTCACTGTTCAGGGCTGTTCTGTCCTAGGTGTGAAGAGAAGAGCTCACAGGTGATCAGAAGAAAACACAGTCCAGGTAGGACTGTGAATACATGCTTTTCTCCAGGTATTAAAATAGATGTTTTCATGGTTTATGGTTCTGTGCAGCTCAACAAATTCAAGTACTGTTTTCAGACATATTTTTAGGACCACTAGCCATGAACCTTCTGGACTCTGTCTTTATTCCTGTCCACGCATTCTCAGACTCATTTCAATCACATGCCACTACTGGCGTTAGTGGTAGTGGCAGAAGCACCTCTTGGTTGTATGAGTATCTAGGACCCTGGTGTTTGGTGCTGGGGCAGTGTTTCATACCATGTTGCTGTGGTAACTCTTTGTTCTAATTCTGTAGAAAGTTCCTGTAGAAAGGACGAAGAGTGCATGGCTAATTCTTGTTTGATGGGAGTGCATGATTCTCCTTTTTAGAGACTAGAAATAAATCTGTTGAGCACTCTTACCTTTTATGCAGCTCTAACATAAAGCCATCCCCAACTAATTAGAACCGTACACACTTTTTAGAATAATTTCCTTCATAATGTTCTTCTAAATGGCGCACTATCTTTTGTCTTTAGTGCTGTGATTTGTGAATTTTCCTTTGGGCCTTTATCTTTCCTAACTAGCATTTTGCACTCCATAAATTCTAGCTCTTATTGTTTGCTATTTATTTCCTGGTTTTCAGTTTGAATACTGAGGTCTTTTTAGTTATTTCTATTTGCTGTCACATATTAATCAACTGATCCAGAATGGGTTTTAAAACAAAGTCGCCCTTTTGGGAAATTGAATGAACTCTCAACTTTCAGTTTTCAGCTGAATTATGCTGTTCAAGCCTTTCTCCTCCTTCTAACTTTGCTCATGAAGGCAAGAGAAGGGAAGTCCAGCATGTGACACTGTTTTGAAACATGAACTATGAGTCATAGATTCATATTATGGACAGGAAGGACTCAGAACACAAAAGTATTACAATATTGTATTTGGTTTGCATTACAAGGATTTGATAGTGGGGGTCTACAGGAGTGGCTTCTGTGAGAAGCTGCTGGAAGCTTCCCCTGTGTCCAGTAGGTCTATGACAGACCTGCCGCTGGCCAGGGCAGAGCCCATCGGCAATGATGGCAGAGCCTTTGGGAAAACGTGCTTATGAAGGGGGAAGAGAGCCTGCACAACTGCAACTGCAGTCAGAGAGAGGAGTGAGAATATGTGAGAGCAGCAGCCTTGCAGACATCAGAGTCAGTGAAGAGGGAGTGGGAGGAGGTGCTCCAGGCACCGGAGCAGAGTCCTCTGCAGTCCACGGTGCAGCCCATGGTGAGGCAGCTGTGTCCCTGCAACCCATGAGGACCTCACTCCAGAACAGGTGGATGCCTGAAGGAGGCTGTGACCCCATGAGAAGCCTGTGCTGGGGCAGGATCCTGGCAGAACCTTTGGACCCATGGAGAGAGGACCCTACGCTGGAGCAGGTTTGCTGGCAGGACTTGTAATCGCAAGGACCACCCATGCTGGAGCAGCCTGTTCCTGAGGGACTGGGCCCTGTGGAAAGGACCCATGCTGGAGCAGCTGGTGAAAAACTGCAGCCCGTGGGAAAGATGCATGTGAGAAGTTCATGGGAGAGTGTGGGAAGTCCTCCTCCTGAGGGGGAAGGAGTGTCAGAGACAGACTGTGATGAACTGACCACAGCCTCCATTCTCCACTCCTTTGTGCGGGTGCAGGGGGAGGAGGTAGAGAAAATGCAGTGAAATTGAGCCTCGGAAGAACAGAGGAGTGTGGGGAAGGTATTTTTGAGATTTGGGTTTATTTCTCATTACCCTGCTCTGATTTGATTGGTAACAAATTAAACTAATTTCCCTGAGTTCAGTCTGTTTTGTCCGTGAGAGTAAGTGGTGAGTGATCTCTCCCTTTCCTTATCTCAACCCCTGAGCCTCTTGTTATATTTTCTCTCCCTTCTCCTGCTGAGGAGAGGAGTGGTAGAGGGGGTTTGATGGGTACCTGACATCCAGACAGTGTCAATCCACCACAAATACAAAGAAAATACCTTTTAATGTAAGGTCTCAGAAGAAACTGCCATTCATTTGACATCTCCACAGCATTTTAGCTTCCAACTGAAGGAGGAAACCTGTGAGGGTAGATGTAATCTTAAAAAATGGCAGACTGTTTTAAAAGAAAGAGCTTGCAGGTTAAACCAACTTAACAAGGTCTTTGAAGGCGGCAAGAAGGCTTTATCTAAGCAAAGGCTGTGGCATAATCTTAACCTGCAGCAGTATTTATTGCACTGTATCATATCTCTCATCAACTTTGGACAGGCAGTTCACCCATCTGACATCACAGGAAATCATTCCAGTAGTAGTGAAAAATATGGTTCTGTTTCTGGAAGAACTTAATGCCTGACACTGCACCAACTGGAGAATGACTGGTGTTTCCACCATAACCTGCATTTGAGAGAAGGCAACTAGTCTGATCTCTATATTATGCATAATTTCAGAATGAATTCTCAGAAGGAAGGAACAAATAACAGCTGTAGTTAGCTGGAGTAGGAATGGAATGTAGATTTAAATGATTTTGACAAAATAACCTGATAGCTGTCTGTTGACACAATAACTGATTTTCCAGATGAGGGAAACAGTAGACCTAAGGTATCTCAGTTTAGCAAAGGATGCTGCATTTGCATGTATGAAATACATTTTAGATTTTGCTTAATAAACTGGGCTCAATTCTGGTCTTCTAAAATGATAGGAAGAAAAAAAAGTTTGTAACATGAGAGGGAAATGAAAGAGTTTGGGTTGTCCCAGAATAGAAAAATGAAGGCTGACTGAAGATAATGCTGATATTTAAAAATACGCCAATGAGTAAACACAATGGAGGAGGAAGAGCTATTTAAACTAAAAGACAATGTTGGCAGAAGAACAAATGGGCATAAAATGACCATGAACAAATTTAAGCTGGAAGGCGAAAGGTTTCTAGTTATCAGAAAGCTGTCTTTCAATGAAAAAATAAAGCCCTTGTAAACGGTTTTTAAATTAAACTCAGTAAGTTAATGATTTGCTTTACATGACACACGTGTTCACCAGCATGGGATTTGATTCAGTGACATGGAAGTTCTCTTTAATTTTATGTCTTACACAAAGCAGCAATTATGCTTGAGATATGCTAACCTCTCTGGCAGCATGCACCCACTGTTGAACAGCACTTAGCATGACTAAAATATTCTTTCAGACAGAAAATCAAGAGACTTTTATATTCAGCTAATCTCCAGAAGATTTAAACAGACTGAATGCAAAGACTGTTTCCCATCCTGCAATGTCTCTAAGGCTAACATACTCAAATAAATCAATAAGACCAAGTTTTGTGTGAAAATTGTCACCTCAGTCAGCACTGCATTGGATCCTAGTGCTAACCACAAAACTGTGTGTCACATCTCGAGCTGCAGACAGCCGTATTTCCAGCCTTTAAAAATGAGGATGTGAGGATCTGGAGAAATGCTGGTTTGAATAATTGCAACCTGCTAGTCACAATGTCAGTAATCGAGATAATATTCCTGTGTATTTTAAAAGCTGTGAAATCCTCCCTGCAGATGATGGGTAGTGTTATTCATTCTTATTTGTTTAGCTGAATTTAGAAATGAGCCTGGAAGAGGAAAAAAATTTGGATATCCAGTAAACAGGATGTATTTTATACCCATTTTATATCACGCATAGTATAATTGGAAAAAATGAAAATTGAACATAAACATCAATATTCTAATAATATTAGGGTAGGAAATTGGAATAAACCGTAAGCTTCTATCTTAACTAATGCCACCATGCTTTTTAGTGTTGCTGAATGTCACACTCAAGGAACAAACATTTTCCTCGGCATAACTTTATCAGTGCTGGCATTTTGTACAGCAGTCTGAGGCACAGAAAGCTCTGAACTAAGAAACCTATTATTCCTTTTGTTTTTCAGTGTCAAAGCCATGATTCCTCCAGGGGAATGCCTGTATGCTGGGAGGAAAAGGAGGAAACCCATTCAAAAACAGTTAAGTATCATATTCATCAGGAGGCATCTCCCTCCAAACATACAGACTAGAGGTAGAAGAAGGATGCCCTTCCTCCTATGTCCTCCACTGACACAGGAGACCTAACCTCCTCTGCAATGAGAAACCCTTGGCTGGGAGGCTGGCTCTTCATGGGTAAGATGTCTCCAGAAAGGATGTCAAGCCTGGGTCAAACCATCCTTACCCATCACTAGGAGGAGGCCAGTGGTGGTTGTGGTGGATACCATGGTGGTGGTAGGGAGAGGGACAGTGCCCTTTCAAAGGCAGAACACACTGATGGACTAAATGCCAGCTGGGCAGTGGGTTGGAGGGGTGGCTGCCACCTTCATGCTTCTGTGCTCCCTGCTGCCCGTTCAAAGAGCTTTTTGAGAAGCCATGTGTAGAGTGGCACCAGAGCACCAGCACTGCACTCCCCCCTTCCCCTTTCCTGGGCTTGACCTTGCATTGGTCAAGCTGGGTCCATCATGTGCGAGCCAGGAAAGTGGGTCAGTTCAGCCAACTGAAAGAGCAGACTGGTGAGTCACTTTTTGCATATAGAACACATCATTTTCAGACTTCTATTTACTATGAGATCACTTTCATTAGGAGAAAAATGGGAGACAGGAATTGTGTATGTGAATGCAAAGCAGGAAAAGAAGAAATGCAATTGAAATTTGTTACTACAAGATGCTTGAAATGGGAGGGGGAAAAAAAAAGGTTGCTATCACTCAAATGTAAATGATTTCCAGATGCCATAAACCGATCTGTGAAATAAAGCTTTTTAATGTAATCATCCCAAATTTTCTGTGTTACACTTGATTATATGATTATGAAACACACATTTTTACTGTGTTAGAATTATGAACTGGCACTGGTGGCCTTCACACAGAATCTAAGGATGAGAAGGTAACTAAAATAGATTTCCCTATTTTCGGGTGTTGAGAACTTCTAAAAGTAAACCACTTGGGGTTATTTTAAAATTGTACATATTGGTATAAAGTCAAAGGGGAGTTTCTCTGAATATTTTAATGACATCTGTTGATATTGTTTGGATTTTGGGCAATATTTGCTCATGAACCACTTGTTCCCACTTGGAAAATTGTTTTTTTTTTAGTATAAAATGAATCATATTTCAACAGACAGAGATAATGGCATAAGCAAATGATTTTTCCTGCAAAAATCCTAAGTTTTGAGTTCAAAATGTATGTAAGATTTCTGCACTACTGTTTCAGTATGGATGTGGACATTTGATTTTATAACAACTGCAAGAGGGATGGAACATTTCCAGTACATTAAATTACCTCTATGCAGAACTGTTTATGGATCATTACTTTTGTGAGAAAGGAAGGAGACTTGCACTTGCTTTGAGAAACATTAAGCTTATGTTTGGAGTTTACATGCTAGCTGGAACTCCTCTCAAAGATGACTTCTAGATAAATGCAATGGCTAAGAAAACTACCTGCTAACAAATCATGGAAATTGCCTCATTAGCCTTTTTTGGAGTTCTGGCTTTAACACTCTCAGAAGCAAATTCTCACTTACTTTACACAACCAAATTTTCATCTTGGGAACCATTGCAGGTAATGCTGCCTTGAAAATAGCTTTTCTATGATGTTGTAGTGCAGGTACCTGAGCATGAGTTTATCAAGCCAGGCCATGAACAATTTTGAGTAAGAAACATGGGTTAAAACAAAGGGAACTGTTCCCATTGTTAGAATACTGAACTCCCACGCTGGAGACAGCACTCCATTTTCTGTGGTTAGTTACTTACCACTTGCTGAGGATGATTTCTCAGTTCCTAGCAACACTGGTCTCTTCCTCAAACCTTATCTGTTTGTGGGCTTGGTCTCTGGTAAGCCTTTCCTGTGCTTATTCCTTCACTCGGGGACTTTCCTCTTAAGAGGCTCTGAATGCCCCAGACTGACTGGCTGGCAGAGCTCCTTTCCCAGTCTGTGTCTTTCAGTCCTACTGGTCTTACTGACATTTCAGGACTTTGAGGTTACTATTATGCTGTCTTGAGTAATTTATCTTGAATTTAGACAGGTAGAAAAAGGTTAGCAGTTGAACAGCATATTTAACCAGTATTTTAATCCATGTCGTACCATCTTTGTTACAGCTCTTTTCTCCTGTTCGGTAGCTCAGCACTTTCTCCTCCACAGCCTTGTTGTACTTCCCCCACTATAATTCTGCCAATGAATCAAGGTAGTTACTGGCACCTACTCTGGGAGGAGTTTTCGTTCAGTTGTAAAACCTGATTTTTTACAGGAAATAAAGTTGATAGGTACTCTTTGGCCAGTCCTCTTTTTAATGTAAGTAGTCTCTAGAATTTACCTTTCTTTTAACAAAAGTATAAGTGACCTCAGGTGCCTCAGTGTGAGCAGGATACTTGGATTTCAATAGGGATTCATAGATTAGTGCTTTCAAAATTTAAAGGACAGAGGCGCAGCTTTCCCCTTTGCCGAACAACTGGGACGTTTATATCTCCCCATACTTGGTGCAGTCCAAGAAGCCAACTCTCTGACATAATCTTTTCATGATCAGACTGTCAACCAGGTTGTGATCCTGCAGCTGGCTTTTAAGCCAGGATATCACAGAATGATACTGTTTGTTATGTTCATGAATGATTTTCAAGCACAGGAATTTTATTCTGAGGTGGTTTCACAAAACAGTGATGAAAATGTATAAAAAAGCTCCATGGGAAAATACAGAAACACACAAGACTGTGGAAGAAAGTGTGGAAAATTTTACTGGGAGGAGCTAACATATTTCAGTCTTGTTTTCTACACAGAACTAACAGAGACAATCTTCATTATGTTGCCATTTTCCAGATAATATATAAGGTTCAGATCCTACTTTTATACATGCAAGAAAATTAAAAAACCATAGCTGTTTTCCTGTTGTGCCCAAAAACTTCCAAACAAGCCCCATTAAATGTGATCTATGTTAAAGGATTTTGGCATTTATGGGCACAGTTCAAACACCTGGAGCTCAGACAGATTGAAAATTTTCCATCAGATATGCTTTTCAGGCAGGCAGCTGGCATTTTGACTAAAGGAAACATTTTCTACCAAGTGTTTATTTCCTGTGGAAATCTAACATTTTACTGGTAATTCAAGCATCTGGAAATTAAAGAGATCTTGTCTTTAACCTCAACCAAAAATCCCTGCGTTGAAATTAATACTTAAAAGTGCTAAGGTAACGCTTCAGGATGGTTACTAGTTGAGAAGGTCAGCCACTTCTTCATCTAAAACCCTGGCATCTTGTAAAACCCTCTCCTTCTACAAAACATTTCTTGTAATGTTTTACAGCTTTTTAAAGGCTACTACACCTGCCCTAGCTCTGAGTGCATCTATGACTGCTCCAGACTCACCAATTCAGCCAGAACCATGTCAGTGCCAGGGTAAACAGAGACCTTGGGAGGTGCAGCTTTCTCCTGCTTCCCAGTTCTCAGTTTAAGGCTCTTTGTGGCATAGCCCTTCCTCTTACTTGGTACCACACTATCCCACCTCTCATCTGCTCTGCTGGTGTTATGTCTTCTTGACCATTAGTTCTGCTTTCACCTTTCCTTGCTGTGAAGACACAGAAGAGACATAGAAGATGGCAAAGGGTCTCCTTTCCTTCAGGCAGCTTTCTCTCATTCTGTCCCGTTGGTTCACAGGGGATGGTGAACATCCACACACACATGGCTGCCACTGGAGCTCAGTTCTTCCAGGATTTCTATACAATGTCCAAGCACAGCTCAGTGACTGAGGGTGCTGGTCAGTACTCTCATGATAATCATCTGTTGTTACATTGCTCACAGCCTATCTGTTGCATCTCATAGTCTGTCTTCCATTTCCCTTCCCCTTCTTACTGAAAGCTTGCTGTCGTGGTAAATGATTAGACCTTTCTTAGCTCAGGTCTTCTGCTGGTTTAACACTTTGGCACACTTATAAAACTTACTCAGAGTGAAGTTTTCTTCATAAGCAGGGTAGGGCTCTGCAGAGGGTAGGGAACAGCAGACAGAGCTGTAGTTGCAGGAAATTCCTCTGCGAGCTCACCAAACTGGTTTACACTAGTGGCAGTCTGTGTGTCATGGGCACACTGAATCACTAACGCAGAACTGGCTCAATGCCTCGTGTACCACCAGAACAGAAAGTGTTCTTCACACCAGCTCCCGCACGGCTCCCACCACACAGGGACTGCCAATGTGGGTCCTGCACAGATACAAGTACTTGTTACTGCTGGGCACTTTAACAGGTGAAGAAAGAAAACCCAGATTTATTGCTTTAATGACATGTGCTCCTTTACTGTAGCAGTGTTGTGTGGAAAGCAGAGTAAATGAGGGATCATCAAGTGACTTCTACGTCTCTGTTTACAGTTTGACAATTCTGAGTTTAACACAAACCCAACAAGCACCATCTACTTTCAGCTCAGAATAAAGGCTAGAATCTTCATTTGCCTCAAAGCAGCCCACTGAAGATTTTCCCTGCCTGTGCCTTTCTGTTTATGGCTAGTTAACTGAGCCTTTCCATGAAACTCACATTGTTTAAATCACATCCCCTTGGCACCTTACTACCATTTATATCAAACCCCTGTTTTTTTGGATTCACTCCCTTACTGAATCATTTCCTTGAGTTTTCAGGAAGACTTTGTCCTGAACTTTCTCCCATAGTCTTTTTACTCCATTCCCTGCCATCTCCAGAAAACTATTCCTTGCACTCAGTACAAAGGCAGACCACCTAATTGCTTCAAACCATTCCTCTCTGGCATAGCAGCCACTATTTTATGTGGTAAATAGACTTGAACAACTTCTATTTCTATTTCATATTACTCTTGACAATTTTTACCTCTTGAACTCATCAGTTTAATTTTCCTTATTGGAATTAATTTCTTCTGTCCTACATTGCTTCCTTGCTTCAGCTGGTTTGTCAGATGTAAAGACTGATTAGCAAAAGCTTATGTTCTTTAGCTTCTCCTCAGCTATAGGCTATGTTCCCACAAAATTACTGCCCTCCATAGATCAGACATCCTTTTGGTGCCATAGGATGCCTGAGCCTCAAGGTTTACTGCAAAAAATAGTTACTCAGAAAAAGCAAAAAACACTATTCCTTCTTTATTGATTGCATTATTTGTTCTTTTATTTCCTCTCTCTGCTATAGGAAAGTTGTTCATTTATCCCAATCAGCGAAATCTTCTCCATGTCTTTGGAAGCAACTCATTGTGTTATTGAACCACATATAAGTATTGGCAATCTTGAATGAAATAGCAGAAATTATGTATTTTCAGTGAAACCTACCTCAATTTTTTTTTCTGTCTACTCTGTCCACTGATGCTCTTCTCTTGAAGTGAGCTTCTCAAAAGTAGCAATGATTTTTTCATACCTGATTTGCTTTAAGAGGTTTTCAGTTAGCAGCAGTCACATGTAAAAAACTGTTCTTCAAAAAACTGATTTTTTACTTTTCCTTTACTAATTCCTAAGCACAACTTTTTTTAGAATGAGAACTGCAATGACATATTGATACTGTTATATTTTAACACCTTAGCCACCTTGTGAAATGCTAATGTTCAAAATTAAAATTATGATTGAAAAATGCAGTAAATGTGTGTAGCATTGAAACACAAATGAAAACACAGTAGTAAAGTGTGATGAATAATTAATTTTTATTCTCATTGTCCACTGGAATATCAGCTAGCTGCTTAAGATCATGATCCTTGGATTCAGTGAGGTGAAAGTAGAAACTGTTAGCACAACCATAGATTTCTTACTTCCCATTTCCCATTCTTGAGTATCCATGTAGTTCATGGCTCCAGTGTCCCATAGCTCATACCTGGATAATGCACTTGACTATTGCTGGATCCAGCAATAACTGGCTACGGAAAGGAACCACCTTCCCAACCTCCCACTCAGGTCTTCTTGCTTAATAGACAAGTCTGTACTTCAGCACTGAGCACCCCCCACTGTCATGCTGGAAATAAGGTGCCCATTTCTGTGTGCAAAAGCACCAGCTTTTCCTTTACTCCCTCCTGAGCACATCTTGCACATCCTCTGGGAATATCAGTGGACATTCCGAAACTGAAGTTCCTCACTGGTGATGTATTTCACCTTAATGAATTTTCACACCAGCTATTCTAGGTTCCCTAGTACTGTCCATTACATAAGAGGAACGCAAAATGGGGATGGACTTGCTTGGCCTAGAAAGCTGAGTAACTTTAATCTCTCTGCTTTGTGAGGACTATCAATCTTCTTAAGAAACCAAATTCTTATCTTTGTTATGTAGGAAGATAGAAGCGAGAATGTACTCAGCAGTTTTGAGCCTGAGGAAAGTATCTCTCTTCACCTTGTCTTCCATACTTTTTAAACTCATGTCTAAAGATAGGCTCTTTTTGTAATTATCTCCTGACCCACAAGTTAATGTTGAGTCATTAAATGGAGGGAACTAAGATGCTTTGAGTGAATACAGTGGGTATTGAATGGGTTCCTGTATTAGTCACGGTAACTTTCCCCTGCTGTTCTGCCCCTCATTTGTACCATAAAGATGAGAAATTGTTTTTCCTGATATTGACTTGAACATAAAGATAGTACCCACTTCCCTAAGGTGGGAGGTCCTGAGTAAGAGATACTAGTTCTTCACTTTTTGCCTGATATGAAAAAAGAAGACAAAGTCTTGTCTTTGCATCATGGCAAATGCAGAACAGTAAATCTCTTTTAGTCAGAGGACAGAGACTTTAAAGATTTTCATAGAAGCTAAGGAAAGTATTCCTCTTATCAATTAATTGCATACAGCATCTCAGCCTCTGGAGGTAGAACAGGTAATCAAAAATGTGTTCTCCACCACAGAAGGCCTGCAGTTGGGAACGAAAAATCAAATCCTTCGAAGCGACACAGGGACCGCCTGAATGCAGAACTGGACCACCTGGCCAGCCTCCTTCCTTTCCCACCTGACATCGTATCCAAGCTGGACAAACTTTCCGTCTTGCGCCTCAGTGTCAGCTATCTCCGAGTCAAAAGTTTCTTTCAAGGTAAGTTTCCTTAAGATCTCAGCATCCCGTTAAAAACATCCCTGTAATTTATTGCTGCTTTGTACTAATCCTGAGTAAAAGTAACAAGTAGTGTTATATTGATAAAAACGGGGAAAAAAATCTATTATTGAACTTATTTTGTGCATGGGATGTTGCATTGGGAATTTCATTTATTTCCTCTTATGTAGTTTGTGTGTTTTTCATCTAATAGTGGGATAACCTCCATCTTTCGTCGGGAGGCTTTAGAAAATGGGAAAACACAACTGTAAAATTACTAAACTGGGAAATAGACTTGTGGCAAATAAATTACCTGCTAATAGTTTGAATTCTCTATTTGAAGCTGTTATTATGAAAGTTCAAAATGCCTGTTTCGAAGTACCATATGAAAGTAAACCAACTACTGTGTTACCTATGTTTGTTGTATGCCGGGAGGAAATGGGTTCACTTGAAAAGCCAAAATGATCACTCCCTTTTAGGAAGAGAGATTCAAAGTTTCAAGTGCTGAATAAAGCTGTACTAGGCTACACTTCGTTTGTATAGTTGTCTGGCACACCGCAAAGTGAAAGCCAAATGTGCGTTTTCAGATGCACATAAAAAGAATTCTTCCAAGTTTGATGATATTTTGAGTTTCTTCTGTTGCTGAGGAATTCACAAGAGCAAAATCCAGATTAGTGATTTAATCTGGGAAATCCTCTCTAGAGTTTTTTAAAAAAAAAAGTAAAAAAAGTCCTGTATATGAAGGAGTATAGCTGACCAAAACTTATGGGTGGACTGCAGAGATAAACAGAAGTATTTTTATGGACATTGTTTTTCCTTTATTACTCTTTATTATTTCTAACATGATGTATGATGCACATACTTTCTTTACTTTCTTCCTGCTCCTTATGATGCACAATGTAAACATACATATAAATAATAAATAAATATATAATGTTATATATTATAATAAGCATATATATTGATTTATTTATGGCTTTAACCAAAGAATAATATCCTTTGGTTGCCTTCTTGCTTTTAAAATGTGTTTTAGTATAAAAGAAATGCCAGCTTGAAGAGACTTTGGCAGGCTGCAGGGCATTTTACAAGGCTGACATGAGATTACAAAGAGTGATATCACTGATGGCAGGAACCTCCCATGTCAGCTATGGCAGGTGGTTGCCCAGCCTCCAGCATCCTGCAGTTGACAGAGTGCCTCTCTTTCCCTTTAAACACATACCTGAGTGCTGTGGCCTCCTCCTCCAAACCTGACTTTAGTTTCTCTTGGATTCACAAGCAATAATGTCTCTTCATCTGCCTTTACTACTCTTCTGCCAGAGTTTCTAAGATCCATTGTCTCCTTTTCTTAAAGGGATGAGATAAAAGGAAAACAAGTAAAGCCAGGCTGCATTATGTTGAAATGTTCCATGTTCCATGTTTTGAGAGATTTCATTTAATTTAGTCCCCAAATTACCTAATTGAACACATAGTTTGTGTTCCCTTCATTCTTATTTTTAAGTGTTTACATCATGAAACTAAGGTTACAGAAAACATTGTTTATAGTAAAGGAAGGAAACTGCATGCCATTTTAAGACAAGAGAGCAGGCTGGATCTTCAGAAGGGTGAAGTGGAAGAGAGGTGAGCTGTGCAAACTGAGCTGTGCGAGGAATGGTTGCAAATGTTTGGGTGAGGGCAGAATCCGCCGCATCCCTCATGAACACCACAGTCTACTTGTAATTATGAAGAAAAAAGGCAGAATCTGTTTGTTCGGGGTTTTTTTTAAGCAAGAACTTTGGTAGCAAGTCACCTAAAAAAGCAAACAAGCATATTCATCCCAGCATTTCAAACTTTGTTGTGATGAAAGAGGAAAGAAGAGCAGAAATGGATTGTTTGTGGCTTTTTAAAATCAAAGGATGGCACTAAATTGGGAGCTTATAAACATTCTGAGGACAGAGAACAGACCAGTGGCATACAGAGATGTTAGAAAATAGGATAAAAAAAATGTATCTGGAAAAATGGCTTAGTAAATCTGTACTAATTCACTCAGGGAAAATTAATTCAAAGAACCTGGTGTTCAATAGAAAAGACAAACCTAGAAAAGAGAACATAAAAACAATAATTGAAGAGGGACAGTGGTCAGCAAGTTGTTCCATGCCTGTAATACAATATGTTGACACAAACAAGAAAGCAAAGTGTGGATTTTGGTCCGTTTGCCCAGAGGCAGCATGTCACTACACAGGAGGATTATAATCCCTCTCTGCATGAGACCAGCATGACTCCATCTGGAATAGAGTTTTCTGTTGTGGGCATCTCCTGATCACAAGGGCATTAGTACACATTAAAGGGTTTGGAATAAACAAACAAGGCAAACAGGGACTAAAAAGTTGCATGGGCAAAAAAATCAACAAACAAACAAATGACCCCCAAAAAACTAAAGTTCTCTCAAATGTGTACAATTTTATATTCTTCAGCTCTTTTTTTTTTTTCATAGAAGGAAAAGATGAGGAGGGAAGCAATTGCTCAGGTTATTTTAGAGTGACACAATGGAGAAACCAAGGAGTGATAATGTCCAAGATGAAATTTGGCTTGAATGTCAAGCAAAACATATCTGTAATGAGTTCTGTTCAGCTATCCGATATTCCTAAAATGGATGCAGTGGAGATTCAGTACATGCAATTTTGTAGTGTGTGACAGACAGTACTGCGTATCTCCTGTTTAAAAAAATGTTCTCTGAATTTTGAGGAACTTAAAAGAGGCTTTTAAGAATATTGCTTGCCATTTAAAGAAATAAATGAGTAGCGTTACTTGACACGTAAGTTCATATGTGACATTGCATATTCAACCCATACCAGGTCAGCAATTCCCACGCCAATTACAGTGGCACACCTTCAACAGTGCCAGAGGTTTCTGGGCACACTCATTTACTTACCACTAGGTGTCCTTTTAGTAGCTACTCTGCCATAGTTAGTGCACAGCACAGATGAATTTATGAAGATCAGTAGCCAGCTGGAGGGAGAAACCTCACCATATTGACTTCAAGTGTGAAAATGGTTTTGCAGAGAATTAGGTATTAGTGCATGGAGAACATCCATCAGTCATTTATTCCCATTTTAGTGACCATTAGGAGTTAAACCTTGAAGCATACGGCCAGCTCATCTTACTTGAGTTGTTTAAGCAAAGGCCTGGTTCCTTTAAAAATTTTAGACCTGGTTGTTGAGACAGATATTCCTAGGATTCAGTTTAAGTCATTGTGGTGAATTCCCTCACTCATTCTTAGAAATGTTTTCCTTTTGCTTCAGAACAATTCTTCTGTCTACTTGTTTAAGATTCTTCACATCTCTGTTATCAGTTGGCAGAGGCTCTATTAATAGCCCCTCTCCCCCCAGGCTATAGGCATTTAGTCATTTTGCATTTTCCTGATAAGCACTTCAAAATGGCTTTCAGCAATAACCTTCCAACCTCACTGGATCTCATGTATGAAGCAGCTGGGTCTGAACCAGGGTTAGTTGATGACTGAGAGACATCAACTGCTACAGGAAACTATGACTGTCATTTGGCCCTGACAAAAATTTGCTTTGGGTGGAGCTCCTGTGAGCATGGAGCGGCACTTAGTGTCTGCGGCCACTTGAGTTTGCTGGGCCTCTGTCTTGGATATGTTCCATCTCAGTTAATTGTAGTCTGTCTTCCTTTGCCACTCTTGACAATACATCCTTCAGTGCTTCCTATTTCTCAGTTTTTCCATTGGTGGGAAAATGGTGGTCTTGCTCCACGTCAAAACCAACCCCATTTTGCTGGATGTTTAACTTGTTCCCTTCTAGTACAGGTAATGATTTAGTAAATAAATGTCAGAAATTGTAGCAACTCAGGTCCTTTCTGAGAGAGAGCTAACTTATGTTTCCCAGTCCTTGTAAGGAAGCCAGCTATGATAATTCAGATAGACCAACAGAATTAGAACTAGGGCTATATAGCTCCTCATCCTTCAGTTGTTAGTGTAACTAACCTTTGTATCAGCAGGCCACTCAAACTTTTCCTTCAGCATCTCATTCATTAATATTAGACCTTTTAGCCATAAGCACTCCTAATAAATGAAAGCTGATGTTGAGTATAGTCTTGGATGGGAAATGTAGAGACCTCCATATGGATCAATTTTTTTATTCTAAAGCCTTTACTACATAATTTATATGGAGCATAGTTTAATTCAATAGCTTGTTATTTTGCCCATCTGGACATTTTTTGCATACACACACATACATACACAGAAACAGAGACGTGCATGCGTGCACAACAGCAGTGTCTTCCCAACACAAATCTCCCTCACATATTATTTTGAATCTGTGTTTATTGCAGACTTCAGTGCCTTTTCTGTATTTACTTACTTCTAGACTTCATTTGATTTTCAAAGCTAAAAATCTAATAGATTTATGGATGACTAAATATGGACTGTAGAGAGTCACAGATGAATTCTGTGAATAAATATCTTAAAAGTTTCTGTAAGTTTTATATTTAAACTGAGATCCAGATCTTTGCAAAATTAGTGACAGTCAAGCATGGAGACTTGCTGTTTGACCTGCCCTTAGGCTAAATTTGTATATGGATTGTAAACTAAATTACAGTATAATGTGAGAAATTTGTCTACAAATGTTAGTTCATTTGTTTCCATGTACAATTAAAAATTTTAGGAAACAAGACTGTAGTGAACCTTCCTGAGTAAAGAATGAGCTATGCCTTAACCTGAGGGTTATTGTCTAATATTTTTGCAAATCTGCAACATGGCTGATTTAATACCTTCCTTTGCAATCCCTAAGATCTAAGCTGGAAGTCTCCTGCTTCAGTTTAAGCCCCTCTTCTGCAGAAAAAAAAATAAATTATTTCCATTTCTCATGGCACCTCAGCTTTTACAGCCATGAAGGTGATCCTAGCAGAGAGAAGCCAAAAGAGACAATAAACACTAAACATTTTTGTTTTCATTGTCTGTAGCTCCCCCTCTGCTGTGTAGCAGAAAACTATTTTCCCAACCTTGTATGGTTAAAGTGCTTCCAGCGTGATTTTTATAACCTTCCCTTCCTTGCTACGTCTGATACTATACACTGGCTTTTCTGTTTCTCTTCTTATGCATTTGTCCTTTATTTTATTCATTTTTAGTAGAGATTTTCTGTGAGATTCCAGTCACTGAAGAACACAAGATTTTGTTAAGGCGGTCTTTTCTTACATTTCCCTTTCTTCACTGCCACTGGGACAATTTACACTTATCTCCTATATATTGATTTGTTGAAAAAACATCCAGCCCCTTTTTCCCTTAGATATGCGTCCTCTGAGATTTTTCCAGGTGTACTGAAGTCTCCCTCCTGATGGTCCTCTGTCTTCCAATGCTGTGGCTTGGATGGCTGCTGCTGCAAGAACCATTGATTCCAGGATTTCCCAGTCACTTTCACCAAGCTGCCCTATCTCCTTCTAACCCATTTGTCCCCTTCAATTAAACCTCTTACACACACACACACACACACACACAAACACACACACACACACACACACACACACGTATATATATGTATGTATAAATATTTTTAAGGTTTTTTAGGTTTTTTACAATTTTTATTTTTTCCTCTTTTCTGACAGGGTAGCACACACTGTGTGGTTTCTGCCTTTCTTCTGATTTAGCATTTATGTTAGTGGGTCATTTCCTTTTACTTGTCTATGTGTTTGGTGTGATCCAATTCCCATCAATGTTTACCTTTAATGGAAATTTAATTTACCCCTTTTAAGAAGAAAGCAAAAAAGGATTCCTCCCAGCTGGCCTAATTTTCAGTATCCCCAATTACTTGCAGTGTGTTCCAGCTTTGTTCTCCTCCTACAGTGTGCTTGGCGGTTACTCTCCAAGGTCAGAAGCGTACTTCTGTGATTGAGATTCCTCAGGTTCATTCATTAGACCCTTTAGGCTATTATTTATTGTAATATTTGATTATTTAGTGCTGCAGCCCCCCACAGCAGACCTGTTTCTGGTGTGACATACATGACACTCCAGCGACACAGAAAATTAAGGTCTTAAAACCTGAGATGGGTAAGGCAGCACAGAGTGATCTTGCTTTTAGTGCATAATCTGCAGTCTATTGCTAATCAACAGTGCTGTAAGAGTGCTGCTTACCTGAACCAAGGCTCCTGGTCTGAGGATCCAAGATTCCTTGGCAGTGCATGGTCCTCAGGCATCCCTTTCTACCCTACCATCTCTTCCTAATAATTCTGTTTTCCCAGAGTTTTCTTTTCAAACTCCCATTAATTATTTTTTTCCTGGATTGACAAATTCTGCTTCTTTGGTATAAATATGTTTTTTAGATTTTACTTTACATAAGCATGGAAAATTTTTCCACAACAAGATCCAGCTGATTCTGAAACAAAGTTCATATGTTGAGCTTACTATTACAGTCATGGCCCATGCTGGATCCATTTCTGTGGGAAAAATTAATCTTTTATTTGTTAGCCAGTTTCAGTATTCTGAAGCTTTCTCTTAAGTTTTAAACCACAGTCTTAGTGAATCAGAGATTCATAGACAAGTTGAAGATGGAGGGAACCTCTGGAGGTCACCTGATCCATGCCCCCTGCTCAAGCAGGGTGACTGAGAACCAGCTTCCCAGGACCATGTCCAGATGGCTTTTGAATGTCTTTAAGGGTGGGGAGTCCACAGTGTCCTTGGGCAATCTCAGCCAATACTTGGTCATCCTTACAGTGAAAATGTGTTTCCTGATGTTCAGAGAGAACTTCCTGTGTTTCACTTTGTACTCATTTACTCTGATCCTGTCACTGGACACTTCTGAAAAGAACGCTGCTGTTCTTTCCACCCTTCTTTTAGGTATTTATACAGACTGATGAGATCCACCCTGAGCTTTCCCTTCTCCAGGCTGAAAAGTTCTAGCTTTCTCATTCTCAGCCTTTCCTCACAGGAGAAGTGCTCTAGTGTTTTCATCATTTTTGTGTCCTTTCATTGTACTCTCTCCAGGTCCTTTAGAATGGATGTATTTAGAACAGATATAGAAAACTTAAATAATAAAAAAACTGAAATACCAATAAATAAGAAAGATTTATAAGAACAGGATAAAATGTCTAAATTGACAACAACGAGAGGAGGAAATTATACTTCCTTGATTCCATCTCTTCATTCCCACTGATCTTCTCTTGGTATGACTTCTATATTGATTTCCATTGTGTAGATAATTAGAGGCTTTCAGATTATCCCCAAAATTTTTTTTAATGAAACCTGTACTTTGAGACACAAGTCAAGGATTCAAGTTGTGTTCCTCTGATTAGTTAGGGTTGAAGCTTATACCTTGAGTCAAGAATTCCCCAACATATTTGAGGTTTTTAACAATTAGAAGTTTGGTTTTCAAAGACATCTTCTACTGAGTTAGAGCATTCCCAGTCCTGTCCTCTGAAACTGAATGTCTGAATGATTTCTTTCTTGGAAGAGAAATAAGGACTTTTCTTTTTTGAACACATACAGAATGTCTTTAGCATATGTATTGCTGTAGTCCACAGTTGCAGTTTAATTAGACTGTAAGCATTTAGGTTGTTTAGGTTTCTTAGGACAGCATATTCAATGGCTTGTACTGAGAAAAAGCATTCGTGGTCAGAGTGGGTAACAGGTGAGGTTATTCCCGTGGCTATATTGGATTGGTGTATCCAAATTGCACCAATATTTGGAGTGTTTTGGCCAAAAATGAAAGAAAGAAACATTTCATGTTTCTTTCAAGAAATGTTCATGAGAGAAACATTTTTCACTCTCTACTGCTCTCTATTTTTACCATCTTTTTAGCAATACAGTAACTGAAAAAAGGAAAAACTGTTCTTCTGCATAAGTGGTATATAAGTAAATTGTTGAAGGAAGACCTACTGTCTGCAAATCACTGTCTAATCAAGTGCTAAAATACTACATCAGTGAAATTTTAGTAGAAGTGTCAAGACTTTAAGCAGGATAGCTGCATTCATTCATCCCTGAAATCTGGCAGGACTCCTTTCTAGAGAAGCCACTGCAAATTGAATCTCCACATCTCCCATTTTCAAACATTATTTTGGATTATTTTGACTAGATCTTTTATTATACTTAATTGCCAGGAACACCATGTTATTGGGACACGTTTCTTATACTAATGGGTCACTATTTTCTCTTCCCCTTGTTTCCTGGGAACACCATGCATTCCATGTGACAAATGAATTAGGTGGTTTGGTACTACAGGTCCTCTTGCATAACTTAGAGATCTCTCTGTCCTTGGAAGACCTTTGCTGACCCTTGGAGAAGAACTGTGTCTGCTCTTGGTGTCTTGTTGTGAGAGGGTATACCTCCTTGTCCTGGCTAGATTTCTCTTTAAGTTTCCTGCAGACAAGATGGGGTTTGTAGGATGAGCGTTGATTTACAAGAAGGATTTACTTTAGAATGAACCTATATTCAGGAAGAACAAGACAATTTTAAATTGCTTGAATTCCCATAACCTTTGAAGATCAAGGGAACCTGTCTGTGCAACACTATGTTCAGTGTCATGCTCTGAGACTGTCTCTAAATTCAATACTTTTTTTTTTTTTTTTGAGTAATGGCAAATGAAGGATCTTAGTTTCAGTTATAAATAAGTTTCACACTTTTTTGTGCTCCTTGGGTGCTTGTGTCATGTGCTGTGGGTTGTTTATTTTACCAGACCTGTTACAAACTCAGAGCTGTTAGACTGATTTAGTCACCTGCATGAGAAAGGTTGGACTACACATATTTTATGCTATCTTTGGGAAACACACCATCATTAGGATTCTTCTTGCAGAATTTCCTCTTGTAATTCTGGATCTGTATCTCATACAACTTTTCTGTTGCTGGATGCCATCCAAATGAACATCCCTGTAGGCTTCAATGTTTCTCCTGATATTATCAAGACTGATTAGAAAACCAGGGAGCTGGAAATGACAAGTGACATGAGGGGAATCTTTGTTAGATTTCTCCTGAGGGCATTTGGCACTGGGAGAGTTCCACTGTTTCTACCAACAGTAGGAGTATGCTCAGGACCAGACACATGGTCAGCCATGCACACAGTGCCTGGTTTTATAGGTGTACCCACAAACCACAGCTTCTATGTTGGTCCAGTGCTAGGGAAAGTCCCCAAAATACTCCAAGCCTTTGCATGTGGGTCTTCGACTTTCTCCAGCTTGCTCAGTCATTCTTAACCATTTTGATTTGATAGGTTTTTGTGCTTGATGCATTCGCTTAACTCACACTGTGCATCTCATGCAGCATAGATGTACGTGAATGTGGCAAGGATGTGTAAACAAATGTGGTAAATGCAAGCAGCAAGGAAAAATCTGGGTCCATCTAATCCAAGAGACTGACATGCACACCATCTTTTGTATTCAGTGATGTTCATCTTGCCTGTGCACTGTGCTGACTAATCCCTTCTCTGCAGCTAGGGCCCTTCTTGGCCTGACCTGCTAGCAGCTGTTGAAATACTCTCACAGTCCACCCCTCTCAAATTCCATTATCCTGTGCTATAAGTAATGGTCTTCCATTGATCTAATTCTCCTGAGTTAAATTGTGTTTAGATCTTGGAGACTGAGGAAAAACTTGGAGTTTAGTTCCACTGTAACCCATGTTTTCCTTGAGTATGGAAACAAGACTGGTTTTCCTCACAAGAAAAAAGGCATTTTTACTTCAGAACTTGCTAGCAATTTCAGTGACTGTAGAAGATACTAGCAATAGTTTTCTTATCACTGATGCAATGGATGGGAAGTAGAAGAGCATTCCCCCGGGCATGAACTTTGGCTTGGTTTACACTTGTTCTCAGCTTCATGAGTGATTACCATCTCTGAGAGGAAGCATGTATCTTTACTGTCAAGAAAATGATTTACTTTGTTTCTTATTTTAAATACAAATATGTTTTAAAGGAAAGACAATACCTCTTAGTCAAAAGAACAAGGAATTTAGTTTGGCATATTGTAATTGCATAGGACTTTGAAGACAAAGAAGACAAATAGTTTTAGGCTAGTGAATAGTGTGAGATATTGTCCTCCTAGCTTCCCTTCTCACTTTCCTACTGCTGACTTTAGGGCTACAGCACACAGTAAAGCTCTGCAGAGAACTCTGATACAACACGGATCACAAAAGCACAGAATCATTTAGTTTGGAAAAGATCCCCAAGGGCATCAGGTCCAGCCTTTGACTGCTGCCCTTGCCTTGCCCTTTGACTCATAACCACCCTGTCAACTAGACCATGGCACTAAGTTCAAGAAACAAACTCCAGTTGTTTCTTGAATGCCTCCAGGGTCTGTGACAACACGACCACCCCCCAGGGCAGTCCATTCCAGTACTTAACGATCTTTTAGAGAAGAATTTCTTCTTAATGTCCAACTTGAACCACCCTAAGTGCAGCCTAAAACTGTGTCCTCTCATCCTGTCACTGATTGCCTGGGAGAAGGGGCCAATCCCTACCTAGCTACACTCTCAGGTGGTTGTAAAGAGAGATAAGGTCCTCCCTGATCTATATTAAATATGAGTAGGGGGCTGGTTTCTGCAAAGCTTGCCTCACTTTGCTATGTGATAGTCCTACAGTTTGGCTCAATGGATCACTCTGAAGGACTTTTCATCATTTAACTGTATTTGGTTTAGTGTCTTTTCCATTTTATTGGAAAGAAAATCCCATGTGACTAACACAATGCTTCTCTTCTCTATCTAATGTAATAGTAACATATTAGTCAGTGCTCTGAAAGTTCTCCACCATGAAATGAAATGCAAGTTTTTTAGATGAGGCACAACACATTTCCCTTTATAAGTCCAGTTTTAATTTTATTACTCTTTTTGGTGCAATACTGTAGATAATGTAACTGACAAATTTTCTGAAATTTTTACTCTACATGGAGTAGAAGCAGAATGCATGTCAGCAAACTTGGATGCTCAGTAAGAGAAGTTACAAGCAGACTTTAAAACTTCTTTTAAAGAAGCTCATCACTACTTGTGTGAAAGCTTGATGCTATACGACAGTCTTGCAGTATGTATCTGTCTTGGTTTGGAAAGACAGGTTTCTGCCAGGGAAACTGGGGTTCCCCTAGAATGGAGAATGCAAACCCCTCACACCCTGCCAAATTATAATTTTGCAATCAAGGGCTCTCAGGCAAAGATTTTTGGGGGTAGGAATAACAGTTCTTTACTAAGAATATTAACAATACAAATGTAATAGGAAACAAAACCACCCAACCAAACAAGCAAATAAACAAACAAACAAGAATTTTGGAAAACCCTGACAGAGTCAGAGCCACAACCTGACCCTGTGATTCAGGGTATTGAAAGCTGTCCAAAAGTGAGTCCTTCTGAAGTGGCAGAAGACAGTGATTCTGTTGGAGCAGAGATGGTTCTGTGGAAAAGCAGATCCAGGGGTGGTGAGGAGGGGGTCTGGTGATGATGAGGAGGGGTCCAGGAATGGTGAGATGGATTCTGGTGTGATGAGGTCCGGTCTTCCTCCCAGGAAAAATCAGGTGAAAAACTAGCAGCTCTAGTGTCTGTGAGTCTCCATTTATCCAGACAAACTGCCTGCTCCCCCCCACCACTGCCAGGGGATGAGATGTATCTCACAATAGGGTGATAGAAATGCAGATGCACCGCTCTGGGGGGGGGAAGGTACAGGCTGGGAAGGTGCTAATGGCCTATTAAGATGAGGCATCAGGCCTTCAAACAAATGGAAATAGAATACACAAAACCCGGCTCCACAACCCAGGACAGTATCATATGAACTTACCACGTCCCTAAAATCCTATTGAAATCCCCTCAATGCATTCTCTTTATATCTGCATGGAATATATCAAGCTGAAGGTACATAGGAAGTAAATATTCGTTATAATAAGTAATTGCCCACTATACCCATTTGTGTCTGAACCTGCAATATGAGCTGGCTACTTACATATTGGAAACAGCTGAAAGAAGAGGACTGAAAACAAGCAAAAAATGTAAAGCAAAACACAACATATTTTAAGTTTGTTTTGTTTTGTTTTTTCTGGTCTATTGACAATTTCATAACCACTTTACTAATTGTATACCTGCAAAACACGTCACCTTATATATCTTCTATATCTTATATATTTCCTGAACTATTTCAATATCTATGAGAAAATGCTACCTTCTGTGTGTTGGTATTATGCTGTATACTAGTGTCAGTGAAGACCTGTCACAAACTCTCTATATTTTATTCCAAATAATCTATTAAACTGATGTTGTGCCATCAAATGAACCCTACAAATCTTGTATGGGAAAATGGTTCAATAAATAATGCTTTATGAAAACATTTCTTGAGGGGGTAAATAATTCAGCCTTAATAATGTATCTTGAGCTGGTGAATGTAAGGATCTATGTGGAGAATATTCTAATATGTTATTATAAGGACCACGACAGTACATGAAGAGAAATGAAATTGGATTTCTTCTTTCCATGCTTTTTCTACACTTCATCTACACTGGGGCATGTAGAAAAAGGCTGTACATCCCACAGCAAGTTAAATGTTTGTAAGAGGAAATTAGCAATGCTTGAAATTACTTTAATAATTCTTAAAGGTGCAGTCATGCCAGGTGCAGAATGCTCTCAAGTTACAATGGGTTCAAGAGGTTTTGACTGTTTTCAGCACTTCTTCAGGACCACCAGAACTGTATTAAACCCTAGCAATGTAGTACTGTATGTCACCCTAAGGGAAGAGCTCACTCTTCTGAGCCAAACATACTCAGTAACACGTCAGAGAGTGTGAAGGTATTGCACATTGCAACATACATTCTTCATTTTTATGAAGCACTTTAGAAATATTTAATAAGTCTGGCAGTATGTGCCGTATCATTTCAGGACAGTGATGCACTCTACATTTGTTGCTGCCAACTTATGCTTAGGAAAGCAGAGACAAAGTCAGTTTGAAGGTTACTTTGCCATCATACCTTGAAAGTATCATGGTAGTAGTTGATAGTATCTTTAAACCCAGTAGGGTGGCTGAGATTGTCACCACTGTCAGCATGAACTGGGAGGAGAGGTCAGTTTCTGGACAGATGTGCCCCTTGCAGCAACACTTAATGCAGGGGCACTGAGTTCCAAGAGGTCATTTGGAAGAGAGGCATTTATTTATCTTGTCTTTATCTAGTCAAGTCAAGTCACAATCTCCACACAGGGGTCAGTCAGCCTGCTTACTTTAGATACTGTAGCCTCAGCAGATATTCTGTTTTCTGACTCTCTGAAGAGGATCTTCAACTTATACTTCAACTGGTGCAGTTTCTCCAGCCAGAGAAAAGCTGCATGCTACAATGTTGTGACTCTTGGCCATTCTCTTGCCAAATGCCTATGCAACCGCATGTGAAAAACATGTTGGGGAAGACTTTCAAGCTGTATGTTCCTGTGCCCTGAACTGCCTGCATTGGAGACTGGGAAACATAACAGAAAGTTTCCAAGAAAAGAGGACATTGAGAAACTTAATCTCCTTTCCGCTGAGGCACCCTGCCAGGAAAGACCTACTGTAGGCAAAATTTGGGCGAAAAGCCGCTCCTCAGAAGACAACAACTTTGTTTGGGGAGGAAACATAAAGACAACTGGTCATGTCCTTAATTCCTTAGTATGTTTTGCTTAACCTTGGCATTAGTGCAGTAATACAAGCTAGGCTTTCAAAATCTGTCCTAGTATTTCAAAAAACATGTTGCCTGAAGTTAAATGTATTTTTCAGACTCATAGCAAAAATACCATTGGAGAGGTTGAAGCCTGGGAGGTGTGTGGTCACATCATCACCATGCCAATAGTTTGGCTGGAGAATGTTTTGTACTAGTTAAATTGGGGACCAACTAGGCATATTATAGCCAGATTAGCAGTGGTAGAACCTGCTGGAGGGAATGAACACTCAGAAATCAACTTAGATCTATATGGAGATAATGGGGATATGGAGATATCTTGGATCTATATAGAGAAATCAACTTGGATCTATATGGAGATAATAATATCAGTCTACTTTCATGTCAAGTTTTAATTAAATCTGCCAGTTTTCTTTTTTCTTTTTATTTTTGCTGTTTAACCTGGTGACTTCTTTTCTACCTCTTTTTTTGTAGCAGCCTTTTTAATGATAACCCACCTAACTTCTTAAATTTTTCTTTTTTGCATCATCCTTTTCTGTAGATTTTCTTGTTTTCACCATATAGGTTTTTATCCCTTGTCTTTTCCCATCTTTGCTACAGCATTCTCCCCTTTTTTCTGTATTCCTTGCTCCACTCCTAAAAACTTTTGGCTGCATCTTCTGTCTGCCATTCCAGAGCTGGATCTTCATCTCTCCTTTTCAGCAACAGACTGACTTTGGTGGGAAAGCGGTGATTTTTTTATTTTTTTTTTCCCAACAAGACATTGTTCTCATCTCCTATTGGATGAAAGCAGGACCAGGCAAACCTCTTTTCCATTCTCCTCCATGAGGGCCTTTTGCCCTAAGAGGTCTGGGTGTGGTGAGCTCAGATAGACTGCTGATGCTTTCATTGCATGGGCCACAGGGAGGGGATGTACCTTTCATTCCCTCCCCTACAAAGAGCCCTACCACAGCGTCAAGATGATGAGAATCACTGAAACAGAGGGATGAGCCTTAGGGCGGGAGGGGGGAATAAATAATAGCTTGTTGTCAACCCTCCCTTCTGCATTAGGCTGCCAGATGATTGCTTATTCCTTGCTCCCACCCACACGCTTCATGCCACCACCAGCATTTTTGGTCCTTTGTGGCTGAGGTTGTGGGCTAGTCAGCTGATGAGTCAGCTCCTGTAACCAGTGCTTTTCCAGCTCCCCATGGCAGGGATAGCTTGGGCGGAAGAGTTTCAGCCAGCACTCTCTGCATGGAAGATGGGGCTGCTTGGGCACGTTAATTGCTTTATTTAGAATTTCACCGTTCTGCAAATAAAGAGCAGGTTTCCAGAGGTTAGCAAATCATCTCCTCTTGTTCTCTTTGCATATGCTCTGATGCAGGAAATCTTGAAGCTACACCCTGTATACCATCTGTTAGTACGGGAGTGTGGAGTGAATGGGAAATTCAAGCTTTGAATAGGTCAGGAAATTCAAAGTCCTGTTCTCACAGCAATTAACTGCATGTTGGTCTCAGATGGTACCGTAGCTCATCGGGTTAATGTACAAAGCGAATCTTGCGCCACAGCTGAGTTCCCGCGCCACAGCCGAACTTGGCACTCACTGCGACCGAGTGGGAAAAGAGAGGATCAGAGCTTCAAAATACCTTTGTGCCTCCTCAATGCTGGGCAGGCCTGGGCCTCTTTAGTGCTTCCCAGGGGTCAGAACACCCTCCGGGACTGGCGCATGCAGCCTCTCGCAGCTCGTGTCAACTGGGGAACATCTGGCCAATGGAAAATGCATCAGGCAGAAGAATGTTCCAGCTGCCCCGTTCCCAGCCTGCCCCGTCCCGCCTTGACTCCATCAACTCCCGGCTCTGTTGCCGTGGCTGGAGCGCAATCGTTAGGTACTCCAGCTCCTTCTCTCATTCTCATCAGGCAGAGGCTGTGCTGGGACAGGCTGTATGAAGCACCACATGCAGAAGGCTCAGTCACAGCTAGTGACTAAACTACTAAACAATTAGTTTTAAACTCATTTCTACAGCTGCACTATTTGCTGTTCTTCTCAGTCTGCCTAGTATGAGCATACTTCCAGGCATCCTTCAGTCATTCTGACCAAGCTAGACCTTAATTTACATTGCAGTAGCAAAACACTCTTTCCCTCCTCTTCCAGACAAAATCTTGCCATTTTCAGGTATGTACAGTATGTCGGGGCAGAAGGAAGACGGTGAGGGTAGAAGCGATTGTGTGAGTAATGCTTGCTGTAATTTTTATAACCAAGTTACTCAGAAAGCCTTAGGTTTGAGTCTAATGACTGTAATTTGTCATAGTACTTAAACCTATTTCTAATGAAAGAATACCTCTTAGTAGCTATTTAAAGTCAATTTATTAAATAAAAAATGACTTATGGTACACTAATCTGAAATGGTTTGATTTTGGATTATTAGTTGGGGTATCAGTGAACTCTATTAAATTTCTCTGGATAATTTTCAGATTAAATAAGCTCCACAAAAGGACAAAGAAAAAATACATATAGGCAGATCTGCAGCTAATCCAAATTACTGGATACATGTTCTCTTATATATGTAGGTGATGTACAGATATTTCATGATATTTCATCTATCAGGTGCAAGATATTAAGAGCCATGGAGGGAGTGAGGAAAGCTTGCAGTTATTATTTGGAAATTGGCATATGAGAAGTCATTGTTTATCCTGATTTCACTATACTAAATTACTGACTAATTCTCCCTCTAGAATTGCAGACCCAGTGGGACTTAGACAGTATTAACTGCCTGCTTGCATCTCCTTAGAAAATGGAGCAATTGACCACACTGTCTTTGAGTAGGGAGTATATTCTTGAAAAAAGATTAGAGATATTTTGCTTTCATTTAATAGGGGTTATAAAAAGCACTCTCAGAAAGGCAAGACTTCTTAGGTACCAGCTCTCTGGCCAGACTGGCATGTAGAACAGAGCTGAGCAGCAGTATTCTAACAGCTGTTTACCCTCAAATGCCCATACATTAACTCCTTCCTGCAGTTTGCAATGATTTCTTTGCCAGTTGCCTCCAGAAGAAGAGTGTAATTCGTTTGTATAGGTAAGGTAGCCTAACAGCATTCTCACATATCTCTTTCCATAGCTAGAAAGGAAAAACTGCCATGTTATTAAATACTTACATTAGTATCCAATGCTGTTTTGCCCTAGACAAACTTCTTGTGCTTTAGCCAAAGTTCTTAAGCAGGAACAAAGTCTGCTTAGGCAAGAGCTGATCCTGTATGTTTTTCATTTCCATGGGAAGTTATTGCAGTGATAAGTGAATGGGCATCAAAGAGTAACATAAGACTAAAGGTAACATCTTCAGAAGTCTCAGAACTCTTTCAAAGTGTGACTTACCTTCAAAAATGCCTGCAGCTTTGTCTGCACAGGTACTGTTACCCTTGAGGTCACCCTGGAGGCTGCCAATACCCTCCCTTTATAGACTGGTGTTTCTATCTCATCACCTCCACCAATGTTTTGACTGAGCTGAGAAGCTGCAGTGATGCTTGGCACCTTAAGCCTGCCTCTACAATTTGAGACCACCCAGCTCTAACAGTGAGGTCCACCAGCAGTAAAGTCACAATTCTCTGTCCAGCTTCCAGCCTAATTCTTCTCCATAAATGTGGGCCAGACCTGGAGCAGAGATAAGGCCGATTTTGGGGTCCAGACCTGGAGCAGAAATAAGGCCAATGAATTTCATATCAAAGCTGGGCTGGGATGTCATCTTGTCAGTGGGAAACTGCAGTGCAGATGGGAGAGGACCTCTCCCACTGCTAGGTGAAGATACACATCAAGGTTAACCCTAAAGTGTAAAAACCCTGCACTTTGGATGAAGCCAAGGGTACTTAACAGCCTGTGGGTACATCTCCAGAATCCCTGAAAATGTCTATAGCATGTATGGGCACACCTCAACAACACACCTGTTTAGTGTGTCTAATAATAGCAATGAACTTGCAGGACAGTGTGCAAATTGCATCCCACACTGTGACTCCTCAACAGGCTTAGTGCTGTGCCCTCATTCCTATTGTTGCTTTATTTAAGCTGGATTATATAGCTGGTTTGGGCAAGCCTGTTTGTGCTGCCATTAAATGAAATGTCTGCACACTAATCCTCACAAAATATCAATGAGCAATATAGCCACCATAATTTTTTAAATTGTAGGCTTCAAAGTAATTTAACAGCTTTTGAAAACTTTATTTCAGGTAATTAGTGCAAATAATTAATGATGAAACAACAACGGTTGCTTTCATAGCGTTAGCAGCTTGTGAAAATAGGCCAAGCCCCCCCTCATTGGGTAGAGTTGACTTATCACAAGAGGGAAAATATTTTTAACTTTTTTCTTTAAATTCCCCACTGCCTCTTGTCACCCAAAGTCATTCCAGCTAACACCTGCATGTCCATACATGTCCATAAAACAGATCACTGTATTGGTCGTTTGTGGGATATTTGGCTAAAGCAAAATAGACTTTTCTGACCTAGGAATGAGCTCTAACTAGAACTTATTGTACTTTCCTAGTATTCCTTCAGAATCAATTCATAAGCCTGTTTCCTGGTTGACTATTTCCGTACCGCTGTGCTTCTAGCAGTGCAGCGGGGCAATGTTTAATTCAGGGCAATCGTGTTTGTTGTTTATCGAATCTGATGTTTTTTGACTGTTTACCATGACTTTTAAATATCTTAATTAGCCTAATTCACCTGTTTGGCGAACACAGACCTTTAAGATAATAAAAAGGAACAGGCTAACTAAATATTTGCAAAAGGTGCCAGTATCATTTAAAAGAATGATAAAGAAGAAAGAGCTAAATAGCTCTAGCTTCAGTTCTTATTTCATTCTGCTCAGGCAACATCATTCCATCCAGACGAAACTTGAAGCTATATGCTTCTTCCCTGATCAAACTGAAATAAAATAGTCCCATGACATATTTGGGGGAATGCCATACGATAATACGTGTGTGCCTTATATCTGGGAGGGTTGAAAGGATGAGCTGCCTCTTTAAAAAGCTTCCGTGAACCTGTATTGTTGTAGTAAGCTCTGGTAGGCGAGGGGTTGCGTGACTGCAGCAGACTCATTTGTGACCTCAGAAAAGTGGTTATGAAAGTGATCTCTTGATCAGAGGAATAGAGCTCTGCTGCCTGCCAGACCAGCAATGCAGAAATGAGCCTCCTCCCTGCAAATCTGCCCCGGCAGGAGAAAAAGCCTTCCTCTTTTGGTTGCAGTGTAATGATTCCTCTGAAAAATTCTTGGGCTTAAAACAAAGTGTGCTCTAGAGTTTAACTGCCTCCAGTTAAATTTCACATTTTTTAAAATCGTGCAAGATCATCTTTACTTTTTTGCGATTTGTAGTTTTCACTTTCTGCCTTAAACCTACTCCTATTTTCCTTAGTGTAGAGCTAGTAAGTCTTGTTTCAGTGGTTATTGGGCTGACTCTGGCAGTAAGCCACAGTGTATATCCAGTGGAGATTATATTGTAACTGATGAAAACACAATAGAAACTACTGTTTGTGTCACGTGATGAGCATAAAACAGATCTGATGAATCAGTAGATACGAAATCACTGTTTTTCATCCAGAGACCTGAGCCAGAATAAGAAGCACTAGAAGTAATTTATGTATCATAGTTCTCCTTATACACACTATTCACCTGGCACTGATCATTCAGTGAAAGCTGCAATTGGCTATTACTGCCTAGAAAGTAGGAGCCGTAACCCTGTATGTTTCATGAATGAGACACAAGATTCTTGTCTTTATCCCATAAGGAATACTCGTTATTTCCCTGGTAGATTGCTATGAGTCAAGGCAGCAGGCACCTTTGTAGGAGTCAGACTTGCCTGTTCAAGTCAATGACACATACAGAAGAGCTGAAACTGGAGAAAAGGTTATATTTTATTAGCTAGGACTTTGTTTCTGAAATACAAAACATTGGTTTTCCTTATCTTCAAATGGGACAAGTCTGATAAGAACTCTGTGCCTGCCTTGCAATTTTATCACTGTATCTAAGTATTCTCTGTTTTTAAAAACTGAAAAGCAAATAAAAGCTGGGAAAAATTTAAGTCTTACAGCACTTAAATATTACCTTTCCTGCCTTTTGGAAAGACAGAATTTTTTATTACACTTAGAAAATTTGAAGGTCCTAATTCTGGCTGTTGACCTAGGGACCATGACACTTTCAAGAAAATTATTTCTCTAGTACTTGAACGGGAGAGAAGATGTAAGCCCACTACTGGTCTGTTTAGGGTCTTTGGCATCTGCTTGGGATCTTTTTCTGAGTACAGAACCCGGCTGTCAGGAAAGGCAAAGCAAAACCTTTGTGAGGAAGTGAAAAATAAAGGTTATTGTAGTAATTGAATGCATTGTGTTGCATGCATTTTCTACTTCTGCAGAAGGTTCCTGTTCTGCACAGGAATTTATTTTTGGACAAACTGTAGTGTCTTCTCTATGGGCCCTCTGTCTTACGAGGGATTCCAGTTGGGAACAACGTCCATCTGTTTGGGTAGCTTTGCAGGACTAGTTTTTAAATGCATACATTAGAATATTAATGTGGATAAAAACACATTTAAGAGATCCGGGGATTGTAACATTATCAGTTTAGGCATCTGGCAGTTCAGTTTCTGACTTCTGTTGTCAGATAGTTCTTAATTTTGAGCTTTTAAGTAAGATTGTCATGTTACTGGTTTTCTTCATCATTCCAAAAGGTTCTGGAATACAGCCCAATGTTTTAAAATTACCCTGGAAATTGATTCTGATTTTTTTTTTTAACTTTTAGATAATGTCCCTGATGTTTCACTTGCCCTTATCTTGTCTCAGCACGTGTTCTTACTTCCTGAAGTAGAAAATCCAAAGCTTGAGGACCTCCTCTCAGGCATATTTTTCTCACAGCACTTTAGGTGATGTAACTTCTCAAGGCTCTGTCCAGTCAATGTCATTGTGGCAGCCTCCACAGAAAAGGCCAGGCAGAGCAGCTCTGCCTTAGAAAGAGAGCGCCGTGTTCTGCAGGGTGGGTGTGTTCCTCTGTTGTTGTGCAGCAGAGTGCTGAGAGACCCAGCTGATTTAAAAGTGGAGATTCCCACATTTCCTCCGTCAAGGCCCTTTGCTTCTTTAAAGTACACTGGAAAACAAACATGACTGTGCCTTTAATATTGGACACAGTAAGGCTGCCATACAAAGCAGATATTAAAGAATTGTTCTTATGATATTCCTGACTCTAAAACCGTTGGATCCTGATTTGGTTTTCTGGGTAACACATGCACATCCTGTGCACTAAGGTCTCGGTGTGAATATTTTAGATGCAGTGTTTATTTCATCTTAAAGGTTTCCTTTATCCTCTCCAGCTCGTGTGCATTGGCTATTTTTAAACAGTCTCTTGGATGATATACTGGTCTACTGACACATGTTCTTTCAACTCTCTTCTAAGAGATACTGACTTAAATTCCTCTTGAAACCAGCAGGGGTGAATTTACCTTGTGTCCTTTCATGCAGAATGGCACAACAAAAATTATAAAGGCACAAGAAATTGAGGAGTGGAAGCTCAGGAGATAGTCTGTTTGAATCATAGTCCTGGAAAAGAGGTTATCAAATCCAAAAAGGCTACAAGGATCACGTAAATCTTACTTAAGTTAGTCATTGTCAGGATGCTTTTATCAATGAATAGGGAGAGATGCTTTCTTGTGCATTTTCCTAGTTGCATTTATTTTCGTGCTTGATCTTTGATTTGAGTTTGTCCTTCAGTGATTGATAACTAAATGTGGAGAGGGTAAAATGATGCACATCTTCTGCAGAGACTAAAAATGTTCAGATATTGTCAAGGTAAATCTGTTATCAAGACTTCATTGCATTTCTTCTGTAAGATGCAATTCTTACAATCACCTTTCCAAAAGCGGGAAAGATTCCAGTAGACTTCAATTGCTTACGAGCACACAGAGCTTTCCTCTTCGCTGTCTTTGCAGTAAAAATGGAATTTGGTCTCATTACTTATGTTTCTGAAAAATATTTCAGGCTCAAGTTTATTTCAATAGGCTGTTTATCACTAAAGAATGTTTTTTGTTGTTTTTGGATGCAATGATTAGTCACAAGCTGCTCTTTCATCATATGCCTAAATTTAGTCACATACAGGCTTTCTCATAAGGTTCTGATTTTTCTTATTGTCACTTCTGTGATATACTTGGTTTCACGTCACAGATGCTGCTGTTGTGCATCTGTTGTTTATTTTCTGTCTGCAACAAATTTTGTGGACAAAGCCATGGCATTGCAGTGAGAATATAACAACATGAGAGATGCACTACTGTGTCACACCAGTGGTCCATCTAGTCTGGTATTCTTGTCTTCAAAATTGCTGTCTTTTATCTACTTTAAAGCATTCTTGTGCTGGTGTCACAGGGTACTTCACAGTCCTCATACAGTGGGGCTGGGCAAACAGCAGTTCTGCATTGAGTTCATCCGTTGCCCTTATAATTTTGTAAACCCCTGTTATATCTTCCCTCGTCCTTCTCAGTAAAAAGTCACAGCCATTTCAGCCTCTCCTCAAAGGGCAACTGCCTCTGCTGTGGACATCAGTGTCCATTGATGTATTATTTTCATCGGGAGAATCAATCCCCCAAAAAAATGGCCTAATGACAATGAAAAAGTGTGAGCCATAGCAAAGGAGGACAACATTCTTGGGCCACAGAGAGAGAACATCAGGAATTCGGAGGATATAGAGAACCCATTTCTTAAAATATATCTGGACAAGGGAAAAGATGAACAGCTATTCAGACAAGAAGCCATTATGAAGGATTTTTTGAAAAATGGAGAAACTCTTCAAGTATTTTTGATAGGCCATGTGCTCAATAGATCCTAGAACAAATGTGTCCTGATGTGCTGTTCCTCTGAGTATGTGGATACATCATGATCAGTGGGATTTGCTGAGGTCCCACTCAAGCAATCAGGGTGTAACAGGTCAGAACACACTGCAATACACTTACGAATAATTGTGGATCAGTTTGGTGATGTCACTAATGAAAATATAAAGCTACATTCACTGGACATTCTGAGGTCCTTAACTCTGGAACTGACCAAGGTAAAGCAGACTTTCTAAATACAGAATAGTTCTCTGAAATTAATTTGTTTTCCTACTCTAAATGCTGGATATCATGATCTGATTAATAAACATGTGATTTAAAACCTTAAAGGTGCAAGGAAGAAGTGTTAGAATCATCTTAATTTTTTGTGAGCAATGTAGGTATTGATTTGAAACTAGAATAAGTAATCTGCAGATTCCTTACTCAAGGTTGCCGATAACTCAGGCTTGTAATCCATTTTGTAGTTTGAGAGAATAACCCATTTCTACTTACCTTTTATGTGTTTATTCAGAAGGGTGTGCAAGCAAATACTCAGACAAGCTAACATATTACAGCTTAATTAAAGGATGGAATGGTACACAGATGAAATTAAGGCCCCAGGACTGAACCTATAAATCAATAAGTTTCCATGATCAAATCATCATACTTAATGTAGTAGAAAATAAAAGGAAATTGTGAAGACAAACAGGAAGATTGTCATTTGGAATAAGTCAGAGGACTGCATGCCTTCAGCAGCCTTGTAGCCAATATAGTCTTCCAGACCAACTGATAGCTCAAATATTTACTCACAGTGATGCAAACAGATCTCTAAAATACCTCCTTTGCCAAGGCACAATGTGGGGCTGTCTGTTGGGGAGATCATCTGTTGAGTCATATGAAGAGAGAAAGGTTGAAACAGTAAGCTACAGAGAAGAAATGTGTTTTCTAGACAAGTTCTGTTGATTCTGTTGCTTGTATAGTTTGCACACAATTCGTTTCACGTGGAGCTTTTCTTTGGATCTGTGATCCCTCAGAAATTATGGGATAGAGGAGATGCTATAGTCCCAGACTACTACTTTAAATTTGGCACACAAGTCAAGCTTATTTTCTGCCTGCAACAAATTTTGTGGACAAAGCCATGGCATTGCAATGAGAATATAACAACATGAGAGATGTGATTTCTTATGACATACAGAAAGAATAAACCAGCAAAAAACAGAAGAAGAGTTAATAACTTATTTCACATGTTCTCCATATACATACACTTTTTATAAAAACCACTTCACTATTCTCAGCATTTCCTAAATTACTCTGCACATTTAAGACCAAGAACTGTGGAAACAGGAAGTGTCCATCCAGAATTTACCCTAATGCTTATTCACCTAAAACATTAAGCAATTCCTTATCTTACAATATTAATCCTGTTTTGTAATTAAATAATGAAAATTTTCCTGGGAAGAATGAGAAATGTCCATTACTGGGAATAGTCAAAATCTGAGGAACCTGCCTAAGTGAAGGTAGCTCTGTTCTGATCATGGTGAGGTAGACCAGATGACTTTTCAAGGCCCCTTCCAACCTACAACTAAGTTTTTGTGATTCCCTATCCTGACTCTGTTAACAGACCTGGGTTTCCCAAGGGTGAACCACTTTCCTAAACCTTCGCAGAATTCCTTGTACTGCAGCACAACTGAACATTTGCAGGCAATTCTTTTCAGCTTCTCAGCTTGCTTCATGTAAACTCTATTTCCCAAAGGCACACAGACCTCTTTTTCACATGCAAGGAAAAAAAATATCCTGACTCGGTCACCTCTGTAAGAAGTCCTCGGTTTGTGTTTTTTTCTTTCACCTGCACCTGGATTCTGAGGCAGCCTTTTTGCTGGACTACTCAGTACTGCCCGCCCTGGCATCACACCAGCTCCATCCCAAGGACTCTGTTGGTCGTGAATTTCAACCCCAAACTGATTCTGTTCTGAGCACAGCCTTGTTCAACAGTTAAGTCAGGAGGGAAAAGATAAGACTTTGACAGGTTTTAGAGGGCAGAGTGAAGAAAATAGTGGATTTTTTCTGGGAACTGGAGGAAAGCACGCCAGGACTTCCCCAAGGAAAGAGGTTCGTCCTTCTCCCTCTTTTGCCTGCTGGGAGCTCTGTCTGAGATTTCACCCTTAATATAGTGTCAGATCACCACTAAATTTTCTACTGAGCTGGATCTCTCAGAGCTGATGTTTGTAGAAAAACTACAGGAATGCGAGCTTTTCCCCTCTTTTCTCCGTATTTCTGTAGAAATAATTTCCACGTGTACTTTTACACACACACACAGGCAGCACTGGCAGCTGGATCACTGTTTGAGAAAGTTTATCCGATCTGCAATGATTTCTAAAAACACAAACCCCTCCAGTGGAATACAGTGAAACCGACCGTATCGACGATCGCTCCAGCAGAGCATTTTACTGTTTGCAAAGGGATTTGACTTCGGGCAAGCACTCCTCACCCTTCGCACAGCGGGCTCTCTCCCTTCTCTCTGCTGCACGAGAGTTATTTCTCTGATCCTTTACTCTAAGCTCCTTTGCTTTTTTTAGGCAACTTCCAGATATCTGATACAGTATATAATGAGGAATTAGGTTCCATTACACGAAGGCTTAACCTTCTCGAAAAGCATTCAGCGCTTGCCAGGAGTCATCAATATTTAACAGCTGTTGTTATTATGAAATACTTCATAGGGTAATGTGGCTCGTCTGCTCGCACGCAAGGGTTTGAACGGCGGCCAGGCCCCTGTCAGAGCCGCCGGGAGATTGACAGGCGGCGAGGCTTGCGTGACAGCGGGGCCGGGGTTACTCAGCACTCTGCCTCCTCCGCAGCGGGCGCTTCTCCTCCCCCTCGCCCGCCTTCAAAAGGGCTCCTCCGGACGCGGTGGGACACGGGCTGGGGGCTCGGCGGGGCGAGCTGGCCCCACCAGCCCCGGGGAGAGAGAGAGAGAGAGAGAGAGAGAGAGGAGGGCAGCCCCGGCGGTGGCATCTCTTTGATGCCCCTCTGGCGCGGGGGAAAAAGGGACGAGGCTCGCTGGGAAAGGGGAGCAGTGGTTCTGGAAGGAAGAGCGGATGGGATCTGGAAAGCAAAAGGGTTCGGTTTGTACCTTAAATAAATGTCATGCTGTACTCGAGAAACTTCAAAGGGAAGTCAGATTTCAAAGCATCTCTTAAGAAGAAGCAGACTGAAAAAACCGCTAAGTTGGGAAGAAAAACTCTGCGTTACTGCTAGCGTAATTTCATCTGGCGTTCTGGTAGCCTCCGCAGCAGGACCAAGCACCATACAGCTTTTACTCAGCTTTTATGCATTTTGGTGCTGAGTTCTTTCCCTGAACACAACCTGTGTGTTGTGACCTTTCAGAGTGCAAACCTCCCTTCCATGCTGTTTGGCAATAAATAACAACTGTTCCTTATGCTGTATATTTTTTAATTTCAGTGTTCATCTAATGACCCCCATCCTAATTGTCACTCGGTGTTCTCTGTAACACAGCCAGAGGAAACAGACCATTTCAGTTCATGGCTCTAGGTTTGTTAAGCAGAATTGCTCCTACTGAGCATTTCCGAGTCAATTTGTTTTGTTTTCTTGGTATTCAGAGTAACATGCATAGCCAATTCTTCCTGCAGCTAGAAGATCCAGGAAGAGAGACCCTGCTCTCACTTCCTTTCGAGTAACTAACAGTTACCGAACTTAAGGTTTGCATGCTTAAAGCTGTGTCTCTGAACCTGCAGTCTGGATTCGGGTATTTTCATCCACCTGTTTTAAGAAACAATTTATCCCCTGGGCATCATTGGAGAGGACCAGTAGTCCTTGTAGGAAGGCTTGAAACTGATTTACTAGCCTGAATCTGAAGAAGAATGTATGGTCCCTTTCCTGCACCCCAAACAAACCCAGGCAAGGTGTTCAGTTCAGAAGCAGCATCCCTTCACTGCTCATTTCTGGCCTGTGCTGTTGCTTGGTGCAGGCACCTGGGGCAGCTGGGCTACAGTTTGCCCCCATGTTAGTCTGTCGCACAGCCTAACTTAGCAGCTAATTTTGCTAATTATTTTCTGAAGAACGAAGGCTGTGCTTGTGCAGGAGCCACAGAAACACCCCGTAGAATGTAATCCCATGGGTTTAGAAATATAGTTTTATGACATTCCTGAAATCTCCATCTCTTTTAACTAAAGATTATCCTGCAATGAATAAATGTTCTGTTACTTCTGGGGGAAAGAGAATGGCTAGTTTCATAATGCTTCTATAGACTGTGTTAGGCAGCTTTTCTCTTCTTTACAGTATCCCAGATTTGGTTTTCAAGCCAAGGTGTTTGCAGATGCGGATAGCAATGCTTGTATCAGACCTGGAGGCTTAAAAGAGGTCCCAGGTTTTTACATTGTTTTGGGCAGAGACAGTGCAGCTGTGAAAGGCTCAACAGCACTATCTGAGACCATCCCATACTCATTCAGCCAATCTTATAGTTTGCTCCACAGACTTTTTCTCCATTAATTGTCAATTCTAACTCAATGTTATTTTTTTGGTTTCCACTCCTTTCACTGCTTTGAGATTAGAAATTGAAACAATATCCTCAGATCTTTGACCTGTCTTCCAGGAAATTGAATTGGCCATGTTATTAAATTTTTTTTCTCCCTCCTCTTCTTCTTCCTAGCCCCCTTTCCCTGTATATTTCCACAGTGTTGTCCTTTGTAGGACCCAGCATTTCCAGACGTGCTGGCTTTTAATGTTGCATAGGATTGTGCCATGCACGCTAGATCGTATGACCTTGCAAAACTGTCAGCCCCGGTACATGTATCTCTGGTATTTATCATTCTATGGTATCAATATGCTCATTCATCTTCTTTGGCAGAACAGCTCCATCTTCTGTTTTATTTCATGCTCTGGAAGTGCAGGCTTGATACACTGTGCACAGAAAACAGTCTCTGGGTGTTACCACTTCCCATCTCTTCAGTTTGCTGATTTTGAACTTGGTAGATGGGCACTCTGTGCTGGCCATCAAATGGGTTGCTTCTCCCACAGAAAGTAGTCCAAAGCTCCATAAAGTTAAAACTTTCACTTTTTTTTTTTTTTTTTTTTTTTTTTTTTCAGCCAGCAGCATTCATCAGACTGCCTGCAGTATCAGCTTTTCTTTTGCTCCATTCTTGATACGTGGGAACTCCAACAGCCCGTTTCCCCCTCAGGTCACTGAGTCATCCTTTGCTGGTTTTTATTTTTCAGTTTTCCGCAATTTACTCCTCCCTGCCTACCAGAGACAGTATTCCTGCATTCTTCAAGCTCTCATTTGTTTTCATCATCATAGGCTTTGCTGTTGCTCCAGAGGGACACCATGTTATGAGATATCTAAGCTTGATCACAGCTGTCTTGGCGTCAGAGTCTTTTCTATCAAGCCACCCATCATAACCAGTACTTGCTGTCCTGTTCTCTCTCATGATTCTTGGTGGTGACAGGGGTATTGTTAGGCTGTTCTTTTTTCTTCTCCCCGTCTTTCTGCCTAGTCAGATAACATCTTGCAAGTTTTCCCTCATATGCCTGTCATGTCTTGCTTTTCCTCCTCCTCCTCATTTCTTTCAGGATCTGTGTGATTTTCTGCCTGTCTTGCTCTGCTTTCTCCAGGTGAGAGGCTATCACCCACACCTCTCTGCTGAGGTGTCACTGCAGCATCAGCCCAGCCAGGGGTGGATTAATCAAGTATTTCCAGTGTGGGGAGGTAGAAGGAGAGTGAGCAGAGAGTGACAGCTCTGCCGCCTCGGGTGCAAGGAGCAAACGTTCCCACCTTCTTGGAGCAATGGTGTTCTCTTTCTTTGACAGTGCAGTGGGTCTCCTTGCAGTCAGGCCAGCGAGAAGGGCAGGCTGTGAAACGGATGTGTGTGGCCTAACATATGGGTAACTCTAACTGGCAAAATAACATTAAAATACTTTCCATTTGGAGATGGAATTTATAGTAGCCAGACGAGTTGCAGAACAAACATCTCTTGTGCCTCTGCTGCTGTGTTTGTATGAGCCTGAAGGCTAACAAGCAGGCAGGGAGCTCTGGCCCGCTCAGTTGGGTAAAATAATAGTTTCCACTAATGATGAAGTTCGAACGGATGGAATTTTCACAGCACCAAAAGAGCGCATCAAAGAAATAAACCTTCGTTTCCTCTCACCCCTCCCTGTCTGTCCTTTAACCTGAGCAAAGACCGCAAACCACCATGTCAGTAATTACAAAAACATCTTTTCTGGGGAGGGAAACTCTGGAAGAGGCCTTTGGAACAGGGGTTGGGTTTTTAAAAATTGTTGTCACAAGTATTTAAAAGACATGTGGATGTGGCACTTAGGGACATGGTTTAGTGGAAGACTTAGCAGTGCTTGGGTTAATGGTTGGACTTGATGATCTTAAGGGACTCTTTCAACCTAAATGAGCCTATGATTCTATGTCCTTGTAGACAGGCCTGGCAGAAGACCTAGCTGATCGGGGGGAAAAAAGCAACCATTTCCTATTAGCTTAAGAGGTACACCAAAATGAAAATGCAGGTTTAAGATTTTGTATATTCTATTCACAGCAGCCTGGCTTACAAGCCTGAAATCTCAAAATTGCTTTGGCTGGAAAATAAGGGTAGGGACCTCTTTAAACAGCTTGGGGTTTTCCTGATGTGTTTTCCCATGCCCAGGGGAGGGATTTATTACATCTAATTATACATTTGAGATAATTGCTTTGGGGTAATGACTGACATTATCACTTTTAGCAAATATTTACAATGTAAGCTAAAAACTGTCACAAACATTCAGTTGGTGTGGTTCTGAGTTGCCATCATTTATTGTCAAATGTTCATGTATCCTGCAACAGCCCCTCACTAGGCTGTTGATAAGGAGCTCTTGCGTGGGCGCAGGAGCTTTAGAGGTTTGCTGTTTGTCTCCTCTTCTTATTCTGGCTTGGTACAAATTATTCCTGCCATCTAAAGCCTTTTTGGAGGGGAGGTTTTATTTTTGGTTGGTTGGGTTGTTGTTGGGGTCTTTCAGGGTTTTTTGGTGTGGGTTTGGGTTTTTTTCCGATTGGTGTTTTTCATTTTATTAACCATCTCTGGCTGTGTCTGTTCCCACTCCCCTTTGTCTGGAAGGGAAAATGTGTATCAACCATCCCAGATAATATCACTGGGATGCTCTCCTCTCCCATTCTCTCAATGAAAAGGAGAAAAAACAGAAAACTTGATCACTGTTTACTACCAGGGTATTTTTATGACCTGTTCCTGGAAGTAGGAGTGAAGCTGACTTCATTTTCACTAGCCAAGTGATAAAGGTTCTGTTGTACTCCCTAGATGATGCTGAAGCCCAATAATCAAGTGATGCCAGCCTTCTCAGAAATTCTTTAATTATCCCCAGAAATGGGATTGTATTCCAGCTATTTTTCTGTGGGATATATTGATAGGAAGAATTTGAGCATTCAAAGATATTTGAGTTCAAGCAATGTGAAGGAAGAGCACTCATCAGCTGAGTAAGCACTCACTATGCTTTTCCCATGAAAGCTTAATCAGGAATAAACTTTTTTCCCTATTATTAGGGAAAATACATAAAATTTTAATCTAAAATGAGAACTATTAATGAATTTCATGGAGTAAATGACCCTCTAAAAACAAACTTTAAAACTCTGTGTAGAAATGGAACAGTTTAAGAACATTCCATTGAATCTTACAGTCAGGTTGAAACTTGTAGAAATGAACAGGGTAAAGTGAGACCAAAAATAATCTGATGTCGAGAAGGTCAGTGTTGAAAATAAGAAACTTATTCTCTCCCTTTTCTTCTGAGCTATATAGACATTTCTCTGTATTGTCTTAATACATATTTTTATAAACAAAACAACTTGCTAACTTTCTTTTGTTTCTTTCCTGTGGGTTTTGGTTGTTGTTTTACGTAGAATAAACTTTACGTAGAATAGACTTATGGAAAAAATATGTTCAATAAAAAACGTGATAGCTATTTCATATAAAAAACATCTGGACTGCAAAATATGTATCTATCTCTAGCACAAGGAGAAAAAAAAAGAAAAGAAAGTAACCGAGATCCAGACCACAAAAACAGTAACCACCAATTAAATTCAATGCATGCTAAATGCTTAAACAAGAATTTTAGTCGAGACCCTAATCGTTATGATTTCTAAATTGATGATAACTCTTTCCAACAGCCATTCAAGAGAAGCACTTTAAGAAGCAAGTTGGCCAAACGATAAAAGAAGACAATATATCTAACAAGACTGCTGTACAAGAAGGTGGACTTCTACTAGAAGTGAGTGAAAAAATGTTGTGGTTTTTTGTTTTTTTTTTTTTCTGGCTGTAATTTATTCAGGTTGATGGTATATTTGGGCTGATGGATTGTGGCAGCTTTGAACAAACAGTCAGTCTTGGTGGGAATCTTTCAAGAACCACGCTTGTGAATGCTTCCTGCGAGAGCAACACCTGCAGTTGTGACAGCCACAGTCATTGTCCGTTTGGGCAACTGTACCTTGCACCCCTGCTTGCATCCTCCAATTTGCCAGTGAACTCCAGCAGGCCAGTTGATAGTTCTTTTTCACTTTTAGGTTTATTTTACTTGGCCCATATTTTGAGGATGTCAACATGAGCTTTCCTGGTTTCTGATCGGAGCTGAGAATATTCTAGGATATTTTAGTTTATCCTACTTCCTCAACTCTGTGTTCTGCACACACACTGTGTCAGCAAAAGTTATCCCTTCTATGTATTTTTTTCCCCTTTAGGCTGACTTTATATTGGCAGAGCAGCATAAAGGGACCATAGTGTTACTGAGAATTGGATCTATTAATTGTAAGGAATAATTAATACTGCTGTGAACTACTGAACCAGCTAGAGCCCAGTGGTCCATCCCAGATATGTCTGCATTTCAAACACATGATGTAATAATGCCTTGTACACTGAGGTCCTTGGAAATCATTATGTGATTAGGATTACATATGTACAGTTGTTTTGGATAGGATAATATTCATGGTATAAAAATTGTGTTTTAATGAGAGGCCTGAGATGCATGTAAATGTAAATTAAATAGTACCCTCCAGCAAATAATTGCTGAATACTATTAAATTAAAACACATTTTAGTATGAGATCCAATACCGTAAGTTACTCAAGTCTATGGAATGGAAACTGGCACCCTGCTTTCCTTCCTCTTAATATTTCAGAAGATGTTAATTTTAGATTTCGAAGCAAGTAACATAGAGGCATCTGATTAGTTACTGCTACTTCCAAAACAAGATGTTTGGCAGTCAGGTGTTATTTTGCAGCCATTTCCATTCTCAGTGAATAGAGAATATAGAGTGTACAATAAATGAAAAATATGGTGAGTATATAAATTTTAATGAGGGTCTCCTATGTTTAGTCTATGCTTTGTTGTGTGTACATTATATGCCCACAAGTTATAATCATTAAGCATCCTCTAACAGTAGACTGACTGCTGTGAGTACGTGGAGAGAACACTGGCACACAATTTGGGGCAGGTTACAAGAAACTGCTATTGCTAAATATGCTCAGCTTACTGCAGGTTATGCAGGAGTCACATTCCCTCTGAATACAGGGGAGATATTTTATCCTGCATCATACTTAAAGTGGATCATTAACTGGATGATTAAGTGCATGTTAATATGAAGGTACTTGCCAGGCTTCATTTATGGGCATATCTGACCTAGAATAAGAGGGTGAGTTTTCCTTAGGGCTTGTTGGGAATGTTTTCTGAGGACTGTGTTTGGCTGGGATCCTCATTCAGTGGTTATGGCACATGAAGAAAAGTGGATTTTTATGTTGTTCCACCAAACTCACCATGTTGGTTCTTATGAACTGTGGATTTTTTAACTCAGTATCACATTTCTTTTTCCTTCCAAGAAGAGGCAAACTGTGGTTGCAGTTCTTTGTACATTGACTTGTGAATCTGACCACTTTATTTGCCCTCAAAAGACAATTTTCAGCTGTTGAAAGCCACTTTCCATGTCATGATAACACCTTGTACTGTGCAACCTCTCCTAGATGCTTTATATAAAACAAACCAGAATAATCTGAATCACCAAAACATGCATCAATAATACTGTTCCTGAGTGCAATGTTAATGGAAAATCAAGAATAATTGTTAGTGGGGGTTTTTTTTACCTGCAGATATAGTCACTCTGCTTTATGTATGGAGAGAAATATGGGATAACAAGAACCTAATTACTGGTAAATAGAGTATCTGTGACTCTTGAGTCTTGGAACAATGCAGTATTTCCCCTTTCAGCTTGAAAGAAAACAATGGAATTAGGCTGTCTTCAAAATATGTTTAAAATGTTTTTTATTTCTAAAGGTTCTGCCACAACATGTGTTTTTTATTTAAGATTTTATGGAGATTTTTTACAGCTATAATCAAATAGCTTTCATCAGCAATAACAGAACAAACAATGATACCAGTTTATCGGACTTTTTAATGGAACACAGCAGGTATCTAAATAAATAATTTCTTTTGGTGCTTTAAGATAATTTCTTCTGGATAAGAGAGACTTTGCTTGCCATCTTTTTTTTTTCCCTTTGAAGGGAGGACAGACAAGGCTCTATGAACCAAAGTCTAATTTTATTGACAGGTTTTTTTTTAATATGTCCTATTCTCACAATCTTTACTGTCCTTTGAGACTTCACATTCCAACACTTTGGTTGCAGTAACAATTTTTAACTTTTTAAAATTTTTTTTTACTTTTAATATCTTACTAGACAGGTGGTTTTGCAACCCTTGTGCCCCATGCCTTCTGGCAGAAAAGGGCCACATTCGGTTTCTGAAGCCTGTTAGTGAATACTTAAGGAATACTAGGCCAAACCCATAACCAGAAAAAGGGGGGAATAAATTGTATTGGCAGTCAACAAATCCAGATAGAGTTTATGGGGTGATGGGGTGGAGAAACACAATAAAATGGTGACTTGGAAAAAATAATGAATCACTGGTGGGTATCTAGGCAATAGCCCTGATTGCAGGACTCATCTCATGGCTGTTAGCCACCTCCTGCTCTTCCCCCCAGCTATGCTGTGCTCGTAAGCTTAAGACCAGACTCAGAGTCTACACTGTGATGCAGGTAATTGCCCATCCCAAATGGCTGTGTAACTGTCATGTGTTATACTATTCACTGATCACTGGAAGGATTAAATGCCTGCTGTTAAGAGGGAGGCTCTAGATGGACTTACTTTCCTGATGACATGTAACCAGGCATCACCCCATCATCACCTCCAGCAGTGCTCCTTGAGTAACCCAGCATTTGTGTACCAAGCAGCACCCTACTAAAATTGTCACTTGGGCTTTATTGACCACTTCACAGTTGCTCCTGCAGTTTTCCTGCTTGTCATGGAAGAATAATTGATGTTCAAATTTCTGTCCCAACTCTTGCTGCTAAGGAGGTGCCTTCACAGACTTTTTATTTTTGTTCGTTATGTCTGTTGGTCTTCTGTTATGCTCTTGTAGGCTGAAGCATTGGGTTTATGGCATCTCCATTTGCAAATGTATTAGACCTAATTCTTTTCCCGTGTGAAAATAGTGTTTTATAACCAAAATGTCACAATAAATACAAAGAAATATGGACAACGAAGGCAGCTCCCAAGCAGATGCTAGTGGAGTAAGGCTGCCTGGTTCTATCATGCTCCCTTCTCACAGATGAATATTGATAAAGACCAGACGTGGCCTTTTTTGTCATTTCCATGCTCACTGGCAGCTCAGACTCTTTCAGAGAAGATCCATGTTGCTTTTCAGAATGCTCCAAGCCATGTTTTTGTACAGTTCAGGGTTAGATTTCCATGAGTCTTCTCTTAAGGCTTCAGGGCACAAGAACTTCTGTGGTTTTGTCTCCTGTTTTTCTTTATGGCTGCATTGAAGATGCCAGTCATAAGACTGTCCTGATATTTCTTATTCAGTGATGCTGTACATTCCATTTAATACCTTTATCAAGGACCTGGATAAGGGAATCGAGGGCACCCTTAGTCAGCCTCACAAGATACAACGTTGGATGGGAGTGTTTGTCTGCTTGAGGGCAGGAAGGTTCTGCAGAGAAATCTGGAGAGGTTTACTCCTTATTTAAATTTTTAGACAGAGACTTTGAGATGCCTGGTATCTTAAATATCTTAAAATCAGTCATATGGTCCTTTACTTTAAAAATAAATAAATTATTAACACCTTCAAAACCATGAAAGGTAGGCTTGATGGTGTAACCATTATAATTCTCCACTGATATTAGTAATCCTAGCTTCATTACATTAGCTGCTTAAACATATAAAGTTGGATTTTTCAACCTGGGCTTTCATGTTTTGTAGGCGTACTTTTGTTCCATCAAAGCATGGAGACAAATTTTGCTGATTTCAGCTGTAAGTACCAAAACTAGTAAGGCACTTCAGGTTATTTAGCTTCTGAACCAGCAGCATATGTGCTTGGAATTGGCTGCCTGTGCAAAGCTACAGCACAATCAGGTCTAGGTCCTGTATCACACAGAAGAGGCACTTTGTCAGCCAGACAAGTCCTGTATAGATTATTTCTTAATTCTATATCGCAGGTTTGGAAATTCTGGTTCTAACTTGGTAGCTCCCAATGAAATCAATGAGGTCTTTTTTTGGGAGCTTTTAACACCAAATAGACGCCAAGTCTTCTTAACCAAAACCAATGAAAGTCAGACTTATAATGCAAACAAATGATTTAGGATTTGACACAATGTAAGTTTGAAGTGCATTATTTAACGTTATGTTGCTACCTTAGAAATGGATGCAAATAATAATCTTTCTTGGAGTTACTTTGGAGAGGTGAATGTGCACATTTTGGCACTGAAACTTATCTCCCAGTGGCCTCTACTAACAGCTTGAACTAGAGTTCAAGTTTCATTCTGAGGGAGTTGGAAAATGATACATTAGAAAACATCCTATTGGTGCTGTTCTTCACTCTGCATAAGGAAATAACATAGGAAACCCTTTTCCCACTTGGTTTCCTGTCATTTTTTTTAAACTTGTTAGTGTAATTCCACTTCCTCCTTCCAAACTGATTTATGTAATCAGTTCTTGATAAAACTGTGCTCTTGAAAAAGGTACTCCAGTTCGAATTTCAGTCTGACAGCAAGAGATTTTTCCTCTTCCTGTTATTTTTTAATTTAAACTTGAAAAAGAAAATTGCAAGTCCAACAAAGTGCATGGAGATTATATGGATCTATGACCATAGCACAAACTTCAGGAATCAAAACACTGGTAGAAAGAGACATTTTTGGTTTATTCTGGTCTGAAATTCCTTTTCAGCTTTCAATAGTGCTGACATTTTCCTAGCACAGCTCTTCTGAAGTAAATCCTGATAGATGATGACGCAGAGCTTCATTTTCCTGATCTACTGGTTTAAAATCGGACCATGAAAATAGGAAATTCTCATAAATAGCTCATAGTCTTAGTGGGTTTTTTTTGCAGTTAATACAACTTTTTAAAGTTACCCAATCAAACCTTTTGCTTTCCTTTGTTTTCAAACATGAACCTTCTCCCAGTAATTCAGATGACATGATTTAAGCTGACATTAGTCACTTGGATGACTTACAGAGAATTTATCCATTTAAAAAAACCATAAATGGGGTTAGGAGTGCTGTTTTATCACATGCGTACATTCACTTTTTTCTTGCCAGGCATAGGCAAAACACAAAGGAACACTTCAGAGGCCCTGGTCCCTTTTTTCCTTTCTTTTCAAATAGGCATATTTCTGAAATCCAGACTTGAAATTTGGCATAGCCACAGCTCTGTGCAAAAAACATCCTTTCTGTTGCCCTTTAAACAAATAACTAATGTTCTCGCTTATTCCTATTTTTTTTCCTTCTTCTCTAATAAATCTAGATAGAAAAGCCGTGATGGCTAAATTCCATTTGCTCTCTGCTCCAGCCCCTAGTGCTACTGTTACGACTACAACAATCATGATGCTGCTACAGTGCTGAAATTTCTGAAATACAGAAGGCAGCACCCTCCTACTTGACAGGGGGACAGAGAAAAACAAAATCATGCCATCCCTCCCTTAAGATTTTCAGCCTAACTGCAAGAAAAATGATAGAAGATGGATTTTGATGAACAAAACTGTGTGGAAATAAGGAACAAAATGGTAACCACAATTGCCAGCACACATGTCTGAGAAGCTTGACTTTTGCCAGGACTTTTGCAAGAGTTTTATGGATGGATTTGAAGAGGAAAAATAGGTACTTCTGTAGAGAGAGGCTTGTTTTGAGCCTTTTTGCAAAAAGGAAAATGCCAGTAAGTGCTTCTTTTCAGATTTTGTGACATGTTAGGCTGATGAGAGTTAGTATTAAGCTTCTCCAACACAAAATTACAGATTATAATTGAGAGGGAGCTGGTAGTGGATTGGAAAATCAGGACAAGCAGCCTATGTTCAGTGTGACAGAGCAGGAGGAGAGGGCAATCAGCTCAGGTATGTGGTGAGGAGAGACAGTTACCAACCATCCTCTGGTTGGTGCTGGCATCAGGAAAAGCATCTTCCATTTGTCTGTCAGTAGACAGGCAAACCTGCTCTCATATGAGGGGGGCTAGCTGAGAAATTGTAGCAGTGAAAGGGCAGCTGTCCATCCATAGTGTTAAGGTGAAGAATCAATCAGCTTTGGGCGCAGATGCAGCTCAGAATTTCAGGCCTCTGTTGCTGTCTCCAGACTGTTCATCACAGCCAACTCCACCCGAGCTCACTTTTCACAGCCGCTTCCTCTGTTTCTGCTCAGGCTATTTCGGTGCCTCTTGGAGACAGTCCAGTGGCCACATAACTTCCTCCTCAACAAAACATAGTCTCCCATTTCAGCTCTCTTAGGTTTTTTTTCCTCCCACTGACTTCAGAGCTAATCCTTGACAACTATTTCCACCAGCCAATAGGTTTGGTATCTGTATCTGAGCCCTGCATGGTACAGATGCACCAGGACTTAGTCTGCTACCAGAACTGACTTCTTGCATTCAGGCAACAAGGGCATTCGTAACACACTGTTCCTTTCATACCAATTCCTGCATTTGCTTTTCAGGAAGTGTTTTTGAAGATGGCATAGTCATGTATTACCAAAAAAACCCCACCAAACATAGAAGAAACAGAAATACACTTTAAATAATTGCAATCCTGCATCGTTTAATTTGTCTTCAACTGGTTGAAATGAAATTATAAATGAGCAGCCTAAACTGTATGCACAGATGACACTTGCTTTCAGTATATTCCTCATTCTCAATTCAGAAAAGCTCATGAGCTTCAGCCTTGCTATCTTCTCAATAAAATGAAGTGATGAGCAAGAAAGCAGGTCCAGACTAGTCTGTGTCCAGTCCTGAGAACTTTTGCAAATTTGCAGTGGTTTTGTTTTGGAGGTTTCAAAAAAACTCCAACATATTTTACTACAAATATCAAATACATTACACTTTCACTTTTTGTCTGCCTTAGTTAATAAAACTTTTTTTGCAGGGGCTTGCAGAAAAGACTTGGGGAAGGATTCATTTGGTCTGTAATGCAGCCTAAGATTTCCAGTTGTGGCTACTGGTTTAGAGGAATTGTCTCTAACTTTCTATCCTTACCCCTCTCCTGATGATTCATCCACTTGATATCTCAAGTAGATATCATCCACTTGATATCTCAATTAGAGAAAGCATTGCCTGCCTCTTTGGGTCAGCACAATGCCTTTATAGCAGGATTCACCCCTGCTGTCAAAATGGGATGGGTGTGTTTGATACAGGATACTTACAGAATATAAAACATGCATAAGATGATAGCCTGCAAAGTAAAACTGTTCCCAGAGTCAGTTTCAGGAATACCACTCTCCTTGAAAATTCAACTGACCTGAAATAGTGTTTTAAAAGGCCAATTTAGCATATATTATCAAACAGAATGTGAAATACAGATTGTTTTGCTCTTCTCCCCACCCCCTGAAAGTTTCATGTTAGAAAATGTGATACTTATTGCTAAATACACAGAAAAAGAGTGCCCTGAAATTAGGACATAACATTCTGTTTTCAGTATGTAGGCTGAAACTTTGTCTCTTTTAGGTTTTGGTTCCTTACAGAAAGAGATGTCTGCCATTCATCCTCATTAACAATTTGCAAGTACAAATAAAAGTCAGCTGTGGATGGAATATTATGACGGCTTCCTCTCTTCAGGACTTGATGCACTCACATGTAAATAACACTGAAAAAAATCCAGACATTTGGTACTTACATATGTCTAATTGTCCAACATGTTGGATAAATATTATTTGAGACTCTTTTCAGTAACTTATTTCTGTAAAAGATAATGCCTAATCTTACTACATTTGTTATTTCAAAGTCTACCTAACTAAATTTGTTATTACAAGTGCAGAGTAGTGAGCAATTAATGCTTCATTTTGAGTCTTCTCAAATGGAATTAATCAGGCTTGCATTTTCTATATTGAAATTGTTGAAGAGAAGACTGAAAAGCTCCGAGCAGCTGCAGAATTCAGAAAGGACGAAGAGCTGAACTTGCACTGAAGATATGATATTGCCCCAGCTTTGCTTCCATCTGTGAATACAACATCTGCTTTTAAGGAAGTGAAATGAGAAACTGCATGAATCAATACAAGGACGGTTTCTATTTCCAAGTGTAGTCCAGGGCATAGTATTTGTGAAAGAGCATTGACAGGAGGGTTCCATTACTAGTAGAGCACAATTTTAAGTTTGACATCATGATTAATGAGGAGGCTAAAGAAATAGATATAATGATTATGTTGTAATTTAGTATCCCTTCATGATAATTGCTAAGGTAAATGACACGTTACTCATCCACGTACTCATTAACTATCTAGCAAACATCATACCTACATTTATGAATTAATAAATAAAATGTGCTTTGCCACAACAATTTTAGAATTAATAATTAGAATATTCTTCTTTATATTATTTTAAGTAGTCTTCAGTACTTGTATAATATCCATTAACCTCAGGTAGCGTTCATATTCTTGCTTCCCATATGAAATCCTAAATGGTAATGCAAAGAAAAGAATAATGAAATTTTTACACCTAGATCTGAAAAAATCCACCAAACATTGTCATTTTTTGGTGATAATATTTTATTCTAAGCAAGAATGCCATATAACAAATTTGAACTGAGGTGTTTGGTATCACCCATGAATTCACTTTTGCATCAACAAAACCTTCCCTAACCTGTCTTTAAGCTGTTAGTCATCAGTATTGCTCCTCTCTGGAAGCATGGTCTGTATTCTCTTTTCCATGCTTAGTACTTGTGGAAAAAATGGGGTTTAGTGGGGACGCATCTCTTTCTAGTATGCACCACATCAACCTTCTACACAAGCAAAGTCAAATGATGCTTCAGCCCTTGTTTCTCAGCCCCATCTTGGGTGGAGTTGTTGGTTTTGAGGCGCCAGGTTCATCGGGGACCAGCAATTCCTGTCTATGTTAACAAAGAGAGGCCCTATTCCGAGGACTTGACACAGACTTAACAAAGCAAGCTTTCTTACAAAAGCTTAGCTTGGAAAGAATGTATAATGGAAGAAAAACTGCATTTACAATTTTGCATCGTGCATTCAAAACAACTTCAAAGGCAAAGTCGTTCTTGGTTGTGTCCAATACTTATTACATATCAAGCATATAAAAAACATCACCATGGTTTAAAATGTGTTTACATGTGAGCACACATTGCAATCTCACCCTCCAGGGAACTACTATGTTTTCTTGAAAGTTTATAGCTCACAATTACCGGAGCCCAATGACTTACATTTTCCTAACTGATTTCCAGGAGGCCTCTTGCTGCCTCTTGATGAGCCACTGTGTTCCAGCTCCCTTGTTAGACTGAAGACACGTATATAAACAAGCATCTCCAAGGTTTCCCTAATTCCTTCGTGAAAGTGATGGGATATTGAAAAATAGAATAGTGAGAAATTTCACCAGCTGAATGATTCACAATCATTTGTGCCTTTCAGATGGCCCAGCTGTTCCCTCTGACAATAAATGGGAGGACCAGGGCTCAAATCTGTCTGGCATTGGGAACGATCATTGAAAATGTTGATCTTGGTAGTGCGGCACTAGATGCTGAATTTCCATTCTGAGAGAAGCCTGAGGTGGTATCCAGGGTCAAGGACACAGGCAGGAACGTCAGCTTTGTTTTTTCTGGGGTGACAGGAGGAGTGAAAAGGGCATAATGGTCATATATACATATTTCTTTGTATTTGAAAAGAAATATTTCTGCTGTCCATGCAAACCAGTTTATCAGATTGAGCACTTTCTCTCTGAAAGGCTTCCTATATAACACCATGTCTGTAGACTTCAGTTAGTACTTTCTTCCCTGGCTCAAATGATGGAAATTTGTCTTCTGTTTTGTTTCTTTTGCCTGAAATTTAATCTGTACATGCAAACCCTTGATCAAAACTGAATGCTTAAACAATTCTGCCACTCTCCTTTGCACGAAATAGTGCTTACTCACAGAAATATTCCTTTTGAAGTTGCTTTGTAGACACCAGAGAAATACATAAGAGTCCAGAGGGCTAAGAGATACTGTACTTGTTGAGCAAAGGCCATATTCTGATGTCACCAGATATGGTATTTCTGAATAGTCTTTTATGCTTTTTTTTTATTTTAGGGACCTACAAAAGTTAAAATTTTTTCTCTCTCTCTCTTTTTTTTTTATTTTAGGTTTTTTGTTTGTTTGTTTTTGGTTTTTTGTTTGGTTTTTTTTTGTTTGTTTTTTTTTTAGTTTTTTAGGTTTTTTTAGGTTTTTTTAGTTTTTTTAGGGTTTTTTTAGTTTATAAAGAGAACCTTAGGGATTCAGAGGGATTTTTGAGAAGGGCAACTATGAGTCCTAAAAACGCCAGTGGAAAGAAATACTGATTGACTAAACAATGCAGTTTAAGACAGAAGACACAATTAACTGTCTGCATTTTCCTCCTAATATTCATAAGACATGAACAAGTATATCATTTCCAGAGTTTTTAAATAGCTACTTATTTAGATCATCAGAAAATGGCCCCATCCCACATAAGATGCAAAAACCCAGTGATCCACTATTAAGTGAAGCTGTTCCAGATACACTGTGAGCCAACTGACCCTGGAAATTTAGTACCCAAGTTGCGTGACTCGAAAATCTGTTCAAAGCAAGGCATGGCTGCAGGCCTTGACTGTTGTACTTTAGTAGCCATAGTAACATGGTCTCTGGAGACCTAATGCTAGTGAATTTTCCTTTATTTCAAGGAAGAGTAATAAGAGAAATGTGCATTGGAACTTGTTCTCTCTCTTTTTTTTTTTTTCCTCCTCCTTATTTTTACTATGCCATGACCTTGACCAAAATATCTTTGAAGTATTTTCTGGCTGATTTTCTGCTATGAGACTAGGAAAAAAAAAATCAGGATATATAAAGGATCTTGCCAAAGGAAGTCCTATCTTCCTCAAAATATTTGCCTTCATTCCCAAAGAGAATCTCTTGACTAATAAAGTTTCAAAAACTTCTTAATGGAAGGAACTGATAACTTTCATCTCACAGCTACTGCAGGCACAAGAATAATATCATACTTTCTTTGAACTGACAGATTAATTGTTTTTTTTTGTTTCAGTAGCAGGTGCAGCTTTTCGTGAGTACATAATTGGATGTACATGTTTTTTCAAAAGAACACAGGACCCTATCTGGTGCCAAGCTCTCTGTTTTTTTTTTTTTTTTTATTTGGGAAAAAAGTCCCACATGATTTCATTTTTTAAGTACAATGTAGAAAACTCATGTAAGTGTTTTTAAAAAGCCAAATACAAACAAACAAATGTTCACAATACATACTTAAGTCTGTCTCACATGTTTCAGCTATTATCCTGGATTAGAAATTCCATCTATCATTGAATCCATATGGTTTGCCAAATGGCAGTTTAAAACCATGTATTTTTTGCAGATTTGAAGTTAGTTGTTTTTTGTTGTAAAAGTTTTAAGATCCATACTAATACTTTTGTGTGTTTGCTTCTATGCGTGCATGTGACTCTCTGTGCATGTGTAAGAATATTCAATATTGCAAAAAAAAAAAATTAGGATGCAAGTAAGCTTTACTGATTGAAACACACTTGTTGTACACAAAACAAATACCACCAACATGGAGTTGTGGAGTTTGGTTATTTCCCCCTCTAAATACCAGAGCCCCATTTAGGATTTCCATTATTTCTGTTGAGAGGATTAAAATGAAACGAGGAGAGTTGCCTTCACTTCTCTGTGCTGTCCCCTCAGTGTTCAGGGCAAACATGTGCTTTCATAAGGGAGTGCAAGCTGCACAGGTATGAGGGTTTTTTTCTGTTTCATCTCGCCAGGTTATCCTTTACCTAGGCACATGGGTGCTGTGGTTCTGAAACAGCACACCTGTGCAGCCTCCTGTTCACTGGGAATGAGAGAAAGCTATTGCTGAGAATTTTATTTCAATAACTGAGAATGTTTAAAAATCCTAAGTGGAGCCATACACTTGGTTGAGCTGTTTAATGTGAGACGTGGTAACTTAGAAGGAAAAAGCTGGGAGTAGTTTTCACTCATTCTCATGGACAGAAGCTGTCTCTCCTACTCAGTCTAAGAAGTCACTAAGCTTCTGGCCACAAAAATGGAAAAATCTCTCTGCAGTGTTACCGTAAAGGATTTCAGTATGGAGTTGTATTTGGTACCTGAGAGTTTATCAGAGAGGTTGGAAAAGGTGTTTCCCTACTGATTTGCAATCACCATTACCCAGTCAGGGTGAGTAATGTGCTAGCAAACACCCTCCTCCTTATCTGCACCTGTGGTAAGTGGATAAAAGTATAAATCCCAGCCCATCGCTGACTCTATTGGGAGTCCTCTGTGTCACAGATGTCTGTTTTCCCACTGAACTACAGTTTAGGGTAATGAGAAAGAAGAATTTGCAGGCACGGATGAGACTCACTAGTATGAAGTTTTGCTTGATATCCAGATTGTCTTTTTTAATGTGTCTGAAGCAGCAGGTTTCCCAGCTAAAATGAATTTAGAGACATGGAATTTGTGTAAATCCTCAACTGACTCATGTGGCTCCATAAAAGTTGTTTTTGCACCAAAGTGGATTTTGCTTTCCCTGCTTGCAGGGCAAAGCTTCTGATGTCTGCAGTTGGGGATGGTGAAAAGCAGGGTGTGCTTATTTAAAAGATACAACCTCAGGAGAGGGCACCAGCATTTTGAGAATAAGCCAAAAACAAAGCAGGGGAAGTTTGGAAATCTCTTCATTTACATACATGCTTCAAATCCACAATTGTTTCTGGCTTAACCTAAACACATGGCTCCTTCAACTTTTCCTACATTTCTTCTTCCCTCTTCCTCCCTTCCACCTCTTTCTTAATACCTCCTCCAACCTCACAGATGTTCTTGCCAGTACACTGATCTGAACCCTTGGAGATACACATGGTCCCATTTCCCTTTCCAGTTTTAAGAACTGTTGCATCTAATCCAGCCTGCCTCTAGCTCTGTGAAAAAAAATGTGCAAAGAAAAACCTTCCCGCTTTCCTCTGTGAGGGATCAAGTCTTACATTTTAAGGACAGAGACTGACCTCTTATGTATGTGTCTAGGCCTAAAGAGTACATGCCAAACATGTTGAAGCGGACTAATTTTTTGAATAGATGAATTTATCTCTTGATTCATACAAGCAATCCTTGACAAAGACAGACATCCCTACAGGGGTCGAAAAACTCCAGCTTGCCTGTAGGACAATCAAGGATACATTTTAAGGAAGTTCAGCATGATAATGTGTAGGATTCTTTGATAATATTCAGATGTTGTGATCATTGTTTAAGCTTTTCTAGGTAGGGCTTTGTGTACAAGTTTGTGTAGCTTAAGAACTTTTTTTCTAATTAAGCACATTTCTTTCATTTTTAAAATGTTCTTAACTTCTACCCGGTCCAGTTTCACGGGCAGGACTCGAGGTCTTTCAGAATATGCATGGTGAGAGCCACAGACTAAAAGGAGCTTCCTTAAATGTCCTACAGTTATCTTTATGGAAAATTTTAGTCTGTCCAAATTAAAAGGGCTGCCAGATGCTCAAAATGTAATAAATTCCTAACATCACATCACTGATGGTTTCATTGTTGTGAAGACAAGTCCAAAGAGACAAGATGCCAAAAAAGCTTTCTTGTCTCCATTTGACATTGGAAATGTACATGACAGAAGCCATCCATGGAGGTTCCCCTCAGTGCAGTGAGAGGTGCAGATATGAAGATGCAGAAATCTTGACATACCATCTTCTGGTTGGTGAGGTGCTGGGACAAATCTGGGCATTATTTAGAGCAGGAAATAGCACCAGTTGGGCAAGTCCTTGTGCTTGAAGACAAGGATAACTAGTATTCAACACAAGCACAACTAGGCAGAGATCACTCTTATTTTGCAAAGAATCTGTACCTATGGAGCTGACCTGGAGCAAAACAGGATTTGCCATTGACTGTTCTTAGCATTGACTTATGGTTAGTGTTGACCTGATTGAATCACTTGCTGCTACAGCCATTGAAGGCTCTCCACTACTTTTCTCAAGTCATTGTTTCACAGGTTCTTCAAGGCACAGAGCCTCTGGCCAAGTGTGGTCTCATGGGGCCACATTTCCAAAGGTGCTCCACATGTATGATGGGAGCCAAATCTCCTGAGGAGGTCAGTCTATTGTGCACTGAACTCTTGAAATTCTGCCCACCATTGTCACAGTGGGAACAGCTTTCAAGCAGTCTTGGGAATCTGGTCCTTATTTAGGAACCAGAAGAGAACCAAGCTCACAAAAATATGTCAGTGTATCTGGTTACTGAGCAATTGAAAATCTGTCCTCACTGTGTTTCAGGATTAACTCAGGATTAATAGGCATATCAGTAAATTGAGAGTAAGGTGAAGCAAGGATAATAATAATACAGCAATATCTCACCAACAGCTATTTGAACTGTAATCTCGAAGACCGCAAAACCACCACATGAAAGGATCTAGACTGCCTTGGAGTGCAAGCCTGCTGAAGTAAAGATATGTTACCAAACCTTTATCAAGGAAAGAGAGGCAAAATTAGTCAGTCCTCATGCAGCATGATCTTAACATTTGCATAATGTATTTAATTTAATCCTCACTTTTATTTTTGGATTTTTCTGGTTGCTTTCCTTGCATCACCAAGTGTGTAAGAATTAACTTAGCTCTTTTCTAGATTAAACATTGTTTTTTACCAGTGAGGTATTTATTGCCTACTTTTTGTATTCATTGCATTTATGCAATTATGCTATGTATGTATTTTTATAGCAGCTTAAGAAAAAAAGCCATATGAAAAAATACAAATCCAGTTTTAAAGTCATAGTTACATCAGCACATGTATTTAACTTTCCCTTTGGCTATTACTATATGTATTAATGCGTATATATTCAAAGCAATTATTATGGAATGTGCAGTTTTAAATTACAAGAAAAAACAAAGTAGTTGGCACTAGCTATTAAACTTTTAATTCAATGAATTAATGAGCAAATATAATTATGCATACAATTAAGCAGACAATAAACTAGTAATGTAATATGGCTGTTATATTGTAATTAACTATCTTAACTTGTTTAGAAAAGAGAGAAAGCATGTTTCAGGTTGTTACTCATTTTTCATGGTAGGGAAGAATTTACTATTCAACTTTTTGTAGAGTGAGTTTTTCATTCCTAAATTATTCTTAAAATTATTATATTCATACTAATTTTGTTCTTTATCTTCTGATTATCTTTTAAAGTATTTCATTTTCCTTTTTCAGTCACTGAATGGTTTTGCCTTGGTGGTGAGTGCAGATGGAATGATATTCTATGCCTCATCGACAATCGTGGACTATCTAGGATTTCATCAGGTAAATATATTAAGAAATAATTAGAATACCCAGTCACTGACCTTGTGTTGACTTTCTTGTCAATATATATACATTGTCAATATTATAACTTCTGCTATTATTTTTTTAAATGCAGCACTGTATCCACCTTATCTACCTTATCCACCTGATCCTTCTACTGCTGATTAGACATACACTTACTGAAATAAGGTTATTTAACTATGCCATCTCAGACTAATTTTTTCGGTAAATCTGACAGGTGAAGATTTATTTCTTGTAATTTCCTTTTATAAAGTTTTCATTAGCCAAAACATGATCCATTATAAAGCTAAGATTTAGCCAGAAGTTTCTTTTCAATTTCAGTTTAAGATGCTACTTTTCTAGGCTGATTGTCTGTGTGTAATAAATATATTCTAAAGTCACAGAGTAACAGAACCATACAGTTGGAAAGGATCTCCAGAGGTCATCTAGTCCAATCTCATGCTCAAAGCCCATCAAGCTAGAGCAGGCTGATGCAAGACTCATCAAGCTTTGAGCTTCTATGACCCCTCTGGAAGATGTGTTCCAGTGTTTAGCTGCCACGACTGTATCTCTTTTTTTGCTTATTATTAAGTCTCAGCTTCCCACATTGCCACTTGTGTCTGTTGCTTCTTGCCCTCTCACTTTGTTCTTCTGATAAGAATCAGGCTTTGTCTTCTCTTTCCCTGCTCATTTGGCTGGTGTAGACAGCAGTATGTTCTTGATGTGATTCTCCCTTCTGAAGGCTGAACAAACCCTGTTCTTCCCTCCTGGATGTTCTCCAGCTCTCTTAAATGTCTTGGTAGCACTCTCCTGAGCTCATTTTGATTTGCTAATCTCTTTCTTTTCATGGTACACCTGAAATTAGGAGAGAAATTTGCCTTTGCTGATCTTCCTGAGGTTCCTGTCAGCGTATTTTTACAGCCCACCAAAGACCTATCCTGTCCTCCTCAGCTGGTACCCTCTGCAAACCTGCTGAGTGTGCATTCTATCCCATGATTCCTTAGCCAAGAAATTAAAGAGGGTTTGTCCCAGCATAAATCCCTGGGGGATGACACTAGTCATCACCTGCCAGTTGGATGTTTATTACTCTTTTTGTACAAAAGTACTTTTGTACTTTTATGTACAAAAGAGTTAAGAATAGAAAGAATCATCTTAAGATGTGAAGGGAAAAAGCAGATGTTGAGAAGTAGGGGCCTTCGAAACAACTTTCCTCATTAAAGAGGCTCTGAAGGTGTCCTACACCTGCCATTATTTTAAGCAAAGTATCAATCTGAAGATAAGTGGCTGTCCCTCTACAGTTGCTAATTAACCATTCCTTGTTGTAATTGTTTCAGACTGATGTAATGCACCAAAACATATATGATTACATTCACGTGGATGACCGCCAGGATTTTTGTAGACAGCTGCACTGGGCCATGAATCCTCCCCAGATGTTGTCTGGACAGCAACTACAGTCAGAAACAGGTGGGATTGTGTATGTTGATTGGAAACATAGGCACCACTGTACAGAGGTAGAATTGCACTCCACCTATGCCTGTGTCAGTACCATGTCAAGTCAGATTCTTCACTGGGAAGATGCACAGTGGCCATTTATTTATGCTATTGTCTCAGAGATGACATTTCTTCCTGATCCTGGGCATTTATAATGTAGAGTGTGCCACTGGTGCTACAAAGTGGTTTCCTTTACTTTTCTCTAATGGGCCTACATGTATTCTTACACACACAGAATGAGCAGCATCAATTCATACTGCCAAACTTCTGTTGGCAACAGATCAGGACATCAGTAGTCCTCTCATTGACGCAAAAGGTTTCTGTACAGAACCACTCTGGCAGCATCATTTTCTGCCATTTGTTTTCCCATGCAAAATGATGTAGGCAGGAGCCTTCTGAAGAACAAGGAGGTTTAGCAATGCACTTTTTCCTCTGAGGCTATACTTCTCTAGGATGGGAATTGGATGCCTGCCCTCAAGGTTGCTCCTACATGAGGTATTTTGCAGAAATCACAACTATAGAACTTATAACCAGGTAGAGATTGTTAACCTTACAAAGAATTCTTGATCCCAGCAAAATGTATACATTTCACCAGAAGGTGAGGTAGTAATAGAAGAAATAAATTGGGAAGTATAGTCACCAGGTGAGTAGGGAGAAACTTGAGAGAAATCCTTCAGCAGCCTCTACAAAGTCCTCAGGAACGCAGGCACGAAACTTTGGTGGACTTTCTTGCATTTCCTGTAAAACAGTTTCTGTGTTTTACAAGAGTCTTATAAATATCTGAGGAGCTTTGCAAGATTCTGTAGGAAGGACGCAAATAAGCAAAACAACATACAGTAATATTTCAAACTGTAAAACTTACACGTATTTGGAAATTTTGCCCTAATGTATATTGTGGAGAATTTTAGGTCTCGAGTTCATTGTTTTGTATGAATACTTGTGTCTTTTGGGAAATATTTCAAAAACTGTGCACTTGTACAAAAAAAAATCAAGGAGGCACAACAGCTGCACATAAGCTAATCATCTCATCTACTGTCCACATTTTTTGTTCTGTTTTTTTACTAGGATTAGCATTTTCCCTTATTTTGTTCTCCTGTCTAATGCATTTTCTGTGATCTCTGATCTCAAAACCAGCAACATCTGTTACCCTGTTCTGTGTCGTTAAAAATCACAAAAACTCAGGAAATAAAGTCCAAATATCTGAAGAAACTCACCCGAATCCCATCACAGAGCTTTTATTTTTCTTTTGGTAGAGCATGTGCAGATGTATCCATACATGACACCATTGAATATTCGCCCATCCATAAAGCAATTTTTAGCAATTTCCGTAACAGCTTCCTCAATTGGCTACAGAACATTTTCATTATTTCTTAGTGTGATCTGATATATGTTGCCTCCACTGTTGTTCCTAGGAGAAGAATATATTCTCAGTAAATTGTTCAAAGCACAAGAGAACGACAGCACGACAACAGATTATTCCTCCTTTTTAACTCGCTGTTTCATCTGTCGAGTTCGCTGCTTGTTGGACAGTACCTCTGGATTCCTTGTAAGTACAACTTCACTTAGATGATTGCAGGTATGACATAATAGATTTTAATTACTTCATATGAAAAATTCTTCAACATAAATACTGTGGAAGTCCATGGACAGGATACACTTTTCCTTTGCTGTGCACTAACAAGAAACACTTAAAGATAATTATTAATATGTGTAAAGAGTGATGGGAGAAAAGAAGGTTGTAATATTTGAAACTGAAAGACTTTAAAAGTTTTTATGTTTTAAGCTCTTTTCGACAATATCTGTCCTCAATTTGTACTGGGTGTAGCACAAGGGTGGCAAGTATGAATTTCAACAATTAACATTTAAGCCCAATGTATTTGCTTTAAGGAGAAGGAAAATAAGGATCTGTTTTTTCCTTTTGTAAAGAATCCTTTAATAATAAAACCCAGAATTAGAAAGTCTCTTGCATGCTCCATACTAGGACCAGTTCATTTCTAGAAACCACTTCTCCACTTCCTTAGTAAAGACCAGTGCTGTTTCTACTTTGGGGAAACTCCAGCACTTGCAAAGAAAATGAAACAATCAGCATGAGACTGGGAAATGCAAGTTCTGTCTCAGATGATCATTTGTTGGAAGGCTATGGGTCTTAACAGCCACCATTTCTGCATCCCTGCTTTAATCTTGTAGCTCTGGAAAATGCCTAACTCAAACAGGCTGATTTTTCACTGGGCATTTTTTGGTAGTTATTTTTCACTGAGAGGCAGCAGCTTGCTGTTAGCTTGATCCCTGCCTTCTGACTACGCAGACATTTGAGGCAGGGACAGGCAGTTCCGTCCAAGCTATGCACTCTGCATCCAGCTGTCTTGGGCCTATCTTTTCCCTTGGCATCTGTCTGAACATCCCTTGGGTTGTGCCAGTCCATATACTTCCCAGAGAAAGTGCAGAGTAAGAATTAAGAAACTAAGAAACTGCCTTGCTGGTGAGAACAGAGCATGGAAAAATAATGGTTCCAGCTTCAGTGGGGTACAGAGGAAACAACTGTTTGTGCCACTGAACGTAGCCCATTTTGGCAAACGGAATGTAACACAGAACTTCTACTTCTGAATACACAAGAGAGGAAAAAATGCAACCAGCATCAAAAGTCTCACTCTTGATAGTACCTCCACCCACACTGTGTCTGAAATTGCATGGTTTAAATTATATGAAGAAAATAAAATTCCTAGTTTTAATCCCTGATTCAAAACCAGGTTTGGTGCTAAATAACCCAGTTGGATAAGGTTGTATTAGTATTTTAAATGTTTATACACTAAATGGTTAAGTTTGTTTGTTTGTTGTTGTTGTTGTTGTTTTGTTTGTTTGTTTGTTTTTTAAAATACCAGACAATGCAGTTCCAAGGCAAACTAAAGTTCCTCTTTGGACAAAGGAAGAAGTCCTCATCAGGAACAGTACTGCCACCTCAGCTGTCCTTATTCTGCATAGTGGTACCACTTCTGCTCCCGTCTGTGACAGACATGAAGATGAAAAGCCTGCTTGTGAGAGCAAAACACAAAGCTGATGATGCAGCAGCAGTGAACACGAAGTATTTACAAATTAATCTTTTGGCTTTTAGTAAAGATTATGGGCTATTAAGCATGCAAAACCCACAAATTATGCTAAATATCTCTCCATTTTCAAACTCTTTCTCAGAAAAGTGAATAATTTATCTGGATTTAACTATTGAATACAAAATAAATATAATACAATTACTATAATATAACATAATAGAATGCAAGATGATGCAATATATTGTACTTTATTTATAATACATGTTAAGTATTATATTTCAATATATAAAAGCTTATGTTAGAAATGGAACATTAGGATATCTTTCTAATCTTCAGAAGTTACCAACACAGTAAGCCAGTCTACCAGCTGTAACAGTGGAAAAGAAAAAGTATTTTTACTGTGATTTTCTGATTTCAGTATCTTCTACTAACACAATTATTTAGACTGGGGCATTTTGGTAACAAACAAAGGAAAAGGAAAACTTCAGAAAGCTGAATGTGTGTGTGTGGGGGCAGTGTTCACCAAGAGTCTAATGAGTTGTACTTGGTGTATGTGTTTATCTTCCAACAGAAGTTTTATGAACAAGTAAGTTTACAATTGCACTAAATCGCTTGGGGGTGATCATTTGGTAGCAATCACAAAAGATCAGGACAGATTGTGTTCAGACTCATCTCATTCCTAACACCAATTTTCGTTACTCCTCTATAGCAGAATTTGTTGATAAGATCATAATTTCCCTTATTTGCTTAAATATAACCTTACAGTAATGAGTTCTATTGCTGTGAAGCAAAAATGCTTGTCAGGGTGATTGACAGTATCATAATTTGGCTTTTAATTAGATTATGCTTGTGTATGTGTGGATTCACTATCCAGATGTATAATGTGGTTCTAGCACATACATCCTTTTGAGAAGAACTAAATTGCTGGAAGTCTGGTATAATGGACTATGCAGGCTTTTGGAATAGAGTTGGAAAGTCATTGCTACTTGCTAGTTTTTCCAGTGGCCCAGGTGAAATTAACTGATGATCAGAACTGAGCTCCTAATAGAGATGCTTTATTACCTGACTGGAGAGCGGCCAAGGATTTGACAAGAATGAAACAACCATTTATCTTCAGTGTTTCCTTTGGTTCAGGCTCAAGCACGGTAGCCAAGGATGGTGGGCAGATTTAGACAGTCTGTTCTTTTTGGGTGGTCTTAATGCAGGGAAGCATTAAGTGTTCATTAAGTGTTCATTAAGTATTCAGTGTTACAGAAATTGCACCCTTTTTAAGCCTTGATTCAAGCATTGTTGACTGAAGATTGGAAGAAATACATTCAAATCATGTGGTGCTTATTGCAAATTGAAGTCATGCTAACTCTTAAATGCATTGCTGGTCACTGTGACGTACGTACCTCGAATGTAACTTGGATAGGAACAGCAGAATACACGCAGCATTTGTCTCAATTCCAGATGAAATTTATTGTTCCAGATATAGTAAGTCATGAGCAGAACATTCCTAAACATAACTATTCCTCTTAATTGAATACAGAACTCCAGTCACACACTAGTTGGAGCAACCAAATTATGTAGGAAATAGGTAATTGTTTAGTGCTAGTTACTACATACTTAAACCAAACGCCTTTGCGTTTGGGTCACCAGCTTGAACATCATATCTTTTAGAGTCTGTGATTCTACTATGTTGTCATTCACTGACAAGGAATTTTCCTTTCTGCCCTCTACAGCTCTGGTTCAAAAGGCAGTTCAGGACTTTGTGAAGCAACAGAATTATATGGAAGAAACAATCACCATGAGGGTGCCGCCTTCACTAATGCATTACAGATTGCTGAAAACCAAATCAAAGGTACTGCTAAGTACTTCTAGATTATATACAGATTATGGAAAAAGAACCTCATCTCTTATTTTCTCCTGAGATTTTTTTCAGGTTTTGGTCCCAATGCTCTCTTTCTTCTTCTTCTTCTTCCTAACATCTCTTCTTTTAAAAAATACAAAAAAAAAAAAAGTCCACCTCGAAAGATAATACTGAATCAATCAGAGTGGGTAGAGAATTTACAGAGAAATAAACAATCATGGTAAACTGTACATAAATGGTAGTAAAAGAATACTCAACGTATGCTTGCCTAAAAATGGCAGTACTGAATTTAAAAAGTTTATTGTAAAACCCTAATAATTGATAATAATATCTATCCCTCTTTGAAGAAAACTGGATGATATGTTACAAATGTTAGTTTTCTCCAAAGATTAAAAAACAGAGGAAAATTAGAATGCATTGTCTTTAAAACTCATGATGTGCCCACAGCTTTGACTCATGCTTTTCCAGTGTTTGGCTGTGGAAAAATTATGAGAGTCTAGGCTTTGTTTCAGATTTTATGATGGATAAATTTTTGATGGTAAGTCTACTCCACTGGGCAACTTCTTTTTGAGCAGACTTGTAGTCATCCTTCTGTCAAATATGCTGGAAATCTTTAGTGTCGTTAAAACCATTCCCCTCCTATAGCTCCATTTTTCATGAACATTTTTTGTGGGTATAGTACTACTACTACTGAAAGGAAAAATTGGAATGAGTAATACTAAAAATCCTTGGTTACAGTTTAAGTGCCTTACTAGGTTTTTCAAATTTTAGTTTTAAGATGTAATTTGCTTCATTTTGTGACATATTTTAGCTTGCACTTTACTATGCTGATGCTTCTAGGGCAACAAAGAAATCTTTGAACATTCACAGTTTAGGTAACAAAAAATATTTAATACTGCTTGTATCAAAATCTATTTTCTTTTAAATTATATAGCAAAGAATAATGGAGAGAATGGCATTTCTCTAGTCAAAGTACAAACAAATGAAGATCACTGGGTCTGGGTTCAAGCTAACACTCAACTTCTGTATCGAAGTGGTTGTTCAGAATATGTCCTTGCCCAACAGCAAATGTTAAAGTAAGTATATTTTCTAGTACCAAAAAAAAAACCAAACGAAAAATAAATGTATTCTTTTTGTATGAAATCTTTCAAAGGGCTGTAGAGACCTAAGAGAAGAGCTGAATGAGAAAAATATAGTTTACTTATGATATGGAAATCTATTTCTGTCTTGGAACATACAAAATGGCTGTTACAATCATAAACAATATTTATTTTCTGTCTTCAGCCTTTTCTTCTTCTGAAGTTAAGTACACATATACACTAAGACAGAAAGAAAATACGATTATTAATATTTGACTTTCTTGCACAAAAAATATATTTTGGGTTTTGTCTCATGGTGCAGGTAAAAATCTAGTGTTCTAGTTTTTCTGCTTATCAGCATTAAACTATGTTAAGCTTTTTTTTGCCTTCATGTAAGAGAGTTGAGCTTGTGTTTTTAGTTGTGTATGTGCAACATAATCCAAAGAAGGGTACCCACATTCATTGTATGCTTGTAGATAGAAACATCTAGTTGCCTGTAGGCTCAGTCACTGTGTGTAAACTAATCTCACAGATTGCATTCAGCAAGGAACTCTTGGATTTGTTTTACCCTTTCCTCCCAAATGGGCTTTTCATCCTTCCCCCACGGGACTGTCTGTTCCAGTTCCTGCGGGCCTTGTTGAAGTATCTCTTCAAGCTGGGCTGAGGGAAGAGGTAAGAGAGCGGGCCCAGTGAGCAGGGGCCATGAGTTTTAAATGCCACCATCTGGCCCAGAGTTAAAAATGTGGCTGTTATCCCAGATTTTTTCTTTCAGAATGCCTTGCAGGTGGAAGAAATAAATGAAAAAAGTCTTTTCGTTTCTAGAGTAGATATTCCTTGCAGGCAGCAAATCTCCCAAGATCCACATGAGTATCAGGGGAGCTCCCACCTGAGGATGCTGGAATGTTTTACCTTTACTAGGATGGCCCAAACATCATCTTGCTAGGTCAGGGAATGAATTTCTATTAAGAAGCAGATTAAAAGAGGCTGTTTCTCTGATTAATTTCTCTACTTTCAAATTGTTTCTGAGTAATTAAGCATTTTATTTATTTAGTTTATGTTTATTTAGTTACATTTTTGCTTTCTGAGTGATTAAATTCCTTCCTTTGTGCTTGATAGTTCCCACAGACTGAGGTATGACAAGAGTTTGTCTTGGTGACTATATTCAGTTCCCTCTTAGTCTGCAACAGACTTTGTACTTGCTACAACTTTTTTGTTGTTGTTGTTGTTAAAATCTATGCTGTGTTCCAGGAAACATAGATTCTTTTGGAGAATTTTCACTGGATACTATTTCATTATAAAATTCCTCATTTGGAGGTTTAACTTTTTTGACTATTGCATTTTATTCAGTCCTGTGCTTCCCAATTTGACCATTTTCTGAGAAGCATGTTCTGCAGCAAACTTGCATCTCAATACTGTCAATAATAAAAATAGGAATATTTAGCAGAAGATTGAAAATATTTAATGCCTCATTAAAAAAAAAAAAAAAAAAAAAAAAAAAAAAAAAAAAAGACAGAGAAAATATTCTTCTTTCATGGTGAACGTTATTAGCATGGCATGTTCTGTCTTTGTAACAACATGGACTCCCTCTACTGGAAAAGCCTTTCCTTGCACATTGATTTGATACCCAAGGAAAAAGTTCTACTGTTAACTAAGAAAAAGCTTTCTAAACCCCTTAGTAGCCCTTCAGATTTTCATACACAGTTTCTTATTGAGATGTCTGCTTCTTGTTTGGAGAGGGATGAGGCAGTTTCATAGCACTTGACCCCACAGAGTTGGGAATCAGCACATTAGTGAATTCAAGAACTAAATCTCAGGATTTGGACTCCAGTTCTGAAAACAGCTGCTTTGGGCATGGAAGTGCTCAGGCAACACTCTCTGCCAGTGGTCTTCTTTAATGTTGAGTACTTCAGCTGGAGGTCATGGAAAATTAATTCACTACCCATCTTAGAAAACAAAAGGCAACATAAATTTAGTTAGACATATAAAACAAACCTACACCCAGTATGAACATCTGTGACTATTTGGTTATTTAAGCTGGGCATTTTATTTCCTCTCAGCTGGATTCTCAAAATGTAAAACCCCCACGGTTCTCCCTCAAATCACCCTGATCAGAAAGCTCTTATGTGTCCAAACAACTCCTTGTTAACAAAATATACCTCATTTAAGATACTATTTGTATTTTATCTCTAGAATTTTCTACACACAAATTATTTAGATATATTTTAAGGGAAGAAAAAAGGTGTAAGGGAATTACTGTATTGTACTACAATATTTAGGTCTTTACTGAAGTGTGTGCCTGAAATGGAAAAGCAATGCATGAATCCAAATGAAGCAATGCCTCAGAAAGTTAGCTCTGCACAAACATTGATACCCAGATGCAGGGACATTCTTTGGTTCTCTCAAGCAAATGCAAAGATTACATGCAAAAGATGGTTAGAATCCCATATTGAGGACAATGTATGGCTTGTAACACATGTTTAGCCACTCTGTATCCCAGAAAACAACCATTTAGAAACCTCTGATTGACTGACTTCTTTTTTCTACTGTTACTGAAAGGGAAGAAGATGAACAACTGAAAATACTAAGTGGTTTTGCCAGTTTGAAAGGAAACCTGGAGGGGCTTTCCTATAACAATGCCATTGAAACTCTGGGCCAGTGGAAGCATCTCAACTGGGCAGCAGTGAAGAATGAACAAGATAATGTAAAAGTGAAGTTTGAACCTCATACTAATGGTGAGTGTTTTATGCAAGAGGAACCTCTCAGTTCTAACACATCAGCTATAGGCATTCAAAACAACTGCACCACAAACAGTAGCTGGACTTTAAGAAACTCGAGTTCTTGCTCTATGAGCCAGAGAATGAACACGTGTCCGAACCGGAGAGCTGGATCATTCTACAATAGAGACCAAAATTTCTTAAATTTGGCATCAACTTGTCCTTCCCACTGGGGGAGCGCAGAAAATGGCCAGTCTTACTCGGGGCTCCAACAACGCTGTGCAGAGAACTACGCAACAGACCACCTGAAGCTGCAGAGACCATTAATATCCTCAGAGTCTCTCTATGACACAACCACTCCCCTGGAGATGCCTATCAAAATGGAATATGACTCTGATTCTGAAAACGTTGCTGATAACCACCTGCTTTCGCAGAGCCGAGCCTGGCTGGGTGAGAGCGGCTCGGTGAGAAAGCAGGTGTCCAGCTATCCCAACAGAATGCACCTCAAAACAGAGCCGGACCTCTGCGAGCCAGCCTTGCCTTGCCAGAAGCCAAGGCACTGCCTTTACACACCCCATAACTGGCAATGCATCATAGCAAATCATCCCAACAACCTGAACTTGAACAGAGCTTGCAAGGGTTCACGGAACAAGGAGGTGGCCCCATTTTGCCCTCAGAACTCCTCCTTGTGTTTGGAAAGTATGCCCGACCTGCCACACACATCTTGCTACAGCCACTTCTACAGCCCCAGCCCAGGGGAGGAGAAAGAGCAGATAAATGAGGTGTTCAAAATGCCATGTGAATTTAAAAACCCCTGCTTGGTTCAAGCAATCAAGCGTGAGCCCCTGGATTCTCCACCATTGTCCAACAGTGGACAAAACAGAGTACACACAAGCTTCCCTGAAAATACATTAGCAGGTCCTGTGCCTCATAAAACCACTGAATGTACATTTTTGCAATAGATTTTATAACATTTGAAATATTTATAATGTTAAAAGCAAGTTGTAGATTCTCTTCCTGTTGAGATAAATGACTTACTAAAATCAAAAGCCAGTGGAAAGATTTTGAGAGTGTGTGTGTGTGTGTGCACCTGTGTGTGAAAAGAAACTCCACACAAGTACACACATCTTACCCCCTGCTACTGCCCTTCTCTTAGTGATCTTTGGAAAGAGGAAAGAAAGATAGAACCTCAGTCACAGAAAAATAATCATTACTTACTGCACAGGTATACCTGACCATTTTTTTTTTAATCACCTTTCCTCTCTTGTCTACAGTTTATTAGCAAGGTCTAGTAATTTCTGTTCCCTTTGTTGTTTGTTTTTCTCAAGTTGATGTGATGCCTCTTTGGAAATCAAAAATGTTTATGGTCTTCAGTGTGGCCAGTTTACCACAGGAGTTTTTGCTTTATAACTATTTTTCTATTCTTATAAGAAGGATCAGCTATTCCTTCATCCCAGCATTAAATTAATGGCAATAGAAAAGGGCTTCCCGACACAACTTCTTAATTTAAAAGCACCGCGTTAGTAAAAACAACGACTTGCATAAATGCGTCAGAAATTATTTCACTTCAAACTGAAGTTACTCATAATTTTCTTGATAATATTATTGCTTTAGAATCCATATTTTTCCATTTCATTGTCATCAGCCTTTCATGCTGCTGCTGAAAGACTGAACAATGGGATGTTATCCCCTTCTACAAATGAGTAACATAATGCTGTAAGTATATGTGAGAACAAAGTACTTCTCTGACTATTTTCCCTGCTGTTACTTGTAACACCAAGAAAGAAAGTGCACTTTTTTACTTGATAATATTTCTTTCAGTGATAGCAGCTTGTTAGATGTTGTCACCTTACATCAAGACCAAATCCCACACTAAGATTATTTTCAAAAACATCCTGGTTTCAATCCCAAAAGAAACCCCTTAATCTCACTGAGAGGTGGATGTATACCTTTCAAAAGCACCTGAGTGCACTTTAGTGCTTTTGAAAACAGGGTGTATACTTTTCTTTGAACCCAGACAGTAATGTGTTTCCACAACAACAAAAAAAATAAAGTTATATTTTGGGTTTTGTTATTGTTGTAGTTTGACTCCTGCACTAACTTTTGTTTTAAAATTGCACTATTTCAACTTTATATCAACTTCACTTATATAACAACCACATCATTTAAAAAACAGTTTATATGTATGTATATATGCTTTTTGAAAGAAGCCCTGTAATGAATGTTTTCTTTTTCAAAATGTTATAAATAATTATAATGTCTTCCTTTATCTATTAATCATGAAGGGCATGGGTTTACATGCCGGATGAGTGGCATAAAATTCACCCAAATGCTTTAAATATGTAGGATCAGTGAAGTTTTCCGGTAGTGCAATGGTTCTGCACATAGGAGGCTGCTCTTCTCCAAGAAGATTGACCATTTTTTCTGACAGAATTTACTGCCTGTACATTAGAGTTGGCAGGTGTAAAGAAATACATTCTCTGCATGCCAGTTAAGGGCTTATGAACTGTGGTATGAAATGCTGCACACTGGACAGTAAAGAGGGGCAACAATATCTTACTGTATCTCGGGTTAAATCTGTTGTTGTCCAGTTGACCATATCCAAGCCATGAGAATGTTTCTTTTTTCGTGTCCGAGGTGCATCAGCTCCCTGTTGGCCATGTCTGAGACAGTCTTGATGTCCTTGCTTTAATACTCCCATCAGTGGCTGCAATGCAGTATCAGACCCCGTTCTGAAGTGAGACTGCAGTGTGGAATTTACACTGCTCTCCAGTACATCACATCACATAAATTCAAGTCAAACTGCAAAAATACTTGTGGGCAAGAGAGCTTGCTCCTCATTCAGAGTGAGACTGCCGTAAATCAGTGTTGCTGCACAACCTCTGCCCCATTGCTTCACTATATACATAATTACAAGGAGCAGTTCTTTAGACTCTCAGAGTTGCTGCTATAGTCCTTTACTTGGCATGTAGCAGTGGCACTAATTATGTGCTGCTGCCAGATACTCGACCCTGTGCCTCAGAGCTGCTTGCAGGGTTGTGCTATGAACCCTGTAGTACTCTCCAGTCCAGCTCCCTGTGCAGCTGCCTGGCAGAAACGAGGTGATGGAGAGACAGGGTAGTGTGGGAACTGATGGCTGGGGGCAAGTGGAGGGCACACCTGCATCACCTCTGAGAAGTTGCTTGTTTAATTCCACACTTGGAATCACTGTCATCACTGTCACACCCCTCTGAATGAGAGTACCTCAACCTAGTTTTACACTGCCTTGCACTTTCTCACATCATATGCATTGATGAAGTGTGACTGTAAAACACTGTTATCTCCATGTGGACATGCTGGTGCTGTTTTGCACAATGGGAGTGGTTACACCAGGTGCAATGCTGTAGAGGACTGTGCCACCAAAAGCCTTGTCTAGAAATGTTACCTGCTGTGACTAGAGTGAGAGAACTTTACCAGCCAGGTTTCTCTCTTCCGTGCAGAAGGAATTAATAATAACAACAGAAATTCTCTGAAGTTCTCCCTGTTACAATATTAATTCTTTTTTGTTGACTTAACTCTATCCGCTCTCAGGCTTTCCTGGCACATATCTCTTAGAATTATTTTTCTCGTGTTTCCAACAAACCCAGACATATTCTACACATCCTGATGGATATTATAGAGGTAGGTGAAGTTTCTGCATTTAAGGGAATGTAATCTGACACATGAGATGTAATGGGCTTCTAGGTGGATGGATGAATGTGTGACTCGAAAGTGAGATGTCACCTTCTGACTCCCTGCTGTGTAAATGCAGTCATGTTTGTTTCCTTATTATTCCATAAAGTCTGAAGCCAAGAAAAACACACTTACCCTGAACATCACATTTGATTTTGGCCCACTTAATTTGTGGCTGAGTTCTTATTTCAGGTCTCACAGGAAAAAATGTGATATCAGTAGAATTTCTTCTAGATTAAATTATCACACATGCAGTACAGCAATCTCCCAAGAACTGGGCTTATGAAGAGATCAGCAGTTTATCCTCTTTTTGGACAATTGCTAACCATTGTTGGTAGTAAACAAAGACCAATTCCTTCTAAGCACTTGGAAACAGAGGAAATAAATGCTTAAAACAATCTCTTGCCATTTTTGTTTAAGGCACAGATCTGCCTTCATCCTCTCCCCATGATATGTGCCCTGGATTGAGTTGGGGTTGAAATCTGACATTGCATTGTACCCTGTTAAATTGCCACTGATTTAATCTTATAAAACTCTTTTACATGCAGACATTAATGACCCCCTGGCACTGACCAGTAAATAGGATGAAAGACAGAGCAGTTCTTTAAAATGGTTGCATTATCTTAGTGGTTGCTGCTTTGGTATTATTCTAAAAACTAGCACTGAGAAGTAGGGTTTAAGATATTTTCAGTCACTGGTGTTTAGCTTTTAGCCTTAATGAGCTGGTATTTGTATCCCTCCAGCACAGCCCTAATGTCTATTTTAGGAGCCTGCCAATGCATTTATTGTAGCAACAATAAAAAATCATTCTTGTAGAAGAAATGCCTAGTCAAGTGGTTGCCTAATAGGAACTTGGAGCATTCAAGCTGAAAGAAATGCCTGACTGATAATAACATTCAAACTTCCTCAGCCATAAACTCTCCAGAGCCTGAGACAGAATGGACTCATGAGTTCCCTGATCTTTGGGGAGGGTATATTTTGGTATGGAAGGTGAGCAGTTCTAAAAGCTGTGAGAAGATGTCTCCCCCTGGGATGTTACTTGGCCCACAGAAAGCAGAGACTATTATCAGTGCTAAAGCTGCTGATCAAGGTCTTGACTTTACTGAATGTGACCTGATTTCAGCTGCCAGTGGACAGCTGTTGAGCACCATAAAAATGCCAGTCCAACACCGTTGAAAGCCACTACTTTTACTGAGAAACATAATTTGAGCTAGGGATAAGCTTGAACAGCAAAAAGAGCGGAATTTCCTGCACTTACAGAGTGACTGACATTAGGGCAGACCTCCACTGTTGTGTTGGTAACACTATAAATAATTTACATTGACTTTAAAGTCTTTGGATACCAAACTAAAGCTTTGTTTCAAAAGTTCTGAGTGAGTGCAACACTGTGAATGGTAAGCTTGTTTCAGCTTTCCTTGGCTCAGAGATGTAACAAGGGAAGAGAAAGATTAAGGGTCTTTTACCTAAATTCACTGTAGGAAAGACTAACTTCCTACTCTTTGATTGTAACATACTAATGCAAAGTTTAAGCCTGTGGTTTACCCACCCTTTATTGTAACAGTCATGTATCCCTAAAGTTCTTACATTTTGAGTCTGCTCTGGATGGCGTAGAGAAGTCTGACATGTGAGCATCAGTCAGTTCAGTAAGACTTTGAGTGCTGATCATTTGATATGGTATAGAGATTGGCATGTGCAACTCTTCTGGAAATCCCTAGTGCTTAAAATACTTAAGAGGCAACAAGCCTGAGGCAAGGAATATTCTATGGGATAAGATCAGCATCTGCTGCCTAGAAGCTTTTCTTAACTCTTTGTGTTGAAGCCAGACTGGAAGTTAAATATGGCAGTTTCACTCCCTGTAGTTACTTCAGGAAACCCATTATTTTGTCTTAAAAAGGTTATATTTTAATTAAAATAGTTAAAAGGCATAATTTCGCCTACCTATGTACATATATTGCCTTAGGTAATGGTAAAAAAATTAACATACTTATTTTCTTTCATTTGAGCATCACTTAACCAAGAAAGCCAGCCTCAGAATGACAGGGGTACAGACCCATTCTATTTTTCTTGTCTTCTCTATCTGCTCATTTCCTCCCTTTCTCTCTACTCTCACTGAGTGGAAACATTCAAAATGGAAATACTTTTCTGTTCATACTGAGACAAAAATCCTAACCCAAAATTCGACTGTAGAAAAATTCTACATTAGAACAGGAGACTTTCCATGCAGTTTCTTCTTTTTAATCTTGCCAGGTCCTATGTGAAATTGTGTGTCACAGCTGAAACAGGTATCTGTAACATGTAGTGAGCAAGAGATTGTGCAGGTGGCCACGCTCATCAGGTTGTAGTCACAAGACTTTTATCCAGCTGAAGGAGATTCATACATGAGGGCTGCACAGGGTAGCTTATGTGCATAGGCGCCACCACCCTGACAAACAGATCTTTGTCACGTTTCAGTGACATCTGGTGTGTTCTTCTCACTATGAATACATTTCCCTACCGTGCTGTCAGAAATGCCTCTGAACAAAGTCATCAGCGACAGGCTGAAATATATTCTAAACACACAAAGCACTTTAAAAAAAAAACAATCCTAAAGTCTGGAGATCCAAACACCTGCTTGTGCTTAGGCAAAGATGTTCTTTGAGTGGAAGTTTGGAAGGACAGTAAAAAAAAAAAAATGTTAAGACAAATTTTGGGGAGACAAAAGATATACAGCCATCAAGGTGTAATTATTCTGTGACTACAGCATTAATTCCTCATCCATTGTTAAAAATTCTGTGATCTGAAATCACAACCTCTTTTTTTTTTCTGTAGAACTGATTTTGTAACTTTTCAGGTCAAAAATAATTTCTTGAAAAGAATTGAGTCATTTCAATGCTAAGATGCATTTCTCAATCAGACTGAAAACATCATTCTAGGAGGCATGAAATGCTCTTGTTCCTTTCCTGGAGCTAGTTTTCCAAACTCCGGCAAATTCGTTAACTCCATGTGTGCATTAACTCTCTTGCTGCTGGTAATTGTGCAGCTGATGCTCTAATTATGCAGTCTGAAGTTTTTCAAGGTTTCCTTGATGCAACAGGGCTCCAGGGATAACCCCAGTTTCACATTTTTACTGATAGAATTAGGGTAAACAAAGATGTGGCAGAAGGCAATACAAAGAACATCAGCTGCTTGACTAGTCTTATTAATTGTATTTCAGCAATTAAAAGGCTATGTTAAAAAAAAAATCAGGTGAAGTTCTGGTCTAGAGTTCCTCATTTTGCTCCACATGAGGGCGTGAGCTCTCCCTTCTGAACCTGGTGGGTTTTTTTGGGTGGTTTTTTTTTGTTTTGTTTTTTGGTTGGTTTCTTTTTAGTGTTTTGGACTATGTGTATCCTCCCTGTGTTGATTTAAAATGTGAAATAAGGAGAGGCGAGCATCAACTGTTGTAGTTTGGTTTGGGTTTTTTTTTTTCTTTTTTAAATTTTGTCTTTCTAGAAAGAACTTCAAAAAGGGAAAAGCTATCTCAGTTCCCAGTAACAGTATTCAGTTTTGATTCTACTCTCATCATAGCTAAGATTATTCCCTCATGGACAACAAACCTTCCTCTTCTGAAAGGGTTCTTCCTCATACCCTCTCCCCTTTAAACTCTGTAAGAAAACCAAAGAACACTTTATTCCTTAAAGGCACTTCCCTTTTCCTCCTCTAGCTTTTCCACCTTCTTGATTGCATAGGATGGTACATTTTGGTCTCCGTCCTGTTTTCTGTGTCTCTAGCATTATTTCCACTTTAGGCATACTTTGAAAGTTTTGCCAAAAGAACAGCGTTAGGCAGAAGTGCAATTCAGGTTGTTCTTGAGCAGTCATGGGTGTTGTGAATGGTTCTCAATTGCAGCCCTTCCCCTCTTTAATAAGATGGAGGTTCTCACTAATAACAGCTGTACCTCCAAAACCAGAAAAAAGGTCACTCTGCTGGTGAAACAGCCTCTCTTCAGGAGTCTGTACTGCCAAGAAACCCCCAGCTACCACCAACAGTTTAGTGCTGCAAAGTATGTATACAATGCCAAATCCTTTTTTCTTTAGACATGGTCTCTTTTTCAAAAAATCAAGGAACTAATTTTCTCCTTTTTTGCTTCTCTCATTTTTTTTTCTACATGAGTTTATTCTTTCACTGCAATTGCACTTTTAGTTTGCATTTTTTATGTTTTTTAATTAAGAAGGGTATGGAAGCATTACACGACATGTACACTGCAGTGTTTGCTATGAGTCCATTTTAGATTTTGACATTAAAACCACAAATAATGATCAACCATTTTAATGTGACTCCATGTAAAAGACTGGTTACAGAAATGTCCAGGTACCACCAACATCATCACCAAAGGGGTATAACCTGCCATCACACTCTACTCACGATAGTGTATTAAAAGTGCCATTCCTGCTTCTCCTGAAGAAACACAGTGGAGGACAAGACTAATCTTTAGCATTCTGGTCTAGTGGAAGGTGTCCCTGCCCATGGCAGGGGGATTGGAATTGGATAATCTTTAAAATCCCTTCCAACCCAAACCATTCTATGATACTATGATTAACAAACAGGTGCACGGAGTTCTACCAACAGTTTTGGCCTATCTGGCACATCATGATGGCCCAGAACTTTTTTGGGGAGGGTGTATTTCTGGAGAGAACACTGCAACCACCCCAGCACTACTCGAAAATGTTCTAAGTGATGCAGGCAATGCCTGCACTGGGGCATGTGACTGAGGCATGAATGCTGCCTGTCTGGGGAGATGAAGCAGCAGACAGGTACAGCTCCAGCCCCGGGAAGCCAGCCCAGGGGAATCCTGTGGGATCACCTTTGGTAATGTGTAACCCAACCAGCACCACTGGCTGTGCTGCTTCGTGCTTAGGAGTATCATAGGTGTCACGGTATATCAACAATATACCTGTAAAAGATATTGTGGCTGTTTCAAACCAGGCAGTGACCTGTGGATTTGACGCTCTGGCATGCTGTTTAAACCCGGCGCACTTTTCTCTTGTGTTTTGTACTGTCTCCTCAGCCTGCTTTTAGAAGGAACTTTCAAGCGTACTTCTTAAATTATATTTTACATTTATTACCAGGCAGAAGCGTAAAGCCGAGACATTTTAAAATAAAATGTTTGCATTTAAATTAAAGCTGCTGCTGCCACTGCGTGTGTTTCTTGCCCCTTCCCTGTACTGGGCCCAGCAACCCCCTGGCAGTGGGCCCAGCACTCCCTGGCCTCAGCTGGTTCCAGTACCGCCTCTGGACTTGTTCCAGCATCTGTCCACCCTGGCCCCTCCCAGTATTCGCTCTGGATTGGTGCCACTACCCACCCCCAGCCTGAACCGGTCCCAGTGTCCATCCTAAACAGGTCCAGGCACCCACCCTGGTCTGAACTTGTTACAGTATCCTCTCTTGGCTTCAGCTGGTCCCAGCGTCCTCTCCTTGAACTCCTCCCCGGGTTCCTCCTGACCTAGCCCACTATCCATCCTGGCCTGGTCCCAGCCTGGCTCCGGCCCGGCCGCTCCGCTTTCCTCCCTCGCTCCAGCTGGAGCCGGGCCGGGCACGGGGAGCGACGCCTGAGGCCGGGGGCGTGGCCTACTGACGGGCGCGCGGCGCGACGCTGGCTTCCCATTGGCCTCGGCGAGGGGCTGCCCGCCAATGGCCGCCGGCCTGGGGGCGTGGCGGTGGCAGAGACGGAAGTGACGAACGCTCTGGGGGGCGAGGAGGGCGCGAGCTCCCGGATGCTCTGAGGCTGTGCCGGCGGTGGAGGATGTGGATTGATGCACAGAATGAAACAATAGCGCTTAAATAGCAAAATAATAACCCAGCTCGTCCGCCCCAGGCGTGGTCCCCGCTCCAACCTGGTCGCTGTAAAGCGCCGTGTGAACAAGAGTTGGTTTTATTTTATTTTATTTTATTTTTTTTTTCCCGGCCGTGCAGGATGAGCGCCGTGCCTGAGGAAGTTCAGGCAGAAGATGGCAAAGCGGAGCCTAAGAAAAAGAATTTTTACTGCGAAGTGAGTGGGTGTCTTTGGTGGGTTTTCAGCCCGGGCAGGCAGCGGGCGGTGTGCGGGGACCGGGGGCCGCGCTCCCGGCCGCGGGGAGCTGCGCCAGGCGCGGGGGGCGCACCTGGAGCCGAGGGGGCTGTCATGTGGGAATAACGTGGCCGCTCCCTGGGAGAGCTGCTGGTCTTGGGATTCGGTGAGTTCAGGTTGTTCTTGAGCAGCCACGGGTGCGGTGAATGGTTCTTAATTGCAGCCTTTCGTCCAGTCTCTGCTGAGTCTCTGATAGGCGGCCGCAAAAGCTGGTTTATCTCTAAAAGCTGCAGCTCCGGGTCAGAACGAGTTAAATTTGTCAGTCCTGTAGTTTTTGTGTAGTACGCAATGTTTCCTGGCTTATTCAAGTATATAAAGGAAACACAATATTAGCATGCATTGGTCGTTGCTTTTTTAAAAGCTAAAGGTAGTAAGAAATACTTGTGCATCTGTATTCTGTTAATGGTATCTGCGTGTCTGTGGATCCTAATGGAATGCATGTGTCTTTCTCCATTGTTTTTCTGGTGCCTTTAACGTAGCTGTGAATGAACAATGAACGGAGTTGCAGTTATTCTAGGGTGTAATTTTGCCTCTGTTCCTTTCTAGTCCTTGCACTGCACTTTTTGCTGGCTTTCCAGCTTGGAGGACTTTAGAAAACTAAGAATTCAGAAAGTACTGGTAGCAGAGAAGGGGGAAGCTCTTAAAAACTTACCACCTGGTTTATTTAAACATGTGTGTAAGTATTGTTTAAACCGGTTTGCATACTATTTCTGGACATTTCAGTGGTAAGCTGCTCTCTTAAAAGTCATGCAAACTGTACTGCTTGAGCCAAAGAAGACCTTGAGAATTACACGATTACACTGTAGGAATGGATGTATTTATAATTCACCAACAGCAGAATATTCGTAGCATAACTGAAGATGTGCTTTCGACTTTTCTCTTTCAGGTTTGTAAAATTTACTGTACGTGTGCTGTAAGTCTTCAGTCCCACTATCGTGGTGCAAAGCATAGGAAGGTAAACTTTTTCCATATTAAATGTGTATGCAGATTTAATTATAAATCCGGGGCTCGTGCAAGTTCAGTACTTGATTTCACACGACTTCAAGTTCTTATCTAACTTATTGGAAGATATGTGACAGTAATTCGTTTGAAATATTCCAAGAAAAATATGAGGTGGGAATCTCACAACTGTGCTTTGTGCAGCATGTAACTTGAATTATCAGCTACACCTAAAGATAAATGTGTGCTAATTATGAAATTAACATTTGAATTACACGGGAGCCGCAGGTGGTGAAAGAATTCAACTTTCTGTTTTCGGATACAGTTGGTAAAAGTACTGTTCTGTCTTCCAGGTCTGTATAACTCACCTGTACTTTGAATAAAATGAGCTTACTCTTTACTTTGATAGTAACACCAGTTCTGATTTCCTGAAGGAGTTACATGGACTTAAATATCAAGTCTGACACTTGTGTTGTTTTGAAGCATCTTAATAACAGCAACCTGGTTTAAGCGCAGAACAAGCAAAGGCATTAAATTATTAAGAACCGTTCTGTGAGGGTGTGTTTGGAGATGAGGCTTTTACAAATGCTGTGTGACTGAATCTTTGGCTGTTGATTGGCTGATGATTGTTGAAAATTCCACCACATTGTCAGTCTGTAAAGGTGAGACAACTCAGTTGTCTGTACTCCTTTGCTGCCATCAGATTGTGTTGTTGTGGCACTGAAGAGCCTGTTCTGATGTTTTCTTAATGACATTTTATCCATTTCCTGGAACGTTAGAGACTAACAGCAGAACTGCCTTTCTCAAGTGTTAGTGTCCCCTCTTCTTCTTTTTTTTTTTTTTTTTTTTTTTGAAATGAGGGGCATCTCCCCACCTCTTTGCTATTGAGACAGGTTAATAGTATTCTCTTACCTGTTTGCTCATCACTTGAATAGCATTGATTCTTATTTGAGTCAGTGGCTCTACTTTCTGAAGCTCCTTTTTATTCCTCACAGGATAGCATATTCTTGTTCCCCATTGACTGAGTAGAAGTGTCCAAGTTGTATTTTTCATGTCCTGCCAAATGTTCCTGCTGATGCAAAGAATTCCTTTGCTTTTGTGGCTTGTTTTCTGTGGTTTTTCTTTTTCTTAGCTAACCTTCTTAGCAATCTAATTATTGCTGGTTTTCCCTTGAAGAGTAGGAAATCCAGCATTTAATTTCTTAGAAAATGTGCTTGTAGTTTTCTTCTGCTTCACAGTTGCATGTAGGCTGAGCTAAATCTGTCAAAGTTTCTTGTGTCATCATTGAAATCTTTTAGGTGATAGCGAACAAGGGTAGGGCAGGTTGAAAAATATTGGATATTTGGTAATGTGAAATCTGGTGTGTGGAGGGAGTCATGGTCAGTCACACAGCTGCATTGCTGTAGGAATAACTCCAAGCTCTCATCATTCTTTTCAGTTATCTCCTATTTCTTTCTTTAAATTATGAAATCTATCGTGCTTTGGTGGAAAAAGATGATTTCCGGGTTTTGTACCACTAGGTTTGGAATGACTATAAAAGTCCTGAGCCTGTGTTTCTTTTTAATGTAGGGTAGGTGTAGATAGTGAATAGCTCTTAGTTTGTTCCTTACTGTTCAAAATAATACCAAAGGATGTCCTGACAACATAACAAAAATTAAAAGAAAGCAGTAGTTCTTTTCCTAAAGCACAGTACTAGCCTGACCAAACCATTAGCCATTTTTTATGGCTTCAATCAGAGTGCATTTTTTCTATCAGTTGCCCATTTGTTTTTAAAATGGCATTGTTAAAGGTACTCTGTGCTTGTCTGCCACGAGAAGGTGTTTCAAAAATGGAAGAAAAAGCCCTTCATCAGGAGACTAGTCATTAAGGAAACTTCAAGAAACAAATGTAAACACATGCTCCGTATATGAAATTATTCTCATTTCATTTGCCTGCGTTTCCTATAGCTATTCAAAGTAGAATGTGTTATTTTGAATAGCAGCAGTAGTAAATCATTGTTGTCTGACAGATTAGTAGGAATGCTTCAATGGACTTTCAGTGTACATGGCTATTTTAGCTCTTTTTTTTTTTTTTTTTTTTTTTTTTTTTTTTTTTTTTTCTTTTCTTTTTTTTTCTTTTTTTCCACCTGGATAGTTTGGTTGTTCTGGATTTTGAACAGGTACATAAGGTATTTATCTAGGTTGTTTCTGCATACTTTTGTTTTATCTCTTAATTTCTTCTAGTGCTGTTAGTTCATAAGGCTGGCCCCTTGTCAAAGAGCTGCTGATGGCCAAAAGATTGTGTGGCTGGGATGATCACAGTACAAGGCTTGTGCATTGAGTGCTGTGTGACCTCTGTGCAGTTGCATAATGATGGGGGTTTGTGGCTTCATTGCAGAACAAATATTAATGGGATGGGGAGTTGTAGAAAATGAATTAGCCAAGATATTCACAGATGTGTGTATAATCCATGTCTCTGAAAATTGAAGTTGGCTGGTATTGGGTACTTTGAAAAAACAGTTGAATTTTAGTTTTAACCATTATGTTAAAATGCTAGAAAACAACATTTTTGTAAGTTTCCTAATCCTTTTAATTTAACAAAGCCTGTGAGAGTAGTGGGGGATATAATGCATGAAAGATGGGTTTGTTTAGCCTTTTTATTTTTTCCCACAGCTGAGGAAAAATCTAGGTTTTTTTAGGACAATGGTCCCCAAATAAAATACACCTGCTGTGTATATACCTGGAATATGGTGGTATATGATGTAATTTGTTCTGTTTTTGTAAATATCCATTAGTTTTATAGCTCTGTTTGCTAGAAAGGAAATCCTAGAGTGGAACATCTTTTTATTCCATGTGTTTTGATCAGCCCTTTGCAGGTATGGCATCAGAAGAGTGTTGCCTATTTTGTGAACTGTATTTGGAACACAGATGGAGATTGTTCTGGTTCTATCAAAGATTGAAGTTTCCTTGCCCTCCCTTCAAATCTGGAGTTAGATAGGTAGAAATGCCTGCCATGTCCCAAAAGGAGAAAAATCTGTATTCAAGACTCTACAGGCTCATTAGAAACAAGGAATGTTCAAATCTGTGAAGAGAGCTGTTAGTCTTTGTCTTCACCATTTCAGTGTTCTCATTTCTTCTGCCTCTTACCCCTGATTGTTGTGCATCCGAACCCGTGGTTTAAATACGTGATGTGAAGGCAACTTTTCTGTCCTTTTTGTGGCAGTGAAGTCAACCATTGCTGTTTAAACATTTCAGTCAGATATACTTGTGTTCATTCTTGGAGTGCTAACATAGCTAGTTACAAGAAAAATTACCTTGCTGTTGGATTGTTTATATTTGATCTCAGAAAGCATGCTGTTGTATTCTGCAGCATCTCTTCGTGATCCAGAGAAGCTTTCATTGTGGAGCTTTCCTTTTGAGGGGAAGACCAAACAGAAGACAAACAAAAGCCCCAAACTTGATTTCCTTATTATGACCTTGAAGAATTAAAAAAAAAAAGTAGGATTTCCATGCATATCCGTATATATCTAACTGATGTGTTTCAAGATTGTATATGTTTTAGAAAAACTAAATTATGTTCATGTAATGCTTAACTATGCACTTGAAGCTGTTCTCTTAGGTAACCTGTGAACTTGAATTGTGTGGACAACTACTTTATGCAGTAGCTCGTACAGATTATGATGTGCACAGATGGTTTGAGTCCTTAAAACCAGTAGTTTTTGAGTTTTGGCTTCTCAAAGTTAGACACTTTGCCAAAAGTTACTCTAACTTTTCACAGTCTTAGCTCAAAAACAGCTGTTGCAATCCCTGAACCAGAACAGAGAGTAAGTTTTTTACCTAATGTGTAAGAATCTTCATTCCTGATCTAGTAGCAGGGATCACAAGTAAAATGGACCCTTTAGCTTCAGTTGTGACACTGCATTTCTAATATTAACAAAAGCAGTAACTCAGCTGCAATCAAAGTTGATTGTCTGAAAATAGTCAGGAGGAAATTCTCTTTGAGCAACAGCTCACAGTTGCTAATGTTTTCTGCACTTGTCTGAAAAACATGGTATTAGCAGCTGTTTGTTGTAAAACTGGAGAATGAGTAACAAAAGCACTTGGAACAGCATAACTGCAAGGAACACCGTGTCTGTATTTCTAAGCTTTTGAAATCCTGCTGAGTTTATACAAAACCATCCACTGCCTGTAGCAATACCGGGACTTAGGTAACTTCCTTATCTTATAGCTGCCATGAAAGTACAGCTACTTGGCTTCTCAGACAATTAACTGTTGTATCAGTCTTGCTTCCTATTGAACTGTCACACCCATGTCCAGCATCTCTTCCATGCCACTGGATATTGAAAATACAGCACTTAACTCCATGGCTCTGGATGGACAGCTGCTGTAGTGGTAGAACGATCACGCTTATTGTTCCATTCTTGTATAAATGACAAGTTTATGTTTACTTGCCAGAAAATTCTCAAAATGAGTCAGGATTGCTTTAGCTATGAAATGGAAATTTAAGTTTCTCTTTTCTTTAGATTCTGCCAAAAAGCAATCATCTGTTCTAGATTCAGCCAGTGAAAGACACTTTTCCTGTTCTTCATGATATGAGTAGTCTTTCCTGAGATTTGGCTAGCCTTAAGGTTTAACCAAATCCACTCAAAATGGTGGGGAAGCTGCTTTTAGTTAGTTTTTCCTTTTGGGGTGAGATTTTTTTTTTCTTATGTTTTTGTTCTTGGAACTACACCTTCTGTAGTTACACTTAGGAGCTGTAATCATACTTTAGGTTTTCCTGGCATCCTTCCGATGTTGTGTTCCAAGCCATAATCATCTCTTAAAGCTTCATTAAATAACAGAGCTTTCTTGAAAGTAACCTTGTGTTAACTGTCAGTACTTCCAGCTTTTGCAGAAAATCTATTTTTTCCTATTTGACAGTGGAAACTTTGGCCTGTAACTCAATTCCTCTGCAAAGGCTTTTCCGGAAGTGCTGGGTTTTTCCTTCGAATGATGCAGCACATTAATTTCTTTTTCTTATTTTATTTTGGGATGACTTGCATCTTCATAATTAAAGCGAGAGCAAGCCCTGAGACGCAGGACTCATTGTAAGTATACTTTTTTCTTCCGGCCTCCTAGGGTAGATATTGCTTGGGGATTTGCTGTTTTGTTGCTTTTCTAACAGCTCAGGTGTTTGCATCTGCCGGTTTATGTCTGTAACTGTGTTTCTCTTAATATGCTGAAAATTCTTTTGAGATTTCTGTCTAGTGAACTGCTGAGCAAAGAACTGTTTTGGAGTATGAAACCTTACTTATGCCTTTTCACATATAAATATTTATATGTCTGTCTAGTGGAGGGATGGATAGTCAGTGTTTTAGTTTCTCACCTTCCCAGGCTAAACTGTCTCCCACTTGTCTGTCAGCTTGATGCACTCACTGCTGAGCTTCAGGCAGAATGCTAAGAAGCTAAATCAGCAGGCTAACCCAGCACTGTTGCAGACGCAGCTCTACGAGTGCTGAAGCTGCTTGGCTGCATCACAGGAATGTTCTGCCTCTCTTTATTGTAGTGGACTTAGAGGAGCAAAGATGTATTCAAGGTAAATTCAGTTGTTGGGGTGTCTTTTCCCCCAGAAACTGAGAATGTGAATCCAGACTGTCATAGGTCAATGAAAGTAAGGGTTGTGGTGAAAGGTCAAAAATGTGGTGTATACCTGGCTCTCAGTGGAAAAGAAAATCTTGTTGTAAAGCTACTTATGATGACACAGAGGAAGCAGAGGCATAAGCAGATGTGGGAATAATGATAAAAATCAATGAAATTATTAAAAACAAAAACGATTATAGAGTCAGTCACACAATAAACAAGCCTTTCACTTCTACTTTATCTTCTTAGCCTGTTCTCCCAAGAAACAAGGCTTACATTCCACCTCTATCATCCGTTCCCCAGTGTCTTTTGAACCTCTCAGCCTCTTTGAACCAAATTGATCAAAGGTGCCTGAAAATACACATCTGCACAGGGAAGAGTGACAGTGTCAATCCTGTACTGAGGGAAGTGCTGCAGGCTGTGCTCACCGCTTACTGGACCCTGAAGAATCAACACACAAGAAAGATGTGGGAAAACACTGGTCAGAGGCTGTTTTTCTAAGAGACTGGGCTTCATTAGCTGCTCTCAGGGTTTTGTGCTGATAAGGGAATTAGTGCAAGACATGTCATTCAAGTGTGAGAACAGTTACAAGATTTTGCCTCAGCAGCCGTGACTGCTACGTGGTAATGAAGCTTTCTGACAGAATTTGAAGAGCTGTGAAAACTTTCAAGTCATCTAAAAGTCCAATGGATTGAAGCACTACAAAATTCTATTTACACCTCAGCAACAAGAACAGATTTGTGTGGCTCTGACCAAGGGCTTTTAGTGGAAGACGCTTTTTACACATTTCGTTGAATTGCATGTCAGAAATGATCGTTAAAAGTAATACTCATTAAGTGAAGAGATCATAAAAGATCATAAAATCTGATTTTGGAGGAATAATGTATGGGATGCATGTGGCAGAAAGTGTGACTTGAATAAGAGGACAGAAGTTGTGAAGTTGTGGCAGCAAGACTCTGAAAAGAGTGGTGCAGTGTCAGGAGCCTGTTGCAAAGACCTATGGCTTTAGGAACCAGTACTATATGTACTACAGTCTCAGTGTTCCATGGAGAATTAAGAATTATTCCATGGGTTAAGAGTGTGTGCATGCTACAAATACTGTGTCTTTGGAAATGTCATGGTTTGGAGTCTTTCAACTGGAATGTATCCTGCAGAACAAGAAGTTAAAATATGTGATTATTAAAGTGAAGAATCTAGAAGCTTTGGTAAGCAAGTTAGCTGTAACTTCTGGAGGAGTCCCAGCATCACAGGGTACCACATGTCAGAAGCATTGCAAGATGTGCTTTTATCCAGAAAGTTCTCTTCTTCAGCAATCACTTTCAAGTGATCAGAAACTTACTTCTAACAGAAAATTACTCTTAATACTATTGGTGTCTCCTTTATTTTACTCTATCAATTACATTCTGCTTCACTGAAGATCAAGATGTGGAAGGTCAATTTGGAAGCTACTGGTTGGGTTTATTTGTCCAAAGAGGCTGAAATTTGACCTGATGAAATTTATTTTTATGTTTCAGCTGTGCTGCTTTGGGTTTTTTTACTAGTAGAAAAACTTTTTTCTTAAGTAACTTTTCAGAAGTGTTGGGAACTGCAATGTCAAATTATGTAGTCAATATGTATGTAGAACTTATTGAGCTCTCCCGTGGACATATTACCAATTATATAAATAATTCTCTTTCAAGGTCCAGCAGATCCAGTAAATTCATTGTGCTCTGTCATTGATACAAAAGAATAAATTATGAATTTGTCTAGCCTTTACTTTTTCATTTTAAATAGCTGATTTTTGTACTGTTTATAGACCCATAAAGTAAGCATAAACAAAAATTATTAAATTCAGTAGTAAAGTTTTGTGAATGAGCTTGGAAAGTATGCCTATTCTTAAATTAGATGTACTATGTAAAATATGAATCCAATTTTATTTCAGTATATAGATTGATGAGATGCTTTTGTTATTGTTGCTGGATCTGCAATCTTGTTCTTTTGTTCATGCTATTAAATGTTCCAGTGAGACTGAAATGTGACAGCATGTTCACAGAGCTGGAGTTCAAAGAACCAGGAAAAAAATGTTGTGAAAATAAAGGGTGGGTTTTCTTGGAAATAATTCAGGACAATACCTGACAAGTATCTGAAATGTACACTATATATATAAAGGAACAGGTACTTCAGAGGATGAGGCTTGACATATTTAGAATGTTTTACACCAATATCTGCATTTTCTTCCTTGCTGCAGGATTAAAAAAAAAGTTCTTTTGTCAGTAGGGAGAACACCTCCCTTGTAAACCAGACACCTGCCATTTTGTAAACCAAAATTTTAAAAGACAAAGTATTTGGATTCTGAGTGTTTGCAAGTGGAATATGCCATTTATCCTTTCTGAACCCATCAAAAGTTACTTGATGATCAAGAAATGGTGAGTGTATGTAACCTGTGTGACTGTACAATCATGTTGGCTTTGAAGCCAATTAACTGAGGAAATGCATCTGCTTTTGGAGGAGTTCCACTTCCTCTAAGAAAGGCATCTTTCTTCATCACATTACCATGTGAGTTTCCATATGGCAAAACTATCCACAAGCTGCTTTTGTGGTAAGGGCAGAATTGGATATCTTGGGTTGTTTGGGGTTGGGTTTTTCTTCCCCCCTCTTCAGCAGTTCAGAGGAGAGCAACATAATGGAAGATGTGGAAATAGAAAATGCTGAAGTTCTGAGACTTTACTTAGAGTGTTAAGTCAAAGCACACCTGAGTACATGAATTCCAGTCATGTGATTCCTTTTTGCAGTGATATAATTGGACAGATGGAATACTCCTTTCAGCTCTTTTTTAAGGCAGTTACCCATGTGTCCAGGGATAAGGAGTGGAGGGGAATGAATGTTTTTTTTCTTGGCATCTATTGGCCAAAATAGAAAAGTTTTGAAAGCTTTTTGCTTTGAGTGACAGGCATTAAATGATGGCAATATAGATGCCAATATACACATAGGTAAACATTTACTGGGCAGTAGCAAAATGCATGGTTTACTACTATTAGCTCAGGCAAGAGGCATAATACAGAGTATGAGCCCTGTTAAAGCCCTGTGTGGGCTGCTTAGCTTTACTGGTGAAACGAATGTGGCACAGATGTGTGGATTAGTGAAATTTTTTTTCCAGCCTGTGGAATTTTTCTTGCATTACAGTATGATGCAGAGGTAGCTTGTCCTGCTCTTACAGCAATAAAAATGAAAAATGTGGTAAGGGATGTTCTTACCTGCTGGGTCTACTCATCTGCATCTATGTCCTTCAACTTAAAACCTGTAAATAGCACCATGAGTAAAGAAGGCTTCATTATGGTTGTTCTGTAAAACATGGAGTCAAGGAGAGGAATCCAGTCTGAAGTTAAGCTGCAGCTATTAAACAGCACTGATGAGAAGTTCTTCCTCTAGTGAAGATAAAAATGTTGTGAATTCTGCCTTGTGTTCACCAGTGATAACCTTAGCAGGATCCTGATCAGCATTTCAGCTTAATGTTGTAAGAAAATTGATATGTTTTAACATGTCTCTCCATGCTCAGAGTCTGTTAAACATGGATAAGAATGTGTTTTTTGGGGTTATAGCTTCTGCCAAATCTTCAAAGGAGAAGCCTGGAAGTTCTATTCTGACTTGCAGACTAGAGGAGAAAATGTTTCAGAAGCCATAATAATAGAAGTATGAGCTGGAACACTATTTCAATACCCTTACTACTTTTCTCTTGGGGAGTTTTTTGACATGGTGGAATCTGGCGTCTTTGTGCACTTCCCTTTTATACTCAAAAGGAATCTCTGGTGCTGAGCTCCATCCTTGTTGCTGCTGACTGGCTCAATTGACAATGTCTGAAACTGCCCTTTTGTTTTGAAACATGGCTGTTACATTTCTGGCAGTCATTAGGAATGCATGTGCATTACAAATATATGTACAGATTATTTTGTTCTCCACCTTTTATATGTTCAGCACTCTGTAATTGAATATTGAAACGAAAGGGTTTTCTGGGGAGTTTCATTGGGTTTTTTGTTTGTTTGTTCATGTACATAGCAAGTACTTGGAAAATAGTTCTTACTAAATAATTAGGTGGAAGAAAGTTCCTGAGACTGATTGGGTGATTCCCTAACTTCCTGATTAAAGCAGGACTGCAGCCAGTGCTGGATCATCACTTGCTTGCTGAATCCTTGAACATCTTCACAGGCAGAGCAGTCTGTTTACCTGTGTTTAATCAGTCTGTAGTTGTTCCTCTGTTCAAAGAGGAGTTTTATCCTAATATCTAGTCTTTGCACCTGAAGCAACTGTCTCTGGCTGCTACTTTTTAATGCTTTTGTCACATTCCCACAGGGCTGGACATTTTGTAGCTGCTGTTCAGTTATCCTTGCTATTATATCCAAGTCTCCACCAGTCTAAAGAAGTCCAGCTCCCAAACCTGTTCTCATAAATTATTTGCCCTGGCTTGGTTGTTGTGGTATCCATTTTGCTGGGTCCCCTCTGCTTTTTCTCCATACTCCTTGAACTGAACAAGGATGATAGTAGTCATCCTTACAAGTCCCAGGGACTGGGGGATAAGATATTCTGCAGTGAGCTGCCTGTGCAGTATCTCAGTGTTCCCAAGGTCCTGCTCAGCTGAAGTTGTGGCATCAGTTGTATCCCCTACATTACTCTTGCCTGTGAATTTTCTGAGGATCTTTTATGAATGCCAGCATCAATAACCTGGTGAGGGATGCATCCTTGTGGGCCCTGGAATTTGTGCTTTGGGGGATTCTGCTGCTTACTGAACACCAGGAGGCTGCTGTGTTGATTATTTCCCTTTGAGCCTGACAAGCTAGCTGATTTTCAGCTCATTGATCAGTCTGGTATGTTTTAGAGAAAATACTGGTTGGTTTAGTTTGGTTTTGAGATGCTTAAGAAACATATTATTGTTAACATTACAAAGCCATGTGGCTACTAAGTGTGAATAAAGTGTTAGCCTGGAAACCTGCTGTTGCTGAATGGGAGAGTCTTCATGATCAAAACTGCTTTGTTAAACTTCTCTGGGCAGCAATGATCTTTACTTGAGGCGCTTTTTTTTTTTTTTTTTTTTTTTTAAATAAAAAAAAAATCAATCCTCCAACCTGCTACCTTTGGTGATAGCAGCAGCTACAACTTGATTTTTAGCTTGATCATATTTGTAAACTCTAACCATGTTAAGTTAGAATGTGCTGTGAACTGATTCTGGTGCAATTCTCTGTAAATTCAATTTGTTCCTAGAAGTAAACTAAATAAAGCACTTTTTCACACCTATTTGTGTCATATAGCATTTGGCCATGTTGTCTGTACATGCTGGACCTGGAATCTTAACTTGAGCTTCAGGCACTCATAGAACAATTCTGACATTAGGTAATCGTTGTACTTGCAGAATGCCTGGACATCTTGCTACCAGATACCTTGAAGCTTTTAACTGAAAAACATGCATAATTTATTTTAAGGAATCAAGGGAGACGTGCTTTCCCACACCCCTTCCTTATGTTAATATTGCAGAGTTGTTTGCAAAATATCTGTAACCTTGATTTGATTTACAGTTTTGATACCTGTCTCTTAACTCTCTGTCATATGGAGAAAGAGGAAAAAAAAAAGTATGCAATATGTTGTGTTTGCCGAGACTGTAGATAACTTTTTTACTTCAAAATTAGGAATCATGTGTGCAAATAATTAGTAATTGAACTTTTACTTTTTCCATCAAATAAGTATTAGTATATCATCTTATTTTAATCTTGAATGCTGTGACTTAAAATATATTGACAACATCATTAAAGCAAGGTGGTTTGTGTATATCTATGTATTTGAGGGAGAGAGGGACAAGGGGGAAATTCCAGTAGGAGTGTAAGTGCACACCTTGACATTCACTTTGAGTTTCTGAGTGATTAGGAATAGATACAGACCCCTATGTAAAAGAAGATGTAGTTTAATGACTTTATTAATTGTGTCTGGGACTGTGTTTAGGCTCTGCATGTTTAGACTAGAAGCTTTTGTTGGGCACCTGGAACACTGATTGATTGTTGTGTGTGATACTTAGAATAAGTATGCAATATGAAAAACACTTAAATAACTATTGAATATTCTGGGTTTCTGTGACATTTGTGTGTTTGACTTTTTGTGTTGGTGGGGAAGGGGAGTGGAATGGGAGACTTAGAGCAATGAAGTTAAAAAAGAAAACTGTCAAGATGGAAAAATTATCCTATATTAAACGGCAAAATGAAGATAACTGTTCAATTCTGTAACATACTTCAGTGATCTAATAAGTTCTTAATAAAAGCAAATGAGAAGAAGTAATCTGACTGTCAAACTCTTATCCTAGGTTCTTCAGCTCTAATCCGAGTTCCAATGAAGTATCGAGTGCTCAGACGAGGTAGCTGAATATAAATGGTGCCTTTTTCAGATGCAACTTTGAAAGCAGTCATTTTATTTAAATGGTGACTAAAGCAGGTGTTTTGATTATGGTCTAGAAAGAAGCAATGCAAGCTGCCAGACATTTGAACCATTGCTTTTGTGCACTGGTTAATTTATGTAAAAAAAGATCTTCGGAGAATATGAAGTTAAAAGTATTTTTACAGCAAGACTTGCAAACTTGAGACATAGTTTCTGTCTTCATGATTGTCTAACAATATTGTAGCGAATCTAGCTAGTATTTTTTTAGTTGGTGAGGTTTTCAATTAATAAAATTGCAGCATGCTCAGAGTACAGTGAAAGTATGACAAACCAAAAGCATGTAAACCAAGAACAGCATGCTATTAAGAACAGTTTGCTATTAAGATGATACTACAAGAGTAGTTGTATAGGAAACAAGAAGAAAATGGCTGTTACCTTGATGAGACCTATAACTTTTTTCTGCTTGCATCTTTCCATATTAAGTCTGAAAGATCACGTGCCTTTGTCTGTCAGCTTGGGAATAACCAGCTCACACTGAATTGCTGCTCAGGCACACAAATGCATGAATTTAAGTATTGATAAAAGTCTGTCTGTGGAGATGAATTACATTGTACCAATTTCTTACATGTTGACTGTCACATGCTACTGATGCATGTCACCTCAGGTGACAGAAACCCCCAACCAAAACTTAGAAAGATTTTAAGAAGACTCTGAACTTTTGGTGGGAGTGGGCCACATGGTTGCTGTGGTAGGAGGTGTCCCAGGAGGTATTTTGTAGCACTGTTAAATTGCAAGAGTTTTTTCATCTAAATGGTTTCATCTAAAAGCTTAGTGAAGTTTTTCTTTGTGTGGAATTCTGCAGTTTGACTTGATGGCAGCACAGGTATATTTCTAATGGAATTTCTAATGGAATGAATGTTTAAAAATGAATATGGAATTCCCTCTTCTTTTGAAGTTGGGGTTTTTTTTAGCCATAACATTCTAGTGGGAAAGAATTCAGTAACAGTTCTACTTATTTGCTCCAATTTGAAGAAACTAGCAGTGTTAATTACTCTTTTGTAACTCCAATTATGTAATTGGTCAGTTAAATGTAATTAGATAGATGTATAGATGAGTTCTAGTTCTGAACTTTTTTTTGTGGTTTAAAAATATGTATTTTAACACGTCATGATATTTTATAATGTCCAACATTTGAATACACTTAATGCCTCAGAGATGGTTTTGCAGGCATATTTAGCTGAGCTCTGCTGGTATTCTAAGCTGAGGAGGAAAGCTTTTGAAGTGTTTTAGGCAGAGCAAAAACCAGGCTATTAAAACTCAGTGAGGAGCAAGATAGAGCTGTGATTGAAACACTGCTAGTTCAGACACAGGAACATACCGACAGTGTGTGCAGCCTTTGGGCTGCCCAGAGCTCAAAAGGTATTTGCTGTATTAGTGAAGGTTGTGTTCTTTGTTAGCCCTAAGGGAGTAAAATTCTTGAACTTCAGACTCCTAACAAGCAGTCTCAGAAGGCTGTTATGAGTATTAGGGTTTTAAGGGGAGGGGGAGGTTGGTGTCTTTTCTTTTTTTTATGAGAACTGATGCAGTCAGTTCACAGTCACATGCTGTGAATGTGAACTTGGTATCTTTCCTCAGTAAACTAAACTGTGTTAGAAGTCTTGTTTTGCTTATTTGGTTCTTGAAGATGAAATTCTTGTGACATTAAATTCTTGTGTATAAAGTTGTTAAGGAAGAGAAAGTGTTGGACTTTTTCTTTGGGGGACTGATGTCTTGCCTGTTTTCCTTATGCATTTCATAGTGCAAATGAATTTTGCCACCATTAAAGTCTCCCATTAGAAAATCCTTTAAGATCATAGACATTATGTGTAAACTATGTAATATGTAATGTCTCTTTATGTGTATATTTTTTACTTCAGTGAGGAGATCATTCACAGGGTACATAACCTGTCTGAAGGATTTTATGAATGATCCTAGAAGAGAAGAACCTCTAATTGGTATGGTTTTTTGTTTTATAAATTGTATGCCTTTGAATTTGTTACCAAATGGCTTTCTTTGGAAATAAAAGATGGAATTTTAGTTACTGTTTCATTTTCTGTAAGTGTATTTAATAGCTTACCTGTCCCATACAGTATAAATTTTAGTGTGTTGCACTGGGTATTATAAAGGCCTCCTTAACTGTTAACTTGTTCCTGAAGTAGCCATCTAAGTAAAGAAGCTTTTTCCAGATCATGGAATGGCTGAGGTTGGAAGGCGCCTAGGCTGGTCTTAACCCCTGCTTAAGTCCCAGAGGAGGTTTTCTGGGACCATGTCTAGATGGCTTTTGAGTATCCCAAAGGTGAAAAACTACAATCTCTCAGGGAAATCTGTTCCAGTGCTCAGTTACCCTCACAGCTGGAGTTGTGTTTCTTGGTATTCAGACAGTATCTCCTGTTTCAGTTGTGCCATTGCCTCTTGTCCCAGCACTGGGCACCACTGAAAACAGCTCCCTCTTTGCACCCTCACCTCAAATACTTGTACATCACAAATACTTGTGATGAGATCCCTGCTGAGCCTTCTCTTCAGGCTGAACAGTTCCAGTTATCTCAACTTTTTCTCATAGAGATGCTGTAGTACTATTGTCATTTTCACAGTCCTTCATATGCCCATGCCTCTTGTACTTGGCAGTCCAGAACCTGACACAGCTCTCCAGGAATGGCCCTACTGGAGCTGAGTGGAGCCTGCTGTCAACACTCCTCCTTGTGCAGCCCAGGGTACCACCAGCCTTTGCTGGCTCATCTTCAGCTTGGTGTCCAATAGGTCTTTTTCTGCCAATGTGCCTCCTGGCTAGCCAGCCTCAGGCATTCCCTGTGCCTGGCTTGTTCTTCTCTGGATGCAGGGTTTGGCACTTCCCCTTGCTGATCTGCCCAAGCTTCCTGTCAGCCCAGCTCCAGTTACTCAGCGTCCCTCTGGATGGCAGCACAACCCTCTGGTGTATCACACATCCCTCCCTTTTGTGTGCTGTCAGCAACCTTGCTGAGGGGACCCTCTGCCCCATCACCCAGATCATTAATGAAGGTTTTGAACGGGACTGGACCCCGTTCTGACCCCTGGGGTGCATTGCTACCTTCTGGGCTCCAAACTGAACGTCGTGCCACTGGTGACTTGTCATCAGTCGTAGTTCTTTGTGGCTGTTTGATGGGATATACAGGTGTTTCTACTCAGTGACATATTCCTCACTGTCCTTGGCTATACTAGAAGTAGTGAGATTAATTTTAGTGCTTTCTTTCTAAGTGTTACATTAGGCAACCCCTAGGAAAGAAGCAAGGTTCCTTGTCAGTGGCCTTAGTGTTTCAAGTGTGTCATGCTGGCCTAGAGAAATAGGTTCTCTGATGAAGGCTTAAGTAGCAAATTTCCTAGAATTAGCAGAAAATTTCTCTGTTTAGTGCATTGTCTTGTAGTTACTCCACATATTAAATTGCTAGGTTTTTTAATATTAATACTTTACTATAAGCATTTGTAATAGTAAACACTTTGGTTGCAAGAACACTTTCAGTTCATTTGGTGATAGGTTTTTTTTTTCAGATTGAAGATTTAGCAGTATGGTACTGTAGCAGATCTGAGATGAAGTTGAATTTCTTCATAGCAGATGTATGTTTTGGATTTGTGAATGAAACAGTTTTGATGACACCCTAGTGATTTTTTCTTGTTGCTGAGCAGTGCATCTGCATCAAGACTGTTTTGTTACTCTGGGTCCTCACCCCTTGAAGGAGCTGGGGGTGGGCAGGTGACTAGGAGGTGGCTCAGCCAGGGCAGTTGACCCTGGCACAAAGGATATTCTGTACTGCATAATGTCATACTCAGTAATCACAGTGTGAGGCAAAGAAAGAAAGAAGTGTTGAAGCCAGGGTTTAACTTCCAGGGTAGCTGTTCAGAGACTGTGGGTTGGCATTGGTCTGCGTGTGGGGAAGTAAGTGATGGGGTTTTGCATGTTGGTTGGTTTTGGGGTTTTTTTACCTAACCTCTTTCCTTAACTTATTAAACTGTCTTTAAGTCCATGAGTTCTGTTGCTTTTGTTCTTCCTATGTTCTCCCCACCCTGCTGAGGGGTGTGACATTTGAGTGAGCAAGCAGCTATGTGGTTCTTGGCTGCTGGCTGGGATCAACCCATCACAAATACAGAGTACTGGAAATTATGACTTAAGGGAACAGCTGCAGGATTTTCCTATTTGTTTTAAACTGCTTTTGAATTTATTGTGTTAAAGCTTTTCAGAATAAGACTTTTTCATGCTAGATAAGAAGCCTCAAACTTAAAGATTTCTGAATACTTTTAAGGGATTGTTCTCAGTAATTTCTAGGAAAAATGAAGAAAAATCCCATTTCTATTGTAATTCTTAAGTTTATGGAACATTTTCAGATTATGAAAGATTCAGTTTTTTTAAGTGATTAATGTCTTTCCTACATCTGCTTTTACTCAGATACTGTCCAAATTATGTTTGACTAAGTATTTTTAGTGCATGTTTTTAAATCCAGACATTTGTAGGGCACTTCCTATTCTCTTTCTTAGTTTCTTGAAAAAATATCCCAGACAGGAGTAAAGGTGCATTAAATATTTTTGGTGGGCTTGGAAATCTGCCATAGATAGTGTATTTACTTTCAGACTAAGACATTGTAAAGAGATAAATTTAGCTGACGTGAGTAGTAAATCCGAAGAACTGTTGAAGTCATCCTGAAGGAGTATCAAATTCTGAAAATGGAATAATTTCATAGATTAATTTTGCATTTAATGAGCAGCATTGAAAAGAGTACATTTGTTTCAGTAGTCTGTAGTAAAATAGAGATATTTGTAACTCTTGCTTTTACAGGTTTAGAACATGTGGTTGAAATCAGATTTGAAGGAAGAAGAGAGCCACGTTATGAGTGCAGGCTGTGTGGGTGTAATACAGAGGTGGCACCTATGATAGAACATCTTAGTGGGTATAAACACAGAAGAGAATACATTGTGAGTAATTTTGATGCATTTTGATCAAAATTTCTTTATGATACTCCTTTTTTTTTTGTTTTGTTTTCTAAATAATTAGATTGTTTGAAGTTTAAACCCCCATATGATAAATTGCCAAAACATATGTAGTTGACTCTCCCTGGGTCAGAGCAACATGAAGAACTTTGATGCTTTTGGGCTATTGAGGGAGTGCAGTCCAGGGCTGCCTGTCTGTTTCAGCTCCAAAGTCTGTTCCTAAGTGTTCAGATTGCTTTCAGGATCAGGTTCCAAAAACAATGTGATTTTTTTTTTTTATTCCCCAGCATGTCCATAGTATTGCTGGATTTGGTACAGAGGGTGTTTCCTTTTGGTAGCAGGCTTTGCGTGGTATCCATTTTTTGTTTGGAAGACTACTTTTGTAACTCTTTAAATTTGGTTAGATATGTTGCAGGGAAGAAATTAGTTCATAATATTCAAATTAATATTTACAGTCTTTGGGAAACTTATCCAGAAGGTGAAATGTGTAATTTTTTTAATATTGTGATAAATTTTGACATTAACCTTTTCAAACTGGTTTTGTTTACAGTCTAAGGAATTTCCAGATAAAATGAGGAGAAGACCAACGGATATAAAAAAATGCAAAGTCTCGTTTCTCAAACGGATAGCAGAAGAGCTAGAGAAGAGTGAAGGATTAAAAATGTATCAGGTAATTGGAAGTAAATGTAAAGTATCTGTTAATGTGCCTTTTATCAGTGCATTTATGTTTAATAGAGTAAACATAATTTTTAAACATAAACATAATTTTTAAAAGCACTGCTGGCAAAGCTTGTTAAATTTCTTGTGTTTCTAGGAAGTGTAGTGAGTTGAAATAAGGCTTACTTTTAGGTTGCCCTGAAAAATCCAGGGAAGAGAACAGTAGCATTGAAATTCATCTAGAAAAAAACCAAAGTTTTACATTTTCAAAGTTTTAGATGTTTTAAATTCAAAATTGTTCAGTCTGAACTCAGTGGTTCAGAAATTTTATTACTTTAATTTCAATAATTTTTAATTTTTGCAACTTAAAATTTCTCAAATGTAAGCAAATTTTCTCTCAAATTTCATTTATATTTAAAGGATTCTTTATCTGTTTGAGGGGCATTTAGCTAAATTACTTAAATTCAGTTTAATTATGTTGGCATAAATAAAAGTACTTGTTCCTTTCCTAAAGGCGGTTGCAGTAGAGACTGTTGTTATGAAATTTCAATCAGAAAGTCTAATATGAAACTTTTTCTATTTTTAGATTGAAGGTTATGCAAGACCAACTACCTCATGTAAGTCTGTGAATTTCTTGAATATGGTAGATTTGATATAATTGATTTTTGGCCTAATTTGACTTACTAGTTGAACTCAAAGGGTTTGACTGATGTAAAACATTCAACTTCTAATACCACAAAATATTTTCAGAGATTTTTCTGGTTTTTGTGATTTTGAAGTGATGAAAGAAGGAAATTGCCAGGCTTCCAGTCTTCCTTAGGTACTTTTTAACTTCTTGGTCTTGAAGGTATTTATGATAACTGCAGTAATTTGCTCATCAAGGGGAGTAAAACAGTATGGGAAAATGGTACCTGATGGCTTTCTCTAAATAAGCTGATAAAGTCTCCTTCACCTCATTTCCGTCTTCAAAAGACTTACATGCTGAATCACTGGTGAAAGTGGAAATTGCTGTTCCTCAGAAAATCCATTGGAACAAGTGATAGAAACCAAACCCAGAAACATAAACCCACTATCTTCCCTCATACAGTATGGCTGAGTTACATCTTTTGTTACTGTAGGTGTGCTATAGATCCTTAATGATGCCAATCTGGAGGAATACCTCCTTGCATAAATAAAAGTACTTGTTATCAATCATAACACCAAGCATCCCGTTGTCAAAAAGTCAAACACGTAGGGAGGAGAGATCGCTCAACGACTACAGCACTGACTGCGATTCTAATATATACACCTGGTCGCAAGGCAAAAGATTTATATCAGCTCTGCTTCTGCCTCAAGCAGCAGCAGGAGCGGCCTTGAAACAAGTTGATGAGATAGGCTGTTGGTTGAGCAAGCATTCTCGAGATGTTTCAGACACCCTGAATGAAATGATGACAGACATAAGTGCTGTCAGAAAAGCCACTCTTCAAAACCGAGCGGCCATCGATTACCTTTTATTGGTACGTGGCCATGGGTGTCAAGAATTTGAAGGGATGTGCTGCATGAATCTGTCAGATCATTCCAAGTCCATTCAGGAACACATCAAGCAGTTGCGGGAAAGTGTGAATGAAATCAAAAAAGAAACGGGATCATCGATGGATGGCGCATTTAACTTTCTTAATATTTCACCGGTGTGGAAAGAAATTTTAAAATTTGTTGTATATTTCTTGATAGGACTTGCAAGTCTTCTCCTGATCCTTCCGTGCTTCAGTGCATGCGACGGGACAAAGCAGCCAAGGGAGTTTTCTTAGTGCAAACAGGAGGGGGAGATGTAGGAGTCCAGGGTATTCCTTTGGAAACCCTGGACAAGCAGAAACCTGTACAGGGGGGTTTAAAACCTGTACAGGGGGGTCGGAGATATGTGCAGGGGGGTTACAGACCCTGGCATGGACCCCAGACAGGCAGGGGTCTCGATTATAGTCCATGGGAAAGATTACCAACACTATGGGAAGAATTGCAAGACCTTGAAAGTAGTAGAAAGTAATAATATTTGCACATTAGGGGTTTCAAGATAAGAAGGACCAGAGACAAGATGGAGGATTCTGGGTGTTACCCTAGAGTCTTCTCCTTCTTCTTTGTCTCCATCTTGCACAGTGGTGACGACATGAAGTAGGTTTAGAGGGATTGGGTTAAAGTAGAAAACACCTGCTTAGTGTTAAGTGCATGCATTGGGTCACAATTGTAAATAATGTGCACGTAATTATCTGTATATAAGATGACAACCTGTGGGCAGGCAGTCAGTCGTCGCCTGTTGCCCGTGCTGTCCAGACCTTGGCAGAGCACAGAGAGAATTATAGAGATAAGATATAATAAACAAAGAAGAAAACCCAGAAAAAGAACATCCGAAGACTCCTCGTCTTTTCTGTGGGCATCTCGGGGCTTCCCGAAGGACCAGGGGCAGTGCCCATCCATCATTCTCGGGCAAGCAGAGACCCAGAGACCCTAGTGTTAATAGCAGAAGGAAGGTGGGTTTGACTGAAGTGGGTGAAGGTTGCATAGATCAACAGAACTAGTCAGCATGAATCCTGCTGTAGGAGCCTACCACAGCAGTGCTTTTCTTTTCTTTTTTTTTTTTTCTTTTTCTTTTTTAATTTTTTTTCTTCTTCTTTTTCTTTTTTCTTTCTTCTTTTTTTTTTTTCTTTTTTTTTTTCTTTATTTTCTTTTTTAGTTTTAAATCATTGGTGACTTCTGTGGCTTGTACTTTTGAATATTGGTCAAAACAAGGTGGCAGAAATCTTTGCGAAGAAGAGGGAATGTGACCCGGTAATTAGCTCAGTAATTCTCAGTTCAGAGTAAACTGACATTGGTCAAGTCAGCAGACTTCTGTAGAAGCGGAAGACATGGTCAAATACCAATCTGAACATCAAAAAGAGTGATCCTGCCCAGTCTTACAGGATATAAAACTCTGGAAAAATGGACAAGAAGGAAGTTATCTGCAAAAGTGTTGTGCCTTTTGATATAAAGGTTTGCTCTGGTCAGGTGATAAGGTCAACATCAAGTGAATTTCAATAAAATCCCCTCTGGTTATTTAGAAGAAAGTCATGGTTACCAGCAGTAAGTAAGTTTAGACTAGATCCTATTGACAAATTTCAAAACTCTCTTCTGACAGTGAGATTGAGTTTCTAATTAAGAAAGGCCAGTAATACACATGTACTAGTGTGCAAGCAAGGAAAGGGACATGAACAGCTTCGTCAGCATGTGTTAACTGTGTTAGTGGGAGCTGGTTAACATGGCAACACAAGTCTTTCAGCCTTGTCTTGTAGGGCCAAAGATGTCACTTGTCCTGAGAATTATTATGTATCCTGTTGCTTATCCTGGAACACCTGTGTTGATAAATGCTTAAGAAGTGATAAGTTATGTACCATGCAGTAGCTGGTTCCCTGAAGCATAGTTACTGTTTTAGACTGCCTTGTTTTGCTGAGCTTTCCCTCCCTCCCTCCCTCCCTTCTCATGCTTATACACTGATAGAGATGAGATGATCAGACATTCCAACCCCCATAACTTCTTGTTGGAAACTTAGCTATTGTATGTACAGCTTTTATGTTCACTGCTATCTGCTCAGAAAAAATTCTCATGCAGACCTTGTAACTTTTTTTCAATGAGAGGACAGGCCTACCTCAGTTTATTCCGTACAGCCTTCTTGTGTGGGATTCAGCTGCCTGAACAGCTGCTGTAGGGTACCCTGCAAAGCCTTTGGGGCACAGGTCTCCCACAGACTTTTCATCAGGGATGCCTGCTGGTTTCTAAGATGTGTGCCATCTGCTGCTGAATCCTGCCCTTTGTAGAAACCACAGCCACTTCACAGCCCCTAACTGTTGTGTTTGTGTAATGCTTCTGTTGCAGTAATACAGTGCAAGCCTTGTGATGTTGCTAATAATTCTTTTTCATTTTCTAGCCCCATTGAAGAAGAAAGCAAGGTGAGAGTACTACCCCACACAGGAGAATCAAAAGAGATTTTTAAATCTATTTTTCTGTAGCAATCATGACATATGGAAAAATATTTTATATTGTCATTCCACTGTACTTACTCATCTTCTGTAAATTGTTCCTTTTTGTCTGTGAGGAAATAGTAGCTATGGCTTTTGATACATGCACTCAAAAAGTGATTGCAATTGAAATTTCAAGCTGCTTCCATTCTGTGTGGGATATAATTGCCGAGTAAGTTTTATAAAAAATTGTTTATATAGGAGGAAAAAACCCAACTCACCGTTATTTTAGACATGTCCTTTAGCTGATTTTTAAAGAAATTCTTCTATACTACTGATCTCTTTGAGAGTCAGTAAGAATAAGGACATTTACAGCATATTTTAAACACTTATTTCTTAGAGAAAAATATCCAGTATTGGTAAGTGATATAAATTTGGAAACTGCAATATTTTAGTTCTACATACTATGAATAAACCTAATGTTTTAGTAATCTTTAGAATGCATCTTAATACTGTAATTTCTTTCTTTTAAGGTTGGAAGATGATTATAAGCATGAGGTATGTAGAAGCGGTAACTCCACACAAGTGTTTCTATACCCATAGGTGTCTCATGTTGTAGCAGTTTCTTAATGCTTGTTTTTAATTTTTCTGGAAAATGCTTACTCTTTGGCTTCATTTACTGTTTTATTAATATTGTTGCAGAAGTAATTGACCTATTGAGTCAGAGTTTTGTGTTCATCACAGCAGAGGGGAAGAGAATACAGTACATTTACCTTAGTTCTCATAAATCCTGTTCAGAGCCACCAAGAGTCTCGGTGTTGTCAGGCCAGGTCTCCCAGCCTGTGCTGCTGTCTCTCCTTCCCTGTTTTGTCCCTCCTCTTCAGGTCAAGACTATTCTGTACTGAAAATCTGGTTTAAATCTTCAGATATATCTAACGATTTACAATCCTTTTTTCTAACTCAAAGGCGAAATTCAAAATAACCACTGAAGCATCTGTCCTGATTGGAGACAAACACTGAGAAGTGCCTTATTTTTATCTTAGTGGCAGAGTTGGTTGTGTAGGCCTCTGGGTGGTCAGGTACTGTGCTAAATGCAGCTGAGCATGTAGCTCAGCTAAACTAAACACGATTTTGCTCCTGAGTGAGGAAAGGCTGGGAAAGATAGCTCCTGTAGGTGTGTGGCTTAGATGTGAAATGTGTTCTTGCTGGTATTGGAAGTAATGCAGTTGTGTTTGTGTAGCAGCTACTAAACTGATACTGAGGAGCTAAGGCTAATATTTATGGCTCTGACCTAAAATTATATCCTATTTCTTTGTGTTGACTTTTGTTGAATAAAATATTAAAATGTCTTGTTCTGTACAAGATGATGCAACCACTGCTGTAAAATTCAGTCTTTTAAGTTGTTTTTTTTTTTTCCCCTATTGTACAATCCCACAGAATGATCCTGTTCGGAAACAGAAAGCTCTGGAGTTCTTGGTATGTATGTCAAATAACTGTGATGAGAGCTGTGAGGTTTCACCAGTACGATGCAGTGAATATTGTGAAGGAGCCTCTGATTACTGATCAAAATCATTTGACTCCAACATAAATTTCTATTTTAGTGGACTCTGCCCTGAGAAGTTAGTGCAGCTGCAGCTTAGCTCAGAGCGATTGGCTGGATTAAATGTGAGCTCTTGGTGTGTTCTGTGTATGACTGTCCCCTTTGCTGAGGAGCCACCCTGACAAGCAGTGTTAATTAGCAGCACTGATGTGTAGCAGCTCAAGTGCTGCTGGCTGCCTGTAACTAATGGGATTGTTGATAATGATGAGCAAGAGGAGCCAGTCTGGTCTGGCTGCCAGAGAGAGCACAGCTGGTGGAGTGATTGGGAAGTTTTATCAGTTTTGTTGCTGTTGACAGTGGCATAGTAAGCCTTGGTTTGTCTTTTGGGTTTATGAAAATACCTGACCATTTGAGTTCACTGTTTTACTCTGTGAAAGTCATGTTCTGAACCTAAGGCAATTGGAAAATTTCATTTGAGTTCGAATTGTGTTTATACATCAAACACAATTAGAAGTAGAAGCAGAATGTTTTGAAATGTGTGCTTCATGTTTTCCATGCTGTGGTTGTGTGACTTCAGAAAGAGAGAGAGAAAAAAACAAGTCTAAGGGATAATCAATAAGCTACAAAAAATTTGTTAGTTAATTGACCTTAATCTACAGGAATCACAGCTATTCCTTACAAAAGATTGCCTATATTCTTTTAGCTTTCTGTAATCACTTATAAATTAATTTACTTAGTAATCAGCCTGAAGCTTATTTTTTATTCAATTTTCTAGACAGAGAATAAAAATTTTCGACTTGTGCCCTTCTCCATCTGCAACAAAATGTTTATGGACTGACAGTGCAGGAGTGGCACAGAAGTCCAGGTTTATGTTTTACCTTTTATCAGGCCATAATTATGTTCCCAATTTTGACATTTTTGTATACATTTATCATATATGCCGTATGTTAACCAATAGTAAAATTTGGTTATACCAAAATCAAAGTACAACTTTCATCTTTTTTGTGTATGACTCTGGCATCCTAATGACCAATTACAACCGTGTTTTTCAACAGGAGACTTTTCATATCACCTCAGACTCAGAAGCAACACTTGTTGTTCACATTACACAGGAACTCATGGAGGCTTTGAAGGCCTTTTGTGAAAAGAAAGCAGCAGTAAGTAACTTAATCTTGTCCAGAATTGTTCTACCATTGGGAGGAAAGGAGTGGATAAAATCAGTGTTAACACCCTACCAACCTGTAACACTTCAGGCATGGGTCAAAACCCCCAGTTAAATGTACTTCAGATTTCTTCTTTTACAATTTCTAAGCAACAAAGATATTAATTACATAGCACGTTTCTCTTAGTATTTCATCGTCATATATGTGTTTTGGCTTTTTTGTGTGGCTGTGTTCTGTTCTGGGCACCATTTGCTTCTCAGTGACAGGTTGTCATCCTTTTTGTGGTGGTCCCTTGCTTGATAGCTTTTGTTATAAGATCAGTTAGGCTTTAAGTGCCACCCAAATGTGTCACTTTTTTCTTTCGTGGGTCTGTCTTTCTCATAACTTGTAGCTCTGCTCTCAGTTGAGAGTTTTAATCTGTTAAGACTAAGGTAGGCAAGATATCCTTGATTATCTGTTGGTCCTTACAAACCTCCATAGCTTCTTTGCAAAGAAGGTAACTACCTGTGGAAAAAGGAGTCTGAAGAAGGACTAAAATCTGTGGAAAAAAATGAATCAGCACTCTGGCAGCTACTGGTTCACAAAATTCAGGATGTGGGGTTTTTTTTTCAGAAAGTTGTTTCAGACTGTTTTCTCAATTGTATATTCCCTGTCAGGTGAGCTACAGTAACTCTCTCTGCAAATGCTGCCACCAACACCAGTTAAATATTGTTTCTGTAGCCTAATCTCTCAGCTGGCCTTCCATTCTGCATTCCCCAGATGGAGGCAGGATTTGCATATGCACCAGTTTTATATTTTAGCCAGGTGATGGTAAGAGAGATGAGGCAATAATTTTGAAATAGGAGACATTGTTTTCACCAGACACCTCCTTCTGTTCTCCAGACACATACCTCTTCCAGATAATACTTTGGAAAATGGTGGCATGATGTGGTAACAACACCCCCCCCCCCCCCCCCCCCCCCTATAGACTTTGCTATCACCTAAAATTGTACTTTGCTAACTTCCTTAGGGGAAAATTGTTGCTTTTCAAAATTTGTAGTTCTTAAATTCCTGCATTCCCAAACAGACATTCTGACCTTTTGCTTTACCTAGGATAATAACACCGACAGTTTAGGCCAGCTGGTGTCAGTACCTCAAGATGAATTTCCAGAGAGGGAAAGCATCCCAGAACACCATGGGCCAGATGGAGAATACGAAGGTAATTTAGATATTTTGTTCCACCAGTTTGTTTACTCTGGAGACTGCAGATTGTGAAAATTTACTTTTATGGCCAGCCATAATGCTTCTTAGCTGGTGTACTGTGTGTCTTTGCCCTCTGAGTCAGTTCAGGGTATCATTTTCTGAAGCTTTAATGACTTAAATGTCTGAAAACATTCCTGTCTCACTGAACAGTTAAAGTTGTGGAAATTCAAGCAGTAACCCTTCCTGATTTGGGTGAAAAGATGCCAAACTCAGGTAAGACATAAAGGCAGGAAGTGGGAGAAGGACAGAAGGCCATGCCATAAAATCTCGAAGTAGTCGTGTTTGCAGTTGGTATTTTAATATTTTGCTAACTTTGAGTGCTCTTTATTTATTCAGGAAGTTCTGACTGGAATCAAGGTTTTTTGTCTCAGTATGAAGAGTGTTCTGAAGATGCTTCTTTTGCTCCTGCTCAATCAAACAGTTACCAAACAGATGGTGGATTATCCTCCTGTCATTTGAGATCTGACAACTTTGCAGTGATGTCTCCACTCAGGGACTCTGCTGCTGTTGATCCTTATAGCCCTGTCAGTGGTATCAGCGAATGGCTGAGACTCCAGAACTCTGTGTTCTGCAGCAATTCGGCTGCTGGGACCACTTCGTACGAGACCAGCCTAGTGAAGGAGTACTCAGCAGAATACATATCCAGTGATGTGCAAGGAAGTGAGCTCCTTGATAACACACACTCAGTTGGCTGGGAGAATAAAAAATGGAGGAATCAACAAGCATGTACAGAAGCAAGGCATATAAGTGACCAAGAATTGCCCTATCCTAATTCTTCTGCCTCATATCCTTCATCTGGAAGATACTCTACAAACTATCCTCCACAGAACTATTCCTCTTACAAGAACAATGAGTCTGTGAATACTGGTGCATCTTCTGCAAATTCTGCTGTTTCGGGAAGAGGTGGCTCCAGGTGGCACCAGGACACTAGGTGGAATGAGTGGAACAAGGATTCTAGGTGGAACAAGAACTCCAGCTGGAAGCAGGAATCTAGGTGTCAAGGATTCAGGTATCAGAAATCAGGCTACCAGACAAACTGGAGTTCACATCGGGACTCATTTTCTGGCAGTGGTGTGTACCAAGATCACCAGCAGTTCAGAAGCACAGAAGAGATGTTTGATGGAGTTGATGTTCATCTTGCTCCCAACGCTGTGAACAGACTACTAGGAAAGGATGTACCTACAATGACCAGTATGCTCAAACAGTTGGCTCCGTATTATCCAGGACTTCAAAGTAAGATTGTGATTAGTTTGCACCGTGTGAAATGAGTTACATCAGCATGGTTGCGTTAACATAAGTAGGAGATTGCAGGTTGCAGAGATAGGATGAGCTGTTCAGGGAAGTCGAGCTCATTTTGCTCACATCTGTATCAACTGAAGAAAGGCGTTGTTGCCTCTCTGAGGACACTGTGCCTCTTGGCAACTAGATGGAGCAATGAGTGGGAGGAGATCCTGATAGCGCAAGTTTCCTGATTTGAAAGGTTTGTCCTAGGTCATCTTTCTCACTAGCAGTTTGTATCATGAGTTGTACTGGTAGGTTTGCAATGGTGGGAGGGGAATGTATTGGCATAAAGAAAAAAAAATATTGGGAATGCATGCAGAACCAAACCTAGATGGCATTATAATAGATAATCCAAATGAATCAAAACCCATTGGGATAACAAGAGAAATATTATCAAAGAGCTGGGTCATTACCTGACAATTTCTTTTTTTCCAGTTACTGTAGAAATAGTTATTAATGTTGAGAGCTGTCATAAAAAGTGATATACTATTCAAAATAAGAGTTTCCCCTTTGGAAATAGATTATGAGAGTGATTTAAAGAGAGGTGGGCACATGCTTCTGCATGGCTGTCATTGGGCATGAGTTTGGACAAATGCAAACTACGCTTCTGGTACTAGAATTAGTTCATTAGGTAGCTAATTAATAGTAAAACTTTCATTTTCATATTCTCTCTGCTGTATCATGGAAATATTATGAGATAGAAGTAACTCTAAATGTCTTTATCTCCCCTTTCCAGAAATAAATACTCAGACATTCGTCAATGTGCTAATAGAAACTAGAGAGAAAGATTAAGGAGCAACAAACAACAGCTGAACTGGAAACAGATGAAGAGGTTTGAGAATCTCTATCACTTGGCTTTCAGGACAGAGACAGCGTTTAACTCTGTGTTTGACTGGCCTGGGAAAGGTAAAGGAAGGTAGGGTTTAAGTTTTTAACATGTGAAATAAAGCTGGAACGTGAACTTGCACGTAACGGGTGAACATACTATTTTGTTTACGCTTTTTGTAATGTATTTGTTATATCTTAGTGTATTACAGAAAAGAAATCTTTTGTTATTTTTTGAAAATATGTTAAAATTACTCTGTCAGCAACAAGCTAATAATCCTTTTAATACCCTTCTCAATTCAGAAGAGAAAGGAAGGTTTACTTTTATGTTACCTACTTAGGAAGAATATTAATTGAAAATACAGGTTTACTTTTCTTCATACAAATGTAAGGCCAGTTTCATTAATTTGAGACTTTATAATTAGCATATTTTTAGAAATTGATACACTACATTTCTGTTTAGATGGAGAAAGGAGAATGTCACAGCAAAGGTATGCTGTCTTAATGTGATGCTATATGAGGAAAAGGTAGTCTATACTAGAGGACTGGTATATAATGGGGCATATTAGTTTCATTTTTGCAGAGGAAGAAATGGTGTGAAATATATGCAGATCTTTTAATCATGTTATTCAAAATGAAATAATTATAAATTGTCTTAAAAACTCATTTGGTGGATGGACCCATGGTAAAATAAAAGTTCTTGATTCTTTCTACTGGCAAAAGCATATTAAGAAATAGTAGAACCCATAAGGCAGTCAGATAAAATAACAGGAAAAAAATAAACAAAATGTCGTACTAACTGAGTAATACTTGCCAGTTCATAATGTGTATCAGAGCCACATGCTCATGAATGCCTGGCTTTAGATATCTGCTTTATGTAATTAAAACCAGCTTACATGGAGCTGAAGAAAAGAAGTAAAGTGAGACAGTTTACTCCCGAGTGTCTGTTTTCCTTTTCACTGCTGCATTGTGGACTATCATTTTTCTTCTCACCCATGCCGGAACTGTGTCTCTGTGCATTAAATACTTGTGCTGAAGCAGGGTTAGTCTTCATGAGCTGTCATAAAACATTTTGGATCTTGTTATGTAAATTTTAATAAAAACTCAACAAAACAATTTATTATTGAGCATGTAAACTCAATTCCCTAAAATTTTCCTTCTGTCATTATTTTGTTTCTGCATCTGAAAAGATCCACTTTCCTCTTTCATTCCTGTCCAGGGCCCTTTACTGTTTCACTTGGTGAAGTGCTGGAGTGGCTTATAATGTTACACACCTTGTAGTTGTGCCATACACTTCCATCCACTGAATTATGTAGTCAATCTTCTTGCTTAAAAGGGAAAATTATATTTTTTCTACCACAGGTGTCTGCCAGAGTTTTGATTTAAAAGTCTGTAGGATTGATCAGTTATTATATCTACATTTTAAAATTACCGAAAGTTATTTACACAAATGTTACTATCATAGTTCTTTTCTCACAGAAAGTGTAGTGCAACTAAAATTCTGAAGCTGTAGAAAATGATGTTGCTAGAAAATATTGCTGCTGCAACTCTGTCAATTCAAGTTAAAACCTTTTCATTTGAGGTTGCTGCAGAGAACTCTTTTCCCCTTTTCTCACTCCCTTTTGGATTTTACTGCCATCACTGTATAACTCAGTGGCACACAGCAGCTGGATGACCTCCACCCACATTAGATTCTCTTGCCACCTACACATTCTGTTATTTTTCCCTCTGGGCACCAGTTATTGTCCCTCCCTTGTTACTGTGCAGAGTCCTGCATTGGGGAAACAGTTCTTGCATTTTGAAATGGAGTTGGAGTAGTTACCAAATTAAGACAGCATTGATTTGCTAAAGCTTTCCTGAACTGTAGAAGGCCGAGTTCTCCTTAGTTCCAAGAAAACCCTTTGCCATTATCTTGCTCCAATATGGTATAGAATTGGAGCAGAACTCTGTCTAGACTCCAATCCTTCTCCAAGAAACAACCTCACAAAGGTAGGTCCTGACAGCCTGCAGAGCAGCACTGGAGGCCTGGCCTGTGTCAGCACCAATGCAGTTACATCACAGGCCTTGGCATAGAGGCAACAGTTCTCAGAACACACCTGAGTCCCTGGAGCAAATTTCCAATTCCCTTAAAAAGCCAGTGACAAAAATCCAGACTGGAACATGTCTTGGACTGGGCATAAATGGACTACTTTTAGCCAGTTTCTTGCTCTGTAGTGTACCTGCTTTCACAACTTTGTGTGTTTCCCACTGGGACAGGAATTGTTCCAGTCCAGAGCCACCTTGATGATTCTCTACATCAGTGATGCTCCTTACAAGACTAGCTGGACATGGAGACATCCTTCAGGGGAGACAACTTGGGAAGTTTCTCAGATTCCATCTTTTTAGTTTGTATCTTGGACTACCGAATACTCCTCAAAGCACCTCCTAGAATTACTGGATTTTATGTGGGTGTATGATCCAAAGGGACAGATTCCTTAGTGGGAAAGAAACAGGAGCTCTTTTGAACCCAGAAATTTGGGGCTCTTGGGTTTCTTTTTTTTTGGAGAGAGCATATATAGTTACTATCTCGGCCTTCTAGGGAGGGAAGGTTCAAAGAGGAACTGGTAGAAGTCTTCTTTGCTTATTTTCTTAAACCCAAGTAACTTTCACAGCTGTTGGATGAGGTGGTTTCTGACACTGGTTGTTATCCTGATCTCCCTCCTCCAAACCAATTCCTTGCCTTTTGGGCGGCGACACCCAAAGTGCTTTGGGAGAACTCCTTGTTTCAGTGTGCTTATGCTGTGGGGACCATTGGTTTTTCCCCACTTATTTGACACCAGAAGAGTGTTCAGAGTGTTGCTGAGCTGTCACTAAGGGTCTGATTATCACTTGACAAATAGGAGCAGCTTCTCTGTATGATAGATATTTGGCAACAGTTGCGCAGTTGTCACTTTGCTGCCTTCACGCTGACAGCAGACACTCTGCTCTGGGTGAGACACAGAATCACAGAATAGTCTGAGTTGGAGAGTCCACGAGGTTCACTAAGTGCAGCTCTTCAGAGAATGGACCATACAGGGATTGAATTTGTGGGCTTGGTGTTACTTGTACCATTCTCTGACCATCTGAGCCAATCTCAGGGTCACCTGGAAGTAACATTGTAACTCTGCCTTTTTTTTTTTTTTTTTTGGTTGTCTTTGCTTTCTCCAAGCTGCTTCTGCAGGAGATGGTGTGTGACAGGAAGCAGTCATTACTTGTCTTGCTTGAGTTTTTCCACTCTCTCTCATTAGCTGTAAATGGTGAGATGCAGGGTAAAGTTATGAGAATGTCTGACTGTCAATTCAAGGCCACTTCAAGTAAGTGCTTCAGCACAAAAAGGAAGACTAATGATGTTAAATGAGAAAACTAAACAAAGGGAGCATATTCAGAGTCAGAGTTCATTTTTGTGGGGAACTTATCAAGGGAGATGCAGTATGAAGAAGCTGTATTTGAAGCCATCCCAAGGATACCCTAAAAGAAGGAGACAGCTAGAAAATAAAATAAAAGGCCCTCCAAGTGGAGAGATCCCTGAATCATAGAAAATGGGAATAGAAAAATAAAATCACCATCCCCTTTAAAGCTGTACAAAAGAGAAAGACTAAAAGTTGACCTAGTATTTTTACTTAATTTTAAATTCTGTATTAAAAATTAATACATTGAACTCTTATAAAAGTAAGGCACATGCAAAACATGTTGTGCAACTTCTGGCTTTCAACTGATATAAACTAACAAGCATTATTTTGATTTGGCATTTCTAAAGAGTCATTTTTCTCATGCAAGATATGTGTAAGAGGTAATGTTCAACACTGTGCCAGTTAAATCTAGATTCTGTGCTTTCTGTACTACAGTAAGCAGAGATGGTCATATCATACAATAATACAAAATAAAAACCAACTCAAGTACAGATTCTGACAGTGATTACCAACATACAAAATTTAAGAATGCGACGTTACATCCATAATAATAAATACATCAATGATCTTATTCAGTAGACGATGATTTGGCAAGTCCAGTCTGTGTGATGCTCGTGTGCGATTCCTGGCTCTCGGCGTCATACGATGCTGAAGACCATGGAGAGATACTGTTCATAGGACACCTGAATCCAGCCATCCTGATCGGTATCGTACCGTCGGAACACGTCAGTCAGCCTCTGCGAGGAGAGAAAAGATTAATAGACATTTTTGTTCTAGGGGAAGGTGCCGACTGCCACATACTCCCCTTGCCACCTGGGCTTCTACAGCTTCATGGACCCTTTCTGTTCATCCCTCTGTAGCTATTTTACAGTCTTATATATAAAGATAGCTCACTGCAATAATGATGCAATACCTAAGGCTACCTAGTCACTTCTTCATAGACCAGACAGCTTTTTGTAACTGGCTTTAAAGCAGGGGCAAAACAATGTTTGAGTCATCTGGAAACCGAATCCAATGCCTACCTTGTGTATATCTGATCTTCTAGGCAAATATGCTTCATGTGCCATTGCTACCTAAGCAGTCTCTGTATAACCCCAGAGATGAGAGAACAACTGCCAGCACAGTTTCATTAACATCATCTGATGCTCCATTCCAAAGCCCTTTCTAGCAGAGTTCAAGTCTGTAACTAATTATAATTGTCTTATATTACAAATGAATATAGAGGTGACTGATCTGTTTAAATAACAGAGATGCTACTTTTACAGGAACTGCTTTCCCTCCATGTTCTCTCTCTCACTCTCTGTGTTACTGAAAGGTTGGGAGTATTTCTACCATTTTCCCTGCAGGAACAGCTCTGAAGTCTGTATTAAACTAACAGACACTGCAAAACAGTGATACTATTATACACTTTCTTGTCCCTCACCCGTTACTTGAGATGCAAAGGAATTACGAATGAGACCAATACACGAAGATGTTTCTAGCACTTGTCATATACTTAATTCAGATGACTTACTATAAATAAAAGCAAGTTCTAGACCCACTGTTAAAGTGAGAACCAGAAAAGCGTAAGAAAAGGTAATTTTTTTTTCTATTGACATCAAAGTACACCTCCTTTCTTACCTGTAGAACAACACAGCACTGAATAAAATCATCAAAAGCAACTTGTCCTTTTCCCTGTCTGTCAAATTTCCGAATGAGGATATCGTAGAATTGATCAGAGAGTCGGTAACCTTGGAAGGAGAGAAATACTTTAAAAGGTTTCAATTACTGCAGTCCTTCTATAAAAAGGACAAGGTTGTTTAGCAGGCATGTATAACAAAACCAGAAAACAGAAGTTACCATGATTTTTTTTCCTAACTATCTCTGTTAAATTAAAATGCATGCAATAAAACCCATACTTAATAATAATTATATACAGAGTCACAGTAAATGTAATTACATATTAAGGTGACTGTTTGATTGAGGGAATGGTTTAGGGCTGCAGCTCAAGTCTTTACAAGCAAAGTGACTGGAATAAAAGTTTCTTAGTCATCAGAATGCTCTCATAGCGTAGACAGCTGGCCTTGTTTTAAAAAGTGGCAAGATCTATCAAGTTCAGACTTAACTTGAAGCATTGGTAATGCTTTCAGAGCATGTCAGTGAGGAGACTGGAACTGGATGTATCAGGACATGCATGGAATGTTTTCCTTTTTCTCTATTAAAGGAATGAGCTTTAAAAAACATGTGCCCCTGGCATGGACATCATTAAAAGATACCTTATACCTAGAAGGGGAGCTGCCCTTCACCTGCCTAATTTTTAGTCACATTTGTCAGAGCGGTACAGCTCTGCAACAGTACCAGTAAGCAGCTTATTCTATGACATAACCCAGTCATAAAAACTGTAATTACTAATGAATTACCAAAACCTGTTAGTGCTTGCTTTAGTTCATTTTTGTCAATCATTCCAGAATTGTCTCTGTCATACGTTCGAAAGACATTCTGCCAGTCTGTGATATATTTCCAGACTCCTGTGAATTCATTGAAGTTCACACCTCCTTTGTTTTCTCTGTCAAACATGCCTGAAATAAAAAGAAACACGTATAAAACCTTAGTCATACTACTTCTCAGCAAGATCTGCCAGGACTTTAAGTAGATAGCAAGAGTGCTCTGTGGAAGGTACTGAAGAGAGGAAAGAAACTGCTAAAGTGCAAGTGGTAATTTGGAAAGTTCTGCCAAGGAAAAGCAAGCAGTCATCCACTAAAGGAAAAAAAATGATAAAGCAAAATAAAAGTACCAGAATAAATCCCAAAATGTTTGTTTTGCCTCAGTTTTCATTTTCAGTTCAAAAATGCTGAAGGCTTGATCAATCATCCAGTGATGAATCAAAATGGGCAGAGGGGTGGACTGTTCTTCTCTAAGGACACATTAAAGAGTCTTACATAACTTCCAAGAGTGCTGGGATATTCATCTGCATTTGACTTACTGATACTGTTATCTTTATATAATAAGCACTTCACCCAGCAATGGAACTCAGACTGCTGCTGAACACTTACTTGAAAACAAAGCAAAAAAATGTTGTTCTTGGATTTATGAACTGTGTGATAGAAAAAATTTGATTTATTGTGCTTGAATCTTCATCCTTCTGTTCTACCACCATTACCTTCCACATTACTGGCAGTTAGTTTAGACACTTAACAGAATTCAAGCATTGTAAAGCTTCTGTTTGGTATTTTTGGAGTAAAACATAAGCTTAAATTCAAGACAGGAAAAATACTTCCCAAGACAATTTATATAATATCTTTTTAGAAAATTCAAGATAACAATCTCTTAATGCATAAATTATATTTATTATCTAATCAATTATGCAGTAACATTTTCTCAGGCTACTTTGACAAGTACACGTGTGTGTATGCAAAGGGCATTCCTCTATTAATCAAAAGGGAAGATAATTTAACTTACTACTGCTGGGCACTCCAAGGAAAAGAAATCAGTGTAGCAATTGAGAGCATTCTCAATCATCTGAACAGATCACAAAACAGTATCTTAGAACTGACTGTGTCACATCACACAACTACACTCACCAAGAATTGACCTGACTGTTGCTGGATTAAATGGAGTCCATGTGCCTGAAACAGAAAGAATTACTTAATGAGAATTAAGAATTCCTCAACGTTTTAAAAAAATTCAACAAACCAAACAAACAAATCAGTTAAGAACACTGAATTCAGAGCTATGTGACATGGAGCTGGCGTATCAAAAAAATAAGGCTGCTTGGAAGTAAGAAAGTGTCACCATTCAGAGATGACTTCGGTGTTTTACAAATACCACAGTGAAACCAGCACGCTTAAGGCTGCAACAAAAAACCCTGACAAACCTTGAAAGATCTAAGAAGCACTTTTTCATCCCAGGCTGTCAGGAATAAATTGGATAAAAAGCAAGATCTAAACTGAAGTACCTCTTTTCTACTGACAGTAGCAGAAGTGTTTTAAGTTGTAACTTCAATCAAGTCCTCATATCTGTTCCTCAGTAAAAACCCATCTGTTCATTTCCTTTCTACAGGACTATTCTAGGGCATTTAGTTTCTGACAGAAGTAAAGAGAAAGGTTTCCCAACATGGCATAACAATACATTGCAGTTTAGAGTTGTTTATTACAAATCCTACCTCGGTCATTGCTATAACAATTAAGTGTTAGTTTGAATTAGTATTTTTAGACCAAGAAATGTTGCTACTTGAAAGGGCCTGAGCAGGAGAGCTCTGTACTCTGAGTATCTAAAGGTTTGTCATTATGAAATAGTTTTCACTTGGTTGAGAGCATTCCGAAGTGCTAGGAAGCATTAAGCTTTAAACAAAGAGGAATGCTGTGCCTCATTTCTGGGAAATTCAATCCTAGAATTTCACCATTGATTCTCCAGAGCCTGTGAAGGAACCACAGGCACAAAGCAGCACATAATTAACTGGCTGTGGTTGCCTGCAGGGGCCCAAGGAATCTGTGAGACCACAAAGGAGTTGTGAGCTGAGGGCAGCGCAGAGGTGCTCCCAGGGATGTGTCAGCTGACCACAAATCCCAGCAGAAGGGCCGAGCTGGGATCCAGCACCTTGGCTTTGCTGGGTCACGGGCAGTGGTGCAATTCTGCACTGTAGGCAGGCCCTGTGACTATTTGCACATAAAGAGGAACATAAGCAGAGAAAGAGGAGGAACGGCTCTGAAAATGCTGAAGTAGTATTTTAGACAGAGAATATCTGTACCTGAGAGCTGTGTGTCTCCTCAAAAAATAAGAAATAATGGAATTAATAAGGTGCCAGCATTTAACACTGAATAGAATAAGAGGAAAAAGTGAAAATACAGTCTGAAAGTTAACTTCTTTCATCTTGAAACATTCAAGTGACTTATATAGCTGCCACAGAGTGAAATCTGAGCAACTCAGAGGTGAAGAACAGTACTGATTTCGGTGTATTCCAATAAACAGTGAAGACTATTCCTGTGTCTCCTCTCCTGACCCTTAGTAATAACTTCCCACAGCAGCACAGGAGAAAGCAAGAAGGAAGTGAAGAATTTTATAGTGCAGTTAGACAAAGTGATGATCAGCTCCTCCCAGGTATGCACACTTATCTGCCTAAACTTCTCAGGTTAAAAATGTCAAATTGTCAAAACCACACTGAACTTCAAATGTCAATCAGTGCAATGCAGACTTTTTTAATGTTTTAGAAATAAACATATAACATTCTTTTAGCCCATGTTAAATTGCAGCCAGCCATGCACAATCATCCACTAGGGGATATATTTTGAAAATGATATAGTGAATTGTTAGTTACTTTGGTGTACAAGATCTAGAATCTCTTGGAATGCAGGAAGCTTACAGTTCTGTAAATATTTTGTCTAACACTTGGTAGGCATTCTTCATAACTGCAAAGCTACACTGAAACTGCTAAACTACACTGTAAATAAGGAAAGAAGAGAGCTCAGATAGTCATCACTGCCTATTACCCTTAAATTCAATCATATGAGGAGATATTTAAAACATATAAAATTTAAAACAGCAGGTAAAACTTAAAATAACATTTTCTCACAGTTCTAAACAGCACTGTAATCTAAATGAAAATAGTGACTTTATTTAACTTAGCTTTTGCTAAAGATTTTGTTCAAAATTTTAATTATGGATCAGGTCTGGCAGCCACAACACATTGTCTTTAATTTATCAGATACATTATTAAGCAAATATTCTAGTAAATCCAGTTCAGTTACAAGACTGCAGTTTTACTGAATAGAACTTTATAATTTTATTTCAAGTCAGGTAATTACTGCCAAAAATGGGCCCTTCAGCCTGTGTGTGCTGCAGCTCACAACATCAGTTTAAGCCCTTCTCAGTCATAAAGCACAGGAGCAATAAAGGAGAAGGGGAACTTGGTATGGATTCAAAGGTGGACAAACAGCCTGCATATGCCCTTTTTCAGGTTTCCAAACAGAAAAAAACCCCACAGAGTACAACCCTACCCACCCTGAGTCATGGGAGGAAAGTAAAAATAGGCTACTGGAAAAATGTTTCATTTTTAATTTTGTTTCCATTAGTTATTTGACAATACACTAGTTATTCTTTGAGCATTACAACAAGGAACTGACAGACTACTACTTTAGTACTAGATCTAGAGTGCATCTTTCTACTCTGTTAGGAAAAACCCCAAACATACTTTATTTCCTTCACCATACTGTATGAAAAAGAAATTATGTGCAATGAAAAGGCTTGTAAACAGCTTTGTCCAGGTTATACACCGATTCTGGTTAAAAAAGAAAGGTTCAATAGTGATGAGCAAGGAATATATGAATCACTGGTTATAATTTCTAGGAAGCAAAGCTGGGAAAAAAATAAAGGGGTATGCACACCCTCATTCCTCAGAATACAGACCAGTAATGGTTACAATAGATACTCAGTTTAAAACAAACAAACAAAAAATCACAAGGATTGTTCATTTTTTTCCTTTCCAGCCCTTTGCTGTAGATTAAATAGTAATTAGTGAGTGGTAGGAACACTTCCCACCCTCTTCCATAGAAAGAATGATGGCATCAAGTAACCATTCTTACAACAAACTTATCATGAAGCTTAAAATTAACTACCTCACTGCTTATTTACAGACTTACCATTGGATAATGCCTGCTGAAGTTCATTATCAGATATTATTCCACTCCTGTCTTTATCAACTCTGGAAAAAAAACCAAAAACAAACCAAAACAAAAACAGGGTCGTAAGCTTTAAATGGCCTGAAATTAACAGATTTTTGTTACTGAAGACTTCGACATTCTGGTTCTTACTCATCAGATGAGATTATTATTTTCCTGAAAAGTCTCTGGAACATGATAAAAGCTCCAAAGAAAACTGCAAGAGCTACTTATGAGTGAAGAGAACGGAAACACACACTGACAATGAAACAGTTTGGCCATGCTCTGCACAAGGAAGTATTTTGATTTCTGTTTAAGAGAACTGCAGAGCACACATGCTGGTTAAATCTACAAAATGCCTACTGTCACAGCAGCAAGCTATTTGTTTCACAAACTGGAGCAACAGGTTTGTCACTCAGACTTTCTCACATGTTGGCAATGGAGAGGAAGTCACTTAATGTGACCAAAGGACTGAAAGACGCAATCGATTGCAGGGCCTTGACCCTGCAAAGGGGTTCAAAGAGGAAAATGCACAGGCAGGTTCCAGCTTCCACTGAGCCTTCACAGCCCACTGTCTTTATGAGTCAAGTTCTAATCCAAAATTAATGAATTAGGTAATTTCTGCCCAAATAAAGAATCTGAAAATGGTGGGGACTTCATTTCATACAAGGACTGACAGTTTTCGTTTCCCCTCATTTACTAGTGCTCCAAAGCAGAGTCCCACTCAGTTGATCCCTGTTCACAGAAGCTGATTTTCTTTTCCTTTAGTTCTTGCTGTCTTTCTCTAAACACTTTCAGTTCATTCTATTGCTTCCTTCCCCATCGCCAATAATTATGTAACCTGCATGCAACACTAAAATTGCAAGCATAAATTGCAAAGATCTCAGTTAGAACTATTCCCCCTTCTTAATCTGTTTTATCTTCTTAGCATTGTGAACATTTTTTAACTTTTTATGAGCTGCTACCAAGTGCTAAGCTGATATTTTCATGAAAATGCTTTATGACCTACTTATCTTGCTCCTGAGTATCATCAGTCAGCACATTCCTTTTATAAACAAAATTACGCAAAATTAGAACGGGTTTTTCTCATGGACATCACTCCTACTCTGGATTTCACCTGCCATGTGGGGGATCACCTGTCATACAGGGATCATGATCTGGCCATGACAGGCTGAGACAGCCCAGTCATTCAGGACTGTAAGGGGCTCCTGCAAACTTGCACACATCTCAGTTACTGCAGGAATCAGCAAACCTCACCTGACCATTCACCCTCTTTTCGCAGAATCACAGAACCACAGAATGGTTTGGGTTGAAAGGGACCTTAAAGATCATCAAGTTCCAATCCCTCAGCTGTGGGCAAGGACACCTTCAATTACACCAGATGGCTCAGAGCTCCAGCCTGGCCTTAAACACTTCCAGGGATGGGGCAGCCACAGCTTCTCTGGGCAACCTGTTCCAGTGCCTCACCACGCCCACAGTATAAAACTTCTTCCCACCATCCAATCTAAACCTACTCTCTTCCCCAGCTGCTCCCCAACAGATTACATAAAGGTCCCAGGAGAGCTCCATCTGTCAGTGTGGCGCATGACCACACACACACACCCTTCAGTCAGTTTTCCATCCACTGAAGAAGGCTTCCATTCATTCAATGTTTACTGAATTTCTTCAAGGGCCTTTTAATAGTGTTGGGGATATTTTTGAAAAGCATACAGATTATATGAGCTGCTCCAATTCTAGCCATCATATCCATACCCAGTCCTTACCAAACACAGTCCAGGATTTATGCAGTACTCTGCCAGAAGGGATATTTTCAACAAAAGCCATGCAGTTCTCCTGATTAACTACATTATTTAAAATTATTTTTACTTATTTTCCTGGTGCAGAAGTCAGATTGTTGATCTGTTTCTTTCTGGACCCTTTCAAAAGAGAAATGGCTTCATGCATGCCTCTGCTGAGTCCTCAGAGGAAGTTGTTTTACAGCAGGCTGGGTAGGTAAGCTGCTGCATTCCTGAGTCACTCCGTAAATATCAGCCAGTTTTAGAAACTTAGTACTGTTTGTCGACTGCTTAACCTCTTCTTGCTGCTGCTTGTGTCAGAGGGTCTGTCTTGACTCATCTCCCATAAAAATGGCTCCAACGTAGGCACCTCCCCAGTTTCCTCAACATGACATAATTGGGAAATCTCCTGTGGCTTCCTTACTGATAGGATCTTGCCAGTGTGTTTGTTTAGCACAAGCTTGCTAACTCCCTTGCGGGTCCCTCTGCTCCAGGTGAATTCAAGAGAATACTTCACAGAATCATTTAGTTTGGAAAAGACCTCTGAGATCATCGCGTCCAACCTATGACCCAACAGCCCGGTGCCAACCAGCCCATGGCACTGAATGCCACGTCCCGTCCTTCCTCAAACACCTCCGGGGACGGTGACTCCTCCACCCCCGGGCAGTCCATTCCAATGTCCAATCACCCTTGCTGAGAAGAAATTCTTCCCGATATCCAACCTGAACGTCCCCTGGTGCAGCTATGTTTTCTCGATGGTAGCTTTAAAGTCTTCTCTAACATTTATCAGATTCCTTTTTACAACCCTTCCCTGTACCGCTACACTGATCCTCCTGACTCTACTATCCTTTCTGCAATCTCAGGTTAAAAATTACTTCGGCGCTTTCAAGGTTACCTTCTGGCTCCCATCAACCCCCTTTACCCTGGTTATAAAATACAGCCGCATTAATTCCTCCTCAACCCTTTCTTACAGATTCCTCCCCCGGGGAAACCACCGCGATGTTTACAGCGCTGCCAGGCGCCCCGGCAGCCAAACCCCGCGCTGGACGCGCCGGGCCGGTGACCGCACCCCCGCAGCAGCCGACCCTTGCCGCTTCCGGCACCTCCCCGTGCCCGCCGGCTGCCGGGCCCGCTGTGGCGGCGGGGCTCACCTCTGGAACACGTTCCACAGGAAGGAGGGGTCGGGCAGGGGGGCGCCGCCGCCGCCGTTCGGTCGGTGCTGGTACCCCGCCGCCATGGCCCCCGCGCGCCTCCGCCGCGCGCCGCCGCCACCGGCCGCCCCTGACGCAGCGCGCCCCTGACGTCACGGGCGGGCGGGGCCGCGCGCCCCGCCCCGCCCCGCCGCGCGGAGGGGAATCCCGAGCGGAGCCGAATCCCGAGCGGAGCCGAATCCCGGGCGGAGCCGAATCCCGGGCGGAGCCGAATCCCGGGCGGAGCCGAATCCCGGGCGCGGCTGGCGCGCGCCCGCCCCCTTCCCGCGGCACGGGGCGGGGCCCGCGGCCGCTCCTGCGGGCGGCACCGAGGCGGGGCTGCGGCCCCACCTCAGCGCGGCGCGCAGGGCGGCGGGAGCCGCGCCCGGGGAGCGCCGCGCCCGCCCCGCCAGCAGCCGCCACCAAGGTTCCGGCAAGGGCAGGAGCCGGCCCTGTGACTGAGCCCTGCGGGGTCCTCACTCAGGGGAGCTGGCGCGTCCTGGAGGGAAAGAGCGCAAGTTTAACACCCAAGAGATGCCTCTGCACCACCGCTGAGAGGAAGAAGGGATACAGCGGGAAACAAAGCCCGCTGAACGGATTCCTGACACAAAGGACAGAAAGAATTTCAGGGACAAGATGGAACTGGAGTAAAACGAAATTAGCATCACCTCACTAATCTTTAACTGAATTCTTTACTGAGGGTTGAACACAAGCCTCTGAAAAACAGTCAAATCCCCATCCCTGTACTTACAATCCTTAGGCAGAGTTTACGGTCCCATGGGACCCAAGAAGCTCCTGTGCTAAAATCCCTCAAGCACAGAGATACCACGACGATGCTCTACTGAAGCATCTCCAGGGACACACTGTCCTTGTCACTACAGAAAGTCACAATCTCAGATCTATGCTTTATCCAGACTGCTGCCCCTGTACATACCTCTTCTGTGGTAGAGAGGAGCTGGGGACAGGGCTGGAATGGCACAAGGCCTGGGTGGCCACAGCCCAAAGCCATTATGTACACAAAGTCCAGAATGTTAAATTAAAACAACGTAGGCTGGTGTCTTCCTTGTGCTTACCTCTGACAGCTCTGGTCAGGTACTAAGAGATAATGCCTTAAGTGTGTCCTTCATCAGGGAATTTTAAATCCACAATTGTCTAGTGCTATTTTATAATTAGATTAATCTGAGAATACTGTGGAAATAAAACTTACTATCTTGTGTTTTCAGAAAACTATTAAATCCGATTTTTATTCACACTCAGAACAACAACAAAAAAGATTTACATGCTCTGTAAATCTACAATCATAGCTGAACATAGCAATGGTTTAAATTTTATTGAACTCGTGCGCTCTAGGTGCTGTTTTTAGTGAATCAGTGAAAAAAAATTGTACCTTACATCTTTATTTATTCAACCTATAATCAAATTGCACTGTAGCAATTTCATTCAGTCCTTTAAGTCAGGAAACTGATTTCATAATTAAGTTTTCTGCAATAAACTATTTTACACCAAAGTAAGTACATACACAAAATATAATGTGAAAGTGGATTGACATTAACACTGAATGCAGTGCCATATAAAGACAGTTCTAAAGGAGTCTGCTTAGGTATTGTAAGTGATGTATGTTAGTATATCCAGCACTAATACAGCTCTGCAGGTTTTGGTATAAACATCTCTATATAGCATTGCAGTGCACTGTACAAACATATTCCACAAGAAAAATGTACTTGCTGACAGCAAAACCAGCTGTGACAAACGGTCAGTAGAAAAAAACCCCATGCCTTTAAAAGCTTCTTTCTTCAAACATGACCTTTAATCCCTCTTCTTTCAGAAATCCTGCATTTCCTCACGTCCAAGTCTTTAGAAAGAAATATGCCTAGCAAGTATCAATGTCTATTGAACTTCACTCAAAACAGCATTGCCAAATTTGCCCTCAAATATTTCAAACCTGTTGATCCCAGAGCAGTAATGACACACAGAGTTGTCAATTACTTAAGAAGCTTTGGCACAGTGAGAGTAGGAACTGTAATTTCTTTAAAAATTGGCACATAGTTTGGGTTCGGTTGGCTTGGACCTTGATCCAAAGTTTCAATGATAGTCTGCTTCATATCTCTGCTGGCATCACCTCTCACTGTCAGCAAAGCTGCAATGTGGTCATCCCTGCCAAAGGAAAAGGATAAAACTGGCATTAGGCAGCTTTGCACAAGACTTTGGCAAAAACAGCACTTAATTGGCAATCCTTTCACTCAGTTTCAACAGGTACTTTTTATTCTTAATCAGATCTCACTCAGAACTGGTTTTTCCTGCTCAATATAAAGCACTATTTTGACTGCTTTTAGGACTCCAAAACCTATTTTATCCTTCCAACACCCAGAATTGAAGTATTTTCAGTATTCCTCTGCCATACTTAGGTAGTTGTCACTCCTAGTCCAGCTCACATACATTGCACATTAGCATTATTTTCCACTTAAAGTGGTTACATTCTCAAATATGAAAAATATGAACACATTTTCACAGTTTTAAATTTCAAAATTTGCCCAAACCCCATTGAAATGAGGATGTTATCTATATATATCTAATCTGAGGGCAAAGAGAATTACCTGATATCTGGGTATTTACTGACTAAAGTTGAAACTTCCAGATAGAGCAGTGAAGGATCAGTCAGCTTGATAACCTCTGCAATGGCTTCAATGATGTCACAGAGCCCTTCAGTGTCCTCTCCTGAGCCCTGCAAAAGTAAACAAAAAATATTAAAAAAGCCCCAAAACAAATGCAATACCCTTCAAATCTACAAATAATCCTTTATATTTTGTCTGACAATGCCCTTGAATTCCCCAAAAAGCTGAATTTTCAGACACTAAAAAACACCAAAGTATTTTTGAATTGTCACCGTAATCCTTTTCTCTCCCCGTTTTTCATTCAGAGACCTACTCTGAAAACATCAGTGAAGGAAGTAGTGTCCTACAAACAATGCATTGTATTTATCCACATGGTGATACATTTTAGTCTTCAACTTTGGGTAATTATGAGCATAAACATTAGGAGTAACTGACAGGAAAGCCAGATCTCCTCTGAAACATTTTTTCAAAACTGGCCCTCTGTTACATTCCTTCAAGTCATCTGGCCACCAAAGCAGCTTTCAGCAACTGATTGATTGAACTGTACCTATTCAGACTCTGGACTATTTCAGTACCCTTAATTCAAGGTAATCTCGTTCTGCCAATCAGGTATGGTTTGTTTCCTTTCTTCCACAACCTCTTCCATCAACTACCCTAGTTTTTCAGGCTTTATCTTTCTGGGCATTCTTTTGTCATCTGTTGGCCCTAGGAGCTTTCTTGAAGATCCCTGTTCCTTATGAAGCTAAAACTTTTAGGCCTATCTTGTACATTGATTTTCAAATACCTTTTTTAGCCTGTCTTTTGTATTTCTAATGGACTTTAAATGGAGTCAACACACTTGTCTTACTGATCCACACAAACACACTGCCTGCTCCTCAGCTAATAAGTAATAGCACCTATTTGGTGCCAGATCAGCCTTTCTTTTGGCCAGGAAAAGCAAAGACAGACTTTTAATTTATTTTTTTTAACTGCTGTTTTCTTTCACTTACTACTACGAATTCAAGGTACCTACATCTCTGAGGCCATTCAAATATTCAGCTGCAGAGAGCTGTATAAACACAAAGCAGTAGAAACTGGTGCTCAGGAATTTTAGCAGCTGGCCTGTGTGTTCAGAATCTCCATCTGTGCCCTCAGCTGGCATCTTTGACATTCCCAAGTCACTCAACATTTTGATTTAGAGACATGGAGATTTAACTCTACGCATTTCCCCTGAGTAATAAACACATGTGGTTACTGCAAATTACCAGGTTAACAGCATTACATAAAGCAAATACTTACAGCTGCAAGCTTCTTAAACAAAAATCTGAACTGTTCTGCTTCTTTGATCATTCTTTCTGCACCCTCTTTTCTCTCTTCTGCATTCTTGAAAGATATACGTTTTAGCATGATTGCTCTGATGTATTCCACAACCACTCGCCGATGGGCCTCAAGAGTCATTGTCTGAAAGAAATGAAAGAGGTGGTGGATTATGCCAGTGATACCTGCAGATGTAGCCAGTATTTTTAGGCTTTGATTTTTAGTATTTTTAGGCAGAATTTTTAGTGTGTATTTACACTTAAACACCAGTATACAATTTTTGCTAATACAGATTGAATGGTTTTAGATTTTCACAGTGCTAACAGAAATTTAAATGTCTCCTTCCCTACCAATGAGCCAATCACAAGAAGCAACAAACCCAAGATATCTTTAATAACATGTCTGAGTTTTTTGAGGAGCACCAAAGAACAACCACTTTCTCAGACCTTCCTTGACTGATTTGCTGTTCTGCACTTCTCTCTTAACAGGAAACACCTACTGGGTACCTGGATGAAGCATCTGGTATTGGTCCAAGAGCAATGCTGAGGTTTGGAAATAAAGAACAAAACTAAAACTTTACATGCTTATTTCTCAACAGGAATGTAAGCAGAGTCCTTAAATCCCACTAGTCTTCTGGTGCTTTTTCTTCCCCTTAAGCATGATGGCAAAGTTACTTATGATGAAGGAAAAGCTGGTGGAACAGGTAGTCATGAACTTTTTATCATGTTTTATTAGCAGTATGATCAAACTTTAGTTTCAAGTTGTTCTTGAAACAAGTTCTTCAGTCAAAATTTGCAAAAAAAGGTTTCAGGAAAGAGAGAAAAGGGGGGAAAATAAAAAAGGGAGAAAACAACAGATTGCAAAGTACTGAAAGTCACAACCTTCACCCAAAATAAAATTTCAAGTTTTGCTCTCAGAAATACCAGTTAGGTGGTTGGTCAGGGACGGCTTCTCTCGCATTGGTGGAACTGATGCCAACTGCACAAAGGAAAATGAACTGCACAGAACAGACTGTGGGGGGATGACATGTATGGCCCATCCTGCTGGAAAGGAACTGAGGAACAGCTCCACTACAACTGAGAACACTCCACAAGAGCCAACAGTGCTATGGTAGAGCATTCCATTTACACACGAGGAAAACAGCAAAGCAAAATGCCTTAGATCCAGATTTCCTCTGTTTCAGAACTGTTTCCTTCCCATTGGTCTACAGTCTTCTTGAAGGCGCTTTGTTCATGTGGCTTTTCAAAACTTTCAAAACTTTCAAAACAGGGTTATCCAAGAATATTTTAAAACCTGAAAAAATCCCATCACAAATCAGGGAAACAAAAGTGTGGTCCAGCCTGTGTGAGAACATATGGCATGTTTATGGGAGATTTTTTTTGTGCTGGGAGACAGTGGAAAAGCAGATACACTGCATGCCAAAGCATCTGCTTGTAAGCTTCTTCCCCACAAGGTGGCAATAAATGCTACATGATGAAACATATGTGATCGCAAAGATTGGTATTAACACCTCAAAACTCATGCCAAGCATATCTCACAGTAGCAAACTAAATCTGGAAAAGAGAGCTGTTCCATGGATACAGACTAATTCTGGGACTGAACTTATTTTGTGCACTTTTTCTGGACTGAACATTATGTACTGACTGTACATAATAAGGCCTCTGGGATCTGCAAATACTGAAAGTTAAGAGGTCATCAGAGAAACTCTGGGCAGTTCCCTTTATCACTTGGAGAATTAGGGTAAGAAAGAATAAGAGAATGATTTGGAGACTATCTTTTAAGCCCTTCTAAGAGCTTCTTCAAAGACCTCACTAAAAACTGATCTTGCTAGCTTCTATTTTTTTGTTTGTATTAGGTTCCTAAGTGTTAGACAATCATTTAACACTGTCTTACTACATGAACCTGCCTTTAATCTTCCACATTATTGTACTTGTTTCTATCAATAGAGAAATCCAGATATCCTTTGACAGACCAGAGGGAAAAAACCCCTAACGTAGCACATTTACTATTATAAGAGCACTTTGAACATTGCTATGCATTTCTTAACCCTTATGGCACCAAATTCACTAGGCTCCATTGCATATATTAAAACTAGGAATTACCTGATATGCATTTATAAAAAAAACCAACTAACTACAGACCAGCAAAACTAGTTTCAGAAGAGCTAATCTTATCTGACTACAAACTTCTGAGGAGAGGTAGGAAAGTACAAACTGGTGAAAATATCTAGTAACATGCCAAGAAGTTTCCTGGACTAAAAGCAACTTAGATCTGTCTTTGACAATATTATATGCCTGTGAACAAAACAAACAAACAAACAAAAACACAAAAACCCAAACCAAAACAAAAAAACAAACCACCAAAACAAACACCCCAAACAAACAAACAACCCCAAAACAAAAACAAAAACAAAAACAACAAGAAGAAAGTAGATTCAGACTTCTGCAGTATGAACTGATGAACATTTTTTCCTTTCCAGTAATGAATCAATTCCAATTTCTGCATTTCAGTTCTGAATTCCATGTGTTCAGAAATTCAAATCAACATGATACTCAGAGTAAATTAGCACTCAGTATTTTGCACTTACCTTTTTGTAAGGCTTTTTAATTTTTGCAAAGTCATTGAAATAATCCTCTACAGTGACACAGATAGTCCCCACTGCATTAGACCCCATCAGCCACTTCTTTGTCATTAGCTCATTCAGATGTGGCTGTGAAGGTGACAAACAAGAGATCAGATCAAGTTTTTGACAGTTTCATCAGATTAGTGCAGTTACTAAAAAATGGGAGACAATTTTAAATGTTGTCAATTTTGAAACTATGCTTCTCCCACATCCTTCCTCATGTGAGCCACTCAAGGTATTTGTATTAGTTCAAAATTTTATTACAAATCTAACAAGTCCCAGAGCATCTCTCTTCACCATTTCCTGCTGTTTCTCTAATTGCCCTGTTTTCCTCCCCATACTTCCAATTTCTTTATAGTAGTAATTCTTTCCCTGAGGGATTCTATACAAGAAGCTAGAATGCCTAAACATGGAAATCTACCAGACAGAAAGGGCCCACTGTTAGAATCAATTAAGTATATTAATTACAGATGAACTGTACCTGCAATGACAACTTAATAGCAGCAGCAGTTTCCCAAGTTCTTACAACTCAACAATATAAGACTAAGTACATCTGCTAGAAAATATTAATTATATACAAAGCACCTGCCTTAAGTGATCCCATGAAAACTAAATAAGCAACCTTGCAGTCTCCTACATGCAAACTATACCAGTGAAGAACAATACTAATGTGTACTGACACTTTGCTAGCCCATATATAAAAAACACGTATTTTATATATCTATTTAGCAATCAAAAGCTAGCACCACAACTACTCCATTCTGAATTATTTTTTCTTTCTAAATAATACTTCTGGGTTTTTTGAGGAAAAAGGTTCTAACCTCTAAATCCATGAAGACTTCATCTAGCAGGCTAGAGCAGCCTTCTTTAGCAATGATGTCTAAAGTTGCATCCATGTTTGCATGACTGATTGCCAACGTGTCTTCCATGTCACTTTTCAAGTATTTTCTTTTCAGACTGATGATAGATTCTCTGTGACAAAAAAAGGCTTTTCATTACCCACTGATGCACAGTTGCACTACTACTAAATTTTTGAAGTACAAACACAGAAGAAGTCACAGCAGACAGTTATTTTTGCAAGGGGAAACAATGCCTGTGCTTGCTTTGTAAGCCATAATTTACTCTCCAGCATAATGTAGGAGTGGTCACACAAGTAGTGTAGACTACTTGTGTGATGGTAGCAAATTGCTGATGATGTGTAGACCTGTGAATGGCAGCAGTTAAGGATGAACAGGAAGTTGGATTTTTCATCTCTGAAACATGAGCCACATTCTGATACTCTTCACAGGTGGTCTGTCTGCCTTTAGTTTTCTCCGGTTCAGTTCACCTTGATCACATTGCTCGAAGGTGATCTGTGAGAGATCCAGTGTAAGAGAAGATGGCCTGACCCAGAAAACTGACTGAAATCATCTTTTCAAAATCTGTAAGCTGAAGATAAATTTCCCTTTGGCAATGAAATTCCTGGAATAACAACTGGCTTTTCACCAGTGAGGTGAAATGGCTTGGCTTGCCAAAGGCAAAGGCAATCACAATACCTGCCTCTTAAAACAGTGCTATCTTTAAACTTGTTGCCTTTGTTTAGTTAGCTAAACCATCTTAACTGGAACCCTCTTTGTATACAGAAAAGAAGTTTCTGGGCAGCAGTAGTATTACAACTGAAATATCAATAGCTATTTTTCTCACAGTACTGCAAGAATATGCCGACTTACTTGAAGGTTTGACAGTTGTTGATGACTGCAATCATGTACTGAACATAGCACTGAGGATACTGACGGTTTTTAAGATGATCTTCTTTATACAACTGTGCTTCATCTTTGTACCTGTAACACATACAAGGAATAGTATTAAACAGACACAAATCTTAAGAACTCAAATACACCCACAGGACCAAATGCTCCATAAGGGTCTGTCAGGGATTTAGAAGTATTTTATAAAGAATGTGTTGCTCATGATCTTTAGTCTTTCTGTTGTGGGCAGAATTCAACCAAGGAGGTGTCACACTTCCTTTAGACAAAAAAATATAAAATTTGAGATATAAAAGAAAGTGGAACTGACTCAAAAAATTATGGACAGGAACTGAAAGCGCCCCTCACCAGCACAGAGGAACTTCTGCAGTGAAAATGGGAAAGGAAAAAAAAGGAAGAAAAGGAAGGGGAAGAAAAGCTTGGTTGGCATGAATGTGATAGGAGAAAGACAAAGCAATAAAGAAACATCCAAACAAAAAATCCCAACTATTGGAACTATAGGAACAAAGAAAGACTGAGGTAGGATAAAGCATTTGCATTTTAAACATTATGTTACCTGGTTAGAAATGAATTCATTTGCTGAAGACATAGAATGAGTACCTTTGTTTTCAAATCTTCATTTATCTGAGCAGCCACCTGAAGATTCTGCTCAAACATCTAAGACAAAAACAGTTTAATTATAAAGAGAGGCCTTTATCAGTGGAAAAACAAAGACAGAACTCCTATCTTGTAGTCTTGGAGACCCTCACTAACACCAGCTCTACAGATGCTTTCTGTTGGCTTTGTTGTTTGTTTGGTTTTTTGCAGACAAGCCCACTGACTAAACCAAAAGCCACTATTTTCACAAGTGTAATTAATATATTACTGGCAACCATTAATGCATGCTGCAGCCTCTTCCTGATACTGAAAACAGCTGCATTTTTTTCTGCAGCAAAACAATACTTCATCTCTTTAATTCAGTGGTGCTTTGGCTTTACAATGTATCAAGTTCTAGGGTCAGCTCTTGCAGTTAGTAAGGAGCAACCCTACAATTCAATTCCTTTGCTTCTTCCATACATGAAGGTAGTGAGCTCACACAAGTGAAATAAAGGAGCCTCTAAACTTTAGAAACACAAGCAGGTACAAGATCTAGGTGACTTACAGGCAACTGTGCTTGAGAGGAGGGAAACTAGAAAGGAAGAATACAAAGCCAGGTGGGAAACGTGAGCTGCCTCTATGCTAAGATGATTTTGAAAATTTCACTGCTACATGCATCTCAGCACTGCAGTCCTTCTCAGGATGTCACTAGAGCCAATAATCAGCCAGCAGTTTCTTTGACATCACACACTTTCTGAAAATGATTAGATGAAGTAAACCTTGGCACAAGTACAAATGTGAAAGAATGCAGCAAAACTTCTGGTATAAGGTGGAAAAAAAAATAAAGTGGGAAACAAATGCAGGAAGAAGAGATAATCTATCTTTCATTGAAGGTACCTAACACAATATTTGTAAAGAAAAATTAGAAAGTGAGCATAATAAGCTGACATTTTACTGGTTGATAAAGATCACTTTCAAAACTTTCCACTACCGGCAACAGGGTGGTGCAGGTTTGGGTATTTTTGTGGCTTTTTTTTTTTTTTTTTTTTTTTAAGGGTCTTAGAAACAGCCTTAATTTTTTTGGTTTTTATTTGTACATGCATTCATGTTAACTGAAGTAGTGTTTAAAACACAATAGTTTCAACCTTCAATGGAACTTTTTGTTCTAGAATTAAGGTGTTTGTATCTGATGAATAGTTTATAGTAACAAATTCATGCCTAACGACCTGAGCACCATATTAACAAACAGCCTAACTCAGCACTATATTGACAAAAACTGTTCCAATAAGTCACACTGCATCTGGTGGGCTGATACTACAGTTTTACATTAAGAGACCTAAGTAAAGGCAGCTCACTAAATACAAATATCAATTAAACAGGCTGGGGAAAATATGTTTCTAATCTACACATAAAAAAGAACTATGCCTTTAAGCACTGAAATAAAGAAGGTAAACAAAAACCTTCAAAGAAACAACCCCTCTAACTAACAGCTCTATGAGGAAAAAAACCCACTATACTTCAAAAGACAGAAACAATACTATTCTAGAAAGTTTGGCTTCCCCTCCATTCCTCCAAATCCATGTACTACTTCTGTAAATTTTCTAGAATGAACAGTTTGTCTTATACCTGAAAAACAATAGCTGGGAGTGTAGTCTGATAGTACCCATCTTGATCTGCTTCTGGTTCAGTTTCTTTTATCCAGTCTTTTTTATCTGTCTCCAGTGCTTTTCGCAGCCAGCCAATGATGTTAGACTTCATTAAATAAAGCAACCAACAGAAAGGAAAGATTTAACTTAATACAACAAACCCTCCTGCCACAATATCTAGAATAGCAGTCATTTTCCATCATGAAGAGTGGCATTGTAATAGATAATAGATAGATAGATAACCACTATTACCATTCCTACAAGATACAGGTAACAGACAAATTAAAATTTGCATTGACAAAGACAAAGGTTAGTACTGGAAGACAAGTGGTGTAGTTTGAAGCTCAGGCACATTTTGAAAGGGATTTTTTGTGCTCCTAACACAAAGGGCAGGTCAGTTTGTCAGAATGAACATATTTACTGATTTTGAAAGACCTTATTAAGGCTCAGGCTTTGGGTTTCAAACTGAATTTTTCTGCAGCTGAAAAAACTAAGGGTAATACTTAATGTAGGAAAAATAGCACATATCTGCCTGTACTTCCTTTTATACCTAGATTTTAGGAAACTGGTGCTCCTGACTGCCAGGGACAACCCCCCAGGATTAGATTAAATGGCTTGTACTTCTTGGAACACAAGTGCTGCAGAGCACAGGGACGTATACAATGGCTGGCTCTCCTCCCATCTGCCCAGCACATGGTACAGCACACAGACATGAAGAACAACTGGGTTTAGAAGGAGATTAAGCCAGTTTTCTGCACGACACATACCACAGACCTATTCACAACAGTAAAGACCAGCATGTTTGCTAAATATATAATTGGATTCTTTGATTTCTGTCTTGCTTGGGTTCATGATTTCTGCCTCTTTTCTGCTTTGTTGACGTTTGCTTAAAAGCTGTAGTAATGTAAATGTTCATACCTCTTTCCAACATGCTACACATATATTACTATGCCCTACCATTCAAAATTACATATTACCAGTAGGCACAAACAGAAAGGTCATAAAAGTCCATATAGTACCCTCTTCAATTGTGTGAAACCATGCACTACCTTTCTTCCTCATAAGCATGGAATTGCTCAAATGAGATATAACTTGTGTGACTTAATCTTTTAAGCCAGCAGCCCAGGGGACTTTCTTCACCTTTGGATCAGCATTTACAGACTTTTTTTTCAAGCTGAGGTGATTGGAGAAATAATATGCTATAAGTCTGTTAAAATCTATTAGCACTTTATTTCTCATGACATTTTTGTTGATGTAAACATCAGTATTTAAGTTGATAGTCCCAATTACTTGTACTTAGCCATGCAGAATTAGTTACATTGTGTTTAAAACCCCTTTTAAACAACATTAAAAGAAATAAGGTAGAAGTGAAACAAATAGGTAGCTCCAGTATTTTCTGCCTTAAAAGGAAGATACAGCCAAAAATTAAAATCAGCAAAAAGAAAGCCATTCTGTTTAACAGAGTAGCAACTTTGTTTTATTTATATTCTATAAATAAAATAAAGCAACACTAGTGTACTATTGAGCCTAATATTTTTCAGTAGGTAAAGAAAAAACAATAGTAAAAAAAATATAGATTTTTTTTTTTTATGCTAAGTGAAGACAAAATTAATTCAAAGGCATTTCCTGAGTCAAGGCAAAAGTAGCTTGAGAAAACAAATCTTTTTGTCCTAAAGGTAAGAGCAGAAAAATAAACTTGCATAAAAGTCTTAGTACAGCTAATGGGAAGCAGAGCCTCTACTGACAACTTCCTTGAGTCATAACAAGATTGGTTCATATTACTGTGATGAGTATAAAGTCCAAGTAGTTGCTGTTGCTGGACATGTTTTAGTAGCTGACACATCCAAAGAAGCACAAAAATTTCCCTCCCTCCTCTGCTTGGCTGAGCTCCTAAAGTTAGGAGGAGGAGGAATTCATTGAATAATTAAAGAAAAGCAAGTCCAAAGTTGCAACTACTCAAATATGCACTCTTGGAGGCAATTAGTGGATTTGACAATCACATAATGCTTGCTTTGCCATGAAGTTGACCAGTTTCTAGTGACTTTTAGTATAACAAAGAAGCAGTGCCTTTATATTTAAGATACACTTGAAATGGCATCCACAAAAGGAAATTATGCTCATGCAGTTAACAGGCATGAAAGGAAAAAGGCTGTTAAAAGAATCAAACTGGCAAACATGAACATCCTGACTACCTTGAAAAGATCACATCTGCATCTAATGTTGATGTGGTTACTATGGGGACCAAACTGCCTATAGTGTCTTTTTAAGTGCTAACATGCCAGCACTACGGATTTAGGCATACGAAGATTGGAATTCCTTTCTTTCTAATAAATTATTATTAATGGTCTGTACAGGATTCCTTGAAATGCCATTTTTTACATAAATAAAATCATCTGATTATGACTTTATAAAGAAACTTACACATAGGATATGAAAACTTTTAAAGAAGTGATGGATTCACATTTTTCACAGTTTTCTCTGATGGAGGAGAGCACTGAGGTACTAATGCAGCTATAAACTCATCTGAATGTGCCTTTGCACTGTTATTACTCACAGTGAGTGTTGACATATACTTGCTGAGAAGCTGGTCTACCACATTTTGTGAAATCAGAGCATCCAGAGAATTTACATCCACTTCAGGAGATAGTTCTGAATTTCCCATCATCTCTGCACTGAATTAAAAAAAAAAAAAAGAATAAAACATTGCAGATTAATAATGAAAAATGAGATAAAAGTCAAAAATTAAAAACTATGCAACTTCTTCTGTATATTCATTGTAAAAGGCAATTTTCCAATACCTACACATTTCAAAAAGTTTTTAATAGCAACTGCAACAATGAATGCATTTACAAGAACTGTAAATAAAAGTATATGAATGAAAGAACAGAATGTAAAAGCTACAGCCCAGGATATAATAAAAATATTATAGACATTTAAATATACAACCTTTCCATGCATTCCTTACTTTTATGTACAAGAATTAATGATTACTTGAAATGAAATAAAAGCCAACTGGTTGAGCCTGTGGGCTCTTTGTAGGGGACATTTTTACATATCTTTTAAATTTCAGAGGTGATGACAAACAATTTATACATATTGAATTTTAGAAGAGTAAAGATTAGTGACAAGTATGAATTACTGTCCTCTGATCCTCAAAAGAGCTTCTGTTTTGGTACTTTATCACATCCATGTAAAAATTAAAATATATTAAAAGAAAAGCTACCTATGCTTCTTGCCTTGGTAAAGAATATAGCTAATCTAAGAGGAAGAAGCATCTTTCAAGACAAATCAAAATGCACTTCATGGGTATAAGAGCAATTGTTTGCAAAGAAATGTTCTTGATTTTATAGGATTTGAAAGAAATTAGAGCAAAATATTTTGACAAGGATTATACAAAATTAATACTTTACAGTGATATTTTGCATCTATACAAGATCATATAGTGAGTGGCTGGTGTAATCAAAAAATCCCCAAAGCTATACAAAAGCACAATGTAGCAAGAACTCTTTAATATTTCATGCTCAAAAAAATCAATAAGTCAAACCCACACTCTTCAGAGAGTGCTTTATTAACAGCTGATGGAAATATATTCAATCCTAATAACATAAATTGTTTCACATTCCATTTATAGTGTGCTTTTCAGAAGCAAACCACAAATTCTGTACTTGCAGAGGCTACTATAAAAACAAATGTCAACTAAAATTCCTAAACAGTTTGTGTAGTTCTGCAAATTGAAGTTGTCTTCTGGGTACATGCAGGGAATCAGCACAGTGTTGCTTCCACTTCCTGGAAAAAAAAATAAATCTCAAAGCACTGAAAAAAACCACTACAGCTACTAACTTAAGTACCAAAATTCTTGCATTTGAAACCATAAAAACTACTGTGACTGAACATCCTACACTAGTAGCATCTTCCTGGCTTGTAAGAAAAGAGATTGAAATTATTTTAAGTGGCTCCATCTATTCAGAAAACTGAATTCCGTTCTGTTGCTGTTTACAGAAAGAACACATGTAATAGCAGGACCTGCTCCAGGTTGATTTAGAGGAAATGTGAGAAGCTGTTTATGGCACTGTGCCATGTTAGAAAATACTTCCATCCTCATTATACATTATTATCCCTGTTCACAAGGTCACAGAGACATTAACCTTTTCTCAAAGCACATCACCTGAAACTCCAAAACAAAGACCAAAAGCTTCTACCTCTGGCCCACAACACAAAAATTCTTCCTATACACAATTTCTCTTTCCTGATTGTTACAACCAAAGTGCCTAGGGGAAAAGAAGCTACAGACAGACCTCTTCCAAATGGGACAAGACTTAACTGTTGGGAAGTTATTTACCTTCAACAAGAAGTCCATAATCAAGCTGAAATTTCAAACATATTTGTAGTATTTGGAAAGCAGCATTTTAGAAAGCTTCTATTCTGCCACCAGTCCTGCTCTATCTGGTGTAAAGAGACACAGGCTCCAGAGACAGCATCCAGCTATCTGTATAGTAGTATTCCTTCTGTTTTTTAAAGTGAACATTGTTGATTCCATCTGTAGCAATCCTGGTGAACTCCTAGCAGTTTTGTTAACACTTGATCAGTATCTCATAAAATGATCCCACGAATATGAGCATCAGGATCTTACAAGACTTCCTCAATTTTTCCTCAAACACAGATTAAAGTCCTGGTCCCAACCCAGCACAGATTTAATATTAACAGTGTGTTTCCAAAATTCCCATGACTTAAACATAAACATGAAAGAGAAAACCACCTAACACAGTAAAACTCCCATTCAAATATTAAAGGTTATTATTCCCCACGTAGCATCACTCTATTTCTGAGCTGTGAGTTGAGTATATTTCGAGAAACAGCTTCCATGCAGACACACTCTAATGAAGAAACTCCCATCATTCTTTTGTAACTCCTGTTACATATACTGCAGTGCATGACCTTATCAATTTATCACATGGAATAAAACCTCAGTGCTTCTTTTCTGTTGGTATTCTTTCAGCTGGTTTTGAAGTGTAGCTGCAGTATGCAAATACAATACAAATTTATATCTTCCCTCTATTATTCACAGTTCTCATGATGCCAGATAGTCCATTCCCCTTCCTAGTTTATTATACACATACCCCTACAGAGAATTGTTTATTGGATTGTAAAAAGATGTCCAACAACTGTGATTTGATAAGCTCTGCATATATCCCTGTTGAGAACTTCACTTTCCCACTCAGAAACCTGAGCTGATTTCTTCTCCCACTGTGTGCTACCAACACACAATGGCTAATTCACATAGAATCATAGAAAATTGGATTGGATCCTAAAGAGCATCCTGTTCCAACCTGCCTGCCATGGGCAAAGATGCCACCCCCTAGATCAGGTTGCTCAGGACCCCATCCAAGCTGGCCTTGCACACTGCCAGGGATGGGCCATCCACAACTTCTCTGGGTAACTTATTCCAATAATTATCATCCTATTTATAACCTTTTATTATAATACAGAAGAATACAATTCTTGTACTGCCCTCTTGGGCTTTTTTTTTTTATTTTTTTTTTGAGGAAAGAAGAAATCAAAGACAATTTTTTCCTCTAATTTCCATCCCATTTGTTGTGCAGATATGCAGGGAGAAGAGCCTTCTTAGATATCCTGTACTACATCTACTTCTCTCACTGTTTCCCTCTCCTCACAAGACGCTACAGGTGCTACAAGTCTCATGACTCACTTGAGCAAGATTTGTTTGCTTTGTAAATAGACATAACATTGGCTTTGCTCCCTCCCTTATCCCTTCCAAGGATGGAACACACAGATTTAGAGCTCTAGCTCAGAATTGTCTAACTCATTAAAAATCTACTCTGCTTTCTGGGGGAAAGGTAGAAGGGCAATTTCAAGACCAAGAATTGCCTTACTGGAACATAAGCCCCAGAACACAAATGAAGAGCCTGGGAGCAGGATTTCTGCCAAGGTCATGCATGAGAAGGACTCACATCTCTGATTTTCAGTCCTGTGGAGTTATTCCTCTGGCCTTCAACAGAAGAAAAGGCCAATTAACTCAGCTGCTTACTAGCAGCTGCATCTCTCTTATACCCTGCACGAGTATCTAAGTATGCACAAGTGGGTGTTCTTGATTGTTCCTTGCAGGGAAGAAAAACCAGGAGGACTCTGCAGTGCACAGAGTGCTGAACACAACCTTAAAGCTGGTTATGAGAACTCTCCAGAATAGTATTGTGCTTTATGGTACTATACTCTAAACCCATCAAGTGTCCAAACCTGTTGCATTACTGACATTGAACAATTGAAGACATCAAAAGTACACACAGCACAGAACCTGGGTCAATGCCAGCTATTCAGAATAAATTACAGTCATGAGCCACAGAAAGGCTAGCAGCACTTTTTCCCAAACAAATCAGTTGCTCCAGTAACTACACGCCAGCAAAAACTAAACAGTTGCCATTTGAGCTGTTTCTACCGGGAAGATGAAAAAAAAAAAAGCAACAAACCCTCCACAATGCTTAAGTTATTCCAACAAATCAGACAAGTCAAAACTGATAAGCATTAAGACCATCATAGAAATCAACCTGTAAGCAGAATTTTTTCTAAATAAAACACACAGTTTTGAGAGAAAACTTCAAGGAAGTTACCACACTCTTTCCATTTAACAGTAATGAGGCAACTGAAGTAGTCCCACCCCCTGCAGAAGAGAACAATAGAAAGTTAATAATCATACAGATCTTCCGGGGCTGTGGCCACAACAAACATTTCATTTCACACACGAGCTCTCAGTCGCCTCTTGTTCCCAATACTTCACCAAACTGCTACACAAATACAAGGTGACTGTAGCTTCATGCAGGTCTTCAATCCCATTAAAATTTTAAGCAACTCAAATTTATAGATTATAAAATACAAACAAGTTTTAAGGACCAATTTCCAGGAAGCAGGATGTGTAATGAATAGTAAAGAACTTGCTAGTTTGGTATTATCTGTTTTCTGTTTTATCTTTTTGTATGTTAACCGACGTGCAAATATTAACACAAACTGTGTTTTGCATGTCTCCTCTCACTTACTACTAACAGAAAAGTTAAGAGGGCCTTACCTAGTATATGTATTCAAAACCCAAGTTAGAAGGCTAACGATCTCATTTGCTTCCAGATCCTCTGCAGCAAGTTCTTGCATTCGGGTGGCCAAAGCTTGATGGTACATGTTCAGCAACCTGTTGAAAATGTCATAATGTGGAGGAAAGCATTGATCCAGCAGGGTCTTAGCCACAAGCAGGTCATCAAGGACGTATTTACGGATGATTTCGAGATGCCGCACAAGCCACATTTTGTCAGATTCTCTGGTGTCTGCCTGAGTGCCTTCAATCCGTGTGCTCACAGTTCTCTCCAAAATATTGAACATTTTCTCTTTCCACTTCTTTGGTCTGCCAGGAGGTATGAACCCAGTCTGTTTTTTCCTGTCTAGCATGCGCCTGTCAATTTTCTCCTCCCTTTCAATTATCCTCACGACAGAGACAAGCAAGGTTGGATCTCGACGGACTGTAACAAGAGACCTTTGAACCACCATCCAAAGCTGCTTTGCCAACTCCTCAGACAGTTTCTGCATATCCCCAAAGTATGTGTGGATGAGGTTCATGTCGTGTGTGTTTTTGCTGTCCATGCGGTACTGCTCATACATCAGGTTATCACGAGAACACTCCAAATCCATCAGTTTCCGGTGAGCCTGCAGAAGTTCCCCCCGCTCAATCAGGTCGTGGGTCTCCCTGACAATCTCTGGAACTGAAAGGCAGGCAAAGGAGGAAAATCACACTGCTATCAACAATTAATACAAGACAATAAAAGTACTAGGAAAGAAGCTGGAGAACAACTGTAGGAATGATTTACAATATTTTAAAGGAGATTGTTTTGAAGTATTCAAAAACTGTTAGTAAATGTTACATATCTTTATACATTATTAACTATAATGCTCCATTTTGATCAGTGGCTAAACAAAGATCATAGTGCCAATGCAATTTTCTCTCTCCCTCCTGATGCCAAAAAGTAAATAAATGAATCCTGGAAAGTCTATTATGAAACAAACTGCAGTGCTGGCCCTCTTATACATTACATAAATGGCTTTTAACTTGCCTGACACTCACTTCACTGAATCTGAAGCTGCATAAACCCAACAAATGCCAAATTTTACCTCCTTCTTGAACAGTTTTTGCCTGCTTAAGGCACAAATGAAGGATAGGGATAATCACCTATGCTGCTGAAATATTTAGACGATTTTTTGTCCTTATTTTACAGTACTTGAGGAATCCTACAGAAGAAGATTAGGATCCTATGGGGTAAGAACTGAAAATTCCCCTCCGAAAAATTTGTCACTGCAAAACAGGCAGCTAGTGATAAAGCTGACAGCCCACAAAAAGTTCTAATGATTGTGTGTAACTGTCTTTTGTAATCATGATAAAACCCACTTTGTTTCTAAAACATTTAATCATCTCTGAGCAAAACAACTATACTGTTTAACAGCTCCAGGGAGAGATGCTTCATACTAAAAACCTCCCAGAAAGCCTCAAAAGGTTTATTGTCTCGGTTGTGTACATCTGTGTAAAACAAAACAATACCCCCAAAACAATGCCACATTGGAACATGCGTAATTTTGCTGATCTTTGTTTTTAATTGCTAAACATTGCATGTAAACTCTTCTTGGTTCTTTAAGTTGCACACTGTATCTGATACTGTTAAGTTCAGGTACACACAGAGAGTAAACTAATCAACCTGGTATGGCTGGGAAGCAATTTTGCTTTATAGGTACACTTTGTGTACTAGTATCAGAAGACAAAAGAAGAGAAAATACTATTTAAATAAAATCAAATTAGTCTGATAGATTTAGTCCCTGTTACAAGGCTAAGATACCTAAAATTATTAATAAGTAGAGAAGTCCTGGCAAGGAATTCACCATGATTCAAGATGGAATGCAGTGTGCATTCCATCACAGCTACACAAAATGACACAGGTAATCACATTATCTTTACAGTATCCATTTTATTACATTAATCTTATTTTGTTTTGCAAACCCCCAAAACTGATGTACAGTGGTGCAAAATGTTTTTGCCTCCTAAAATAATTTCGTACTATTTGTACCCAACAGGCTTGCTGTAGGTGTCCAGCTCAGGTGACAACACACCAGAACTTCACAAATATTCTTTCTCTATTTGTCGCTTCCATATTTCAGTCTTTTACACTAAATATGTTATCCCAGCTACTGATTGCTTGCAAGAAACTTTTTTGTGAATTGTGTGGAATGGTCAGACTAGAAGTTCCTACAGCACAATTTTGTCTTCATTATTAATACTATTAAAATTAAGTGGTTACCAGCAACTTCCCTGTATGTGATGTGTACGTCATTCTTCACTCCCAATAAGGTTTAAAGCTCTCAACATTTCTTGACAGCCTTACAGCTGTTAGCACCATATTAAAGTGTTTTCAGTATGTGATGGATTATATAAAGAACAGTAGGTTACCTGAAAATATATTCTTGAGATTTTCTACAGCAGCTGCCAGTTGGCTGTGTTGCACTACAGCATCCTTAACGTCCTTGAGGTTTTCTATAGTGTTGATGCTCTGTCTCCAGTCCTTATTGACATCTATCAAAGACTGCTGAATGTCCTTCACATCGTTCAGTGCATTGTGCAGTTGGCTCAAACCTGTTCGTACTCCATCTAACTGTGATTGTATTGCTGCCTTAAATACAAAAAGGCAAAGAGAGAACCCATATTAATCTTCATAAGTTTCATATTTTCAACATTTCTCAAGATTTAATTTTCATTTCGTTATCTAACATTTTCAGCAGAAAAAAAGAAAAGCAAGTATTATAAGTTACTAGAAGCATGCAAGCTTGCCTGTACACAACGTTGTGTGCGCCCACATATCATTTTTTTAAGTTCTGAAGCTGTATCTAGTTTTGAAGGACCTAGATACAATTAGTCCACCCACAAACTAACACAGGAGCTTAGGGAGATGGATTGTAAACTTCATAAATTTATATTAAACCAGGATCAAAGGAAAGAAACCTTTTTGCTCTTCCTTCATAAATTAATTTCAAAGAGGGATATCAAAGACAGTTGATGTTTCATCAGAATGTTTGGTGTGTACAGACTCTCAAAGCATTTTACTAAAGCAATTACAAATTTTTACTCACAACAGAAAATGTTCTCAAAAGGCCCAAATTTAATTCTGAAATGCTCTTTAAAAAACCCCAAAAGCTCCCGAAGGCAAAAAAAACAAACCCCTAAAGCAATTCGGTCAAAACAAAAAACAGAACCCCAAACTGAATACAATTTTCATGCTGTGAAACATCAATGACCAGACCTACAATGCAACTACTAGATTATTTCAGCATAAAGACAGGTTATTGATATGAATGTCCTGTGACAAGTGACACTTGAAATCATGACTTGTCAAAGAGGCTGTTAGGCCTGAATATCATTCAGGTGTCCGGACACCTTACAGAAAATGCATTATAGTGATATCTAAGTGAAAGAAATCAGATCACATCCACAGCACATTTTTATATATGTAGTTTTAAAAAGACGTGATGAAGGTGATATCAGAGCAGTGAAAAATGCAACTAGAAATAACAGGCTTCAAAAGACAAGCAAGTGATCAGTGAAAACCCATCTGTGTAACTCGGGGACTTGAGGCAACCAGTAAAGAAAATGAGAAACCAATTGTTTTGCTAAGCTCAAAACATGTTTTTTTGCCAGACTTTTAAGGCCCAAAAGCTTGGACAGTAGTGGAACTTTTTGTCAGATACTAGAAGCCAAAGAGGAAATCCTGGTGACAGCAAACAACATTTACTGTGTTTTAAATGTACTGGGAAAGTCCCCAGAAATGCAGTGATTTTTAAACGATAATTATTTATGTACTTTCAAATTATGACATGCTGATTTTATTGATAAAAATGTATTTTCCTGGCAGACTCAGCACAATTAAACAGTAGTAAGGCATTTTTATACTGTTCCTATCTATAGAACTGCTGCATTAACACATTTTTTCCTCTACAGGAACTGAGATAATTAGGATACTCAAACACAACCTTCTGCAGCTGACCATAAAGTATTTTAAAAATTGCATGATCATTAAATGTTCAATACTTCTTTGATGATTTCTTCTGACGCAGATCTTCCAATTATTGCATATTCAAATTTCTGCCTATTTAGAAACTCAATAAAGTTGAACTGACACAGTCAGGGATCTCACTCTCTGACACAAATGGACAAGGAAAATTCTAAAATCAGACATCCATCCATGTTCAGTTTGTTTTCAAATAGTCAGCTGGGGCCAGGGGATGGAGTAATAGGGCAGGGAACAAAGCACGTCCCAGCCTAGCATTGTAGACTTTGCTTCCTAGAATGAATATTCATCTTTGACTGGACTGATCATCACTGTAATAAAAAAATGAAAACAAAACTAAACCATCCTGGGAAAAGAGCTCAAAACTTCTCTTTCCATGTCTTTTCAAGTGATAGCTTTCAACATGAAGCCAGAATCCTCGCTTCCTGGTCTTCCTATGGCTCAAATCCACCATTGCACAGCAGCTAAGAATCAAATGGGAGAGGATTCATGCATGTTTATATTCTGGAATACCCACACCCTAGAAACTTACCTAGGATATGTGTATTTTATACAGTGCTTCTTCACAGAGAAGTTCTTCCACTGATGAAGAGCACAAACAAAAATGGTTGCCAATGATGATAATTTTACAGGCTCTGGAAGAGATTTCAAGCAGCTCTTCTACATTCTGGACTACAGAACCCAAAAGCACCAGTCTACAATGCTACCTGGTGCTCTTCTACATGTCCTTTCAGAGCTCTGCTACTGAACCCCAAAAATACTGCTTCACTAAGTGCCATCAGTCTCATACACAAAAGAGATGAGTTTGATATGTTTCAAAGCAGTTTTTCCTCTAAGAATTTATGTTACACAGGAAGAAATGCGGTGAGGGATATAAAAAATGGACATAACTAAATATACATGGACGGGATTTGGAGAGGATATTTAGATTCACCTGAAGAAAATTATGACAAAGGTGGCAGCCTATCCAGTCAGAAAGAAGCACCTAACATGTTCACACTGAAAGATTTCCCATGTGTTCACTCACTCAGATGAAGCATAATCAATTCAGCCTGAGAAGTCAGCAATGCCTCTGGCTGGTGATCCTGATATCTGTCTCCCCATCTTCCACACCACACACAGACACAGTTTGAATCCACAGCAAGAGTATTTCCTACATCCTCTCTGTGCTCCCATGCATTAGAGTAATTCTCATGGGAAAATCAGCACTGATATCCACTGCATCACTAACCAGCACCTTTTTCAGCAATGCATCCTGAGTGGATTAAGGGGTATTGAACTTCTTTTTGGAACAGGTACTTCCAACCACCTACGGATGATGAACCAACTTCAGGCAAACAATGGGGAAAATAGCTATAAAGTGGATTTAGGCATTTACGAGACTTACAAAGTTTAGTCACGACTGTCTATAGAAGCAGCCAGGCAAATGACTGCACTCATATATTATAAATAGATCACAGTAACTAAACAGCTGATTCATTATTAATAGACTCTATATGCTTCCTGACTTAAATCTGAAAAGCCCAGTCCAAGTCGACAGAAAAATTTGTTTCTATGCTACAAAAATCAACATGTAATTTGCTATATATAAATAGCACATTACAAATAAATACCAAATTTTTTCACTGTGAAAGAAAACTGGTTCTCTTGTACTTCAGACTCCCACAAAGGAGGAGTCATTAAATAGCTATAAGATAAACTAAGTGGAATATAAGATTAGATACGGTGTATACCAGCCATTTTGACCCGAGAAAATGTTTCCCAAAAGACTTCTCTAAGACCCTTCTCCACCTGCTTAATACAGTGGTCAAAAATGACTGCTAGCAAATACCAGTTAAGGAAGAAAACACAGAACTCAGTAACATACAGACAATAAACACAGGGCGACCATACTTCTATTTCAGGCTAAGTCCGTGTGTGTGAATATGCATCCACTCACATGTACACATGTGAAGGAGGAGCAAAATCATGGGGTCATTTCCACAAGAGACAAGAATGTGATGTATTTTAGCTATCTTCCCTAAATCCTTGTAAAACTCAGAGGGGTAACTGACTGATCCTTTTTCATATGCAATCTTTGATTTTTTGTTACAAGCTCAGTATTCAATCACGAACACAAAGGATTGTTGGCTGACAGGCTACACAGCAGGGTAGCGGTCCATGAATAAACTGCAGAAGGTATAGGACCTAAGAATACATGAAGTGCTTGAATAAAACATTAGTAAGATGTACAATGTTAGTTTGCATTACTTTCAGGACACAAATTTTCTGATTTGGCTACAAAGCAAAAACCAGAAGTCCCTGGTTTAAAAACTATCCACCTGGCTGAAACACAGATTCCAAAAAAAACCCCAAACAAACACAAGGAAAAAAAATAAAAAAGTACACTCATGCTACACCACAGGCACTCAGGTTTATCCAACTTTGTACCTTGAGTCGGGCTTCTACTGAAGCCTTCTTACGAGCTTCCCTTCTGCGATACTGTTCCACTTTATCCAGCTGATCAGGACGCTGCAGCATGCCGGCTACTCTCTGAACAGCTGTTGCAACTGCTTCCCTATCCGTTTCCTCCATGGTTGATTCAGACCTCAGAATGTCTTCATTACTCAACAGGACTGAAAAGAAATAAAATATTTTTTTAAAAGCCCACCTTTTTTCTTTTGATGGCAATGTGACATTTCAACGTTAACAACTGGAGAATTAACTTTGGCAATATAATCAGTGAAACTTGACAGAAGCATCATTTAACCGCATTCTAAAGAGAAGCAATTGGAATTCTACAAGATCTACATTTAAAGGCACTTAAGTCAGTCTCATAGTTCCCCTGAAATGTTTTTGGTTGCTGTTTTTGCATTTACCTTGCTCTAAGCTTGAATTAAAAAAAACCAAACAAAAAACAACAAAACAAACCCAAAACATACCACCACAAAAAAACCCACCACCATAAAATCAGCAAATCTTACTCAGAGTAGCGATTCTATTTAATCCAAGGGTAGGTTAGCCTATTAAAAGGCCTATTAAAATAAGACAAGCATAATGAAATCTTGTAGAAAATTCAAGCAAAAGTCCTAACTCATCCTGAACTACAACTGGGTGGAGCTGAACCACAGTTTTCCTGCAGCAATAAGTCAAATTTGCTACCAAAACTGGGGAGAAACATAGCAGTGGAAACTCTAAACCCAGAGACTTAACTATACAGCATTTCCATTTAGGCTTCTGAGGGATAATTTTTTGATTTCCTTGTTTTCAGTTCTTCTTACAGTATCAGTCCAGTATGTCAGGGGTGTAGGGTAAACTATTCAGCTCTTTCACCTCAGCCTCCAGCAGAACTTCTAGTGAAGCCAAGACATGCAAGCAAACAAGTATGGGGAAAAGGCAACATCTGCTGTCCATCAAGGCAGACCTGTTCTCTCAAACTTCATTAGCTACTAATAAAAAATAGGGAGGATCCCATCACCGAAGATGCAATACCATGGTGTCCACAGACCTCTGAGGAATGTATCTGGAGCTCCCTGTTGCTTTCAAATTATTTCCAGCATTTTATGTCTTTAGTCTTGCAACCAAACAGAACCTTTTAGGTTCTGCTGCCACAGAGATTATACTCTCTCAAACCCATATTATTCCTTGTAATTAGATATCTATTTTCAGATCAGCCTGCATTCATAAATCCAGAATATCACTTAATCTCAGCAGAACAGTGATCTAAAGAACTGTTTAAAGAACTGTTTAAAAACTGTTTAACTGTTTAAACTGTTTAACAGACCTAAAGAACTAGGAACTGATCTAAAGAACGGCACAACACTGAAAGAGCAAAAGCAAGAAAACTCGTGGGATGAGAGAAAGAAAGTTTGATAAATGAAGGAGATGCCCCCCACCCAAAAAAAGCTCTAAGAAACAACCAAAGCAAAGAAAATTGCTCACCACCCCTCACAGGCAAACTAACGCTCCAGCCAGTCTCTGAATAATCACTACTCTGGAAACACCCCCCCCCCCCCCCCATATTTTATTGCTAAATGTGATATACACTAGGGAATTTCCCTTTGGCAAGCCTGGGTCAGATGTCCTCACTGTGCCCTCTCAACCTCTGCCCATTCCTAGCTTGCTTGAGAGGAGTGGAGGGCAGATTAGGAAAAAGAGAAAGCCTTCAGATTGTACAAGCCACCTTCAGCCACAGCCAAACATCACGGTGAGAGCAGCATTCTTTTTGCCACAAACCCAAACCACAGATTGTACAGAACTGTTATAAAGAAAGTTAACCACATCCCAGCCAGATTTTATAGAGCATTAGCAAAATTCCTAATTTTAGGAATCTCTTAGTATCTCTTTCTTATCGTGGCTAAAAAACATTCAAGGCAAGGTTTCCCCATGAGCTAGTCTGTAAGAGCCTAAGTCTATGTCTCAAGTTCCGTATCTCTATACCTACAAGAGTTACATGAAAAAGTATGAACTTATTCCAGAGTTATTTCTCTGGAATAAGTTCATACTTTTGAAAGTGTAAATTCCTGTACTTTTTTACTACTGGCCTGGTTAACTCAAACCATGTTTGATTTCCTACTCTTCATCTAAAGATGTAAGATCTATTTCCATCACTTGAGCTTTGGAACAAATATGCCAGTTTTGTTTGGCTCAATCCATTTCCAAGCTATATGGGCTCTACCTAAAATTTAAAAAAATGACATTTTAAAATATGAATTTACTAAAAAAAATGGCATTCTGCAGCAGAGAGCTTTATCCTGAATTCCTGCCCTTATTAAAAACTCTGAATACATCCCGCAGTTACAACACCTTTAGCTCACACAGCCACTACCCAGGCACATCAAGCAGACCTCGTCAGCAGAATCAGAAGCCAGCACACTGTAACTAACAGGTCGAGGCAGACAGGCTCTTGTAGAACCACCCAAAAGGAGCAGCAAACCTTAGGAAGCCACGTCAACTTCATACAGAAGCCGTGAGTCAAAACTACATACATCTTCACCGCAAAATAGAGGCAGAAGTGAACAAAACTACGTCCCGAGCCGAGTCAGGAAGGCTGCAGCTGCAATCGCACCCTTATCCTCGGGACTCACGCTCCAAGAGCCAGCGGGGGCGACAGGCTCCCGGCGGAGGCCCCTGCCCTTCTGCAGAGGAGCTCCTGGGCCAGAGGAACGCAGCCAGCCCCCGGAACAGAGCTCGGGGGAAGCAGCGGCGGCAGCCCCGGCCGGCAGCCCCAACCCGCCCGGCTCCTCCCTGGCAGAGGTGGTTCAGCTCCGATCATTCGCACCGACGCAGGTGCCTGTCCCTGCCGGGCAAAGGCCGGAGACCTGCCCGCGGGCACGCCCAGCTCCTTCGCCCTCCGCCGCGGCCCCGGGACGGGACGAGCCCGCAGCACCCCCTTCGGTCCCGCCATCCCGAGGGGCTCCCCGGATCGCCCCGGCCCATCCCGCCCCCCATACCCTCCGCTTCCCACTGCCAGACCGGCGTCCCTACAGCCCATGACAGCCCGGCAGGGCAGGGGCCGGCGCGGCAGCGCTCACCGGGGCAGCGGCGGGGACAGGGCGGACAGCGGCGAGACGCGCGGCCGCCACTTACCGGGGCCGCGGCCGCCCCTGCTCGGGAAGGCGCTGACAGCCGCCGGTGCGCCGGCGCACGCCCGGCCGCGCACGCGCACCACGCTGCCGGCGGCACCGCCTCCTCCCACTCCTCTTCCTTTTTTTTTTTTTTTTTTTTTTTTTTTTAATTTTTTTTTTTATAATTTTTTTAATCCGTTTTTCTGTTAAGAGGCGCAGTGTGTGCTGCTGGGGTCTGGTTCGGAGTCGCCGAAATCGGTTGAAAAAATTAAAAGAAAAATATAAACTTCACGACTGCTGTGAGGTGTTAAAGCTTTGGGTTGGAGCCGTCGCCTCCCGCACTGGGTGTCGTCTGGAGAAGAAAAGGAAGCACGCGGAGTGATTTCTGCACGGGATGGGCTGTTTAGCGTTGGAATGGGCTGCCAAAGGGAGGTGGTGGAGTCCCCGTCCCTGGAGGCGTTCAGGAAATGACTGGATGTGGCTCCGTGCCGTGGTCTGCCTGACACGGTGGTGTTGGGTCAACCTGGTTGGGCTCGATGACCTCAGAGGTCTTTTCCAACCGAATTGATTATGTGATTCTGAAAAAGGATAAGCTGGATAAGCTGCGCATCACGCGGTGCCTTCAGATCCGTGTGGAAGCTGTTTATCCCGGCGGAGGAGAAGGGAAACTCCTCAGTCAGCCCGCGGTGTCGGCTCTCTCCTCTGGCCTTGCCCAGACCCCTTGCCGTGCGGTGCTTTGTAAAAGACAGGCAGTTAAGAAATTAGCACCGGATTGCTGAATCCAGTGGGAAATAGGGACTGGCGAGGTGCCTCGTGGGGGGCTGGGTTGCTCGCTGGGTTTGTGTAGGGGTTGCCATAGCAGCTCCCAGCAGCTCCAGGCGCCCAGGGGAGACCGCAGGCGTGAGATCCTGCTTGGGATTCAGCAGATGCCGCAGCCGGCGCTCGGTGCCCAGCACTTCGCAGCGGGACCTGCGCCTGCGGGAGCTTCCCAAGGAGCTTAACCTGTCCCCCAACGCGTGAGTTCCCACCTGCGGCACTCCGACTGGAGAGGAAGTGCAGTTATGCAATTAGAAACAAAGTTTTGGTAACAGGCACGCTTAAAAAAAAGCTTGTATCATTTCGAAAACTGCCTAGATCTCTTTTTTAAGCCACTTCTGAAAGCAGAGGTATTTTTTTTCCCCCTTTCCTTGCCAACCTATCATGTTGATGCAGTAACAGGGATAAAAATACTGAAGGTGTCTTTATTACAATGTTACGCTGGGTAGTCATTTTCTGTATTGTTGATTTAGGTCGATTTTTGTGTGGTGGTGCAGATGGAGGAGACTGTGGGAGGTGAAACTGAGTTTGGGGGACGAGACGAACCCAGTTCCTCTCATGGTCACTCTGCACGGCAGGAATCAGAGCAACTGAGAGCAACACAACTTTCTTCTAAACCTCATATTGATCTCTGTCCACCTCTCATTGCTATAAAAAAAGGTAAGGGAAAAAATAGTAAGTAAATCATGTCAGCTTTGCATGGGAAAAAAACCAGGAACAAAATGTGAAACCAATTTTGAGTGTTTAATTTAATATATACACTGGGTGGGTATGTGCTGTTCTGGATCTGCCAGTGTAGGGTCTGTGTGTGCTGAATGTGCAGTTTTCAGCTTTATAAATAAATACGTAGACATAAATAAGCACATGCATATCTGTTTATATATATGTATTTACAGGGTCATCCACAGTGCAACTGATACCATAGAGATTTCCTAGTGAATCCTATTAACATGATTCAAACAATTTTTCCGGATTTAAAATAAGTAGTGGTCCATAATATAGTGTACTTTACAATATGGCACATAATGTGGTATTGTTTTTCTGGAATATTTTAACTGGGGTAATAGATTAAATTAGTTAGTTCAAAGGTTATTGAACATAGCTATCTCCCTCTGTGCCTGTGGGCCTCTGTCTACTTTTCTTTTGTATTCATTGACCTTGTGGAAAAGGATCACTTTATAAAGTACTGAATAAATAAATATTCATGGCAACTGGGAGAAGGGTGTGAGGCCTGGAGGAAAGCTAATGCCACTCGTGCCTTCAAGAAGGGCAAAAAGGAGAACTAAATGCTAGTTGCATCACCTCAGTCTGTGAGAAGTTGGTGGAGCAGCTAATCCTGGATACCATTTCTAGGCATGTGAAAAACAAGAAGGTGACTTGGAGTAATCAGCATGCATTCAGCAAGGGAAGAAATGTGTGATCAACCTCATTTCCTTTTGCAAAGAAATGATTGGTTTGCTAGGTGAGGGGAATGCAGTGACTATGGTCTGCCTTTTCTTCAGTAAGGCTTTGGACATTCTCCTGTTGAGAATTTTTTATTGTTCCCATGAGGTGGGTTAAACACACATTTGTGCTGAAATACATTTAAAAAACAATAAAAACCAAAAATGCATTGGACCATCTTAAAACCGTAAGTGATTCTACAGGGATTCTGCAAAGGTGCTTCTTGAAGCAATTCCTTACATACACTTGCACCGGCACCACCTCAGCCCAGCCTTGTGTCCATCCCCCAGCACCAGCTCTGCTGCCCAAAGGCAGATTCTGAGCCAGGCATTCCAGCATGGCTACAAGACAAAGCTGTAGCTATTTCTTGTCACCAAGGGAAACTATACTCCTTTACAAGGGATTGTTCTGCCTCTCATTCTTGCTTCCAGCCAGCTTTACTCCTTCTGCAGTTGGACCTCCTTACTCTCTATGCCAGATTGTTCCTGGGTCACAAAGTACCACTGATGAGCAGTTACAATTCAGATTTCTCCTGTGCTCCTGTAAGATTCTCATAGAGAAGCTACTGAAGTGTGGGCTGTCTGAGCAGAAAGTGAGATGGATTGAAAACATTGAACAGACAAGCTGAGTGTGGTGATCAGCAGCACAAAGTCTGGCTGGAACCCAGAAGGTAGCAGTGTACTCCAGGGGTCCAGTCCTGTTCAACATCTTCATTAATGATCTGGGTGATGGGGCAGAGGGTACCCTCAGCAAGGTTGCTGATAACACATAAAAGGGAAGGTTGGCCAGCACACCAGAGGGTTGTGCTGCCATCCAGAGGAACCTTGAGAGTCTGGAGAAAATTCCTGCACCTCGGGATGAACAAGTCCATGCAACAGTACCAGCTGAGGGCTAAACAGCTGGAAAACAGATTGACAGGAAAGAGCCTGAGATTCCTGGTGGACAGCAAGTTGAACATGAGCCAAGAATGGCTCTTGTGGCAAAGGAGGCTGATGATACTGTGGGGTGGATAAGGAGTATTGCCAGCAGGTTAAGGGGGATGATCCATCCTCTCCATTCAGCACTGGTGAGGCCTCACCTGGAGTAAGGTGCCCAGTTTTAGGCTTCCCAGTACAAGAGAGACCTGAATATACTGGAAAGAGTCCGGTGGACAGCCATGAAAATTATGCAGGCAGTAGAGCACTTCTCCTATGAGGAAAGGGTAAGAACTGAGTCTGAGAGGGATCTTCTCTAAGCATGTCAATGCCTGAAGGGAAGGTGTAAAGAAGAGGGAATCAAGCTCTTCTCCATGGTGTCCAGTGATGGGACCAGAGGCAGTGGTGGAAACTGAAACACAGGAGGTTCTTTCCAAACATCAGGAAACACAGTGAAGGTGACTGAACACTGGTGCAGAGTGCCCAGGGAGGTAAAAGAGTCTCCATCCTTGGAGATACTCAAAAGCCATGAGGAAACAGTCCTGGGCAATGGGCTCTAAGTAACCCTGCTTGAGCAGTATCCCTTCCAATCTCAGCCATTCTGTGATTCTGTATATAATACATATTAATCAGGTGAAAAGAGATACAATTTGATAGAAAATTTATATGGAAATCATTGCTATTAGAATTCTAGTTTTAGTGACAATCTTATTTATATAAATAAGTAACAGCATTAATTGGATTAAACAGAATTAATAACAGTAATTCATGGAAGTTTGGTGAACTGCTTGTAAGCATTACTGGGTGCTCCACTGGGGATCATATTTGCTGCCAATAATGGGATGTAAATATAATTTTTTTGAGAAATGGTCTCATTTTCCCCAGTGTGAGAAGAAGTTAGCTAGCAAATATGAAGATACAGCACTGCAGGTCTTGTAAATGCATTTTTTGTACTTGAATAAGTAGAACTTGTAATTTCTTTTAACTAGGGACAGAAAGCAAATATCATGGACATGGAGAGGACCTGAAGACAAGGAGCACCGAGCTAGGATCTGCTGTCACACGATCCTCTTTGACTACTGTTCTTCCAGTAAGTGTTTTTGTTCTAACACAGGTGGTGACTCAACTACCTTTTGTCTGCTAAATGTTCTCCTATACAGATTTTTCTTTAAGTCTTCACTGACAAAAGCTTGTCTAATACTGAAGCATGCTGAATTCCTTCAGTCTCTGTTAATTGCAAGGAAAAAGGAACAGTGAACCATCCAAAGTGTCTACAGTAAAGCGTCACAGACTTTCTGTGCTCACAATGTGTGTTACTGAGATTTTGGGTTCTTTGATGTAATTTTTTTTAACATCCACTGGCTAATACCCTTTCTTTGCCGTGATGAAAATTAATGTTGTTTAAGAATATTCAAATAAGGTCATACTGCATCAGGGAAGGCATATGCAAAATAAGAGATCCAGCTGTTGACATGGAAACCATGTTGATAAGAGGCTGACACAGATGAGTTGGGAGCTACATGGTGAATCCCAATTAGCTTTTGGAGATATCAGAAGGGTACTGACCAACAACTACAGGTATTCAGACATTGTCACTGTCTCCTGGTCTCTAAGAGGTACAGGTAGAGACAAGAGTGGATGGAAAACATCCATTCAGAGTCTGGGTATGGTCTTTGGTAAGACCAAATGGTAGGAAGCAGAGGTGGAAGTTGGCCAGCGTTTTTGGTTTTTAATCCAAGAGTAGGATTGATTAATTGCAATTCCAATTATTGTAGCGTACTGGGAAGTGATGTAATTGATCTTTTTTTCTCTCCAGTAAAAACTGTAAGGTACAGAGACACTTCAGACATTTCTAAACCCCAGACACTCATGTTAGTGGGAGCTGTGTGTAGAGGGAAATTATCAGTATGGTTACTTATTTACCCAAATCTTTAGTTTTCCATATAGCTTCTGAAAATTTTCTGTTGACTTAAAAATATTAGTCACCATAGCTATTTTCAGTCTTGTTCCCTCTAATAGGAAGATTTTGAAAAATCCTTTTGTTACATAAATCTCCCTCTTTATAATTGTGCTGCTACCTTTGTATGATCTGTATGTTAATCACTGACTGTGTATTTATTCCTGTGGTAACTGATTTTATAATGATTTGGTTTATTTATTTCCTTTAGGGTAATAACTTGATACTATATATTAAAATGCTGGCAGTATAGAGATCTATCCAAAAATCTGGAATATGGCCATAAAGAAGTTTGGAACCTGGATTCACAAAGCTGAGATTTGAATTAGAGCTGTTATAGTGCTAAATTTTTATTGTGACTTTTGCATGGACCCATTTGGTTCTGAGATCCTGGAGTTTCAGATATGTAGTTTTCATAGCAGCTTTGTACTGAGAAATAATTCTGGCCTAGCAAGTTAATTATTATTGTTCTTTTCCCTGTGCCTTCCGTACATGTAAGTTTTTCATGTTCCTGCTTGAAGTAGTTTATTAAATCAGCTTAAAGATCAACAATATAAAATACAAACCTTAAGTGAGGAAAAATAATCTCTCTATAACCAACTTCTGTTTTGTAGTCCTCTGTTAAGAAAAGCATACTACTTTCCAGTGAAAGCAGAAAAGAACTAGCCAAGCAAGCCAAAGTAACCAAAGAGGAGAGAAGAGCTCAGATAGATGGAAGACACAGGTATTTGATATCAAGATTAGCAGATGGGATAGACTTGAGTGAGCAGCAAGTGGAGGAGATTATTATTTCTGATGAAAAGGTAAATATTAATTAAATTGTTATTACAATAAATATTTCCAAAATTTTCAGTGTTTTGAAACTATCTCACATTTAACTACGATTGTATTTTTTTTTTTTTAGTTTCAACTAATAGAACAATTTTTTGCTCCTAGTGGACTTAAAAAGTTGCTCTTCTTTTACCAAGATATATTGCAGGTATGTTTCTGTTATTGTTTCTGCAAAAGCAAATTTGCTTTTTTAAAGAAACAAATTGCAAGACTGTTGCAAAATTCAAAAAACCTTAGTGGTTTGGTTTTTTTTTTTTGCTATTTATGCTAGTGTGGAAAGAATTTGGACTTCACTGTTTAAGTACTTCCATCTTGGCTTACATGGAAATTGGAGGATGCCTTGGGGCATAGTTTGATATTGTTCTTGTTTTCACAAAAGTAAATTTAAAAATGGCCAAGTAGCGTAAAAAATTCAGATTTCAGAAGTGATAGAGATAATTGAGTCAAAGTGTTGAGGGTATTCCAAGTTTGAAATACTAGATTAGCGAGCATAAGTGTTATAGGAATGGGGGAGCTGTCTGTGTAAGGATCAATTTATTTTGTTTTGGTTGAACTCCACCAGCTCCACTATGGACAAAGCACTCATTCAAGAGAATGAAAAAGGATGCAATTTCTTTCTAAATTATGGTGGCATCATGTTCAGGTCTTTCCCATTCTGCAGAAAATAAGCTTGGAAAACTGTGACTAGAAATAAGGCAGTTGTGGTCCCCAAGTTTTATTTTTCTCCCTTAAGTTTTGAGAAGGAGAAGCCTCTACATAAAGAGCAAAATAATTTGTTCAACTTCCACTGAGTGTGTGATATCAGAAGGTGCCAAGTGACCTTGACATTGTCTAACACAACTGTTGTGGGCTTCCAGAACTGCATCAGTCCTTTCAAATTAAGCCAGTGAGGAGCCATGGCAGAGAGAGCTAACTCACCCTGTGGTGGTATTTTGGGCTTGTTGAGGAGAAAAACTGATTGATAATTCTTGATCCTCAGTAAAATGCAGAATGAATTTCAGGATCATTATAACCTAGATAAATTAAAAGAACTTTTCGGTGTTACTGGAATTGCTTAGAGATTTTGCAAAGCACAGAATGAGCTCTGCTGTCAAAACAGTTTAATCAGGTTTTCGTTGCACTGGGAGTAGGCATGCACATTTCTGGGATAAATGTCTTGTTCTCTGGCTTAAATCAAGATGAAACAAAAAATCTTGACATTGTTTTCCTTAACTGACAAATCAGAAATAAATGCCCGGCTTGGGTTAAACGAAATGTTTCATTGCTGCATTTAATTTTGTTTTATTTTGACCCTTTTAACCATTAAAACATTAATTTATGAGAGTTCTGTTTCAGAAGCAATATAGCATAAAAATGTTTCTGATGGAAAGTATGAATGCCACCTCTAGTATCTTCTACCACATTCTGATGAGTGAAGAGATCTCATTAATTTGACGGTTCTGGGAACAATTTGATTTCAAGCACATTGGACAATTGTAGTTTACTCAAGGGCAGTATTAGATGTGCTTGCCCTGTTGTTCTTGGAGACACAATACTATTGTATTGTATTGTTTTGTATTGTGTTGTATTGTGAGCAGGGCAGACTATTTGCCTGACTAGGAGGCATGCCCTTACCAAGATGTATCAAAGGTCCTTTCTTTGCTGCTTCTTATCTCTTCATCTCTCTTTTTCACCATCTTAGGTGCATGATGTTCACTTGAAACCATGTGTAGAGCTCATCAGATGCTGATTTGGGGTGGAAGTGAAGAGACAACCCTGTGTATCACACATCACATGTTTAGTCTAGCAGGAGCTGAACATTTGACTTTCTAGGAAGAGGGCTCTCCTCAACCTTTAGGAGAAATATACCTGCAAACTTCTCCCACATTATTTTCTGTCACATTCTTCCAAGTTTCAACAGATTATTTTCCAAAATACATGACACATAACTAGAGGGAAGCAGGTCTTTATTAGATTTAAGCTTTTTTGTTGCTTCAAAGAGAAGACGTCAAAGATACATCTCAGTGCAGAGGGACCAGTGGCAGCAAGGCTTCCCTGGAAGTTTTTCTGTGATGTCTGGTTAAAGAAATGCGCAGATAGCTAAATTTCTTTGCATTGTTGGCAGGATCTAGCTGATGGCATTACTTGTGAGTCCCATTCACAGTTACATTATCACTTTGCAGACCAAGCGTATGATTATTTCTGTGAGACGTTCAGTTTGTTTTCGCAGAGGAAGTTCCACAAGGAATCACTTCAGATTTAATTTCATTATCTTTTCTGAGACATTTTCCTCTTCTTGTTTGGGTGGGGGTTTTTAATATCCATCTATATCTATATCTATATCTACATATCTATATCTATATCTATATCTATTTTTTTACTTTTTTTTTCCTGAAGGAATGGGGCTGTGAAACTGTTTACTAGGATTCAGGAAAAGCTTATTCTCCAGAGAATTCAAACCTCATAATTTCTATCTGGGAATTACAAGCTGAATCAGCATGGACTTAGTTACAATTCACACATTCAAATGGATGAAGTATTTGTGTGATATAGTTTTTATTTTATTAACCTCTTATTTATAATTTAATTGCTAGCAAAAGTCGAATGCATCATTGAGGCCAGATGGGTCAACAAACAATTTGCCTCAGAAGAAGTTATTTATTACCATGGGTTCCACTGAGGTATGAAAAAATTAATTAGATGACATTTAAAAAGTAAAATATTGAAAAGGCATAGCAGTTCTGCAGTGTTATACATTTTTTTTGTAATTCTTGGATACATATTTAAGTACTTAGTCTCTGTTCTAATAATGCAGGGTCTCCCAGCATTTTTTTCAGTAGATTTCAGGGCAAATAAATCCTTGCTAAAAAATTGCACATCCTAACATTTTTTTAATGACTGCATGTTAAGTATTTTCCAGGACTTGCGCACTTCTAATTTAAAAGTGCAGTTCTTCAGTGGTATTCTATGCCTTTCATATAATAATACTGCACATTACTCAAAAAATACCTTTCTTACCTAATTAATCCTTTCTTCCATTCAAATTCTTATAATAAACTCCTTCCTCTAATATTCTAAGCATTAGTCAACAGCATATTCAAAGTCATTAAGATTTTTGTTTATTTTTGGTTTTTTTTTATCTCTTTTGGGAAAAATTGGCTCTTCATATACAATAGTCTTTGAATAAGGTCTGGTGATGCTCTGGTTTTCATTTTTATTGTTATTGTTGTTGTTTCTTGTCAGCTCCAAAGAGCTTATGTTAACATTGTAATGCCAGAAAGGACATAGCAGAAGAATTCTTTCTTGCTTTCAGGAGAAAAGTGAGGTTCATAACTCTGCCACTTAGGACAACTAGAATGGCTTTTCAAATTTGTTGCAGTTGAGTTACTATTAAGTTTGTTACTAGGTTTAACAGATAAATAGATAAAATAAGCATCACTCAGTAACAGGAAATAGCCTCGCTTACAAGCTCTCCCTGAACTGCATTTTCTTAGTAGAGGTGCAACTCTGGACCAGTCTGTCCAAAAAGGCATTTTTGACATTCTTGTGTCAGACAGGGAAAAAAACCAGTATTCAATTTGAGAAGGACAGATTCTCAAATATCCTGCAAACAATTTCACTATTTTTTTGAGTAATTTATTTTTTACAGTTTTGTTTTCGGCACATTTTTAGGGTAGGTAAATTTTTTAGCAAGTTACTTTTACTGTATACATGTATTCTTTTTAACTGTATGCATTTTGTCCTATTTACAGGACTTTACAGGAACATGTGCCTTTTTCCTAAGAACATCAGATGAAGTTATAACTGCATCAAATGTCTCTCAGGTCAGAGAAAAATCATGCCGTATTCACACGTTCATATTTTTCTCAGACCTTTATTCATACAACTGGAGTCAGAAAAAATAGGGAATGCTTTCATGAAAATGTCTAGTTGTGTGATTAACAGAAATTCTTTTTCATAAGAGTAAGTATTTGTGATAAAGTAAAATTTTAATGCTTTATAAATTAGCTACTGCAGTATTATTGAACCCCAAGATTTTAATAATAAAAATGATTGTTAATTATACGTTTTAATGACAGTAGGGAATAGAGATCTAAACCAGGAAATTTTGTTTTTAGCAATGAGCCTAAATTTTTGAAATTCTGCACTTAAACTGTATATTTTAGACTTTTAAAGTACAGATAATTCTTGAAACTAACATAAAGTTTTTCCAGGCTTTCGTAGTTCGTTGTATATAAGAAAAAGTACTGTGACAGCCTTTTCTGACTTTCAGAGATACACATCTCTGAAATACATGAGTATGGACTGTGAATGTGCCTGCCACATATCTAACTTTCACTGAAATTGTGTAATGCTGCAGAAGTCGACGTGCATTGTGCTAATTTTTGTTTCTTCCCAAAGGAGGTGAATTTTGGCATGTTTGATTGCACTAATGGAAATATCCTTCAGGGCCTGGAATTCTTCTTGTCCCAGGTCATGATACCGGCACTTAAATCCCAACAGGTAATCAAACAATCCATCTTTTTTACTCAAGAACGAGTGGAAGTAAGGCATGTTGCTGCTGCAGTTCTTTTTGTGCATCTGTTGGACCTAGAACAGAGAATATAAGAAGAGAAAAGTCTAATTTAGGCCTTTATGAGAGTCATGAAATTTTTATGTATACAAATGTTTGAAATTCATGTAGCTACTGTTTATTTTCAAGCAATAGTGCCAGCTTTAATTATTATGACAAAGGAGAATGTAACACAGCAATCACAGCAAGGTAAAGCTGTGATGACTTTATGAAAACTAGATTAAACCTGTATTGAAAGAAGTGTCTTTTGGCAGCACAAGGGATCAGTCCATGATTTTATTCTGGAGCATGGACAGCAAGAACAGTGTTATATCCAGACTATCCAGCTTCTTTGAGTTTTCTTTGAGTTGTTCTTATTCTGTGACCCTCGTAAAGCATCACAGTTTGTTCAGTTGCCTCTGGAAGCACACGTTCACAGGTGGCAAATACAAAGAAGCTGACTGTCTGCTGAGAATGATGGTGTTGTGTGCTGTTACCATACACTGTCATTTTTCTCTCCCCAGGAGCAGAAAGGGAGATTAGAGTCTATCTTCTCTGTTCAGAAGGAGAAAAATAAAACTAAACAAAATACAGTCTAGTGTGAAATCACTGACAACTGACTTTAGAATCAAGTCAGAGTGAAGTCAGATTTTTATTTCTTAGAGCCTCTTTCTTCTTTGTCTCTTCTTGTCTAACAGAATAGTTAAATCAATTCACACTTTAAAGTAGCGATGAGTGTATTTTAAAGGGCATGTTGATAAATCTAATAAATCTTTATATACTGCCATGAATAAGGAATATTTTTCTAATGAAAAATACCTTTTGTGGTCAAAAAACAAAAGGAAGTGTGACCCTCACTTTTTTGGTTTTTGCATAAATCATAAAATAATCAGAACTGGGGAGCTGTGAAAGAAGGCTTGAAGAACAGCCAGATACAAGAGTTTCTGTATTCAGTGGATAAATTTGTGAGTACTTTGTCATCATCTAGACAGAATATAGAAGATAAAATTCAGCTCACAAAAGTGGATATTGATATTTATGTCAGAAACTTACAGAACCCATCTGACTACATAACTGCAGGTGAGTAATTCCTACACCAAAGCAAACACAATGATGCTGTTTATAAAATAAATGTTATCTCATTAGTAAAAATTTACTTTGAAGAATTAATTCATCTTCCCTGAGCTATATACATTTTTCTACTTACTCTTGCCAGGTTTGTGATTGTTTAATTATAAGACCATCAATCATTTGCCCATACTTTACTTCATAGATCTTAAAGAATTAGGTAGTTGCTTGATGTATCATGCAAGCAGTTGTCTGAATCCTTCCTAGTTTATTGGCCAAATAGTTGCTGAGTGAATCCATATACTAGTGTGTGTACTATTCACTTTGTTTGATACTGGGAAAATCCTATCCAATGTTGTCTGACTCGGAATATAAACACCAAAATTTATAAAAAATTATTTATTTACATACATGTTTTTGTAAGAAAAAGAGTTGTTACGCTCTTTCAAAAATAGCTTTCTACCTTTTCTTATGAGCTCACTGTATTTCTAACTGTTTCCATTGTAAAGGATATGCAGTAGTAACAGAGTAGGTAGACACAAGTGTTATATGTGTGTGTTTTGTTCTTACAGTCTTAATCTTTTCCTGCTGGTCAGTGATTCAAATATACAGAGTTTACTTAGATGTTTGGCAAGAACACTTCACTTCTGTGGTTTAAATTTCTGTATGTATTTCTTGGTGCTTACAAAACTGTCTAATTCTATGGCTTTGAAGGTGCTAACACAGAGCTCACTGAGAAACTTGAAGAAGTGATCAGGATTTGGACCAAACAGATTAGACAAGTTTTAGTGGAGAGTGAACAAGTTAGAAGAGAAGCTGATGATGTTGGTCCATCTGCAGAGCTGGAACACTGGAAGTCAAGAATGTCGTCATTTAACAGGTGGAATGCCTGCATTATTTCTCACAGAGTCTTAGAAAAAGATTTTTTTAAAAATAAGTGTAAACTTTTATTCCAGAGTGAGGGTATTAAATATGTTTATTTCTTCAAAGCCTTTTAGATGAGATCAAGAGTTCAAGAGTAAAGAAAATTATAAGCATTCTTCAGGCAGCAAGATCAAAGACATTGAAACAGTGGAAGGAACTGGTATTTACTACTTTCTAATTAGAATTTTGTATTATCACAGTAATGTATTTGTAATATACACAGAACTGAATACAATGCTAAAAATAACTTTGAGTGTTTATGCTGGTTTTACACTGTGGTTTATTGTCCATTTTTTTGGAACACATAGCATCAATGATTCTGATATTAAATAGATAATTTGAAAAGAAGTCAGTGCTTTTGTAATGTGTCTTTTATTAATATTATAGGTGGAAAGGTTGTGTGAAAGTAAGGCAGTGTGGCAATACGTTTTTCTGTCTCTGACAAGCTGAACCCTGTGCAAGCCAACTGTAGAAGTCTGAAAGTCCATCATAATTCTTTTAGAACTCTTGAGGGAGGACTTCTAGTGGCATAACTGCTACTTCATCTAAGTGGATATCTGTGATGTAAACTTATCAGGCAGAATTGTGAGCAAGCCAGAAAAAAAAGCTGTAGATCATATACAGTAAATGAGACCCCCATCTATCCCACCCCCAGAATGTAGATCTTCTATTGCTTAAGAAAGTATTCTACTGTTTTAATAATAGACCAGGAAGGTTTTTGTATTTGTGACTACCATATTTGCAGACTTTTATGATAAATGGAATTTGGATAAAAGTGTCTGGACAGAGACAGTACAAGCCAAGGATGATGAACTAGATTTCTTTCTTCCTATCAACTAGCCCCCTAAGCGGTGGATAGATCCATCTGACATGAACATGAGGCTATATGGGCATTAGTTGTGAATTCATTATCCACAACAAGGGTGTGGAAAGCACCCTGGTAACATTTCAGGGATCTTGTCTAAGTTCTGTAGAATGGGTCCTGTGCTGAAACCATTCTAAAATCTAAGTTGGATCCGTGAGGAGGAAAAAGCTTTGGAGGTCTAAGTAAGGACTTCCTTTAAAACACATCCAAAATGTTGCTGACCTTGGAAGATCTTACCAATTTTGGCATGTAAAAGCCATTATCTCTTATGTGAAAAATAAATAGCATATTTGAAAGCACTTCTGTGGAAAGTGTTTGCAAGATTTAATCATAGCCTTGTGTGCTGTAAAAGAGAAAGAACATTGTCAGATAATTTTCACAGTAATAATTCTATTTCTTTTCTTCTCATCCCTTCAGGATGGTAGTATAACAATTGCTGCAAATGAAGCTAAAGACAACGTGAGATATTTATATACGCTGGATAAATTTTTTGGTCCACTTGCAAATGCTTCACCTGTATGTACTGTAAAGCTACTTAATTCAGAAAAGAAAGGAAGGGCATTTGTTCCTGTAAAAAAGCTATTTTTCCTTTTAATATTTAACTCTTTCACTTACTTATTAGTGGACAGTTTAACTCCTTAGGCATTAGTTAATTGAGCTCACTGATTTTGAATTAACCAGAGATAATAATGGCTTTTTTTTAAAAGTAGTTATCATTCCAGAAGATAATTGAAGGGTATGAAAAAACCAAGCATCAGATTGTGTTTTTCTTTATCCAATAATAAGCTGAATTGCCTTTGTCAGCTTGGGTCTCACATATGGTAGCTCTTCTGTCTGCATGCTTTAGTTAGGAATTGTCATTGTTTTATTGCAAAAGTCATAAAATTATCTTAAACCTGAATTGTGATGAAATTTGTCAGCTTCGACTTACTTGACACGTTAAAACTGTTTCTCTTGTAGGTAGCACTGTCATCCTGGTTGATAAAACTTATTTTCATAACCATTTGGGTCTCAGAGTTAATTTTTTTAAGTGAGAACATGAATTTTAACTATACAGACACAAGACAAAATGGTCTAAGCTTGCATCGTGCAAAACATTTACATATAATCCAGCTGGGAACAATTTTTCTAAATAATATTGTCAAAGCTTGACCTCTTTTGAATCCATTCTGCTATTTTACACTGTACTTCTTTTGCAAATATTCACTATTCTGCCATATTGGCTTGGCTTTTAGATACCATACTTTTTTTATCCTTTTCTAGACTAGTCTCTTGTTCTGGGTTCTCAGTGTATCTGGCTTGCATGCATTTCTCTGAAATATTTCTGTGGGACAGAAAACGCTATAGTTCACTGTCCAGTAAAAGTGAGATTATTGTTGCCTTGCCTCCCCCTTCTGAATGTCTCTTCTGTACAGATCTAGGCAAAATGAGCAAAGGCCAACTTTATTGTTGTCCTTCTTACAGAAATCCAACTCTTTTCCATCAGTGTATGACCTCTTTGCCTCAGGTAGCATGCTCCTCTGCAAAGGAGATTACAGCACCTCCTTATACTGGAGGCTATGGCCAAGCAGAGTAGAGCATCTGGTTCTCCTGTGGAAAATCCCAATCTGTGAAACACCTATTCATTTATTCATTGCCCTTTTCCCATGCTTTTTGTCTTGGTCAAGGTGTGATAGGTCCCCGCAAATGAATTGGATGTTCCATTTCATAATGACAAAAACGTCCACTGATAAACATATTCCCAGAGCTGTCACATTTCTCATTGTGTTAAATTTCGGGAAATTCAGATTTCTGTCTTTCCCATTTTTTTGCTGTTATAGGTAACAGTGATGGAACACATTCCCAGTTTAATGAACACTGTCTTTATGATCTACTGTACGTCACCGTACTACAACACGTCAGAGCACATGACATCCCTGTTTCTTAAAATCACCAATCAAATGATTAACACATGCAAGACCTATCTATGTGAAGGTGTTTCGAAAATCTGGGACCTGGACAGGTGATAGAATTTTAATAATTTCATCTTCTGTTGTTGACATTAGAAGTAAAATTACAGATTAATCATCAAGTTTATTGTAAGTAAATTTAAGTAGCCCTTTGTTCTCCTACTTATCACTGATTCCTATGTTAATTTTAAACTGGTAACTACTAATTCTGTGTAGAATTAAGTACTCTGCAAAAACAAATTTACTATGTGTTTTGAAAAAACCTGTTATCAGAAACTATGTAATATATACTAGTACACAACACTTGATATATTGTCCACATGGATTTTTTTTTCTATCAAAACACACTTAAGAAATTGGAACAGGGATATGAAATACTTCATAAAAAAGGTCCAAGGACAGAGAGGCAAATTTCCATCCAAGATTTATATTTTGCTGTTACCGGACATGAAAGTGAGTTTGACGAAGGGAACAAAGTATATCAGGACCAAAACCACAACTCAGTTGCATTTTGGGGCATTTCAGGGAAGAGATGAGTTAGCTGCTCTACAGCTACTTGTCCAAGTGCTACACTCAGCATAAATGGAAGCACAGAAGTGTTTGTATGAAACTTATTAATTGAGTGGTGAATGCTGATGTCACTGGCAGAGCAAGCGTATCTGAAGGATGACAAGTGAAGGTAACATAGGAAGAACACACACTGTAAGAGCAGGTCAATTATTTTCATGCAAAAAAAAAAGGAAAAACCACAGAGGGAAGTTAAGATGAACATGAGATCTAAAGTTGTCAACTAGAAAATTAATAATTGGAATAGTCTTGGACTAGTCTAACTGGAGAAAGATTAAGGGTATTGACATGAAAAGGAAAAGGTGTTACAAGCTTCATCAAAGCAGATAGTCAGGATGTCTCTGCTTAAATTCCAACCAGTTCAAAGTGACACTGAGGTAACAGGCTAGGAGACATAAAAGTAAATCTAACAAATTTGATTCCTCCTGTATTTTGGTGTAGATAAAGGGAATTTTTCAGAAATCCCCTGTAGTCAATCAAGTACTGGTTATGTTTATTCTAAAGAATTAATGTAAATAAAATAGAATGCAAGAGTTTTTTGGTTTTTTCTAGCTGAATTCCTGGTGTATCTTACTAAAGAAACCAGACTCTCCTAATCCTTATTTTAGTGTGGAAAAATGCTTCTCCAGTCTTGTCTGCTTAGGAAAAAAAAAAACAACCCGAAGAAACAAACAAAGGAAAACCTAGCAGCAATATTCAGTACAGAAGATAAGAAATGGCCAAACTGCAAACATTCAGTAACCAGCATTAACCTGGTATACATCCTCTGTGGACTATGCCATACAAGTTTTGAATTGATGGCAACAAAACCCAAGATAAAAATATCCAATCTAGATAACAGGTTCAAGTAAAAAACTTTTGACTCAAAACCATCATATTTTGAGTGTTTTTCACATAGTGTATAATTTTGTATTCTTATTTTGCAAAGTTGCATATTTGACTAAAACTTTTTATTTCTATTCTTTTGAAGACCTTAGGATGATTCTCTGTCTTCTGTATTTTCTGTCTCAGGCAAGAATTGCTAAAGAGGATACAACAATGCATTTTTCTCAAAGAAAAGTATAAAACATCTTTCCAGAAAATTAGGGAGGAGCTAAAGGAAAATCCAAGTAACAGGCAGTTTGAGATCAGGTAAATAATTCACTTCCTATCTGCTGGCTAACAGAAAAAATAAATATGCAATTAAAATGAAGTACTTTTTTTATAATCAGAAGATGACCTTGCAAAGTGTGTTTTTATTTTTATTCAGGAATAAACCAGATTTTTGCAAGTCCCTTGTTGACTCAGCACATGTCCAGTGGAACTTCAGGGGAATTTATGCATTTATTAATTGAATACAACTATATATGTATGATATGAAATCCTAAAAAATTTGAATCATTAATATAACTGAAAACACTCTTAGGGAATTCAGTCACCTTTGAGCTGGGTTCTCTATCACAATTCCTTAAATCATGGGACATTTGGCACTTAAATCATGGGACATTTCTTGGTATTGTGCATTCACATTTTCTTCTACAAATATCTTATTTGAATGAGTTACTCCTGTGAAATGTGGTAAAGGCTTTTAATTGACATATGTAAGGGTTAAGCATTTTCTGGTTTATATAAGTGAGTTTAAAAGTTTTTTTGTTGATATGTAATCATTACAGTATGATTTTTTTAATGTGAAACTTGATAGCAGCTCTGGTAGAATATGTTTTGGTTAAATAAAAATCTGTTACAAAGAGATTTTCATAGAAATCCCTCTTTTTTCATTATTAGTGAAAACTACATATTTGGAAAATTTGAGACCTTCTGTAAACGTTTGGAGAAAATTTCAGATATGAGCAATACTATGGAAAGCCTTTTAGAGCTCCAGCATATGAAAATAGAAGGCCTTGACAAGATCACTACTCAATACCAGAGCATTGCCACAAATACAAAATCCAAACAGTATGATGTTCTGGACCTTAGGAAAAAAGAGGTACTTACATTCAGCACTTGTATAGCAATCACTCTGTTAATTCCATGTTTTTCACTGCAATTATGCAAAGAATGTTGAATATTATAAAAATGCATATATTATTTTGTAGTAGCAATGATACCAATACCTTCATATCTTTTAATATGATTTGAAAGTGTTAGGGTGTATTTGGTTTTTACTTCACAAGTTTTTGTTAGCTTTTTGTAAACTAGGTTTTGGGTGATAGGTAATACTACAACCTAATTTTCCTAAGCCTAATTGTTTTGAGATGCATATATTTTGAGCTGCAGAGTTAAAACTAATTTAGGTATGTTAACACACCAAATAGAGTTTGTCTAATTATAGGTGTTACTCAGTATTATTAAAACTAATAATTATGGCAGTATTTTAGCAAAGTTAGTAAAGGCACACAATTGCACATTTTAGAGGGAGAAGGGAATGATATCACTCCCAGTGCTGAACAGAATGATAAAAACTAAAGTGGCTTTTCAAATGCCCCAGTCTCATGTTTTAATCCTGTACGTGTTGGAAATGATCTGCTTTTCTTGAGCTATAGCCTGCTTGTTTTGTAGAGTTAGTGGTCTACAATAGAAGTTCTGGAAGTGTTGACCTGCTCTCCTGCCTTCCTGAACTAAAGCTTGCCACTGTCATTAACTTTTCTTTAAAGTTTATCCCAGGAGTGCTTTTGGCTTTCTTCTGACTTTGATGGCTGCTGTTTCTCTAATACTTCCTGCATGTTTCTCTAATATTTGCAGCTTGGCTCCTTTCTGAAAGAGGGTATTTACTGTTCACTGTAATTTGGAGGGGTTTAAAAATGGCATGACTTCTCTGCACCTAAATATTTGGAGCAATACCTATTGTGTACTGTCTTCCCAAGCTTGTGCAGTGCTCTCTTTGTGAGATGTTTATATTGAACTTCTTTTGTTAGGCACTCAGGATTTTGGACTCTTAAGAAAAAAATTGTTACAGATAAATATCCAAATTACTTGTAGGAGCTGCCAAATTTGCTAGCAACCTTCATTAGTCTGCAAGGTGCTCTAGAGAGCCTGCCAGTTTGCTTGCCCTTGGTGGGTTTCATATCTGGACAGTGAGCTGAGCAGGGCTCCTATGGCAGGGCTGTGAGTAGCTGGTGAGTGTGCTTTGTTCTCTCTGATGAGGTTATGAATTTTCCTCATCCTTTCCTTGTCTGTGCTCCTCTGTGCTCCTTTGTGTTCATGCCGATGAGGCTTGAACCATTTAACCTGGCACTGCTTACGTTTTGTTTGCTTTGCTTAGAGTGTAAATTGCCTTTGCTGCTGATGTTGTTCCCGTTTTTTTTAATGCAGTGCTGAACACATGCACTGGATAGATAAAACAGCTTTCCAAAAAGCTTCACAGAAAGGATTGTTTTTAACTAAATGAAAGCAGCATTATAGATGATTTTTTTTTTTTCTTTTGCTTTTATTCTAGTTTGAAAAAGACTACCTTGAATTTAAGAACCAAATTGCGGCATTTCATGAATCTATACAGGAATTTGTGGATTCCTGGTTTGAGAAATCCGTAACTGTAAGTAAGGTTTCAAATGCAAACCCCTGCTTCTGGTGCTCAGAAGGACTGAGTACCCATAAACTCCTTCATTACTGCCAGTGTTCTGTACTGTGCTGGTGGCTGCCTGAGATAATGTTTTAGGACATCAAACCTATCACAAATGTTCTAAAAGTTGCTTGCAGAAGTGCTGTAACAGAATGTTCACTCTTACTTGGTGCCAAGTGTGTGTTCCATCTTTTCACACCAATTTTATAGCTCTGTATTTTGAAGTTTATTTTCTTTCTTCACCCTGGTGTTTCCTGTTGCATTTCCAAGTTATTCCTCTCTTGCTGGTAGGAGTAATGAAATAATGTCTGCCATCTGTTTCCTTAATGTCAATATTGTTCATTGGCTCAGGCCCTGATCAGATATGAGATTTTATTGAAGTGTGAGTAAAGGTGTAGTTGTTCTACAGCAACTGTTGGCTGAAAAAGTGGAGTGAGGATTTGAGAGTCAGAAAAAACCCAAACTGTAGTGATAACAGTTCCTTGGTTTACACAGTGGTATGTCCTGTGTGGGACAAAATATAGAAATAAAATTCACAAACTTCTCTGGATGGATTTTTCTGTATTTCTTAGAAAATTACTTACAAATTTACATAGCATGTTCTAAATTAGAAAAATTCTTTATGGACAATAATTTTCTGAACTGTTTAATTTCTGAGGTAAATGCTCCATCTTCCTTTTTAGACTGAACAGATGCTGGGATTTCTGATGAAGCTTGAACAAATAGGAGAAAATAACATTGATCTAAATGAGAAGTATACCATTGTTCTTCAACAGTACAGCCAAGACTTAGAGTTTATTCAAAAACTCTATCAGAGGGAAAAAGAAAATCCACCTATACCACGTAATGTACCACCAGTAAGAATGAAGTAAATGAGAGAGAAAAAATACTTTATTTTTTGACTGTTTTTAAGTTAATGAAAATATAACCTTGTGTCTTCTGTGTTTTAGGTAGCAGGGAAGATTATGTGGGCTCAGCAGTTATTCAGAAAAATTGACCATCCAATGATGATCCTTAAAAAGAGAACCACACTTTTGAAGGTTGGAAATTAGGAGAGGAAGATTTATCCTAAGCTGTCAAGGATGTTATTAACAGACAGACAATTTACTTGTACACTTCTACACTCACTATTCCAGCAGCTTGTATCCAAGCTCATCCAGCAGTGGGATCATTTGTAATCCTTTCTCAGTGGTCCATTAGTGCCTTGTATATGTCAGAATATAGACTTTGTTCTATGAATAAGATTAGGAGGAAAAGTCAGGAAAAGAGTTTTGTTGCTTAGAACGGTTGAATACTACTTAATAATTGAATTCCTAAATATATTGCTGTGTTTCTGATTCTTACCTTGCCTCTAAAACAGCATAATTTAGAGATTTCTGTTTCTTTTGTTTTCCTGTGGTAGAGAGGCCTAGTGGAGGACCTCTCAACTGTGTTAGACTCATTGAATTGTTTAAGTGGTTCTTTTTCTATTTTTTCCCCCTAAATTGCAGACAATGGAAATGAAAAAAGTTATCAAGAGCTACAATAAAATGGCTGCAGTTCTTTTGGAATTTGAACTTATTTATTATAGGGCCTGGTACAGGTTTGCTGACCAGGCTAGGAATGCTCTGTGTGCTTCCTTACTTGTCAGGCACCCAGAAACCAAGGTAAATATGATTTTTTCTTTGTATTACTGTTCCATGATTTAGTATTACACGTGCTACTTTAATCATATCGTGGACAGACAAGAAAGTATTGAAGTAACCTTAACTTAAATAGGGTTAAAAATTAGCTACTTGAGTTGAAATAATTTTTCCTTTTTGTGAATATTTATGATACATCTCATAATGTTTCTTCTTCATAAGGCTTCTGTCTTATTCACTGTATAAAAGAGGCAGTATCCAGCAAATACATATCTACTACTGACTTATCTACATTCTTTAACTATTGCTTCCTTGTTTATTTTCTATGTTAACCAAAATTTTAGTCAAGGAAGGAAATTTTTGTTATGTCATGGTCTTTTCTGCAGCGATCAATATCATTGTGTTGAATATATTGCAATAGTTCATTAATTTGCTTTCCAAATTGATTGCTGAGGCAGAAAATGTCACCATTTTTACTTCACAGATTTTTTTTTCTTTGCTGTAGCACAGAGAAATTGTGGTTAAAATGTGGCATCTTTTGTGCTAATGATTCCATAATGGACAACCAGAACATAGTTTTCCAATTTATGTAGCATCTTAAAAACATTTAATGCCCCCAAAGGTGTAGAGATTAACCTTCACAATATTTCTCCCTAGTTACTGATGGAGAACCTGAAATGAATAGGAAAATTAACTTCCAGAGAATGTAGCTGCAGAATAGAAATAAATTTGGGAAATCATGGGAGCCTAGTGGTTAGGGTACAGTGAAGAAGTTACAAGAAATTGAAATGAGTGTAAGATATTGGTTGATTAATACTTTGGGAAACCCATATATTTCTAAAGGAGGTTGAAGAAGAAACATGGGTAAATATTTTAAAAATCCTCTCCAGTCATCTACATCTTTTTATATGATCCAGTTATATCAAACTAAATGTAAATACCAAACTAGTATCTTATTTTCTATTTCTTTTTTTTTCACTGCTACATGAAGGAATTATTTGTAAACTTAGACCAAATGGTCCTGGAGGTACTTTATGAGACAAAATACCTGAGAAAAATGCATTTTGAAGTTCCAGATGTTGTCCTTGGTTTGTGTGCAGATGAAGAACAGTTAAAAAGACATCAAAGGGAGTGAGTGAGCACTTTTTGGATTTCTTTCTTATCTGCAAATGGGAATCCTTACGTTTGGGTCTGTTGCATATATTGCTTTTGATTTAATTTCATTTTTCTCCTTGATGGAGTTTAATTGAATTTTAATTGCTTTCCCCTGTATTTCCATGTTAACATGCAGTTGTTCCTATTTACACACATATCTCATTGCTTGGGAATTCCTACATGTTTTTGTTTTGTTACTTCAACAGCTGCTCTCCAAGTGGAGCTCCTAGATACTGCTATTGTTATTGTCAGAGTGCATCTGTACACTTTAATATAGCAATTACACCCCAATATATTATACTTAGCATCACAAGTTTTTTTTTTTTCCCTGCTAGAAAAATAAGCTGGAATTTACCACTTGATTACTGCACAACCCAAACATGTGTAAAGGGAATATGTTGCCTAAGTTATAATTTAGTCTCTCATGTTGAATATCTAAATTCACTTTCTTTCTTTTTCGTGTAACAGTCCAAATCTCTGCTGCAAGAGTTCTTTCATTCTTGGGGATGCTGGTTGTTAATTCTAGAACTCTCTAAACAGGGATGTTCAGTCTTAAAAAAGCAATGCTTTGTGAGGAATGTTCTTCATTTCTTAATCAGAATTGGACAAGAAAGGATGATATTTAAAGAGTTTCATAAATACATCAACCCCTCCTCTCTTTTCTGTTGTTGAAATTTTCAATGTTTCAGGCTTACAATGCAACATTTTTCATTGATTTTCTGTGGAGTGTTTAAGGACAACTAACCATACATTTTTAATGTGCAAGGCAAACCTTCTGTGCTACAGACCTCCAAAAATCCACAGCCTCAAATTTTGCCATCTAACAGGGAAAAAAGTACAGACAATATTTGCATTAAAAAAAGAAAGCCAAACTTACCTTCTACTCTAAAAAAGCCCCTTTATACTGATTCCCAAAGCAAAGAAGAAATATTAAGGAGGTGTAGATTTTTGATTAACAACATTTCAAAAACAGTTCTGGGTATATTGTGAATGGGTTATCTCAGTATATGGTTTGTAACAATGATGTCTAAAGTAATGATTTTAATCTGGTGCAGAACACAGCTATTCCTGTCCTTGCAGCAGTTCTTGTAAGGAACCCATTATGTATCTGACCTTTGAACTATATTTGCTTTGAATTCTTGTTTATGCAGTTTCTTTGTGTAGCTCCATTTTTATGGAGTTATATTGGTAAGCCTTGTTTCAGAATTTGGACTCTTTTTCTTTGGGATTCAGGGTTCTAAGTGGTTTGTATGTAGCTTTTACTGTAAGTGGTGTAATTTCATGCCATGTCTTGTGAGATGGGAGGATGGAAACAAAAATGCCATGTTTTCAATTTCCTGTTTCTATCTTTTTATAATTGTAAATAATTTTTCTTGGGAGAAAAATTCTGTCAATTGATCATAGTCACTTTGCTGGAAGTATTTATTTCTTCAGTCTGGTTCTATTGGTAAGGACAAAGAGGCCTGTCTGGAATTAGGAAGAACTGGGAAGTGTTCTTTTAAGATGGGATCAGAACTTGCAAACCTTATTAACTGAAAGTGTGTCCAAAATTCTGTGTGTTTCAAATATCTGAATTAAGCACATTATAAGCATGATCATGTCTTTCAGACTCCAGAACCTCTTGACCAGTTACAAGGAACATCTAGATAGGATCCCTGTTGTGCTGAAACCGCTGGTGAAGCCATTGATAGGACAAATTGAGGATGCCCTCACCCCTGGCCTGATGCAGCTGTCGTGGACTTCTTTGAACATCAATAAATGTAGGTAATAGGAGAAGTGGTGAGCCATTCATTCTGTTAGGTGCCTGCATTTATTTTTGCTTCTCTGTGAAAAATGGGTTTGTGGACTGACCACTTTAGGTGGATAATTTTAGCCCAACTGCTACAAGAATGTGAGACAAGAGAATGGCTATGGGTGTTTTAATAACATCTTTTCTATAAAAAAATCTTCATAAGTTATGCCAAACATCCTAAAAGTGACATGTCTGAAATCAAGGTTGGAGATTTCTGCCCAAATACTAATTTTTTTCCAAGAAAACGTTTTTTATTAGGCATTGAGTTTTTCCACACAACTGGTAAGACGCAACCTTAACCCTATCAAATACAGCATAAAATTGATTAACTGCTGTAAAATGTCATTGAAATGGGCATATATAAAACCATTACCAAGACTTTCATGTTGCAGTTTCGTGAGAAACAGTAACTCGTGCTTGTAAATGAGTTTTTCCGTTGAGGTTGATTGAGGTTAGGCTTTCCTTTTTCTTCTTCAAAAGGAACAGCAGCAATATAAACAGGAACAGGTACGGTCTAAATCTGAAAGGGAAATGTGGCACAGGTTTGTGCAGTTGTTTGTTTATGACTCTGCCGTGTGGCACTGGTGCACTGGGTGCACCACTCTGACCAGTGCTTTAAGGCAGGGCTGATCACCTTTCAGCTTTACTTGACTTTTGCCTGACCAGAGCACAAGAACCGAAAGGCAAGGTGTGGGGGTTTTTTTTGTTTGTTTGTGTTTTTGTTTGTTTTTTGTTTTGTTTTGTTTTTGTTTGTTTTTTTGTTTTTGTTTTTGTTTTTGTTTTTAATTTCATAGCTCTAAAATGAATTTTTGTGTTTTATTTGAATTTTTTAGTGACACGTGATAAGGAAGGTCTTTACGATAATAATATTTATTTGTTCATTTAGATACTCTCTGCACTGTGTTTAGAATCTTAATAGGTGTAATTCAGGTTGTAATGGTCCTTTGTATCACCATTGGTTCTGGTGGAAGCTGCCCCTTTTCAACGATTTAGATATAATGCAGGTATCTGGGCTGTTTTCTGCTGCTGCAGCTGATATGCAGTGACGCCTAGAAGGGAATTCTTTTCTTGAGTTTGGGCACCGTGTCTTTTGGATGGATGATCAAAAAGCATGTCAGACATTGCCCATCTTCATCAAAGACATGCCCAGAATATTTGTTGGACACCTACAAATTAGCCACTGGCTTGGTGTACACAAAATAGCTCTTACCTGCCAGCAATGTGCTGAACTCAAGCCTAACATCATATGTGACTTTTTTCCATCTAAGGGAACTCCATCTAGAAATGTGGGGGTCCAGAGTTGCCTTCTAGACTAGAACTCAAGAGACATGGCAGCAAAATAGATCTAGGGCTATTGAATTTATATATTAAAAAAAAAAAATTGTAGGGAATTTGTTGGATTGCTTTTCTGTTTTAGGCAATAAAAAAGACAAGTTCCATCTTTAACTTCGTAGTAGCAGTAAATGACATTTCCCACTCAAAACATCAGCACTGGACAGCCCTGTCACACTGCTGTGCCTTAGATATCATAGTGATTTCTTTCTATATTCAGCAGAAATATACATATTTCAATACATATAAGTATATATTTATGTGTATAAAACTTTATGGTAATAGAAGTGACAAAGGGCATCAGGTGCTGTATTTCTTTCTGTTTTTCAATGGAGATATGAAAGGGGTTGAACTTTTCCAGTCTATTCAGAAACAGCAAAACCAGTCGACTTTAGTTTAATAAACACATTTATTAAAGCAATGTTTATCTGTTTCCAAAGTAAATTAGGTCATATGTGTGAAAGAAGAAATCAAAAGGCTGTAGTCTTGACTGGGTAAATTTTAGCCATTTAATTTCTCAGTTAATTATAATGGTAAAGTACTGCATTTTGTTGTGTATATGTGTAGGAGGACCAAAATAATTTTTGGGCACTTGTATCCTTTCTGTTTTCTGTTCTATTTTGTTGATCTTTTCCATTACAATGTTATTACCAAAAAGATGAGATACTTTGAAGAATATTGTTCTGTTTATTATGAAATGGATTAATCTAAAGATTGAAAGATGGACAGCAAGTCCATCATGTTTCAGGCCTTCATTTTGTATTTCATTGCCATTAAATATTCATTTTATTATAAAAGCTGGGGTGGTGGGAGAAAGGGGAGATGAGACTTAAGAGGTCTGCATTTTGCATTGATTTGTTTTCATTTTGTTATCCTTGTTTAGTTATTGAGAATGTTTACAGTACCCTGAGGGAGTTGGACTATGTAGTCAAAGCAGCCTCTGATACCCTGGAATGCAGAATTGAAAGAATTCTGAAGGACATGTCAAACACTGCTCTGATAGTTTTGCCAGAAGATGAACCCATAGATGTGACTTCCTTCTTGGAACAAATAGAAAAGCTTGCTATCTCTGCTGCTTCCAAACTGTCTCAGTAGGTTTCTTAACTGCACAGACTTGAGGGCGATTTTTGGGAGGGTTTATTGACTTGATATTTTTGTATGCACAGAGCCTTTGCTTTTAACATGTTACTGTAACAGAGTACTAGTCTAGAGCAAAGTGATAGTCTTACCGTGCAGGGAAGGAACTCCAAAGAATCTTGAACACAGCAGCTGTGAAATAGCATAGTATTTGGCATTTAGCATATATTTAGCATTTCTTACATTTTTTCTTATAGAGTTCTAATAAGTAGGAAGAAAAATGAAGATGGGTAGGACTTGAAATCTCATCCACATGTTAATTGCTTGTTTCTTAATGCTTCTTTTGTTTTTATTTTACTCATTCTGATTTCACAGATTATCTTACTGCCTCATCACAATAAACCTGTTTTATTAGCCATAGCTGGAAAAAACCCATTATAAAAAAAGGACTTCTTATGAAGTCCAGTTGAACCAGATATAATAAGATCTGATGAATGGGTTTCTTGTTAGTCAGCATGTTTTAAAGTATCTGCATGCTGAAGGAATATGAACAAACTGAAAAACATTGAAAGGGCACTTCTCTGCACATAAATGCAATGGGACAGGGGATGTGTGCCTGGGAAATAACAAAGGGCATTCCTTGTGTTTGATTCCCCATGGATGACTGTAAGGTTGTTTTTGTAGGCAGAGTCAACAAGTGGAATGCTCTGTGTATGAACTTATAGATGTTCTTAAGCACAGTCTGAAACCAGATGCTGGAAGAACTCTGGAGGTAAGATCTCTACAATGTAAAAAATGTAGCCTTTTACAACCTAGTCAGATACTTGATATTATATGCTGGATAATCTGATTATTTATCCAAGATTTCTGTTTCACTGTCCAGGATTCCTTCGCCTGTACACATCTTGACATGAAACAGAAAACACGCTGCCAAGAGTGTCTGTCCTGTAGCTGCTATAACCTGATGGGACGGCTTTGTCAGAAGAATACTGACTCTTTGATCAGATGTGAGTCTGGTTGTTTCCAGAAATGTTTAATTTTTTAAAGAAAACTTTGAGATTTCCCCCCTCCCCCAAGCTTATTGTGGTTAAAAAAAAAAGAAAAAAATCTCACTTGAGTATTACATTTATTTAGGCACGAAGATTTCTTTAGAGACATTAAGACATCGACTGCATGTTATTGACTCCCGGTATCAGACAACTAAGTTTGTAGAGGCACACAGGGTTCCTTTGCTCAGAGCTGAAATTCAGCTGGCCATTCCAAATATTGTCTTGAGACCAAGTCTTGAAGATATTCAGGTAACAAAATAATTGCACATCTCAGTCATTTATGATAAAACGTTTATAAATGCATTGTTAATGTATTGTATTGTATTTAATCTGATACAAGAGCTGAAAGGAAGGGGAAGAAAAGGTGAAAAGTCACTTGAGTTCATGATGACACTGGGTGCTCAGGGCATGAAACCATGGATCAGGTTTGTTATACAGGCTTTTAGAAGGAACTGTTTTTCTCAAAGCTCGGTAACTCAGTAATTCACAAACCTCTACTTAGAGGCAAACATTTCAAAATGAGTGAAAAAAGTAAAAATTAATGCCATCAATACAGCCTGGTTGACTTTTTAGTTTCTTTAAACTCTTTCAGAATACAAAATCAGTTTGAAGTGTCAGTCATAAATCAGCATTCAACAGTAGTGAAATGTAAAGAAAAATATTACCAGCCTGAAGCCCTAAACTGTGAAAAAATTTTAACACTCTTTTAAGCTTACGTTAATTCAGCAAAATTCGTACACATATATTTGAAATATCCTATGAAGTCTGGATAGGATATTTCACAGAGTATTAGTTGTTTGTGGTGTTAATTTCTGGACTATTCATTCACCATGGTGACTGTCAAAATCAGTAAATGAATTATTTCTCAAGTTTTATGTGCAGCCTTCATGGTGTTGTCAGTGAGAAATCAGGCCACAAAGTGTGATTTTAAAATACCATAAGTAGAAGAAGTCACCTGATAATTTCTGTAGCTGCCTGTATAGATTATAGATTATACTACCAAAACTTTCAGACAAATGTATTCAAGCATTTTGGTTTGAACATAAAAACCATTATTAATAACACACAACAATGTTTATAACAGTTTAAAGGGAAACAGTACTGTAACTAAGTTCTAATCCCCAGTGATTCATGATTACTGTTCATAAAGATTTCGTATATTCTTGTTTGAAAACCCCATAAACTTGGAAGGACTATGACAAAACTTAATGGAGGACTCTTTCCCCTTACAAAATGTGGTTTTGGGAGATCCTATGTCATGCTTTTTGGAGTATTTCCTTTAAAGACAGAGGTATTATTTTCATCTTTGGTATTGCTTCGATGATCATCCCTCACACACATAATATCTCTGTGAGCTTAAGGTGAATGATTTGCTTTTTTCAGAGTGCTGTAAACAAAGCAGTAAATATCATACTATCAGTAGCCAAAGATATTCCCCTGTGGAAATTTGCTTACTTACATCATAAGCAGCAGCAGGTGAGTATTTTATTTTGATTATTTAAAAAAAATGGTATTTTGGTTAACATCTCTTAAGACTCTATTTTGTACCAATACTTTGACTCATTACCTGGTGGATCTTCCTGTTAAGTGACAGCCTAATTTTTAATCTCTATGCCAAGTAATAAATCATAAGAATAATAGTTAAAAAAAACTTATGTTTGGTAGTTTCTAATATTAAAATTAAAAAAAAAAAGTTGCTTTAAAAAATCTTTTAAATATACTGTTCTAGTATGATGATGATAGTGTAAAACCAGCATTATCTATAAATAATACCAGCTAAATATAAATTATTATCACTCTTCCCAGGCAAAAAAATCTTAAGTTGAACTGCAAGCTTTCATAAGGCACCTATAATACTGCAGTTAATATTTTAACAGTATAGTTAAAATTTTACAGTTAATATTTTTACAGTACAAATATTTTACTGGCATCAAAATTAGCACTAAAACCTTGGGAAGGTCTGAGGTTTAGATAGAAACTGAAATTTGTTGAAGGACAGGAATGCACAGTACTGGTGATCATGTGGCTTAATAGTCTCATCTGGGAACAAAACAGAGGTATATGTAGTTCTGTGCTGAGAAGTGTCTTTGTAAAAATATTTTCTTTTGTTGATATGACATGCCAAACAGATCAGCTCATTTCAATGAAAAAACCCACATTCAAGTCCTGCAAAAAAAAAATTAATATTAAAAAAACCTCAAAACCAAAACCCAAACAAACTAGGAGAGAGTGGACTGAATTCTGTTTTGTTAAGAAGAATGTTAGCTTATTTCCAAGCAGCCAACCCTCCCTCTGCCTCCAGGACTTTCTATGGTCAAGAATGGGTATAGATTGTAATTCTACACTAAGAAGGCAGAAAGACCTTAGCAGCTATGTAGGAGGAGAAAAAGCACGGTTGTACTTGTTTATGGTGCACATTTGGCTGGTGTAATTCAGAGATGATTAATACAGAGCTCTGCATGACAATTTTTTGTAAAATTAGCTTTAACACTAGAACTATAGCTCTGTAAAAATCCAAGCTGAGAATAGGGAGTCTCCTTGTGAGCATTTCACTGAACTTTCTGTTCTTAGAAGTATTTATTTTCTGAGCCTCATTGCAAATTCCATAATTTAAAAATAAAACCAAGATCCCAAACAAACTAGTGGACTTTCTTTTTCTTGTTTAACTTATACCAGGTTGAACAAGCTGTTGCTTTAGAATTAGGTGATGAGAGCAAACTCACCAAGATGGTGGCACTGAAACCTTTAGACAAGCAGATCATCGAACATAAGGATGTAAACAAAGTGGTGATCCAACTCAATACAATTATTTTGTCTCTTAAAACTGAAGCACTGGTTCTTCTGAAGACCTTTTCTGAATTTTCGGACATCTGGAACAAGGTTAATTACATGCTTAATATAGTATGTTGTTATGTTGTAAAATCTAAATACATTAAAAAAAAAAGTTACTTATTGTATAAGGAGTCTGTGCTCAGTAGGAAGCATTGGTTTCATGGTAGAATCCATACACCCTTAATTCCCCTGTCTGCTCTTGTGTTGACCAGAACTTGCAAATCTTTACCAATTAAAGCATCTAAGAAAGAAAGCAGAAGAACACAAAAGAATTTTGGAGCATAAACAAGCTTTTGCTTTCATATGCTTATACATCTTTCTCACAACATCTTGTCTGCATGTGTTATGAAAAAGAATAGTTGAGCAGAGTCTCTTAGAAATTGCAGACAGCAAAGCTATTCCTGAATATTAAACTGACTAGTTCTTCTCAAGCAACTACTGCTGAAAGATACTTTTCTATTTCTTCACAAAAAAAGAGATTACCCATATCTAGGAAATCTTTCAGCAATGAGGATTCGAAAGCTGAGGTGAATCTGGGCTGATGGAGTTATCTTCATGAGGAAGTGGGTCCAGTCACATACATGGTAAAGCTCTGAGGAGTGTTTTGCCAGGAGATTCATCATGAAATAAAACCTTGTGCACATTCTGAGTAGTGAGATTCATCTCTGTGAATGGACAACTACTGGTCTTACCTATCAAAAGTGCTTTAGTCAGGCTGAGAAACAAGCAATCAAAACAGGAGTAATTTTATCTTTGAAACTGCTCACTATTTTAAACTTTCCCTTCCTAAATCAACCCTTTAGTGACCTTGTTCCCACAGCTGACTCTTCTGTCCTGGCTGAGAGAGAGAATTTTCAACTCTTCATGGCTTCTGAGGTTCCAAAGCTTAATGCTCCGTTTGGTTGAGCTAAGCGCATGGTGGCAGCATGTAATTCCACCCGGAAAGACACGATCAGATTGGGTGATGCAGTAAAATGATGTTTCTTTTTTACTAAAATATTCTAAAAATAGTCAATTAACCCGCTCCTTAAAATTAAAATTCCTCAGGAGTCAGCACTGCTTCCCCCACATTTATAATCTCTGTTGGACCATTGGGAACTGTCACTGGTAACTCATTATTGGCCAGAGAGGTGCAAACAGATTCTCAGGGATCTCACAGTGCAGACTGCAGGGGAATGTCACTGAGGCGGGTGGCAATCATCTGTTTGTAATTGAACTGAGAATCTTGCACATTTGTTGAGCTGTTGACACTGATTTCTCACCTCTGCAGAGACTGGCCTACCTTATGAAAAGGAAGGATGCTCAATGCTCTACTACCTTTAAACAATCTTCCACAAGCTAAATGCCCTCTCACCACACATCCATCCTTCCCTGCCAAACCATTTTCTTCAAATGGCCAGGAGGCCATCTCTACCTAGAAACTGCAGTTTAAAGATGCTGTTTCAGGAAGAGTGACAATGACTGAGTGCAATTCTTCCCATTTAAAACCTGTTAGAGGATGTGAACTGCTTTTGTGAGGTTACAGACAGAAGGAAGACTAGGAAGAAAATATTTCCCTCAAAATTTTAGCAGCTACGTAATAGCTACTAAATTTTGTAGTAACATTTGGATGGATAAGAGATATAAGAGGCCTAATTTCAGATTAATATAAAGCGGGCGTACAGTCTTACAGTCAAACTGACCTGTGTCAGTTTTTGAGTTATAGATTTCAAGTTCTTGAAAGGGTATCGTACAAAAAATAAGAATCAGGAAAGGCAGTTCAAGTAAAATATTTTGTGCTTATATTAATTAATGCTTGTATTCTAAGTTCTTTTAGAGAGGGAGCATTTTGTGTTTCTACAATACATCAGGCAGCTGGGCATGCTGTAGATTATTATAATACCAATGCTAAATAGTAATTAAAATAAACTTCTTTTAAGTAGGATCCAGAAGAAAAAGTGAAGGAATTTATAGATACTAAACCAACAATGGCTGAATTCCAATCTCAAATCAGATACTTTTCTGTAAGTATTTTATCTTTAATAAAAATGTGCTGCTCAGGTAAATTTTAGTGAAATTAAATGCTGAACACTTGTATTTTTCTTAGCAATTAGAAATGCAAATCAGGGACCTGCCCAATCATTGTGCACTGCAGTCAGTGGAAGTTGCAACAGACTCATTGAAAATAGCTTTAATTCAGGAATGCCGCTCAAGACAAAGAGCATTTGGATTAGCTTTAAACAAAAAGTCTGCCACAGCCGTGGGTGGAATTTATTCATTCATTGAAAATGTGAGCAAGAGGCTAAGCAGACCTATCCATGACCTTGATGATGTACGGGAAGCAATGGAAGCACTGAGGGAGATCCGGGAGAACGAGATTAAAATTGACATGACAGTTGGACATATAGAGGAATCTTATTCTGTGCTTCACAAATACAATCTGCTCTTTCAAGATGAAAATACAGAAAGAGGTGATGGATTGGCCTATGCCTGGAAGAATCTAAACACACAGGTACTGTAGTTGTATTATTTCTCAAATCATTGTTATCAGCTCTCTTAATGTTGAAATGATAGAACAAACCTATTTACCTAATTAATTTTTTGTTTCCTGCATTTGTTCTTTTGTGTCTGTTTTTTTTTTTTTTTTTTCTCTTTTTCTGCATATAGGCACAACAGGCTGAGGACTTGCTGCTGAAGGTACAGCCAAACATGAAAACAGATTTACTGAGAGGTGTTCAAAAATTCCAAATTGATACTGCAGGATTTTATAAAGAATATGATGAAAAGTAGGTGACCTGTGTTGCCATCGAATTATATTTCATTAGTGATTGTTTGAAAAGGATGTATCTAAAGGGCTTCAGAAAATAAACACAGCACAGCATCACTCTATATATTTCACCTGAAAAAAGGCCTAATTTCAGATTAATATAAAGTGGGCGTACAGTCTTACTGTCAAAGATTCATTCCTGTATCTTCAGTGCTGGAATCAGTGATAATCCATAAGAGTTAATAGGTTGGGGAAAAAATAAATCAAATTTGCAATCCAGATCAAAACATTAAGGTTTTTTTTTAGTCTTAACAAAGTGCTTTGGGAGATATTTAACAGTAAGTATTAAAGCAGTGCCTTGGATGTGACTGGAGACACCAGTTCTAGGTAAATCTAAATTCACTGTCTTACTCAGCCTTACTTTTAAACTTTATCACTTTTGAAGATGTAAAGTGTGGGCTATTTGTGGTGCACTGGACACTGCTACAGTAGCAACAAGGAAAGAAAGACAGGATTTGGCTTGCTGTGTTCCATTGTGGCTCCAGGACAATACCTTGGAGGGCTTCCCTCCTCCTTTGCTGACAGAGGCCTCCCACTCAGGCCTGCTGTGGGAGGCCTCAGCAAGGCTGACACTGCTGGAGCTCATGCCTGGCTCTGGCCCGGCTCAGTGGTCAGCCTGGGCCTCCCGGCTGCTCGGGCACGTTCCAGCAATACACTTTTGTGGGGTCTCGGCTCAAGCAGTTGGCTCACACTGCTATGGCTGGGATGCGAAAAAGAGGGGACTCCCTTGAGGCTTCCAGGGAACAGAGGCTTTATTTGGGAGGGGAAGGGGGTCAGGGGAACCCCCAGCCTGCAGGCTGGTGCCTCCGGAGAGAGACCCCTCTTTTTCGCATCCCAGCCATAGCAGTGTGAGCCAACTGCTTGAGCTGAGACCCCACAAAAGTGTATTGCTGGAACGTGCCCGAGCAGCTGGGAGGCCCGGGCTGACCACCGAGCTGGGCCAGAGCCAGGCACGAGCTCCAGCAGATTGGCGCCCCACGTTGGGCGCCAATCTGCTGGAGTTCGTGCCTGGCTCTGGCCCAGGCTGACCATCGAGCCGGGCCAGAGCCAGGCACGAACTCCAGCATGACACCCCATCCTATGGGATCTGCTTTTAAATTGAGGCTTCACTGCTTGGTTCCTGACTGCAGCTCCAGCTCACAGCCGCAGCTGTGCCTGCGCCTGGCCATGGACCCTGCTGGGCTGCACAGGGGCCCCAAGGCACAGACTCACTGTTGAGGCCTGATTCCCCCTGGACTGGGTCTCATCCTGGATACCTTCCCTAGACCTGCCCCGGACCCTGATTTACTGACTCACCTTCCCTGCTTGATCTTGGTCCTGTGTAATTATTGTGGACTTGTCTGAAGACCTGGACCATCATTTGAACCTGATTACCACCCCGAGGGCCCTGCTCCTCCTGCTCAGCTTCTGTGGGATCATGCCTTGGCTGCCTTTGCTGACTGTATTTCTGCTTTCATCTCCTGGTCCCAATTCCCTTGCCAAGCAGCCAGCCTGCTCTGCTTTCTGCCCATCTGCCTGAATTTCTTTCTAGAAATAACCACGGCACAACAGAAGATGAGAGAGTGCTCATCCCAAAATATTATGATGTGGCCAAGAAGTGGTCCCAGGTGTGAGATCTGGGAATTGCACCCAGTCCTATTGCTAAGATGTGCTTATTAGGCAATACCATTAGGCAAAAGGGTGGGGTTTTTTCCCATATTTTTCTGTTTATGTAATTGTGGTTCTAGTGCCAACTACACAGTTTTCAGTCCTGATTTATATATCAGATATCTTTCCCTTTTTAAAATATAAATGAAAATTATTATTAAAAATTGTTTTCTAGAAGAAACAATAAATAATGAAGATAAAACATTTGCAGATCTTTAGCTGTTTGTAAGATGTATGGTAACACAGATGATTTTTTATTAGAAAAGAAATTGGGCTTTCTTTCAGGGGCTATTGAATATGTAATCTTGGTACACTGAATATGTGCTGCATTTTCTCTTATAGTATCTTGTGAAAATTTAAAGAAAAATGTTAAAAGATATTACATAATGTTCAGTAACATAATGTTGTGCTTCTTTATGAAACCTGTATGGTTGACAATTTCACTGAATTTGTGTTGGCTTTTACAGGGGCCCCAGCGAGGAAAATATTCCTCCCTATGAAGCAAGTGACAGATTACAGATCTTTCAAGCCAAATTTGATGAACTGTGGAGGAAGTATCTCTCTCTTTCTGGTGGGGAAGAATTATTTGGTCTTCCCATCACAGGTAGCTTCTCAGGGCATAAGGATACCTGTTTCTAGGCTATTAAATGTTTCTTGTACCCGTAGAAATTTAGAAAAATTGCAGAAAATTTCCTTGCAGAAAATTTCCTTGCAGTAAATTGTTATAGTCTTTCCTATGAAAGGCAGCTGGGTGAAACTGGCTCTTGATGTGCACATACATAAACATCAGGTGGAACAATACTTCACTGCTCTGTGTGTCTCAGGATCCAGATGCTTAGCTCTCTTGCTTTTTCTGTTCAGAGCTAAGCACATCTCCTGCCAGTATTCTGCTCCGTACAAATTTGGGAAACATGTTGCCAAAGTACTCAAATTGTCCCTGCTCCAGTTGCATAATGAATTCCCTTGGGCTGTGCAACTGATCTGTAATGTCCTTATGTCTCCTAATCAGACACAGCTCCTTTGGAAGACTGTGGTGTGAACTGCAGCAGAATGTCTGATAGGCACTTTAATTTGTGCATACTAAATTGAGTATATTTTCCTGTCTGAGGACATATGCAGTAATCCAAATTTACTTTACTAGGAACTCCAAAAGATACGAAAGTAAATAAAATATTTCTGTTATGGATGTCCATTTTAAGTACTTTTATTGTCTAATATGTTCTATATATTTCATTTGAAAGCACACCCATCATCCCCAAACTCCGCCTCTTAAGTAAATAGTGTAAATTGACTTAGGGGATATTTTAGTTCTTGTCTAAAATGTATTGTGTTTCATTGCCATTTCATCCGCTTTTTCAACACTTTCTCCCTCAATTATAAGATTACATCTACTTCTGCAGAAGAATATTGATTTAAAAAATCAGCAATCTAAACAATTACTGTGCATCAAAATCTGTTGTCCTTACCTAATGTAAGTGGAAGTTTGTCTTCCTAGACACTATCTAGAAAACTGCAAGTCTGATTTCATTCATTTATTCAGTAACGTGATTAGAAAATTAATTCTTATGTTCATGAATGCATTTAACATGAATAGCTAATTAACACGCATGAATTTCCAATTTTAAAATTTGAAACAGAGTATCCTGAACTTCACAAAATTAAACGTGAACTTTCGTTGCTTCAGAAACTTTACAGTCTTTATGATACAGTTACTTCTAGCATCGACAGATACAACGAAATGCTTTGGAATTATTTAAATATTGAAAAAATTAACAGTGAACTTCTGGATTTTCAAAGCAAGTAAGTTGCTGGTTTTGTTTTTTTGTTTTGTTTTGTTTTGTTTTGTTTTTTTTATGTTGAAGTACATGTTTTTTTCATTTCTAGCTCAGTTTTTTACTTAGCTGTTGAAAATTGCTCTGAGGGGCTGAAGAATGTTGCTCCATCTCGTGCTCAGTCTTGGGCACAACTGCACTGTGATGCAGTATGCAGCTGGTTTGTGAGTCATGTGAGGCTTGTTAGACTATATTGACATGGTGCTGTGCAGCTTATTTAATAAAAAAGGTGCACAAACCTGTGTCAAGGTGGTTGTAAGTAGAACTTCCAAATCTGATCTTATGCAGTCTCAGTGATTTAGTTTACAGCTAACTAATTGTTAGTCCATGATATTAGATGGAATTTTGAACCTACTTCTGCATGTTTGCATAAATTGTAATTGGTATTTCAAGAAGGGTAGATGGCCATGCTAAATTCCGAGGGGTTATTTACAAAATTTGAAGCAATAATGTTTTAATAAAATCTGACTGAACTGTCTTTTAGTCATTAATTTGAAAAAAACCCCAAACAAACCCAACCATTTTTTTAAAAAATAAGAATAGTAAAAATGAATGTGTGTGTAATGTACATACTTCTGCATTTGGACAATGTAAGTCTTCATCTCATTTCAGTAGAATTCCGGAATCTACATTGTAATTTTTCTGTAGTTAATTATATTTTACAGGCTGTAGGACTTTTCATGCTTCCTTCTCCAGAACCCTGAAGGAAGCCATTGCACAATAATAGTTTTCATTTATGTGTTTCTGTTTGAACTTCATGCGTGACATTTTTGTTTTTCCTCTCAGGTCTTGAGCTATATTTGGAGCAGTGTGACTACCAGTAGGCAGTAAATGCTTTTTTTTGTAATAAAAGTCCAACCTGCTACTATCCTTCTTTTGGCAGTTTGCTAAACTTGTTGCAACAAGCTATTATTTTAAAGACAGAGAAATTGAAACAACATATAGAGGATACTCACAGAAATAGCTAGGATGGTATGCTGTGTTATGAAAAAAGCAGGAATGCTGGAAATGCAATTACTGCTTTAGACTAATTGTAAAGAAATACCTAGCTCTTTAATGTAATTTTGTTTTACTACCTTTTGAAAATAGTAATATAATAGAAAACATAATCATGAAAAGTAAAAAAAAAATAACTGTAGATAAAATCCAATTGGAAAGAGATAAGAAGGAGGAATATTTAAAGAGCATTATAGAAGTTTATACTAACAGCTGGAGAGAAGTTTCCTTTTATATTTTACTGTAATACAGTGTAAAGAGAATGTCCAGTAAATTTAGGACAGAAATGCAAACCTGATCAATGGAGCTGCACATAATGTGCAGCTCATGGAACTTTCTTTTAGAAGATATTATTAAGACTACAACAAAGGATAAAGTTATTTGAATTTTTTTAAAAAGATTGCCATTTTCCTTAACAAGCTAAGAGATCCCATTTCTAATAGCAATCCCAGACAAGTTTATTAGGTGTTACTTGCTAAGCCTCAGGATAAAAGTATCCAAGAACTGCCCCTTAAAGCCTTCATGATACAAGGCAGAATATGAATTTTCCATTCTGCAATGCTTTTCTCCAGCATATCTAATGCTATCTATGGTTGGATTCAAGATGAAAGACTATAACAGTTATTGTAGTGCCATGACAGAATGCATATGTTCATCTGCCTCTTACCAGCAAACAGTGAAGAATTTGCACATGTTCCAGCATTGTGTGACAGATGTGTCTGATCTTGAACTGTGAAAAATGGAGAACTTTTTTAAAGGAATTTGTCATTATGGGCAGGTTTTATGCAGCTTTTAGTTTCTGAAATTGAGCTGTAAGAGAACGGTTGTGAGTGTTTGGTCCATAGCTTTGGCAGATGAAAATTGACAGGACTGGTTTAGAAGTGAGAGGAGTTGTGACAATTCACAGTACAAGAGGTTCTTCATTTTAAATTTGTTTTCACCTTAAATTATGCATAAAGGAAAATTTTACTTTGAATATCTTTCATACAAACCAGGTATGAATTAAGACTTCTTTGATTGACACAGAAGTATTTTTCTCTTTTCAAGCAGATTAGTTTTAGTTCAAGATGTACTTTATTTTGCTGGGGAAAACATATGTTGTTTTTTCCTTTGGCCTTTACAAGATCAGGTGCCTTTTCAAATTTTATTAAAACAATGACACTGCAGGAACTTAATTTCAGGTATGGGTTTGAACATGAAATTAACTTCCTTTAATTCAGACTGAAACAGAAACCAAACCATTTTAGTGTGATTTGTGCTGTCTTTAGCAGTGTCTCCTGCCTGCAGTCACAAATGACCAGCTGTATATAATATTGCTGGCTTGCAACCGGATTTTTATTTGCAATCTACTGGTCAACTCATTGAAGAATGACAATATATTGTACTGTTAAGTGGGTGATGGTGATTATTAAGAATAAAATATTTCTTCTTTCTTTTTGTGCTTTTTAAAGAATCCGAAAATTACCAAAAGCATTGAAGGAATGGCAAGCTTTTCAAGATTTAAAAAAAAAAATTGATGACTTCACTGAGAGCTGTCCTTTGCTTGAAATGATGAAAAACAAAGTATGTTCCACATAATAATTTGGAGATAAGAATCACTTGAGAAACACTATTGAAGGCTATGTTATATGACTACAAGATGCTTTCCATAATTCTTTTTTTATAGATAAAAGCAGCTGTATTTATAGCAGAAAATCTAGTTAGGCTTAGTTATAGAAAAAGAAAACAGAAGACTTTGTAATGTGATTAGAATAACTACTAATGCTTTCAGTGGAATGGAAATCAAGACTCTCCTATTTGTTTAACAGATGCAGTGCAAAAGTATGTGATCATTCTAGATCTAAAATTAATAAAATTTTTTAAAAACCCATCCCTATGGACTTTTCTAGGCAATGTTGTCAAGACACTGGGAAAAAATTGCACAAGTAACTGGGCATCACTTTGATGTTGACTCTGAAAATTTCACTTTAAAAAACATAATGGATGCCCCTTTATTAAAACACAAAGAAGATATTGAGGTATATGTACTTTCCTGTTTTTGTTGTTTTCGGGGTTTTTTTGGGTTTTTTTTGTGTTTTTCTTGGTAATTGTTAACTTGTGATCTGGTGCTTTTGAATTCCTGTTTCTAGTCAGCTTTGTAACATTAAAAAAATTTTGGTTTAGTTGAAGAATCCTTCACAAGAGCACAGTTAGATGAGAAGTCATATGGAGTGTGCACAAGCTACAAAGCCATTGTCTCCTCTGTTTTGGGGACAGAAGTTATCTAGCAAGTGCCTTAGCTTCAGGCTTGTTACCTTTTACAAGAACAAAGCATAGCTAAAACTAAAGAAGTAAAACTCCAACAGTTTCTAACTTCTGTTCCCTGGTCACTTAGCTAAATCTGTATTATTTCCAGCATAGTGACCTGTTTTGTCTTTTTTCACAAATGAGCATTTTTAAGGCAAAACTGTGAAATCAAACCTCTGCTGTACCCAATTCCGGGAAAAGAATTTAAGCCTTGTGAAAGGTTCAGAGTTCCAGAGTTCCTTACACTTCAGGAAACACATTAAACCTGTGATAGAATCTGATGTACTACAGAACTGGAATTTGGGATCCAATCTGAGTGTTTGACCTTTTCTGTCTGATGCAATAACAAGCTTTATGACAGTCCTGTCCTCACTGTCATCAAGAAGTAGCAGACAGGCACATTGTCGGTCTACATTCTGTTTGTTCTCAAAATATTTATTGGTTTTGATTGGCAGTGTTTATTTTCTTTAAACCCCTCTGTCAGCTCATTTGATTTCAAATATTAATACGTACAGAGAGGCAAATTCTCCCTGCAAATTCACTGACTCATTGAATTTTCTGTGTGTAAGATGCTAGTAGTAGTGAAGATGGAGAATAGCCCATTAAATGTACCTGTTATAAGCAGTACTAGAATATAATCTTGTTTGAAATATAATAACTTTGAGGTGTTTCAATGTTTATTTTTATTAGCCTGAACTTACACTGAGATTTGGATCAAGCCAATATACTTTAATAGTCTTTGTAAGTGTGCTTTATAATAGCCTTAGATGAATGTAATTTACTAATTTAATTTTACACAGGATATCTGCAGCAGTGCTGTCAAAGAAAAGGATATTGAAGCAAAACTGAAGCACATCATCAGTGAATGGAGTACTCATGCTTTCAGTTTTGGCCAGTTCAAAACTCGAGGAGAACTTCTTCTGAAAGGATCAGATATATCAGAGAAAATATCTTTGGTGGAAGATAGCCTCATGGTGCTGGGGTCACTGATGAGCAACCGGTACAGAACTCAGTAAATGTACACGCTGCATAAATCTAATCAACCTGCTGTGTAAACAGTTATCATCTTAGATTCTTCCTCCCTTTAACTCATGTTCATGCAGGTATAATGCACCATTTAAGTCCACTATACAACAATGGATTCAGAAGCTGACCAATACTGCAGAGATAATTGAAAACTGGATTACTGTACAGAACCTCTGGATTTACCTTGAAGCTGTGTTTGTTGGTGGAGACATTGCAAAACAACTACCTCAGGTATATTGATGTATGATAACAATATGTTGTACCAGGAGATAAGCCACATCACAGAGTTTATTTACCAGTGCCTATAACTCATATAAGATTTATGGGCTGTACATTGGCAGTTCAGGAGAAGCTTTGCCATACTAGGATTTGTCTGGTTAAATTGCTTAGAACTTGGTGAAACCAAGAGGAACACAATTGTTTGTAATTCCAGCTCAAATGTTCCTGTCAGCATGCAATGTTAGTGAATTAGTACAGGGCTCAGAACTACTTAATGGCACAAAACTGATTTATTGCTTTTGCCATATGTACAAATATCCCTTTCTTCCTGTGTGCATGTGTTTATAGGCTATAAGCTGTAATAATAGAATGACAGATTTTGTATATGAATTCTGTACTTGCTAGGACTCAGTTTAATGAAGTCCCACAGAGAGATGCTGCCAGGCTTGGGAGCTGTACATGTGCTGATCTGTGTGAAATATTGCAACCTCTTCAAAAGGCAGTGATGACCTTCCAAGGCAGCAGCTGCACAAGAGCTAAGGCATGATCTGAACAGGAGGAAAATAGCAGGAAAAAAAAAATCATTCTTTTTGTTGTGTCTCCTAATGAGGGATTTTCATACAGTTCTAACAGACCCCAGTTCGGTCATGCTGGATCAAATGGTGTAACTAAACAAAACCTTTATTACTGGGAAATTATTAGATATTCGTTTATTTCAGGACACATATTTTATAATTAAAGGCTTACAATATCCCAAATTAAGATTAATTTTTGTAAGCTAAATAAGGCTTTCTTAATTGTTGTTTAGATGACAAATTTTTTTGTTGTTGTTGTTCATGAGATGTATTTATGTTGTTAGGGCTCATCAGAGAATCAATAAGCAGCTTGTGCAGATTAACAAATGCTGCTAAAGCTACCTCTTCCAAGGATGATAAATACATGAACCAGTACTCTGGAAAAAAACGAATGTAGTGACTGTCTTTGATGAAGGAGGAGATGGAACAGCTTGGTGGAGGAGTAATGAGGAGTGGGCTTAATTGCAATTTCTGGATGAATAATGCAACAAGTAACTGTTAGCATCTGGAAATTAACAGGGAGATGAATAATGTTCAGTCAATGTGAATTTGTTAGGAGCAAAACATGTTGAACAAATCTAATTTATTTTTAGGGTGGGCAAGAAGCTTTGTGGATAGAGGAAAAACAGTAGTTGCCATGTATTTTGATAGATTTTTCTGTTTTAGCTTGCTGATGTGCAAAATGCAGAAGAGTGGAATGCATAAACATCAATAACCAATAACTGAAATATTGTATGTGGTTCTGGCCACAGAAATCCACTGGCAAATTTGAGAGAGCATAGAAGAGGGTGGCAAAAATGAGGAACTATCCAGGAAGGATGAGGCACAAGAAAAAAATTCAACAAACTAGACTTGTTTGACTTGAAGAAAAGGAAAAACTGAAGTGAAGAAGTGATAAGTTTTTTAAAATATAAAGGCTGTTCTCAACAGGAAGGAAAGAACCTTGTTCTCAGTATCTGATTTAGCTTAGGTATTAGAAGAGTCACCAGTGTCAAAAATTGCCCAGAGACGCTTCTAAATCTCTGTCATTGAGCATCACTAAACAGAAGGCAGATAGATATTTAGGGTATGATCCTGTCTTGTGACAGACAAATTGCTTTGGATCTTCTTCTGAGATCTTTTCTAGCTCTCAAACAGTTTATGAGGCCATTAACATATTTGTTGTAGGTGAAGAAAGAGATTTTTAATGTCAGGATACCCAGTGTATAAAAATATTTGTTTTTCAGGTTCCAGTTTGAGTTATCTCCCTTTACCCACAATGGTTGTAATGTACAAGTGGGGCAGCTTCAGGCTGTGTATACTGGTTTTGTTCATCAAGTGTTGCTACTAACAGCTTACATGACATTGTGTATTGCTGTTAGGAAGACTATAGTTTCTGAGAAAGCTGATTTCTGAGTTTTCTCATATGTGTTGGAATCATTTAATGTGGAAAATTTTGGTCCCCAACATGAAGTAAGACATTTTTGGAGCTGTCCCACTGTACTCTTTTGCTTGCAATTTGAACTCTGGTCAATAATAAGCATGCCTATAAATTATTCGTACACGAGTCCTCCAAAGACTTGAACAGCAAGGGAAATATTAAACTCTTACCTTGTCTATAGAATTACTTAATTTTTAGAATATGACAAACAAGAGGGAAAGCTAATGCATTTATCATGTACTTCAGGAAGCCAGAAGATTTCAGAATATTGATAAATCATGGCAGAGAATTATGCAGAGAGCCCATGAAACATCAAACATTGTGCAGTGCTGTGTTGGAGATGAGACTTTGGCACAGCTGCTGCCACATTTGCTGGAACAGCTGGAAATCTGTCAGAAGTCACTGACTGGCTATTTGGAAAAAAAGCGGTTAATATTTCCAAGATTTTTTTTTGTCTCTGACCCTGCTCTTCTGGAAATCCTTGGTCAAGCATCTGATTCCCACACTATTCAGGTACAAGTAATAAAGCAATAGTGTCCTTATGGTCGATATTACTAAGCGAAGACCATAGCAGACTTTGTTGTTTATTTGAGAGAATTTCTGTCACTTATGTAAAGATTTACAGAGTATTCTAATGCAGCATTTAAAGACAAAGTAAGAATGCCATATCAGATCAGTTTATGGAGGTTTTTTTTTCTGATTCTATTGTAGGCACATTTATTAAGTTTGTTTGACAATGTTAACCGAGTGGGATTTCATGAAAAAAACTACGACCAGATTTTATTGTTTGAATCTCAAGAAGGAGAACGGGTCAATATTATTGAACCAGTTTTAGCTCAGGTAATGAAAGTATATATTGCAGTTTTTCATGACTTGATTGAAAGTAGATTTATGTTTCAGAGGCCAACAGTATTGCATCATGCTATTATTTGAGTAGCTGAATGAAAACCTCCCAGTGTGAACAGCAAGAGCAAAGAGTAGAAGGGACAGGACATTTGTGTCAGTTTGTAACGATTGCTTCACCTGTTTTCTCAGCAGTACTGCTGTGAAGTGCCAAATCCATCACGTATCTCTAGAAGGGCAGTGGAGCAGAAAGAGGAAAGGAATCTTTTAAAAATTAGAGAATAACAAATACAGAAATGGGAGCACGAAGGACTGGGAAAAAGTCACGTAGAACTCTTGCTCTTTGTGAATTATTCATAAACTCATTCTCTAAAAGTACTTTCTTGTTTATTTCAGGGCAGCGTGGAATTCTGGTTAGGTCAGCTGCTGAATGGGATTAGGAAAACAATCCACACCATCATTAGACAGGCATCATTGGCCATTAACGATTCAGAATTTAAGATGTATGACTTTCAGGCAATGTTTCCTGCACAAATAGGACTTCTGGGAATTCAAATTATCTGGACCAGAGATGCAGAGAAGGCACTGAACAGTACCAAAACAGACAGAAAGGTAGTATTTAATGAATCTTTGGGGATTTATTAAGAGCATTGTTTGTAGCAGTACATATTGTGAAAAGTTAAAAGTAACATGTAGGAAAAATCACAAAGTACTAGTTAATTACCCAGAATAACAAATAAACTAACAGGAAAACAGAATAATAAAAAATGTGTTAAAGAGTCACACCTCCTCATTATCCTCCAGCATGTGCTATAGAATTGTTCCTAATCCTGCTGTAATTTTCTCTGTTGTTTTTTCAGGGCAATCAACTCAGGAATTTCTTAGTTCAGGAATATGGGGAATCTTATCCTGTTACTTTCACAAAATCAAATTTAGAAAAAAATAAGAGCTACTGAACTTTGGGGAAGTAACTATGCTTTGTGGACATTGGTCTACTCTATCCAAATGTATAACATCCTTCAGCTGATGAGCTCTTTTTTTAGGGAAGGGGAGGAATAGAATCTGTTTCAGGAGGTGTTGGTTTAATCTCAAACACGTGGAGGAGATGCTGTTAACAACCAAGGTGCTATTCCTAACAGTGAATCTATGAAAGGAGAAGGAGAGGATGTGAACTAAAGGGTTGCACCATTAATCAGGAATATACAGTGAGATTGTTCAAAGAACGAGTAACAAGATCATACCATAGAAGTAAATGCAGGGCAAATTCCATGCTGTCCTTTGATACTGCATGAAAGTAAGGGCTTAGACTATGGAGAAAACCACCTACTGCTACATTTTCTGCATTGTTCAAAGTTTAAAAAGTGCACAGACCTGCTTTTAGTCCACTCTAGTTTGTAGAATGACTCGGTACAAAGATTCTTTTGCATTAACAAGAAAACAGCTTTTGTTTTTTTTGGGCTGAACTGAGTGTAGGTGTTTGGGGGTGTATGTAGGTTATTTAATTATCTGTTAATTTTAACAGTGTTTTTAGTATTTTTTTTTCTCAGCAAACTGTGTGTTTTAGGCACTGCATGTATTTACAGAAAGCTAGTGTGATTATTCTGTCACACATTTGGAATGGGAGTATAAATGAGCTGCTCTTTCTTAAATCTCGGTGCTTTTTGTTGTGTACCAGGAGTGTCACTGGCAGAGGCTGATGCTATTTATGTGAGTCAGTATTGTATAGTCAGTATTTGTGGAACTTTGTAACGGATTTGGTACCACAATATAAATTTTTATTTTAGCATCACCATCTAAAATGATAGTATGTTTCCCCCCTCCTTTGGTTAAAGGACATGACAGATCTTCAGGTTCCTGTTCTCCCTAAAGCATAGATATAGCTTGAGCAGTACTACCCAAAATCATTGACTGATGTTCTGAATATATGCAGAGATGCAGTCAGCTGAAAATGTGTAGTAAAAGGAGCAAGAGTCTTGGAATAAAATAAAATAAATACAGGTGTGACCTGTTCATCTAGATATAACCTTATTGTACTCTGTTGGGTAAGAATGCGTGAATGGAAGGTGGCCTGCAAATCCAAATGTAGGATTCCAAGCCTAGTACATACAAAAAAGAATATGGATATTTTCAAATTTTTATGTATTAATATGATCATTCTTGCTTGGGGGAAAGGTAATGCACACAACGAATCAGAAGTTCTTGGAACTTTTAAATGATTTGATTGACATGGCAACACACAATCTGACAAGGATGGAGCGCACAAAATATGAAACTTTAATCACCATTCATGTGCACCAGAAGGATATCTTTGATGATTTGGTAAGTTTTGGAAAACCATCAAGGGATTTTCTGTATGGAAGGTCTTGCACATATGAAAAAATTATAAGCAAATCTTAGAATCTATTCTCTTTGAGTGGCTCTGATATTACTGCTGTGATAGAGCATATCAGATTTAGTTTGATTTAATATAGATGTGATGCAGTGAGAAGGGTGAATTTTTATATAGGTGTGTTCATGGGTTTAGACTTCAGTTTTTAAAATAGTTGTTTATACTCATCATGCACAAATCCACTGAAAGCAAAAGAGTTTAACTTCTAAAATTAAACTAGGCTCTCAATTAGAAGATTTAATGCATTATTTGATTGAAATGTAAATGTAAAAAAACTCCCTTTAGTATTCCTGTCAATCTTGTGATTTCTGATCCAGGCTATGTGTTGATGTAAGGTAATAGTTATTCAAAAACAGTGAGGCTTGATATATTTGAAGAGGATAGCAACAATAAATATAACAGATATTTTAATTTTTTTGATAATTGTGTTGCATCAGGCTTCCTTTACGTAAGTATGTTGAATAAATGAAAGCATAATTATAAAAATGGAAGTTAAATAATTTCCAAAGCCTTGAATGATGTAAAGGTCAATAATTCAATACTGATTGCTTAATTTATGCATATATGTTAGGAAGATAAAAATTAAGTGCATGTGTAAAGAAAATAGGAAACAATAAAGAAAAGTACTGAAATCTAGAAAGAAAATTGCTGGCTTCTAAGATAAGCATGGAGTTTTATCCTCTGCCTGTAATTTTAATTTATCTTCATAACTTTTTTCTTAATTAATGTCATATTATAATAAAATGGTTAAATTTGTAGATCTTTTATATGAAATAAAAAAGTCGGGATCAAGTCCAAAACTGGGAAAAGGGCTCTTAAGTGGTATATGTAATAATATCCTTCTCTCTTAAAACATTCTATTCTCTGCCAAACACATCTTTTAGTAAATGGGATAAAGGAGAGGGAAGTGGCTGACATTCCAGAACCTCCTCTTCACCTTACACTGTGTTTGCAAGGCCAATAACCAGGGCAACATTTTCTGTAAGAGGCCCGTGGTCTTGAGATCCAGTGTCAATAATAATGAGTCTATTAATTACCACAAATTTGAACTTGTATGTGGAAAGTTCGTACTGAAAAATACAACCCAAAAATACAAGCACTCAGGCATCTATACAATGTATTCAAATACTGTCCACAATTTAACATTTCTGTGAGTAATGGTGCAGTTACCATGCAGGACAGCCAGTATTGTTCATTTTTTATGTTTTCCATGATAGCTTTTCAATATCTATGTAAGACACAATTCATAATCTCTGTGCCCAAATCAGAGGAAAATGAAAGTGGACAGAAGGTTCAGAGCATGTCACGGACAGGTTTGAAAAGATAATTCTGGATGTCTTGACTCCTGACAGATTCTGTGCTCATTCTTCAAGGTCATGAATTTATATGAAGTAGACTTTTTTTCTGTATGGAATTTAAGATTAATTTGTTACTGATTCATTTCTGTATTAATGATTTTTCTTTTCCATAATAGGTCCGTATGAACATTAAATCTCCATCTGATTTTGAATGGCAAAAACAATCTCGATTTTATTTTCTTGAAGACTTGGATAAATGCATTATCAAAATCACTGATGTAGAGTTCACCTACTGCAATGAATACTTAGGCTGTACAGACAGGCTTGTTATAACTCCCCTGACTGACAGGTATTTATAAAAGGAACGAAGTGCATAATATTGGAGCTAAGATTGAATTCCTTTGACTTAATCCTTTTAACTTTCATGAGTCAGAATTACTTAGGTTGCACTATTGCAATGCTGCAGTATCGCTGGTGAACAGCAGAGGCCAGTGCTTATATATTCAGCTATCGAAAGTAGGTTGAATTTGAGTGTTTGCTTCAACTATATGAGCTGTGATGGGGATTGAAAAACTTACTTGTTCTCAAGACAAATATGCCTGAACACCATATACACTTCACCAGCCTAAACAGAGTCAATCTAAACACCAGTATATTCCTGCTTTCAATAAGCAAGTAGTTGCTTTGGAATTACAGCAAGTGATTAATTTGAAGTCACCCTGTAGGAAAAAGCAGTAACTCAGGACTTAGCATTACATTAATAGTGCCAGTATGGTTTTAAACAAGGCCTATGGAGAATTGCAGGACTGCAAACACAGAAAAACTCAGAGGGCAGTCATAATGAGAAGTTCTTATTGCTGGAGTGTTAGTTATACAGCATGGTATAAACTTCATTAGATGCCTATTTTCCTAAAGTGCTTGGTTGGTGCTTCAGCTAGATATATTTGCTATGCCAGAGCTTGTTCTTTTATATGTGGATATGGATGTCAAAATACTTTGCATGTTCAGTCATTTATAGAATTATAGAATGGTTTGGATTGGAAGGGGCTTTAAAGATCATCTAGTTCCAACCCCCTTGCCTGGGATTGGGACATTTTTCACTAGACCAGTTTGCTCAAAGCCCCATCTTGAGTTAATGTTGAAATTGTCTTTGCATTCTTCGTGCTACTAGATTTTATTTACTAATGAAAGCTCAAATTTTTGCCTATTTCTGCACAAATTTTTTTCACTGTGAGCTGTTTAAGAAAGCCAAATCTCTGCATGTGAGTAGCTTTGGCTTTTAATAATTAACACACATCTCCCAAAATCTATGTTATGCTCCCTACTGTTCCAATGTTAGACAGAGATTTGCTTGCAGCAGTACACATGCAGTTGATTAGTGGCTATGGCAGCATGAACACACTGAAAATATTTTTACCTACCAGGAGAGCCAGTATCAAGAAAAAGCTGTCATTCAAAATTTGTTCACAGAATTAAAATGCAGTCAGGGAAGAGGTTATGGCACCAAGCCTGCCAGAGTTCAAAAGGTGTTTGGACAAAGCTTTCAGGCACGTGGTGTGGTTTTTGGGTTTGTCCTGTGCAGAGCCAGGAATGTCCTGGAACTGGACATGGAATATATTATGATTCTGCAAGGCATTGTGTCACACAAGACTGAAAATTAGCACTGGGTGACATGATTGAAGAAAACAAGCCTTTTAAATCAGTTTAAGCTATAATAACAACAACAGGAAGAACAGGCATATCTCTCTTTGGACAAAACTGGAAGAGCCAAACAAAGCTGCAGGGATTGGAGGCTACCCACTGTCACATGCTAAAAGGGTATTTGAAGCAGAGATGTTTCCTAGTGTTAGCATGGGAAATTTATGTACCTGAGCAATGTTGCACAACAACAGATTTTATTCCCCTTGTGGGCTTTTTCCATTTTTCTATTTATAATAATTTTGCGTGGAATTGTTTTATCTTCTGAAAATTTTCAGGTAATGGTGTCTTTGTTCCATTAATCAGCTTGGAGTCAAGTCCTGTTTGGCTAATGATTTCATGTTCAGAGAGATTCCCATAGCACGTGATACATACACACAGCAGGTAGTACATTGCATTAAGATGATGTCACTGAAATTGAATGCTCCTACACATCATATCAGACACAGTCCGTGTCATGGTATATGCCAAAAATGAAGTGAAAGGTCTATACAGAGCTTGTGCTATATGTATTGAGTTTGTCCTTACCTCGTTTTCAGTAGCAGAATTGTTAGGAGTGCTATTTTTTATGTTAAATGATGGCCTGTTAAGTGATTGCTGAGTAATAAGGTGATAAAGCATTCTTTCTGCTATTGTATTAGATTGCGTATTCTGTTGTTTCATAAGAAGTTATATACTGGGTGCTATCATTTGGGATTTTTTCCAGTGCCCATTTTATCTCCCCACATATATCATGAAGCTATTGAGTTTCACACTGCTAAAATGTGTTAGCTGTGATTTTAGAGCATTGGAGGTTAGAACAACAGGCTTCCTTACACCCTTCAGTAACCTCCACACCATCTGGGAAGGCTGAGACTTAAACTTGTGGATTTCAACCCAGGATGGAGGCTGAAGCATAAGATGATCATAGGACTCAGGGATTCCACCTTTTTCTCCATTGCCCATTGCAATCTTTGCTCTCATCCACTGCCCTCCTGAAACTCAAGATTGGTAGCACTTCTGTGATTTGGCGTGCTGCTGTGGAAATGTCAAGAACAGGAGGTGCTTCCAGCCTCTGTGCCTTCCTACTGCCGGATCAGAGAGCCCATCATAGAGCTCTGGGGGGTACTCCTACTGTACAGTACAGTACAGTATTCCTACTGTCTGGAGGGGGAAAAGGCAGAAATCCAGTGGCTCTGGGTGCTGCAGAATGAGGCTGTATTGGAGGAAGGGTGTATGATGGTCTGAGAAAAATCACAGCACTACAGTATTTTGGTATTCAGCATTTAGAATTGGCCTGTGGGTTTCCTGGACTGTTGCAGGATGAGTGCTTTTCTGCAGATGGAGCAAAGTTGGTCCTGGAAACTCAGTTTCACAGTGTGCAAAGGGGGTGACTGAGGACTCACCACATGGAATTACATTTCTGCCCCCTTCCCCAGCTCTGGATAATACATCTGCTGAGGTTGCATTGATGGGCTTCAAGTAAGTAATGGTAGGAAAAGATTCACAGACCTGTTTGCTCTGTCTTTAGGTGTTACATCACTCTGGCCCAGGCCCTGGGCATGAGTATGGGTGGTGCTCCAGCAGGACCTGCCGGGACAGGGAAAACAGAGACAACTAAAGACATGGGCAAATGCCTGGGAAAGTATGTTGTTGTTTTCAATTGTTCAGACCAGATGGACTACAGAGGACTTGGTCGTATCTTTAAAGGTAAGAACACACCTGCTTTATTCATTTTAGAGTTGTAAGGTTTTGCCCCTTCAGTAGTGAGTTAGCAATGATTTGGAGGGCATTTTCATCTCTGTTTCCTCTTATTTCTGGGCAATCAAATTTACTTATTTTATTTTATTTGATTTTTCCCTCCTTCTTCCTACATGTTTTACAATACCTTTTTTTTTGTTTTTTTCAATGGTGTTTCCCATCTATTTCTTTTTTCTTTTTCCCTTTTAATCCTTTCTACTGTTTGGGGTTTTTTTAATGCCTCTGTTCCACCCATCCTATGCAGAGAGGATTTTTATTTGTTATTTGCTATTTTTGTGTTGAACAAGACAATCAAATATGAAGCTTAATGATGTTGTGCAAGGCAAGGAAATATCAGAAGTGTTGCAGTGTCTTGTTTAACTATAGAAGTCTTTTGAAACCAGGAGTCAAACTCTGATACTCTTCATGATTAGCAAAATTTTTAATTTAGTTTTGCAAACAGTGGTTAGTGATCCCAAATGTGTAGATTTCATTATAATGATCTGTTTTATTGTATATAGCTGCATTTGTATATGGACTGACAGACCACAGAATGCCATCATTTTCTGTGAGTGGTGGGCTTTTAACTAACACAAGGTATCATAAACAAAATTTTCACTGTTCTGAAGGCTAAAATATAGTATTTAGATTCAATTAAGAAACCAGCAAAGCTGGCCATGATTTTTTTAAACAGAGGAATATTTCTGAGCTAGAAACAGAACCACCTATGCATGTGAATACCTTCAGTCAAGGTCACAAGTTTCTCAAAGCATCTCTTGTAACCCCCATGGGTTTGGGCCAAGTATTACTTACAGGTCTTTTATTGTATGTGCAGACCTTTAGTGTCACAGGTTTATTTTGCTCGTTGTTATTATACAGAAGAGGCCTGGGATATCTGAGTATGCTCATAATGCTCATCTGCTGGGTGTCTGCTGTACCTGCAGTCATCAGTCTGTAAGGGAGATGTCGGCCTTTTTTTCTCCTTGCAGTGGGTTTGTCTTTGATGTCACCAAGCTGTTCTCTTCTTCTGCTCTACTCCTTCTGTGAGGATGTTTGTATCTCTTTATGTAAACACCTATTTTCTTGACTCCATGGTGATTTCACTTCTTTTCATTAAACTGTTTGTAACTTGTGTCAGTTCGGACAGCTAGTTTTGTATCCTTGCCTTTTTTCTGTCTCCCTATCCTGAGCACTTTGGTAACTTATCCTTTCCATTTCAGATTGAGGCAGTAGTGATCATTGCAGCTTATCACTGCTTTTCTTTTATTAAAACTGGGCTCAATTTTTGTGTCTAAAAGCACAAATTTATTTTTAGGGATCAGCTTTCTTTCTCTTCTTTCTTGTTTTTCTATTAGCTGACCATTTTCCATGTAGTATTGTCATCATATGCTACAGAAGCAAAGCAATACTGTGTAATGTGTCCTTCTTCTCTGGCTGCGTCATTTAATGGCATGCTGGTGTTCAATATGAGCTAGAAAAAATGTTTATAGAACTCATCTAATCGCTGCTCAAGCAACCATGATGTCTGTGACTGCTTACTTCAGTAAATTTGCAAGTGATATCATAGCTTGCAAATTCTCAGAGAATTTACCTGAGAATTAGGTAATAGATCCAGCTGAATAAGGCCTGAATAGAGTGGGTTTTTTCAGCATTCATATGGCTGTTGTGTGTCTGGGAGTAAAAGTAAGATTCTGTTCTTACATAGTCATTGATGCTTTCATTTGTGAAGGGACATTTGAAGTCAGTTGGTTTGGGCTTAGTGTCACTACTTGGAAGGGCCTGGCTTGCAATCACTTTTTTTATGTCCTTAAAATACCTGCAATTTCTTGAAGAGTGGATATACTAAAGTTAGGGAAGGAAATGAGCTCTTTTTAATTTAATACAAAGGGTGCAAAGGGAGTTCAGATAAAGATTCTTTACTGCATGAGGTCTTTAATGTAAAAGAAGCTGTAGAAGCTCTTTCATGCAGACTGATAAGAAAGTTCTTATTAACATACTTCATGTTTCAGTGCTCACAATGGGAATTTTTCAGAATTCCACGTGTGTGATAAGCTTGGTGCTTCATCACCAGAGCTTCCACACCCAACCTTTTCACTTTATCTGGTGGTGTGGATCATCAGACATTAGCAGGTTTAGTAGTGAGGAGAAAAGAGGCAGGGAGAGGTGGTGTTGTCTCGTCTGCAGGCATATTTCCAGACATCTTCTGTAAAGACAAGAAGTTTCATCTTCAGAAAAAAAAATAGAAAAATATAAGATAACCAATATAGCATATATTGTATACTATAAAATTATGATTTGAAGTTCGTCTGGTTGGCTCAGAGCTGAGGTTTGGTCTTCCTATTTCCCTGTTTCCATCTGCTTTGTTTTTGTGACTCAAGAAATTCATAGGCAGAAGATCTAGTTGATATGTTCAAGGCATGGACTTTGATCTTTGAACCAAAATGTAGATTCAGATACAACTTGTCACCTGAACTGGACCACAGGTAACCTGAGAAAATACCAGGGATGCAAGTGGGAAGATGAATTTTCAAGTTTTTTCTTATATCAAATTCAGTGTTGATATTCCCATGAATATCAAATCAGGGATACTTCATCACTTTCCTGAAAAGTGTTGGTGGATACCCTTCAGAAAACCTTTTGTCTGTGGTTGCCTGTAAACAAGTATAAAAGCTGTGTTTGCTTTGGTTCTGTTTTCTGTAGTTACAAACACTTCCAGTCTTACATGAAGAAACTTTCTGTGATTTGGTATTTATTAAAAATGCAAGATTTTTATTTTTATCTTAATTTAGAAAGTGAATGTAAAAGTTTGCCTTTCTGTAAATACTTTAAGGGCCAATGATTACTTTTTAGTTTGCTGCTTCTGGGTTGCAGTTTGGCTAGACAGAGCTTTGTTTCAGTGACATTTCCATTGAATTGTATCACTGTAGCTCTACTTCTGTGCAAAATCTGGGGAAAAAACCATGGAAAAATACTTAGAAAGAGACATGAAACTGCATTGCAGATATGCACTTTGTAGTCTGGGGGCTAACAGCTATTCTGTGAGATTCTTTCATCATTTGAGAATCAGGTTTGTAGAATATCTTGACTGATTGTGGCAGAAGAATTGCCACATTTTTTAGATACAATAAAGATCTCTTTAGTCCTGTCTTTTATTTTCTGCTTTTACTCAACTTCTGTATTTGATAACCATCATATTTTCAGCATGGGAACAGAATTTAATTCACAGTATGACAAAATTACATTGTCTCTGAGCTGTTTTGCAGCAGAGAGCTTGCTTGCTGTGCCTTTGCTTGTGTGTGTGTTTTTAGCATACCCGTGTATTTTCTTTCCTTTTACAACACCACCAGAATGAAATAATTTTGCAAGAACTGAGTTTATTCAAAGCTGTGGATATTGGCTTTATCTCAGAGTGAGGTTTCCTAACTCCATGCAGCAGGTGGCATTACAGAACAAATGATTTTTTTTTTCCTGTCCCAAAGAAAAATTATTTGATCAGAACTGACCCCAACCATTCTATAGAAAAATTACTTCCAAACCCCTTTAAGATACAGAAAATAAGTGTAAGAGACAATATTATATAGAACTAAGTTTTTTAGTTGAAGGATATCCAGCTTTAGAGATTTTTCTTGTTGCATCCCAAAGAACAGATATTTATGTTTAATAAACAAAGCAGAACCCACCCTACTTTTTTGGTTTAGAATGGATCCTAGGAGTCATATGACACATGTTACAGAAGGGGATAAATGAATTAGAAAAATCTCTGCAGTAAGGTTGTGGGGGTTTGGGTGTTTTGTTTTTTTTTTTAAATCAGGGAGCAGCAAGAATGGGGCAGCTCCATGGGGGAAGACAAGCCCAGAGCCCAGGGTGATCAGCACAAAGGCAGGGACAGGGACTTTACTCAGCAGGGCACAGTCCCACAGTGCCTAAGCAGGGCAGGTCGTTGACACTTGTTCCCATCAGCAGTCCAGTGACATCAGACAGTGTGAAATGACCAGGTGGATAGAGAATCTGTCTAGGAAGTTTAGTCAGAAACAGCGGGAAGCAGGACTGGGGGTAACACTGTGGAGCTGTGGGCTCCTCCAGGAAGTTCATTCAGCAGTTCAGGATAAGAGGAGATGAGACTGTGCACAGCCCTGCACACAATACGGTTCAGACCTGCCTGAGCTACAATGGAACTCCTGGACTGGAAGACAGAGTCTGGATAGAAGCCTCAGGAAGAGCTGTTGAGGGCGTCCAGGGCCCAGAAATTCCTCACAAAAGGAGAGGAATGTCAGTTAAAGGGCTTGCTGCCACACCAATGAAGTCAAGGAACATTTTTCATTTGTTTTCAAAGACAGTAGGATTAAGTATTTCATGTTTTAAATTCGGTAACTGTGGATAGAATTACTTTAATCTTTGTATCATTATGGCATTGTGGTATTTGTATATATTCCACTTGCTTTTAATGTTTTAATTAAGTCTATGTAACTTTTCATTTTCTTCAGATTCTTTTCCTTTGGTGTATTGTTTTTCCTTATAGTATCACAGAAATTAATTAGAAGCATATGGAATTGAGATAAGTTTCATGGGAGATCTACAGTATTGCTCTGACTGAATCAAGCTTTAAGGAGACAAATTTGGTTGTACTACCACTGATTTTGACCTGGTTTAACTCCTCTAGTTTTGTTCTTCCAAAATTACATGGGTAAAAAGAACAATTGATGCAACATTATTAAAAGAATTGTTTAATGGGTATGAAAAAAATCATAAAAAAATGAATGTCAGAAAAGAAACATAGAAGTAGCATTAAGGGCATTTGGAGGAACATCTTAAAGGGCAAGAGAAGATCAAACAAGGAAAAGTAGAGGGAAGGGAAGTAGCATATTATGAGAAATGGCTGAGCAAAGGCAAGAGAAGAAAAAAATTAAAGAAAAAACAAGGCAAAGTGAAAGAATAAGTCTTCATAGTATTGTTACGGATTTTTGAATACTTTTTCTTGAACTGTCTAAAGTTCTTAAGGAATTGACTTTACACATAAACCACCCACAGATTTATTTTACCAGTGCTATAGGCATTGCCATATAAAGTATGGGGATTCAGGGGAGCTCTGGGCATGGTTATTCAGCATTGCAAACACACAAATTACTTTTCTTGTACATGCACTTTATTTCTGCATTTAGTACTGCCTTCAAACTGCTTAAGCCAAGCTGAGCTCCACCAGTCAGTGGAGTGAATTAAACACTTCTGAACATTTGTAGGTATGGATCCATGCAATTGGAAATACTAGTCCCCTGTGATCTTTGGGAAGGGAGGGATGGCATCCATGAAGCTCCTGCATAGACTTACTGGCCTTTGTCTCTTGTGAAACGGATGTGGAAGAGCAGAGGATTATGTAGCTTTCCCGCTACTGCTCTGGAAGCTGCCACTGTAGACTCTCCTATTTCAATCCTGTTAGCATGATACAGAAGAAGGAGTACTTGACTCTCCAAAAGCCACTAATTGCATGATGTTTGTGGGTACCACTGTCTGTCTAGAATTCCTTGGCCTGTTCAAAGTAACAATTCTAAGTGTAACATCAGATTCTTCCCTCTCTCTTGAACAGTAGGATGTTAATCTCCAGTAATTTTTTACCTATCAAGTATTGCTGTGAAATGCTAGAATGCCTCTGTCAGAAATGTAGTGGTCTCTATTTGGTTTTGTGCTTCTCTTTTAGGCAGGTGTTTCTTAAGCTCATCTTCGACAGCTTCAATCCCTGTGTAGATGAGTTTCCATGCTATATGCACATTTATGCTACTATATGGTACTATATACAGTATTAATTAACACTTTCTGCCTGATGGTTGCTATAAAAGTCTAGGATTATTTCTAGAGATGTTTATGTATCTTTCATTCAAGGGATGATACTTTTTCTGAGTGTCACTAATGCACAGCCCAACTTATTTTGAGTTTTTACTTCTCATTTTATTCTGTGTTCATGTTCTTGGTTCTTCTTATGTTACACTAAGTTGTATAGAACATGCTTTGTTTTGTACATAAATTACTCTTGTTTGATGTGCTATTTAAACAGAATATTTATTTTTTTGGTTTTCTTAGGTTTAGCTCAGTCGGGTGCATGGGGTTGCTTTGATGAATTTAACCGCATTGAACTCCCAGTTTTATCAGTGGCTGCTCAGCAGATATATATTGTACTTCAGTGTAAGAAAAAAAAGAAACTTCAGTTCACTTTCACTGACGGTGACGTCGTTGACATGGACAGAGAATTTGGTATATTTCTGACTATGGTATGTCTGTAAATACCTGTAAATGGCATAATTGTGAAAAACCTTTTATGTTCCATTTCCAATTGCAACTTCCATGTTGGAAATATTGGAACTGTCTGTTAGAAATAGTTAATGAAAATTGAACAATAATTTGGTAAAATAATTATAATATAATTTTCTCTTGTCCATATTTTTAACTGGATCTTAAGACTTGAGCTATGCATTTACCATTAACTACTATTTTAAAGACTTTTTTAGTTGAATATTTGACAGATTGAGCTTAAACTTAACCCCCTCATATTTTTAGTCAAAGTCTGTCAAAACAAACCAGAGGTAATTGACCACTGCAAGGACTATTGTAGCTGGTCTGGTCAGTATTTTACCGCCTGTGAAGAAGTTTTGACCTCAATCCTAGAAAACAGCATGAGGGAAACCATCCTCACTCCGGTTCACTGGCCTCCTGAAGATTTATCTCTGGTGCCTGTGGACTGCTTCCAACAGTTCATGAGGCAAAGCAGCAGGAAGGTATAAGAATACCTTAAAATCATCTTTGTATCTCTCCCTCCTTAGCTACCTACATACCTACAACTCAAAATGGAAGCCTTTGTTATTTTAGGGGGTCCTACCTTTGAAAAAGTGTTTATGTTATCGTTGTGATTTGAAAGAGAGGGCAAATAAGTGCCATACACAGGCCAGGGGGAAGATAGTTTGGAAAGAGCTGAAAGAGATTAAGAAGTTATCACTGCACAGGTAGTGACTACAGTTGTCACAACTGAGCCATGCAGTACTCATATGAATGACTGAGACATCTTCAGCGAAAGGTCAGATCCATTAGTTTAAATTATACTCAGTAATGGCTTGCACTGCTTGACTGACTTTGTGCTGAAATGGTCTGGGAATGATCACAGGGGACAGAAACCTCCAGCACTGGAACACTGTCAAGACTCTGAGGAAGTAACAATTTAAAAGAGCTCCAGCAAGACCTGTAAGTGGCTGTCTGTGTGTGTATCTGTGAGTCTTGGACATCTCCAGATAACGTGTGATACCCCAGACTGCATGAGCTGCAGTACTGAGGCAGCTGTGTACTGATGTGTAATTGTGGCATGCCCAAGTTACCCCTCGTAATCTCTCATGTGCTCCAGTGTTTGCTGAATGGTTATCAGGAAAGATAGAACTTCCTACCCTGCCATCATTATATGTTTTTTGGGTTTATGAATTGCATTTTCAGAACCCTGGCTATGCAGGACGACAGGAGCTTCCGGAAAATCTGAAGATTCAGTTTCGCACAGTTGCCATGATGGTGCCTGACCGTAGCATTATTATGCGAGTCAAGCTGGCAAGTGCTGGTTTCCGAGACAACCAAGTCCTTAGTCAAAAATTCTATACACTCTACAAACTCTGTGAAGAGCAGTTATCTAAACAGGTAAAATAAATATTTGTCTAACTGTAAGCTGTCACTGGAAGGATATGGAGATATTATACTTCCATAGACTACGTAATTATTTTTACACTCGTGAGCCTATACATTTTTTAGGGCTTTCAGTTTCAAGTTCCAGAAGCACTGTCTGAAATGATTATGTTGTTTTTATTTTTCACAGTAAATTGAGTGGGATAGGAAGTTTGATTTGTGATTCTTAAACAGAGTGCAGTTACTGGAGATCTTATGAGGAACGGTGTGTATTGCTGTGCTGAACTTGCAGAGGGCACATTTTTCAATGTCTTCTCTTATGAAGGCCAGACCTATTTCAGAGGCAGTGTAAGAACTAAATAACTACAGAGTGTCTACAAGGCTCTCTCTTGCTGAATTCTACCAGAAACAGAAAACTGCTGTTCTGTTTGGGATGGGGTATTTAAGCAGAAACAAAACTGGTTCTTTTGAATGCCCTTTCAGTGCTGGCTGCCCACTAGAGGGTCTCAGTGAGAAGTTATATAGATTGTGGCTCGAGTGCCTGCTTTGGTTGGGTAGTGATGAACCTGTGCTAATTGACTACGGTCTCTTTTATAAGATTTCAATTCTATACCACATATTTATTAGTGCCTGGCCTTTGTAAGACTGAGTTTTCTTTTTGTCTCTGTTTGTGTGGTCATTTTTTTGTCCAGGATATGACTCTTTCTTTCAAAGTGGAAAAGGCACATAAGCAGGCATCAGAAATTTGACCTTTTCTCTCTGCAAAAGTGCTTTGCTTGTTTTGTGTTGTCACAGATGCTGGAACTGGTTCACCCTTAGACAGTGTACTTAAAAATTTAATGCACACACCCAAACAAAACCTAACTGTACAAAACTTATTTTAACTGTCTTAAGGGTGATAGACAATGTTTTATACACAATGATTACTGCATCTGCAGTATCTGCAGAAAGGACACAATGTTTGGTCCTTTCTTCAGCAGAATTTGCCCTCTAGAGCCTCTGAGATAAGGAGATTCTCCATTTATCATGTTAATCAACATACTGAAGCATATAAATAAGCCTCATCAGTTGGCCTACAGATCATAGAAACCACCTGAAGGACTTCTGGGAAACTGTCTGAAATTCCCACCTGAAAAACTCCCATGCCGATTATTCAAATGTTTTTTTGTGATGGCAGGTAGCTCAATCACCTTGTCTCAGATCAGTCCTTTGCCTCATATATGCTGATGCTAGCAAGGGAATTCCTTCATATTTACAAAAATTAATGACCAAGTGCTCTGGGTATGCACATAAGCAAAGCCCTTACAGTCAGCTACATCACAATTTATATCTGCATCTTATGTTTATATCTCTCCTATAACTTAAATTCCGTAGTAAATTCTAAGTAAGCCGTGATGTCTGTGGGGAATAGTCTTCCATGCATATTTATAATTTCTTCAGGCCCACCTAACATTTCTACAGTATTCATCAGAGAAGCCTGCTATAGAGATCTTTCTTCTAATCATTTATATCATGTATCACATAATGGATCACTATAATTGGTAGCATGAGCCAGGAAGCACAGCTTTCTGCAAGCCCATGGGAGTATGCTAGGTTGTCCTGCCTGTGTCTGTGAGCAGCCCTTTGGACAGTCCTGCTCTTGTCTAAATCCATTCTATACAGTCATAAAATCAGAGAAAACCCGATTTTTTTTCTCTGGGACTTCTGGAGGTGAACAGGTGCTATACCTCTTCTCGAAGTGAGATCTCCTAGAGCAGGTGACTCAGCACCTTGTCTAGATGAGTTTTGAATATCTCCAAGGGTAATCACTGCATAGCCTCTTTGGTCAAGCTGTTGAAATGTCTGACCACCTTGTCTAGTCACCATTTTGTCTGTGAGGATGTTGTCAAAGACAGTGTTGAAATCTCCTTGAATGGCTCTGCCCTGCTGTGCTGCCCTTCCAGCAGATATTGGGGTGTGTCAAGCCCCCCATGAGGATCAGGGCTTGCAAAGATGAAGCTAATTCCAGTTGTTGAAAGAAAGATTCATCAGCTTCCTTATCAGGATGTTTGCAGCAGACATCTGCCAAAATGTTGTTGAGCTCTCTAATTCTAACACAAATTCTCTCAACTGGCTCATTAGCCATCCTAAGGGAAAGTGTTCCCACCTTTTCACTTTAAGGGCAACTTCCCATCTCTCCATCCTGTCTTGTCCTTCCTAAAGAACCTGTATCTGTCCATTTTACCTATGCCCCCACATTTCCTAGTTTGACTGTAACCCTGTACCTGCACACAGAGCTGTAATTTTTACGTTTCCTTGTTGAGCTGTCTGCCTTTGCAAACAGGCACTTCAAATTAGCACCTCTTTCTGCTGTGAGAGCTTCTGCCACAATGCTGTTCTCTTCACCTGTCCTTATCTGCACTCATACATTTGAGAAGGGTCACTTTCCACACTGTTCCACCATCCCTGATGTCTCTGTTGTCCACCACAGACTGGATCTTCTGCTTCTCGATTGGGTCCACCACTTCCTCACTTGAATATGTGTTGTTATTGTAGTAGTAATGAAATAGTTTGAAACACTTGCTGAAGTTCCTTGTGAAGTTTTGTTGTAGGTGGGGGAATACATCTAATGCAATATGTGATTATATAGAGATCTAATGAGTTCATCAGATTAGATATGGGAGTCACATGAACTGAACTTACTTCTAAGAGTACAGTGGGACATAAATTGCTTCTGTGTAGTCAGAAAACTATAATTTTAAGGTGCAGACACTCTTTCTTAGAGGCATATTCAATTAGACATTAGGAAGGAATTCTTGACTGTAGAGGGTAGTGAGACACTGGAAAAGGTTGCTTGGTGAGTTTCTGGGCTCCCCATCTCTGGAAGTGTGCCAGGCCAGGTTGGATGGGACCCTGAGTAACCTGGTCTAATGTGTTGCAGTGCGTGCCTGCTCCAGCCTGGCTCAGTGTCTAGCCTGGCCTACCCGGCAGCTCCCGGCACGCTACAACAAGTCACTTTGTGGGGTTCGGCTTTTACATCTGGGTGACGCTGTCAAGGCTGGTTCCAAGAAAGAGGGGACTCTCTCATAGTTTTCCAGGGAACAGAGGCTTTATTCGGGGGCGGGGGGAAGGGGGTCAGGATGATCCCCCCAGCCACCCCAGGCTGGTGCCTCTGGAGAGAGACCCTGAGCCTGGGGTGGTGGGTGGTTTAATACTACAATTTTAGGGTGGGTTCTAAGTTACAAATACCAATAAAACAATCTAAATACATCATGCTAAATTAAGTCATTTAGGTTCCAAGAAATCCAGCACAAGTTCTGGGATGGGCCGAGGGCAGTCTGCGAGGTCACTGGCTAGCTCTACTGTACTTCAAAGATAAGAATTAAATGATGGACACGAGGGTAATTATGCATGACAGAGGGGGTAAGGCAGGGGAGAACCAATAAAAGAAAGATTCTAAGCAGGGGCAAAGCTGTCCTAGAAACTCTTATCGGAACAACAGAAAGATACATATTAACATAAGCAATACATCTTAAAACAAAAGGGCTTTCTTATAGTTGTGCAAGCTATTCTAAACTTAACAATAAAACCCTTCATGCGGTATTCAACGCCAAGGCCTGCACATATTATTTTTTGCAGTCCCACACTAATGGAAGGTGTCCCTGCCCATGGCAGGGGGGTTGGAACTAGGTGATCTTTAAGGTCACTTCCAACTTAAACCATTCTGCGACTCTATAATTCATATCAGTCCTTCTTTCCTAGTGGAAAATATTTATTCAATTTTTTAATGGTAAATTTGAAATTCCAAGTTAAATAATGCTGGGTTTTCCAGGCAGTTGACTGGAAAGATCAGGGTCACACAAAGAACCAGTGCAATAGGAAATGGCAGAACATTGACTGTTTTCAGCAAATGCAGTATATCAACAGAAGGAAATAAAGCAAACAAGCATTCACCAGCAGAACTTGCCCCGCAGAAAATCTAAAAGGAATGTGCCGGAAGAAATACATGAAGTCCTCCGGACGTTTTACACACACAAATGCAGACTCTGTGGAAAGAGAACTCTGACTCACAAGTAGCCAAAGGCACCCTGACCAACTGTCATCTCCTTCAGTAAAGAAAAACAATAAATAGTAAAAGATAGTCCTTAAGCAAATGTAGGAAGCCCAAGATGTACACAAGCCTGTGAAAGAGTTATTCTGACAGAGCCCCAAAGGTGAATTATTTGGCTTTGTTACTGGGCTTCTTCCCTAGAACCTCCTTCCACAAAGCCTACAGCTTAGGGAAAAAAAGAAACTGAAAAGAAAAACCTAACAAAGCTTGAAAGCAAATAAGGTGATCCGTTTTTGAGAATCATCTTAGTTGTTTTCATATGGAGCAAACCACTGATATCCCTTTTTTTCTTTTCCATACAGAGCAAACTCTGTGTCTAATACTGAGACTTTTTTCTCAGATTTTTAATTCTTTTCAAGAGCATCAGCTATACCACTGCAGCCCATTTTGCTTAGGCACAATCTTTAAAGACTGCTGTTAAACGATGTAGCAAAGAAATAACTCATAATCCACATTTGCCAGTAAATTTTAGCTGTTCTGTGCCATTCCCAAAAGGCAAAACAGTTGTAAAACTAGAAAACAGATTAAGGTAGATAAAGGGTGGTCACCTTGAACCACCAATCACGTAGGTCAGTTGGAATGCACAGAAATTCTGTCTTTAAAAATCATTTAAGGTTATTTTAAATTTTCTGCTAGGTATGAAAGTATTTCTTCAAATTTAACAAGGTAATCACTTCTATAGAATCACAGACTTGTGTAAGTTGTCCTGCTTCTAGCTCAGAGCATTAGAGCAGGTTGCAAAGGCACTTTTTGAGTTTTGAATATCTCCAAGGATGGAGATATTCAGCCTCTCTGAGTACCTTTTCTGTGTTTGGCCACTCTTATTGTGAAGAATATTTTCATTTATGCAAACCATTGCAATTTCCCCTGTTGAAAATTTTGACATTGCCTCTTTTCCTCTCTCTTAGTCATCTTTTGCTGAACTCATTTCAGTATGTCAATGATGGTCATCTAGCATGGAGAAAAAGAAATATATCAGTCCTTATCACGATTCTGGGCATTTCTATGGACATGCCATTTACTAAATGATGATGAAGTCAGGTGATGTCTGAGTTCATCAATGTCACACGAGGTTGTTAATTTTTTTGTGTTAGTGTTTCCATCTGCAAATAAGATTTCCTGGCAGTACTTGGCTATATATTCATAGCTAAATTTTCAACTGGTAACAACTTGGCATCTGATTAAATAATAGAAAATGAGGCTGGGCAGAGCCTTGAGGAATTATCCGGTTACCTTTCTGGAGGAAAAATAATTCTTAATTAAATAATTTGATATAAACATTTGTCACTGTTCTTAACATTTTCAATGGATAGGTTGCGGTTTCCCAGGCAACCTGATCCAAAGTTTCATTTTTGTTATGCTCACAATATTTTCCTCACAATATTTCCCATTTGTTGTAGTTAGGTGCATTACTTCTTTTCCCTTCTATTCCTCCTGTCTTCCTCTTTGCAGGTATCTTTTGCATGTTGAAGACTTTTGTCATCACTTATCCTACATATTCACTCTTCCTACTTTTACATTAGATTTTGCATTACTTTTTCCTGATATGTTTTCTAGTCAACTGATCCCCTTTTTTTCCTTTTCAAATTTCTCTTATGTAGGGTTCATCTCCAAATGTGGAATCCAGCTTTTGGTCACAGTATAGAAATGTCAACTACAATGGAAATATATTTTCAATTGTCCTAAAAAGGACATGTGTATTTTTATTGCCCACTAAAATTGCAGATAAGTAATTAGGGAGCTTGTTACATCGATCCAATGTCAGATATTTTTCTGCAAATATTTGTGCACCTGATTTGTTTCTCAACTCAATGAAGAAAAGTTGTTACTCTTTATTTGTGCAGTTGGTTATTACTATCTTTAGCATCTTGCATTTGTCTTTATCTAATTGCAGCACACATAGATAATGTATTGAATTTCTTTTGGTAATTTTGAACTCCAGTTGTGATCTAATTCACCAGTTTGGTATCATCTGCAAACCTTATCAATAAGTTATTTCTTGCTGAAAATTCTGGGATTTACACTGTGTATTGTTCCAGTTTGTCAGCCTGGGAAATAAGGGTGAGTTCTGCATCACCAGAAAGTACACTTTCTGGTGTGGACATACAACACAAGAAAATATCTTCAGGATTTGATAACAACAAAACTGGAAATCTATTTGAAAAGATGAAGACCTGTGAATTAAATTCTATTGAATTATTTAGTGAATTTAATTTTCAGCTCTCTCTTGATTTTTTTTTTTTGATCTGTTTGATTTCTATAGTTCTATAGTTCCAATTTTGTTTACGCTTTATTTCAAGGTTCACTATGACTTTGGGCTTAGAAATATCCTGTCTGTTTTAAGAACACTTGGAGCAGTGAAAAGATCTAATCCCCAGGAGCCAGAGAAAACTGTTGTGATGAGAGTTCTGCGGGACATGAACCTCTCCAAACTGGTACTGTAACGCTGGTGACTTTTCCCAATAGAGTACTTTGTTTGCATTTTTAAGGGTCTTTATTATGCACTTTGAGAAGCTATTTTTCTTCACCAGTTGAATACAATATTTTTCAGTTTTTAATATGATTTATAAGTGAGTTGAGAATCAGTTGTGTGAGCACAATTTGTTTTTTAAAGAGAGGAAAACACATCATAAGCTTTAGCTGAAAAAATCTTTGGAAATACCATGAGATCCTAGGGGATCTACCTGGTCCTCTAATTGGCTCTTGTTTTTAATTCTTTTTACCCTAAGGAGAGAAAGGAAGAATACATTGTATTAACTTTTAATAATGTCACCAAAGATCCTTCTTAATCCAGAATTTCAATTTATACATTTCTTGGGAGTCTGTCGCCTTTTCAGAACTTCATAAGAGTTGCCTTAAGTGAGGTAATTGGAAGCAGCTAATACCTACTTGTATAGTGTAACGTCTTTCGGTAATACTGTTTAAAATATTCATCTTTCTTTTTATTGCTGTAATTAAAAGGTTATAGCATGTCTAGACTCTGTGTATTTACCTTGGGAATCAGTTTTGTGATGGAACCAATTAATCTGTTTCTGATGTTAATCTATTCAGCGCATTGCGACGTGCGTTCAAACCTACAGCAACGCTCCAGTGATTTAAAGAAAGGAAGAAAGAAGGAAAAAATCACAAAAATTCTAAGGAAAAATATGATTGGAATAAATCTTGCTGACTTATGTAACAAATGAAGAAATATATGTGTCTATACACTGAAGAAAGCTGTATTAAGTTGTTGACATTTTTATCAGCCTAAAGTATTTAATGTAGAAATTACTACTTGTGATTTCATTGTATGAAGCTCACTTCATAAAACTGATGGATAATTATAATATTTGCTTTGGAAAAGATAAGATTTTCACTGCCATCTTTTGAATGGCTTATCATGAAGATTGTTTACAACTATAATAATATTTTTGCTAAATAAATAATGTGTTTCCCCCTACTTTATCCTTGACAGGTGGATGAAGACGAACCTTTATTTATGAGTCTCATTAATGACCTATTCCCTGGAATAACTCTGGATAAATCTGGGTATCCTGAACTACAGTCAGCCATCCAAAAACAGACAGAGGAAGCAGGGCTTATTAATCATCCACCATGGATACTTAAACTTATTCAGCTGTACGAAACTCAACGAGTCCGACACGGTTAGCATGCTAGATGAGGCTTTGAGACTGCGTTGCATTTGAGACTACGCTGTATTGTCTGCCACTAGAATGCAGATTAATTTAATGAAAAATGTTTAAAAAAACTGGACAGATGTCATTTGTTAAGCCTATATTGCTATTTTGCTTAGGAAGCTGTTATGACCTTTTTTCAGTGTGCAATCCTTTGTTGTATTACATTTTTATGGGGAGTATGTGTGTGGCCTTTGGTGATTGAAATTTCTATAGAACAAGTTAAAATATATTCATTCAAATCTGGAAACAGCAATTTTGTTCAGTGTTCTGAAAACAATTTTTGCCCTCAAACAGAGTTCAGTCATGAAGCTCGAGTTTAATGTTGCTGTGAGATTATAATGTTGAGAAGATTACAAAAAATAATTGCTCAAACCTTTATTTTGATAGATTCTACCATGCATTCAATATAATTCCAAGTGTTTTCTTTGTAATCGATTCTTGCCATTTATACTGAGGAGAAATGAGCTTTCCTCCTGCTGGATCAGTGTGGTTAGACAAGATGGATTCCAGAGGTCCCTTCCAACTTCAACCATTCTTTGATTCTACGAAAATGCGTTTTTACAGTGCAGAAAAAGCCATTGAGTAAAGTTTATCCTATCCTAGGAGGGGTATCAAAGACAGTGCTAAATCCAGGTTTGCAATTCATAACTCAGTGGAAAAAAACTACTCCTACTTTGAAATATCCTCCATACTGCTAACCTCTAACTAATGATTTTTTGAGTATAGAAAGGGGAAAATGTAAAGGAAATCTAACTAAAGCAGCAAAGTTTATAAATATATCATCCTTCTTATTCTCCCTTTTCTTGACATAATAAAAGAATAGTCAGCTTAAACTAATGACATAAATGAAAGGAAATACTCATTCACATACCACAGTTCTGAGTCCTTAATGCCTCAAACTTTTAATTCAGATTATTGGTTAGACTGAAGAACTGGCTAGTGCTGTGCAGACTTACTAATTTACATCCACATTTCTGTATGCAGTGTCCCTTAACAGCTATTTCTATATAGGAACCATGGAAGTTTTAATGTTTTCAGTTATGATTAAATGTGTCTCTTTTTAAAAGAAGCTGTTTGATTTGAGAGACACTACAGCTCCTCTGTTCCTCAAAAATCTTCAGGATCCACCATGACATTCTACTTAGATGCTTCTTCTCTCCACACATCCCTACTATTCCCAGGAGATCATGCAGCTCCAATTGTCCCAACAGTTGGATACTCAGGCCAAAAGCTTTTTGACTTTCTTTTTGACAAAAGTTACTGCACTGAGGGAAAAAAGTAATGTTTTCCTGACTTCCACTTGTCCCACTCATGAACTTGAATTTATGGAGAGGTCACCATGGGATTTCAAGTAATGAGGAGAAATGTGGCTGTATATGCACAAGAGATGCTTTTATAAACACACACACACACACACAACATACACACATATTCAGTGCCTGGATCCTGAAATCTGTTTGGCATAATTTTGGTTGAAATACCACTTAAGCCAACAGAAAAGACATTTGGTTAACATTGAAGAGTTCGTATTAGATTTCCCCACATGTAACATACGGCATGAGTAAGTGATTTTCTGAGTCCTCAGATTATTTCAGGGAACATCCAGCTCCCTTTAGTTTTAGAGGAAATGTCACACAATCTGCATGGCGCTGGATTAGGTTAATTATTTGGGGTTGTGATTGTTCCCTACTTTTGTTGAAGTTTTCAACACCAGCTAAGGGGTATGTTGCCCAGTTGCCCTTAGGGATGATAGGAGTTATCTAGGTCCCTTAAATGACTTTGGAAGTCTCAATTTGAATGTCACATCTGATTTTGGACAGATTCTTGGCCTATTGAGTAGGTGGTTTAGAAAACATAACTAAAGAAGATCAACAGTAGGCGCAATTTATTGTTGAAGACACGATTTATTTTTCTTAGGTAACATGTATACACGGATGAGTAAGTGTGGTTGCTCTTTTACCACTTTTATGAAAGAAAGGTCAATTAAAATGCCAGCATGGGTGGATGCAGGTACATATTTTTGTTACTTTTGCATCAAAAAAATTCACTAAATTTTATATATCATTGGAAGATGCTCATTCTCATTAGATACATTAAGAAATTTTTGGATTTGTTTGCCATTATTCATGTCAGTGTCATTGCATGAGAATATCAAAAGGCAGTTGTGTAGTCCCATTAGAAGAAGGAAAAGAATTGCCTAAGGGAGGATACAGACCCACATAGGCTTGCTTATCATAATAGAGAGACATTTATAGAGGCCTTTAAATAATAGCTTAAAATTCTGTTTCAATCAGCATTAAGTGGAGTGAGAAACATCCTTTTTATTGGCTTTTGATAAAAATAAAACAAGGATCGTTGATGCAATGAACCATTAAATGGTAGCACAACACATTGACATTTCATTTTCAACCACGTTTATATTGTTTTAAGGTATGATGACTCTAGGTCCAACTGGTGCAGGAAAGACAAAATGCATTAATATTTTGATGAAAGCAATGACAGATTGTGGTGCTCCTCATAAAGAGATGAGAATGAACCCAAAGGCAATCACAGCTTCCCAGATGTTCGGTACCCTTGATGTTGCTACAAATGACTGGACAGATGGTATTTTCTCTACATTATGGAGAAAAACTTTAAAGGCAAAGAAGGTAATGGATATTGTGTCATGATAGACATTTAATACTGTTTCCGTAAGGTGTCATTACCTGTCATTTTTCTGAAAGGTCTTCCATTATAAAATCAAATGGGAATATGCAGTGTTAATTTTGCTTTGGGTCTGATGAGCTCAGTGTGCACAAGAGTTGGAATATTATATATATATCCCAGATAGCACTGGGCTTCTCAAGCATTTGAGGTTCCAGAATTTCTTTAGAAAATATTTTAAGTGCCTTGCTTCCTTCTATAAGCAGCCCAAACACAAAAACAAGATGTGTTCATGTTTTGATGTGAAGACAGAAAAGTCAGTTTTCTTTTGTCTGATTTTAAG